>OX442343.1:5000000-7500000 GCA_949358125.1 Idaea dimidiata | reverse complement strand
AAATCCGATTGAAATCCGGTTTTCACTATTGGGTAGTTCTATTTTCGAGGAACGTCGTGGTATACTTTTGCATCGAAATCCAATTAGTAAAACCCGAGTAATGAACGAAAAAGTGCAACGGCTCGAGAACCGCTCGGCCGCCCGCGCCCGTGATAACGCGTTTTGTTCTTTCGCGGGTAAAACCGCGGGCGCAGCTAGTTATTTAATAAATGGAAACATTGAATTGCGCCCACGCATACAACCTCTCACCCTAAACGCATATACGCTGCTCCGTTCCGTCGTGGGTAAATACCTACATGATATTTTGAAATATTTAACAAAGAGAAGCTCAAGGAATTTTGCTAGAAATATTTTACAGAGAGAAAGCAAAAATCATTATCACGGGTGACCGTGTGGCGCAGTGGCGGGTGTATTTTTAATGATGCTTTCTCTTTGTAAAATATTTCTAGCAAAATTCCTTGAGCAATATATAAAAAAAAATTTGATATTTACTATATTTTTCGACTACAACTTGGCGAATCTCGATAGAGACAAGACTTATCGTGAATTTGAATATTGATTATAATTTTTGGAGTTTTTGTTTCATAGATAGTTAACATATTAATTACTTGTTATAATATAATAATATATTAACTAACCGAATTTAAATCCTCTTTATTGCTTTAAATATCATCACGAAAAACCCAGCATCCTGACTATTGACACTGCGTGTATTCATATTCTAACATTAACCCAACCTATCCTAGTCGGGGTGCACCGTGTAGTTTTCACGTAGTTCGAGTAAAACCCGTATTATGATGACAATAGTTGTTAAATTTGCTGTTATTTCACCTCTAATTATCACATTGCACAACGATCACACAGCGATAATAATGCCCAAATGCGTCAACAATCATAATGCCCGGGCATTATGATTATCAATGCCCTCGTTAATCACTTAGTCCATAATATACTTATTATAAGTAATTACCAAGGAATTTATGTAATCACTTAAGTAATTACCTAGGAACCAAAATGTTTACTAGTACTCAATGTGAACGTTCTGCTAGAAATATTTCTATTAACAGATTCACAATAACCGTGCACCTGGCATAAAACAAAACCGTGAGAACCAGGTGCACATTTATCGTGAATGTGTCAAAATGCAATATTGCGGGCAGAATTGCTAAGGAACCTTTTTAGGTCTACCGAACTCCTGATTGATCATGCTGCCTTTCTAATTACAAGTCTAAATTGAAGTGACCTATTTTTTAGTTCTACGTGACCATATTATTACTCCTTTGGTAATTAGACAATATTGAATAATTGGCAGGTTCCTATCGGAGAAGGCCATGCTCGTGTAGACCCGAGGGTGTTGTCAGAAATAAAGATATGGGACAGTGGGACGTACAAAGTGGTGACCAGAAAACTGTTAGTCGCAGTCTTCGGTAGAGAGTAAGTACCTATCTATCTTCTATACAATGACATTTATAATAATAATAATTGGCATTTTCATCTAATTTTAGATGATTTATACAGCGCAAGCATCTTTTAATCCATGCTATTTTATGGCGCTATAGTGCCTGGGACGTTGTTAGATGGAGTAGGCTTGCCCAGCACCTATACCACCCTCCCAACCTAGTCAGCCATGCCCAGAGGAAAGAACTGGTCAATACGTCTGGAGCTAACTAAGCCGTGGGTTTCCTCACGATGTTTTCCTTCACCGTATGAGCGATGTTATTAACGCACAATATAATTAAACAGTAACAAAGCTGAGTCTGTACATTAAATATTTTTTGAAAAAAGTAATTGGAATATGGTACGCATGCAACAGATTACGAAAATATGATTTTTGAAATTTTTGTCTATGTGGCTGTCTGTTTGTGCGCGAATCACGCAAAAACTACTAAACCGATTGCGATGAAACTTAGAATATAGGTAGTTGGCGACCTGTAATAAGACATAAGCTGCTTTTTATCCCGATATTCCCGCGGGAACGAGACTTACGCGTTTGAAACCGCGGGGTGCTGTTAGTATGATATGTTTTAGCATTCTAGTGTAATTTGATGAAGTAATTATTTATTTAAATCTATAGTTGTTTTGAAAATATGTTATTTGAGATATAGTTTATTCTAAATTTATACGTTATGAATTTTGACATATATTTCGAATATTAGTTGAAATATTTTCTTGATCTTGAGTAATATGATCTTTGATCGGGTGTTTTAACTTAATGAATTAAAACGTTATTTATTTTGAGTTTACATATTTTGTACACGCTATCTAGGTTGGTAAACCTCTCAAAATCAAAAACACTCAAAGACTCAAAATCATGAAAACATTTCAAATAATATACGAAATATAATTGTCTTATAAAATATACCTACGAAATTTAATTATGTATTATAATACTTAAAGAAATGCTTTCCAAAAATTTCGCACCCGACAGGACTTGAACCTGCATCTCTCCATTGAAAAAAGGCGCTGGGCCGGATCCCCAGATCTCTGGGGATCCGTCCCAACGCCAGGACTTGAACCTGCATCTGCAGGTTCAAGTCCTGTCGGGTGCGAAATTTTTGGAAAGCATTTCTTTAAGTATAGTCATCCAAGTGTAGGAAACACTTTAAAATATTCATAAAATACAATCAAAAACGGTATGTATTACAACTTAGATTGTTTTTTTCAGAACTCTAGCCACTCACAGTATGACTGGGAGACCTAGTCCCGCCTTCCAAGATAAGCAACCGAAGCAGGGATTAAATGAGAAACTGGTGAACGACATTGTGTCGACCGTCTCTGATCGGTGCGAAGTAGTACCAGGTCTAGTGAGGTAAGTAATCAAATTGTTTCAAAAACTAGTCTATTATAGCTGTATCACCATATATTTGACACAATACCAAACTCTTACTAACTAAATCTTACTAATATTATAAACGCGAAAGTTTGAAACGTCCTTTTCTTTAAGAAAAAAATATGTGCGCTATTAACATCGTTCTTACGGTGAAGGAAAACATCGTGAGAAAACCCACGGCTTAAAATCACGCACAAAGGCGCAATAGTATGGCTAATTGCGGAAACACACAGTTAAAAAAACTTTAACTTTACTCTTAATGAATGTCATTAGATAACGAGGTATTTACCATGTTTATTTAAAAAAAAACATGGTAAATACCTCGTTATCTAATAATATTCATAGTGAAAATAACCAAGTATAAAATCGTATATTTGTTACTCTTTCGCGTAAAAACTACTGAATTGATTGCGTTGAAACTTGGAATATAGGTAGCTGGAAACCTTGAATAACACATAGGCTACTTTTTATCCCAATAATTCCCCGGGAACGGGACTTACGCGGGTGAAACCGAGAGGCGCTGCTAGTTTAATTAAAACTTAATCATACTTGTGATGTTCAGTCATAGGTGCATGAAAGGGGTTTGGCACAATTTTTTTAAAAAATTACCATATACCGGCATAAACTGTCGTATGCCACTAGAAATTTGTGCACACGCCACAATTTGCCCTTTGCAGGCTACATGTAACATGAAATAAATCCAAACTGCAACAAAATATAATTTGATCGTTGTGAGTTCTCCTTTAAATTTTAATATTTCACTGAATTATTCGTCTTAGGGTTGATTTTTCATTCTACGGATAAAAGATATCTATCGAATAGTTGAAACCCAACCAAATTTAAAAGCCTTTAAATTGTGATGTTCTATTTTTTTTTAAATATCATTGTGACGTTTTTAATTCTGTGGTGTTACATTTTATTTGTCAGATATCTCTATCTAGAGATTTGAAAAATAAGCCAATCGGCCCTTAAAATAACAAACTTATTTTCAAAAATGTTAAATAAATGAAATGTTTACAGATCCTGCATTACTACAAAGTGTGCCGACGAATACAAGATGGCGGAAGCACGGCGGCGGCGAGAAAATAAAGAAAACAAATCGCCTGAGACGGAAACAGATTCGGACTGATTAATAACTTCTCAGTCGAGTTTTGGCGGGTACGCGTTGAGGAGATGTGTCGCTAAATTTTCATTTTTGTGAAACCTAGTTCAAATGCGTGCAAATTGTTTAATTTCGGGGGCATATTAATCAATTTAATTTCCTGAAGGTGTACAAGTGGAATGAAAGTGAAAATCGGTGCAAAACATGGACTTAGTGTTGTCTCCAAAGCTCCGTTAACAATCTTTGTAAATGGCCGCCGTGTTTACAAGTGATTCCCTAGCCTTGATTTTAACTATGACGACTTGACTGTTTCGATGCAAATAACTTGCATAACATATTAATAATACTTGACACTGGCTAATTTCCTAAAGGCCATAATCGGTTCACAACCGTTACGAAATAAAAAAAATAACTTCTCAGTCGATTATTACCTAGATTGACCTAGATACAAACAACATAAAAAAAAAACAAACAATATTAAAATAAAAAACTTACAATAGAAAATACCTACTAGAAAAAAAATGAATCGAAACATAGAAGAAACAAAACTCATTTTCTGGTTTTCGTGTTGTTTTGATTGTTTACAGTGTTGTTGCACTGACGTCCAGATGTTTAGGAGCCTTTATAGACTCCTTCCTCATGATGAACCTAGAAGCTATTTTAGTAAGGGCCTGACCCTATAAGTAAAGGCGAAATATGCTTTTAGGATTACCTAATTTGTGTATAAAATGTCTTGCTTATAGGTAAGCAATACGCCATGTGCATGTTCTGTTTTTGTCATGTATGTATGCAACTTAGTGCAAAATAAGTTTTAATCTTTGGAAACTAAAAAATTAATTGACTTCTTTTAAATTGTCAAAGTAAGTTTATTCGTATCTTAGTAAGTGTCTTAATTTTAATGTAAACTGTTTGTAATTGTTGTTGGTTGTGCAAATGAAGTATTAACCTATCCATATATTGTAAAATGCTATATTATAAACACTCAAAAACATAATTACAATACATGTGGCAATACTTATTCAAACAACAAGTCTTTGTAACTTAATTGGCAGCGAGCCCAAATGCTGGCCGCATTGCCACGTTTAATGGCAATGCTTATTCTTTGTGCCAAATAAAACTCCAGCATTTTGGTCTCGCTATTTTAGTTAAGATAAGATAGATTTTTGTAAGATAAGACAATGTGTTCGTTTTAAATATAATTTGTAATAGTTTTAAAGTAGTATTATAAAATGTTTAATAATCAAAATAATATTAATTGTGATAAATATTTTGTATGAAATAAATAACTAGTAGAAGCTAATCCATTTGTTAGTTAAGATTACTAGTTTTTAAGCTTATACTTTTATTAATAAACGTGGTAAATTGTTTTTACAGTTTAAGTTAATTTACGTGTGCTTAGTTCGATAAATTTAGTTTCGTGGTGTCTTGCCATTATTTATATCTAATCTACTATTAGATAGGATAGTGGTACTGACTATAAAAAATACCCATAAACTAATTATTATTATTAATTTACAATATCTTTTTTTTGTGTCTAATGTCAAAGATTTGTAATTTTACTCGTTTTGGTCTATTAAACTTATGATTCAATAGAATTCGTTAGTTTTATTTTATGGTCATACTAGCTGCGCCCAGCGATTTCACCCGCGTTTTTCCCGTTCCCGCAGGATTATTCCATGTCTCCAGCTACCTATATTCCAAGTTTCATCGCAATCTGTTCAACGGTGATTGAGTAACAAACACACATACTCACAAAAAAATCATAAAACAAAATAGTTCATTTCCTTTAGATTCTTGTACATCATTAAATGCACGTGATCATTTAGCTACGTCTTAGATGTATTTATTTTAGTGTGACTTCGGAACGCGCCTTCCGATGAGAAGAAACTCATGGGGTTTTTTAGTGATCATGTGTTAAATTACAATCTTCCAGCTTTAAAATATTAGCATTCTAATGAGACTTCCGCGGTTCTGCAGCGCGTCGGGCACGTTTGCCGACGGTGTGGGGTGGTCGACTTTTTCGCAATTCTACGAACGCGTATGGCCAGTTTTTGGTCACACTTCAGATCGTCTGACAATGAGATCCTCGGAATGTTCTCGGGGTGTCTGAATAATCCAATATATTCATATTGGTTGTCTGTACACAGGGAGATGAACAAAAAGTAAAGTTTGACCGCATACATTGTTTATTTAAGTAAAGTTTGACCGCATACATAGTTCTGTCCGTGATAACAGGCCGGTCCCAATAGAGCGTGGCACGACCGTTTTCGAGAACAGGAGCGGGTGCATATTGGTAATATGGCACCTCTTGGTCCACAAGTCCATATTTAAGAGCAAGTTGCTGGTGAATGATCCTGGCTACCAAGTTATGTCTGTGCAAGTACTCACCATTGGCAAGATGAGAACAACCGGAAATAATATGTCTGAGTGACTCTCCGGGATGGTGGCATGCCCAAAAAATGTCGACCGTACCATCCTTCAGAATATATTTCCTATAATTATTCGTTATCATTACCTCGTCGGCAATTGCACAAACAAAACCTTCGGTTTCCCCAAAGAGATTACCGAAACGTAGCCAGTTCACCGAAGCAAGAAGGTCTACATCGGGGTCTGTAAGGGCCCGATAAAACCTCCCATGCAACTCCTTGCTCTTCCATATGTCCCTACGGTCCTCGATGCTTAGTATCGAGGGTTTGCGCCAGTTCTCTTTTGCCAAGGAAAGCGGAGTGAAGTTCTTGTCCACTGCTACCACATCGCGATGCATCCCACTCTCAGAATCGAGAAAATATTCTCTGAGACTACACACCTCCCGATTATGTAGGTTCTTTGCATTTAAAAAGCCTCGACCACCACATTTTCGGGGAATGTACAATCTCATCACCGAAGAGCGGGGATGGAGCATACGATGGGCTGTCAGCTGTGAACGTACCTTCCGATCCAGGGCGTCGAGTTCAGTCCTCCACAGTCCACATTATTATTATTATTTTATTTTGTTTTAAGATATGGGTTTCTGGCCTGAAATAAAAATATTCATTCAGAATAAAAAAAAAAATAGTAGGATAGAAAATAGGATACTATGTATACTTTTACCCAGCCATATATCCATTCAATGCTTTTACCATTAGACTGCGCCCCGGAGCGATGGACAAATGGTTACAATAATTGTTGTCCCACAAAAACGTGCTAAAATCCTCCTTTCCTAGCCATAAGTTCCGTCTAAAAATACCGCCTAAGATTGAACATCCCACGCAACTCCTGAAGTTAGTTTAGTTCAGGCCAAAATTCCAAATCGCCGGCTTTTATGTGTAGGTACAACTTTGGACAGGTCCTATAACTTTGATTAGTTCCAAGAAACGAAAGTTTTCCTTGGAATCCGCGTTATTAAATCATGATAGATGGGTGCTTGTGGATTCGGCTGCATTCCTTGGTTACTTCCAATAAGTTTCACTAGGTACGGTCTGCGTTAAAAGTTGATGAGCATATTTAGATTTTAAAGTTCGTAAGGGATATGATACCCTTTTTTGACTCTAGATAATTGACCGAACAAGCTAAGCGAGTGAGGTCCAGTGTAGACGGGCCTGGCGCTTGTAACTTTGTATCTTTGTATGTTTGTTCGACGATAACTTGAGTATCGTAGCTCCGATCTTCATGAATTTTGGTATGCGCGTAGTTTAGGTCAGTAGAATTTATGAATTCGAAGATGAGCCAGATCGGTAGGGGGGTTAGGGAGATAGGGGGTCGTGAGGTCTCAGTTCGGGTCGAACTCCTAGTATTATAAATCTGAAAGTTTCTGAGTATGTGTCTATGTGTGTTTGTTACTCAATCACGCAAAAACTACTAAACCGATTGCGATGAAACTTGGAATTTAGGTAGCTGGATACCGGGAATAAAACATAGGCTACTTTTTATCCCGATATTACCGCGGAAACGGGACTTACGCGGGTAATTCTAAAGCTAGCTAGTTCTAAATAAAAACCAATCTGATCACGTTATTTAATTTACTTGTTAGTCTTTAAATCTCACGACAAATTTTAACCCTTTCCTTGCAGCCGGGTAAAAAAAGTCTCTTTATAACCGACAAAAATATGTGAAAACAGAAAAAAACTGTTCTGCTCGTTATATTCCTCGTTCTTGACAGTTTTATATCCGATGGTAATCTTGTTACTCGCTCAAAGGGGCCGCCAGTAAGCGGATTACAGAGTAATTGGTCAATTGAACACTGTATTGTTCCTGTCTATATCGATCCATATAGCTAGACGGTAGATTCGAACAATTTACTTACTAACGGGGTGTTTACCATGTTTAATAATTTATTCGCGGAGCTCGATATTTCGTTAGTAATTTCAACCAGCTTGTTCACGAGACAACCCGTTAATAAGTAATTTTAGTAGTGGAAAACCCATGTTAATTTAAAATCGTATAATTTACACTCTTACTTAAACTCCCTTACTTATAAAAAAATATTTACACATGACTAAGTTATGTGACGTTTGTCTCTGTCTGTCAACTTCGAAACTTCATGTGACAGTAAAAGACAAACGATTCATATTTATGCAGCGCATTAATTAGCGTTTATAATTAAGGGGGTTAAATGCTAATTAATGCGCTGCATGAATATGAATCGTTTGTTTTTTACTGTCATCTATTACCATGCATCGTTGGTCTTTTACTGTCACATAAAGTTTTAAAGTTGATAGACAGAGACAAACGTCACATAACTTAGTCATGTGTAAATAATATTTTATAAGTAAGCGAGTTAATGTTTTATAGAACCTCTACTTAGTAGGGAACAATTGTCTTCAGAAAATCTTACTTATATTATAAACGCGAAAGTTTGTATGTATGTGAGTTTGTTACTCTTTGACGTAAAGACTACTAAACCGATTGCGATGAAACTTGAAGTATAAGTAGCTGGATACCGGGAATAACACATAGGCTACTTTTTATCCTGATATTCCCGCGGGAACGCGACTTACGCGGGTGAAACAGCGGGGCGCAGCTAGTAATCAATAATTTTCGATGAATATCCACCAATCATATTCATTGGTGCACATAGCTTAGCGTATTTTCGTAGCGTAGATTTCACATCTTTACAGCATAATAGCACATCTATGGTGGAAAAGCAGACTAAAATTGTTAAATTATTATCCTACTAATATTACAAATGTGAAAGTGTGTGTGTTTGGATGTTTGAATGTTTGTTACTCAATCACGCAAAAACTACTAAACCGATTACGATGAAACTTGGAATATAGGTAGCTGGGGACCAGGATTAACACATAGCCTACTTTTTATACCGATATTCCCGTGGGAACGGGGCTTACGCGGGTGAAGCCGCGGGGCGCATAGTATAAAATGAGTTAGCATGCCTGCATGTCATCTTTCGTAGCATCTGCCATGTCGTAGCAGCTACGACTTGCTACGATACAACTACGAGCTACGAGTTTTTCTGTTGGCAGCTGCAAGTTGAAAGAAATAAAGAAAATACGTTTATTCATGACTAGCTGCGCCCCGCGGTTTCACCCGCGTAAGTCCTGTTCCCGCCGGAATATCGGGATAAAAAGTAGCCTATGTGTTAATCCAGGTCCCCAGCTACCTATATTCCAAGTTTCATCGCAATCGGTTTAGTAGTTTTTGTGTGAAAGAGTAACAACCTCACATACATACATACTTACATACAAACTTTCGCGTTTATAATAGTAGTAAGAAGTAAGATTTATTCATACAAGCACACAACGTTAGTATAGTTACTTACAGCATTTGGAGGACGGGGTAGTCGGCTCTCGAGTAGCAGCACTGAAATATTTTCTTTGGGCTCCCCAGAGATACAGGTTTGAGCTCTGACGGATGCAAATTTTTGGAAACCATGTCTTTAAAAATTCTGTCATCCTAGTGTAGGAAACACTTTAAAATATGTCAAAAAGCTGCAATGAGTTATAAAATAACACAGTAAAGCAAGTACGGTATTAAATCCACAACCAAATCAACTATGCTTGGTCAAACACATTGACGACTTACTACTTGACAGTTTCCAAAGTTATGTCAACCAGAAATTCTGGCTGAGATAACTTTGTGAACTTTCGAGCGAATAATTTGCTAGAGCGTACTAAGTTTAACATGGCATATTTAAGCTGCAAGTATATAGTACATAGCTAGCATAGACTGGCATCTTGCTAATATTATAAACGCGAAAGTTTGTGTGTTTGTTTGTATGCGGCTTTGTTACTTTTTCACGCTAAATTTTTTTATATTTTAAAAACTACGTTTGTTGTACGAGAGCCCCCCACAAATATTCATTCTTTTTATTTTGTTTTTAGTTAATAGCAAAAATTATCTTAACCGATTGCAATGAAACTTGGAATATAGGTAGCTGGATACCGAGAACAAAGCTGGATACCGGGAATAACACATAGGCTACATTTTATCCAGATATTCCCGCGGGAACGGGCGCGGGAACGCTGGTGAAACCGCGAGGCGCAGCTAGTGAATGAATATTACTTCGGTTTAAGGAATCAAAATAATAGAACATTCTGCTCAGGAGTATGTGAGTAACTATATTTATTTTCCAAAAAAAAACCACCAATATTACACATTCTTTTAACATTAATTTTAACGAATAATCTAATGTATCATTTTCCACGACATATTGCGGTCTTTATTTACATTTGTTATGTAATTGTAAGTAAGTACATAACGTCATACAATATATTCTCCTTCGATTTATTGTCGCAATTATTGTCAATTATTGTCATAAGACCGCCCTTTTCGCATAATACATTGTTCTTTTTTAAAACTATTGAATGTAGAAATTGAATCTAAAAATAAGTTAAATCGGTGCCGAGTCTGGCATTTCTTTAAATGTAATTTTATCATGTTGGCAAAAATTTCAATTTGTCTGTTTTAAAAAAGGCAATTTACTAAACTGTCTTTTCAATTTTGCCAAACTTGGCAATGTTGGCAATTGTTTTACTGTAGTTTTGTCATGTTGGTAAGATTTTCAATTCGTCTGACTGACTTTAGAATTTTGCTCAACCGGGCAATATCCTATAAGAGTAAGTTTTATTTTGCCAAAGTTTTATAATGGTACATATTAGGTAATTTATTCAATTATCCAATTTTTGGGAATTATCAAAGTCGGCAAATGTGGCAATGTGATTTGATTTTGCCAATTGTGATATTGGCCTCTAGGTAATTTAACTGTATCTATAAATATATAGAAATAGATGGATTTCTATATCGGAAAGCGGATACATTTATACCTATTTGAATGTGATCACATTTATGCATTGTCTATTTATCATAACACAAGCTTAGTAGCTTACCAGCTAAATGTCACTGTGTGATGTTCACAAATATTTTAACTTAATTAATGTTATCTGGTGCAAAAGATCTGAAAGTTGATATTATGATGAATTCTTGTCGTACTGATATTACATTAATTTTGATATGGTAACTGTTTCATATAGGTTTAAGTATATTTCTTAAAAAGATATGTCATTGCGGATACATAGGATTCAAATTTTATCATTAAAACACCTATTTAATCGCAAAACGCTTTCAATAAATACTACACAATGTTATTTATCGATTATCTATCTAACTATTTATGAATTCTCATTAAAATAATTTGTAAAACTCTACAGAATATTGTTAGAAATTTATAATAAATAAGTAATTTAAAAATAAAATAATTATATGTGTAGATTATTATATCGCATGTAGGATATAAAATAGGAACAAGTCCTAGTAATTAAATAGAAGTTTAATGAGTTCATTGACTTGCTTAAAGCCAAAAATACATGTGTAATATAATTTTTAAAGCCAAATATAGTCTGTGAGGTTATGTCGACGGTCGTCGATAATTAAGTCGATAGTAAATACATATACATTTAGTACACAAATAGGTAACAACATTCCTAGATTTACAGCCTTCATGTTTGCGTCGCCGTTCATTTTGCAATAAAAAATGGGGGTAGCATAAAATAGATCTTTAAGGAGGCCATGTTGGAATTCTGCTGGTTCATTGAGCAGTTATATTTTGGGGTTTAGATATCAAAGTGTTAATGAGCTTTGAACTATACGATTAGGCCTCTTTTGAAATTTACAAAACATTGAATAAGATAAAAAAACGCCTTAAAATGATATTAAATCTCTTTTTTATTAACGATGTTTTGAATTGAAACTGGAGAGTAATGAAGGTGTTTGCTCGTTTTCGCTTATTTTTCAACTTTCCGTCAGGCTGTCTTATAATTACTACTTCTAAGTAAAATCCAATAAGTACGTCGAGTATGTAAACGCTCAGCGCGTTTCTAAATTACAATTAACTAATTAATACAATAATCATGAAACATTTAAATGTAGTTAAAGCATTTATTTTGTCGTTTAATTGCGGAACCGACAAAAAACCCTAAATTCAAAAACAGTGGTTATCCCACCACTGTGCCAAAGTTGGCAGTTAGAGACCAAATTTGGCCGAATTTAGTACCGAAATTGGCCGAACCGTCTAGCCGTCTCGAAGGCTTTTGAAGTACAACATTCTTAGCGTCTAATCACAACGATTATAAAACAGTTAATTTTAAGACATCTACATTGTTTTTCTTTTATTGTCATACAATATTTTCTTTAACTTATTTAAAAAACGTAGCAGAAAACACATGCAAGTAGGTAATATAATTATAATACAAGATAAAATATTTAGACACTAGGAAGTTAAGAGATAATAATTAAAATTAAAATTTTCATCAAAAAACCTTGTCGATATCGAAAAAAAGTTTAAAGCATAAAGAGTTCTGCAGTGTCTATAAGTTTACTTCAATATATTGACATGTTTTTTTTTATATTTTGTTTTTTTTAGTGGTCATGCTTACTCACACTTCAGGAAACAAATGTATTTAGATATAAAGTAAATAGAAAAAAGAACATTGACTAAAGGAACAGAAAGCAGTTTATTTTCTGTCAATATCCGAGCGTCATGTATGCTACCATGTTATATCACGCAGAATCTTGTGACTATGACGCTTGTATTGGTTGCGAAACATGGAGAGGACCAACGACTTCACAAATGTTATAGTAACTTAATAAAATAAACAAAACGTTTTTATCTCTTTCTTTCAGTAAAGACTTTGAAGTCTAAAGACAATTCTACTACTATATTGAATTGACAATTATACAAATTCAAGCATAATTAATTATAATACTTTATTACATTAAATTTAATTATAAGTTTAAATGACAAATAATGTAATAAGTAGGTACAATTTTTCGATTTGAATTTCGACGTGGTTTTTTGAAAACTGTATCTAATAAGAAATTAAGAGGTGGTCGGGCTCAGACACAACCTCTTAAATTATATTAAGGATCGAACTAAAATAATTATTACAATAATTCAAAATACATTTTCAGCTGCCACAATCGCGAAATCTATTACATTTTTTAAACCTTAATTAATTAGGTATAATGGATATTATATAATAATTTCAATAATTGGGTAGTTAAGTAAGTACTAATTTTATATTAACTACCAAACATCAAACCTTATAACATCAAATCTTTTATTGTCAGTTTACAATTTTTATTGTCACCTTTCTTTCTAACTTACTTGAAATTGACTGCGATGTCATCAATATATAGTAATTGCTCAATATATTTATTGTATACAAATAGTTTTATTATTGTCATACGGAAGTCTAATATTGAGATCCTACTTATGACTATCGAAAAATACAATTAAGATTCAAAATTGGGTACAATATAAAGTTATCTACAATGAAACTGGAAGTTTCTTTGAGTAATTTTAAATATACTTCAAGTAAGGTATAGAATATATAGTTAGATTTATCAGAAAGCTCGCAAAAATGACTAGAGTCGAATATGAAGCGAAAGCTAAAGATATGCCTTCGATATGATAGTTTTAAATTAATGATATATTGACTTAAAGCCCGCGTGAAGTTTGTACATTAAGGGAAGATTTTCATGAAATCTTCTGGGAAGAAGTTTCATCCATTTGGGGGTAGCGAAAGATTCAGTAGAAGGGGACAAGCTCGGGAGTGGGGTAGTCGAAGAACGGGTGGTAGAAAGTGCGACGGGCTGGAGGCAGCATCACGTCAGAGTAACGTGAGAACTGGGACACTTGGCGGCTCCCAGATTGAGGTTTCCTGCTGTAAACAAAGTATAATCTTACAATTCTGGAAAGTATTAAATTCAATAAACTACTCTATTTCGATGCCGATATCGACGCTAGATATAAATCGGCATCGAAATCCGCACTACGCAAAAGATGCAAACCGTAGCGTTGATTTAAACGCATTTTATTCCGATGCCGTCGATTTGAACTGTCATTAAAATCGACGACGTCTCTTGGGCTCCTTGTTTAAGTGACAGTCCAAATCGGCGGCGTCCGCGTTAGCTTCAGTCTAACGGCCAAATACAGAGACGATACTCAACATTAAAGAACTACTCAAACAAAGAAGCAGCTCTCAAACTCAAATTTTGCCATACTAATTTTGAATTTAGAAGCTGCTCAATAATTTAAGTATCTCTCAAATGTTAAATGACGTTTCTGTATTCGGCTGTAAGGCTGTTAATTATCAATAATATCGGGCGCATATTATTCCTTTGCTCAGTGCCGATTTCGACGGCCGTCGTCGGCTTGTACTTGCGCGGTACGTCTATAGGTATTATATAGACTGTCAATGGTTACAGATAAAATACGCAAACATACATGTACCTACAGAATCCATCGGGCATCGACGCTAGATACCAATGGTTTAAAGTGGGTCCAAAGTAAGTGCCAAAGCTATGACCGAGTGTGCCGATACTTAGGAAATATTATTTATTGATTTATTACTTACAGAAGTATAAACTGAAGTATTACAGAAGAATTGGGATATAACCAAATACGATATAATCATTAGATGTGTGTTTTCTCATAGCATTTCCTTATTTCTGTATAAGAAAAGAACTTACTTATTGTGCCTGGCCGATGGTTCGTCAGCCGAGTAATCCATCTGATGGGGCTGTAGATTTCGAGGCTCCTCACCGTAGCTACCGTAAGCACTGTAGGCAACGTTGTCCTCGCTGTCGACAACACAATTTAAGGTTACAGCTGGGATTCTTAGGCTGAAATCTAGTATAGTCCGTACCTACTTTGTCCGTCCGTATTTCGCTAAGCAAAAACTTTGACTTAAGACAATTTTTGGTATATATAAAGCGATCTTTGCAACTATCTAAAGTTTTTGCTTAGTAAAGTCTAAATTGATTAATATGCCCCCAAATTAAACAATTTGCACGCATTTGAACTAGGTTTCACAAAAATGAAAATTTAGCACCACATCTCCTCAACGCGTTCTCGCCGAAACTCCCTATCAAGGTTGACGTGACGTTTGATGTCTGCACTTTCGAATACTAGAAATCAGAACCGAGTGGGTATAAATGAAAATTCAAATCGTAATTTAGATTTTCGCATACAAAAGTTTTCTATCGGTTCAAAAATACAGCTCCAGCTTATTTTTGGCGCAGTTCGTAATCACACCCCGCTAGAAAAAGAGAGGTCTATATCAAGAGCCTGCAGAGCATTAAATTTTGGAACAAAACCTATATAAACTTCGTATTTTTGTAACCGAAATTCTTTAAGCTATTTCAATGGGAAACACTGCATTGTATTTCATCAATTCATCTCATTATACAAAGTTTGATTCCAACACGTTTCTCCTCCATCTTTGCTTCCAACTTTTGTTTGAAAACGAGAGCAACTTTCTGAAACATAATGTGCGTTCTACAATTACAATCCGCACTGAAAAGGGTGGGTGTTACTTTAACAATCTGTTGAGTAATCAAGCCCTCTGTTTACGGCCTTTAAGATTTACTGTGGCTGTTAGCCGCCTTGTGTTTAAACGTTGTGCTTTTTGGATTAATCCTACTTCCCACTCATATTACAAATGTCAAAGTTAGATGTTTGTTTGTGTTTCATTAAAAAACTACAGAACCGACAGCAATGCAAGTTGGTGTGCACATGGGATCGAGATTTACGCAGGTGAAACTGAGTGTTTTTAGTTTTTATCACGAAAACTGAAATTTAACTACGCGTACATCAACGCGTCCAAAACTAAAGTCGCCAAAATATCTGTTCAAATTGGTCAAACAAACAAAAAGGCAAAAATTTCGAATTTGATGTTTGTCAAATGACATTTAGCATTTTATGTTTTTCACAATACCATTTCCATGCATTTTTGAGTGAATAAACTTTCGATTGCAGTTCAATTTATAAGTTATATATTTTTATTTTGACTATATTGTTTGCAATGGCAACGATTTTAAAAAGGAATTTTGGATAATTCCATTAAAAGGAACAAGCCCCCGGGTAAACATTAATCTTTCTTCCCAATAAACTGAGTCTTAAGCCTCGATTTTCCACCTGTCTGCTATGCTGTACCTAAACAAACCCTTACGGTGTTTAATTTCGGCGTCACGTGACAAGCGAGGTAATTAGCCAGTCTACCGTGAATCTGACAACGAGGTTCGAAGCCCCGAGGTAAACGTGCGAACTGTTTCACTAATCCGCACCTACTTACTGTGTTTGTTGTTACACTGTTTAATCAACCCATTAAATGTGTGAATATTTATTCAGTATCTATTTCTAACTGACGGCCTCTGTGGCGCGTCGGGCGGACGCTCGACTGCAATGCAGAAGGTTGCGGGTTCGATTCCCGTTGGATGCAAAAATTTATGCTTAAAAATAAATATTTGTATCTGGTCTAGGTGATGGATGTATTTACAAAAAAAAAGTATAAAATGTAGTATATCCGTTGTCTAGTACCGATAGTACAAGCCTAGTGCTTAGTTTGGGGCTAGATTGCGATGTGTGCAATCTGGTGCAATATTATTTATATATTTATTAAATAAAATTTTAAACATCTTAAGGTGCGTCTGAATGAGCCTATGTAATGTGTTCGAAACGAAGATCAGCGATTTTCTGTGTTACATAATTTTAATTAGGTACAATTACAATATGTATTTGGTTGGAGTGTTAACAGGCGCTCTGGATTGCCCTCTTTCAGAGGAAGCTATGGCGCTTTATAAACTTGTTTTTGTAGGGTTGAATAGACGATAAGGTGTAGTGATGTCCTAACAGAGCGACATAACCGTTTGTTCGGTAAAGCTCTTTATTAAATAGATTAAAAAAATGTTCCCAGAATGCTGGCAAAGTTCCCCGTTGCCAGCATTCTGACGTTTTTTATTTTGAATATTTTGATGTAACTATTAAAATTCCGCGATTTCATCTTCTAAGCACGAAAACTTAAAAAGACTAACCTATAGGTATTATATCTATTCGGCATTGCCTGAAATTAAAAGCTTTTCACATCGAATACTGCATTTTATTGAGAGTGGAACAATGGAAGACATCTAACGAGGACTGAGCAAGTGAGCTGTGACAAAGGATTGTTATGGCACTTGAAGGTTTTATATCTATCCACATACAGAGTAATATGAAATTCAATTCTTAAGAACTGTTTTTTAACGCCTCTACGAAACTTAATTTTTTTAAAATAAAATTAATCTTAGTAGCTCAAATATAATAATAAATTCCAAGCCAAGCGCACCAAACAACAAAGTGTTCAGTCAAGTTAACTAGTACCGTAATTCTTATTTCTTCTATCTATACTTATAATAAAAAGTAGTAAGCAAGTAGTAGTACAAAATTATACAACTTTTAAAATTCATGTCTGTCAGTCTGTTTCTCTGTCTGTTCCTAATACAATTAAAATCTACTAATCCGATTGAAATCTGGTTTCCAGTATTGGATAGTACTATTTTCGAGGAACGTCGTGGTATACTTTCATCGAAATCTAATTAGTAGAACCCGAGTAATGAACGAAAAAGTGCAAACACTCGGCCGCCCGCGCCCCTGATAACGCGTTTTTCACTTTCGCGAGGGAACCCGCGGGGCGCAGCTAGTCTTATATATAAAAATCAATCCCATATATTCATAATCAAAATGAAGGCCCATTTATAGAACTAATTGCGGAACCACACTATTAAAATTTTAACTTTATTATATCCCAATACATTATTCAGTCTTACAAATGCGATGCACAAATTACATAAAAAATTGCACTTGCAATATTAAATCTCGGATCAGAAACATAATAATTTTATTGTCACCCCATTAGAGAGTGACACACGGTTTTTATAACAAGTATCTCGCTCGTCTCGTTTATATTCTAGCAGTTTTCAATCCTGTTGTATTTATATTAAGTCAATTATTGAGGTATTTTAGGTCTTTACTTAGGCAGCTACCAAAATTATAAATTTGAATTTCGAAAGACCTAAATTAAGAAAGTTTCTTAATTTAACTGTTTTATTTGAAAACAAATTAATAATTAATTGGATTATATATAAGTTAGGCTGTGAAGCAGTCTGTTTGACTTAATTAAATTCCATGAATGAGTTTTCAGATTTATACATTTCATTTCGTCGGTAATAAATTGTTTTAACATTAGTTTTAGGGTTAGAGGATGAAGTTTTAGTTAAATAAAATGTATTTAAACTATGTTTTCAGTTTTTATAGTGTTGCTCCACACTTAACCGCAATTTGTCAAGCGTTGTTTCATAGATAAATCTGAATACAACATCTCGACTCCTATATCTGTTCTGTGCTTTTATACCATGATCATTATTCTAATGCGGAATTCAATGTCGCAACATCGACTAATCCAGTCTCGAGGGGTTATTTCCACATAGACTTTGTATTTCGAGTACTCTTTGAGCAAGGAATTTGTATCGAGCATTTTTTGCGCAAGGAGGTTGTAAACAAGCATTGAGATGAGGGTCTAATATAATAATATTAGTGTGTTCTTAATTGAAAAAAAAAAAAAAAAAAACATTTTAAAACCCCAATGATCAAACCCCCTAAATTACAATATCTAAGGTTGGTTGATGAGAGTTTTGGCGGGAATGCGCTGAGGAGATGTGTTGCTAAATTATCATTTTTGTGAAACTTAGTTCAAATGCGTGTAAATTGTTTAATTTCGGGGGCATATTAATCAATTTAGTTTCGTGAAGGTGTACAAGTGAAAATTAAAGTGAAAATCGGTGCAAATCATGGACTTTAGCTTAGTGTTCTCTCCAAAGCTCCGTGAACAAACATTGTAAAAAATGGCCTCCTTTTTACAATGATTCCCTTGACTTGACTTTAACTATGACGACTTGACTGTTTCGTTCGATGCATATAACCTGCAATTATTGATAATACTTGACACTGGCAAATGTCCGAAAGGAAAAGCCATTTAAAAAAAAAAAAAAAAAAAAGAAGGTTGGTTGATATCATTTTAAAATAATCTAATGTAATATCTTATGTAATCTAATAAAACATCTAATGATTATTATATCGAAGTTCATAAACCCTCATTTAACAATATCTAAACAAGTATTATTTCAAAATCTAAACACCTATCTAAAGCCACGAAAAAAGCTTTACGGACCACCCCGACTAAGGTAGGTTAGGTTAATGTTAAACATGATCACAGCTCTAAATTGACCATTTTTGTAGCTATGCCAGTTAGCTATTATCCGACTTTTTATCTTATTTCGTCCGTTTTAGAATTCCCAAAAGTCGTAGAACAAAAGTTGTTCGCCTAGACGTCTAGAACAACCCCCTTACGGCTTAAATGGGCATACCCGTGACACCTTGTATAGACTGCCAAAAACATTACACTTCCTTTTGGCTTCGCCGTAGTCGGTTAATAATAGTGATTACGACGCCTTTATAAAATAATCTTTTTAGTCCTTATTTTTGAATCAATATTCGCTGAATTTCTTTCGATGCCGAACTCCTGCGGCGAGTGGTTGATACAGCTCGTTGCAGTCGTGCAATTCACTTAGAAAAATCACAGAAATCGAAAGAAAATCGGTAGAAATCGAAGTATTTAAATCGCTCAAAGAAGCGCAATTGATTCAAAAATAGAGCCTCTGGTAAATTATAGGTTTTTTTACTCACCCGCGTCCGGAAGTGATGTCTTTCAGTTCCTGTTTTTGTTCCGTCTCGTATTTCCGCTGCAGTTCTTTGATGTGTTCTTGACGGATTATGTTCTTGAGGGTTTCAAAACTGTGCGAAAAAAGAATCGTGCCAGTTAATTAAATAAGTGCAAACGTTTGCAAATTATACGATTTTAAACTAATACAACAACGGCTGCACACAGAAACACTCAAAAATTCCCAAACCTGTTTTTTGTTTTGGAAGCTGCTCAAATATTAAAGTACCTATCTCTCAAATTTAAGCAGCGCTTCTTAATTCGGCTGTAAATATTATTTAAAAACGGGATATTTACTAGTTTGTTCAATAAATTAGACAGTTCTCTTGAGCAAGGCAGTTGTAATGACTGGCTATCGAGCTGCGTAAAAAACAAATTTAAACTTGTTAGTACAGATTATGTGGTATAGATTATTGTTCCAGTTTTACTGTAGTTCTAAACTACAATGACAGGCAATGCACAAAAACCATGAGTTTATTGTGTCATCTTATTATTGGGAGTCCATTTTCGAAAACACACTAGATTATCTACTCGATGTTAAGCGATTCCGGAATGTATTATTGAATAGAAAAATATATATATACAGCGTTATAGGATTCCAATCCAAAACTGTACAGGGGACGATTCTCCACATGAATAACTTTTGTTCTACGACTTTTGGAAATACGAACTTTTTTTTTGTCAATTTTGTAGTTTCACTTAAAGGACGGCTGCTTTTAAAAACAAAGGTAATTAAAGTTTTAATTGTAGTAGACGACCAAACTAAATGAAAGGACAACATAAAGGTCAATTACCTCGAAATCTAAGAAACAGCTGATTTTCAAGTAGGTAAACTACTTCGAATTTCTAAAAGTCGTAAAACAAAAGTTACATATTCGTTTTAATGTGGAGAATTGGATACAGTTTTGGATTGGAATCCCATAACCCTGTATACGCGACGAGTTGAGTACCTCCTCCTTTTTTGGAAATCGACTAAAAATACTTTTGATTTGATTTTGATTATAAATACCCCGTTTACCATTTTTAAATAACATTTGTAATTTGCTATTAGTTATATACTTGTAAGAGGTTATTTAAAAAAAAAACAGGTAGACAAATAACGGAGCTTACCACTTTTGAATTTTTTTCTCATATACCGACAGCCTTCCAAAAACCAGGTTTAAGCTTAGACTTCGTTTTGCGTTCTTTCTGTAATAAGGGACAAGAGTTAATTGTCCCTTATTCGAAACTAGCAGCGTCCCGCAGTTTCACTCGTGTAAGTCCCGATCTTACGGGAACATCAAGATAAAAAAAACGCATGTGTTATTCCACGTCTTCTGCTGTCTACGTTATAAGTTTCATCGCAATCGGTTCAGTAGTTTTTGTGTGAATAAATAACAACAAAGTTACATATACATAATACATTCTTCCAAACATTCGTGAATTTAGTAGCTAGTAGCGCCCCGCGGTTTTACTCACGTAAGTTCGAATCCCTCGGGAACGTTGGGACAAACAGTTTTGTGTTATTCTAGGTATCCAGCTATCTATTTAAGCTACATTATGAAACTTTGACCCCGATATTCCCACAGAATCCCGCCTATGAGGGTGAAACCGCGGGCGCAGCTAGTTTAAAATAAGGTCCTATACGCAGTTTCAGAATCTAAGATCGAAAATGTGAACATAGAACTGTCAAAGAAAAATGTAAAAAAAAGCTGTCACTTTCAATTAAATGTACGAGTTTTTTGTTGAACTTTTGGTTTTGACGCGTTAGTGGAACATGGTCCTTAATTTTTATTTTCGCGAGGCCTAGAAAATAAAAAAACAAAGACAAACTTTGAATTAGGACGTTACCAACAAATATTCCAATTAGGTTGGAACCAAACATCAGCCATTTTTTACTACAACCTTTACGCATTGCTAAAATTGTTTCAAACGATTTGATAATACACTATTAAACACGTTAAACTGGCTGAAATTGTCCTTCAAAGCTGACAGAAAAGCCGAGTTTTGGCAGGAACGCGATGATGTGTTGCTAAATTTTCATTTTATGAAATCTAGTTCAAATGCGCGTAAATTGTTTAATTTCGGGAGCATATTAATCAATTTAGTTTCGTGAAGGTGCACAAGTGTAACGAAAGTAAAAATCGATGCAAAACATGGACTTAAGCGTTGTCTCCAAAGCTCCGTGAACAAACATTGTAAAAAATGGCCCCCGTTTGACAATGATTCCTAACTATGACGACTTGACTGCTTCGATGCAATTAACATGCATATTAATAATACTTTGACACTGGCTAATGTCAAATGGAATAAGCCATATAAAAGAAGAAGAAGAAGACAGAAAAGTCATAGACTAAGAAAATGAATAAGTTTTTTGTTAACACTTTTGATCAAAGATTCTGAATCAGAGATATAGGTAGGTATTTTGTACCTGTCTCGCTGAGGGGGTACCATGAAGGTGGGTCCACCACGTGGTCTCGACGGTCCCGGGTACCGGAGGATCTTGCCTGATGTGTGGGGCACGTTCAGCATACCGAACATCTGAGGACAAAACGAAAATAACTTTCTGACTGCTGAATACACACTGCGTGTGTTTCGTAATTTGTTTTTATCGCTCAAGGCATATCTGCTAGAAATATTTTAAAGGTAAAAATCGTTTTCTAAAATTCACCCGCGACGTTTTGAACTCGCGTCTCTGCGTCGGTAACGCAGCGCCTTAACCAACTAGGCCACACGAGTCCGTAAAATGGCGATTGTAGATTTATGAAAAATTGATTACCCTAGCCAGGAATTGAGCCTTGTATTTTTGCAAAAAAAAATAACCACCCTTTATTATTGTATTGGTCGTGTTGCTGATAGAGACTAAATCTTGGAAACAAAACCCCTGAATGCCCATCGAAATGGTTCACCCTGTATATCGATTACGGTATGACGATGATTTAGCTAGTCCATTGCTAAGAAATCGTATAATGATGCCAGCATTAAAATGATTTCTTTGTCACAATGCTTTTACAATTCCCTAATGGTCTAAGAGTCCGTGAACGCCAGATCTACGTTATTTCGCAAAAGTTGGAAGTGTGCCAACGCATGTTTCCTACACAGGTTAGATAGAACAGTGAACGGTTATATAAGCATGGAAGTATTCCTTACGCTTCAAAATGACATAACGTAAAATAGGCCGCGATGATAAAAAAGTGTTTCGACTCGAATCTGTCACTTCGATTGTGCTCGGAATGTTCCCTACACAGGTTAGAACATAAGCATGGAATTATTCCTTATGCTTCAAAATGACACCACGTTAATTAGGCTGCGACGATTAAAAAGTGTACTACGACACGAATCTGTCACTTCGATTGTACTCGGATCGGGTCACTCAAAGAACCAATCACGTTGGAGAACAGCGTATTGTATATTGTATAAATTTTGGCGCTATTATGTGAGGTGAGTTAGTATGAAAAGGCTCCTTCCATGCTTAGGTATATCCGTTCCCTGAATTAGAAGGATGGCCAATTATTATGAAGTTTGGTTTGCGAAATAACGAAGGTCTGCCATTCATATACTACACTATACTTAATTTCTGGACTTGTTGAATAGATTTTATTATAGGAATCAGTAACGATGTGACGATAATTATTTGGTGGTGCGATGTTATTCAATAAGTAGATGATTACTCGATGTTTCCTAGCGACGTCTGTAGCTAAAAAATATAATATTTTTAATGATCTCAGCTAATAATATCTTTGCTACATGTCTTTATAATTAAAATTCCCCAATTTTGGTCTCTACAAAAAAGAGGAAAGTTTGTACGTGGCTTGTCGGACCACGTGCAGTGTAGGGTTTGGTAGTTTTCATACAATGTTAATTGGATTGCAATTTGGAAAAAGTCAACCCACATTTTACATGCCTTAAAAATGTTTTTAGATTTTTTTTGTACTTCTCTAGGTATAAACCATGATCTCTTATAAGTCGTAGCTAAGTCGTTGATACATCAAACAGCTAAAAAAAAAGACACTAAATAATAAAAAATTAGATCCAACGAGAAAAAAGAGATTTTTTTAAATTATCTGTGATTTTTCTTAGTACTTTATTTTTTTGAGCAACAAAAGAACTAGAAAACGACGAGAAACTATCATGGAAGGGCGGAGTAAACAAAATGTATAAACCCATATTAATTTAGAAACTCATAACCTATCTAACGATAGCACACACGATGAGGTAAACTAGAGAAAAAAAACATTTTAGATGTGATTTAGATGTGGTTGCAAGGTAATCTTAAAAGAGGTTTTTTTTAAATACTTTAATACTTTTTGAACGTAATCAATGTATTCATACAGCTTCGCTGAAATCTATAGAGCGTATTTTGGCTTTGCTCAGACTGAGCTTTGCAAAAGCTAAGCATAAACTTTGAATTGTAATTTATAGCCGAAAATCCTTTTGTAATTTAGAAATAAAATAAAAAGAACTTCATAGTCATAACAGAGAAGCAAAGTTCGGGTCAATATTTTAGATTAGTTTAAATTCTAAATTTGAAAAACTTCGACTTTACTAAGCAAAAACTTTGGATAGTTGCAAGGATCGCTTTATAAATACCAAAAACTGTTTTAAGTCAAAGTTTTTGCTTAGCAAAGTCAAAGTACGGACTATAGATTTCAGCCGAAGTGTGTAGTGCTAGTGCCTCTGAACTAGTCTCTGAGCAAGCTGAGTCCAAATTGTTGTTTCTATTGGACATTGTAATTACTTATTAAATCAATTAATCATACATAATGCATATTAATAATACATATTAGGTATGTAAAATGAAATATTATTATAATGTAACCAAGATGTATTGAATTATTATAATTTGACATGTAACTTATTTATTCGTTATCAATAAAGAATCTGTATCTGTATCTACTAAGCCGTGGACAGAAATACGGACATGACGAAACTATAAGGGTTTTGACGAAACTATAAGAGTTCGTGTCGACTACGAAACCCTTAAAAGAACTCAATTTGTCTGTTTCTTTGAACGATATAGTCGACGTAAAACAGTGTCCTTTATAAAGAAGTATCTAACAATGTCATTCCGGGGATACAGACGACAAAGGGGGTGATAGGGGGTAATTGTTACCCCGACCTTTTGAATTATACTATCTTCACATACACATACACACATTTATGTTTACCTACAGTCCTTAGTTATTTTGTAAGGTGTTAGAATTTTAGTTATTTACTAGCTACGTCCTGCGGTTTCCCCCGCAGAAGTGAAAACGTGTTATCACGGGCGCGGGCGGCCGAGCGGTTCTTGAGCGGTTGCACTTTTTCGTTCATTACTCGGGTTCTACTAATTGGATTTCGATGCTAAGTATGCCACGACCTTTCTCGAAAATAGAACTATCTAATATTGAAAACCAGATTTTAATCGGATAAGTAGTTGTTAATTGTATAAGGAACAGACGGTTAAATTTTAAATGATCGTACGGGTTAAGCAACGCTTGGTATGACATACGTGATGGGTAAAAATGCCAGTTAAATCGATTTGAATGAAATTTGGTACAGGGGTTGTTTAATGATTAAAATAAGATATAGGGTACTTTGAATAATCATACGGGTTAAACAACCCTTGGTATGACATACGTGATACGTCACATACGTTATGGGATAGGAATTTATGCGGGTAAAACCGCGGGGCACAGCTAGTTTTAATATAAAAGAAGACTAGCAGTGCCCTGTGGTTTCACGGGTTTTAAATTGTAACTATATCCGAACAATACAGTAACAATTTAAAAAAGATCGCTGCAAAATTGGTAAAACATTACAACAAAAATTAAAAATTGTTGACAAAAAGAAGTCTCGACCCTGCCAGGATTCGAACCTGGAATCTTCTGATCCGTAGTCAGACGCGTTATCCGTTGCGCCACAGGGCCACGTGGCAGAAACTTGAAATTAAGGAACTGTACACGAGAACACGTGACGGAAACTTTTCAGTCCACCGTCCACCTCCGTCAATTTTTCTGCAATAAATTTACGTCGCACTATAAAAAATCTAGAAAATCCTATCCTACTAATATTATAAAGCTGAAAGTTCGTGACTATGTGTGTTTGTTACCCAATCACGTAAAAAGTACTAAACCGATTGCGATAAATAAATATTGCACAACATTACACATACCTACACACACGCAATCTATCCCCAAACTAAGCTCTAGGCTTGTACTATAGATATTAGACAACGACAACATAATATGACACATAGAAAGACACCCAGACCAGATTCAAATATTTATATTTAAGCAAAAATATTTGTACCCGGCGGGGATCGAACGGATTGTATATAAATTAGGGAGACCTTCGGCTTCTGAGACATTTATATTATTCTATTAAAGCAGTGGCTCTTCTTTTCGTAGGTATACTGAAGTTAAGTTTTAAGGTTGCTATAATATAAAGCCTGAAACACTAAAGCAAGACATCGCGAATTATGAGCCAATTTTGAAAGCTGCAGGCAGACCAAATTGGCGTTACCAGACTTAAACACTTTTATTTACTAAACGCTTTCTAAATTTAAGTAGGACGCGTGTACGACTAATTACAAACGCAATTACAGGTCATGGAGCCTTTAACAAGCACCTACACATCCTAGACTTAACAGACAGACCGCTATGCAGAGCCTGTATGGATGCAGAGGAGACGTTACGGCCGCAGACGTTCTTCTGGAATGTCCTGCATTGGCGGAAATTAGACTCGGAATTATTGGTGACGTAAAAAGTTTCCCACAAATTTTCAAGAAGCCACATCTTGTGGCAAAATTTATGGAAGAGCTGGGCTGGTTCTCCCACTAACGTAATGAACCATCACGCAAAAAGGAACCAAATCTATGGCGGTCTATTTGCGGAAAACGAGCCCGTAAACAATTACAATTACAAGCCTTAGGCCGGCTTGCATAACGGTTCCTAAACATGTTTAAGCTGTTAAACGTGTTTAAAATCTGTCAGAATTTCAATAACTGTCCATGTGTGGCAACATATTATGGTCCACTTAATGAAATAGAGTCCAATGTTTGATTTCACATAAATTATTTTAAAATTGATTTAGTTAAATATGTTTTTAAATGGTTTTATGCAAGTCGCCCTTAAACCTGTAATAACGACTGCTACCAGAAATAAGTTTATAATTTTAGTTTTTATATCTTGAAATAAAAATGGATTTTTTCTATTTACGTGTTTCACTTAGGTAGTAATTATTTGTTTCTAAAGATTATAACTGTAGGCGGCAAAAATTACAAGAAATGCTATTTGTACCAACTAAAGAATTATTAATTAAGTACTAGCCGCGCCCCGCGGTTTCATTCGCGTAAGTTCCGTTCCCGCGGGAATATCGGGATAAAAAGTAGCCTTTGTGTTATTCCTGGGATCTAGGTATTAATATTATAAACCTGAGAGTTTGTAATAATGTATGTATGTGTCTTTGTTACTCCTTCACGCAAAAACTACTGAACCGATTGCGATGAAACTTGGAATATAGATAGCTGGATACCGGGAATAACACATAGGACTTTTTATCCTGATATTCTAGCAGGAACAGGACTTACGCGAGTGAACTGTCAAACTTCATGTCACAGTACTTTCAACTGGCAAACTTCACGTTACACTGTCATAGTAAAAGACAAACGATACATGCTTGGACTTTTGTTTTTGACGCGTTAGTGGAACGTCGTCTTAGATTTTTAATTTTCAATACCCTAGTTGTATTGCGTGTAAGTTGATTAATTTCGGCGGCATGTTATCAATTTAGTTACGCGAAGTTCAACGAGTAAAGTGAAAATAAAAATACCAGTGCCAAACACGAAATAAGCACGTTACAAACAAATATTCCATGAGGCCATTTTTTCTACAGCCTTCACGCTTTGAAAATTATTTCAAACGATTACAGTATAATAGTGGTAGTTCACTATTAGTATGAGAAACTGGCTAAATTGTCCTATATTGCTGACAGAAAGCCATAAGAAGAAAGAAAATGAAATGAAATGATACATGGTTATGCAGCTGTTAACTAGCGTTTATAAGGGGGTCAGTTTGCGACTAGATGGTGACGTGTACAACGTTTCAGAATATGTTTTATTTATTAAACGTACAAAGGACGCTCCGCCATCGCCCGATCATCTCGTCTGCACTCTAGGCTGTATTCAAACGAAACGTTTTTCATCTTCAAAAGGCCACTTTCGCCCACTAGCTGTCGGAACAAATAGGCGTGAAAACAAAATGAAATAATAAAGACGATGGTTCCTTAAAGCCATGGGCTTTGATGTGAAGTTCGTTTGTTTTTATAAATAGAATACAAGCTATTGTTTCAATTTACAAACAGTATTTCGTCTGAATTACGTTTCGTTTCAGAAACACGTTTTTTAAACTTGAAGGTTTCAAATTGTTATGAGATGTACCACGTTTGTAAATAATTTAAGGTAGTTGTAAAACTTATAGTACTTAGTTGTTAGTTTAACTTATGTTAAATTTGTCTTAAAATTACTTGCCAACTCTAATGTGGGGCCACAACTGCATGAACGAAAATTTTCGAAACCGAACTGGGTTCCATTTTCAAATGTATGATGACGGACCAAGACGTTCTGCTTCTGCTTACGTTCTGTATTTTTCTTTTGAACAATATGGCGGCTGCTGGTCGCCATATTGTAACTTAAAACTATGTAGGTACAATACAATATTGTATTGTATTTAGTTTTTTTTTCTTTTTTTTTTCTTTTTATTGTATTTTGTTTATTTTTGGTGTGTTGCAATAAAGAATTAATCATAGTTTGTTACAAAATGTACAAGAAAATTATTGAGTTTTGGTGGGAACGCGTTGAGGAGATGTGTTGCTGAATTTTTATTTTTAGAAACCTTGTTAAAATAAATAAATAAATCCTGTGACGAACACACAGCGCCATCTAGCCCCGTGGTAAGCTGCTAAGCTTGTGTTACGGTGACTAGACAACGGATATACTACTTATATTTATTTTTCTGTGCGTAAAATAAAAATAAATGCGAAATAAATAAATAAATGCGTGTAAATTGTTTAATTTCGGGGGCATATTAATCAATTCAGTTTCGTTAAGGTGTACAAGTGTAATGAAAGTGAAAGTCATGAACAACATGGTCTTTAGCGTTGTCTCCAAAACTCCTTGAACAATCTTTGTAAAAAAAAATGGCCATTTATAATAATTCCCTCGACTTGACTTTGACTATGATGACTTGACTGTTTCGAAGCAAATAACTTGCAAATATCGTTCAAAAATGTATAATTTTGAATTTGCAAGGCCATCATTGCTATTGCAATGATGGCCTTGGCATATCGGGCGAAAGTCCAACTGCAATGCAGAAGGTTGGGGGTTCAATTATATAAGTATATCCGTTGTCTATTACCCATAGTTCAAGCCTAGTGCTTAGTTTGGGGCTAGATTGCGCGGTGTGTAATGTTATGCAATATTTATTTATTTATATTTATTTTTAATTCCCGTCAGCTGCACAGTTGCAAGTATGCTATATGCCTCAAAATTAATTATTTGAATTTGGTCTGGGTTTTTTTGGTGTTTCATACTAGCTGCGCCCCGCGGTTTCACCCGCGCAAGTCGCGATCCCACGTTGTTCGAACACCTACCTACAGCAATGCAAAAATCCACACTGAAACCAGGGAATTACTGATGATGCCAGGCGCGATAGCGCCTGGCTTCAACAGTACTGCAGTACGTAGGTGAAGTTAGGTAAAGTTTGTATGTCAGTAAGTGATGACGATAGATGACGATCGATGAAGATGGATGACGATAAATGACGATAGATGACGATCAATGACGATGGATGACGATCAATGACCATGATGATGATGCCACTCTACATCACTTACCCTACCGCTGTATCGATTTTTATTCATAAATAGTTATCACCCGCGTAAGTCCCGTGATTTTCGGGATCAAAAGTATCATAATGTTACTCTGCATCATTTAAACTATCCCTATGAAAATTTTCATCCAAATCGTGAACCAAGTTTGACCGTGAAGAGGGAACAAACAAACACACAAATGAACAAACAAACAAACAGACTTTCGGATTTATAATATTAGTAAGATGTATGGATGTGTGTATCCAAAAGTATATTTTGTAGTGTATCCGTTGCCTAAGTACCCATAGTACAAGCTTAGTAGCTAGATTGCGATGTGTGTTATGTTGTTGTGTTATTTAATGGATTTATTAGGGTCTTACGGTTAAAGTTTCAAATCTTGTTGGGGTGTTGAACTTTTTAAATCTATTTTTTCTGGTGTGCGATACACAAGGGCACGAAATAATATATACCTATAGGTACCCTTTTACAGAAACATAGATCAAAAATGTAAACTGACAATTAACTAAAGAAAAAGTAAACAAAGAGCTGTCGCTTTCAATCAAATATATGAGTTTTTTGGTTTACCTTTTTGATTTATCTTTCTGTAAAAGAGTATAGAAAAAATACAGTATTAATAAGTTCATTTATTTCGCTTAGTTTGAACTTAGTCAGTTATTTTTCAATCGAACGAAATATTTATATTTTAAAAGAAAAAGAGATGCGATCCTTGATTTCAACTCGACTAGACGAGCACCTTTGGCCAAAATGGATAAGGTGTTGGGCCGGATCCCCAAAGATGCAGGTTTAAGTCCTGTCGGGTGCAAATTTTTGGAAAGCATGTCTTTATATTTAGCCATCCGAGGGCAGGAAACACTTTAAAACATATCAAAATGGTATTCATATTTTGTCAAGTTTTTTTTAGCAATCTTTGAGGAGGACACCTCTACAGAACATATCAGAAATTAAAAGTTTAAAAGTTTAAAAAGTTGTTTAAATTGTCATTTATTTGCACGAAATATGGTTACAACAGATGTTATCAAGTAGTAGATATAGTTCAACATATTTCACCAGCACTTAACTTAGCATGCAAATATCAGAATCAAGTAAGTACTTATTTTAAATCAATCTTAATGTCAACTTAATGATTTTACAAATATACCTACTGACTACCTATTAGAACTACTAAATTTCAAAGAATACAATGTCACAGATAAAATTAAATTAATGAATACAGATTAATAACAATGTCAAACAAAATTAAATACCTACCTACATTTCGCGTGTCAATTAAATAATGTCAGAATATTGTATATAAATAATATGAAATGTCAAATAATACATTTATTTATTTCAATTTTTATGATTAAAAAATTCTTCAATGGAATAATAAGACTTTTCGATAAGATAATTATTGACAGCACGCTTAAACTCCCTGGGAGATTCAATCATCCTCAATGACAATGGGATTCCGTTGTATATTGTGGGAGCCATACTGTACACACTAATACTCATCATACGAGTCTTGCGTACGATTGTATGAAGATCAAATTTGTTCCTTCTGTTAATTTTAAATTAATTTTAAATTTAAAATTAAATATATTGTTTATAGATCAAATTTGTTCCTTCTGTTAATTTTAAATTAATTTTAAATTTAAAATTAAACATATTGTTTAATTTCGGGGGCAAATTAATCAATTTAAGTGAAAATCAGTGCAAAATATGGACTTTAACGTTGTCTCCAAAGCTCCGTGAACAATTTTTGTAAATGGCCGCCGTGTTTAGGTACAAATGATTCCCTAAACTTGACTTTAACTATGAAGAATAGACTGTTTCGATGCAAATAACTTGCAAATATTAATAATACTTGACACTGGCTAATTTCCAAATGGCCATAATCGGTTCACAACCGATAAGAAATAATAAATAAATAATATGTCGATGTCTACCATACTCTATCGATGTTTGTTGTTGATATACCCTCAAGCTATGGTCAGTCACTAAGGCCGTCAACTAGTTGTTGTAATCTGTCATTATAAGAATGTTACCTCATCGTAGTCAGGTGTGCGGACGACGTTTGGTGGCGCCTTGGTGAGCACCCTGCCATAAGTTTCCCGCTGGACTGGCGGGTACTGGTAGCGAAATCTGTCACAAAATACGCAACATTTAACCCACACACATCATATACAAGGTGTAACGGGCATGCCCATTTTGGCCCAAAGGGGGTTGTTCTAGACGTCTAGGCGAACAACTTTTGGAAATTCGAAGTATTTTTCGAAAATTTTATGTTTAAGGCGGCGATAGATGATAAGCAACGGTCCTTGTCCTATTGCATATGAATGAGCGAGATGGAATTGCGTGAAAAATCTACAATTTCTCGTAAAATCAATAATTAACGAAGATTAAAATAATATTTTGAAAAAATGCGATGAAGGGGTTCTAGGTATTGTGTTTTCTAATATTATGATGCCTATAAGAAAATATGGCGGTTAAGGATTTAGAAGAAAAATTGATTTATTTTGTAAAACAACTTTGCCGGTATAATAGTGGTATTTAAAGTTATTTTTTATTGTTTTTGAAATGAAGGGGACACTTCTTGTATCATGCACAATAACATAATACATTGTTTAAAGATCTATTTGATACCGGTTATGAATAAAACCATTCCATCGGAAGGGATTTCACATGAGTCGCGTCCTTAAAGTTTACTTGAAAATCAGCTGTTTCTCAAAGTTCGAGGTCATTGACCTTATCTTGTTCTTTAATTTAGTTTAGTCGACAACAATCGACACTAAAATTACGTTTATTTTCAAAAGCAGCTGTTTTTTCAGTGAACCATAAACTCAAAATTTTCAAAAAAAAAAAGTTCGAATTTTCATAAGTCGTAGAACAAAAGTTGATTGACTAAATGTCTAGAACAACCCCCTTTCGGCTTAAAAGGGCATGCCCGTTACATCTTGTATAGTTTTTAAGCAACAAATTAGTTACATCTTGTGTTTGAGACAAATTATAAATCTTTCTTCAACATAATTATAGAAGTATGGTGGAGAAAGAAAAGTTCTCTGAATACAAACGAAAAAAATACAGAAAAAATATCAGTTTTCTGAGATTTTTTATCGAGCAAACTTTTATATTGTGTTAAAAACACTAAATGTTTTTTCGTTAGGTTCTTTAAACTACGACATATATTTTTCATCTCTGCTGTTCGGAAATTTTAATTTTAATGGTTTATTTACCCATAGTGGATGGAATGGAAAATAGCTTATTTGATCCCTAAAGTGGTAAGTATTTTTTTTAATATTTACTTTTTGTCGTGATATTTGAGTTACTCTTCTATTCTGCCAGTCACTATAATGCCATGATTGGATGACACTTTTTTTTTCACGTGTCGGCGTGGCCATATGCACGTCGTGACCAACGCGATTATATTGTAGCCAATTTACCTTTCTGTCTTTTGTTGTATGTATTCTTGAATAAACAACTTATTATATAAATAAATTGTTTATATAGATGCTTCCTCACCGCGAGCATTCACGTGTAATGTATCATTATACATTCAATTTTGAGTAATTCCTTTTTATACTTCCTCCCTGACATGGTCGGTTTTTACCTCCCTCGCTATGTAATGCTCGACTCTGTAACGTTACAATACACGCGAATGCTCCTGGTGAGGGAGCACCTTTACCTTTTTGGATTTTAAGGTAAACGTCGACCTTTCGGCATCATACGCATTGGATTCTTTTGGTGGACGCATTTGTGTCATTTTCTAACCAAAGCCATTTACGATTCGTTTGATGCGACGCGTCCAATACGTACGATTTCGAAAGGTGGACGCTTAGGCCCATTGTCCACGTAACCGCACGTCATACGCACGCTTTCGTCAATTGACGAATGCAAGACGAATGCTTGCATCTTGCGTAGAAACAATGAAATCTGTGTCCACGAAGCGGCAACGTCGCATCAGCCGCGAGTCATGCGTTCGTCATTCGGTGCGCGCGGCAACATGATGCTGGTTGAAAGAAAACGTATTGTTGCGTGACTGACTATTGCATGACGACGTGTGGACAGTGGGCCTTAGTGCGCGAGAGTAACTCTGTCTGTCTGTCTGTGTTTTACAATGACCCTACAGTTTACCTTTGTGAAGCTCTAGGCAACGCTGCGTAGACCGGCCACTCGTTGTACATAAGCGGGTCGCGGTAAGTGTTCACTTCGTTCATTATTTCCGGAGCCCGCGCTTGTCGCTTCGAAAACCTGAGAAGGTAGACAAAAAGGTAGGTGAGTACCGATCAAGTCATATTGTGTGATTTTAATGAAGAGTTAGGAGAGGAGAAAACTTAAGTAGTGGGACAGAATTCATGTTATAAAGAACACATCCTTCAAATTCTGAAGATAAAAATGTCTATGGAAATTTAGGACCAGCGCAGCGGTTTAGTCTATGCTTTGATATTTAGTCCAGTCAATCAATCAGGACTTTAATTTTTGCATAGAAGTAGTACTATAAGTAATAACTAGAAAGCTTACTTTGTCAAAAAAAAACGGCCCCGTTTGATATTGGAGAGACCTCAGTCTGTCCTTTTTCCACTTTAGTGTTCGTCGGTTAGTTAGATAAGGACAGACTGGATCTAACTGGGTTCAACAGGAACGTTTTGATTTACCAAAGCAAAAACTACCTTAACCTTAGAGAACATGATTGAAATTGATATTTCAAAAGTTGTCAAGTGCACAGCCTTCTAGGAGCAAAGACGACGATGTAACGTCTCTGAAGGGAGGAGAAAACTTAACCACTGGGACAGAATTCACATTATAAGAACACATCCTTCAAATTCTGTAAAATAAAATATTAAAAAAAATTTTTTTTTGAAGGAAGGTCTAAGTCTAAAAAGACTTGTGAAATTTCAGAGCGCGGAGATTTATAGTTTCGGAAATATACATTTTTGATCTGATCTGAAACCTAAAAACTTTGCAGATGTTTGCGTTTCGTTTCTTTTATTTTTACTCCCATAATTAATTTATGTCGTTATGCCGCCGAAATTATACAATTTTATACAACGCTTTTCAACTAGGTTTGAAAACAACACATCTCCCAACGTGTTCCGCCAAAACTCGGTTTTTCGATTGAATAGCTCGGAAATCTCTCTAACAAATGTCTATTATGCGTAGACTTCCTCTATTCGTCAGTTATTTCAGTTTGGTCGAACGAAGCCATAATTTATTAATAGTTTAACCTAAATACTAGTATTATTCTGTATTTAAATCACTACCCACGCTATCGTACATTCCATTCAGGTCGTGATGGAATTTGTATTGAACAAATATGAACCAAAGTCATGGACTCGAAACTTTAATGGTTCTATTAAGAGCGTTTAGCCGTTATTGATGTTTTTTTCGACGAGAAAATAATAATACTCTGCTTAATTTGTACATAGGATATTGATTTCATATTATATAAAATTTCATAATCTACTACATAGCGAAAAATATTTTTAATTGATCGTATGGTTTTCTTGTTAGAATAGTTTTTATTCCAGCTCTTTTTTAAAAAAGCGCGTTGACGGTATAGTTTGGGTCGAGATTGTAGTTGAACCGTTATAGATAAACATAAAACAGTCTTACTTTTAATACAATCATATCATTTACTAGTACATAGCTCAAAAAAAAACACGATTGCTGTGAGTTTTCATTCAAGAAAAGTATACCCAATACTGTAATTTTAAGCCAAACTTCATGATTTAAAACATGTTAGTTTAGGATGAACGATGAAGTAATTTTGTTTTTTTTTTGACCTAGTAAATGTAGACATTTACGATCTAAAACATGGTATATATTTTTTTTAAATAAAATATTTGGTTAGTTTACAATAAAGTTTACAATGAACTACTTTTTCTACTATATAACCAACGCTGAACTACGCCAGCGGTCAGAACCGGCCGAGGCCTTGCAGAGGTAGGACGTATGTCAATTTCGGCGTCACGCGCTACGTAAATATTGCAATAGTTTGGCGAGTTTTTAGCGCAACTGACGCATCTTGATACTTTTTCATTAAAAAAAATAACAAAATTTTGGTGAGTGCTTATTATAATGAATGAATGAAGTTCAATTTTATTATGAAAAGAAATGTGGATTTCTTGTTTTTTTCCCACGTTTTTATACACCCGCAATTCTTGTTTCTTTGTTTGTTTGTCGGTTCGGGCGTAATCTTACAATTTCAATTTGAGACACTTCCCGACGAGCTAGGGGGCTAAAACTTTGGGAATAGTTCAGAAACAGATGACAATATAAAAAAAGCACCTTTTTTGTCATGGATCTCGTTTTCGTTTTCGAGGGTGGTGAAACTGATAGTGCTGTCAAAATATTAATTCAAGATGGCGACTGCACGAAAATATCAACTTTTCGTCATGGATGTCGTTTTCATGGTTTTCAAAGGTGGTGAAGCTGATAGTGGTGTCAAAATGTTAATCCAAGATGGCGACTGCACGAAAATATCAACTATTCGTCATGGGTGTCGTTTTCATGGTTTTTGTGTGTGGTGAAGCCGATAGTGTTGTCAAAATGTTAATCCAAGATGGCAACTGCGCGGAAATATTAACTTTTCGTCATGGGTGTCGTTTTCATGGTTTTCGAGGGTGGTGAAGCCGATAGTGTTGTCAAAATGTTAATCCAAGATGGCGGCTGCGCGAAAATATCAACTTTTTGTCATGGATGTCGGTTTTATAGTTTTCGCAAAGATTTTAAATTGAAGACAGAAAGAATAATCAGAGGCAATAAATTTTAGAACGAACGAGTATGGAACACCGAATAATCAGTTTTTATAACAAATGTCCATTACCCGAGATTGTTGATCCCCGAAAAGCTAGGTCTATGAAACAGCGAGACGACAGATATTAAAATTTTATTATACACGATATGTTTTTATTTACTAATAGCTGCGCCCCGCGGTTTCACCCGCGCAAGTCGGGATCCCGCGTTGTTCGAACACCTACCTACTGCAGTGCAAAAATCCACACTTAAACGGACGACCAGGGAAGTACTGATGCCAGGCTGGACTGTACTGATGCCAGTACTGATGCTAGGCCAGGATGCCAAGCGCTGCCGCGCCTGGTCCTGGTCGTCCATTTAAGTGTGGATTTTTGCACTGCAGTAGGTAGGTAAAATAAGGTAAAGTTTGTATCTCAGTAAGTGAAGATGACGATGACGATGGATGACGACCAATGACGATGGATGACGACCAATGACGATGAATAACGATCAATGACGATGGATGACGATGATGATAATGCCACTCTACATCACTTACCCTACCCGTGTGTCGATTTTCATTCATGAATAGTTATCACCCGCATCCCGATCCTGCGGGATTTTCGGGATCAAAAGTATCCTATGTTACTCTCTATCATTTAAACTATCCCTATGCAAGTTTTCATCCAATAAATAGTTATCACCCGCGTAAGTCCCGATCCCGTAGGATTTTTGGGATCAAAAGTATCCTATGTTACTCTCCATCGTTTAAACTATCCCTATGCAAATTTTCATCAAAATCAGTCGAGCCGTTTGACCGTGAAGAGAAAACAAACAAATAAACAAACAGACTTTCGGATTTATAATATTAGTAAGATAAACTTATCATAATTAAAGCAAACTGGATTTAATCTCGTATTTTACTGTAACTCGACGTTTCGACCAGGTTACAGGGAGATGGTCTTACATCCCGTTATATCGTGAGGGTTCACAATAACCCTCACATATGTAAAATGTCAAGGTACAGTAAATATAAAGTACCTATAGTGTATACAAGGTGTAACGGGTAAGCCCTTTTAATCCAAAAGGGGGTTGTTCTAGACGTCTAGGCGAACAACTTTTGTTCTACGACTTTTGGAAATTCGAGGTACTTTTCGAAAAATTTAGGTGTAATGTTTACTTGAAGATCAGCTGTTTCTTGGAGTTCGAGGTGATTGACCTTATGTTGTCCTTTCATTTAGTTTGGTCTACTACAATCAAACCTTCAATTACCTTTATTTTCAAAAGCAGCTGTTTCTTCAGTGAAACATAACCTCAAAATTTTCAAAAAAGGTTTGAATTTTCAAAAGTCGTAGAACAAAAGTTGATCGCCTAGACGTCTAGAACAACCGCCTTTCGGCTTAAAAGGGCTTGCCCGTTACATCTTGTATACGCCATCAAGCCCCGTTTAATTTAATTGACCGAACGAGCGAAGCGAGTGAGGTCCAGTGTAGACGGGCCTGGCGCTTGTATCTTTGTATGTTTGTTCGACGATAACTTGAATGAGCCGGATCGGTAGGGGGTTGGGGAGATAGGGGGTCGGGGCGAACTCCTAATAACTATGAATAGTTGACCGAACGAGCGAAGCGAGTGAGGTCCAGTGTAGACGGGTCTGGCACTTGTATCTTTGTAACTTTGTATGTTAGTATGTCGTGTAGTTTAGTTTAATAGAATTTATGAGTTCGAAGATGAGCCGGATCGGTAGGGGGGTTGGGGAGATAGGGGGTCGTGAGGTCTCAGTTCGGGGCGAACTCCTAGTTTAAAAGTGTAATAATTTAATTGCTCATATAATACAATAAACTTAAATACTTACCTGAATTATAATTTACGAAAAAACTAAAACCAATAAACTACAAAAACTAAGTTCTTACATAAAAACGAAAACATTACCTATTATCTAAGAAAAGTTGTCCAAGTATCAAAGTTGTAAATGAACAATCGTCGTATGATACATGGTATACGCGCTCCAACACAAACGGCTGTGTGTGCGCGAATTGTAAAGCTGTGTGAGTAAATTTACCTAAAATCGAAGCGCGCTGCTTTGGAGTAATGCTCTTAATAGACCAATAATTCTGTGTTATAGACCGCTTTATTTATAACTTAATTCCAGTGTAAGGGCCCTTACTTATTAGGGCACTATTGTTCCAAAAAGTCGCCGCCGTGCGTGCCTACACCAACAATACGAAAGTTTATTTTCTACACTTATTTGATGAAGGTACCTACCGATCTACGCAATTGTGACGGCCTCTGTGGCGCATCAGGTGAAAGTCCGACTGCAATGCCGTCGATTCCCGCCGGGTGCAGTATTTATGCTTTAAAATAAATGTTTGTTTCTGGTCTGGGTGTTTTCTAATGTATCAGATGTATCGATGACCGACAAACCGACAACCGTTGGGGTAACGAGTTCTAGAGTGGAGACCGCGTCTCGGCAAACGTAGTGTAGGACGTCCTCAGGCACGTTGGAGCGACGATTTGCGCAAGACGACTGGCACAAACTGGATGCGAGAAGACGAAAATAGATCTAGGTGGCGTGCAATTGGAGAGGCCTATGTCCAGCAGTGGACTGCAACAGGCTGCTGATGATGATGATGATGATGATCATATGTATGTATTTATTACATACATACATATTTATATATAATATTACTAAGAAGTAAAATAAACTTTCGCGTTTATAATATTTGTAAGATTTCTGGACTGGGTCGCCATTACGTTGCTCCATTGAGTCAGGGCCCTAAGAGTTAAAATGACTGTTATTATCAAGCGCTAAAAGCTTACTAAAAGCTTTAGTTTTACCCGAAGCACAATTAGAGCTTATACCTAACTCAATCCTAAACTACGCGTACACTGGTCGAGTTAGATTGTAACGTTGTACATGATTGTTGTAATTAAAACTTAATAAAATAAATAAAACAACACTGTTTAGGCTTAACGAATAATAAAAATATTTAATTTAACAGTAGAAGAACAAGTAAAATAGGTAAACATATAACAACGCCCTCTAATGCAGGTTAAGCATAACCTTTTATCAATATTACACATCAGAATTCACTAGATGGAGTTACGAGTATTTCAGATCGAAATCAATGTTAACTATTTTCGAAAATAAACACTCAGCGGTAAATTTATTTTGACTAGGAATACATATCATTGTTCACAATTATTTAAGCAATATTAAAATCAAATAAATTTAAAATAAAAGAATAAAAAATAATATTTTGCAAAATAAAAATTATAACTTGACACCGGCTACTATGTAAAGTCCAGAATTTTGACGTTACGAGAAAACGAAAAGATCTGTCATTTTTCCATTTTTCGCTGACGAAGGTGTAGGGGGAGTCTTGGCGGGAACTCGTTGAGGAGATGTGGTGCTAAATTTTCATTTTTGTGAAACCTAGTTCATATGCGTGCAAATTGTTTAATTTCGGGGTCATATTAATCAATTTAGTTTCGTGAAGGTGTACAAGTGGAATGAAAGTGAAAATCGGTGCAAAACATTGACTTAGTGTTGTCTCCAAGGCTCCGTGAAGATTGTTTGTAAATGGCCGCCGTGTTTACAAATGATTCCCTAGACTTGACTTTAACTATGACGACTTGACTGTTTCGATGCAAATAACTTGCATAATATATTAAAATACATGACACTGGCTAATTTCCTAATGGCCATAATCGGTTCACAACCGATAAGAAATAGAAGGTGTAGGGATATTTTCAGATTAGATGAACCAAATATTATATTGATTTAATCAAAGAGAATAATCGACGGAATCTATGAAAAATAACTAATTGATAATTAATAGCCCTTCTAGGGTTCCCTTGTCGGGTATAAAGAAGATCCTTGTCTGGGATAAAAGGACCTTGGTTGAGGACACACAAGCGTGTACCTTTTTATTTTTCTACTCGGCGTTTTAATTGGAACAACGCCCAAAAAAAAACCCTAATGAAGACACGCAAAGCCGCCGAAAGGTGTTCGATGAGAATTTATGGAGGATGAGGCCCCGGACCGTTAGCTAACCACACCTACATTGCGTATAATGCCACTCAACTAAGTTCACTTAACTTCCTGTATGAAATCAAACATGATTAAACTCTGCTCGGACCTAAAACACCCTTATCTCATGTTCTCTTCTGAAACTACTGAATCTATTTAGATTCCTTTTCTTATTATACCGTATTGAATCCACAATTACTACTGAATGAATTTGATTGTCTTACGGATTCTCAATAATTAACTTTCCCCTAAATCTACAATAAGTATTGTATAAAACCAATAAAACTTATCTTTACTGTTCTAGTAAACTAATATTACAGTCCTATACTTAATCTAATCTTAAACTAGGAACTACTGTAATAAACTAGACAATATTATGTACTAGAGATATGTTTACTTATCTTGTTATTAAATTTAAGTCCATACTTTGACTTTCATTTTAATTTAACATATCTCAGTAAGTACATAAAATAGCAATTCAACTAGTGTTGCTACTCAAGTCGCGCACCTCGCGACAAGATTTTAACTGTAATTTTAATTTTAATAGAAAAATAAATCTACACAACCATCCGAACCTCCTCTTTTTCAGAAGCACACTGGTAGGCTACTAAGCTGATGTTATGGTGACTAGACAACAGCTAAAATACTTACAATGATTTTCTTTTCGTAAATACATAACGTTATTATATCTTACTAATATTATAAACGCGAAAGTTTGTATGTAAGTATGTATGTATGTATGTGAGGTTGTTACTCTTTCACACAAAAACTACTGAACCGATTGCGATGAAACTTGGAATATAGGTAGCTGGGGATCTGGATTAACACATAGGCTACTTTTTATTCCGATATTCCCACGGGAACGGGACTAACGCGGGTGAAACCGCGGGGCGCAGCTAGTTGTATATAAAGACACTCACTTACTTTTACCTAAGTAAACATAACGACTTTTTAATTTTAGACTACAATTTGACAAATCTTTCTGAAGCAAAAAATATCAAATACAAAGAACCATAATCGTAGCCTACAACTAAAAACGAGCTATACCCATTCCCTCCACGATCTTTATAGAACTCTATTCTTATTTCAATATTCCTCCCTATTTTCGCTACAATATTGGTAAATTTGCATTCGTTGGGCGACGATATGTTTATTGTTACCAATAGGTGTCGAAATAGTACCGGAAATAGGAATATCCCTTGGATAAATTGGATATTTTGTAGGTGGGCGGGCATATTTATAATGGCTTAGGGATTTCTCTGTCGTATCTAATTCTTGTACATTGCTAGGTAGGTATTTATATATAGGACAACCTATAACTAAATGTTTTAGTTTAAAAATAGATCGGATTCAGGTAATAATCCATTTAATAGTACGGAGAACTAGCTGGGCCCCGCGAGAATATCGGGATAAAAATTTGCCTATTGTTGTAAAGAAGTGCTTAAATTAAGTACCTAAGTACCTCTACTCTATATTTTATGTCCGGGATGGACAAACTGTTGATACCTTTAATATATAATGTCACCTTACTGTACACAGTTATTCAATAAATTTTCTTGATTCTTGTTATTTCAGTGGTCCAATTCTATAAAAACAAAGCATGCGACAAGCAGGCGGGATGCAGGAACATTGCATAAGTCGATTTGTTGCATGAGTAAAAATAAAAGCTATTACATAACTTCCTTAATACTAATTGGTTGAGGGACAAGGAGAGCTATTTAAAACGTTAAAAAGTAGCGCTTAAAATTGAAGGCTACTTAAATAATTAAGTAAAATAACATTTACAGAATACGAAATAACATAGATCTCCTGCACGTCGCCTGCATTCCGCCGGCATTCCGCATGCTATGTCCTTACCGAATCAGGGCCCTACCGAGCTATTTTCCAAAATTTAACGCAATCGATTCAGCGGCTTTTACGTGATTGAGTTATAAATATAATTACAAACTTTCAGTTGTATAAAATTAGTAGGATCACCGCGTGTCAAATAGCACCCCAATTTCAACCCGTGAATTTGAAGTTTTTTAAGTAGTTTTTCGCAAAAAAAACATGATGTTTTGCAACACGCCGCGCTGTTGCATTCGAATTATGAAAGGTATGAAATCCTGACTATGTCTAACTCAAAGAAGTTAATAAACTAATAGACGTTAATAAACTAAACTAACACAATTGGAACTCATATTTACACATTTGGTAAGAAAAATTAATTACTTAGAAATATTTTTTAGCAAGGAAATAATATATTTCCAAAAAATCCCCATGACAGGATTCGAACCTGCGTCCTTTTGCTAACCAGGCGACTGCTCTAACCACTGAGCTACACAGGAATCCGTGTCGTGTTATAATTCTTCGGCCATATTATCTCTCCTTGCTAATTGTTCACCAACTAAAAATAAAATAATTTAAAATCACGCGGTCAAAGAAGTTATGTTACTAGAACTAGAATGCGTACAGAATGATTTTTATTCCTTAAGGGGCCGTAGTAGGCCAGAACTGATGTTTTTAGGATGAATTACAACAAAAGTAATTTGAAATAAAAGTTTTTGAAATCATATTTATTAAAGTCGAGAATATTTTCTAACACGTGAAAGTCGTGAAAACACGATTTCTGAAAATTTCCTCGATAGAAAAACATTACAATCTTCCATCTAAATTGTACAAATAAGTGATATTACTCAGTCAATATTGTACGAAAACTAATAAAACTTTGTATAAGAACTGAACTTAGCTCAATACAGGCAGTAAATGTTTTGAATTTCAAGATTAACGTTTAGTTATCTTGAAACTAGCAATTGTTTGATTTTACGCAATAAAATTTTGCATAGTCGTATCTTACGTCCTTCACTTACACATCTGAAATTTGCTAGCTTTATCCCTGTCACGCTATTAGGGTTACCTATACGTATAGGCCCTTATGGCATATTTTAGAAGGATAAAATACATCTTTACACACCTACTGCTCTACAAAGTTACTTTATTTGACCAAAAAGGTCAATGTAAAGCGAGTCTTTATTCCCTAGGTGCATAAAGTGCTCATTATGCACCTAGGGCATAAAGTAATTTAAATTTGGAACTAAGGTTCTAGTAGCATACGGCCATTTCGAGCTGGCCACCTAGACATAACACATAAAAAAAATAAAAACTGGGCTATTTTTTTCTATTTTCACGGACGGAAGGATAAAGCAAAAAGTTTTGGTTAGTATAAAGCCTCAACTTTTTTTTTCATCAGCTAAGGCCGATGTGTGGTTTCGTCATTTTAATGTAATATTGTTAAATTTAATTAATGTAGAACTGTTTATATATATTTAAACACGTTGCATTAATCTATTGTTTTGTTGTTAGTTAAATGCTTATTTTTGTAGCTTTTTTATTGTCTCGCAGTAGATGTGTAAAGTAAAGTATTCACCTCGGCAATAAATCCTGCCTTTATCTTGGGCGCTTGAATCCCACGCTTTACTCAGGACTCTAGGTACATAACTCCTTCGCTTCGCTCAGGAGTTAAGTTTTTAATACACTCGCTGCGCTCGGGAGTTAACCCTCTAGAGTCCTTCGTACGCTTTGGATTCAATATGACGCCCGCTATATAAGACAGTACTTTAGTACCACGGTGCATAAACTACTATTAAAAATTCAAATTTCACGGCGACTCAATTTTTAAAGATGAGTTTTTTCTTTAAACAATTCTACAATCAAGTCTTACAACAATACAATTCCAACGCATAATTAACCCGATTTACTCAAATACCCACCCATCTCAGACCGAAACAATCGGATTACAATCGACTGACAATTTCCGCCGGCGAAACTGATCACTGAAACGATTATTTGTTTTGAATTGCTCGTGATATCTCGCTAGAATCGATTGCTGTTCAATATTGGTTGACGTCGGAATCGGAAAGTTTGCGGAGGCTGTATTGTACCTTCCTTCCTTTACGTTCGATTTTGAAATGAAGTTGGTACGGTATAAAAGTACAACAAAGACAGTAAAGCCAATTGACTGCTCATACCGCGATTTTTATACAAAATACAACTCATCGTTGCGAACAGGGGGTGCGGTAATATTCAAACTTTGTGATTAGCCATTGCGTTACCTATCTATACTTAGACTCTTTGTGATTCGCCGATGCAATACCTATCTCAAATAAATTATATTCATTATCATCTTCTGGTGTCATCTTCTATGACGTAAAACTGACATCTTCGGACATCTACAGAGAGGCGCGCAATATGACTTCCCAAGACAATTACTGGAGGGAAAGATACAGGGCAAGAGGACCCAGGGTAGGCAGAGGCGGACGTGGTTCGATGACTTAAAATACTTAAAAGATTGTTTTTATATGGAAAAAATCATATTAACACCAATCAAAATATATCAACATTGTAAAGATAAAAAGGGAATGGCACTGTTTGCCGTTATTACAGATTATCATCTTAGGTAATCTAGCTAGGGCACCAGTTACAACCTTTAAGAAGGAAAAAATAGCCTTACATAACTCATACTGTAAATCACATTATATTTACTTAGTACATTTACTTAGACTGGACTAACCTCAACTACCAACAACATAAAGCTGGAGCTAAAAATCGTGAATACTTTCACCAATTGACCGCCGAAGTTATATTATTAGAACGTAAATGCTCACGTAAAACTAAAAAGTGTTCCTCTACATTGAGCATGCTGTCTCTCTCTAATAACACTATTACAACAGCGGGACAACATGCCACTGTTGTAATAGCCTTGTTCTGTCCTTTTATAATAGAGTTATTAGAAAGGGATAACATGCTTCAATGTAGCGTTCTGCCCTTACTAATAGTGTTATTAGAAAGAGAAAGCGTGCTCAACGTAGCGAAATACTTTATGATCGGCTGTTCTGGCACGTGAGTGCTACTAAAAAGACGTACTATTATCGACTTCTCAGTAGTCAATTAGTTTTATCGTCCTTGAACTTCTACAGTTTTATAGTTATTGTAGGTGCTTTCGCCCACTAAAGTACTTCTACCAAGAAAGCAAAGTTGGTTTACATCCACCGCTGACTATACGATGGTAGGTATATAATAGCTCGCCAGTTTTTTTAAATAAAGCAACAAAATAGATGGCATACTGTGCAGTGGACATACATGTATGTAAACTGGCTCAACTTTGCGGGGCTAAGGGCGGATTCCACGAAAGTTGGATAACTCTTATTCAAATAATAAATTGCCGTTTTTTTTTCGGAAGTAATTTTCATTACATTTCACCACGCACAATTTGCAATATTAGCGACTTAACGGAGAATAAGTCCTTTTTTTTATTTCAATTTTATGTGACCAACACACAGCGCCATCTTGCCCCTATGATAAGCAGAATCTTGTGTTACGGTGACTAGACAACGGATATAATACTTATATTTATTGTTCTTTTGTAAATACACACATATATAGATACAAATATTTTATTTCACATCCTGCGGAAATCGAACCCGCAACCTTCTGCATTGCAGTCGGGCCTTTGCTTACCGCGCCACATAGGCCGTCACTTTAGGACAGAGGTTCATCACTTCACTTCACTCATTTCGTCTACCGCCCACTTAAAAAGAAACTATCCATTTTATTAGCCAATTGAAAGCCACTGTTACTATGAAATGAAATAAATTATTGTAAGATTTTAGATGAAATTAAACATTTACACCGCAACAGTCAAATTGAGACGAACGCAGTACGAGAATAACCGCTATACAAACTGTTTTGGTGGATTAGGAGACAAATACACAGATATTTTAATGGCGCCTATTATTAAAATATCGTATCTCATGCTTAGACGTTTAAATGATGGTCACAAAGCAGTTAAACGAGTATTCCAAAGTCAGAGCTAAGCCACGGACAAATTTTAATACAAACAGAAGAAAATGACGAAAGTATTAGAATTCTTGTTGAACTTCCGAAGAGATTTGATTATGTTTGATCGATGCCTTTAATCCGTAGATTAAAAATAATTTTGTAGGTTAAACTAAATCTTTCTTATCATTCTCGGTACCTTACTTGCAAAAAGTCTGAAATGCAAGAAGTACTTAGGTTTGTCTTCTTTACTTCAATCCTATTTTGATTAATTTACATTACCAACTTATTCCTCAAAATACTAAAGTCTCTCGTGGTATTTGCCGAGACCTGGCTACCAACCGTAAGCCCGCGGGAGCGGGCCCGGGGGCCCACTCCGCAAGGATGGGCCGCGTGGAAAACAACCATTATAAAAAATCACCTCGGCCCTTGGTGGTGATCTCGGGGGGGTTAACCACCGGCTTTAGGGGCCCCGAGACGGCGGCGTGTCCGCGCCTCTCGGAGAGGGTATCGCACTTCCCACCCTTTTTATCAAAAAAGGGTGTCTGGAAGTGTTTGTAAGAGGGGGCCGACCGCGGCAAACCGCCGTCGGGGTATCCGCCGATGTACTGCTTACAGCTTCCGGCGATGCCCTGGCACAGCGAAACGAAGGGCACCCTGGGTTTTTAGTGGATACCCCTGGCACACAATAAGATCAGGGGGGACCTGCACTTACCGAGCCGCTCTCCCCCGGGAGCAGCCTGATGGTCTAAGGTGATTCCACTCGTTAAAAAAAAGGTAGGTGGCTTGCTCCAATCGACAACAATGTCGCTCTATTAGGACATCAGTACCTTAACGTCTATCCTCTCTGCTGCCCCCCGACCGTTCTTACTTACATTTTTATTTAGATACAATATTAAAATTATACTTCAAAATATTGGAAATTTCATGGAAAATCCAAAAATGTATAAATGTTAAGGTATTTGAAACACCAGAATCAAGAAATCGGCAATTTAACAGACAGTCCCAAATTGGCTATTTTTGGCTAGCCAGACCTGAGGTTCGGGGGGCGCTAGCGCGGGCAGCAGAGAGGCTATGCAACTGAAGAAACAAGTTTGTAAAGTGCCAAAGCTTCCTCTGACAGAGGGTATACCAAAGCGACTGTTACACCTCCAACCACATATTAGATGTTATAGTTAAATTTACACATATACAATTAATGTTATCTATAGTTCAGTACATTTTACCGGGTCTTAATCGCGTATTATTTACGAATAATGTAACGGAAAATATGGGTAGTTCGTTTACTCACTTACCTACTTTAAAAATTTCTTCACCTACCCACCACCGGATAGTAAACAACAACGGTTATATATTGTATAGAGGACGACACCCGCCGCCGGTCACGCAGTCCTTTCGCGACCAAGATCATTGTAACACGATCGAAATACACGATTAATACGCGATTAAGAGCCGGTAAAATGTAACTATGTTAGCAAATCGTATGAATTTAAAAAGTTTATTGTACATCGATGATTTTCATTTCGAGCATACTCCATCATAAGGACGTCTTACCTCCACATAGCTTTGAGCTGGTCGCAGCTTGGCTCGTCAGTCTTGGCGATGTCTCGATCTCTCATCCTGGCCGCTCTTGGAGACATCATCGCTTCTTGATCCAACCGCTGGCCGAGGACTGCGTACGCGCAAAGCACCACGCTCCATTCTCGCCAGAATGACCACATCCTGTTGGAAGAAATAACATCTTAATTATTAATTAACACGGAGTAAGGTCGGAGTAGTGAAAACATGCTGTAACCAAACGCAATATAAAAGTTATAATAATTTTTGTTCATGGTACAAACAAAAAACGCAGGTGAGTACAGACAAAATCAAAACACAACCTGAAAGTGTACGAGTATCCTGATCCTATCCTGATCCTATCCTGATCATATCCTGATCCTATCCTGATCCTATCCTGATCCTATCCTGATCCTATCCTGATCCTATCCTGATCCTATCCTGATCCTATCCTGATCCTATCCTGATCCTATCCTGATCCTATTCTGATCCTATCCTGACCCTATCCTGACCCTATCCTGATCCTATCATGATCCTATCCTGATCATATCCTGATCCTATCCTGATCCTACCCTGATCCTATCCTGATCCTATCCTGATCCTATCCTGATCCTATCCTGATTCTATCCTGATCCTATCCTGATCCTATCCTGATCCTATCATAATCCTATCCTGATCCTATCCTGATCCTATCCTGATCATATCCTGATCATATCCTGATCCTATCCTAATCCTATCCTGATCCTATCCTGATCCTATCCTGATACTATCCTGATCCTATCCTGATCCTATCCTCATCCTATACAGATCCTATACAGATCCTATACAGATCCTATCCTGATCCTATTGTTAGATACACATAATAATTCTTTAACATACAGTAGGAGCCGGTGAAATCCTTATCCTGTTTCGCGGACATGCGGGCGAAGCCGCGGCAGAAGATGCTAGTTATTAATAAGACTACCAAATGCTTGCAAATCACCCGTTCCCTCGGGATTATCGGGATAAAAAGTCTATGTGTTATTCCCGTAATCCAGCTAACTATATTCCAAGTTTCATCGCTATCGGTTTAGCCGTTTTTGCGTGAAAGAGTATATATATAACAAAGTCACATACATACATTTAAGCTTTCGCGTTTAAACTCGTAATATTAGTAAGATAAGAAACACTTAAACTGACGAATTTTCCTTCCAAATTTCATAGAACTTTGTTCCTTTGAACTAAACATTAATAATAGTTGAAGTGAAGTAACATCTGCGCTCACAGACGTGTTATGTAATGTTATGTATAATGGGGTTCGTTATGCCTTTCCGAAACATTAGGAATTTATATAGTGTGACAATAAACTGGGTTGGTTTACTTTCTTTGTAGGTTAAACAACTGAGGATGAAATATATAGTGCGTACTTTACTGTACTATGCTCAGACTGAGCTTAGCAAAAACTAAGCGTAAACGAAAACGCCACTTAAAATAAAGGATTAGAATAGAATAGAATAGAAAACATTTATTGGCAGCAAACACACAGAAGAACAGCAAAGACTCAAAATAAATAAAATATATTTAAAAAAACAATTCACATAAAAAACAAGGGATAACAACAAAAACACTTAAATAATTGAGAAAACTTCTAAATTTAAAAATTATATGGAAATTTTTGAGATTGAGAGCTGCTTCATTGTTTCAGTGAAACTCTAGTTTTGAGTCGCGTTTCTGTATTTGACTGGTTAAATAGAGATATCTAAACCTTGAAAAATAAAAATAAACAGTCCTATTTACATAAAACAAAACATAGTTAAATTAACCATAGGCCGCCCTACCATGATGTCTCATATAAGTCGGCGCGAAGTAGGTCACCGTTTTTAGAAATAGTCCGGGTATTTTTTATTTAAAATTTGCTTAATTTTTTTGAGCGCCAAATGAACGACAAAGCAACGACAAACGTTCATGGTAGCGCGGAATATATTCAGCACTAGCTGCGCCCCGCGGTTTCACCCGCAGAAGTGAAAACGCGTTATGACGGGCGCGGGCGGCCGAGCGGTTCTCGACCGGTTGCACTTTTCGTTCATTACTCGGGTTCTACTAATTGGATTTTGATGCAAAGTATACCACGACGTTCCTCGAAAAAAGAACTGTCCAATATTGAAAACCGAATTTCAATAGGATTAGTAGTTTTTGATTGTATTAAGGAACAGACAGAGAAACAGAGAAACAGACAGACAGGCATGAATTTTATAAGTTATATAATTTTGTTCTACTACTTTTTCTAAGCCCTCTAGACAACTTTTTTTTAATTAACTTCCAAGTACAGACTATTTGTCCTCTTTTCCTTTATCAAAAGTAGATAGAAGAAGATAATGATGAGAAGAAGCAGTCACAATCCCTTCGCGCTACATCGCGACTACTTATAAGATAAGACATCTGGTAGGGCAGAATAAATCATATTATATTCATAATAATATATTTAGTAAGAACTCTTACACAACTGCATAAATCATTTTGAAACGTATTAAAAACTGGTTACGATGTGTGGTTTCGGAACGCATCATACGATGAGAAGAAACATTACCCCTAGCATTACCCATAAAGCGCCACAAATCGTACCAACTATTAGGTAAACTGTGCCATCGCAAAGGGAGCCTATGACGTCACTAGCTCGGGCCTGAATTCGAAATTCGAAATGTAATTCAAAATCCGACTACATTCGATATTGTGATAGGGGTCAGAGCAAACGTTAGGACGTGTACACACGTCAGCCGCCCGCACCCGCCTCTTCGTTTTGCATAATTTGTTCGCAGTCAGTGTAGGCGGACCCTTAACAATAATCCTGACAACTTAATTAACAAGCACTGAGAGAGAAACGTTTTAATAAAAAAAGAGAAATTGAAAAATGTTTGCTTTTATTTTACTCGTGCGTGACCCTAGTTAGACCCTTGCTGTCAATTGTAAGCGATCAAGTCAAATACCGCATGGAGTTTTGGCGGGAACGCGTTGAGGTACAATTGAGTTCAAATGCGTGTTAATTGTTTAATTTCAGGGGCATATTAATCAATTTAGTTTCGTGAAGGTGTACAAGTGTAATGAAAGTGAAAGTTGGTGCAAAACATGGACTTTGTCTCCAAAGCTTGCGTGAACTGTCATTGTAAAGAGCCACCATTTACAATGATTTCCTTGATTTGACTTTTACTACTACGACTTGACTGTTTTGATGCTAATTGCAAATAACTTGCAAAAATTAATAATACTTGACACTGGCTACTTTCCAAATGGCCATAATCGGTTCACAACCGATAACCTACTAAAATCAGAGTTTAAAGGAAGTAGTAAGACCATTTAATTCTTATACTACATCTTTTACAAGGTTGTATTAAACCACATATTATTTGGGGTTGGAATAAAGATTTGTCATTATTTTTACTAAAAAAATGTTAAAATAAAACAACAACAAAAAAACGAAAGAAAAAAAGTAATGAAACGGAATGTTAAAATTAGACACATTACATCTCAGTCAACCTTGAAAAAGCCAACTGTAAAGTTGGCGAAAGAAAACCATAGAAGAAATTAATATTTTACTGGTGGTAAAAATATCGCTCCTAGGGATCAAGAAGTTTATCCGCCACCGCGCGACACTTAGGCTGTTTTTGGAATTTATAAAGCGTTTTTCGTAACTATCCAAAGTTTTTGCTTAGTAATGTTAAAGTTTTTCAAGTTTAGAATATAAACTACCCAAAAATAATGTCGTAAACTTTGCTTCTCTGTTAAGACTATAGAGTTCTCTTTATTTTATTCGTATATTATAAAATGAATTTCAACTCTAAGTCCCAATTCAAAGTTTATGCTTAGTTTTTGCTAAGCTCAGTCTGAGCAAAGTCAAAGTACACACTATAGATTTTAGCCTTTTTTCGACAACCATGGGAAGAGATGAGGTAGCTGTATTCTAGCCGGGGCTACAATCTAGTTTTATTTTAGTGTATTTTAGGAGCTAATATTCAAAATAAGTTATTTTTAATCATTCGAATTCTAAAATTTCCAAGTTATCTCAAAGAACTCACTAAATTTGGGCACCCACAATAAAACAATGCCATCAACTTACTATCTGTGCGGGCGGATAAAATTAAAACTAAAAGATGAACATATAAAATTCCGTAGTTTATTGTACGCTAGCGCTACTGTTGTCTTCACAGATAAGTTTGTCAGTACGATTTCATTTCAGCTCTAATCCGTTCACTACTGCTCTACGAGTTCTGAGTCTCTTTATCTCAAAGCGCTTTAATTATTCGCTTTAGTTGGTAAGAAGCGCTAACAGCAGCTTAATTTACGGAGATTCAGTAGGTATTTTGTTTGAAATGGGAACGAGTTTCAAAGTTTATGTAGGTTAACTAGCAGCGCCCTGCGGCCGCTGTCTCTAGCCTACGGAAATAGCTACCAAGTTTCATCGCAATCGGTACAGTACTTTTTGCGGGATTGAAACATACACACCTCAATAAACATTTAAACTTTAATGGGACTATTTTTAGCTACTATTAACTGATCATTTCAAAAACTACATAGAATTTCATGCGATTTTTACCAATAGATTTTTTTTTCCTTTAGGTAGTAAAAATGTACGAGGGTATTGTGGTAGTTGCCAGTGTCATTTTTCTTTTTGATTGCGATACGAAGTGGCGCCGGGCCAGCTAGTCATAAACTATGGGTTCGCTCCGAACTAAGACCTCACGACCCTCTATCTCCCCAACCCCCCTACCGATCCGGCTCATCTTCAAAGTCATAAATTCTACTGACCTAAACTACGCACATACCAAAACTCATGAAAAACGGAGCTATGAAACTCAAGTTTTCGTCGAACAAACATAAAAACATATACAAAGTTACAAAGATACAAGCACCAGGCCCGTCTACACTGGACCTCACTTGCTTTGCTCGATCGGTCAATAAAAGAAATCCTTATCCAATCATAAAATAATAAAACACTTTATTTATCCGGTTTTATCGCGCTTTTATTCATTGTTCTAAACGAACAAGCTTTCGCCAACTTTACAGTTGGCTTTTTCAAGGTTGACTGAGATGTAATTTGTCTAATTTTAACATTCTAAAAGTTACAGTAAACTACCACCTCATAATTATTTGTAACAAAACGTTCTAGTGTACGCAGACTATAGAGTTATTGTAATGGTTTTCAATTTAAATTATAATTTTTTTATCCCTAGCTAGCTCATAAAACCTGATAAATAAAGTGTTTTATTATGCAAAATCGCGAAAACCATAGAAGAAATCAATCATAAAATCTTTGGTTTTCTTCAGAGCTTGAAGGTAACTGACGCCTTCTTACTTCCACTCAACTAGATGAGTTTTCATGTAAAGGTTTCAAAACCGAGATGTTGTGGTTTTATAGCACAAGTGCATTGTTTCTAGTTAGGGTTCCGTAACCAAAAGGTAAGAACGGTTACTGTTTTACTAAGACTCCATTGTCCATCTGTCTGTTTGACCATAATCCTTAGGCCGTATCTCATGAAACGTGATAGCTAGACTGTTGAAATTTTTACAGACTGTGTATTTATGTTACCAAAAAAAAGTAGGTAATAAAAAAAACCTTAATTTTTGTGATTTTTCTACTTATTCATATTTGTTTTTTTTTTCTAATTTACATCAAAGTACAGTCATTTATGTGCTGGTTTCCTGTATTTTAAAAGTTTGTAATGAAGTGGTGTATGTATTTACTTCGTTTTTTAACTGAAGAATATGATTTGATACTTCTTTCTTTAGAAAAAATGTCAAAGGCAAAAAATCGAAACGTCAGATTTTAGTCTGAAATTAAAAAAACCTGCAATATACTTAATTTTTTTGTTCTATAATTAATTAACCAACATAAAGAATAATAAATTCATTAGGGGTAGGTAAATAATTAATAGTCGTACAGACGTTGTTATTAAGGGGTATATACGAGCTAAACTCAAAATCCCTGTCGGGAATATCGAAAATTGTTGATTGTTGTTTCATTACGGGATGTTGAAAATTTCTTTGTGTATGAATTGTAGGTGACAATGGGCCCTACCATAATGTCTTATAAGTCGTCGCGTTGTCGTTCAGCTAAAAATTAATAACACATCAAATAATAATAAAAAGAAAAACAAACTTAAAAAAAATACAAAGATTTTGTTAAATTGTCTGTGGTTTTTAAAAATAGTCGAGGTATTTCCCTCGTGTTGAATTTAACTATGACGACTTGACTGTTTCGATGCAAATAACTTGCATAATATATTAATGATACTTGACACTGGCTAATTTCCTAAGGGCCATAATCGGTTCACAACCGATAATAAATAAAGTAAAGAAATATTCAACAACATTCCGTAATGAAATCATCAACAAATTTTGATAATCCGGGCAGGGATTTTGAATTTAACTCGTATAAACCCCTTAATACCCGGTCCTTACCCCTGTAATAAAAAAACGCAAGTTATGTGTAACGGGTGCCCGTTACAGCTGTTTTGTCTTTTACAGTTGACTATAAAGTTTGAAAGAAAAATTAATTACTGACGCCCAGTTACGTTATCGTTGTAAAAGTCAAAATAACAGTTAAATATTCTAAATGGTTACATTAAATAAAATGAGCTCCTTTAGCTTAGAAACGATTTTCAAATACTTATTCAGCGGTTCGATTTACCGCACTATGTTTGTTTCCAGAATTTTATCTTTAGTCGTTTGTCGGAGGTATGTTTCAGAATCTTATCTGCAACTCTATGGATTAGTTGCAAGTCGTCATAAACCTATAGTTGGTAAGCGCACTTATCTATCTTTAGAAAAATGTAACTTTCTGTATTAGCTTAAGTGTATCTTACCTACTGTTGGTGAACCTAATAAATAAATCTTACTAATATTTTAAACGCGAAAGTTTGTATGTAAGTGTGTATGTATGTATGTGAGGTTGTTACTCCTTCACACAAAAACTACTAAGCCGATTGCGATAAAACTTGGAATATAGGTAGCTGGGGACCTGGATTAACACATAGGCTACTTTTTATCCCGATATTCCCGCGGGAACGGGACTTGCGCGTGTGTAACCGCGGGGCGCAGCTAGTAGGTAATAAATAGTCGTCACGCTTGCTTAACTCTTCATTTTCGCTACTGGTCATTTTTGCAACTGGGTCTCTTTCACGTCTTGTGTCGTCTTTACTTTGTGTCGTCTTTACAAAAATAAAGGGTGTTTTTTTTTGCAAAAAGACAACGTTCGATTCCTGGCTAGGGAAATAAATTTTTCGAAAATCTTAAAATGCCCAGTTTGGTTCTGTCAAATTTAGGGTCGCAACTCGTTCAGCATTTTGCGCTATCATTATATTTTTAGTAATGTCTTATGTTTTCGCGATTATACACCATAATAAAACACAATTTGTACCGGGTGTTACTCGCGTTTTATTTATTTACACCTTGTCTACCTTGAGTTAATCACTTATATTAATTAATTTATGCATAATTTGTAGATATGTGTTTAATATTATTATTTTTATTATTTTGTATCATATTTTTATTTTTGTATTTTTGTTTTAAAACATTTATTTTCTGTCCTTTTTATCTATATAGCTTATATTTTATAGTATATATCTTTTATAGTATACACCTTACCCATTACCTTCCTTTAATCTTGTCCATTCATTGGTTGCCTGGAAGAGATCGCCCTTAGGCGATAAGGCCGCCCATTGTACCACACTAGTTTTAAGTTTTTTTTTGTTATTGTAATATTTGTTAATTTATGTTTCTGGTGCAATAAAGTATGTATTCATTCATTCATTTATTCATAAAGCTGACTGTAAAGCAGTGTTTTCACTACGAAATTAGTATCGCGAAAGTTATAGACAACTTTATTAGTTGCTCGACACTAGTTCTATCAAAAAATTGCTGGTGCTACGCATTTTTTTTTGCAAAGATGACTCTTTCGCGACACAGTTTTTTTTTTTTTTATACGTAATAGGCCAGCATTTGTCCTCATCTCAACTGATGGGAAGCGAGGATGAGGTCGACGATGAAGCATGCTTACCTAGAAGGTACCTATTCACTCTGGAAACAGGGCAGTTTACAGAAAACAGGGCTTAACGTTAGCAAAACAGAGCTTAAAGTCAGTGTATTGCAACAATGCCCCGTTAATAAGTGAAACCTGGAAAATTTTGTGTTTCATTATGAGTGATATCCCCCTGAAAGCATATTGAAAAGGTTCAAACTGTATAGTACTATAAAAGTGGTCAAGAGCGAGTCGGAATCGTGCGCGACCATTCAAAATAAGCAGGTGCAGCCAGGCCAATGAGCTACTCAAATAATACATCTCTACTCTATCTATACTTATATTATAAAGCTGAGGAGTTAGATTGTTTGTTTGAACGCACTAATCACCGAAAATGCTGGTCCGATTAAAAAAATATTTTTGTGTTTGATATAGTCCTTTTATCGAGATAGGTTATAGGTTAACGTACTTTTGATTTTTTTGTTTTGGTTAAACCAATGTGAATGAAATTTGGTACAGGGATAGTTTAGTGGTTGTAATAAGATATTGGTTACTTTGAATAATCATACGGGTTGAGCAACGCTTGGTATGACATACGTGATGCGTCACATACGTTAAGGGATAGGAATTTATGCGGATGAAACCGCGGGGCACAGCTAGTAGACTGATAAGGACAAAACTTGTATTTGCGGCGCGCAGTCGGTTTAGAAGTTACATTGTCATACAATTTATAACTGAGAATGCAAAGCAATATCCGACAAAGATAAATACAACAACAACTAGACAACAAGTGCAGCGAAACAACTGTAATTAGACCGCAGTCTCATATTGGTTTCATTTTATTAGACCACGTTTTAAACGAAATGTTCTTATAGTACAGTAGGACGCGATTAACCGTACGTCGATTACCAGGACGTCGATTAACCGTACGTCGATTACCAGGACGACGATTAACCGTACGTCGATTACCAGGACGACGATTAACCGTACGTCGATTACCAGGACGTCGATTACCAGGACGTCGATTAACCGTACGTCGATTACCAGGACGTCGATTAACCGTACGACCGCTTAACCGAACCCAGCGCGAACGCGCTCGTCCCGCGAAATGATCGCGGGACGAGCGCGCGTTCCCGCGAAATATCGGGATAAAAATTAGCCTATGTGTTATTATGTGTTAGCTTATCATTGTTAGTTATCATCGCAATTAGTTTAGTAGTTTTTGCGTGATTGAGTCACAAAGTCACAGACAAAAACTTCTTATTGTTTCGAAGTCTTAGGACATTTTAGATAAAAATGTTTTTTTATATAATTAAAGAAATGCTTTTCAAAAATTTCAACACCCGACAGGTCTTGAACTTGCATCTTCGGGGATCCGTCCCGACGCCTTTCCAAGCATTTCTTTGTGAGAAGGGTAAGGATACCAACTACTTTCGTTATTGATCAAACAAACAAAATGACTTTCCTATAAAATAAAGACGTCACTTATTAAATTTCCGGCAAAAAATATTAAATTTTTTATTTTCATTAATAAACTAATTCGATCAAAAAAACCTTTTCTTACTTGATTATCGGTCAATTTCAACTAATTAACTCCTACTTGTGGGCCTTGAGTACCTGCGTAGTGCTGCGCATTTTTTCTACCAATAAGCGACATCGATTTTTAGCGTGCTTACTTTTATAAAGCGGAATTTACATCACAAAACTAGTGTTATGTCAGCACATGACGCTTTATTACGTGATATATGACTGGTGTGCAGCATGTGAAAAATTGTAATATTGTAATTTTTACGTATCTACAAACTTCACAATCATATTAAAATGAGTTTATGTAATTTACTAGAAGTGCATTAGTCGTTCTCACATACCAGCGTAACTTGACCTTCTTGTCCAAATCGTTTAAACTTAATTACTAAAGGCTGGAAGCTCTGGGATAGGTGGTCGTAGTCTCTAGGGAAATTTTGGTATGTGTTTCAACGAATATATATTTTAGTGTGAAATAGAAACGTAATATAACCTACTTCTAGCCTGCCCTATAGACCTTAGTAGCCTTATTAATGATCGTGGAGTAAGGTCGGAGTAATGAGAACATGCTGTCTTTTTCTTGACAAAAACTATTAAAGTTGACAAATACAAACAAAAAGCGGAATAACTACTCCGACTTTACTCCCTTTTTATTTATAAGGCTACACCTAACCATGATATTGATATTTTGCTTTGGTTCTTTAACGCTTTCTACACTTGGATGAAATTTAAAGAAATGCTGTCCTGTCGGGCGGAATTTTTTAGAATTCATTTCTTTGAATTAAGGCTATAGAAGTTTATATTTACATTTTAACTTCTAGTAGGTAGCTTAGATTACCTAGTTTGATTCCGGAGTGCAATTATGTAGCCTTATTAATGATCGTGGAGTAAGATCGGAGTAATGATAACATGCTGTCTTTTTTCTTGACAAAAACTATCAAAGTTGACAAATACAAACAAAAAGCGGAATAACTACTCCGACTTTACTCCCCTTTTATTAATAAGGCTACACCTAACCATGATATTGATATTTTGCTTTGTTTCTTTAACGCTTTCTACACTTGGATGAAATTTAAAGAAATGCTGTCCTGTCGGGCGGAAATTTTTGGAATTCATTTCTTTGAATTAAGGCTATAGAAGTTTATATTTACATTTTAACTTTTTTTTTCTAGTATAAAGCTGAAGAGTTTGTTTGATTGTTTGTTTGATTGATTGTTTGTTTGTTTGTTTGAACGCGCTAATCTCAGGAACTGCTGGTCCGATTTGAAAAATTCTTTTTGTGTTTGATAGTCCATTTATCGAGGAAGGTTATAGGCTATATTACATCACGCTACGACTGATAGGAGCGGAGCATCCATGAAATATGTTGCAAAAACGGGAAAAAAATCCCGCTTTTCCGAGATACTGTCGCGTGCGCTGAGTACACGGTCAAAGTTACATAAAAACCATTTATGAGAGAATTCTTCCTCTAAATAGGATCTAATAAATAGTCCGCGACAGCATATGTCTAACTCTTAAGGTTGACTCAATATAACATCTTTTAGAGTAATAAAATTTATTGTAGAACAATGCATTGTTTCCGAAGGTAATTTTGTAAATATGATATTAATCCTTATCCAAATAAATACGTTATTCATTAAAATTATTTAATTTTAAACATAATTGTCCTTAACATCACTTGATTTCAATGAATATCTCACGAGATATTACAGTTTTAAAATAACTCCACAATAAATAATTAATAAGTACCAAGCGTGCATATACATGGCCAGCCAGCTCTGTGAGGCATCATGCCGCGCGGCTCAATCGGTCGGCTCCATGCGAGACGGTAGTGTCACCAAACTGCAGTGCTTTTTAATAATTATTTTGCAATATCTCATTGTACTTTTGATTCTTAATATTTTGTTTTATGTTGATAATTAATATTTTAAAGAGGTTACGTTGGTAACATGTATGTATGTATGTATCTTGGGGGTCATCTCAGAAACTTCTAGACCTATTTCAAAAATTCTTTCACTAATATAAAACTACATTATCCAGATGTGACACAGTCTACTTTTGATCCTGATATTCCCTCGGGATCGGGACTTACGCAAGTGAAACCGCGGGACGGCAGCTCTGAAAAATAAAGTCGTGTATTTCTATTTCTAACTCAACAACCCGTAAACCGATATGAATGAAATTTGGTACAGGGTAGAAATAAAATATAGGGTACTTTGAATGATCGTACGGGTTAAGCAACACTTGGTACAAAATACGTGATGGGTGAAAAAGAGCAGGTGACCCGATATTCATAAACTTGGTACAGGGTTGGTTTAGAGGTAGAAATATTATATAGTATTTTGAATGATCGTTAAGCAACACCTGGTATGACATACGTGAGGGATCATTAACGTTACGGGATAGGAAGTTACGCGGGTGAAACCGCGGGGCGCAGCTAGTAATATTATAAAGCTGAAAATTTGTGAATTTGTGTATTACTGTGTGTAATTTGTGAATGTGTGTATGTTACTCAATCACGCAAAAACTACGGAACCGATTGAGTTGAAACTTGGAATATAGGTAGCTGGATACCGGAAATAACACATAGGCTACTTATTATCCCGATATTCCCGCGGGAACGGGACTTACGCGGGTGAAACCGCGGGGCGCAGCTAGTGTTCAATAAATGTTTATAGGATATGTTTAAAATGCCTTGAGCAATCAAAACAAAAAGAAATATGTAAAATATGTACTTAAAATACTGCTGTGACCCCATATCCCAGAATTTCTATGTACTGTGGTTTAGATAACAAAGGTTATCCCAGTAGTCCTCGTGGTACTATCGTAGGTATACTTTGATTTTTCATCTTCTTCTTCTGATGTGAAAATAAACTATTTTCTTGGTAATTTCTTCTATGGTTTTCGCGATTTTGCATAATAAAACACTTTATTTATCCGAAAGCTCGGGTCAAATAATGAATAAAAACGCGATAAAACCGGATAAATAAAGTGTTTTATTATTTTGTTGGTTGGCTTTTATTATGACAATTTGTCATTCTGTAGTTTTAGATGCGCCTTTTTTACTTTTCGTGGCTACAAAAAGTGAGGGTAAATTACCTTGAATTTGAGGCAAGAGTGAGATGTGTACCTACTTATATTTTGATTGTATTATTTTAAGTCACTTTTGTGCTACATTTTTTTTATAACATTCGAAATGTATTTTTGATACATTTTTTTTTTCTTTTCTCTTTTAATGATTATTTTATTTATTATGATTTTTTAAATTGTTTTTCACTATGATTTATGATGTTTATGCAAAATAATTATGACTTGTAATGAATTTATCACCAAATAATTATATGAATATGAATAAATGTAATTTCAAGTGAGATAAAAACAGAGAGCTGTCAAATTGAAATGTCAAAATTTAGAGCAAGGCGCTTCTTTTATTACATTTCTCTGTAAATGTACTTAATATTAAAAATCAGAACAGTTATTTCCCTTTAATCTTTTAAAGCTTTTGTATGCGCCGCTAACTTCCGTAAAATGTTTATTCCTTTCGTGAAATACTCGCGAAAAGAAAAAAATGATAATCTTTGAAGTCGAAAACTGGCGGTAATTTAAATACTTTACGTGAAAAATGCTAAAAATTTCAACATTAAGTACGGTTCTTAAAAGAAAAAGGTCGTTCGGATATCTTACGAAGGCTGTGTTCACATAGCCAGCAAATACGGGATATCAAACATTGAGATATTCCGGGCTACCATGATCGTTTCTCGTTGCTTTGTCGTCCTTTTGTCCCTCACAAAAGTAAATGTTAATCAAATCAAAGTCAAATCATTTATTTCAGGCATAAAAACCCATACAATTGATCTCCTCTCTCCCCCGCCTTATACAATTTATTAAATTTAATTAAATAAGTAGGTAAGTACATAAATCATATTCAAATTAAAATTGATATTTATATATTTTCAATGAAAAAATACCCCGACTACTTTAAAAAAAAACACAGATAATTAAAAAAAAACATTCCGTTTGTTTTTGAAGTTGTTTTTTTATTATTTCATGTGTTTTACCCGGCTACAAGGAAAGGTTTATTGAAAACGTAAAAAAAATTTTTTTTAAATCCACTCTATTTTTTTTTTAAACAATATGGCGCCAGGTGGTGGCCTTATTGTTTTTATTTTTATATAAGAACCATTGGAGTAACGAGTCGAATCTAACGATACTTAATTTAATTAAAGAAACCTATCGAGTGGTTTGGAAGATCGAGCTGAGAAAGAATATTACAAACATACATACATACAAGACAGGCGCGAAAAACATATAAGGTGAGGTGGATAAATGACGATTAAAAGTTCAAAAGCTTCATTGAGTTTGTGGTAGTAGCCACTGCGGTAACGTACCGAACTTTACCGCCGTGCCTGTCTTCTTTCCAATGTCATCTCTACTGTTATGATTGTTGTCAATAATATCAAGTTAAAATTGAGCGAATACTTTTAGGTACTTTTTTTGCTTTAGATTTTTATAAACAAATTATTAGTTTTAGCTTCGGGTGACAAAAGGGCTGGCAGCTACTTTGGCAAACGAATTGGTATAGCAGTTCAAAGAGGCGATGCAGCCAGTCTTTTGGGTACCTTACGTAGGGATCCATTTTTGGATTTTTAATTTTAATTAATTTTATTTAAATATAAGTTTGATGGTGTACCTAGTTTGAAAATATTGTCCATTGTTCAATGAAATATAATACCTATTTTGGTACTTACAAGTTTTTGCGAAATAATACCTAATAGCTGCGCCGACGGTTTGACTTGCGTAAGTCGCAATTGTGTGAAAATATTGGGATGAAAAGGAGTCTATAATGTGTTCATCTACATGTCCAACTACTGTATATCAAGTTTTATCGCAATCGGTTGAGCAGATTATGCGTTAAGGAGTGAACAAACGTAGGTACTCGTTTAGTACACACAAACTTTGAGTTTTATGATATTAGTAGTAAATTAAATTAGTAAATAATTATAATAAAAGAACGGCTTTTCAAATATATATATTTTTTTGTATCCGACAAACATTTTTTGGAAATCATTTCTTTAATTATCATGCAAGTGTAGGAAACACTTTAAAATATATCAAAAACATAGTAAATTATTGTTATAGTATTAGTCGGTGGCTAGGTTATTTTACTCTTTTAAAGTCAATTCTTCAATGAACTAAATGAATACGAGTATTTTATCTAAATTATTTTGTCGCCTTATAAAACAACTTTACTAACATTATTATATTTAAAACGTTGCTCTACCGGTCGCCTCTCAATAGGAATTAATCCTTAGAAACGATGTGGGTGGGCCACATCTTTTTTAAATGTACCAGCTTTAATATTTCTCTGGAAAATTTAATAATTCATTTCTTCAAATAATATTTTTATCCGTCGAGAGAGGCTTTGAGTTGAAAGAGACTATTAATGGTTATATTATTATTAAATAAGTGATTACTTATAATGAGTAGGCGTGAAGGCGTGAAAAGTCACCAATTTTCAAGCTAAATTGTTTCAGATATATTTTAAAGTGTTTCCTACACTTGGATGACTATACTTAATTAAATAAATAAATCATGTGACAAACACACAGCGCCATCTAACCCCGTGGTAAGCTGCTAAGCTTGCGTTAAGCTGTTAAGCTTGTGTAATACTTTCCAATAAGAATTACTTTTTAAGCCGGAAGGGGGTTGTTCTAAACATCTAGGCGAACAACTATTGTTCTTCGATTTTTGAAAATTAGAACTTTTTTTGAAAATTATGAGATTATGTTTCACTAAAAAACAGCTGCTTCTGAAAATAAAGGTAATTGAAGTTTTGATTGTAGTAGACCACAGACCAATAAACCAAAGACCATAAGATCGGTGTAGTACTAAATGAAAGGACAACATAAGGTCAAAGACCTCGAACTCTGAGAAACAGCTGATTTTCAAGTAAACTTTACACTTAAAATTTTCGAAAAGTACTTCGAATTTACAAAAGCCGTAGAACAGAAGTTGTTCACCTAGACGTCACCCCCTTTGGCTTAAAAGGGCATATTCGTTACATCTTGTATAGTTATTTTTACTTGATAGGTGACTTAAGCTCGACTGTTCTCAGCTATATTCTTCAAATCTTCAAAGGGTCTTCAAATCCAGAGTGAATAGGTACCTTCTAGGTAAGCATGCTTCATCGTCGACCTCAACCTCGCTTCCCATTAGGTGAGATGAGGTCAAATGCTAGCCTATTACGTTTAAAAATAAAAAAAAAACAAATAAGCACAGCTATTGAAACGACACGTTGGATCGGTTTTATAGTAAAATCACACCCTTATTAATCCTACTTATATTATAGAGCTGAAATATTGTATGCATGTGTGTAGGTAGCTGGAGACTTGGAATGACACATGGGCTACTTTTTATCTCGATATTCCCGCGGGATCGGGACTTGTGCGCGGTGAAACCGTGCGTCGCAGTTACATAGTGTTTCAATAACGAACCAGTTTTCGAACTGATGTGATGACGCATGCATCAATCAATACCACAGTTGTCACGTACCGAAAGAAAAATATAAAACACTAGCTACGTTTCGTGGTTTCACCCGCGTAAGTCCCGACCCCGTGGGAATATCGGGATCAAAAGTAGCCTATGTTACTCCTCGATAATATAGCTTTCCATTGGTGGAAGAATTATTGAAATCGGTCCACTTGTTTCGGTTTCAAACAAACAAATAAATCTTTCCTTTTTACATGGACTTTTTATTTTCATTTCATATAAATAGACTAGTCTATTTTAAGAGGCTTTTTGTTGATATAGGTCGTAATTTGTAAAAGGACAACTTTGGGTTTGAACTTTGAAGTTTTATGTTTGTTCATTCCAGCTTTTCAACTTAGTGATAAAGTTTTGATTGTTTTTTAAGTATTTATTTATCGAACACAACGTTGTTACTTTTAGCGACTGCCGTATTTTTGTCCGTCAACGGAAATAATAGGGTTTTATAAATAATTAACCTTTGTTGCTGGGTTAAAATAGAAACAAACAAAAATGAACATCTTTTCGGGTTTAATCGCGTGGCTTTTATTATTTACCAGTTGCGCGGTTTCACCCTCGTAACTTCTAATGATAATATATTCAACCTTCTAATGATAATATGTGTAATATCTTGATACAACTTAAAAAATCAATGCGCTGCACTTGTAAAAAAACGTTCCGTTACACGTGAATGCTCGTCAGTCAGGCAGATTATTGTTAATGCTCAAAGTAGAATTTATAAAGCTTACATCACAAATAAAATCATCTTAACAGTGCACCATAGTCATAGAAATAGTCATCATCATCATCATCATCAGCCTGTTGCAGTCCACTGCTGGACATAGGCCTCTCCAATTGCACGCCACCTAGATCTATTTTCGGCTTCTCGCATCCATTTTGTGCCAGCTGTCTTGCGCAAATCGTCGCTCCAACGTGCCTGAGGACGTCCTACACTACGTTTTCCGAGACGCGGTCTGCACTCTAGATCTCGTTTACCCCAACGTTGTCGGTTGTCGGTATAGAAATAGTACAACAGAGTAACTAGAAAGCTTACTTCGTCAAAAAAAACGGTCCGGCTTGAAGTTACAAAGATTTCAGTCTGTCCTTTTTTCACTCTAGTGTTCGTTGGTTAGTTAGATAAGGACAGCTGAATCCAACTGGGTTCAACAGGACCGTTTTGATACATCAAAGCAAAAACTACCTTAACCATAGAGAACATGATTGAAATTGATATTTCAAAACTTGTCAAGTGCAGTCTTCTAAGAGCTAAGACGACGATGTGAAATGTCTCTGACTATAGTCAATTAGCTTCGTTAGGTTTTCTACTCGCTATAATTCATGTTACACACACACGTAATAAAAAGACCAAAATCTAGAAATATTTAGAATACCTATTCGTATGGCTTCTTGCATCAATGTTTGCCTGGAAGAGATCGCTTTAAGCGAAAAATCCGCCCATTGTGCCACCTATTTTTAAGTTGTGTTTGTTTTCTTTGTACGTATTTGTATTCGGTGTTGTATAATAAAAAATATATTCATTCATTCATTGATTCATTCTGGTAAACGTGAAAAACATGATTGTTGAAAGGAACCTCGATAGAAATAAAAAAGGAAACGGGTGTTTTTGAGATGTTTATTTTAATTAGGTTATAATTACTTCCTGAATAACCTCAGCACAATTATTTTTGATAAATTGTCTCTAGTTAACTTGTAATTAGCAAATGTTCCTCTAAAATGTCGCATAGTCGCATCGTACGTCCTTCTTTTACACATGTAAATAAAACTAGCCAGCGCTATATCTGTCACTGTCACACTTTGTGTTTTAGTACGTGCATATTGAAGAAGAGTTTTGGCGGAAACGCGTAGAGGAGATGTGTTGCTAAATTTTCATTTTTGTGAAACCTAGTTCTAATCCGTGCAAATTGTTTAATTTCGGGGGCATATTAATCAATTTAGTTTCGTGAAGGCGTACAAGTGGAATGAAAGTGAAAATCGGTGCAAAACATAGACTTTAGTTAGCGTTGTCTCCAAAGCTCTGTGAACAATCTTTGTAAATGGCCGCCGTGTTTACAAATGATTCTCTAGACTTGACTTTAACTATGACGACTTGACTGTTTTGATGCAAATAACTTGCATAATATATTTAAATACTTGACACTGGCTAATTTCCTAATGGCCATAATCGGTTCACAACCGATAAGAAATAAATATTGTAGAAACTAGCCGTTAAGTAACGTCATGATTAATGATGTGAAGCTTCTCTTCACCGCCCGAACGTGAACTCACGTCCTAACTATCAACCTGTTTAAATGGTAATTTGAGTTTTAAAATTATTCGTAAGTTTTGATTGGAAAACTTGTATTAAAATGAAATGGCACTTATATTCAAAGGTGATGTCAAGCACAAACGTTGGACATCAAAGTTAACGAAGTTTGGCACTTATATTCAAAGGTGATGTCAAGCACAAACGTTGGACATCAAAGTTAACGAAGTTTTTTATAAAAGAACGCGTTTCAGTGAGGGTAAGTAAGTAATGTCATAAATAAAAATTCCGCGTATTATAATAACTAGCTACGCCCCGCGGTTTTACTGGCGTAAGTCCCGCTCCCGCAGGATCATCGGAATAAAAAGTATGTGTATGCATGTGTTAATCTCGGTATCCAGCTGCCTATATTAAAAGTTTCATCGCTATCGGTTCAGTAGTTTTATCGTGATTGAGTAACAAACTCACAGACATACATATATGCAAACTTTCCCGTTTATAATATTAGTAAGATTAGGCACCGAAAAGCTATCACGGTCAGTGGAATTCTTTCAGAATTTGGTTTATTTATTTGTTGAATTAACTCGTAAATTTGAAAATAATGACTAGCTAGGATTGTATTAATTTATTTGTTATATTAATTTATAAAATCACATGCGGGGGCGATTTGGAATCGGTAAACTAGCGACAGCGCTGTGTGGAAGAAGATTGGAGAGGCATATGCCCGTGCAGGGCATAATATTCATATGCCGTGGTGGTATATGCCTCTGCACGGGCACATGCCACCATGCAGTGGGCAAATACATGCTGCTGAAGAAGGAGAGAAGAGAGAAGATATTAATTTCAACTTAATACTATTTATATCAATATTGTGAAAACATAATTATTGTTATGATGACAAATACCTACAAGTTACAACCATTTGGCTGTTAGACGGAAAAAGAAAGTAATTATTATATTTAAAATCAAATTAACTAAAATAAGCTTTTTCAAATCTCCCGTACATAATAAATACCTCATACAATTTAATATTTTTCCTATATAAATTAAAACTTTTTAAATGAAAAAAGAATAAAGCAAAAGCCTTTACTTCTTTATGGTATAATTATACCAAAAAACGCCAAAATCCGATAGTGTTAAGGGGTAGAAAATAGGTTTTACTTTCTACCCTTGTTTTTTGTGTGATAAAAAAACGTCTACTCACCAGTAAAAGTCCTCTTAAAACCTTATTACATAGATAGTAGGTATTCTAAACATATATACATACATACATCCATACACCCATACATCCATACAACCATCCATCCATACATCCATACACCCAGACATACATACATACATACACTCACAGCAAAAACGTAACACTTCCTTTGGCAGTCGTGTAAAAACAACGTTCAAATTTTGTTGTTTCAGGATGAGTAATTTCCCAAACTATTTGACTTCTAAACGGATAAATCTCGGCCGTCTAAGCCGAGTTTTAAATGCTTCAGTGTCAAGTGTCCAACCCTCCAGTCTCTTATTTAAGAGGCCTGTCTAAATTCTTTGCTTAAAACCTTTTCCAGTACCAAAATGACGTTACCTCTATAAAATCCTTTTGAAATTGGTTTATTTTGCAGGCACTAAACTGAATTAAAAACAAGCGGGTGTAAGCGGTACGGTAATGTGTTTAAAATTGAGTTATCTTTGTAATGGAGATGTGAAATTAAATTCATCTTGTATGAAGGTATTCACGTAATGTTCGCAGAAGGAATTTTATTCGTATTTTAGTAGAGATTCTAATGAGATGAGAATAACATAATGAGAAATGCATCATCAAAAATGCTCACGTCGTTTACGAACCTGTGTCCATATGTCCTCGCTTGCCGGGCGAATAAATTAATATACCTAAGTATTGCACAACATTGCACACAACGCAATTTAGCCCCAAACTAAGCACTAGGCTTGTACTATGAGTAGGTAATTCCTAGATAACGGATATACTACATTACTTTTTTTGTAAATACATACATATTTCGTAAATTTGTGTTTATTGCTTAAGGCATATTTACTAGAAATATTTTTAAAGGAAAAATTCGCTAGGCCACGCAAGTTCCCCTTATAGGCACTGGAATATTGATCCAGGGACGCGAGTTCAAATCTCGCCGCAAGTGAATTTTTGAAGATGATTTTTTCATTACAAATATTTCTAATACATACATATTATAACTAGAAAGACACCCAGACCAGATATAAATATTTGCACCCGACGGGAATCGAACCAGCCTTCTGCATTGCAGTCGAGCGTCCGCCCGACGCGCCACAGAGGCCGTCAAAATGCGTTAAAATTAAGGATGTTCATTCAACTCCCTGTTTGTTTATCGAATAATACTATCGATTCAACGTCATACTCATATTACACCAGAACAGCCCCCTTATTATCTATTCTGTTAACGTCTGACAACAGTGGAAAATGACAGGTACTATGCAGTACATTGCTGCTTTGAGGTAATCACCGGTAATAACCACGTTACGTCAAAGCAGCAATGTACTGCATAGTGCCTGTCAATTTCCACTGTTGTCGGACGTCAACAGGTAGATAATATGGGTACAGAACAGTTTTAAAAGTATTGACTGGCTCGTGTGGTTAACTAAGTTAAAGCTTCCGACGTGAGATATCGTTCTATCTCCTATTTGATATTTCCTACATTTATTTCTCGTTGCATTTTTCTATATTAAAAACTAGCTGTTAGCAGCGACGTCGTCTGCGTAGAAATAGTGGATATCCAACTTTTTTGTTCATTACTCGGGTTTTACTAATTGGGGAGAAAAGGAAAGAACTGGTCAAATTATTCAAAAAATGTCTTAAAATTATGTCTTATAAGTCGTCGCGTTGTCGTTCAGCTTAAAACAATAAAATTAAAAACACATTAAATACTTAATTAAAAAAAAAATATTTAAAAAAATAAAAAAACCCGACTGCTGTATATAATTAGGTATACTATCTTTATGTTATTTGGAGTCCCACCCGACTGCATCCACCATTCCTAAAGCTACTAGAAGCATCTTGTTTTTCACTTTTCTGTTAAAACAGCAGTCGGGTTTTTTTATTTTTTTAAATATTTTTTTATTTATCGCTTTTTAGTTTTTAGAGATCAGATTTAATTACACCAGAAGAAATTTATTAATTCTAGATGTATATACTCCAGTAGCGAGGACGTGCATTGCTTGTTTTTGCTTACTCAGGGTGATAAGTACAAGAGCTGGCGGTTTCCTATCCAGCGCGGGAACGCCGCCAGCATCTTGGGCGCAATGCCTCGGGTTGTTGTTGCTGACAACTTCTTTTAGATTATTACGTAGGTATTGTTTTCTTTGAAAAATAAAGTGGTTATTTAAGTCCACAAACTAGTAAGAAGATACTTAAGTATAAAACGTAGTGATTATATTCTCTTTGCTTAAGTATTTTATGTCATGTCATCTCTGCCAATTCCTTCAAACTCGGCGTCAAAGTCAAATCCATAGATGAGATAAATATTTATACGAGTCAAATCGAAAAGTTTTTAATTAACGTTTCGTTGTTTTTGCAAAAATTACCTGCGTAATCATAATGTCATGTAGTAGCAACATAACTTTCGAAGTTAACCATTAGAATTACTATTAGAATACATTATTTACACGCGGATTGTTTTCGCATGAGAATATTGAAAACCAGAGGTAGTGCTAAGCCATAAATTGAAGTAAGTAAAAAGAATATATAAACGTTATTAAAGACAAGACAACCGAGCCGAAGGCAAGTGACATATTAATTCATATTAATGAAGACAACCTACTTAAACGACTTCCGATAATTTTATAATTAATTATTTTAAAATTTAATTGTAAAACTTTACAAGCAACACTTTTCAAATGTAAATTTACGAAAGAATAAAACATATCGTTTGAGTGAACAATGTTACGCGTTTTCTCTGTTTTTTATGGTCTTTACAAATCTTGGTTAATAGCGTTTTACATCATTATTTTTATTTATTTATTATTTTAATGTACCCTATGTCACTCTCACGGTCATGACGAATCTAACGACGTATCGTTTATCTAAATCGGCCCAGCCGTTTAGGCCCTACGACGGCACAAAAATAGGTCACATACATACATACATACATACACTCACGGCAAAAACATAACACTTCCTTTGGCAGTCGTGTAAAAAAGTGAAACAAACTTATTATTTTATTTTATTTTTATTTATTTATTAGGTTCACCAACAGTAAGATACACTAAAGCTAATACAGAAAGTAACATTTTTCTAAAGATGGACAAGTGCGCTTACCATTTTTTTTTACCAACTTAAAAAAAAATGGTGGTTTTTAAAAGTAGTCTAGTTATTTTTTATTTAACATTTACTTATTTTTTTGAACGACAAAAGGACGACATAGCAACGACAAACGATCGTGGTAGCGCGGATTATCATGTGACGTGACGTATTTGTTTAGTTTGTACAAAAGGTTATACAGGCCATTTCGATGGGCTTTCAGGGGGATATCCTAAACTAAAAGAGATAGCGAAAAATGCTGAAAAGAGTTGGGTCCCCGATTTTGACAAAAACTAATATTAATTTATTAGATTTTCGAAAATTTGCATATCCAGGAATCGAATCTTATCTTTTTGCAATATACAAACACCATATATTATTGTATATTCTTTGAACTAAGGGAACGGGACTTATACGAGTGAAACCGCGGGCGCTGCTAGTATGTTATAAAAACAGTATGCTTAGCAACTATTGATTTGAATCATCTTCTTTTCGTGTAGTGGTATGTCTCACTTAGTATTAGAGTTGTCAGGTCGCCCGAAGGCCTCTAACTTGACCTAACGACTGCTATCAGAGATAACAACCCGAACCAATTGCTTAACGTGCCTTCCGAAGCACGGAGGAGCTCGAGAAAATCATCCATTCCCACACCAATTTTCGGTCACCCATCCAAGTAATGACCGCGCAATGCGTTGTTTAACCTGCACGACCAGTCAAGATCGGCAGGTGCAGCTAGGCCAATGAGCTCCTCAGCTTAGTCTTAATGAGTGCCTATTTAACAGAAACCCGCCCACATTTCCGCTCGTACTAGAAAAACATTCGAACTATTTTCATATATAGGAACTCAAGTAAAGTAGGTACCCACATCACAAGTGTGTATTTTTCACACTCCCGCGCGATGCATGAAATTGTAGTGGTCTATTTCCGATACGTAGGGATGGGGTGGGGTCGCGTGATTCAATGAACTGCAATATCGATAATATTTATATAGATTTGGTAAACAAATTCTTAACCTTGAAAATGCTAATTGTAAAGTTAGCGGAAGCCCTGTAATTTGTGCATTTTGTGCAAACAAAACGCGTGTAAAACCTGGTAAATACTGTGTTTATTAAACAAATTCTTTTAAATTATTAGCCTATGTATATTTTTTAAGCATCTATGTAATTTATTCATACCTAATACGATGGAACTTAATGAAGATAAATAAACAAATTAATGTCCATATTATACATCTAATTGGAATATCGTTAGCTGGAGACCTGAATAACACATTAGGACTTTTTATCCCGATATTCCAGCGGGAACAGAACTTACGCGGGTGAAACCGCGGGGCTGAGCTAGTGAATTTTATAAACTACATTTCTATAGATACGTGATTGTTATACGTTGATTTTGTATGGTTGGACTAAAACTGACAGCCGTATTCACAAAAAACCCTAGCAGCTGTGAACATTTGTAACATTTTCGGTGATGATAATAATTATCACTCAAAAGAGTAAGACAAAATAATAAGCCAGAGTCGGTTGTGAATACGACTATGACTCTGTATTAATCTAGATTAGATATAGGTAAATATTTAAACTTTTACCGAGGGTATGATAAATTTATTTATTTTTCATTTATTATTGTCTTTATTTATCCAGTATCACGGGGCTATGGAGCTTTGGACCTTTGGAAAGCGTGTGTGGAGCTGAAGCCATCACGTAGAGGTCCTTTCAACAAAAAAAATTCTATGAAGTGGATACCAAGCCGGCGATTATCCCTGTCAGCACTATAATGTTTAATTATTCATTATTAATTTTCAATTCAAACACCTCATTGTGACACTTTTGATAGAGCAACTATAGTCGATAAGAATTCGATAATTTATCGACAACATTAACAGGCACATCACTATAACCAGTTCAATACGGGCCGTGATGTTTTTATTGCTTATTGGTGCGGCAAGCTATCAAGTTATTTATTTTTCTTATAGGGTATACAAGAATATACAGTGGTACAGGCTTGCTAGCTACCTAATACTGTTGGTAAGGGCAGAGAATGGCTACTAAACGCTTCCTAATCTATACACATATTATAAAGAGGACATTTGTTTGTTTGTAATGAATAGGCTGTTGATCTAGTGGTAGATACCCTGACTTTGATTCCGAGGGTCGTGGGTTCGAATCCAGGCCGACCGCGCATCAATGTCTTTTTCTTTAAGAAAAAGTTGTGCGCTAATAATAGCGCTCTCACGGTGAAGGAAAACATCTTGAGGAAACCAACATGTCCTTGGACTTACCAAGGACCGAAGACATGGGACATTCGCCAATCCGGGGTAGGCTCCCGTGGCGTCTTAATGCCTAACCCCTCTAAGAGGAGGCCATTGCCCTGCAGTGGGACAAATTAACGGGCTGACTAATATTATTCTTTTTTTATATTAATAATGAATAGCCTCCGATACAATTGGTCCGATTTCAAAAAATCATTCTCCGCAATAGAAAGTTACATTTTCAAAGAGTGTAGGCTACTTTTGATCCCGTTTTTGATCCCGGCTGGTATCTTACTAATATTATAAACGCGAAAGTTTATTTGTATGTATGTAAATAACTTTGTTACTCTTTCACGCAAAAACTACTGAATCGATTACGATAAAAATTATAGGTAGCTGAAAACCTGAAATAACGCATAGATTATTTTTTAACCAGATATTCCAGCGGGAACAGGAATTACCAAGGTGAAACCGCGGGCGCTGCTTTTCAAATAAAATAGACTAGAATTATTCACATAATGTCGACTTATCTCGTCCAACGAATAACGCCCACTCACATTTTCAATTAGATGTGCTACATCCGCAGAACCGGGGTTTAGTTAAAATATTCGAAAATTTAAACTGGTAAATTCTGGGGATAATAAAATTAATTCGGTGCGGTGGTATGGCACGCGAATAACCGCATTTTCACACGAACAATTACGCTTCAAAACATCTGGAAAATATGAAAGGAATGTCTGTCAAATGTATGCTCTTACATCCTTGTGTCCCTTTGTTATGGGTTTATGTTTTACTGCGTCCCGCGGTTTTACTCGTGTAAGTCGCGATCCCGCAGGAAAATCAAAAATAAACTGGATCAAAAATGGCTTATGTTATTCTTCAATGTTTCATCTTTCTTAAAATCAAAATTTAGACTCTAGAGTTAGCTTCCGAGCGCAGCGAGGTTCGCTCAAGAGTTACGCACCTAGAGTCCTGAGTAAAGCGTGGGATTCAAGCGCCCTAGATTAAGACAGGTTTAGTTAGTGAGGTGAATACTCTACTGCTACTCATCTACTGCGAGTCAATAAAAAGGCTACAAAAATAAGCATTTAGTTTTTTGCGAGTGTGGAATGAACTATTTATAATTATAAGTGTAGTCATAAGATCTAAACGATTTTCAGCACGCCAGACAAATCCTCGAGATTTATGGCCTGCATTTTGTTTTTTAAGTAATTTCATAACTTTATTTTCAATAAAAAAAAATAACAATAAAACAATAGGTTGATGCTACGAGTATGAAATATATTACAGCTGTTAATTAAATTGATCAATGTTCCATAAAAATGACGAAACAAGGTATATATGCCTTAGCCGATGAAAAAAAATTAGGGCTTTATATTAACTGAAACAATTTGCCTTATCCTGCCGTCAAAATACAAATAGAAGAACAAAAACCCACTTTTTCTTTTTAATGCGTTATGTCTAGGTGGCCAGTTCGAAATGGCCGTATGCAACAAGAACCTTAGTGATTATATTCTCTTTCACAGACCACAGCCTTCATTAATTTGAACATTCCAAATTTAAATTACTTTAAGCCCTAGGTCTACAATGCGCACTTTCTGCATCTAGAAACTAACTCGCTCTACATTGACTTTTTGGTCTAATAAAGTAACTAGAGTTGATGAACCGTTGATGTGTGAATATTTATTTAAGTACTATACACCAAACGAGTTCTATTTTGTAATAATAATACCGAACCCTTCGTGGATGAGCCCAACTCGCGCTTGACCAGTCTTTATTTTCCTTTTCCATCTACTAAAAAAGAAATCAGTACCTATGTTAAGTCGTGAACCCTTAAAGGGATCAAGTCGTCCATTTCCAGTACATTTGATCCCATATCGGCGTCTCCACTTGTAGATATATTTAGCTGGTAGCTTCTGAAGTAGATCTTTATTTATCGGTTATATAGGTAGGTATGTTGTACACTTTGACGGCCTCTGTGGCGCGGCAGGCGTAAACCCGCCTACAATGCAGAAGGTTGCGGGTTCGAAACCCGCTGGGCAAAACTTTATGCTTCAAAATAAATATTTGTATCTGGTCTGGGTGTGTTTATATGTATAATATGTATGTATTTACAAAAGAAAAATAAATATAAGTAGTATATCCGTTGTCTAGTCACCGTAACAAAAGTTTAGTATTTTACCATGTGGCTAGATGGCGCTGTGTGTTGGTCACAGAATTTATTATTATTTATATAATATACTATGAGCTCCCCATGGTTTCATTTGTAGAAACTATTCCGCCCTACCATAATCGTTTCTCATTCCTATGTCGTCCTTTTGTCGTTCAAAAAAATAAACTAAATTTTTAATAAGAAATACCCCGACTAGTTTTAAAGAATACAGATAATTTAAAAACAACATCATCTTTTTTAATTTAAAGTAAGTAAGTACCTAATTAAAACAGATCGAGTAATTACAAAAAATTGAAACCAATTTTGGTAATTATTCGATCTGTTTTGTTTTTTTTTAAATAGCCATGTTAGTTTATAATCGTATATTTTTTTAAAGCTGAACGATATAATATCGAATTATAAGATATCATGGTAGAAAGAAGACTGCCAGGTTTCTGAAGTATATTTGTTGGTGGTTTATCTATTCGATATCGCTATTGGTTCGATAACTAGCGTCAATGTGTTTCCGAACAGCGGAGTGACAGTGACAGCTTGTCACATGCATAGGAAAACGGAGACAGATAACTGGGACTGTTGTTTTTGACGCGTTAGTGGAACGTCGTTATGAATTTTTATTTTTACAAAACCAAGTTTTATTGCGTGTAAATTGTTAAATTTCGGCGGCATGATATCAATTTAGTTACGCGAAGTTCAACGAGTGAAGTGAAAATAAAAATACCAGTGCCAAACACGAAATTAGCACGTTACAAACAAATGTTCCATGGGTTGGAGAAAAATCGTCACCATTTTTTCCTGCAGCCTTCACGCATTGAAAATCATTTCAAACGATTACAGTATAATAGTGGTAGTTCACTATTAGTACGAGAAACTGGCTAAATTGTCCTATATTGCTGACAGAAAGCCATAACTAACGAAATGAAAAAATAAATGACAGATAACTGGAGTTTATCTCAAGGATATCTATTAAATCAATAGGTAGTGAGAGTATATAATGTCAGATGTTCAGAAACCGGGCATAGTCAGTTACCCCCTTACTTATAAACGCTAATTAATGCGCTGCATATCTTTTCATCGTTTGTCTTTTACTGTCACATGAAGTTTCAAAGTTGACAGACAGGGACAAAACTTAGTCATGTGTAAATAATTATTTTATAAGTAAAGGAGTTAGTTACTTAGGTCTGACGTCAGTTACTGAGATAATCCTCGCTACATAAGGCATACCTACTAACCCGATTAGATATGTAGGTCAAAAGTATATATATATTTTAAACATAACACATTTTTATTTCAGAACAAATTCTTATTGATAGCTTCTGTTATTAGGAGCTGACTCGGGGCACTTGTATCTCCGACCAAAAAATGACGCTGAAAACGCCAAGTACAAACCTTAAACCATTTTGCAATTAAAATAATATAAACTTATTTTTCTTCTTAACGGTTCATGTAGTTTATTCTAATTTAGACGGATATGAATAACAAATCTAACATCATAAAAATCGGTCGATCCGTTCACAAGTCATTGCATTTTGAACTATTTTACCTAACTCAAGCTCGTTTTATACGCAGAGCCAATCCAAATTCTAAAATCCCTCACTGACTTAAACAATTATAAAGTAATAATCTCTGGTGACTTTAATATTGACATTTTAATAAATAATAAACAAACTAGACTTTTAAAAAAAATATTATCTAATTATAATTCTAAATTTCAATTTAACGTTCCTACCAGACCAAAAAGTAAAACATGCTTGGACAACATAATACACAATATGCGAGGAGTCAAAGGAGAAATAATAGAGTTAGCGCTATCCGACCACACAGCCCAAATTGCTAAAATTCCAGTAAAAAAGACATGTAGGTTAAAATATTGGTATATTTATAAACGCGACTTTTCAATTGAGAATACTAGAAAATTTTCTGACTCTATTGGAAATCTCAGTTTTAATGAAATATACGAATCGAACAACCCAGATGCTGCGTTCAATGCTTTTCATGATTACTTTACACTTTTTTATGATCTGTGCTTCCCTAAAATTAGAGTAAAAATATCGTCTACTAGAAAACCTAACTGGGTCTCGAAGGGCATTAAACTATGTAGTAAAAAACGACGCTATCTGCTATGGCGATACCGCCTATCTCCGACACCAGTGAACAAATCCCTATTTAAAAGTTATACTAGTAAATATAAAAAGATAATAAATTTAACACAAAAAGCACAAAATGATCATTTTATTAGTCAATCCAGTAACAAATCTCAAGCTACCTGGAGAATAATTAATAAATATAATAACAACCTGCCCAAAGAAAATATATCAAAAATCAAAATCAATGACGTAGATATAACTGACCCTCATGACATAACAAATGCTTTTAATGACTATTTCATAGATTCTGTGAAAACAAATAACACTGACGAACTTAGATCTAGCCAAATACGCACTAATTTACCCAATTCCATTTTTCTGACACCCACTACGCCGTTTGACATATTTAGAATTATAAAGTCTCTTAAAAACACGAATAGCGTAGGTCATGACGATGTATCAACGAAAATAATAAAAACGGTAGCCCATATACTAGCACCAATATTGAGTTTCATTATAAATTTATGTTTGGAACAAGGCGTTTATCCAGAAAAACTTAAGCTTACCATTATTATACCATTATTTAAAAAAGAGGACAAGACAGCACTTAAAAACTATCGTCCAATAGCTTTAATCTCTATATTTTCAAAGATCATCGAACATGTTATTTACGGAAAACTCAACAACTTTCTTGAAATAAACAATATATTTACTGATAAACAATATGGGTTTAGAAAAAAAAGATCAATAAATATGGCATTACACGATTTTTTTGAAAAGGTCATAAGCAACGTAAATATACGAAAGCCTACTATAGCCTTGTTCATGGATATGACTAAGGCATTTGATAATGTCCATCATAAAACCCTCCTTAAGAAGCTAGAAAGTTATGGCGTAAGGGGCAACGCCAATAAACTGATTGAGTCATACCTAATGAATAGAAGGCAAATTACTCATATAAATAGGATTAATGCTGAAACTGGAATTAATGTTTGTCACGCTTCTAAGGAAAGAGTAGTCTGTAGTGGCGTTCCGCAAGGTAGCGTACTTGGACCTCTTTTATTTATTGTATATATAAATGATCTGCCTACTATTACTAAACATTACATGACCATATTTGCTGATGATAGTACAATTTTATTTAACTATGACAATTCGAATAACATTCAAGATGACATAAATAATACAGTACACTCCTTAATCAGCTGGTTGACATTAAACAATTTGACAATAAATTTAACAAAAACATATTTAATGAACTTTAAACAAAGAAATAACATTCCCTTAAAATTTGACATAAACCATTTGGGCAAATCGATAATAGAGGTAGATTCCACAAAGTTCCTAGGATTAACGATAGACAATAGGCTGTCATGGAAACCTCACATAGATAATATAGTCAAACGTCTCAACCAATTTTCCTATGCATTGTCCATGTTAAGGAAAGTATCCAATTTAAAAACGGTACTGACAGCGTATCATGGATATGTAGCATCTACGCTTAGATATGGCATTATGTTCTGGGGTAACACCACTGACAAGCTCTTGGTATTTAAAGCCCAAAAAAAATGCATTAGATCAATGTTTGGCCTTAAACAAGATGTTTCAAGTATACCATACTTTCGCGAGCATAATATTCTCACACTACCATCTATGTACATAAGTGAGATTGCAAAATTTGTTAAGGACAACCCACAATACTTTGACGTGTATCCCACTGGAAATCGTCATGAAGGCAAACTACGAACTAATCGAAACTACAAAAGCCTTATTAAAAGAATGAGTGTAGATAGTATGGCGCCTCTTATTTACAATAAAATCCCGATTGAAATTCGAAGTACAAACAACCCTCGGTTTAAGTCAGCACTCAATGGCTTTCTTGCTGAAAAAGCGTACCGCGATATTAGAGACTTTTTGAATGACAGATTAAAGTGATATTGGGTGTTTTAGTCGCAGTATTGACATCTATTTTATTTTATTTATTTTCTATTTGACATTTACACATTATTAACTACTAATTCTATTTATAATTTGATTAATTGCAATGTATAATTTAATAAGAACACGTTCATATGCCGACAGGCGAAACATAGCTGTACTATATTTTAATTTATCAACACCATTTGTATAACAAAATAACCTATGTTTATGGACAATAAATGAATATGAATATGAATATGAATATGAAATGCAAAAGACATGAAGAGGTTAATTCTTTCCATCAAAACGAATAACTTTTAACGACTTTTATCCCTGTATAAATATGATAAAAATGTATGCAAGTTTGTTAATACACCATCATTATTTCTAAATAACTAAATTAATCAATTAAAATTAAAAATCGAAATTAAAAATTAAAATTAACTTCTCAATGCGAGAAGCCGAAAATAGATCTAGGTGGCGTGCAATTAGAGAAGCCTATGTCCAGCAGTGGACTGCAACAGGCTGATGATGATGATGATGAAAAATCGAAAAGCAATATTTTCAAACCTATTCGTTGGCAAAAATAGCAGACCACCCTTGGGTCACTAGAAGCTAAAACGTAAAAAAGTGCGATTCCACAGTTCCGTATAATATAGTTCTATCTAAGCAGCTCCAAACTTGGAATGTAGGTATGTAGATGAAACCTGGAATAACACATAGGCTACTTTGTATCCCGATATTCCCGCGGGAACAGGACTTACGCGGGTGAAACCGCGGGGCTCAGCTAGTCCATTATAAGCTACGGGTATTTAGGCAGGCAATCCGTCTAAGATGGCACATAAACTACAGAATCTAGGCCATGAACTCTGTGCCAAATTTCTAGTGGATTAGTTAGATATCTAAACCTAAATGTAAAGTTGATATTTAGGTTATTCCACTTTTTGAACTTCTTCACCTGGGTGAATCAATTCCAAGAATTGTTTCTTATTGAATGAATTTTTATTGATATTGATATTGTATGTGTTTATTTTAATTGTAATTGTATTAACTTTTATGTTTTAATTCTATGATGAATATATATTAGGGGTTAAAGTATGAAATTGCCGATTTGTACTGAAAATCTTAATTGTTTATTTTTTAAATTTTTAACAAATTTATTTAATCAAAATAGTTGCCATTATTATCTATACATTGCTGCCATCTAATGGGAAGGTTATTAATGCCTTTGCGATAGAACTCCGACGATCTAGACTGCACAAACTGTGTGAAAGCATTTTGTACTGCCTCCTGGGAAGAAAACTTCTTGTCACGTAGATAATTGTCCAAATCACGAAAAAAATGGTAGTCCGTTGGAGCAAGGTCTGGTGAATACGGAGGATGACGAATGGTTTCTAAGTGCAGTTCCTGAAGGGTCAAAATGGTTTCTCGTGCTGTGTGAGGTCTCGCGTTGTCGTGGAGCAATAATGGTGAAGATCGATTCATGAGTCGGGGCTGTTTTACTGCTAGTTTTGTCAACATGGTTCGGAGTTCGGCACAATAGACATCTGCCGTAATTGCTTGACCAGATCGAAGAAAACTATAGTGAATAACACCATGCTGAGACCACCAAACAGTTACCAATACCTTTTTATTGGTAAGTTTTGCTTTAGGACACTGTTGTGGCATTTGACCTGGGGTCAGCCATTGCATTTTTCTTTTCCGGTTATCATAAAGAATCCACTTTTCATCACATGTTACAATTCGATCCAATATTCCTTCATTTCTGTACCGGTTCAACAAGGCAACACAAGTTTCAACACGCGTTTCTTTCTGCAGATCAGTCAAATCATGAGGCACCCATTTTTCGTATTTTTTTATTTTATTGATTTGACGCAAGTGAGTCAATAAAGTGGGTAAGGTAACGTTAAACCATGCCGCTAATTCCTGGGTAGTTTGACTAGGATCGGCTTCCACTATCTCTCTTAATTCATCGTTATTCACCTGTGTGGGCGGTCTTCCTCGTGGCACGTTCTTTAAGTCGAAATTTCCATCACGAAAGCGTTTAAACCAAAATCGCACGGTGCGTTCATTAGTAGACCCCTCTCCAAACGCAGCATTGATATTGCGGGCGAATTTTCGCAGTATCCATCTTTCTTGTCTAAATTGAATAACAAAAACAATTGAAAGTCGATATTCAAATGTTTCACATTTTTAAAAAAAAGTACATCACAGAAACCATTTGAAAAAAGTTTCATTCGAAAACCTCAAACCATGAAGATTCTATGTCAATTCAAAGAACCTATTGCAATAAAACGGCAATTTCATACTTTAACCCCTATTATATCCCCTAGGTGTAATGATTTCGAGGTGAATCAAGAAACAAGATTTTTTATTGTATAAGTGATGTACTTAATGATCTTAATTAACACACATATTTTGAATACAATCACTTAGGTACCCACTACAGGCATAAAACTATGAAGATACTAAAATGTCTACTTCTGTCAGATATTTATTTATACTACGTACAACATATATGGGTCCCTGTTTCGAAGACGTCTAATTGCCCCCTAGCAAATGGATCTTCGAAATTGAGACCAACTAGGTTAGCACGATAGCATGATTTATACAACATTTTGTAGAATCGACATAAAGGTTCCGACATTCCAACGTGCCCGAGATTGTCCTGCACTATAATATACTACGTCCTATCGGATACTGTGCTCGGTGACTATGACCGTAGACACCGTGTTAATTCAATTCAATTCAATTCAATTCAATTCAATTCAATTCAATTCAATTCAATTCAATTCAATTCAATTCAATTCAATTCAATTCAATTCAATTCAATTCAATTCAATTCAATTCAATTCAATTCAATTCAATTCAATTCAATTCAATTCAATTCAATTCAATTCAATTCAATTCATTTCAATTCAATTCAATTCAATTCAATTCAATTCAATTCAATTCATTTCATTTCAATTCAATTCAATTCAATTCAATTCAATTCAATTCAATTCAATTCAATTCAATTCAATTCAATTCAATTCAATTCAATTCAATTCAATTCAATTCAATTCAATTCAATTCAATTCAATTCAATTCAATTCAATTCAATTCAATTCAATTCAATTCAATTCAATTCAATTCAATTCAATTCAATTCAATTCAATTCAATTCAATTCAATTCAATTCAATTCAATTCAATTCAATTCAATTCAATTCAATTCAATTCAATTCAATTCAATTCAATTCAATTCAATTCAATTCAATTCAATTCAATTCAATTCAATTCAATTCAATTTATTTATTGCATATCATGAGTAGTACAGGTGGTCATAAGATACATAGTAGGCTCATCATGAAATTCTTTTGGGTATGGCAATGTTTTGAGTTTATACATGGTAAACATACATACATACAATCACGGCAAAAACGTAACACTTCCTTTGGCAGTCGTGTAAAAAGTATATTTTAGAATTTAATTTATTCTTGAACGTGTAGCAGACGTAACGAAAGAAAACATTTTCCGCCCAATCCGTAGTTAGTTACGTTAGTTAAGTTATTACGAAATGGTCTATATTCATGCATTAGTGAAATTAATTTTAATTAGGCATATTTTTGCATGTCATAATGGTATTAAAAAGTAATGACAGTAAATAGTACTAAATGGTGTTACAGAATACCGAGCCAGATTCGAAACATACCAAATCAATTTGTTTCTTTTACGATTCCCCCCCGCGAGCCAAACTTCATTCCAATCAACATGCCTCCTTTTCACCCTATTGAGAAGTTATTCAGATTAAAATTGTGTTTACGCGTCTATAAATATCTTTTTTCAATATATTTTTTTTCGATAAGAGAATGAATTCGTGAATAACAACGGAAGGTTAGGTATTAATGGAAACCTCTATAAATATAATTAAAATTCAATTTGTTTTATCCAACTTAATATTATAAAGGTGAAAGATAGTGTATACATATAAGTTGTAAGTTGTTACTCCTTTACGCAAAAACTACTAAGCCGATTGAGATGAAACGTTAAATGTAGATAGCTAAATATCTGGATTAACACGTATACTAGTTTTTACCCGATATTCCTGCGAAAACAGGACTTATGCAGGCGAAACCGCGGGACGCATTTAGAACCTAATAAAAAAGGATGATAACGTTTTGAAAATTTATTATTCGTAATATACATTTGTATGGAAAAATCAAATCAAATCATTTTTTATTTATTTCAAATCGAATCAATCGAATCGAATCAAGTCATCGAACAAACGATATTATTTAATTGAAACCATATTAAAACAAATTCAATTTCATTTGCGAAATTTTCAAGTGCGGATTCTAATAATGGAATATGATTTGATTATCAGCTTATGTTAAAGTCTTGTCCCGAAACGGTACGTAGGTATTTTTTAAAATACAAAAAAAACCCATGAGTTTCTTGTAGCTTCTTCTCATCGGAGGGCGCGTTCCGAAGCCACACTAAAATCAATACACTTAAGACGTGGCCAAATGATCATGTGCATTTAAAATATTGTACAAGAATCTAAAGGAAATAAACTATTTTTTATATATTTTTTTATTTTAATTTAGACTGGAGTGGTTAGGTCTCGTCATGCTGACAGCCTGAGGTTGAAATCTATAGAGCGTACTTAGACTTCGCTCAGACTTAGCTAAGTAAAAACTTGGCGAAGTTTATGCTAAGTATAAACTTTGAATTACAATTTATAGCATATAGTTTTAATTGGTAAATAAATATTTTTGTTTCATATGATGTGAGTACCTAATGTAATGAATAAATAATCAAAAAATATTGAATAATGTTTAACTTATAATTTTTGTGTGCTAATTAAGGCGAGGTCTACAGGACTCTAAGCAGCACAATATCTAATATTATTTAAGCCTAGACTTATATACAAATAAATGATATGATATGATTATATTTGATTTGAATGAAATGAATGTAAATATAAATAAATGATAACTTTTATTCAGCGTAATTATTATAATAATCTTATCTAATTATGCACACAATTATAGTAAACATTGTATTGTAAAGTAAATATACTTCTACCAAACTTCAACTACCTATTACTGCATGGAATGTATTTATTAAACTTATTAATATCCAAATATGTAACAGTTAAACCTGCCAACCAATACTTCGGGCTTTAGCCGTGACTCAAACAAATCAATGAATGTCAGATACAAGCGTTAACAAAAGGTTGGTGCGTCATCTTTTCATGATATATTAGACTCCCACGCCAACGAGAATGTACCGAATTACCGAAATTATTGCGTATAATTGTACCCATCTTACTGTTATTGAGGGACCAGTTGCGTAATCCGTATAGCTAATTTAATTCTATGAACTAAGGAATGGTGGAAAGGAAGTCCGTCATCCAGAAAGAAAATCCTGCTAATAATATATAAATCCGAAAATTTAGAAGTGGGATGTGAGTGGGTAGATGTGGGATTAGAATATCTAAAATTAAAATATCTTTATTTTTTATAATTGATAGATAAACGCTTGACCTCGATCTCACCTGATGGAAAGCGACGTGTGGTCTAATATGTAGCACGCTTACCTAGAAGAAACCTGTTCACTCGCGACTTGAAGACTCCCAAGTTGTAAGCTACCGGGAAGACTCAGGCAACCGATTCCATTCCCTCGCAGTCCGAACAAAGAATGACGATGCGAAACGATTCGTTCGGGTGACGGGTATTTCAACCATGAACCGGTGCCGCCTGTCTGTTTGGAGTGATGTAAAACGGTAGAATAGAGATGGCAAAACCAAATTGTGCAGTTCCGTGGCACGCTCCTCGAAATGTATCCGATAAAAGACCGACAGGTTTGCAACCCTACGACGATGATCAAGGCTTTGAAGCCTTTTGGTCACAAATTCATCGTCGCCGATGAGCCTCTAGGCTTTCCTCTCAATTTACTCCAACGCCTCTAGCTGGTATTTTGCCGAACCGTCCCAAAGGTGGGAGCAGTACTCCATGCACGATCGGACTTGTGCTTGGTACAAGTCAAGCAATTGTCCCGAGCTGAAGTACCGTCTCACCTTGGCAAGAACACCCAGCTTTTTCGGGGCTAGTTGGGTTTTGGATTCAATGAATGAACTAATGTTGAGAGAATTTCTACAGTTAAAATCCCAACGGTCAAAACCCCTAAAATTATAATGTCTAATGGTTGGTTGATCTAATTTCAAAATAATGAAAGTTTAAAAACAGTGGACGAATGATTATTTTATCGAAGTTCATAAAACTTAACTTAACAATATCTACACTTGTTTTATCTAAAAATCTTAATACTAATTCTCTGAATCACGAAAAAACCAAACGGACACCGTATAGGTTTTTTCGTGGTTCACATAGTTAGTTCGATTTTTAGATAAAACATGTGTAGATATTGTAAAATCAAGTTTTGTAAAATTAAATTAAGTTTAGTGTATGACTGTGAGCATGTTACCCAATCATGCAAAAACTACTGAACCGGGAACTGAACGGAAATTACGCGGGTTAAACCGTGGGGCGCAGCCAGTGCTTTATAATGAACAACACCATAGCGGGGCTTATCTAGAAAAACTGTGGCGGACGCCACTAGAACGAAATGCTAAATCACACTTTCAAGATTCTTCAACATATCTGGTGAAAAAACAGCGTCCGGTGGGAGCCTACCCGAGCAAACCACTTGCCCAGTGCAGAATAGGCAGTTTTTGGGATTTTTTTTCCAATGTAGAGACATATTACTGCGTAACTTCCAAACTCGATCCCCCATACTATTTCCTATAAAGTTGAAATTAGAGTATAATAAATTCACTGATCGGCTGCGACACTATTGGATATGGACATTTTGGATTTGGACAGTTTGAGATATAGACAATTGTCTATATGTCTATATCTATATCTGCACTCGCTGGCCGCTGGACATTTTGGGATTTAGACATAGTGGTTTTTTTTAATAAAAAAAAACACATTGTGAACCTAAACGTTCGTCTTTTCAAGGCGACACTATTCGTCGCCTTAGAAAATCACCCTCCGACACTAAATTACAACATTAACACTTACCAGGGATTATACAGAACAGCTGAATTCCGACCCACATTTAGATAGGTAAGGTTTATGTTCAATTACTTTGGTCATTTGTATTTTACGTGTTTCAGTAACCACTAGACACGACATTGTGGCGGTTGCGGGGAGTCGTAGGATGGAGGTGGCTCGCGATCGCCGTTTCTGGCGTCGTGAGGGGGAGGCATAGGCCTCCCCCTCAGCAGTGGAGGGTGAAGGGCTGAGATGATGATGATGAATAACCATTAGATAAATCTACGACCTCTGACGACCTCTGTGGCGCGTCGGGCAATAGCTTGGCTGCAATGCGGAAGGTTGCGGGTTCGATTCCCGCTGGGTGCAAATATTTATGCTTAAAAATAAATATTTGTATCTGGTCTGGGTGTATTTCTATGTATAATATTTATGTATTTACAAAAGAAAAATAAATATAAGTAGTATATCCGATGTCTAGTCACCGAAACACAAGCTTAGCAGCTTACCATGGGGCTAGATGGCGCTGTGTGTTGGTCACAGAATTCATTAATTCATTTATTTTTAATCTAACCTTTAGGTGAGGTAAGGTAGGTCTGATGGTCTTAGTCAGATTTTCCCACGAAAAAAAAACAAAAAAAAAGTAGAAAAGGTTTCACTGTTAAATATTGAAACAAGGACCATGGTGTAACAAGGCGGCTGAAGCCTCCTTTGTTTTTTTTAAACGCAACGAAATAGGGTTCCCTACGCTACTTCGAAACAGTATCGAAACGTATTCGAAACAGTGGAGGTTCCTTCTAGGACGTAGGTGCTGACTAAGAACGGGTTTTTCAAAATTCACCGCCCTAAAGGTTGAAGGGTTGAATGAAACCTTTTTTTTAGAGTTAAAATTTAATATAGAGTCTATTTCACAAAAGCAGTCTCGCAGCAGTTACTGGAAGCAATTTTATCAAATAGATAAAGTACTGCTGTGTCCACGCATTTTTTTTTTGTGAAAATGATTATAAATTGCATACTACTAGTTTTGTAATGTAAATCGCGTTTTGTTTTGTGATGCTGGGATTTCCGAAAAGTTAGAAATGCAAGTTTTAGCCGACAATGTATTTAAATATTGTGTTTTATGTGTTTTATATTATAAAGTTAAAGTTTTAAAATATAAAACAAATATACATAGAATACAAGTTTTAGCTGACAATGTATTTAATTTATATTTTAAATTTAATTTTAGTTTAAATATTATAGTTTTAAATTTGACTTAGGTATTATTTGTTATTTTACAAATAATACCTAAGTCAAATTTAAAACTATCATCATGTGATCTCAGTTTTATGAATAAATACTTTGATTAAAATTAAAAAAAAAGTTTTGAATATTTAAATTTATTTATTTTATTTATAAGTACCTACGACACGTATCGCTTCATGGCGTTATGTCTCGGAAAATACCTGTAGATTAAATAATTTTCGGATAGAAATGTTCTCCATTTTTTTTTACATAAGCCGTTGCCTTGACAACTTCCCAGACGTTGAGTGGGCGATTCTAACGACCTCTAACCTTCGCATTGGGTACCTTTTTTCCGTTTACGCATGAAATATTACATCTCTATCTAATAAATGTAAAGATGTGTTATATAAACGGTACAACATACGAAGGGCAGCACACCCCACGTGCAACCTTCAAAAATGAAAGATTTGGGTAGGTACCTACAGAGAATATTTAAATATTTCCTTTTATGGTTACGTAGGTAGATAACAAGAACTGTGAAGGTAGTTTCGTCGTGTCCGTCAGTTTTCTTGTTTACCACATCGCGTGGGTATCGAGGTAGGCGAATTTCCAAAAACAATTTTTTTTAGAGTTCTGTTTTTTTATTGTTCAAACACAAACAGTCAAATTTGTTTTATTTTACAATCTTATAAACAAACATTTTAGGACAAACAGCGCCCATATATCTATCCAGTGGACGTCTGAAAACAGTGGGAATTGACAGGCACTTTGTAGTACATTGCTGCTTTGACGTAACGTCGTTATTACGAGACTAGGTGCATAAAGTGTTCATTATACACCTAGGGCATAATTTAAATTTGGAACTAAAGTTCTGGTAGCATACGGCCATTTCGAACTCGCCACCTAGACATAACACATAAAGAAAAAAAACGGCTATTTTTCTTCTATTTTTATTTCGACGGAATAGGGTAAGGCAAAAAGTTTTAGTTAATATAAAGCCCCACCTTTTTTTTCATCGGATAAGGCCGATGTTTGGTTGGTTTGATTGGTTTCGTCATTTTGATGTAACTTTGTTAAACTTAATTAATAAAGAGCAGTAAATATATTGCATACACGCATTAATCTAATAATACCAAAAAAATATTGAGTATTCACCTCGGTAGTAAGCCTGTCTTTATCTTGGGCGTTTGAATCCCACGCTTTACTCGGGTCTCTAGGTACATAAGTTTTTAACACCCTCGCTGCACTCGGAAGTTAACTATCTAGAGTCCTTCGTACGCTTTGGATTCAATATGACGCCCGCTATTAGGAGGGCTTTAGTACCTCGGTGCATAAACTACCATTATATTTCTGAGCGACAAAAGGACGGCAAAGCAACGAGAAACGTTTACGGGATTGTATATTTTTAAAAAACCTACCATTTTTTCGCCATTTCTTCTCACGCCAGATATACATAGCGGCATGTACCTACTTCGAGGGATAGAAAACGATGTGCGGTTTTCCTAAAATATCAATTTATAGAAGGTATTAGAACCCACGGTTTCTCGAAACCGTTTAACTTGAACTGAACTTACAATTTCCTATGAAATTGTTCTATTTTTAAATATTAATAGATGACACAATGAATTTTTGCCGATTACTTATTACTTATTAATATTATAATTATACTTATTACTTATTATACTTATTACTTACTATTACTTATTACTTATTAATTCGGCTGAAAAAGTCTATAAAAATCTATAGAATTCCAAGGGATGGTCTATAAAAAAGTCCTTTATCATCTTCTTTTCGTGTAGTGGTGTGTCTCACTAGTTCCAAGGAGCCTATTAAGTTTTTTTTAATTGAAATGACCTATTAAGTCCCTAGCATAGATAGTCAACAGCCGCCATCTTGTTTTTTTCAATATGTTGTCGCACAATATTACTAACTTTTGGGTCACTATTAAATAAATAAATAAATATTGCACTACATTGCACACAGCGCAATCTAGCCCCAAACTAAGCACTAGGCTTGTACTATGGGTACTAGACAACGGATCCAAAAGGACTTTGGATTGTCCCTCTCTCTCTAACTTTAGTTTGACTCAGCGGCGCTTTGAAATATCTACTTATGTAAGAAAATAATGCCAATTTGAACTCACCGCCGAGATGAATGAGGTGAGTTCTTTACAGAATCGATAGGTTGTTTGCAAAAACCTTAAGATTCATTTAAAACATTAAATTGGAATTAGGGACCAATGTTAAAGTAACCAGAGTATGGAAGGGTTCTGTAATAATCACGTTTTGTTTAAATTTAATAATTTAATCCGTTTAGGTTGGTAAAGAGATTAAAATCTGTTTAAATGAATAAGATCATGTACTGCCAGAATTGAGCCTCCTACCTTACTTCTCGTTTTAAAACAAACTTTTTTATAATTTCTTCTATAGTTCTCACGATTTTATTCTTCTCATGTGAGGGCGCTTTTCGAAGCCATGGTAGTTTTTTGAGCTAGATGGGAATAATAATAAATTTAATTTAAATTCAAAACTTTTACAATAAGTAACTCTATAGTCTGCATACATTGGAACGTTTTAATACAAATAATTATGAGGCGGTAGTTTACAGTAACTTTCTAGAATGTTATAATAGACGAATTACATCTCAGTCAGTCTTGAAAAAGCCAACTGTAAAGTTAGCAAAAGCTTAAAAACTATGAATAAATCCGTAAATAAAGTGTTTTATTAACTTTTTTATCGTTTATTAACTGCTTGTTCACCCTTTTAAATCCCGAACTCGTAACTATCTACTGGCAATATTTTCGAGATTAAAAGTATGCTATGTTACTCTCTATCACTAAAACTATCTCTATGCAAATCTTCATTCAAATCGGCCGTACTGTCTGTCTACTAAGTCGTATCAAATCTGACTGGGCCACATTAATAGAATGGAGAATGATCGAGCGGTCAAAAGGTCGTATATGGGGCGACCTCAAAGGAGACGACCGGGCGCCCTAGATATCGAATGACCAAGTACAATACGACCTGCAAACTCTTACAGCCGGTTGTCCGGGCACTGACTTCTTAGATCGTTTTTAATAATTGCAACTATACCTCAAATACGTTTTTTTTATATCAGACTATTTCTAGTTCTTATCGGTTGTGAACCGATTGTGGCCATTAGGAAATTAGCCAGTGTCATGTATTTTAATATATTATGCAAGTTATTTGCATCGAAACAGTCAAGTCGTCATATTTAAAGTCTTGTCTAGGGAATCATTTGTAAACACGGCGGCCATTTACAAACAATCTTCACGGAGCCTTGGAGACCACACTGAGTCAATGTTTTGCACCGATTTTCACTTTCATTCCACTTGTACACCTTCACGAAACTAAATTGATTAATATGCCCCCGAAATTAAACAATTTGCACGCATATGAACTAGGTTTCACAAAAATGAAAATTTAGCACCACATCTCCTCAACGAGTTCCCGCCAAGACTCCCTTGGTTCCTTGTATTTGACTTTTTTTCTGTAGAAAGAATTGTCAAATCACAGTGACACCTCACCATTCAAAGCGAAGTGTCTCGATGTCTCCAAAAAAAAAAGAAGATCGTTCAAAATGGACCAGCTTAGTTCCACAGATACCAAATTCGGCACTTCAAACAACTTTTAATACAGAATTGTTTTATTCCTTAAAGAAATATGGATTATTAAATAGATTTACGTGATCTAAAGTCACTGTGTTGGTATTTTCGTTTTATTTTCTCTAAATTAAAAGATATTGTATGTTAAAGTTTCACAGTTAGGAGCACTACACTATTCTCCTTAGTTATAAGAGATTGAGCCGCCATTTTTAGATTTGGTGCTCCTGACCGTGAAACTTTAAAATACAATATCTTTTAATTTAGCGGAAAATAAACGAAAATACTAACACCGTGGCTTTAGATCACGTAAATCCGTTGAATAATCCATATTTTGTGTTTTAGGAATGCGTTTAAAATTTCACCCTCTAGGTCTGAGCTCTGAAGAAAAACGCTGATATTCTTTGTTAAGTCGACTAATAACTAAACCAATTTCTTAACGAGCTCCGAATTACCAAAAGGTTATCCACTCTCTGTTTTCAGCGAATTCTCGGATATTTCGGTCACGTCGCTCGTAGAAACCCTAATAGTCTCGAGAAGCTCATGGTGGTTGGTCAGGTCGACGGAAAAAGACCACGAGGTCGCTCACCCACCCGTTGGACTGATTTGGTCAAGACGCTCACAGGCCTACCAATTACCGGAGCTTTTAGGGCAGCCGAGGACAGGGAATCGTGGGGGAGCATGATGCACCAGGTGATCGACAGTCCATCTTAGACACGACCTTCAGCAATGAAGATGACGACTCAAAAGAAGAGAACTAAACCAATATTTTACAAGGAGAAATGTTAATCTTTATTAGCCTGTTTTAAAGTAAAAACGTGTCCTATAGGTCTGTTATATTTCCTTACACCTAGGCTTTTATAGGTATAAAATGATCCCTTAAAGCTTTAAATCTGATAAGACGTTTCATCCTGTACACTTGTTATGAAGTCGTAGCGAGCGTGTGTTGGAATTAAGTAAACATGATTAGGTCTAATAATATGTGACTTAATCTTTGCATTTTGTTATTAGATATTTTTCGCAAATTTGAATACATAACATGATTACTTAGGTATATATAAAATAAATAAATATTGCACAACATTACACACAGCGCAATCTAGCCCCAAATTAAGCACTAGGTTTGGTACTAGATTGATTGATTGATTGATTGATTAAAACTTTATTGTACCTAGTTGTACCTACTAGACAACGGATATACTACATACTATTCATTTTTTTTGTAAATACATACATATTGTCACTTGTAACGGCGAACTTAGCAGAGCATTGTCCAGCAGATCAAAAAATAATGTGAGTTTTACTCACATGCAGCCGCTGCAGTTCAGCTACTCCTGATACTTTTTTGAAATGATTCTGGCATTTTAGCTTTAAGAAAGTCAATTGAAAAAAATGCTCTGATAACAGCTCAGATTTACAGCAGACCAAAAAAATATTTGAACTCTATTTAAATACAGCTTCTGCAATACTTTTGAGAAATAGTGCAGCTAGTTGAAAATGAATTAGTATAATTAAAGAAATGCTTCCCAAAAATCACCCAAATGTCACTCGACAGGACGGAAATTTTTGGAAAGCTTTTCTTTAATTATAGTCATCCGAGTTAACTATTTATAATAATAATAATAAAATAAAAAAAAGTGTAGAAAACCTTAAATATATATAAGCAACCTATAGAGCGCGCCTATGGGCCTTTGCCTACTGCGCAAAGTGTAAGCAGATGCTCTATACATAGACATTCAAAAGTTGAGGTTGAATAGTGATCCGCGAATCATTTTTACACCGCGACACTGAATATTTTACCATAATTATTACTAGAATAAAATGTAACGAGAGTAACAGTCAATTCCCGTAACCCTAGGTGACTGATGACATCGTCTTTTTCATTTTTTGACTGTTCATACCGGTGCTTACAGTTCATACTCGCATATCAGCGCTCTATAGCTTGTTTATGGATACTTAAAGGAAGAAAAACTTCAAAATATATAAAAAACAATGGATTAGTATCCACGGGGTTTTCTACATGTCTAAGCGAACATTTCTTATTCTACGACTTTTGGAAATTAAAACTTTTTTATTAAGTTTGAGGTTTCTTGAAAAACAGCTGTTATTAGAAGTGGGTAAAACCAGGGGCTCGGCTAGTACTTTTTAATTAAAAAAGTTATAAGTATAGAAAGCTAAAAATACGATCACACACACGGATTGTGGGGCACGTTACGTTTCGTTTTACAGAACGAGTGGGAGGGTTTAATTACTTGCTTATAATTTTGGAACGAATGTTCTAAATGGAACGTAAAAATGATTTCAGAATTAAAAGGATAATGGACATTCACGTATTGTGTGAGGTAGGGCTTGGTTGGGAGACATAAAGGACTAGGATAGACGGGCGAGTTAACAAGTGCGCGGTGTCATCGCTCGACGACTTTTTCGTCTGTGTCTCACTTGCTAAATTTTCATTTTTGTGAAACCTAGTTCAAATGCGTGTAAATTGTTAAATTTCGGGAGCATATTAATCAACTAAGTTTCGTGAAGGTGTACAAGTGTTTTGAAAGTGAAAATCGGTGCAAAACATGGACTTTGGCGTTGTTTCCAAAGCTCCGTGAACAATCATTGTAAATGGCCGAACAGTTAAAAAAAAAAGTATCGCGATCTAATAATCCGCGTAGTTGTACGAGTAGTTTTGAACTTCGTACGTTCATCGTCACTTTTAAAGTGTTTAAACTTATATTTTAATTTGTAACAACGCAAAGATTTTTTTTTTACGTATTAAAACGCAAACCGCAAAGATTTTAATATTTTAAGTGTTCGTAGTTTCGAAGCCGACCTTACAAATATATTTTTTAGACATTCACCTATCCAGAGTTGGTTCCCATGGTGGTCTTACTGACTAATCCTTCTAAGAGACCCTTGTCCTATAGCGGAACGAATTAGCGGGCTAACAAGCAAAAAGTATTTTTAATTTTTCATTAATTAATTAAAAAGGTGATCCGTCACGGGGCGCCTGACAGATGCGGAACATTTGACATTGACAGATGTATTTACGTATAGCGTGGCGTGCGAGGGAGTTTTGGCGGGAACTCGTTGAGGAGATTTGGTGCTAAATTTTAATTTTTGTGAAACCTAGTTTAAATGCATGAAATTGTTTAATTTCGGGGGCATATTAATCAATTTAGTTTCGTGAAGGTGTACAAGTGAAAAATGCAAAACATGGACTTAGTGCTGTCTCCAAAGCTCCGTGAACAATCTTTGTAAATTGCCGCCGTGTTTACAAATAATTCCCCAGACTTGACTTTAACTATGACGACTTGACTGTTTCGATGCAAATAACTTGCATAATATATTATTAATAATACTTGACACTGGCAAATTTTTTAATGGCCATTATCGGTTCACAACCGATAATCTTACTAATATTATAAACGCGAAAGTCTGTATGTAAGTATGTATGTATGTATGTATGTGAGGTGAGGTTGTTACTCTTTCACACAAAAACTACTGAACCGATTGCGATGAAACTTGGAATATAGGTAGCTGGGGACCTGGATTAACACATAGGCTACTTTTTATCCCGATATTTCCGCGGGAACGGGACTTACGCGGGTGAAACCGCGGGGCGCAGCTAGTAAATAATAACGGCGAGCGAGGCCTCGCCACGCTAACATTCAGTGGCCCGATTCTGTAAAAACATAGCATGCGACAAGCAGGCAGGATACATGAGCATTGCAGAAGTCGATTTGTTGCAGGAGTAAAAATAAAAGCTATTCTATAACTTCCTTAATACTGCTTGGCTGAGGGACAAGAGGAGCTATTTAAATAATTAAGCAGCCGTTAAATTTGAACGCTATGTAAATAATTAAGTAGTTATTAAGTAAAATAACATTTACAGAATACGAATTAACGTACATCTCCTGCACGTCGTCGCCTGGATTCCGCCGGTATTCCGCATGCTATGTCCTTACCGAATCGAGCCCCAGGTTAACCCCCGCCTATAGATGTTTCACATAAATAAAAATGCTAATTTACTCATTTAGACGGCCTCTGTGGCGCGTCGGGCGAACGTCCGACTGCAATACAGGAGGCTGTGGGTTCGATTCCCACCGGTTGCAAATATTTAAGCTTAAAAATAAATATTTGTATCTGGTCTACCCAGACCAGATACAAATATTTATTTTTAAGCGCAGGTTTTTTTGAATACATATTATGTAGATAGACACCCGTCTATCTACAAAATCTACATAATAATCATAATAACATAATAATCATAACCATAATAAACAACTTAATAATAACATAATAATTATATACATTATAATTATATATATAATAGTACAAGGCTAGTGCTTAGTTTGGGGCTAGATTGCGCTGTGTGTAATGTCGTGCAATATTTATTTATTTATTTGTTATCTTTTATTTCTAACATCAGTAGATAAGCAGAATAATTCGCTTGACTGATTAAATCGTCAATAAATTGCTAACAAATATCGGCTATTCAGAGAAAGTCGACTTTCGCAATTTACGACAAAGAAGATTAAACTTCTCATTATAGAGAGGATATTCAGTGATAATTCACATTGGTACTAACCGTGGACGGGTCGTAAATGGGCTAAAGCGGGGACGGGCTTTATGCATAAAGAACATCCTGGCCTCCAGGCCAAGATGTTCTTTATGCATAAAACCCGTGCATGGCGTCTATCTATATTGCATTATATTGGTTCCACGGTTACTTCGATACAAGCTTGTGCTTAGTGTAGAATCGATGTCTGATATATGTAATTTGAGAAATGTAGTTATAAATAAATATTTGATTTGATTTTGATAAGGTCCACACGGCCCGTTCTAATGAGGATGCGGCGTCGGTGCTTCTTTCATTCAAAAAAGCCCGTCCACAGCCCGTTCTACCTTGAGACGGCCCTAAAAGTCGCTTTTTAAAAAGATCCTTGTTAAACATTGAGATAGAGTGATGTTCCTTTAAGCGAAATAAGTTTAGAAAGCCGCTTCAGCAATAATTGTTAAGTCTATTGTCAAAGTGAAATAAGTAGCGTTGCGAACGGTAAGATGCTAAGGAGTCATTGAATGCCTATTAAACTTTCAAAATCATCATAAAGTTTGCGGTAGTAGCGTTACCACAATAGCTGTTAAAAGGACCGAGTTTCGAATTTATTTTAACCGACATCAAAATAAAGAGGAGGTTTTCAATTCCTCGGGTATAGGTATATTTTTTTTATGTTTGTTCACCGATATTATTACTATATAATTCCATAGGTTTTAAGCGAAGGAAGTTGGTTGTTGAAAAAATATTCAACAGTTCTTCTTCCTTTCGTACAGTGGTGTATCTTACCTAGTGTTAGAGTTTTTAGTTCGTCCTAAGCTTTCTGCCCTGACGACTGCAATAAAAGATATGAACCGGCCCCAACGTAACTTTCGAAGCAGTTCAAATGTCTTGTCTATCTTTTACCAATAATGAAAAGTCTTTGATCTAAGAATATCTAAAGAATATTAAAATTTAGTCGAAATAAGAATTTCTTTATAAATAGACTATTATATGACTTTGTGACTTAAAAATAAAACGTTCGCTTTGTCCGTTCAGTTATTGGCGTAAATTAAATATTTTATTGATACACCAGAAGACCGGGCGGACTTCGTAACGCCATCAGTTCTTTAAAAACTAGCAGAGTTCTGCCGTTTCACTCGCTTAAGTCCCGAATACATGGGTATTTAAAAAAAACATTTCTTTCTTTCTTTCTGGAGTTTAGGACCAGCAAGCCTAAGCTTTGAGTTCATATTACCTACCTAATAAACAAGTCGTCGACGATGGCTTCTTCTTTAGTTAAGTGTTTGTTTTTGTATTTTATTTGTTTATTTAAGTAAAGTATACAAGGTGTAACGGGTAAGCCCTTTTAATCCGAAAGGGGGTTGTTCTAGACGTCTAGGCGAACAACTTTTGTTCTACGACTTTTGGAAACCCGAAGTACTTTTCGAAAAATTTAGGTGTACATTTTACTTGAAAATCAGCTGTTTCTGAGAGTTCGAGGTCATTGACCTTATGTTGTCCTTTTAATAGGGGTTAAAGTATGAAATTGCCGTTTTATTGCAATAGGTTCTTTGAATTGACATAGAATCTTCATGGTTTGAGGTTTTCGAAAGAAACTTTTTTCAAATGGTTTCTGTGATGTTCTTTTTTTTAAAAATGTGAAACATTTAAATATCGACTTTCAATTGTTTTTGTTATTCAATTTAGACAAAAAAGATGGATACTGCGAAAATTCGAGTGATTTTTGAATACGAGTTCCGACGCGGAACTAACGCGGCAGAAACAGCTCGCAATATCAATGCTGCGTTTGGAGAGGGGTCTACTAATGAAAGCACCGTGCGATTTTGGTTTAAACGCTTTCGTGATGGAAATTTCGACTTAAAGAACGAGCCACGAGGAAGACCGCCCACACAGATGAATAACGATGAATTAAGAGAGATAGTGGAAGCCGATCCTAGTCAAACTACCCAGGAATTAGCGGCATGGTTTAACGTTACCTTACCCACTTTATTGACTCACTTGCGTCAATCAATAAAATAAAAAAATACGAAAAATGGGTGCCTCATGATTTGACTGATCTGCAGAAAGAAACGCGTGTTGAAACTTGTGTTGCCTTGTTGAACCGGTACAGAAATGAAGGAATATTGGATCGAATTGTAACATGTGATGAAAAGTGGATTCTTTATGATAACCGGAAAAGAAAAATGCAATGGCTGACCCCAGGTCAAATGCCACAACAGTGTCCTAAAGCAAAACTTTCCAATAAAAAGGTAATGGTAACTGTTTGGTGGTCTCAGCATGGTGTTATTCACTATAGTTTTCTTCGATCTGGTCAAGCAATTACGGCAGATGTCTATGGTGCCGAACTCCGAACCATGTTGACAAAACTAGCAGTAAAACAGCCCCGACTCATGAATCCATCTTCACCATTATTGCTCCACGACAACGCGAGACCTCACACAGCACGAGAAACCATTTTGACCCTTCAGGAACTGCACTTAGAAACCATTCGTCATCCTCCGTATTCACCAGACCTTGCTCCAACGGACTACCATTTTTTTCGTGATTTGGACAATTATCTACGTGACAAGAAGTTTTCTTCCCAGGAGGCAGTACAAAATGCTTTCACACAGTTTGTGCAGTCTAGATCGTCGGAGTTCTATCGCAAAGGCATTAATAACCTTCCCATTAGATGGCAGCAATGTATAGATAATAATGGCAACTATTTTGATTAAATAAATTTGTTAAAAATTTAAAAAATAAACAATTAAGAGTTTCAGTACAAATCGGCAATTTCATACTTTAACCCCTAATATTTAGTTTGATGGTTTACAATCAAAACTTCAATTACCTTTATTTTCAAAAGCAGCTGTTTTTTCATAAGTGAAACATAATCTCAAAATTTTCAAAAAAAAGTTTGAATTTTCAAAAGTCGTAGAACAAAAGGTGTTCGCCTAAACGTCTAGAACAACCCCCTTTCGGTTTAAAAAGGCATAGCCGTTACAACTTGTATAGTTATATAAAAATATATATCTAGATAGGAGGAGACGTAGAATAACAAATAGGCTACTACTAAAATCCTGAGCGGGATTGGCACTTACACTCCCCGCAGAGCACAACTAAAATATAATATTTCATAGATGGAAGACTTCAACATTTTCCGCAGCATAGATACCTAATCATATTTCCTTGAAAGCCTTCGCCTCATATTAGGCACTTTACACATGCTTTCAGGTAAATTGGGACACGTAAACTATGTGCCCTTGTTCTATACCAGCTGATTACATGCCAAATGTTGGAATTTTCAACGGATTTACTAGGATTTTGTTATTGAATTTTGGTAATTTGTCTATTCAGGCAAATCCTTGGTGAGAATTTCTGCGTAAGTAATTATGTAAACGAGTATGTTTGTCAATCTTTTACAGCGTAAACTACTAAAACGATTGCGATGATACTTTGTATGCAGGTAGCTGGAGAATTGCATTTATAAAAGGCTTTTTATTCCGATATATTTATACCAAAGGCGAGAGGATCGAAACCAAAAGATAATGGAAACAGAAACAGAAGTTGATCGAAATGGACACTGTTTTCCGTCACAAACATAATGTATACTTATAATGTTTAAATTAGTTGGAAAATCTGTAATTAAATATTTTTTAGGATTTTATAGTCAGCAAGAAACCCTTATAGTTTCGTCATGTCCGTCCGTCCGTCCGTCCGCGGCTTTGCTCAGAGACGGTTAGTACTAAGAAGCTGAAATTTTGCATGAGTATACATAATGTTCACGTCAAAAAAGTGCTATAATAAAAAATATATAAAACCCTTTTTTAAGGTACCTTCCCCACATGTAACATGGGGGTTAATTTTTTTCTTTTTTGCTTTCCCCATCGTGTATCGTTACATAGCTCTTTTAAAATCATTGATTGATTGATTAATTCTTTATTGCAACACACCAAAAATAAACATAATACAACAAAAGAAAAAAATTTCATAAAAAAACTGAGAGACCGAACCGACCGACTGAACTCACTCATTGTGAGTTTCCAAAAGCAAATTCGAAATATTAAGCTTTAAAGTGTTCTAGAGTTTTAGTTTTAGAGTTATTTGTACCCCCCTCTAATAGCCAAACGTTTATACTTGGATACGTTATAAGTATTCGCAATTGTAGTAAATATAATGAAGTTTAAAGGAAAATTATCACAGCTGAGCTGTCTTTTCAAATTTAAGAAATACTTGTAATACTAATACTTGAACTTGTAATTGAAAGAAATAAAAAGCAAATTTCGAATAAATTCCGTTGTTAAATATTACTTAGGTACTGGGTAAGGTAAATGTTGGTTTTAAAGACTTTTCCAGATTGTAATCTGTGATATATTTTTTTAGTGAAAACAACCATGTGAGTTTACAAACGTATGATATAAATCAGCCCTCACTATAATAATAATAATTCGCCTTCAAAAGTCAATGTTTAACGAATTGGTTTTGATCAATGGAATGTTAACATAGCTTATTGGCGGATGTCAATGTGATTGATCGTCTTTACTGTGTTAGAGATGGTTTATATTAGACCGTCACGGGTTCGAGTTTCGTTGTCCATTGCTCGGCGAGCTGTCGATCGGTCTGTTGCAACCGAGTGGCGGCCGAGCAATGGACAAAGAAGCTCAGACTCGGCCAGCGCTCGTGACGGACTCTTAAGTGGTAGAGGTTGTGGAGATAGTATGGAGTAGCTTTGTGCTTCATGATTCCACTACCGCAATTCCAGGTTCCTTTACCTCGAATGTGGCAGTTTTACCTCGATTAAAAACTGTCTTTCAAATATAACAATATTAGATAGGTAAGTACTTTTCAAGCAAGTTGGAGCGATAATTTGCGCAAGACGGCTGGCACAAACTGGATGCGAGAAGCCGAAAATAGATTTTTGTGGCGTGCAATTGGAGAGGCCTATGTCCAGCAGTGGACTGCAACAGGCTGATGATAATGATGATGACTTTTCAAGCAATAAGAAAATTATTAGGTTCTGGTGACCAAATGGCTGGCTGGTTATTTGGCCAACGAATAGATATTGCTATCCAAAGAGGCAAAACAGCCAGCTATTTGGGTTGGTACCCAAAAGACTCGCAAAAAATGTATTTTAGTTAGTTTATTTACGGTTACTTATGGACTTATTTTTGATTACGATTTTCATTGCTTTTTTATTGATTAGTAATATTAAATGCATTGATGTATACCTATTATTATTATTATTTGATGTTACCATTTCTGATACTCGGGGCTATGGAGCACCCAGACCTTTGGAAGGCGTGCTTGGAGCCGAAGCCAACACGTAGAGGCCCGTTTTAGTAACATTTAATTTCAAAATTTGCGATGGACACCAAACCGGCGATTATCCCTGTCTGCACTATAAAATGCAGCCAAGGACAGCCCCCGGGTCGGATAGAACTATGAATAAACTACGGGTGAAAACTTCTTGGCCTATGGAAATGGGTTGGTAGTGGATCGGGTACTGGGGGGAACTATGGGGAATATGGCGCCTGCCGTATATTACTATTATTTCTAGTAGCGGACGCCTGCGCAAGTACCAGACGGGTGATCGGTCCTCTCATGTTGCAACTATTTCACTCAGCATTGATGTATAAAGTTAAAGTTTTAACTGTGTGTTTCCACAATTAGCCCTACTATTGGGCCTTTGTGCGCGATTTTAAGCCGTGGGTTTTCTCACGATGTTTTCCTTCATCGTAAGAGCGATGTTAATAGCGCACATAATTTTTTCTTAAAGAAAAACACATTGGTGCGCGGAATAAGAATATTAACAAAGGGTACGTGTATACCTATTTCGTAAATTTCCTCGCCGCGAGTGAGTTTTTGAAGATGAATTTTTCCTTTAAAATATTTATAAAAGGTCCCTACATGTTTACGATATTCGAGGTTCCGATATTGGATCACTCAATATTGAAATTGGAAAATTGGAAATCGAGATGTGATATTGCGAGCATCCGGGATTTAGGTCCTGTGTCTGTCGATCTTAAATATATATTTACACACCTACTGCTCTACAAAGTTACTTTATTTGACCAAAAAGGTCAACGTAAAGCGACTCTTTATTCCCTAGGTGCATAAAGTGCACATTATGCACCTAGGGCATAAAGTAATTTAAATTTGGAACTAAGGTTCTGGTAGCATACGGCCATTTCGAACTGGCCACCTACACATAACACATAAAAAAAATAAAAACTGGGCAAATTTTTTCTATTTTCATGGACGGAAGGGTAAAGCAAAAAGTTTTGGTTAGTATAAAGCATTTCTTTAAGTATAATATAAAGCTGTCAATATATTTCATATACGTTGCATTATTCTATTTTTTTGTTGTTAGTTAAATACTTATTTTTGTAGCCCTTTTATTGTCTCGCAGTAGATGTGTAAAGTAGAGTATTCACCTCGGTACTAAAGTCTGTCTTTATCTTGGGCGCTTGAATCCCACGCTTCACTCAGGACTCTAGGTACATAAAGTTTTTAACACCCTCGCTGCGCTCGGGAGTTAACCCTCTAGAGTCCTTCGTACGCTTTGGATTCAATATGACGCCCGCTATATAAGACAGGACTTTAGTACCTCGGTGCATAAACTACTATTAATATATACACTCTACCTGTAACTGTTGTTTTAAAGCGTACGCATATATTTTTGGTTAAATAAAGCAAATGTTTAAGAACTGTACAAGTACGTATATAAGTTACTAATTTGTAAGCATTCTGATTAATGAAATTGGTACATATATATACGGACTTACCTGGCGTATACCTTAGAACTCACATATTAATATGGTACTTAAATTTGTAAATCCATATGAAATAAAATAATCTTCTGTATAAATGTACTTATTATCCTTACGCTATTAAAAAACCTACGTATTAAAAAGGTATAAAAATAAATTAGTACATTTCCGAATATTTAAATTAATCATAATGAACGAAATAACTTATCTTGAAAAAAATGTATTCTATAAATTTCATTATTAACAATTAGTATGTTAATAAAACAAGAAGACCTATTTATACTAAATAACAATCTAATACACATTTTAATGAAAAGAAAACTTAACTTAAAGACACAATAAGCTTATTTCCCTCTAAAGAAAAACTCTTAAAACGGCTACAAATAAAAAAAACGTAATCATAATCAGGGACCTTATTTTAAAGTCCTTTTGTTCATTTTTATCAATGGCCGAAACCTACTCACCTGTTGTCGAACTTCGGTCTTGCCCTAGTCACAAAGTCACGTAAAAAACCGACCAAAAATCAGTCCGAAAACTCAAAAAAATCTAGATAATTTTCTTAGTTAATGTCTTATTATTGTCATCAAATTTCCATGACTTGCGCTACCCAAACGAATACTGATATAATTTTGGATATTTCGTTTTTGAGAAACGAGACGAGCGCAGTCTCCGCGCGTCAGGGTGCGACTGAAATGGGGCTGAAAAACAGGGGATGTAGCGTACTGCGAGTGGGTGTCGTTTGAAAGAGATAGTGTGATGTGACCAGCTGTAAGTTTAGGAGGGATAGGGTGAAATACGTAGGGGGACAACTCACGTACAGACAGCACAGGAAGAATTTGTAGGCGTCAGTAATTTTACCTTTGATTGAGGTATTCCAAATTTAATAAGCGTTTTGCATCTGACGTTTGTCATTTTATAAGTAAACTGTTGTTCTATGAAGATAATGAATGTCAATTTTTTGCGCGAGAAATGTGTTTAAGTTTTTTTTTCTCATCGATTTTTATGGATAGCGGCTGCGGAAAACGTGGGTGTACTATTAATGAGGTGCGTTTTGTATCTAATTTATAATTGAGATTCAATTCCAATACATTTTATGTTGAGATAACATGTTTTATTTATTAAAATGCAAAATTGGCCATATCTTATTGTAGATGGATATAGAACGTTGATTTTTATACACCTATAATACTTTCAGGTGGAGTAGGCTTGCCCAGCACCTATAGCCCAGCCTAGTCAGCCATGCCCAGAGAAAAGAACTGGTCAATACGTCTGCAGCTAACTAAGCCGTGGGTTTCCTCACGATGTTTTCCTTTACCGTATGATCATGTCCCGGGCACTGCGCTATGAAATAGCACGGATTTATTTATTATTATATATTTATTTATTATTAATATGAAATCTTACCAAACATTTATTAAATTACATTAGAAATCGGCTCTACACTAAGCAGAAGCTTGTATTGCAGGAACTGAGATACTAATACAATAACACAAAACATTTGATAATAATTCAAAAATGTAAATATATACCTTACAGACTAACATACATATAAAATATAAATAGATCTAAAATTAGGTTTTAGGGCGGATTAAAAGTTGCTTGCGCTTTATAAATCACCTAAAATTAGATGAAATGGCCAAGTAATAAAATACCATATATGGAATGCCTGCATTTGGCTCCGCACGGAATGCTTGCATGTAGCTGTCGGTGGTATGTATATAGTCAAGTAGAGAGTGGTGAGACCTCAGTATATGGTTTGAATTTCAACTCCTCTTTCCCAGATAATTTGTATTTACAGACTGACAGACGGACAGACACCAAAATAATCTTAGAAGGGTTCCTTTTTTACCTTTTTTAAATCTAGTATTTATTGATACACATTACCTTACATAAAATTTTTGCCAGTTTATCTAAGTAATATTGCAAAACGCCTTTGCGCCAAGCGGACTTTTTAGTGTTCTAATACGTAGACCTGTGCAGTCACCATGTAAGTAAGTGGATTGCATATTTTTCCACTGACGTTTTCTCTCTTCGAAATGAGCGTGCTACATCTTAGTCCCCATAATCACTTACCACACGGTGAGATTGTAGTCAAACGCTCATCTCGATCGCTTTAGCGCTTATTCGATTTAAGTAGGTATCTATAAAAATGTATTTAATGCCAATTGAAAACTCACTGCCGAATCAGAAGTGAGATGGCCGTGTTTTTTTTATAAAACCGACAGTCTGAACCAATTGCGATGGTACTTGATAAGTAAATAGGTCAAGCTGTCACAGTTCTAATCCATCCAAAGGTTGCCTGGACGAAATCGCTCTTAGCGATAAGGCCGCCCGTTTGTACAACTTAATTGTTAAGCGTTTATTTTAGTATTTACTGTTGTAAATGTGTGTGTTGTTTACGCTGTATATGTTGTGTGAATAAAGTTATAAAATAAACTTTTTTTTAGATTGTTAACACCTTAACATTTAATTTCTTCTATGGTTTTCGCGATTTTGCATAATAAAACACTTTATTTATCCGGTTTTATCGCGTTTTTATTCATTATTTGAACCGAGCTTTCGCCAACTTTACAGTTGGCTTTTTCTTGGTTCAAATAATGAATAAAAACGCGATAAAACCGGATAAATTAATTCCCTTAACATTTGTTCAAATCATAAAATACAAATAACCAAAAGCTTAAATCCAAAAATGAAATAAAAATACATAATAAAAATAAAAGTAAACTAAAATATAATAAAATTAATATATAATAAACTTAAAATTAACAAATAAAAAAAAAGGAATACAAAAAAAAGAATTAAAAACAAAAAAATAAATACTCTGAGACCAGAATTAATAAATCCACGTAGGTTACATTATATCTTGATTGTACTAGGCTAGCCAGATCTTTTACGCAGGTGAAACCGAGAGGAAAGTTTGTCTATGAGTAAGTACCTATACAAGTTACGAACGATTAGGTAGGTATGATTTTTACTTCTTCACGCAAAAACTACTCTACCGACTGCCATTAAAATTGTTATCTAAATAGCCACAGATATGCATAACACATTGGCTACTTTTAACCCAGATATTCCCATGGAATAGTTGACTTATACGCGGGTGAAACCACATTACGCGGTTAGTTTATTAAATTCGTAACATCGCAAAAGCTGCTTTAAAATTTGGTAAACAGCTTATCGTTTTTCCCTTAAAAATAACAAAAAACATTTTCTATCAGTCAAGTCACGCAGAAACGTTAATATACGAGGCGTATCTCAGTACAGCAGAAAATACGCAGAACGAAACTAATTTTAACAGCAATTATAACAACGAGGCCTTATCGCAGAACACAATGGAGTGACGTACGTACGACTGCGACAAACGCTACTGCATAGTGTTTGCTCGAACTGGGCGATTTTTGTAAAAAAAAAAACTACTCACACTGTGCCTGCCTGTGCTTAAGGGGTATATACAAGCTAAACGAGATCCCTGTCGGATTCACCGAATTTTTTTTTTTATTATCTGACGCAATGTTTTACAATATTATTGTAAGTGTATGTAAATGACATTGTTTTCTAAATTTTAGTGAAGTTTCAAGACAAAAACTTCTTATTGTTTCGAAGCCTTAGCACATTTTAGTCAAAAATGTATTTCTTGCCAGAATTTTGCTAAGGCTTTAACACCTTTCAACATTTTTATTTAAAATCTACATCAAATCTTTGGAAACAATGTCATTTACAAACGTTAAGTTTAAGGTTTTTAGTTTATTCATATGATTATTTGTAATTTTGTTGTAATTGTGTTTTATTTTTGTGTTTTTGTGGTGTGTAATTTAATTTCAAAACCAATTATTGTATTTATTAATAAATTATTGTTTACAAACGCTTTCAACGAAAATATTCTAAAACATTGCGTAAGAAAATAATCAACAATTTTCAATTTGGGCCCCGTCAAACTGGTCAAACACTGACATTTTAATATAATGCACCTATTTTGTAAACAAAATAAATACTAATTACTTTTTTGTACTCTTTGGGGTTCAACCTAATAACGACCATAATGATTATCTGGGACATTATGATTGCCAACACTTATCTGTCGCAGTTCCATCGTGTGCTGTGTCTGTATCAACAAAACGGAGCGGTCATAGCTTTATAAATGACACTTATTTACTTTTAATTTCTAGAAATCGCGCGCCCTGAATGGGGGTTTGAGAAAATTGGAAATCGGTACCCGTCCCTTTTGATAGATCGTCACATCGTTGTTTACGTAGATAGGTTTTTTTATATTAAAATTTGATTTATCGGTATCTTCCTGGGTCTTTGCCATTTTTTGTAAATATTTTACTTGCTGGAAATTTTAAAGAACGAATTTTTTTTTACTTATCGTATCCTAGATTAGGAGCACTAACTGAAATAATATGATTTTGCATTATGATGATCAATAATTTACCTCATCAATAATTATTAATGAGGTGGATTAAGTAAAACATTCTTTACAAAACCACAGAATGCACAGTAATACAGAAAAAAATTGACAGGTCATATTGACCTGTCAATTTATTATTACAAGCGGGAAAAAATAATTTTACAAAGATGCACAGTGGACAATCTGCTTTATTAATATTAAAAATTAATAATGTTTTTTACCTTCTTTGGTGCATTGGGGGATTCTTTAAAATAGCTGTAGTTGTTTTTGAAATAAATAATTAAAACAAAAAAGTAAAATTTTAGCGACAAAATTGAAATTTTTGTCTTTGACGTTGGTTTTATTTCACACATACTCGTATCTGTCCCTGGTGTTTATAAAATTTAAAAATTAAATAGAACATAATACGCTTACCCCACTTGACCTTTCTTAGAAGTATTCTGTTTTGGAAATAGGGTAGATATATTAAAAAAAACGTAGTTAATTTTTAAATTTTTTAGACCAAAAGTTCAAAACTTAATAGGTAATAATAAATGGTTAAATGATTCAAATTTTGAGTAGCAACTAAGCAGATTTCATCTCAGTTCGACGACCTCTGCGGCGCATCGAACGAACGCCCGACTACAACGCTGAAAGCTACGGGTTCGATTCCCTTCAGGTGTAAATATTTATGCTAAAAAAATAATATTTGCATCTGGTCTGGGTGTCTTTCTATGTATAATATGTATGTATTTACAAAAAATAGTATTATAATTGGGGTTAAAGTATGAAATTGCCGTTTTATTGCAATAGGTTCTTTGAATTGACATAGAATCTTCATGGTTTGAGGTTTTCGAATGAAACTTTTTTCAAATGGTTTCTGTGATGTTCTTTTTTTAAAAAATGTGAAACGTTTGAATATCGACTTTCAATTGTTTTTGTTATTCAATTTAGACAAGAAAGATGGATACTGCGAAAATTCGAGTGATTTTTGAATACGAGTTCCGACGCGGAACTAACGCGGCAGAAACAGCCCGCAATATCAATGCTGCGTTTGGAGAGGGGTCTACTAATGAACGCACCGTGCGATTTTGGTTTAAACGCTTTCGTGATGGAAATTTCGACTTAAAGAACGAGCCACGAGGAAGACCGCCCACACAGGTGAATAACGATGAATTAAGAGAGATAGTGGAAGCCGATCCTAGTCAAACTACCAAGGAATTAGCGGCATGGTTTAACGTTACCTTACCCACTTTATTGACTCACTTGCGTCAAATCAATAAAATAAAAAAATACGAAAAATGGGTGCCTCATGATTTGACTGATCTGCAGAAAGAAACGCGTGTTGAAACTTGTGTTGCCTTGTTGAACCGGTACAGAAATGAAGGAATATTGGATCGAATTGTAACATGTGATGAAAAGTGGATTCTTTATGATAACCGGAAAAGAAAAATGCAATGTCTGACCCCAGGTCAAATGCCACAACAGTGTCCTAAAGCAAAACTTACCAATAAAAAGGTAATGGTAACTGTTTGGTGGTCTCAGCATGGTGTTATTCACTATAGTTTTCTTCGATCTGGTCAAGCAATTACGGCAGATGTCTATTGTGCCGAACTCCGAACCATGTTGACAAAACTAGCAGTAAAACAGCCCCGACTCATGAATCGATCTTCACCATTATTGCTCCACGACAACGCGAGACCTCACACAGCACGAGAAACCATTTTGACCCTTCAGGAACTGCACTTAGAAACCATTCGTCATGCTCCGTATTCACCAGACCTTGCTCCAACGGACTACCATTTTTTTCGTGATTTGGACAATTATCTACGTGACAAGAAGTTTTCTTCCCAGGAGGCAGTACAAAATGCTTTCACACAGTTTGTGCAGTCTAGATCGTCGGAGTTCTATCGCAAAGGCATTAATAACCTTCCCATTAGATGGCAGCAATGTATAGATAATAATGGCAACTATTTTGATTAAATAAATTTGTTAAAAATTTAAAAAATAAACAATTGAGATTTTCAGTACAAATCGGCAATTTCATACTTTAACCCCTAATATATCCGCTGTCTAGTACTCATAGTAAAAGCCTAGTGCTTAGTTTGGGGCTAGATTGAGCTGTGTGCAATGTCGTGCAATATTTATTTAACCTCCTACAATGAAACTAAAATTTGTTTCGAGAAACCGTATAAGGATTGTCTTCCTCATTGTTGAATAGGACCATTAGTCCACGACATTTAAATTTTAGTTAAAGAAGCCACTCCACCCCATAATTACTTACCCCTTTAAATTAAAATGAAAGGGCACTTAATTGAGGGCTGTATAATTTTATAGTACTTATAAGCTTAAGTACCAGCCTACTTTTCAACCGACACTTTGGAAAAGGAGGTGGCTATCAAATCGGATTTAGGTGTTATTTTGAGTGTATGTTACTGGATATCTCTATCGTCTGATAGCCGACTGCAATGATTATTTGAGTGTCCGTCACAGAAATTCCAGTACAGTTTTTTTTTTTTTTCAAATAATATTGCACGATATTACACATAATATTGCACGATATTGCACGACATTACACACAGCGCAATCTAGCCCCCAAATTAAGGTCTAGGCTTGTACTATGGGTACTAGACAACGGATATACTACATTTTATACTTTTTTTTTGTAAATACATACATATTATACATAGAAAGACACCCAGACCAGATACAAATATTTATTTTTAAGCAAAAATATTTGCACTCAGCGGTAATCGAACCCGCAGCCTTCTGCATTGCAGTCAGGCGATCGACGACGCGCCACAGAGGCAGAGGCAAATAAGGGGGAGTACTCAGCCGTTGGGTGCCCAGATGGAATATGGAACATAGTCGTCCATGTTGATAGATTTATTGTCTAAGTAAAAACCTCCCAAGTAATAACAAATTTTAGCTTAAGGGCCTATATACCCCAAACAACGATACAGGGATAAAGCTAGCGAATTTCAGATGTGTAAGTGAAGGACAACTTCACATGATGCAACTATGCAAAATTTTATTGCGTAAAATCAAACAATTGCTAGTTTCAAGATAAATAAACGTTAATCTTGAAATTCTAAACATTCACTGCCTGTATTGAGCTAAGTTCAGTTCTTATACAAAGTTTTATTAGTTTTCGTACAATATTGACTGAGTAATAACACTTATTTGTACAATTTAGACGGAAGTTTGGTTTTTTTTTCTATCGAGAAAATTTTCAGGTATCGTGTTTTCACAACATTCACGTGTTAGTAAATATCCTCGACTTTAATAAATATGGTTTCAAAAACTATTATTTCAAATAACTTTTGTAGTAATTCACCATAGGAACATCAGATCTGGCCTACTACGGCCCGTTAAATACTAAGTAAAAATATCAAGATAGGAAAGGGTAACGGTGAGTAAAGTAACGATCAAGTTAATACGTAATAATCACAAATTACAATATAAACACGTATTTTACGGAGGAACTCATTGGCCTAGCTGCACCAGCCGATCTTGAATGGTCGTGTGGGTTAAGCAACGCTTGGCGCGGTTCTTACTTGGATTGGTGACCGAAAATTTGTGTGACAATAAATCATATTCTCGAGCTCCTCCGTGCTTCGGAAGGCACGTTAAGCAGTTGGTCCCGGTTGTTATCTGTGATAGCAGTCGTTAGGTCAAGTTAGAGGCCTTAGGGCGACCTGAAAACTCTAACACTAGGTGTGTCACACCACTACACAAAAAGAAGAAGAAGAAGAACACGTATTTCCGCGTTAGCGATAGATTATGAAGATATGTGCTGCCACACATAGAAATATGTGTCCGCAACACTTTATTCTGGCCATCATTCTCAAGGTTCTCCTAGTTCTTTAGGAGCCGATCTATTTATATCCAAAAATGAGTAATTTACTGCATTCTGGCCATAATTCCAAAGGTTCTCATCAGATCTTCAACTGATTATGAGACCAACTAGAACCTAACCCCTTTTATCAGAAAGTTACTGCATTCTGGCCATAATTCCAAAGGTTCTCATTAGATCTTCAACTGATTATGAGACCAACTAGAACCTAACCCCTTTTATCAGAAAGTTACTGCATTCTGGCCATAATTCCAAAGGTTCTCATCAGATCTTCAACTGATTATGAGACCAACTAGAACCTAACCCCTTTTTTCTGATAAAAGGGGTTAGGTTTCTGATAAAAGGGGTTAGGTTCTAGTTGGTCTCATAATCAGTTGAAGATCTGATGAGAACCTTGGGAATGATGGCCAGAATGCAGTAAATTACTCATTTTTGGATACCAATAGATCGGCTCCTAAAGAACTAGGTTTAGATTGATGGAGTATACAGTATACCTGAACCACCTTCTCATCAGAAAACTTGCCTAGGAATGTCTTAAGGTCTTACCCAGTGGCTTGACTAATGGAGGCCATTAGTCTTTGTGACCGATAAGGTACGTACCTATAGCTTTATTTTCTAAAAGTATTTTAAAGGATAATACATCTTCAAAATTCGCCGAGAGTGAATTTTTGAAGATGTATTTTTCCTACAAAATATTTGTAGTAAAAATGCCTTGAGCAATAAAAAAACCAATTACAAATGATTACCATTATCTTGCTACTAAAAATATACTTAATCAACAAATATAATATGCTTATTTCAACAAAAATAACCCGTTTATTTTCAACTTGACGAAAATAACGACAAAACATTGTTATAATACCCACAAAATTGGTAAATAAGAACATTTAACAGATATTTCACATATCTGAAAGCTTAGGAAAGGTAGAAATTAAATACAGACGTACTGAGATAGGAAATACTCGAATACAATGTTTGATATACCGCGCGCCGCTGGAAATGGCACTCCATCGCCTACTTGCCGTATTCACGAGTATTCATGTATAAACATAGGGTTTACATGTATTATACTAATATGATAAAAGTGAAAGTTTGTAAGTTTGTAAATGTATGTTTTTTTTTCATTGGCAGGACCTACTAAGTCCTGCTTACAAACTGCACGACTTATTTAAAGCTGTTTGTATAGCCCCTGTAACACAATTCAAAATGGTTACAAATCTTACATATTACAAATCTGTCATGTCATGACAAAAGACAGGCATCCATCCCATCCTACTGCTGAAAGTTTGCGAGTATATGTTTTTTTTTTTAATTAATTACCAGGATACATAAAAAAGAAATACAACAATAGTTAAAACTTAACATCTAAAAGCCACGGAGGTTATACCGATGCTAAGTATAAGTTTAAATCAGTACAATATTAAACAATGTATATTATCATGTGTATGTATATATGTGTCTATGTGTGTTTGTTACTCAATCACGAAAAAACTACTGAACCGATTGCGATGAAACTTGGACTATAGGTAGCTGGATACCGGGAATAATACATAGGCTACTTTTTATCCCAATATTCCCGCGGTAACGGGACTCACGCGGGTGAAATCGCGGTGCGCAGCTGTACACTATAATTTTCTTTACTGATTTACCAAGGTTACTTAGCCCCGAGCTAGGGAGCTAGCCCAGTGCTAACTCTTGTGATTGATCGCTAGATTTAGAGGCTAGCGAGTCACCTCACTAAAGGGAACTATCTAGTAAGATCGCGACCGGCCGCACTGAGATCTTGTCAGATTAATGCAAGCCACTGGGTGCTAGGTGTGAAGCAAGCCGCAGCTTCAGTACAGGTTCCGGCAAATTAGTTGGAGAATATCTGGCGTTGTTATTGGAGATCGTCACTTACCCCCTCCACGCCTAATATTTTCCCACTATTTTGGCGGCACCTGTACTAAGGCTATTCTATGATAGTATTATAGGAGCTATAGAGCTCATACAGTACTATCACAACGGCCTCTGTGGCGCGTCGGGCGAACGTCTGACTGCAATGCAGAAGGCTTGGGGTTGGATTCCCGCCGGGTGCAAATATTTATGCTTAAAATAAATATTTTAATCTGGTCCGGGTGTCTTTCTGTGTATTTACAAAAAAAAAGTATAATATGTGGTATATCCGTTGTCTAGTAGGTACCCACAGTACAAGCCTAGTGCTTAGTTTGGGGCTAGATTGCGCTGTGTGTAATGTCGTGCAATATTTATTATTTATCTAAATCTATATAAAAGAAAGTCGTGTTAGTTACACCATTTATAACTCAAAAACGGCCGAGCCGATTTGGCTGAAAATTGGTGGGGAGGTAGCTTAGAACCAGGAGAAGACATAGAATACTTTTAATCCCGCGGGAACTGAAACGGGAACGGGACTTACGCGGGTGAAACCGCCGGGCGCAGCTAGTTTATTTATAAAATAAGGTCACCCCGTCTGCTCGTTTTTGAGTGCCGTAAAAGGCTACTAAGGGATTTGAAGGAGACTAGTAAAGCCGGGTTCCTTCCATGAGCAAAGTGTCGTCAGTGCGTCTCAGTTTTACATACAATTTAACATATTGGATTCTTCACGCTATGAAAACGACAATTGAATGTTTAACTAACACATTAAAGACTCCGCTTCGGTCGCGGTGGGAACACGGCTTTACCGTAAAAACAAACATGTGCGTAAAAGTTGTATAATGTCGAACGTTACCGCTCGAAACTAGTTATAGTTACATAGACAAATAAATAGGTAGTTAATGAAAGTTTCAGATACAAACAGAATATCACATTTATGTTAGTTACACTGTTACATCAACCCTGACATTTGCTGGTTTAACACAAGGAAAGAACTGGCTAAGTGCGAGACGCACTCGCGCAAGGGTTCCGTATACCATAATCACAAACTGGGGGTATACTGTCAAGTCTAAGTTCTTAAGCAGGGCTGCATAGGTCCTGAAAAACATAGGCTACTTTTTATTCCGATATTCCCGCGGGAATGGGACTTGACGGCCTCTGTGGCGCGTCGGGCGAAAGCCTGACTGCAATGCAGAAAACTGTGGGTTCGATTCCCGTCGGATGCAAATATTTATGCTTAAAAATAAATATTTGTATCTGGTCTGGGTATGTCTTTCTGTATACAATTTGTATTTTTTTTTTGAAAATTTCAACCAATTAAACATCAAACTAAATGAAAGGACAACATAAGGTCAAAGACCTCGAACTCTCAGAAACAGCAGATTTTCAAGTTAAGTTAATTCTTAAAATTTTCAAAAAGTACTTCGAATTTCCAAAAGTCGTGGAACAAAAGTTGTTCGCCTCTACGTCTAGAACAACCCCCTTTCGGCTTAGAAGAGCATACCCGTCACAGCTCGTATAATATGTATGTATTTACAATAAAAAAGTATTATAAGTAGTATGTCCGCTGTCCTTTTAAATATTTGTACTTACTCGACGGGATTCGAACCAGCTACTACTGATATTCCAAAACTGCTTCGCCACGAGTATCCGCTAAGTAGAAATTAGGAAAGCATTTCCTCTTGTTTTTGCAAGAAAGTAAGATTCTTGTTTTTATAGCTGAACTCTAAAAAGTCGGTTAAAGGACAAAACTACGGGAAAGGTCAAAAACTATGTAGGTGTTAGATAAGCTTGTAGTTCCGGGAAGCTTTGGTCAGGCAAACAATCCTTACAAACATAACGTTAGTTTGTAATAATATATTCTTAATAGCAAGAAATAACACCCTTATTTATAAAATACTATCTGCGCCCTTCGGTTTTACCCGCGTAAGTCCCGTTCCCGTCGATAAAAAGTAGCCTATGTGTTATTCCAGGTCCCTAGTTACCTACATTCCAAATTTCATCCAAATCCGTTCAGGCGTTTTCGCGTAATTGAGTAACAAACATCCAAACATCTAAACATCCAAACACACACACTTTCACATTTAAAATACTAGTAGGATTATTTACACATGACTAAGTTATGTGACGTTTCTCTCTGTCTGTCAACTTTGAAACTTCTTGTGACAGTAAAAGACAAACGATGTTTATATAGTTATGCAGCGCATTAATTAGCGTTTATAAATAAGGGAGTTATTGTCGTGCTATAATAACACCACAAATTAATAAGCTGAAATCTATGACGACTAAGAAACAGACTTCCTATTTGTCCCTTCTAGTCATCTTTCAAAGGGAACAGTCGGCACGAATTAACACCCCGCTGAAAACCAGGAAGATAATTCCCAACTGTCACCCCGGGGGACAGGGCTAATGGAAACTACTGGGTCTCCGCAATGCCGCAGAAGATTGGGAATACTAAGAAATGCTGGCTTGACGTCATAAGGCCAAAGCTATAACCTTGGAGTCTTCAAATCTAGAGTGAATAGGTACCTTCTAGGTAAGCATGCTTCATCGTCGACCTCATCCTCGCTTCCCATCAGGTGAGATGAGGTCAAATGCTAGCCTATTGAGTATTAAAAAAAAGGGTTGACTACACGGGAAGTGTGATGCTGCGAAGTGGAGACGTAAAAGTAGGAAAGTTGATCCAGGAGACCTAAAAAGGTACCTTATAGTCATATTCACGTTAAATGTGCACCTGGTTCTCACGGCTTTATTCTATGACAGGTGCACGGTTATTGTGAATCTGTTAAAAAACAATATTGCTAGCAGAATTGCTATAAGCAACCTTTTTAGGTCTACTCGAGAGCCCTCGAGAGGCATGCAACCGAAAACATCGCTCGGATGATGATGATGAATCTTTGTTATACTGGGGAATACAAAGTCCAAAATACTAAATATGTAAGTACTAGAAATATTTTAAAAGAAAAATTCATCTTCAATAAAAAAATATTTAAAAAAACTTAAAAAACCCGACTGCTGTTTTAACAGAAAAGTGAAAAACAAGATGCTTCTAGTAGCTTTAGGAATGGTGGATGCAGTCGGGTGGGACTCTAAATAACATAAAGATAGTAATACCTAATTATATAACACTAAGTATTTGTTGTTATTAAACTTATTCCCCTTTTATTTGGAGTCCCACCCGACTGCATCCACCATTCCTAAAGCTACTAGAAGCATCTTGTTTTTCACTTTTCTGTTAAAACAGCAGTCGGGTTTTTAATTTTTTTAAATATTTTTTTATTTATCGCTTTTTAGTTTTTAGAGATCAGATTTAATTACACCAGAAGAAATTTATTAATTCTAGATGTATATACTCTAGTAGCGAGGACGTGCATTGCTTGTTTTTGCTTACTCAGGGTGATAAGTACAAGAGCTGGCGGTTTCCTATCCAGCGCGGAAACGCCGCGCCGCCAGCATCTTGGGCGCAATGCCTCGGGTTGTTGTTGCTGACAACTTCTTTTAGATTATTACGTAGATATTGTTTTCTTTGAAAAATAAGGTGGTTATTTAAGTCCACTAACTAGTAAGAAGATACTTAAGTATAAAACGTAGTGATTATATTCTCTTTGCTTAAATATTTTATGTCATGTCATCTCTGCCAATTCCTTCAAACTCGGCGTCAAAGTCAAATCCATAGATGAGATAAATATTTATACGAGTCAAATCGAAAAGTTTTTAAGTAACGTTCTGTTGTTCTTGCGAAAATTACCTGCGTAAGCATAATGTCATGTAGTAGCAACATAACTTTCGAAGTTAACCATTAGAATTACTATTAGAATACATTATTCACACGCAGATTGTTTTCGCATGCGAATATTGAAATCCAGAGGTAGTGCTAAGCCATAAATTGAAGTAAAAAGAATATATAAACGTCATTATCATTAAAGACAAGACAACCGAGCCGAAGGCAAGTGACATATTAATGAAGACAATCTACTTAAACGACTTCCGATAATTTTGTAATTAATTATTTTAAAATTTAATTGTACAACTTTACAAGCAATATTTTTCAAATGTAAATTCACGAAAGAATAAAACATATCGTTTGAGTGAACAATGTTACGCGTTTTCTCTGTTTTTTATGGTCTTTACAAACTTGGTTAATAGCGTTTTACATCATTATTTTTATTTATTTATTATTTTAATGTACCCTATGTCACTCTCACGGCCATGACGAATCTAACGACGTATCGTTTATCTAAATCGGCCCAGCCGTTTAGGCCCTACGACGGCACAAAAACAGGTCACATACATACATACATACATACACTCACGGCAAAAACATAACACTTCCTTTGGCATTCGTGTAAAAATCCATTCGCTACGAGAAAATATCTTAAATCGCTTCATGGAATTATAAAAATCACAATAAAATTAGGTATTAAATTCCTAACAAGTAATGCTTATCTTTTATTTTTATTTTCGCTCAGCTCTTGTTTGCTAGTTTATTTTTCGAGATGAATTTTTACTTTAAAAATTTTCTAGTAGATATGCCTTGAGCAATAAAAACAAATTACGAAATCTGTACTATACTTATAATAAAGGAAGAGAGGACAAAAAGTCTGTACTTGGAAGTAAATAAAAAAAAAAAGTTGTCTAAGGGACCTATAGATGAAAAGTAGTGGCGCAAAATTATTTAATTTACAAAATTCATTTCTGTCTGTCTAATTATAAATTTAGATAGTTTATTTATAACTAGCTGCATAATAGAAAAATAAAAGTTTTAGCAGGCGAATTCTTGATATGTAAATGCGTATTTGACTTTATGCGTGTTTGACTTTATGCGTTTTTGACTTTATGCATGTTTGACTTTATACGTGTTTGACTTTATGTGTGTGATCCAAACTACTAAAATAGTAAATTGGATTTCATTGTAAAAGCAAGTAGGTAATATTCTCGACTGTTTGTGTAAATAACTTTCAAATCAAAGTTTTCATTGTATTAGAGTTTGAAAGCTGATTGCATTAACTTTGAATTGAAAGTATATTGTGTATACCTTCTTATTGTTAATCAAGGTCTAAGATAGGACTAGTTATGCCATGTTTTGTTATCGTCTATTGAATAATCCTACTAATATTATAAATGTGAAAGTGTGTGTGTTTGGATGTTTGTTACTCAATCACGCAAAAACTACTAAACTGATTGCGATGAAACATGGAATATAAGTAGTTGGATACCAGGAATAACAGATAGGCTACATTTTATCTCGATATGCCCGCGGGAACGGGACTTACGCGGGTAAAACCGCGGGGCGCAGCTAGTAAAATATATTTCTACAAGTAAGGGTACAGTATAATATACTTAATTGCCAATTTCTTTATATTAAAACTGAATTAACACTTCTAATTGGAATTTCTTTTGTGAAAACCTAAGGTTTCGAGAGCTTTACAGTTTATATGGACACTGACAGCCTGAAAGTTAATACGGTATTGTATTTAAATAAATAAATAAATCCAGTGACGAACACACAGCGCCATCTAGCCCCGTGGTAAGCTGCTAAGCTTGTGTTACGGTAACTAGACAACGGATATACTACATATATTTATTTTTATTTTTGTAAATACATACATATTATACATAGAAATACGCCCAGACCAGATACAAATATTTATTTTTAAGCATAAATATTTGCACCCAGCATATTAACGCAATATAAACCCAGCAATTATATTATTTATACCCAAAGTATACCTGCTTAGAGTATACATAAGCTACAGAGCGCGCCTATGGGTATTTGCCTACTGCGCAAAGTGTAAGCAGATGCTCTATACATAGATATTCAAATGTTAAGGTTGAATAGTGCTCCGCGAATCATTTTTACACCGCGGCACTGGACATTTCACCATAATTATTACTAGAATAAATCCTAACGAGAGAACCAGTCAATTCCCGTAACCCTAGGTGACTGATGACATCGTCTTTGTCATTTTTTCGACTGTTCATACCGGTGCTTACAGTTCATACTCGCATACCAGCGCTCTATAGCTTGCTTATTTATACTCAAAGTGTACCTGTGATATTGTGTGTAAAAATAGAACCTCTATAAATAGTTTTCGTGTGGCTTCTTCTAAAAATATCACGTGAATAGGTGATATTATGGATCAACTTTCTTTATTGTAATAACGATATAGGCTTGGATGATGGCGCGTTATATTTTTAGAATGTCAGAGCCGAAGAAGTTATTTTAGTATAACTAGAATGCTCACGTAGAACTAAAAAGTGCCACATGGGGACTTTTTAGTTCTACGACTTTTGAGTTCTTTGGGGACAGCATGCTCGCTTCATTGAGCATGCCGTCCCTTTCTAACAATGTCATTTACAAACGCTACAAAAGAAAATATTCTAAAATATTGCGTCAGAAAATAATCAACTGTTTTCGATGAATTCGACAGGGATTTTCAGTTTAGCTCGTATAGGGGCTTAATAGGTTCAGTTAGTTTTTAGACGGATTAGTGGGAAATTTCTTCTTTAGCAAAAATTTTAGAGCTCGATATTCCCTCTGAACTATAACTTTTGAACTTTTGTATTATGATTTAATTGTCTTTGCTAATATAAGTAACGCGAAATCTTACTAATTTTATTAACAAGAAATATTATAAAGGAAATTCTTCATCGCAGAAACCCGAGTTCAAATGTCGTCGCGAGTGAATTTTTGAAGATGAACTTTTCCTTTAAAATATTTCTTGTAGATATGCCTTGAGCAATAAAAACAAATTACGAAATCATTTTATTAATCTAACTAAATGCGAAAGTTTGAAAGTATGTTTGTGACTTTGTTACTTGATCACGCAATAACTACTGAAGCGATTGCGATGAAACATACGAATATACATACATAGGAATATACGTAGCTGAAAACCTTTAATAATACATGGGCTGCTTTTTATCCCGATAAGTCCACGAAAACGGGACATACCCGGGTGAAACCGCAGGGCGTAGCTAGTTATACACACATAGAAATACAGAATAGGTTTCTCTTATGCAAGCTTTCCCATCAAGTGAGATGATGTGAGCCTATATGTTTATTCGTAAACTGCTTCTAAATAAAGCAACTTCTTTTCTTGTAGTGGTGTGGCTCACCTAGTGTTAGAGCTGTCAGGTCGCCCTAAGGCCTCTAACTTGACCTAACGACTGCTATTAGAGATAACAACCGGGACCAACTGCTTAAAGTGCCTTCCGAAGCAGAGAAAAACTTGAGAAAATGATTTATGACCACGCAAATTGTCGAACAAACCTAACATGTCGGTTTAAAATATATTCATGCATCGTTTTGATCTAAGATTCTGAAACAGATTCTTAGTAGAAATATTGTAAAGGAAAAAAAAATTCATCTTCAAAAATTCACTCGCGCCGAGATTTGAACTCGCATCTCTGCGTAACGAGTTCAAATCTTGTCGCGAGTGAATTTTTGGAGATGAATTTTCTTTAAAATATTTCTAGTAGATATATACCTTGAGCAATTAAAAACAAATAACAATATCAAAATCTTAGATCAAAAATGTATAAGTACAAAAAAATAATACATTTATTTGAAAGTGATAGCTCTTTTTTAAATGTTTACTTAATAAAACAATTTATTTATCGGGTTGAATCGCGTTTTATTCATGGTTTTAAACGAACCCATCTTTCGCCAACTTTACAGTTGGCTTTTTCAAGGTTATCTGAGATGTAATTTGTCCATTTTAACAGTCAGTTCTATGTTTACATTTTTGAACTAAGATTCTGAAACAGGTCTTTTAGTAATTTCTTCTATGGTTTTCGCGATTTTACGTAATAAAACACTGTATTTATCCGGTTGAATCGCGTTTTCATTTATGATTTTAAACGATTCAACCGGATAAATAAAGTGTTTTATTAGGTCTTTAAGGCCGGCTTACATAACGGTTCCTAAACATGTTTAAGCTGTTAAACGTGTTTAAAATCTGTCAGAATTTCAAGAACTGTCAATGTGTGGCAACATATTATCAATCGTCCACTTAATGAAATAGAGTCCAATATTATGTTCGATTTCCCATAAATTAATTTTAAAATTGATTTAGATAAATATGTTTTTGAATTGTATTATGCAAGTCGCCCTTAGTGAAGGCTTTTGTGTGAATATTTATCTACCCAATCGTGCGAATCGGGCGAATCGATAGTAGGAAAATATGAAAATGTCTCAGAACGACAAAGTACAGAGTTTCCGGTCCAGTGAAACGTTCCACCGAGTGGGTGTAACTCGAGGCGCGGTAGACCCTTTTTCATTTTTCCGGAAAGTTTTCCGGAAAACTGAGAATATCGTTAAAACTTTGTCGTTAAAAATGTACTTATGTACTTTGGTTTGCGAAAAATGGTGTTTGATTTATGTTTGACTAGCTGCGTCACGCGGTTTTACTCACGAAGTATCAATCCCGTGGGTATGGCTGGAACAATGTTTTAATCGCTGATAATGTAGCATTATATTGGTCAAATAATTTTTAACTTCCGTCCCGTAGTTTCGATGCCGATCTTACTTTCTTACTTATATTATAAACGCGAAAGTATGCTAGTATGTATGTTAAACGCCTGTGATTTTGTTACTCACGCAAAAACTAACCGATTGCGATGAAACTTGGAATATAGGTAGCTGACGACTTAGAATAACACTTAGGCTAACCCATGAGTTTCTTGTGGCTTCTTCTCATCGGAGGGCGCTTTCTTAAGCCACACTAGAGTCATAGTTGTAAGAACACTCGATGTATTTAAAGTGATCAGTACATCAACTATATCTATATATACATATCTATACATCCTTTATATACAATCTATACATCCAATTAAATAAAAAAAAATTGTTTTTGACTTTAGACTTTGAATTTTCTATACTGTTTATCCCGATATTCCTGCAGAATCAGGACTTACGGGGATAAACCGCGGGTCGCATGATAAATTCAAAAACTCCAAGCATCTACCGAAGCCACGAAAATAGGTACGGCCTTGTGTCTGTACTTATATTATTAGGATTTTATTCGTACAATTTTCGAGACCGTCTTTCGAACACAATGTGAGAAAGGGTCTGCACGGGTAATTAAATTACTTCCACTCGATTGATAAAACTCAAACACATGTTTTATATAGGTATTTAATGTAAAATATTATATTTTTTTATTGTATTTCTTTTGTTGGTGACTACGAATGAGGCCAGTTCAGCCACTGAATAAAACCCATCGTAGCTTAGGGATGGTCTACATTAGCCCGTCACCCGGCCGAGCTTCGCAGTCTATCGGTCTGTTGCAGCCGAGTGGCGGCCGAGAAATAGACAAAGCTCGGACCTGGCACGGCCGGGAAACGGTCTGATATATTAAATCATCCCTTATTCCACCGCCGTTTTTCCATCTTATAAGTGAACGTGCCACATTTTACATCACATCGTCTGTAGTAGGTATGTAATAGATATCACAGTGTAGTGTAGAAATGCTGACCTACTTTTTTGGGAAAGGTTTGGGGAACTGAAACTATGCATGCCCGGATTTCAGACGAGGCGTGCGCCGCCTCGTCAACAATCCGAATCTAAAATGTTTGTTGGGGAGAGTTTTCTCAAAATATAGATCATAACAACAACAACAACAAGAACAACAATAACAGCTACAGTAACATAACATCATAACAATTTAGTAGGATGAAATTGAGTTTTTTGTTCATAGTAGGTAGGTGATTTTTTTAATTATGTCTCAATAAAATTACCGTTTAACTTGGATTAAAGAACATGCAATGCTGACGGCACAAATAAAATTAAAACTTAATAAAAAGAGGGTTCGTTTAATTAAATAGTCTGGACTATAGCATCTAAAATAATAAATGGGAAGAATGTTATTGGTTAAAAAAATAGGAAAGAGAAAATCGCAATTTGATAAATTGAGATTTTCTATTTCATACATAGGTATATCGAAGATTATGTGAATGCAGAATTCTCCTACTCGAAATAAAAAGGGTTTTTTTTAGTTTGTTGTTATGTGCATGTGTATATGTGGTGTATGTGAATATGTATATTGGGGGTTATCTCCGAAACTACTAAACCGATTTCAAAAATTCTCTGTATAGATAGTTATCGAGGCGTAACATTATGCTACTTTTGATCCCAATATTTCCAATAGATCGGGACCTACGCGACTAAAACTGCGAGATACAACCAGTTTAATGATAAAAGTAGTAAAATTACAGTTTTAGGTACGAAATCGAATTCAAAGCCGGGCAGGTCTGAAAAGACAAAAAATAACTTATATTTCGAACCCTAAACATCCAATAAAAAACCTCGAACTGATTAACGAAGATCCTTATACTTTATCAAAACGGGACATTTTGAGGATATTAATTCCGCCTACGTCGTAACAGATATAGCTAACTATAGGTAGCGTCTACATACCTAACGGACTCATTCTTAACTACCAGTTGCGCCATGAATGGATTCATTCAATACTTTGGGCGGTAGTGCGCGTGCGCGCGATCGATCTGCCCCGTGAGTGAGGGGGAGGGTCGGGTGCTTTACCATTAGAGAGGGAAAGTGCCGGCCGGTACGGCGCGGTCGTTCAGTAAACTTCTTCTTTTCGTGTCGCTTCCTAGACACCTTGTCCGGCCCAGTAGTTGGCAACCCTTATGGCGTTGTCCGAAGCCTTTTACAGGTCCTGCAGAGTGCAGGAAGCAGGACATGAAGGATAAAACAACAGGTGCGGCATTGTTTGCTCTGTTTCCTCAGGGTTACAGTGGCAGTAAACATTTGTCGGTGTACAACCCCATCGGCTTAGGTTAGTCTTACAGTCGGTAAACTTTATAAACTATAATAAAACACTTTATTTACCGGGTTTAATCGCGCAACAGTAAGTTCGCCAACTTTACTGTTGGCTTTTTCAAGGTTAACAGTGTGGTTTAGTTCAAGTGTTATATTATGCAAATCGCGAAAACCATACAAGAAATTATATCACTATTTGCTTAGAACTAGTTTACTGAAACCGTAAAATAAGTTTCATTTCAATACTTAGTAGCGAAAATAGGAGAAAATCAATGTCTGTATTGTAAACATCATTAATAATTATAAAATGTCCTAATTGTCGAACGACTACCAACTATAATTGACAGCTTGTTTTAATACTAAGTATCATCCCCATTTTACGATGTTAGGGAATTAACTCAAGAAAAACAGTTTCAACATCATAATCATGTCAAACAATAAAGTATATTATATTATTAGGGGTTAAAGTATGAAATTGCCGATTTGTACTGAAAATCTTAATTGTTTATTTATTAAATTTTTAACAAATTTATTTAATCAAAATAGTTGCCATTATTATCTATACATTGCTGCCATCTAATGGGAAGGTTATTAATGCCTTTGCGATAGAACTCCGACGATCTAGACTGCACAAACTGTGTGAAAGCATTTTGTACTGCCTCCTGGGAAGAAAACTTCTTGTCACGTAGATAATTGTCCAAATCACGAAAAAAATGGTAGTCCGTTGGAGCAAGGTCTAGTGAATACGGAGGATGACGAATGGTTTCTAAGTGCAGTTCCTGAAGGGTCAAAATGGTTTCTCGTGCTGTGTGAGGTCTCGCGTTGTCGTGGAGCAATAATGGTGAAGATCGATTCATGAGTCGGGGCTGTTTTGCTGCTAGTTTTGTCAACATGGTTCGGAGTTCGGCACCATAGACATCTGCCGTAATTGCTTGACCAGATCGAAGAAAACTATAGTGAATAACACCATGCTGAGACCACCAAACAGTTACCATTACCTTTTTATTGGTAAGTTTTGCTTTAGGACACTGTTGTGGCATTTGACCTGGGGTCAGCCATTGCATTTTTCTTTTCCGGTTATCATAAAGAATCCACTTTTCATCACATGTTACAATTCGATCCAATATTCCTTCATTTCTGTACCGGTTCAACAAGGCAACACAAGTTTCAACACGCGTTTCTTTCTGCAGATCAGTCAAATCATGAGGCACCCATTTTTCGTATTTTTTTATTTTATTGATTTGACGCAAGTGAGTCAATAAAGTGGGTAAGGTAACGTTAAACCATGCCGCTAATTCCTGGGTAGTTTGACTAGGATCGGCTTCCACTATCTCTCTTAATTCATCGTTATTCACCTGTGTGGGCGGTCTTCCTCGTGGCTCGTTCTTTAAGTCGAAATTTCCATCACGAAAGCGTTTAATCCAGAATCGCACGGTGCGTTCATTAGTAGACCCCTCTCCAAACGCAGCATTGATATTGCGGGCTGTTTCTGCCGCGTTAGTTCCGCGTCGGAACTCGTATTCAAAAATCACTCGAATTTTCGCAGTATCCATCTTTCTTGTCTAAATTGAATAACAAAAACAATTGAAAGTCGATATTCAAATGTTTTACATTTTTTAAAAAAAGAACATCACAGAAACCATTTGAAAAAAGTTTCATTCGAAAACCTCAAACCATGAAGATTCTATGTCAATACAAAGAACCTATTGCAATAAAACGGCAATTTCATACTTTAACCCCTATTATTATACCCTTCGTCACTTATTTACAGGGAGGGATTTTTCGATATTCACTCCCATCAGGGAGTGAATTTCGAAAAATCCGTTTTTTTGTAGTATTTGGTATTTATCTATTGACTCTTCTGCGTGAAAAAAGGCCAATTAAAAAAAATATATGAAAAACGCCTGTTAATGAAAAGTGAAAATGTATGCCGTTATAATGAACAATGTTAATAGATCCAAATCGGTTGAAAGTTTGTTACAGTAAAGCTTGTATGTATACAAATACGCTAGTTTTTGTGGTAGTCAAAAATACCTACTAGTTTTGATTTCACAATCATTTAAACTTACGAAAAATATTGAGAACAGCTAACAGTCACGTGACGTCATTTACAACGCTCTGCGTTTGATGACGTCACACCGAGTACGATTCCGCATCGCACGTTTACTTCTATAAATCGGAAACGAATTAACGTATCGAAGTAATTCTTGCACTAGAGTTTTTTAATTATTAACAGAGAATGAATGAATAAATTCTTTATTGTGCACACCGTATAAAATGACAAGATAAATAGATAGAAACAAATACAGCATAAATTTAGGGGGCACAATGGGCGTCCTTGACCCTGAAAGCGATCTCATCCGGGCAACCTTTGAATGGAAAGGAAGCTAAAAAAGATGAGAGGTAGGGTGTCTACACTTGAAAAGGGTAATAAATATATAATTATATGAAACTATAATTTAGAAATGAAAAAGCGGATTAGGAAGAGCTGATATTTAAAATTAGTTATTTTTCCTCATTATCTAGTCTGATATTAAATTACAAACCGTTTAGGTCTAATAGCAAACGGGCCATCCGTAATGGTACGTAGGCAAATAGTGTAGAGATATCTATACGAAAACCACATTTTAGTAGCTAGCTATCTCACGAGATGTAGCCTGAATGATGCATACTGAATGATCTACTAATATTAAAGTGGGAAAGTTTGTCTTTACGTAGCTAGTAATTTTATAAGCATTAGAGTTTTTGTACTTGTAATTGAAGGGCTATTTAGAGAATTGAATAGCATTTAAACTAAATTAGGACGTTTTAAAATGTGGGTTTCTAGATTTTTTGAATCTGTTGATATTTTTTTCTCTTTCTCGTGTGTCTTTTTGATTGTCTGCTGTCGATAAAGTTGTAAGTGGTAATTTAGTGCTGAAAAGCTCATGGTTTTTGGTTTAGGTTGCATTGTCATCTGGTTTTGGAACCAGAAACCTTTCCAATCGGAATCTTGCAACTTCAATTTGAGAAGTGCCTCAAATTGAAGTTGCAGTTTCTGCCCGGATCGACAAACAAACAAGATAAGTGAGAGCATAAAAACTTGGGAAAATTGGAATGCAATTTCCCCATGTTCTTATTTTGTTTAAGTAGCCCTCGAGTGGTCTTTCAGTATGCTACTTAAAATTTAAGGGGTACTTAAATAATTAAGTAGGTAGGTACTTATCATCTAAATTCAAAGTTAGTAGGTAGGAATGCAAATTTTGGAGTTATTCCTCTTCTTCTTCTTTTCGTATAGTGGTATGGTCCACCTTGTGTTAGAGTTTTCATGTCTCCTCTAACTTGACCTAACGACTGCTATCAGAGATAACAACCGGTACCAACTGCTTAACGTGCCTTTCAAAGCACGGAGGAGCCCGAGAAAATGATTTTGCCATGTTTTTGCAAAACAAATTTTCGGTAACCCATCCAAGTAATGATCGCGCGAAGCGTTGCTTAACCCGCAATACCATTTTTTTAGTATCATATATCGATATACATAATACTAAAAAATGGTATTGCGTATGGTATTGGTAATGTAGTGTTAGTAGTAAAACGCTGTCGATGACAGCGTTTTACTACTAGATAACACTACATTTCCATTTTGTAGTTAAGGAGCTACTTTGCTTAATTGGTTAAGTAGCTCTCAAATTTTGAGTAGCAGCATTCAGTTGGTAAGCTCTAATTATCTAATGAAATTAATTTTAGCTGTTCATGTTTAATTTGTTTGTTGCAAAAGAAATATTTCAAATGATTCAATGAAATCAGTTGCGCTAAGCGGACTTGTTCCTGTTTCTCTAAGATCAGTGCAGCCATTAAGAAGGACAGGTCTGATCGGATCTTATTTCACTAAAATCTCCTATTTTCTGTGTGCTACATCTAACAAGACCCACGATTGTCCCATGGGATCAACCATGATCTTCTTATCGCAGGACCTAAATCGTCCAGCTAATAAAAATACACTGAATTAAAATAATTATTATCCCCGATTCATTAAAAACGCTTCAAATAAAAATCTTACTATTTTTATTACGTACTAGCTGCGCCCCGCGGTTTCACCCGCGCAAGTCGCGGTACCGCGTTGTTCTTACACCTACCTACCGCAATGCAAAAATCAACACTTAAACGGACGACCAGGGAAGTACTGATGATGCCAGGCGCGGTAGCGCCTGGCTTCAACAGTACTTCAATGGGCACTGCAATTTTTGCACTGCAGTAGGTAGGTGAAGTTAGGAAAAATTTGTATGTCAGAATGTGATGATGAAGATGGATGACGATAGATGACGATGGATGCCGATTATTTAAAAACAACGAAATTGCGCAATTTTTATGTTTTATCCGGATATCCGGACTTGATATGCGGATAAAGTATATGTTAAGCCTAGCCAGCTTAAGACTTCGATTAACATATAATCAAAGCCTATATGTTAATCGAAGTCTGGACCTTTGGAGCATCAATAAATTTTAGGTAAAATTATAGCATACGTCACAGCTGCGTCATGTGATTGATAAGATATGAAATGGTAATAGATAATTACGACGTACTTTACATAAATACGTATAAAAACTAAACTAGACCACCTACCTTCTTTTTGTAAAAAATATTGTAATTATGAATGTTTTTTCTATTACTTGGTAATATATTTGAGATTTAGTAAGCAGTAAATAATTATTTATTTACTTTGAAGTAAATACTTTCTCCCAACTTCCTTCCGACTTTCTCTACGAAGCTTGTTTCACAATGACTGTAATCTAGTCCTAGTTCAATTATTGTAAAAAGTGTTCATTACAGTCTAAAGAACACCGTAAAATATTATTTACATATAGCTATCATAGGAAAATAATAAATAATTCAAGTTGAAATAAAAGTACCGGAAGTATACTTCCGGTATTCCATTCCATTGTGACCCTTACGTTCATGACGCTAGAGCTCAACCAAACACGAATTTTACGTATTTTATCGAGCGGTTTTCTAACTCGTAAAAAAGTGTTTCTACAAAGAAAATCGATATTTTGATACAATACATACCAAAAGACTGAACCAAATAAACGAAGTCACACTAGTTTATCACTATATTCACCCACTTATCACTATTTGAAACAATTATTTATCACTTTCACCCGCACGGCAAAAAAAAATGGCGAAACTGAAAAAATCTGACAGCAAAAACTTTGCATAGCCAATTACTTATTTTTTTTCAACTGGCGGTTACTTTACTGTCAATGCCAAATGACGTAAAATATATCAGAGTTGCCAATGAACAAAACTTGTTCTAACAAAAATCCACTCTATTTCGATACATTAGAGTTTCAAGTGGTCTGGGTAGGACGGCATACCTGTATGTAGTCGACGCCCAGAGCGTTTTTCTTTTTTTTTCAAGCGTTACATACGGGTATGTAGTTGACGCCGGACGAGTTAAGCTACCTGCATACCAAATTTCATTGAAATCGGTCCAGCCGTTTCCGAGATTAGCGCGCACAAACGCACAGACAAACAGACAAACGGGCAAACGGACAAACAGACAAAAAGTTAAACACGGAAATGGGGTCTGTTACGTTAGTACATACCCCAAAAATAGTTTTTTCAAAATATCTTTCAAAAACATACACCGCTAAGTTACGATTTTATTATAGATACAGATGTATTGTATGTATGTGACTTTGTTACTCTTTCACGCAAAAACTACTGAACCGATTGCGATGAAACTTGGAATATAGGTAGCTGGGGATCTGGTTTAACACATAAGGCTTCTTTTTATCCCGTTATTCCCGCGGGAACGGGAGCTACTTACATACATACAAATTCTCGCGTTTATAATATTAGTAAGATATGAAGTAAGTAGCTACATCAATAAAATTCTACTTTTCATGAATGTGACGCAAGTAAAACGGCAGGGCGTACCATATTCAGCATAATTAATAATTTACGACCCATACTAGTTAGTGAAACTCGACCCGTGGGCCGAATATGTACATACGGAGGTAGGTAAGTATATATCTAAGACAAATATTAACGCTTAGCAAATAACATTAATTTGGCTAAATGTTCAATTTCTTCATCCCTTATTTATATAGCGAATGAATGAAATCAGTTACTCATCTCTGATTTTCAGGGATCCGTAGGGACGGATGAAACATAACGCTAGTAGGTACTCATGAGGTAAAAACGGGACCCTTTTACCAATCTATACTGTACCCGTAGTGTGAGTTTTTTCTTAAAAAAATGGTTAAGTTAACTTGTATTTTGTATGAAAACTGGTAACTTCGATATCGTCCGCTAGGGGGTGCTTTTTGAGTGTAAAGTGTTAACCTATTTCTATTTTTTTTAAGGTAATTATGTATTTTTGTTGCTGCTATAAAACAATAAATAAAAATGGAAAGATATTGGAGCAATATCGGCGTATGAGTCACCGCGTCGGTAGACTAAGAGGCAGGCCTAAGTCGCATTCCCCGGACTGAATTTGGTTCGAATCCCGCCTGACTTAGACCGTGCGCTGTGTTTTTGTGGATTTATCTTTTTTTTTAAATAGTTCTATGAACGCCCAGTGCGGGCTTAAGCTCTTTAAATAAAAATATAACAATAAATAAAACTATACAACAACCTACCAAAACCAGAATAGAATATTCTATTATATGGGACTCCCATGGAACAAACTTGTTTTTTGTGAACCCCCATGAGTTTCTTGTAGCTTCTTCTCATCGGAGGGCGCGTTCCGAAGCCACACTAAAATCAATACAACTAAGACGTAGCCAAATGATCATGTGCATTTAATGTTGTACAAGAATCTAAAGGAAATAAACTATTTTTATTTGATTTGATTTGTGATAAATGTTCGGGACCCTTTGTGGTCGAGTTGATCTAGCACTTGGCCGGTATATTTCTTGATAGAATCAATTACGTCATACAAGTAGCTTTACCAATAAAAAGCCTTGTTCTTACTAATTTACTGACTGATGGATCACCGCAAAGATTGATAGTAAAGAGCTGAAATTTAGCAAGTGTGTGTTTTATATGATCTACTAGCCGCGTAAGTCCCGTTCCCGCGGGAATAACGGGATAAAAAATAGCCTATGTGTTAATCTAGTTTCCCAGCTCCCCATATTCCAAGTTTCATCGCAATCGGTTCAGTAGATTTTGCGTGTTGAGTAACAAACACACATATACACATGCACACATACTTTCAGCTTTATTGACCGAACGAGCGAAGCGAGTGAGGTCCAGTGTAGACGGGCCTGTGACGCTTCTATCTTTGTATGTTTGTTCGACGATAACTTGAGTATCGGAGCTCCGATCTTCATGATCGGATCTTCATGATTCTTTTGGTACGCGCATAGTTTAGATCAGTAAAATTTATGAGTTCGAAGATGAGCCGGATCGGTAGGAGGGTTGGGGAGATAGGGGGTCGTGAGGTCTCAGTTCGGGGCGAACTCCTCGTAACTACTAATAGGAAGGATGCCGAAGCTAGACACCCAGTAAGAAAGGATTTTTAAAAGCCCCCACGGTAAGCAAAGTTACCGCGCAACTTTGGTCGTAATCGGCATCGAAATCCCACTGCGCAAAGGAATTACCTGCGTGGTGAAAACGACAACGTTGAGCGTTGAATCTCTTTTGAACTGCCGGTTTCAATTACAGTTGAACTCGACGGTACGGCGCGGTGCGGGCGTCGCCTTCAAATGCACGCAAATTAACGCTATGGTTAGAACCACGCAGGTTATTCCTTTGCGCAGCGGTATTTCGATGCCGATTATGACGAACGATGCGCGGTTGGGCCCCTGGTACTAAGACGAAGTCGTCGTCGTCTTCAAAAATCGTCAAAAATATCATTGAGTTTTCAGGAAGATCGACGTTTTTCCTTACAGCTCAGACCTAGGGGGGTAGAGGTACAGTAATGAAATTTTAAAGGCATTCCTAATACCCAAGATATGGATTATTCAACTGATTTACGCGATCTGCAGCCACGGTGTTAGTATTTTCGTTTATTTTCCGCTAGATTAAAATATTTTGTATATTAAAGTTTCACAGTTAAGAGCTCCAAACCTAAAACATGGCGGCTCAATATCTCTTAACTTATGAGAATAGTGTAGTGCTCCTTACTGTGAAACTTTAACATACAATATCTTTTAATTTAGCGGAAGTAAAACGAAAATACTGACACAGTGGCTTTAGATCACGTAAACCGATTGAATAATCCATTAAGGTATTATCTTCTTTTAGAAATGAAAGAGTTTCGTATTAAAAGTTGTTTGAAGTGCAAAATGTGTTATCTGTGAAACATAGCTGGTCCATTTAGAACGGTCTTCTAACCACAGTGGCTGCTTACAAATACTTCTTTCGAAGGAAAATAGTAATGCAAACTGTCAGAAACATATTATAACATTAAGAAGTGATGTTATATATGTTTCGGCCAGTTTGCATTTGTTTACTGTATGGGTAGTGTAAGTTTTTTCTTTAAAAAAAACACGAACGTGATGGTTAAGTTAATGCGTATTTTGTATGGAAACTCAAAAAGCGCCCCTAGCGGACGATATCGAAGTTACCAGTTTTCATACAAAATACGCGTTAACTTAACCATCACGTTTGCGTTTTTTTTTACGAAAAAACTCACACTAAGGGCACTGGCTAGAGTCAGTAATTGGAAACGAATAAAAGGCGTGTCTAGAAGTTTTAAATAAAATACCAAAACTAAAGGATATTTCTCATTTTATTTCTAAAACTCATGAGGTAAACAAATACTATACTATTTATCAATACCAATTGATCTGAATCAACGCATTATATTGTTTTTTTATTTATTTAAACTAATGAGTAAAAATAATTCTACAATGTTTTTGTACGAAACACGTGTTTTTTTTAATACAAAACGTTTAAAAAACTCTCCTTTTGAAAATTCTCTCAATTACAGGAAAAAACATTTACTTCAAAAATACTAAAATTAAAGCTAAATGGTGCTAAATACATAATGTATAAGATTAAAATTACATAATTACACAAGTAATAGTGTGGGAAAGCAATAATGAAATAAAAAAGAAAACACTGTAAAAATAAATAACAAAAACAATGATTGTAACAATCAATAAAAAAAAGAAATAAATTATTTTTATTGCAATTTTTAAGTTACGATGGAGTAAATAATTGTGAGAAAATACTTCGACCAAAATTCTGTGTTTATTTTAACCTTATGACCTCAACTGTCCTTTATAGAAGACAAAAAAAAATTGCTTCAGACTCCATGTCTTTATAGAAAGACATTAAAGTTTAAGTTTTTAAATTATTTTGAAGTGAATATTTCATGTCTTCGATAAAAGACGTTTAAAAAATCGCTTACATAAGTTGTTATTTCAAAAATTATGTTAAAAACAACAACCTTAGTCATGTCTTTCAAATAGCTGCAACTTATAAGCATGATGTTAAGCTTCAAGTTTATTTACTCCAAAGAAAAGAAACTAAAGAAATGCTTTAGAAAAACTAAGTTTTACAAAGTAATTGACTAATGACTTTATGGCACGGACTATTTTAGAGAAAAGCTGAGAAAAACGAGAACACATTTTGTTTTGTTTCTCGAAAGCTGATATTTTATAGGAAATATCAGATTACGTCTATAATAATTAAGGGTTAAATTTGAAGAAAAGTTGTAAAAGTGAAGTAGACTTTTATTAAATTTATTCAGAACAACGAATTAAGGTTCCTGTTAGACCATTTTTTTTTTTTAAATAATATAATATGGTCAAAAAACTATTTCGAGTTTAAAATAATTTTTAGGGACTTGATCTGATCTTTTTTTATGAAAACAACTTCACAAGTTGATTTAAAATATTTATTCAGAGTTTAAATTCTGAAAGACGGAAACACTCAAAATCGGGTTATTACTTCGAGGTTTTCTATTTGTTAACAAAATATTTGAAATTTTAATTTTAAAAAGTCTACTTTTTTATTTTCTCTACATCGCTTTTCCATGCCCTCAATGCATTATAATATAAATATTAATAAAATATAATAATAATAGTAATTATGACACAATAAAATTATTTTTGAGTCCAATAAATTCGTTAAATAGGTTCCTACCTACTTATAAATCTAGTTTTTTACATAATATTTTTTGCTTTCTGATTTGATTTTTGTCTCTCAAAAACTATTTATATCTCCTTAAAATTATTGTCTGTGGCATGGGGCTTTTGTAACTGTGGCATTAAGAAATCAAAAACTTTTTTATTAAATGATATATTAGAGTTTAATACACGGCCAACGATTCAACATATTGCCGTTGTTCATTTGAGCCACATACATAGTCTCTCATAATTATAGAAAGCTCCCTTTTTACACTACTGCCAAGGAAGGGTGGTTTTTGCTTGAGTGTATGTATTTTACGCATGAGACTCAAATTGTTGTTACCCAAACTTTACAGTTACAAAAGCCCCAGGTTTTGTTTCTATAGGAACAAAATTGGCTTTTAAACTATGAAATACACACTAGGACTTAAGATTTGCGCCCATCGTTCAGGATCTAAAACTATAAATTATCTCTTCACATACTAAGATTTTAAGGAACGCTACTATGGGTGCAAACCTTTAGTTTCAAACAAGTTTGGTCAAAATGGGAGGGTAGATCAAAAAAATTCTAAACACTAATTGGCTATCGGACGCCAGGAATTAAAAAAGGAATGCAAAAGGTTCATTTTAAAAAAGGATTTATTTAAGGTGATGGATGACTAATACTGTTTTTTTTAATAATAATCACTATGTTATGGCATTCTATGGCTACCTCATGAATCACAAATTAGCACTCATTTTTCACCTAAAACTGATTTATTTATCATTCAAATTTTAATGTATACCAATTAATAGATTTTTTAATTAACAAATTTATTAACACTGTTGTATATAACCTATCTTATTTACAAAGTTATAGAATTGACAATTTAAATACTTTAAATATATATATTTTTATTGTAATAATTTCTGATTGAGATTGTGCGAGAGGTGGACATAAGTCTTGGTGATCTCTCATAAATGTGATTTAAATTTAGCATATAGTTTACAAAATCCATTGTTAAACAAATGTATTGATGAATTCAAATTGTCGTCACATATTTTTTTTAATAAGTTCAGTTTTATTTTTGTTAAATGGATAATATATCTCATTAAATGTTCAAAATAAGCAATTACAAAATCCTTGAAATAATTGGCAAATATTTTAATAAAGTTCAATTTAATACACCAATTTTAAAGTACATCTAAGTGAGATTGTAAACTTTTCAACCCACCCCTTATTTTTATTTACAAAAATGGTATCAGAAATCACAACAAAATATGTAATATTGTCCTTTATTAGGCACAAAATGGCGTTCTTAACCCAATAATTGCCTTAATTTTTCACGAATTCTATATTAATAATACTATCCGTAAAAATGTCTTTTTTCATAGGGAAATAAATATATTTTTGTATATTATATACTACAGCTATATTGGTCAGGATTTACGATATTCACACACACGATTACATGCATTCTAATAAACATCCATTTTCTTATTTTCTCGCAGTAATACAAGAAAAAAACTTTCAGAATATTCCAAATGTCGATTTGCCACTGAATAACTGCCACAATATTATTATTACATAACTCAGATACAGCGAGATGTACTACATATAGTCCATAACAATATACCTAGATTAATCCAGGTATATAGGGAGCGTCAGCGTCCTTATAAAATCCAGTAGCTGCATGTGGGTTAAGTCGTTGATAGAGTATGAAAAACTTAACAAGAAGTAGTTCAACCTTTTTTTTTATTACAACCGTTTTTCAGAGGACCGTTGTTTTTATATTTTTTGTAATATTATTAACTAAGGTCAAGCCAATGAGTATTTTAGTTGACGCAAACAGTTATTGTTTTAGTTCATATGGAGCAAGATTTTTTATTTACCTACAGTTTTTGGCCGATATTCTTTTTCAAACTTTCCTTCCCGTTTTGCTCTTTCTAATATTTTATAATTTAAAGAAAAACTTTATAATTTGTTTCGTAGTTAGTTGTTAGTTAAAAGAGCTTGTTATAAATTATAACCTGAAATTATATCACTACGAAATTGCGAATGAAATGACTAAATAAATGTAGAAAATTGAGTAATGAAGAAAGAATAATATTTCACAAATTGTATCCAGAATAAAACACCACCTCTGGTCACAAAAAATACAAAAAATAGCTATTTGCGCCAACTATCCAAACTCGTTGGCGTTAGCCTCAACTTTAATAATACAAAATATCTGTGGCCATAATCAATTGTCAATAGCCTAAACTTGGCACTTCTTAAGTTTTCATTAAGAGCGCACCCTACCATAACTATTTCCATACAAATGTGTTTAAGAGCGAGCTATCAATCTGACAAAAACTCTTTATACAAAGTCTCTATGCATTGTAATATTTAGGCATTAATACTAATAATAAATTGTATCAAATTTGGCACACTTTGCCGCAAACGTAGTTGCATCTAAGGCACACATTTTTTTCCTCATACATTTTGCATGTAATTTGATTCTGGTATATAGGTAGATCAAATTTGTTGCATTTCTATTTTGACCCTTTCGTTATTTTAAGAATTTCCATTTTAAAGTACATAAGATATTTATGATTTTTATAGTACAATGTAGCCTTAAATGGACCAATTCTTAAATGTTATTTTTCTTGGTCTCAATTTAACATGTTTATACCCATAATTTGTTCATAATAAATAGCTTGTCATATATTTTTGTTCATAATAAATACAATGGTTATATTAAATACAATTTATAATTATAATTTCACATTCAAAATCAGTTGTACATTTTTGTTCACAACAAATTAGAGTTGCACGTTTTTGTGCAGAATAGACTATAAATTTTGTTTACAATTTACATCAAGTTTATTTCACTTTACAATTATTATAACAATTATTATAATAATTATTATAACAATTTAATGCCGTTGTATAATTTTTTCAAGACAATTTGTATATTTGTCCTTGTATTAAAGTATACAAATTGTGTATTTTTCTTGGTAAGTTGGTAGCACTGGTTATTTTGGCCGTTTTATCATTTTTGTCCGAATTCAAGACAATTTGTATATTTGTCTTCATATTGAAATATACAATTTGTTTATTTTTGTTGGTCAGTTGGTAGCACTGGTCGAGGGTCCTAGATTGGCGTCTTGGTGTTTGTACTTGTGTGACGTCATCTGCGATAAGCCTAGTACGGCGAAACCGCATTGTAAACAATGGTAGTGGGTTTGCTTCTTGCTGTGTATACATTGTGGTTCATAGCCGCAACCTGAGAACAAAAAGAATAATGTTATAAAAATGATAAATAAAGAGTTTCATAATTTTATTTTATTACTCAAGGTTTATCTACTATAAATATTTTAAAATTATTATTAGAAATTATTAGAAAAATTATTCATGGCGAGGCCTCTGGATCGCGTTCACTCGCCGCGAGGGAATTTCCGAAAGTTAATTTTTACCTAGAAATAAAATGTTTATAGATAAAGAATTTACATATTAAAATCGATTATGGAAATGACTGCCTGTAACTGTCATGTTAACATTTATTTTACCATTGGCATTAGTATATCACTCTATCAAGTAGATGGCGCTAGTGGTAAAACTAAATCGCGGTAATGTTGCGTTTATAATTTTAAAATAAAATTTGTTGAATGGGAACGCCCCTCAAATACATTATCTATTTTGATGGCAGCTACAGAAATCAAAGAAATCTTGAATTTGATTTTATTTAATTTCCAGACAGCGAAATCTGAGTAATAGGGTCCCGTTTTCACACTTTGGGTACGGAACTTTAAAAAAAAGTTACCTTTACTAGGTGGAAACTTCTCGAAGCCAGCAGCCTGGATGGAGTCAAGTTTCTGATGCTGTCGGCGATGAGCGACCACCTTGTTGGTGTCGGTGCAGACGAACTCACACTTCAGGCAGTGGAAGTGAGACGCCTTGTTCTGCCCTGTGTCTGTTGAGGAAATAAAAGAAACATTAGGGTTTGTTAGATCTTAACTAAATAAATAGAAAAATGCAAGCTGGCAGTCTACAAAGATTGCCGGTAGATGGCGTTACAGAATCGCTGTTTTGTTTACGCCTTATTTCGACTCGACGAGACAAGCACCTATGGGCAAATTGGAAAAAGGCGCTAGGACGAATCTCCAAAGATGCAGATTTAAATCCTTTTGGGTGCAAATATTGGGAACAGTTTTTTTTAAATTTGTCATCCGAGTGAAGGAAACACTTTAAAATTTATCAAAAAGGTTACTATATAAATATTATGATATCAGATTTTTACTTACGTAAAATACGTAAGTAAGTGATTATGAATTGATGATATTTGGGCTTCATTTGAAGAGCACCTTTGGTTCATAATATTGTTGTTGTATATCTACTGCAAGGTAGGTACTTACTATATGTATTCGCATGTGGACAATCAGGTCTTTGACAGTACACATTGGCCCTGTACTGCTGGAAATCTCCACCCATAAGTGTGTCTAATCTGAAATTTAGATAAGAAAAAATAAACAAAATAGTCTTACAATTTCAGAGATTTAATAAGAAGAAAAGAAAATTATTCAGACAGAAAGAAAAAGTAAAACGAAGAGAAGTATACAGAAAAAAAATCTAAGAAAGATAAAGACAAAATGGCCTACAAAGGCATTTTAAAGGATAATAAAATAAGGAAGAGAAGAAAAGTTATTAAGAATAAACTCTAAACTAGTTAAGAATGTTGAATAAAAGAAACTAGTTGAAGCCTTACCTTTCATGCCTGGCGGTGTGTTGGACGAATCTGGTCTTATCGCAGAAAGAATATCCACAATCTTTACGAGTGCAGTGGAAATGAGTCTGGTGCTCTCTGCAAAGAAAAATAATAAATTACATGAATTAATAAAGTTAAAGGTAGATAAAAATACAGACATATGACATTAATTTTTTAAGAAACTGCTGTAATGTGATGATAATTTTTATACATAAATAAATTATATATAAAGAATTATCATAAATATATTAATTAATACATTATTAAGAGCTTAATATAGGACTGTAAAACTATAATTTAGAATAAAATAAAATGAAAAAAAGTCCCTAAAGAAAATAAGTCAATTGAACACTAATAACATCAAGTTAAGCCATGACAAATAAAGTAGATCAGAATAAAATGAAAGTTGTAATTACCTGTAACCGCAATGAGGATAAGCGCAGTCCTCATTGAACCTGAATCGAAGGTATCCTTCAGGTATCGGTTCATCTTTTAACACTCTCATGTGAGGACCTCTCGTAGTGTGGGTTCGCCGGCTGAAATCAAAACAAAAAGGATTGGTCAAAACACTTAAACTGAAAATTTATATAAACTAATTGAATCTGTAGTACAAATAAATGTAATAAAAAAAAATAAAAAAACCCGACTGCTGTTTTAACAGAAAAGTGAAAAACAAGATGCTTCTAGTAGCTTTAGGAATGGTGGATGCAGTCGGGTGGGACTCCAAATAACATAAAGATATTATACCTAATTATATAACACTAAGTATTTGGTGTTATTAAACTTATTCACCTTTTATTTGGAGTCCCACCCGACTGCATCCACCATTCCTAAAGCTACTAGAAGCATCTTGTTTTTCACTTTTCTGTTAAAACAGCAGTCGGGTTTTTTTATTTTTTTAAATATTTTTTTATTTATCGCTTTTTAGTTTTTAGAGATCAGATTTAATTACACCAGAAGAAATTTATTAATTCTAGATGTATATACTCCTGTAGCGAGGACGTGCATTGCTTGTTTTTGCTTACTCAGGGTGATAAGTACAAGAGCTGGCGGTTTCCTATCCAGCGCGGGAACGCCGCCAGCATCTTGGGCGCAATGCCTCGGGTTGTTGTTGCTGACAACTTCTTTTAGATTATTACGTAGGTATTGTTTTCTTTGAAATATAAAATGGTTATTTAAGTCTACAAACTAGTAAGAAGATACTTAAGTATAAAACGTAGTGATTATATTCTCTTTGCTTAAGTATTTTATGTCATGTCATCTCTGCCAATTCCTTCAAACTCGGCGTCAAAGTCAAATCCATAGATTAGATAAATATTTATACGAGTCAAATCGAAAAGTTTTTAAGTAACGTTCTGTTGTTCTTGCGAAAATTACCTGCGTAATCATAATGTCATGTAGTAGCAACATAACTTTCGAAGTTAACCATTAGAATTACTATTAGAATACATTATTCACACGCGGATTGTTTTCGCATGCGAATATTGAAATCCAGAGGTAGTGCTAAGCCATAAATTGAAGTAAGTAAAAAGAATATATAAACGTCATTAAAGACAAGACAACCGAGCCGAAGGCAAGTGACATATTAATAAAGACAACCTACTTAAACGACTTCCGATAAAATTATAACTAATTATTTTAAAATTTAATTGTAAAACTTTACAAGCAATACTTTTCAAATGTAAATTTACGAAAGAATAAAACATATCGTTTGAGTGAACAATGTTACGCGTTTTCTCTGTTTTTATGGTCTTTACAAATCTTGGTTAATAGCGTTTTACATCATTATTTTTATTTATTTATTATTTTAATGTACCCTATGTCACTCTCACGGTCATGACGAATCTAACGACGTATCGTTTATCTGAATCGGCCCAGCCGTTTAGGCCCTACGACGGCACAAAAATAGGTCACATACATACATACACTCACGGCAAAAACATAACGCTTCCTTTGGCAGTCGTGTAAAAACAGGAAGTTTTTAAGAAAAGCTGTTTAATTTTTTAACAAAGTTTTTTTTTTTTTTCAAGTTAAAAACCGAAGAAAAATTTATGATTCTATTGTGATCAAAAACAAAATAATATGTAATGCAATGCAATTGAATACAAAATCAATAAGAAATAATAAATTGATTACAAAATGTATGATGTGATTTATTTCTTTTACCTTTTAGCGATCATCTCAGCTTCCTTGTCCAGACCTGGGGGTAAACCGTGGCCTTGGAGTAGACTCTGTTCTAATAGAAGCTCCGGGGGATATAACATCGTTGGGTAAAGCGGGAAGGGTGAGCCACTGAAAGTAAGAAACAATTATTATTATTATTAATCGAACTTTTAATATCAATTCTATCAATTCAAATAAAAATAATCTAATCCAAAAACTGTAAAGAATATATCATTATTAAACAAATGTAAGTTGTGCTTACCCTTGAGCAAACATAGCAACTTGAGCAAGTCCCGGTAGTCCTGCCAATGACGCAGTGTATTGCTGCTGCATCTTCAGTTGCTCTTGAAGACTTCCTTTACGACCTCCAGCCAAGTATTGCTGGAGAAGGAGACTTTGAACTGCTTGAACCTGGAGAAGAAAATAACAAAGATCACACAAAAGTCAAAAATGCTACCTTTACATTTAGAAAATTAGATATTCAGTTTTTTTAGTGAATATATAAATAGACAAACAATTGCCGCTTAATATTGTAATTTTACTAAGGAAGTTACCTGATCAGCTGGATTTGGTGGCCTATGTCCAGGTGAAGGCGCTTGACTAGTTGATGAAGACGAAGCAGTTGATGGGAGTATCGATATTTCAGGATATTCCCGTTCTAGAGTCTCCTGAAACAAAATTGAAAAATCCCTTAATTTGGCATCACAATTTCATGACTATAGAGCTGTATGTTTTAAAATTTAGTTCCGAAATTGGTGTTATATTTTATGGCTTATATTATGTATGAAATGATTGGGCTCACCTTAGTAGCAGCTAATCCAACGGGTCCCGGGTCCATAGCATTACTATGTTTCTTAACCATGTGGCTGAATAGCAACTTCAAATCCACATAAGCCTGACTACAGTGAGGACAATGATAGTGTAGATTCATGCCACCGGCATTTTTATTCAAAGGACAAGTCTGGTCGTGACAAGATGGTGGAATTGTTGGACTATTCATCTTTGGAGCTTCCAAAGGCTTTCTGTCAAGTTCCATTCGAAGTTTTAAGTCTTTAGAAGGTGATGCGTCGTATATGCTTCTCGGTGACGACGTATTACTTCGAAGGTGCGATGACGGGTAGAACGTTCCTGTCGCTTTTACTACTGGAAAAAATACAATTTGCATTAGTTTATCGTGTTTTGTTATCTCGATGACATATTGTTCATTATTGACTATCATTTTCTCAAGCTCCTCGGTGCTTCGGAAGGCACGTTAAGCAGTTGGTCCCGGTTTATTTTCTCTGATAACAGTCGTTAGATCAAGTTAGAGGCCATAAGGCGACCTGAAAACTCTAACACCAGGTGAGCTACACCACTATACGAAAAGAAGATTATTGACTATAGAAAAATACTCACCGGAAACATTATCCTGTTCTCTATCAAATTCGCTTTTTATAGAGAAGTTTGTTGGCATAAATTCACTAGGATCCTTCATAGATCCGATGCTATCAGCAGATGCTCTCTCTTTGAGCGAATAATCTTTGGCTTCTTCGAAATTCTTTTCGTCTTCAGACTTTATGATTGGAGTTCCTCTACCATGTTTATGGGTAGCTAAAGCCGAATATTGCGTCAATATTGCAGGGCAGTTGTTTCCTTGAGCGCAATGGAAATGTGAGCGTAGCTGGTTCTTGAAGCAGCTTTTTCCACCACATTGATCGAAGGAAGTAAAATAATCAAATCCTTCTAAGAGAGGTGAAACTGAGTGAGATTCTCTCATGTGAGTCTCCATGATTGAATGGGTCTCACAGGAAAAGCTGCAGTTAAAACAATGTAGATGTAACCTGGTCATACGCAGTTGGCAGTTTGGATATGATACAGTACAAGTATCAGGATTCGTATATACTTCGAAATGTTGGAATTTGATGCGCTGAAATATAAAACGACATCAATTTAGTGACTCTAAAAGAAGTGAATTTTTAAAGGCGAATTTTTCCTGTAAAACATTTCTAGTAGATATGTCTTGAGCAATGAAAATAGATTACGAAATATTCGATAAATAAGTAAACTTTGGAAAAATGACGAAATACTTACAGGAAATTCCTCGACAGTGGTAATTACAGGAGACTGTATAACGGGTGGTAACTGATTGCTTTTCGGTAGTTTGAAAGACGTAAATATTGCTTGAGGTGTTACCTGCAAAACAATTTGAATATATCAATGTTTGGATCAGAAGCTATTAAGTTTAGATGGCCTCTGTGGCTAGATTGCGCTGTGTGTAACGTCGTGCAAATTTTATTTATTCAGTAGCTGCTCACCGCGGTTTCACCCGCGTAGGTCCCGATCTCGCGGGAATATCGGGATAAAAAGTAGCCTATGTATTATTCTAGGTCTCCAGCTACCTATATTTCAAGTTTTATCGCAATCGTTTCAGTAGTTTTAGCGTGAAAGAGTAACAAAGTCACATACAGACAAACTCTCGCGTTTATAATATTAGTAAGTAAGATTTACAGAGCAACACATTATGGCATAATATTTTGAACTCACATTATCAGTCCAAACTTCAACAACGCGATTCTTGGGTGGTCTTCCTCGTTTCCTGCTGAACATTTCGTCCAAGGAACTGGACGGGTTTACGTGTTGCGGCGTAACATTTGGATTTGGGCCGAGGTTCAACTGGGCCTGAAGATTGGGAGTCAAAGTTGGCGCCATTTGAGCCAGTTGGGCCAAATTTGGTGGAAGATTTGGAAGACTTGGCAAATTCGGAACTTGGCCGAGTTGAGCGGCCATGTTCGGATGCAGTTGAGCTGATAATTGAGGAGTGAAGTTAGGAGCGAATCTAGCTGCTAAGTTTGGAGACATAGGACTCAGAATTGCGTGTTGACGATGGTGCTCCAATCTTCTAAAGGGATGTTCTTCTGATGATAAAATTACTGCTCCACAATTTTCCTGAAACACGACATAATAAATGTTATTAGATAGAATGTTATTAGATCTTTCATTTAAGATAAAGAAAAACATTGTTCATCACAAAATCCGAGAAAACACTAAAAAAGGTCCAGCAGGGCAATCTCGACATCGAGAAATTTCGGCTATTCTTAATGACTTGTGTAGAAATTTATGAAACAGTGCCATCTATGTAGAAATTTATGAAATTGCTTTTGCGTTCTACGGTAATTTATGGCACTTTTTAAATTAAACTAAAATACAGAAGTTATTAAGAATAGTCGAAGTATCCCAAAGTCGAGATTGCCTCACTGGACCTAATGGTAAAAATACTTACCCAAGTGCAATGGTAATGGGTAATATCCCTAATGTGCTGGCAAGCGGAGTTGCCACAAGGACTGTTCCTGGTGAAAGTCACGAAGTAGGCTTCAGTCACTTGGTTTTGTTGTTCGTGCTCCATCACGTGCTTCATCATTGTTGTGTGGCAACTGAAAGGAAAAAGTATTTTAGAGTTCGTCCAATGAATATATATTATGCAAAATTAATCAAGTTATGGAAGACTTGCTGCGCCCCGCTCGGTTTGATTGCAATCGGTTTAGTTTGTTGTATGGGTATAAATATATGTTTAATTTTGTTTTTAGCATTTAATTTTGTTTTTAGCACCCTTAAATATAATGTTTAATTTTGTTTTTAGCATTTGCTGTTATAGCGGCAATAGAAATACATCAACTGTGAAAATTTCAACTTTTCCAGTTATCACGGTTCATGAGATAAAGCCTGAGATACTGACAGACAGCGAAGTCTCAGTTATAGGGCCCCATTTGTACCCTTTGCGTATGGCACTCTAAAAATCTATAGATATAAGAAGAAAGAGCTTATAATTTCAAAAATCTCGTCTTCTGAAACATAATATTTACCGGGTTTTACTCGCGTTTTATTTACCGAGCTTTCGCTAACTTTATAGTTAGCATTTCAAGGTTGACGGTTTATTCTCTTCTTCTGTTTTATCTTCCTCTATAAAAATATAATTTAAAACTCAAAGTGTTCTTACCTATGAGCCATTTTGCAGCCATCAGCTAAGCAATGGTAATGCTTGTTCAAAGCGCTGCATTTACTGCATTTATCATCAGCTTCCTTACTGCCGTTAAATGTTTCAATGTATTTTCTGAAAACCTCCTCCATCATTGCTTGGTTCTGAAAATGGATAAAATTGAATTAATACCAATTTTACGCTCTGCTTTGGAGACGTAACTTATGCCAAACAAAATAAACTACTTCTTTAAGTTTTCTATGTTAATTTGACATCCAAAGATTTTAATATTTTTCCAGAGTCCTATTCGCGAGGGGACTGAGTCAGCTGAGTCCCATGAGTACAAATCGTGTAAGTTTAAAAAGTTGACATCCAAATATGTAACAAAAATTGGCAATAAAAAGTTAGTTTAATGAAATTACCGTTAATTAACGAAAGTAAATTAATTAACTTACAAAAGAATGACCATAATCATCCATCATTGAATTAGAGAGGTCATCATCGTGAAGGTTTCCACCAGGGGAGTACATGCTTAAATCTGCTCCTTGCTGCATCAGCGCACTTTGGATCACTGATGTTGGAAGCCTGAAAAAACATTTTTTTAGTAAGTATAACAGTCTTAAGTGAAAGCCCTTGCTTAATCAACACCTGTGCTAAATAACCGTCATTAAAAATAATAATAAAAAAACCGATTAATTTGTCCCACTGCAGACCGAGGGCCTCCTTTTAGAGGGGTTCGGCAGTTAGAAGCCACGAGTGCCTAATCCGGATTGGCGAATATTCCATGCATTCGGACTGTGGTGGGTCCATACAAGCTTTACTGTTATATACTTTCAACCGATTTGGCATACCTCTTAACATTCTTCATTATGCAATAAAACCAATATTTATTGAATTAGTACTAAAGTTATAAAATAGGGTAGTAAAAACGTACACAAACACCCCACAACAAAGGAGCATCATAAAGGTTTCAACTTGTGTCGGATCCATTCTGTTTTTTTTTTCATTCGATCCAAAAACCATAGTTGGCCCCCATTTCTAGTATCTATGCTTACCCAAAACTCATTTCCTGTTCCTTTCTCTCATGTTTCCTCTTATGAGTGAAGATCTGACTGCTGGAATGCAGCACGTAGTTGCAGTGTGGTCTGATGCAGTGGATGTGGTTGCAAGTTCTGCTGAAACGGCAGTCGCGATATGGGCAGGCTTCGTTCTTCATGTATTTCTTAAAACCATCTTTGGAGAGAGCCTCGTCTTTGATGTGGTAGGTTTTGTGTTTTTCTGGAAAATAAATGGTTTTGTTGACGTTGGGACTAATTAAAGCATCTGTCATAATCTACCTTAATAAAAGCTCATAGATAATTAAATAGCAATTGATATAGATTCAATGTTAAATAACCTCTACCTTCTTTGGAAGTCAAAGAAGGAAAATATGATGTGAGACTGCAGATCACACACAGGGAAGTTTAATGAATTCTTTGTTAAATTAGAAGGTAGGGACATAGCGAGACGCATTACATTAAGTCCTTTTTTTGTATCTTAATGATTCTCTTTGATTTAATTTGTTATTTCTCCAAAAAAGTAGTGGTGCCTATACATTTTCTTAGAGACATTATCCCAGACTTACCCATATCAGCCTTGTTCTTAAACGTATAAGTGCACCCAGGCCTTCTGCAGTGGAAGTGCGTAGTCCTTTGCCCTGCAAATACGCAGTGAGGAGCTGCACAGCTCTCGGTGGCTCTGAACCGCTGGAACCCTTCCTGCAGGATGGCGGAGTCTTTGCGGTGGTAGTTTGCGTGCATTTGGACGTCTGATGTCGAGATGTAGACCTGGAGGTAGGTAGTTGGAGGTTAGTATGATTTTGTGTCCGTTTCGACTGCTCGGCCACATTGGCGTGGAATAAAAAAGACCTAGTCAACATTACGAAGGAATTTGTAAAACACTAACAGAGAGGGCTGCAAATTAGAAGATTCAGTTATAAGAAAGTTATTAGGGTTTAACCATCCGCGCAGTCCATTTTCATGCAATTTGGTAGACGTCCCGTTTTTTTTACTAATCGTTGAAACAATTTCGCAGAAAATGCAGAAAGCATAAAAAAGGTCAAATGTTTGTATTTCATGACCTATAGAACCTAAACGCAATGGCCACGCGGTCGAAACGGAGAGAACTGCCCTACCACGTAGTTCCACGCTAATGTGGCCGAGCAACGGACACTATGATCTTATGGTGAAGCACTTCTTCACAAATCCAAGGGTGAATAAATAATAGCAGTAGATCAGAATATCTCTGTTGATAGATTATTAGTCTTCTAATTGACCTACCTTATCACACCCATCCTGGATACAATGGTAATGCGTCTGGCTCCGATTGTGGGGGCAATCGGAGAATCTTTCAGAGCAGTCGTCTAAAGGAGAGTATCTCATGAAGCCATGGGCCAGGGACTCGTCGCGTTTCTTATGCCACTGTTGGGAGAAAATGACAGAATGTTAGGATTACAAGAACAAATAAAAGTCTATTCAGTGTTCCCTCATGACCAAGACTATTGTAAGTAACAAGGTTGAAACGTCGAGGTAAGAGAGTAAATAATAATATGCGATTAAGACCCGGTAAAATGTAACTAGGTATATTCAGATTTAAGCGTTACTTATGAGTTGATACAATATGTATCGTGCGGGTTTTGTATATGTAATTGAAGGTCGAGCGAAGTGGAGACGTAAGCGCTGGATACTGAGTCCCGGGTTCCCTAAAAGGGATGCAACCGGGACCAACGCTCGGATGACGATGAATTAGTATAAAGTTCCGGGGATAGACTGAAATATTTGGTTACATAGCCGTATTATGCATCATACCACTCCCGATTCCAAGATTGCGAAGATTGAAAGCTTCAGTCTTATAAGCAGTTTATACCTTGAAATGTCGGATCATCTCCTCCTTTTTGCAGAACACCCTGGCTGTGCAGTCCATGCAGTGGAAATGCTCTCTGTACCCAAGGTCTTTGCAGTATGATGAACCGCATTCTAACGTCGAACTGTATCTGTTTGGGCAAAAATACATTTGATAATATAGATTGGAGTAATTAACAAAGATATACAACATTGGTTCACCTAAACCTAAAACAATATATGAATGACTTGTGACTTATAAAAACGCGGAAGGTTTACAATTTGGATGATATAGATTAAACTATTATTAACCTTGAGCAATGTATGAGTACAAAGCAAGCGTGTATTTCGAGCAAATAAATGACATTCATTTATTCAGTATTAAGGGACTTTAAAATTCGTTGAGCTTAACTGAAAACAAACTTTAAATGAATTTTATTTCTTGACCGACTTCGAAAAAAGCGAAGGTTTTAATTTCCTCAGATTGATTTGTGTGTACTAAAAATAGTATTTTTTTAAGGAAATACATCCAGACATACGTACATACATACAAACTTTTGCGTTTATAATATTAGTATGGTAAGATCAGATATTTGTAGTGAAAATAGCCATTTAAGTATAAAATCGTATAAAGTTATTTTAGTTTACTACTAAGATTAATTTGACTATGACTTCACGAAACCAATTAGTTAAAGTAGCAATTAAGTTTTTCAAGAACACACATACCTACTCTAAATTCAAGTCAATTGAATGTGGTTCCGACACCAGACCATCTGGCGTCGATGATTCAATATTACAAAAAAATATATCAATACCAAAATCTACATTTGATGCAAAAACTGGGCAAAAAGTCGATGGTGTTTCGTATTACTTTCATAGTTGAGACTAGATGGCGCTACTGGTTTAGTAAAATCCAGTTTGTGATTCGGGCTGTACGGGAATGTAACGTGCGTCCGTGCTTCGGAAGGCACGTTAAGCAGTTGGTCCCGGTTGTTATCTCTGATAGCAGTCGTTAGGTCAAGTTAAAATAACGTTAGGTCTCCCAAAGGTCTCTAACTTGATCAAACTCTAGCACACAACTTTATGATTAAGGAAAAAAGACGATAAAAAAACAGTTAATTTAAAACCAGCTGCACCCCGCGCCCCGCTTCCAAATTTCAGTTCCCGCGGGAATATAAGGAGAAAAATTAGCCTATGTGTTATTCTAGGTCTCCAGCTACTTTATATTCCAAGTCTCATCGTAATTGCTTCGGTAGTTTTTGCGTGAAAGAGTAACAAAATCACATACATACATACATACATACATACAAACTTTCACGTTTATAATATTAGTAAGATTAATTAGAAGTAGGATTTTCTACTGACCTTTTAACGTATCTGGAGTAATCAACAGTGGACTGCAGGGAGTTCTTCCTCGCCTGGTCCAAATGATTCAAAGCAGACAATAGACCTGTAAACAAAAACATACAAATAAGAATCATACTATGATAATATCATTGAAACAATCATTTCTTTAGAGTACTTTAAACTATATAATAGTTTTGTTGGGAACTGGGCCGCTTCAATGCTTTTTATTAGAAAGAACAATTTGTATTAATCATAGACTTTAATAAGTTTAAAATAGACCAGACTTTTGTACGCGAACACAAAATTAGTATGTTTTTGATGGTGACCATTGATATTTAGAAAAAGATTAGGCTGGCACAGATGTTTAGTAGTCTTCTAGATGAGACAACGTGCTATATTGCAGATTGTGTTCTCACAAAACAGATTTTAAAGGAAAAATCCAACAAAGGCAAAATCGCAAGGCAGAACTCGAACTAGTATCTCTCAATTTTGATGACTAAGGGACTCTTAATGTGGTCCACTCGGGTCGGCTTAAATCGCCAAGTGCATCTTTGCAATCAATAGATTATCAATGCATAACCTAAAACATGAACTAACAAACATTTTTGTGTTATGTGCTCAACTACCTTTAGTCAACTAACCTGTAGCCGCAGCAGTAATCTATGTTTTGAATAGTACCTAATAAACTTAGAAAGCAATGTCTTAAACTTCAATCTACACAGTTAAACATTAAACTCTTTGTTCATTAGCCCTCAATTTATTGCGCGACATTGCACAGCGCAATCTAGCCCCAAAATTAGCACTAGGCTTATACTATGAGTAGGTACTTTAACGACGGATATACCTTTGTTTTTTGTATATATGATAAATACATAAAACACCCAGACCAGATACAAATATTTATTTTTAAGCAAATATACTTGCACCCAGCGTGAATCGAACCGGCAACCTTCTATAGGCATTGTAGTCTTGCCCGACGTGCTACAGAGGCCGTCAGTTATTGTTAAAGTCTCTTTTTACCCGATTACGCGATGCAAAGAAGAAGTTATTTATCATTACAAGTAGTAGGTAATATAAAAAGGAAATGTCTAGAAGTCCAATCTAGAGAATGAAACATTAAACTCTTTGTCCATAAGCCCTCAATTTGTAGTTACAGTCTCTTTTTGTGTTTTACTTGAAAGAGGTTCAAAACGTTCTTACGTAACGCCCCTCCCATATCAAGTTTTCTAGTATCAAATAAATTATTATGGTAATTAATCAATGTTTTCTCCGAGTCACTCTGGAGCGGTCTATTGTGAGTGATCGTTGACTCGAAGTAGATACGTACATTGAGATACAAGAGTGTTTTTGTGTATCAATTTTTTAAATAGCGTGTTTTATTAGGGCTAGAATACTCAATATAATTTTGTTATATAAGCATCAATGTGATCCGAAATAAAATGTATGTTTGCTTTAATCGCGTTGCTTTTATTATGCTCTTTAACTGCTGAAAACACACTTGTGTGCGATTTTTTGATTTAAATGTCAGAAGTCAAAGAAGCATTTTTCAAAGTTTGATTTTGAAACGAAAAATGAGTTTTAATTTCAAATCGTCATTGTGAAAACTCAAAAAAAACCACACAAGTATTAATAAAGTATAAATACATAAATAAATTCTATAATCTAACCAAAAGCATAACAGATATATACATATATACTTTGTATGTTAAAACATTGTGTTTGGAACCCACGAAGCACGAGTCGGTCTCGCAATTGATCAGTTTTTTTTAACCCGTAAGAGATTGTATCATTTAAATGAGAACTTAACATGCTTGTGGAAGCAAATTGTTTGAAAATTAATAGGTTCTTGGTTTATGGGGCTTCATTAATTCTTGTTAACTATTAGAAAAAGTAAAGTTGTGGTCTAAAATGATATGATGAATAAACGACAAGCTTGTATTTTTAGCCGACTGCGAAAGGGTTATGGTTTTTAAAAGCATTAACAATATTTGGCTTTTTTTTTTAAATTCCAACACTACCAGCTCTCAGCTCTTCTTGTTCGTACTAACAAGAAACGCGTATACTTATACACTCACAAACCTTCAACTTTATAATATTGAAATCTCCTTGGTTTGCTCAACAAATTGAGGTGCGGTTGGGCACAACCCTTTATATATTTTAAGCACTTTTCCACACAATTATACAGATATACATTATTCCACACAAAACTGATCCATTGTATTGAAAAAAGTTGTTTCATATGAACGCTTTTTATTTGGTACATTCATGACGAAACGGTTTGGAGAATTTGAAGAAATTAATACCTATACTTATGTAGATTAGGCGAAACACAATAGATCTTAATATATCTTTAAGTATACTGTTGATATTACGTAAATATAGTACGGCTAAGTAAAAGGAGTGCGTCAAAATGATTTGAAGCTTAAAAGTGTGACATTAAATTAATTTAGGTTTTTGTCGCATTTGTAATCATTAAAATGTGGGAAATAAATCATCACATTTAAGAATAACATCAAAGTCATTGAAATTATTAAATTAGGGTAGGTACTAAAATGGAATAGAATAAAATGGTATCTTTACAGTTCCATACCTACCTAACTAAAGGGACTGTTTTACTAAGGCTCTACAATCAGACTTCATGTCTGTCAGTAACTTCAAGAATTTATCATGAAAGCTACCACGTATGTGCAAATGTTCCGTCCGATTCTTTATTGTTTCCAATTATGCTTGTGGAAAGTTGAAAGTAGCTTTAGGTTGCATTGTCGTTCTGAATTATTCCCAAAGTTTCAGCCCGCTAGCCAGTCGGCAAGATTCCGCCCGGACCGACAAACAAACAAACAAAAAAAGTGAGAGTACATAAAATATTACTTAAAAAAAAACGTGGGAAAATGGTTCTTTTGATGGCTATACGATTTAACAATTCAATGCTCTTCTAACTTTACATTTCAGTTACGAGTGCACTTACCCTAGACGTGCTATAACCGTAATAGTTCGTGATATAGTTTCTCTAATTAGTAAAGTACGTCTGTTTGTACCAAAGTAATGGATCACGAAACAACGCGAATGTTTTAGAAAACATTTAAAATCGTGGCCGGTACCACTAATCACTAATTTGTTGGAATTAGAATCGGATCGTTTTCGAAATTATATTTTTTAATGTGAGTTGTTGTTACAATGTATTGTTTAGTTTAGGGCTGCCAAGTTGTGAGAAAAAATATAATATCAAGCAAATATTTTCAGTTGTTCATACTCAAGTACGTAAGTCAGTGCAGCCACTTAATTAATTAATGAAAATGTTGATAACTTATTTTTTGACTCTTAATTTTTTTTTCAGTTTTCAGTTAGGCATAATTATGGCAATATTCGATTTTTTATACTACCTCTGCCATAACTTAGCTTTTTGGCCCCAGATGGCGCTTAGTAGGTACGAATTGTATAAAATTAACAGACTCTAGCGTCTCTTTAGCTAAAAGTTTAAAACAACAAGCATAGTTTGCGGTGGCTGCACTTCTTTAAAAACTTACTAAACTATGTAAAATTAAGCTAAACTAACTTATTTTAGTTAGGATAACATTCGGATTTACCTAAGCTATATAAACAAAGAATATATGACTCGTTCATTTTTTTACTAATATCTAAATTCAATCATACTGTGACATCGTTTAATTTTTTACCTAATCATGTGGATGGATAATGTATATTGTGTTGGTTTTAATTTTTGATTTTAAATATTTATATCTAAATTTCTTCTATGGTTTTCGCGATTTTGCATAATAAAACACTTTATTTATCCGGTTTTATCGCGTTTTTATTCAAACTATTACAATAACTCTATAGTCTGCGTACACTGAAACGTTTTTATTGCAAATAATTATGAGGCGGTAGTTTGCTGTAACTTTTTAGAATGTTAAAAATAGACAAATTACATCTCAGTCAACCTTGAAAAAGCCAACTGTAAAGTTGGCGAAAGCTCGGGTCAAATAATGAATAAAAGCGCGATAAAACCGGATAAATAAAGTGTTTTATTATTTATATCTATTTAAATTTTAAACTTTTACCTTTTTTCGTGAAATTATGACATGCCTATGTTATGTAATATAATGTTGTGGCAAAATAAATTAATTACTATGAATAACTGAAATTCGTCACCTAATTTCCAACTCATACAGTTTTTATACCAAGCCCATAACCAAACCACAGGCCATCCCTACGCTAATAAACGTTTATGGTTCTTACCTTAGTATTTTTAAGAAAATTTCGTAAGATATTGTATCTGATCGTTGATGCGAGACAATAGGGTCCTCATAATGCACATAATGGCTTTTTGGGCCCAATGAATGGAACCAAAGAGCTGGTTTATAGAGGAAAAATGAATGTTCTTTAATTTAGTTATTGCAAGAGTCGTTGTTTCTTTGGAGAGGAGAATGTACCTATAACAGTTGCTTTAAGTAAGTACTGAAATTAGTCAAAAACGTATTTTATTAATTCTAGGATACAGTTTTTCACTTGCTGCGTAAAACGAGGGAACGGGGCAGAGAGTATTTCTCTATCGCTCCTACTAAACTACCAAAGTTACATCGCAATCGGTTTAACTATTTTTATTATGAAGGAGGAACAAATACACATATTTTGATACTGAGTATTTTAACAAACTAATCATAGTTGGTTATTCTTTCTCTACACAAGAACCCAAAGGTTTGATTGACGAAAGGTCCAATTTATGATAGGTAGGTACCTACCAAGATATGGGTGTAACTTCCTTTAACGTATTTGTATACAATGAGGCACTTTAAATGCAGTTAAAAGATTCTAGTATCAGTGATTTATACTTTTAAAACATTTCACAATCAGATCACCAGTTCATCACCAGGAATCCTTCTCATAGCGGCAGATTGGAACCTATTAAGGTGTGGGATAACATCATAAAGAAACCCATGGTTTAATATTAAAGTTTCTAGTCCTTTAACCCTTTAACGGGGCCTGTTAAGGCTAAAAAAGACCCAAGAAGTTTTGCTATCCAGAGAGGCAATGCAGCCAGTCTTTTAAGCATATGGACGTTTTTGTAAAACAAATCAACGCTTAAAATATCCGCTCGAACAAGCGTATGCAGACGACCACGACCTCGTCCACATAAGACGTCCCCTTCTGTTTGTTAAGTCCATAACTCTGGGCGAGTCTCTAGTAATAATTAAATGCCATCATTATAATTAAGAGGCTTGTGCAATCTCAAAAAAAACTAAATTCTAAACTTTCAAAAACCCTCATCACGCCTAATAAGTAAAAGTGGGTGTTACTAACTAGCAATTACAATTTTTTACAGCAATAACTATGACCGGTTAGACACGAGATACAAAATTGCTACTTAGAAAGTTGATATTATCATCAATAGTTGAGATTTTGAGGTCACTATTCTTATGTGATTGTTGTAACACGCGTACGTTCATAAACTTAAGTTTAAGTTTTAATGAGATCACGAAAAGTATAGAAACTAGAAGTGGGTATTAAAAGGTCTAGTACAATGTTCCGATTCGTAGATCGGTGCAGTCATTAAGGAAGGAAAGAAATAATTCTTCGGGATGAGCGTGCCACATCTTATACCATATTCTAACTTATCAATAGATGAGATAGTGGTCTAACGCTAATTTATCGTTTCAAAAACGTAACTTAGTGAAAGTTGCATATTTAGTCATTCAGAGTGTTAGGAAATCTAACAATTTACTGATTTTTGTCCAAGGCGATGAAGATCAAATATTATTAAATTTACTTTGTAAATTCTATTAATTAAAATTCAATGTCGTCACATCCAACATTTCCAAAATAAAGACAGGAAGGATTTTTATGTCAGTATTCAAATTCCACAAAATATTTTACGAGGAGACATAAAAACTATTGTTTCATCAATAATTCTTTACAATAAATCTATTTGAACAGTTATCAAGTAATGTCATAGACAGTGAAACAAAATGCCTTTAGAATGATAAGTTTTTAAACTATACAGAGTTTGGAATAGGTAAAGTTATTGTCTCATTTCGCATTCAGGAAGCAAGCTTTGTTCATCCTATTCAAATTGAGGAGACTACTGAAGAATGTTAGACTTTTTAAATTGTTTATTGATTTGATAGAAGACTTCTCTACAATACTTGGAATATTTAACATTTACTGAACCGATTACAACGAAAGCATAATAGACTGCTAGTTAAACTTTTTAAATTCACACGATTTAGAAATATTTTTAGCAAGGAAATATATTTCCAAAAATCCCCATGACAGGATTCAAACCTGCGTCCTTTCGCTAACCAGGCGAATGCTCTAACCACTGAGCTACACAGGAATCACGTAGCTCAGTGGTTAGAGCATTCGCCTGGTTAGCGAAAGGACGCAGGTTCGAATCCTGTCATGGGGATTTTTTGGAAATATATTTCCTTTTTAAAAATATTTCTATGTTTAAAATGCCTTGAGCAATAAAAACAAAAAGAAATATTCACACCATTTGTTAACATATTTACATTTTACCGGGTCTTAATCGCGTACGATTTTTATTTTCTTACCTCGACGTTTCGATCATGTTACAATGATCTTGGTCTCGAGGAGACTGCTAGTTATTAGAAAGAAGATATATTTAGTGTGAAATAGCGTCTGATAGGCCATAGACTAGAGTCTAAAAACATGAAAGTGAAAGAGGATTTCTGAAAACTGCAAAATTCCGAACAATAACTTAATAAATCGAAGAATACAATCGTAAATATTACAATTTTCAACATAACAATAATATATTTAAGATTGCAAGATCGCGGACAAAGAGATCGAATGTAAAAATGACAAAAAAGATTTATTTCACACGTTTTAAAATTACACGCGTGAGACAGCTGTGACCACGGGGTCTTAAATTCTTTCGGAATTCATAATCCTGCTGGCATTTCGATAAGTGGAAAATGAGTAAATGTCAGTATATCTGTTAAACATCATTGGCACGATCAAGCTCGAGTTTCAAGCGAGAAATTGAGGACGTGTGAAAAATTGTAGACACTTAGAAAACAATTGGTCACTTCAAAAATAAACAAAAATTGTCGTAAGAAACAATGTGGCTTCCTACGTCATCGGCTTGTCAAGTCATTAATTGAAATAGCTACTGGTTGCTATGATTCATTTGACTCTAGTATTCACATAATTCATATCTGCTCAGTTTAATGCTTGACGCTTGAAATAAGTTTGATCGTGACTAAGACTAATTAATTTTAAAATACAGTTCGTTACACGTCTATGATTCGAATTTCGAACGTCACTTAGGATTTAGATAAAGTGATTTAATTTTTGAAAACGAATATTGGAAAGCTGTGCATTAATTTCTGACAGAATAGAAAGCTTATTTTCATTAATGCCATTGTTTTCGACACTGATTGGTCCGTCAACGATTATCGCATCAATACCGCTAGTATCTTTCGCTATTATTCTATCCAAATTGACATTTACTCTTGCAAGAATGTTCTAAATTAACGAACACGATATCAAAAAATATAGTTGCTCGATAAACGTCTTTATTCCTTATCTGTTAAGGAAAAAGTTAAACGTTTAGACCGCAAAACTGAAACATCACGGTAGAGATAAGACCAGTGTAAGTTGGTATATGTTGTTGATTACTTTATTAATGTTTTTATTGAAAGTTGGGATCGAGTTAGGTTGGTCGTTGAAGCATCGCATTGAGGAGGCAATGAGGCGGGGCAATGGGTGTATGTTCGAACGAAGATCGGGCTATTGACACACGCTGCGTATATTATATGTAGATACGTATTTATGGAATACTCTGGCTTATTAATGAGTTACGATGATACACAGAAAGTTTGAAAGGATATTATAGATTTAGTAATTTAAATGAAAATAGTTTCAGCAGCGAACACAATGTCAGTTATAGAAAGTATGAACTTCATCAATACGAGAATGCAAAATATGACGTAATATAGAAATAATCCACTAGATGTTTCTCAATGATGTTATTTTGAGCCTATAGCAATTACAGAATGTCCGATTTGCTTGTCATTCTTGGACTTAAAAATGGGCGTTTAAAAATAAAAACTTAAGTGGTATTGTTACAAAAAACATTGTTATTAGCATATAGCGTGTCTATTGTATTTAAGTACTTTAAGTTACACAACTAATCGAATAAAAATATGAATCTCACATCCCAATTGGTACGAAACAGGATGAATCATTCTGTGAACGTTACGTCAATGTATGGTAATGGACCACGATCATATTTCTGTTAAAACACTACTACATCTTGATTTTGATCTTTATTTTCTGGTTTTAGAGTTCAATGTTGATTGTTAATGAAAGATGCGGGTCGAGGAATGTTTGTTTGAATTCTACGTACTTTTTATTACAATATCTCGAGATGTACGTACAGATAAGGAGTAAACGTGTCTAGTTTTATTTTCCTTACTTCGATTATACGTATTGTGGCTACGAGATTGGAAATAATGTATTTTAAAGTTTTCCTGTACAGATAACGTAAAAAATTTCATTGTTATAAGTACGTTACTGTATTTTATATCTGTGGATCTTATTGTATTGTTGAACCGATTTTACATATTCTTTTAGAAATTATTATTTTAATATTATTTGTTTCCTTGATCATTTGCGGCGATAATGGTTGACGCACATTGTAAAGTATTTACGATCACCCAATCACTTAATACTTTATCGATTTTCTGTAAGCTATTGACTATTGTCACTTACTTTTCTTACAAACCATGCTTTATAAACATCGCGATTCTGTATTTGTTACGAAATCGGCTCAGTCAACGTTGAACCCAAAAATGAAATACTTAAACATAATACACATCCGCATTTAACTGCAAAAAAATCAAATAGAATGAATTTGGCGTACCGCAAGGCTCTGTATTCGGTCCAGTTTTTTTGCAAATATACATAAACGAGTACAGTTAACTAAAGTTGGTAGATACATCAAACCTAGCAATCTAATGACTAGCATCGAAAATTCGATCTCCAAATTGACTTATTAGCTAGTGATTACAACTGCATTGTGTACAGCGTAGTTAATTTTATATAATGAATTGTGTAGTCCATTAATTACTCGGGTATGATTTGAAGTACATGCCTTAGTCGATCGTAAAGTGAGGTCGGCGGATGAAAGGGGGAGATAATTATGAGCATACGCATGCGTAGATCAAATCGGGATCAATCGATCGATAAAGGTTGGAACCAGACCAAAGACAATACAGTTGGTCCATAGTTGGTCGACTGTTTGCAATCAAAGACAGAAATTGTTCCAAATAAACAGATTATCCGCGTGACTTTAGAGCTGAAATTAAACTGCTCTTATTTTTGAAGAAATGCTTTCCAAAAATTGCACCCGACAGGACTTGAACCTGCAACCCCGATATTCCGTATCGTGCGCTTGCCAATTGCGCCACAGGTGCTTGCTCTGTCATCGTAAACTGCTCTGCTTAAAACCTTCCATGTAAATTTAATATTTGCAAGGCAACCAATCAAATGCAGATGATCTATATAAACTGCGTAAAATTTGGAAGTTTATCTAAATCTTATTAAAACGTCGACTAAACAGTAATTATTCCATAAGTTATCGGCCGATTGTGAAATTTCCAGTCTGTTTCTACCCACCGTTCGATAAGAAGATCTAGATGTTGTAGTGATTGTTTGCATTACGTGTAGTTGAACATTCTGATGGCGATTCATTATTGTATTGTTGATCGATGCCTTTTGTGGACTTTTAGTCTTTATAGGGTCCTACAAGTACCTTTTTAAGTGTTTTATAAAAGCGGTGTTGGTTGATTGGTAGATACCTCGACTTTAAATCCGAAGGTCGTGGTCTCAAATCTCGGCCGCGCACCAATGTCTTTTTGTTTAAGAAAAAAAGATGTGCGCATTACCATTGCTCTTACAGTGAAGGAAAACATCGTGAGGAAACCCATGGCTTTAAAGTCCAGTTGTAGGGCTAATTGAGAAACACACAGTATCACAAGTAGCCCTTCAACAATCTTAACTTTAAATTTTAGGCGTTTTATTAGCTGTTTACAGAATTGATGATTTTGAGAATACTGTTTCATTTTACTACTTCTATATTATTATGAATATCTACAATTTCCCGTTACTAGTTTTTATTTTCAGTTTTGAATAGATTGTGCATTGCCGTCTGGTATTTTTCATTAGTAAGAATTTTGTTAATAGGAATTCCTTTTAAAACTACTATTTAAATTTCAAACGTGTTATCGATAATTCAAAATACTAGGTACTACAAATATTAAATTGTCTTCCAGTACTTCATCTTTTTACGGTTCTTTATCTTAAAACGTAAAAAAGGAATCCTTTTAAGATCACCATGTTGTGCGTCTGTCTATCTGTCTGTGTCTTTTACTTCTGACAAATTGACCTACAAATTCTATAAAATGAACAAAGGAATCAATCGCTATTCCTATAAAGCTATAACAACACGTAATACCCATTCTACACAAAACGATTGAAGTAAATGATTCCACATGATCTTGTTTCTGTTCTTGTCCGGTTTTACTTTGTCTCGTCTGTTTGTCCCTTTTTGTCGTCCTTTTAGTAGTCAATTAGAGAGAGTTGTGTGACGTTGATGTAATTAAAGATGCCTTGATTAAAGTTAATTAAAGTTTATGTAATTTTTAGTTGTTATATTATTTTTGTAGTTAGTTATATTTCATTTTGATGTATTTTTCTCAGTGTTTCCTGTCGGGTGCAGAATTTTGGAACGCATTTTCAAAAAATAGTTATATTTTTATCAAGATAAATACTGGAGCTTTTAGAAACTATTTATAGTGAAGCTTCTCTGAATCTGTATTTTAATGTTTTTCTACTAAGAACTCTACTAAGAACTACTATAGAATTGTTAAAATCGGTTGTTTAGTTTTCCTTTTTGTACCTATTATTTTCTTTGGTATAATTAGCAAAAACGACATATATACCTAATCATATCTTTAGGTTGACTGACTGTTCAACTAAACCGCTAATAATTAAAATTTGAAGAGTAAGTTAAGCGTAAAAAATCGTTTTAAGACGGCCCTGTTAGAATAAGACAAACTACATTAATTAAGACCAAAGAGAAAAACACATACTGCCCCCTTTACATTGACGGATAGATGCAATGGAACAGATTACAACAATTAATGCATTGATAATAATCAATAAGAATACGTTACATTGTCTTGTTCAGACGTTACATAAAGTATGCAGGTGAATCGATTTTATTCAGTTTGTTGATGAATATTTACTTATAGGTATTTATTTTGGTGATAATAATATCAATTATAATACTAGTGATATTTAAATTTGATTTGAGAAAAAACTAGATACAGAAACCCGATTAGCTTAGTTAGCTTTTAACTCTAGATTTTGACTCTGCCAGGCCATTTTGCACAGAAGCTGCGCAAAGCGAGTTTAGGTATTAACCTACACGTAGCAGCGCAATGCAAGTCTAGGTATTAACCTAGACCGCTTCGCGCTGTTTCTGTGCAAAATGGCCAATGACGTGATCATCGATCGATCACTTCATTGGCACATTCGTAACGTTAGTTTCAATTTAGTCACAGTAGTGTCATGAAGACTCAATTTGGACTCAAAAGTAACAAAAATTAAACTGAATAGGCCGTTGTTCAACATTCATTTAGTTATTATTAATATTTTTTTAAATGTGTTGTTTTTGTAATATTTTTGTGGTTGATCAAATAAGGTATTATCCATCTATCTATCTAAATGAGTTTAATTATTAAAACAGCCTGGCGCTGTGATTCTATAGGCACCTACCTACATCTAGGTAAATTAAAACTGGGTACAAACAGCCACAGAATACATAACAGTAGGTACGTACACCCAATGAGCACTCTGCAACAATAGCAAGCAACATTTTCAAGTTATAATAAAAAGGAAAAGAGTATCTCCGGGGTCACATAATGCATTATAATTTCATACAAAGATACAAACTACAAAACTCGAATGAATATGCAAAAGATGCATGCGTATGGCAATTGAGTTATTGTGATCGGACGCGAGTGTGCGATCTGGTTTAGGGGTATTTTACATGCGTCTTTTATACGTTATTTTATTTTTTATTGTACCAATTATGAACAAAAATAAAAGTAAGTTTATAAAAGTACCTTTACAAAGTAGTATGAGGTGTTTAAAACCAATGAACTCGATTATATGTGGAAGTAGCAATCCTTTGAAAAAATGTTCCACGCAAACGGTGGTTGGGAGGCCTAGAATGATGATTCGACCGCTAGTCTGTCACTAAAGATCGTTAGCTATTGGTCGATCCAAAGGTCGATCATACGTAATACTGTACGGAACACGTCAGTGTGTGCATCTGCTGCTGTGACCGTGGAACATGTTTTTTTCGAATTTAATAGAGAAGTTAGATCTTTATTCTATTTATTCCTCGTAGATTTAAAAGAGACAAACAGTGGACTTTAGACTAGAAATGAGGTGTAGCTGCTAGACTATTATATTTCATAGATTTTTTTGTTTTGTCTTCAGTGCCTAAGTGACGAATTGCCAATGTATAATAGCATATAAACTTCTAATTTTAAATATATTTATTACCAAATAAATTACAAGAAAAAAAATGAAAAAAAACCCATGACTTTCTTGTGTCTTCTTCTCATTGGAGGTCGCGCTCCGAAGACACGGTAGTTTAGTTGACATTTCTAAAAAATATGTAATAATATTTAAAAGAATAAAAATATATTGATTTGATTTGCATCTTTTTGTGTTGTGAAAACACCTTAACATTATCACAAACGCACACTAACACAGAACGAACTATACGCACTCGCTACGCCTGTCTGTGTGATGCGCAAACGCATCCAAAGAAATGCATATTTTATGACGTCTACTCACATTCAGCGCGGTGCCACAAAGAAAATTATACGCACATTAAATCCGTGGAGGTGTTAATTTTGTCTTTTTTCATTAATTTTTAACTGTGAGGGACAATTGGTTAATGTGGTAGTGATATTCATTTATGCGTTTTTTTAAAAGGACAGTTTTCATTTTGTTTTATTTTCAATTTCATGGCTTTAAAAGTCTCCAACGGTCAAAAAAGGACCAATAGAAGCTTGTACTAAAAATACTAGCTTGACTTGCCTGTTTCTCTCGCTTGACTGATACGCGGAACTTCTTTGTTTATATCGCCTATCCATTCTGTGGTCAAACTAATTTTCACATTGGGCGTTGCCAATTGCCAATAAAAAACTTATAAACAAATTTTTAATATAATTTCATCCTAATCGGTCTACTAGCAGCGATAAGGCCGCCCCTTTTTGTTCGAATTGTAGGTAAATGCATTTTGTTTTTTTTTTTTAATATTGAATTATTCTATCTAGGTAGTGTTGGTTTGGTCTTATCATTCTCTAGAAGAAAGACAACGGTATAACACGAAATATTTAGAGCAAAAAAAATATATTTCTATTAAATCCCCATGACAGGATTCGATATTTTAATTATAATAATAAAATATTCGAAAATCGACATGACAGGATACGATATTTTAATCAAAATTCGTCTCCACACATTTCCTGTCCCCGTACAGGGATATGCGAAGTTAATTAACAAAAGATAGAGCTGATAGATCACTGTAGTACAGTGCACACATACGTTACAGATTATACCCTGTATCCTTTAACATTCGCACTTTATATGGATACCATCTAAAGATGTTTGTCTTGATAATATAATAGAGGTGACATCGTGTAACAAATACTATGTGTTTATTGTAAGCTGAAATAGAGTTGTGACTAGACGTCTCCGTCTACTCGACCAACTTTTGTTCTACAATTTACGGTTTTTTTAATGTTAATTTTTAGTGTTTTGTTAAGCGAGCGACTGTAATATAAGTTTAAAAAGGGGTGGGTACTAGAAGTCTAGTTGACCTACTTTTTTCGTTCAAACTTTGGAAATAAGGACGTTTGTGAATTTTGATGATGTTTTACTGGAAAATAAAATGTTCTGGAAGTTATAAGTCATTAACTTCATTATAATTTATGTTAATTTTTATCTAGAGTACTATTCCAAATATTAATACAATGGTTTTTCCGACCGAAAAAGTCCGAATTTCCAAAACTCGTAGAACAAAGTTTTTGTTCTAGTACAACTCCCTTTCGTCATCTTGTGAATATGTGCTTTCTAATTGGGTATAATTTAAAACTCTTTGATAAAAGCTAATGGTAGCTTCGTTGCAATAGGAAGTTAAGATAATTGTTTGGAGAATGCAATGGAGATCTTTGTTGGTCTTTCTTTACAGGGACTTGATTAGATTTACGTTGTTATCACCCATATTATAAGCCTTAAAGCATTAAAATGTAGAATTTATTTTTATTTTAGATATAACATTTTTATTTTAGATATAACAGAGCCCTTAGTATGAGTTTTGATAGTTTATCGTCTCGATGAAACTGGTAGTTTGCTTCATACATTTTCCATCAGCGCCCCTAGCGGTAACTATTATGAACTAAAATAATGCATGGAAGAAAACTGCCAGTTTCATCGAGACGATAAACTATCAAAACTCATACTAAGAGCTCAATCAAAACTCATACTAAGGGCTCAGGAATCGCAACTGCAATCGTCTTCAACATCGCAAGTTAGGACAGAGAGAGAGAGAGATGAGAGATGTGAGTTAGAAAAGATTTTTTCTCACGCAAGCGTATATTATTACTTTTTGATTCAGAGACAAAGTAAAATCGGCCTTAAATTATGATATCACTTAAAAGAGTAAAGTCAATATTTTTTTCTATTTTAGATTTATCATATTTTTTTGTTCATTTTAGGTTTAGAAGTCAAGAATGGGAAACGGATTGTGGTGGTCTTGAAATACGTGTGGTCCGACGACATTGTAGCGGTCGCGGGGAGTCGTTGGATGGACGTTGACTCGGGCGAGCTGTTTGTTGAGGGGGCTAATATGATTGCTTAGATAATGATAATCAAGATAACACGAAACAAAGACAGAAGATACAGTCCATGAGTTTCTTGTGGCTTCTTCTCATCGGAGGGCGCGTTCCGAAGTCACAATAAAATAATTACACCTAAGACGTAGCCAAATGATCATCATGTGCATTTATTGTTGTACAAGAATCTAAATGAAATAAACTAAGAAATATTTTTAGCAAAGAAATATATTTTCAAAAAATCCCCATGACAGGATTCGATTTCAGGAGCGAAAGGACGCAGGTTCGAATCCTGTCATGGGGATTTTTCGGAAATATATTTCCTTGCTAAAATATTTCTAAGTTTAAAATGCCTTGACCAATAAAAAACAAATATGGAATATGGAAATAAACTATTTTGATATTTTTTTTAGTCCGCCGTGTATTGGTGTAAAAATTTAAATGAGTAACATCAACTAAAACTAGAATTCAAAATGCAGGTGGGTAGATAAATTACACAGAAAATGTCTTAATTCATTCCACACATAATATCTTAGATTATTTATGTACCCGAAGGTAGGTATAAAATGATTCGAAATAAACTAATTGACCAGAACATAATTATACGATTTATGAACTCGATCCGAGCAATCCACTCAAATTAGAACGTAACTTTATAAGTGTAATTATTCGTACATACTTTTTTTCTTTAGAAAATTATTGTCTATGATTTTTTTTAAGGTGAACGGTTCCGTAGAATTTGATTTTCTTTGTTTATAGCTTTATCTCGCGGATTTGCCCGCGTAAGTCTCGATCCTGTGGGTATTTCGGGAAACAATTTCTTATAGAATGCCTATATTGTATTTTTATGCAGACCTACTCCACCTAACAATGTCTCGGGCACTACATCACCATAATTAGCATGGACTAAAAGTTGTTTGCTATGTATAAATCGTCAAAAGTTGGAAAAAACGCCAATCACAATTATTAATATGATAATAAAGAACACACATCAGCTGTTTAGGATGTGCGTTGATCCGTTAAAAAACTCCAGAATCTGAGCATATTATCGAAACAAAAATCAATTTTAGTTTAATTTAATTTTGTAGTTAATAACCACTTTTTAAGTACTTATCATACTTTTTTTTAAGAAACGGTCAATTACAAGTCTTCAAAAATGTATATCTTACTTCTTATCTTACTAATATTAACGCGAAAGTTTGTATGTATGTATGTGAGGTTGTTACTCTTTCACGCAAAAACTACCGAACCGATTGCGATAAAACTTGGAATATTGATAGCTGTGGACCTGGATTAACACATAGGCTACTTTTTATCCCGATAATCCCGCGGGAACGGGACTTAGCTGGTGAAACCGCGAGGCGCAGCTAGTAATTGGTATAAATAACGCTATAGTTTTTTAAAACAGTCCCACTGAACCCTAAAATCTAACTAACTAATACGTAATCGATATAATATTGATAAATATCCACAATCACACCGTAAGAACTAAACATAGAAGGAGCAATTTAATTACAGTAATTAACAAATTTTTAAATGAAATATAACTTTATAGCCTTCGGGGTATCACGGTTTTATAAAATTTCTTTAGAAAAGGACAAAGTTATGCCCTCTAGGTGTGTAAGAGGGAGATAGAAGGAGGTAATCGATGATTTTTTATCGAACAATCGATATGTCATTTCGAATAATTTATAAGTTTCTCGTTATTCGAAAATACGTATTTTGTTTTTGAAGTTAGCGAAATGAGATAACTTTTTTATTGTGTTTTTGTTTAAAAAAGCCGTTTGGTTTTTTAGTTTCTGTTGGAAATATGGGTAGTTTGTTAAAATTAATTTTACGCCGCGTAGCTCTGGCATAGAATAAATAAAGTTATCCTATCTCATAGAATAGGGTTACCCCATCTCATAAAATAGGGCTACCCCATCTCATAGAATAGGGCTATCCCATCTCCTTCCGTATGGTTGTCGTAAAAGGCGACTTAGGGATCTGGGGAGACGAGTAAACTTTTTTGCTTGGTCCCAATAAGATTTAGTGTCAGGCAGGCAATAAGTATCTATGCCAAAGGCACTGAAGTGATATTTCTGCGCAAAACCTACTTACTTTGAGGTTTCAACCATGTTCTACTGGTCTTGATCTCGAGGGGACCAGTCTTGGTTGCGAGGGTGCCAATCTTCTGGCGGTTAATCCCCTTACTTATAAACGCTGGTTAACAGCTGCATAACTATGTATCGTTTGTCTTTTCCTGTGTCATGAAGTTCCAAAGTTGACAGACAGAGACAAACGTCACATAACTTGGCCATCTGTTAATCATCGTTTATAAGTAAGGGGGCATGACTATAATTGTAACATGGTTGAAACATCGAGGCAAGGCAATAAAATAAATAAATATAAATAAATTAATATTTAAGTACATTACACACAGCGCAATCTAGCCCCAAACTAAGCACCAGGCTTGTACTATGGGTACTAGACAACGGTTATACTACTTTTTTTTTTTTGTAAATATAGGTAGGTATATATTTACAAAAAAAAGTAGGTATAATAATGTCTTTCTATGTACAATATGTATTACACATAGAAAGACACCCAGACCAGATACAAATATTTATTCTTAAGCATAAATATTTGCACCCGACGGGAATCGAACCCGCAGTCTTTTGCATTGCAGTCGAGCGTCCGCCAGACGCGCCACAGAGGCCGTCAATAAATAATGATACGCGATTATGACCCGGTAAAATGTAACTAAGTCAATTAAGTAACCGTGTAAATTTAAAAAGCATAAATCTATCTATAACCTAATTTTAAAGAAAAGTACGTAAATAAACAACAAAATAGTTTGTTAAGTCGGAGTTTTGTGTCAATTACGGGCTCGGAGCGACTCCCAGGGCCTCAAATGCCTCAATTGAATGAATTCGTCTCTATTGAGGCAGATTACTCGGCCGAGGTTTCTGCAATTACCGCTAGGGGACCGAGAGACGAATTGAGGCAAATATCACATTATTAACAAGTATTTCGGTTCATTATCAAACTTTGTGTACTATAGTGTCCCGTGGATTCAGCCTCGTAAGTCCCCATATTGTAGGATTTTTTAAAATGCTTCTCATATTTCGTAATTTGTTTTTATTGCTCAAGGCATAACTGTAAAGTTAATCATTGGCGCAGGTAAATCACTGGAAAGTGATCCTGTAGATGTCGACTCAGTCGAGCATAAGTCGAAAAAATAGTAGACAGGGAAACATTCATATTCTTAAATTCGCTGCTCGAGATGGGAACTTGCGTGGCCGAGCGGTTTAGGCACTGGGGTACTGATCCAGGGACGCGAGTTCAAATCTCGCCGCAAGTGAATTTTTGAAGATTAATTTTTCCTTTAAAATATTTCTAATATTGCTCCTCATGTTAATTTAGGTATGTTATTTCAATTAGAAATATTTTGTTGCATGGATATATATTTTCAAAAAATCTCCTTGACAGGATTCGAACCTGCTTCCTTTCGCTAACCAGGGGAATGCTCACAGCAAAACGGACGCGGGTTCGAATCCTTTTATGGGGATTTTTTGGAAATATATTTCCTTGCTAAAAATATTTCTATGTTCTAATATAATATCCTTGAGCAATAAATACAATTTTCTATAGTTTTTTTTAGTTTGATACCTTTACAATCACTGGTTCTATGAGACATGAAATTTGGAATATGTGTTCTTTGTGATGTGTCCCATCACAAAAAACACATACTTCAAATTTCATCATATTGTAAAAACTGCAAACAAACCCGCAACCCTCTCTGTCGCAGGTGAGTACTCACCCACTATGCCATAGAGGTCTACTTTAGGGCCGAGGTAATCGTTCTATTAATGCTATGCATTTCAAATCAAACAATCATTTAAATAACCAACATTGTAACCAAAAAGTTTAACTATCCGAGAAACATTCTAGAAACATCGGTTTCTTTGCACTTTACTGTGAAAATTGACACCGTACTAAGATGTTTAACTACTAACAATAGACATGACATCAGCTTTGCAATAGGAAGAATAATTTTAAAACTGTCCGTCGCAGTTTTGGTCACGTAAAATTCGGTCTTTAATCTATTATGTCTTTATATATAAAAATGAATGCCTATTTTGCGTTGTCACGGCATCACGCATGAACGGCTGGACCGATTTCGATAATTCTTTTTGCGTTGTGTTTGTTATGATCAGGAGAAGGTTCTTATGAAAGAAAAATATGGGACTTACGCGAGTAAAACCGCGAAGCGCAGCGAATATAATATTTGACGATATAATATAATTATGTTATATCTGCTGCTATTGCAGCACATAATTTGTTTTTTTTTGCAGTAAGACATTAGATCAAATTTTAAAAAAGATTTAATTTTGGACTACAGATGTTTATAATAACCCACTTTCGGACTTTTATTGTCCCAAAACACACAGTATATCTATCTCGGCTTGTGATATAGGTACTAAAGAAAGAATGAACTACAGTAACATTAAAATACCTACATAAATGTTATTAAATATACCAAACAATATAAAAACCAGCTTGAAAACAAAATATTTCTTTTACCGTGTTATCTAAACCCGCAAACCCGATGTTCGTCCGACGCAACATAGAACTCGTCTTGTTTTGTTTGAGGATGTTCTCTCCATTCTTCTATTTTTTAATTCTCTTTGGACCGGAATAAATTATACGTCAAGTAATCGGTTTTTAGGTGACTAATTATTGATTCTAAATTCAAAATAAATATTTGAACACAACGATGAACTTTTACGGTAAAATTGACGGTGCTTTTTGAAATTCGAATGTTTTTTTTTTAGTTAACTGTCAATCGCATAGCTAACAGATGGATAAAGATGTTTCTTTGTCACTAAACTTTTAATATTTTTCAAAATTTTAGCAATCCAAGTGTCTTAGCTTGAGTTAAAATATAATTGTTTAAATTTTTTTTAAATAACTAAATATATAAACAATTTTTACAAAAAAAAACTAAAAGATAAAAATTACAAAAACAAAAATAAACGTAAAATAATTATTAAAATTGTAGCACAATGGTATTATTGTATCGTTAAAAGCGATCTCTTCCAGGCAACCTTTGGGTGGACAAGAATTGATGGAGGTGAAGGGTGGGTTGTTCAATTTGTTGAAAAAATAAGGAAAGATCTACGTCTAGACAAGTGACATATATACAAACTAGGTCTAGTACTCAAACACAGTCGTATGTAGCAATCGTCACACGCCAATAAAGCACAAATCACTGGTTACCGGACGAACTATTACAGTAAATGGGAAACTGGGGCCCTCTACCGAACGAATGGGGGAACACTGATTGTCTATTTTTACCCGACTGTACCGGCTAGATAAAGGTGGTGTCAGTTTCGACCAAAAATGAGTCTAATTTAATTTTTTTGTTAATGTTAAGTCAGCTGTGGTATCATCTAATTAGCATCCACCGCTACTAGCTGCTATTTTTTTTTACACGTAATAGGCTAGCATTTGACCTCATCTCACCTGATGGGAAGCGATGATGAGGTCGACGATGAAGCATGCATACCTAGAAGGTACATATTCACTCTGGATTTGAAGACCCCAAGGTTATAGGTTTGGGGAAACAGCGAAGCTGGCAGAGAATATTTACTGTCAAAAAACATATCTCGTATTCTACATTGCTGCTTTGAAGTAATCACCGGTAGCAACCACGTTACGTCAAAGCAGCAATGTACTGCAATTTAGCAACTGCTAGCGGTGGATGCTAATTAGATGATACCACAGCAGGTCATTGAGGTATAGTAAGTAACTAGTAGGTACCTAGTACAGGTGACGTCTCAAATAAATTACATGTTCTTTTTACGCGAAATAAAAACTGTCCCCAGGTTATCTATCTAGTGGACGTCTGACAACCGTGGAAAATGACGGCACTATGCAGTACATAGCTGCTTTGACGTAACGTGGTTATTACCGGTAATTACCTCAAAGCAGCAATGTACTGCGTAGTGCCTGTTATTTTCCACTGTTGTCAGACATCCACTGGATAGGTAATCTGGGGGCAGGTGTAATCTAGGTCAGCGTGCTTCATTTTAGACTGCATCTATACTTACCCTAAGGTGTACCTAATAGTGTTGAAACGCTGGCGTATACGAAATTAAAAAAAAATGTATGCTAATTAAGTTATTATGTACTAGTACTAGAGGTGATGTCTCAAACATAATGATATTGCTTTTACGAGAAATAAATATACAGACCTATAAAGCCGCTGCAAGGCTGACAAAATTGTTATGTCTATCGTAAATGAAACGAGCATCGCTGCGAAATATGATGTAGCCTACAATTTAAGATATTTTTTTAACAAGAATACTTATACAGGCTTTTATATTATTGTTGTTTTCTCGACAATAATAATTAATTTAAAATTCTGACTTGAAAACAACAAAATTTCATGAGTCTCCAGACACTGAACCGTCCAAGGATTGCCTAGAAGAAATAGCTTTAAGCTATTAGGCCGCCCATTGTAGATTTAAGCCTTTTTATGTGTTTTTGTAATGTTTAAATGTAATTTAGTGTGTTAGGTACAAACAATTAAAAATTAATCCATCTACACCCTTACTTATAAAACATTATTTACACATGACTAAGTTATATGATGTTTGTCTCTGTCTATCAACTTTGAAAGTTCATGTGACAGTAAAAGACAAACGATGCATAGTTATGCAGCGCATTAATTAGCGTTTATTTATGGGAGCTAATCTTTATAGTTTAATGTTTTTTTTGTTATTACAAAACTCTATTTTTCTTAAAACGCACCCTTCGACACAATTCCACATATTAGCTAAATGCTAGACTCAATTAGCACGAAGCTGGTAACACAAATGTTTAGAACATGACAGATAGACTGACTTACAGACTTTGTTTAGCAATAATTACGTGAATACAGATAATTATTACTGTGTTACTATTGTGTTCTAGTTTGTACGAAATTACAACATTGTTTTGTTCTAGGTATTGTCGTGGTTATTTGTACAAATTTGCAAGTTTGAGAACTGTTTGGTGAACAAGTTTTAATGAATTTAGGGTTACAAACGTAGGCCGGCTTGCATAACGGTTCCTAAACATGATTAAGCTGTTAAACGTGTTTAAAATCTGTCAGAATTGCAAGAACTGTAAATGTGTGACAACATATCAATCGTCCACTTAATGAAATAGAGTCCAATGTTCGATTTCGCATAAACTATTTTAAAATTGATTTAGTTAAATATGTTTTTAAATTGTATTATGCAAGTCACCCTTAAACATATTTAACTAAATCAATTTTAAAATAATTTATGGGAAATCGAACATTGTGCTCTATTTCATTAAGTGGATGATTGATAATATGTTGCCACACATTGACAGTTCTTGAAATTCTGACAGATTTTAAACACGTTTAACAGCTTAAACATGTTTAGGAACCGTTATGCAAGCCGGCCTTATAGGGTTACAAATAACTTACGTATTTAGCTTAGATTAAAACAAAACAGTAAATACGTTACTAAGATAGACTGGAAATCTATAATGCGTACTTTGACTTTGCTCAGACTGAGCTTAGCAAAGACTAACCATAAACTTTGAATTGGAATTTATAGTCGAAATTCATTTTGTAATATACGAATAAAATAAAAAGAACTTCATAGTCATAACAGAGAAGTACTAACAAAATCTACGTCATTATATTTGATGGGTTTACATTTTAAATTTGAAAAACTTCGACTTTTTTAAGCAAAAACATTGGATATTTGCAAAGATCGCTTTATAAAGGGTGGCCCTCCCTTATGGCCCATCATCCAAAATGGCCACGTTTTTAAAATTTATTTTACTAATTGATGTTAAGTATACCTACCACTGAATAAAAACATAAAATATTGAAAAACAAACTCTTAAACGTTGTTTATTTTGTAATTATCTGAGATGGCAGTTGTCTTGTGACTATGACAACCGAAAACGAGCCGAAAGTATTAAAAATAACAATCGAATTTGTCATGTTTAAAAAAAATTTTGAAGCCGTAATGGAGTTTAAAATTTGAGTTCCTGCTGCAGTGTTCCTAAAAATTGTGTTTAAATTAATATCAAAAACTTACCACTTGCTTGCAGTTTTCTTTCTTGCGGATCGTCAGCGTCTGTCGGTGACTGTTTTTGGAAAAAACCCTGTAATCAGAAGTTTATAGTTAACTAGCTGCGTCCCGCAGTTTTACTCGCTTAAGGCCTGATCCCGTGGGAATATCGGGATCAAAGTATTTCAAAAGAAATAAATACCAAACAAATTCCGTTGTTAAATATTACTTACTAGGTAAGTATTCGTTGTAAAAACTTTTCCAAATTGTAATCCCTCTTATTTTTTCAGACTACGAAATCTTACACTGCGCGTGGCCGGACAAGGCACGCACTTGCCCAGTTTTTTTTTCTTGCTCGAGACATATTTTATTTGCAAGGAAAATACTTTTAAGTTTTTTTTTAGTATAATAGCTATATATCTTGTAAAAATCTTTTTTTTTATGGTTTAACTTTTTACTAAAAATATTATTTATAAACTTTACCTGCATTTGCAAATTAGCTAAGTCCTCTAAGTTTTTCCTCATCAGTACGTTTTGTTGGTCGAACTCTGACACGCTGTTTCCGGCGCTAGATGTCGTTGACTGTTCCTGTTTTGATTTACAATAGGTAGATTGGTAAATAGTAGTTTATGCACTGAGGTACTAAAGCCCTGTCTTATATAACAGGCGTCATGTTGAATCCAAAGCGTACGAAGGACTCTAGAAGTTAACTCCCGAGCGCAGCGAGGGTGTTAAAAACTTAACTCCTTCGCTTGGCTCAGGACTTATGTACCTAGAGTTCTGAGTGAAGCGTGGGATTCAAGCGCCCAAGATAAAGACAGGCTTTATTACCGAGATGAATACTCTACTTTACCCATCTACTGCGAGACAATAAAAGAAGCATTTAATTAACAACAAACAGTAGATTAATGCTATGTGTAAGAAATATATTTACAGCTTTTTATTAATTAAATTTATCGATCAATGTTACGTTTCATCAAAATGACGAAACTAAACAACAAACATCAACATGACGAAACAAAAATTGGGGCTTTATATTAACTAAAACTTTCAGCTTTACCCTTCCGTCGAAATAAAAATAGAAGAAAAAAAGCCCAGTTTTTATTTTTTTATGTGTTATATCTAGAGGTGACCAGTTCGAAATGGCCGTATGTGACCAGAACATTAGTTCCAAATTTAAATTACATTATGCCCTAGGTTTATAATGAGCACTTTGTGCACACTAGTTTATTATTATAATAATAACAAAAAGAGAACAAACGTTACCTGTCCGTCATCCCTGGAGACGCTCAAGTCGAGGGTCTGGTCTCCATCATCAGAACTGAGTTCCTCGTCGTGACCCTGGGATCTGAACAGTCTCATTGATTGTTGGTTTATTATTTGTAACGCCCTTTGTCTAAAACAAATTAAAACATTGCAAATTAAACTTCTGGTACGTATACTATAAATATAATATACTATAGGTACATAACTCCTGAGCGAAGCGAAGGATTTCTTTAAGTTTTTAACACCCTCGCTGCGTCTCAATGTCTAAACTACAGTTGGGCCCAGTTGACTATTATCAAAATAGAAAGGGTATAATTGGTCGCTGGTTCCAGTTTCGAGCTGGACGACTTCGCTCCTAATTTTTTAGTTCATTTGTTTGTCAGTTTTATAATTAGTCTATACTAATTTAACTATTTAATTTCAACTATTTAATATAATTAAATCCCAATTTATTTATTAAACAGTTACCCCCTTACTTATAAATGCATAACTATGCATCGTTTGTCTTTTACTGTCACTTGAAGTTTCAAAGTTGACAGACAGAGACAAACGTCACATAACTTAGTCATGTGTAAATAATATTTTTTAAGTAAGGGAGTAAATCATTAGCGGCACCATCATCATCATCATCATCTTACCTTTGAGTTTCGATATCATTATCTGGTGTCTTCGGTGGTGTGATGTTGGTAGACCCTTCATCTTCAGTGGCTGATGAAGACCTTCTCAAACTCCTGTCGGTTCCATCATCCAGGCCTGAGTCATGCCGTCTCTTAAGACTTAGAGGTATTTGTGTAAAGGGTTTCCCTGGAAGAATAATGGTTGAGGTAAATTATAGTCGTGTCTCACCTAGTGTGATGCTGAAATCTATAGTCCGTACTTAGACTTTGCTAAGTAAAACTGCCTAAGGAATTCTGCAGAGACCGAAACTCCGAAGGTGCAAGGTCAGGACTATACGGCAGATGCATTAACACCTCCCAGCTAAACTCTCGTAATTTTTGCTGAGTGGCTTAAGATGTGAAAGGTCGAGCGTTAATCATAGTGAAAAACCACACCCCATCTGTTGATTGATTCCAGCTGCTTTTTTTCAATTTTTAGGTCTTCGTAGTTAAAAAAAACACTTTTTCCCATAACTTAAGACAATTTTTGGTATTTATAAAGCGATCTTCGCAACTATTCAAAGTTTTTGCTTAGTAAAGTCGGAGTTTTTCAAATTTAGAATGTAAACCAATAAAAAATAATGACCTTAACTTTGCTTTTCTGTTATGACTATGAAGTTCTTTTTATTTGATTTGTATAAAACGCTGCGCCCCGCGGTTTCACCCGCGTACGTCCCGTTTCTTTAGTTTCGTTTAGTTTAAAAGGTTGTTATCTGATAACAGTCGTTAGGTCAAGTTAAGGCGATCTGAAAAACTCTAACACCAGGTGAGCCACACCACAACACGAAAACGAGAAAGAAAAAGAATAATAACATTTTAGTAGATGCGCCGTAATCTGTGGTTAACAGTAGTTGCGTGGATTTGGTTCTAATGCTTTATTATCTAATAATATTAGTTATTCGAGTTTATTACACAAAGTTAAATCTATTCAAACATCATAAACCCGAATTGCCACCAATATACACGCATAAAACTAATACTGAATAAATTAATACTATAATCTGACTACTGTTATTATAAAGAAGTTTGTATGTTACTACACATATTATTATTATGTGAAGATATTTACACTACCATACAAACCTTGGTTGTTTCTTTATGCAAAAAAAATACTGAACCGATTACGATGTGACTTGATAACATGATAAATAAACAAAAATTTTTTAGCGTTTATAATATTGGTAAGAAGTTACAATATAAATAAATATTGCACGACATTACACAAATCGCAATCTAGCCCCAAAATAAGCACTAACCTTGTACTATGGCTACTAGACAACGGATATACTTACTACATATCATTTTTTTTTGTAAATACATACATGTTATACATAGAAAGACATCCAGACCAGACACAAATATTTATTTTTAAGCATAAGTATTAGTACCCGACAGGAATCGAACCCGCAGCCTTTCTGCATTACAGCAGAGCGTTTGCCCGACGCGCCACAGGGGCCGTCATAGACTCTATAATTTATAAGTAAACGTACCTTGTAAAGCCTCCAAAGCTCTTATTTGTCCCGTAATAGCATCAGCGACTTCATTCGACGATAACCCACAAATACCGAGCAACTCTTTCCAGTAAATTGCATCTCTTAACATCCTAGTCGCAGAACCATCTCCATTATGGTTCTCTACTTCTATAGTACCATGACCTTCCACTCTATCATTCGCGTTTATGTCTTGACCTTTCTGATTTTGATTCGATTCCTCATCAGAATCCGAATCCCTTCTCCGTGGAGGAGAATTAGTTTTAATTAATTGAGATATGGCAAAAGGATTTTTGGCACAAAAAGTTTTATTAACACCAAAGTTCAAAACAGTCCGATTTCTTTCTTCATTCAAACTGTTTAAGTAAGAATGTTGGAAGCTATCTGCTTTTTTGTCGTTCTCATAATTCGAGTCTATGTTTTCATTCGAATCTGTACTCAGTCGACGACTTAGATCGACTGCACCACTTTTGAGTAGACTAAAGTTTTTGACACCGATTTTCGAGTTAAAAACTTCACTGTCTTTATCATCTTCGATGTTGTCTGGGCTTGTTCTGTCGTTTCCATTTACAGGGCTGTCTGATTCGTCAGCACCGTTGGATTCGTCTGAGAAAGCTGTTGTGTTTGGAGCGCAACGAGGTTTGAAGTTTTTTCTTTTGTTTCTCTTAGGCATGTTGTAATAGGGTAGTATTTCTTGGTTGTCGTCTTGATGGTTGGTTGTCTCAGGCCAGGGTGTTCCATGGTGAAGGTATAGAGGTTCTTCTTGGAGTCTTTCGTGGATCGATTCTTGAGGTGCTGCCATCGCAGTAGTCATCTCAGAAATTTGTATTTCTTGACGACCACGAACGAGCCAATCCTGCGGGGAAAATACCAATTTAATACTAAAATGTTTCAAAGCTAACATAGCTAATCATTCAAATGTTTAGTAAGTTTTTTTAGCTTCGTTTGTTATGATTTGTAACGTTAGTAAAAATGAAGCAAAACTTTGTATTTATTTTTGTACTTTCGATTAACATTGTAATCGCAGCTTCAAACAACTAAGTAAAAGTAATTTCGTTTAAAATAAAAATTGTTCACCAGACAGTGAAGTACAGACGATTTCAAAACAATAACAGCTCTCAATATTTGCTGATGAATACAAAATTAGGTGGATTACAAAAACTATATTATTTTCGAAAGACAATGAAGAGAAAATTTGAATTAAAAACATTCCACAGCATTCAGCTAATCTCGTCTCCAACAAAGGACCATTGTCTTGACAATGTTGCGTTTTCAAAATGAATCATTTGTTTTGATTCGACACTTAATTGTGTTGGGTAAATTTTGGTTATTTATAAAACTAAACTAGGTGGGTAACTAAACCAAAGGGAAGCACTAAATACAGAATCTGCAATGGCTGATCGATGAGTAAATTTTGATCAGTTTTGAGATAGGTAGTGTACAAAAATATAAACTTGATACGCCCCACGGTTTCATTCGCGTCAGTCCCGATATTCAATAATTAGCATTTTTTCTTTTATAAGAACCTTTTCCTGATCATAACAAACACAACGCAAAAAGAATTATCGAAATCGGTCCAGCCGTTTAAGCGTGATGCCATGACCAAGCGAAATAGAAATTCATTTTTATATATAAAGATAAAAGAATTATCGAAATCGGTCCAGCCGTTCAGACGTGATGCCGTGACCACACGAATTTGGAATTCATTTTTAAAATATAAGGTTCAAACTAAAACATTCAAACATCAAGTCTAGAATTTAGTTTCGAGACTTGATGCTTGTTTGTGAAAACTTACCTGAAGTTAATCTTCATGTGTAGACCATTTCCTTATTTCAATTATAATTTATCAGTCTTTAAAATCAGCCAATTTTGTATCATCTGGAACAAAAGAAAACACAATTGTCAGAAAAGAAAAATTAAAACGATTTGGGTTGGTTTTTCAATCGACAGATAATAGATTTCTGATCTTAAAATCAATCACTATAAAAATAAACTTTGGTGTTTTTTTTTCTAAAACATTTTGACGTTTATTCGGCCGTGTTGTATTTTATGTCAGAAATGGACAGATAATTATATTTAACAGAATTAAAAAAAAAACTTATTTGAAAAAAGAACGACAATCATGAAATTGTAGAGACATTTACATCGTCACCTTCGCTGGTATTTAAATTCGGAATCCAAAAACGCAGTACCAATCACGTACCTAAACTAGGAGTTCGCCCCGAACTGAGACCTCACGACCCCCTATCTTCCCCTACCGATCCGGCTCATCATTGAACTCATAAATTCTATTGACCTAAACTACGCGCATACCAAAATTCATGAAGATCGGAGCTACGATACTCAAGTTATCGTCGAACAAAGATACAAAGATACAAGCGCGAGGTCCGTCTACACTGGACCTCACTCACTTCGCTCGTTCGGTCAATAAATTAAAAATGATTAAAACTAGGAGTTCGCCCCGAACTGAGACCTCACGACCCCCTATCTCCCCAACCCCCCTACCGATCCGGCTCATCTTCGAACTCATAAATTCTATTGATCTAAACTACGCGCATACCAAAATTCATGAAGATCGAAGCTACGATACTCAAGTTATCGTCGAACAAACATACAAAGATACAAAGTTACAAAAATAAAAGCGCCAGGCCCGTCTACACTGGACCTCACTCGCTTCGCTCGTTCGGTCAATTATAACCTACAAATGTATAACACGTAACCAAGACTTAAAATTACGTAATCAAATAGAGCGAACACCAAAAAAAAACATCACAAACACGAAATTTCGCGTAAAAATAAATTTAAAATACGAATTGACGTAACATTGTAATTTAAACATAATGATAGGTGAAAAAAGTTAGGTACACGCATCGATCAAAGTTGTGTACGAAATTAATTAAATAGTTATATACTACGAAATATAGTGCCTACGCCTATACGACCAGAAATGTTCAGGCTTGTTATATGGGGATAATTATGACAGTTAAAAATATTAAAAGAGGTCTGGAAATGGAATTAACTCTTTGAGGGGCAGTTAGTTTTTAGCGGCAGGGCAGTTTAAGGTGTTTAATGAAATTTCGAAAACTTAATTTTATATATTAGGTTAAAAAAGCCTCAAAGCAACTAGGCTTGTGCTATGAGTACTAGACAACAGAATATTTTATACCACATATCAAGCTTTTTTTTTGGTAGGTACGTAAAGTAAAAGATATAGAACACATTCAGAACCCGAAAGAAGCATTTATAGTCAGCATAAATACTTGTCCTAAGCAGGAATCAAACCCGCAACCTTCTGGATTGCACACACACAAGCCCGTCACACGAATAAGTATTTAAAACACACGATTTAACGGGTTTTGCTCGCGTTTTATTAAATAACGGCATTATTACTTAATAAGTATGTTCTTTCTACAACTGATTAAGAAGCGACTCAATGGGTGTAGACCTTTAGATCAGTTTTCGAGAAAACGAGATTGCTCCGAGCTAGTGATCTAAAAAAACGTGTATCATGTTGAAATTGTACGTACAATTACTTAAAACTAATACGACCTTCGAACGTAACGTAAGTGACGACAGAGACAAGATACTTTTAATCGGCCGACGTAATTAATTACATTATTCACTTTCTAAGGTCCCTCACCTCAAAAACTAAAAAAGGTCCGTTTGCTTCGTTTTTCCTGGCTTCATACGACTTGTCTTTATAGTCAGCAAAGAATTGTTCACAGCATTTTATGGTATTTTTCGATTTAGAAACACATTGAATTTTTACATTTAAAATTTTACATTCCTACTCGTTGTTTCTTATTGATTGTAAATCTAAAACTTAAATCGACCAATACGAATGAATTTTTCGCGCGCATAATAGCAGAAAATTAAGAAAAACTATTGGGTTTCTCGTTGACTCTTTTTTTCTTATTTTCAGCTATTTTCTATTTAAAAATCTTATACCACTTTACTTAACGTTGTGTGTATTCAAAAGTTACTTGTTTTGTTTCGTAATTTGGCAACAAGAAACATCGGCAGATAGAAAATCTATAGACTGCAAACCCTTTGCCTACTTGTAATTGGAATGTAGCAAAATTGATACGTTTATAAAAATACAATGGATTTTTAAATTAGGAATTCTTTACTTCTCTTGATGATTTCGTAAAGAGGTTTTATGTTTCTTTTTTTTTAATAAGAAATGAGGTTGTAAGTAAAAGCTACAAAAGTTTTGTTCTATTGACTTTGTTAATAAGCTTATAAAATTTATTTTATTTGTTAACCTAACCTTAACCTTGTTAGTTATTTATTATTCATTTATTACTTACTTTTATAAATTTTGATAATATTCGTTATGTAACTTAAAATGCCTACCAACCAGAAACAATAAACAAAATTGGATTACAATTATATTCGTATCCATTTACAAATTATATAATAAAATTCATTTGAATTCGAGAAAAAGGAAGTTTTTTTAAGGAGGACAAAGGAGCACTTTAGTGCTGCCAGTATATGTTTTTCCTTTTTTTTTCAATATGACCGAAGGCAATACAAAGTGCGCCAAGTCACTTAGTATGTATAGTAATATGTCAAAGAAATTCATCATAATCATAAATTAAACAACCACAACTCTTTTAACTTACCTATTCTAAATTCCTTTGCACTTCAATTTATTCCGTGACATTTTTTACATACCATCCGGTTATGTCTCCGGTTCTATATTTAAAATATGATTTAACATGTGTTTGTTAAAAAAAACTGATCTGCTTATTGAATTAATGCTGTAAAGTTGGTAATGGATAAAACAGTTGTTTTTAGAACGATAAAATTGAAATGGTTGTATTTGAATTTGGAATTCAAATGCTTTTTAATTATTGAAGTAGAAAGATTTGAATTTAGAACGATTGGTTTTTAATTTTCTTGTTTATTCGGTTTGGGTGTTCGTTCCAATTTATTATATTATATATACGATTATATAGGCTCGATTTCTGTTATTGCGACTTGATGAAAAACATTAAATAAAGAAAAATGAAACAAGGACCATAAAGCTAAACAATTTGAATTCAAATTCGACGAATAACAAAACAAAAAGCGTATTTAATTTATTTAAACTATTTGATTTATCGATAAATTGAATGTTATTCAAAGCGCTTTCTAAATGTCATACATTTGTCATTTGACAACCAGTGATTGATTTTATCGATATGTCAAGGGATCGATTCGTTTGTTTGGTATTTTTAACAACACTATGTTTCAAATACTTATACTAAAAATTCTAAATAAATTTTTAGACAATTATTAGACAATTGAGGTTTTATAGTTGGATGTTATAATCATAAAACAGATCCAAGATTATTAAAATCGGTTCAGACGTTTATATGCAATTCAACTTTGAATTGATTCATTCATAGATAGGACTAACCGTATAAATCCCGATCCCGAGGGGATTTCAGAATAAAAGGTTACTTATGTTGTATTCTAGATCTCCAGCTATCTACATACCCAGTTTCATCACAATCAGTTCAGCACTTTTTGGGAGCAACAAATACACACATATCGTAGTTACTATTAAAATAAATATGTCATCAAAGTAAATGTATTAGTCAATAATGTCATCCATAAAAGTATGTATTATTATAAATTAAACTTATTAATAATCTTCGCGTGTATTTGTCACAGTTTTATTATTATTGGATATTGTTCCCGTCAAGGCTGAACCGAAAATGGTGAGGTTTTGCGTTTAAGGCGGTTCTTAACGCCCGTATGGAATATTGTTCTACGTGTTGAGGATAATTGTGGCCCTTCGATGGAAAAGGACGCTTACGTCATTTAGTGGTAAACGTGACGAAATTATGTCGGTTTCTATTAAGGGATAAAAAACACATTATTCATACATGTGTATGATTTATTTGATAAATAAGTAATCAAAAATACCCATATTTACTAAAATAGTAAGTTAAAAACGAAAGGATAGAGGAAACTTACTAATTTTCAACTAAGCTTTTTTGCTAGTGGTGTGCAATTCTTTTTTTTTCTTTTTTGGCCTCGGACTCTCGAGATGCTATTTGCAGAGACATGTCACATCGTTGTCTTCGCTCCTAGAAGACTTGACAACTTTTGAAAAATCAATTTCAATCATGTTCTCTAAGGTTAAGGCAGTTTTTGCTTTGATATATCAAAACGGTCCTGTTGAACCCAGCTGGTTCCAGTCTATCCTTATCTAACTAACCGACGGACACTAAAGTGGAAAAAGGATAGACTCTAAGGGTCTCTCTAACATTAAGCAGGACCATTTTTTGACCAAGTAAGCTTTCTAGTAATTACTGTACTATTTCTATGGCTATTTGTCAAATATTTGGTGTGCGATTTCGTTATAGTTTTAATGACACCATTTTTTTTTAAACTGTGGCACAGTACTGCATGTCATAACTTGTTGATCATAGAGTGTAAATTAGCCAATAGATAAAAATAATTAATCGATTATTTTAATTAAATTAAAATCGAATCGGTTGCGTGGGCTCACCTCTATTATTTCTTATCGGTTTTCCTCATGGAGGTAAGATATATAACAGGAGGAAACACTGTCAGAATAAAAACGAGCTGAGCAAGATGGTTGTAGCAAAGGACTTGTGTCATTTTCTAATAGGGTGACAATAAGATTTTTTTTATGTGACAGATGTTAGATTTAATAATGCAAGTGCAATTGTATTATTTACTAGCTGCGCCCTGCGGTTTCCCCTATGTAAGTACCGTTACCGCGAGATTATCGGGATAGCCTATGTGTTATTATAGGTTTTCAGCTACCTATATTAAAGTATCATTGCAATTGGTTTAGTAGTTTTTGCGTGATTGAGTAACAAAGTCACAGACATACATACAAACTTTTGCGTTTATAATATTACTGAGACTTACGTCTCAGTCTCTGTTGGCAAATTGAAGATTTCCATTAGCAATAGACGCTCTTTAAGGATTAATGAAATAATACAAAAGGACACGGTATAAAACAGTTTTATTAATTGTTATAGTATGCTTATTAATTTTTGAACACTTTGATTAATAAGTATAAATATTTTACAAAAAGAAATGTATCATCAAAAATCACCGTATCACGACGGGTTCCCGTGAGGCAAAGATTAGCGCTCTCGCCCGTCATGCAAGAGGCACAGGTTCAAAGAAAGAAGAAGAAATTAAATTAATTTTCTTTGGTGTGAAGCAGCAGCAGAAGAAGAAGAAGGAAAATACATACACACAAAGACACATACTACATACTGACTGACGAAATCAAATTTAAACAGACATGACGGTCAATTACGTTAAATTTAATATAGTACTTCCCTCAAAATTCATAAGATAAGATAAGATAAAAAACTTTATTGTACCAAAATATTACAAAAAAAAAAACATAAACAAATACTTACAGCTAATTATAATAAAGGTACAATGGGCGGCCTTATCGCTAAAAGCGATCTCTTCCAGACAACCTTTGGATGGACAAGATTTGTAAGAGGGAATGGGTGGGTATAAACGCATGAAAGGAAAAATTATTGAGAAATATAAATAATATTGATAGTAGGTACGTAATAGAAATAAAAGTAGTTATCAATAAATAGTATACTATAATATATTATAGATTACATATATACCATGTATAATATATACATACACATATACCACATTATATATACACACATATTATACACAAATATAATATAAAAAACAATCAAACGCATAAAAGTGTAGGTAATACATTCAATGAGCAAGACACCTATCTGTTCGACCTACCAGATTGGACGAGGTCAAGGTAATGTTTGTACACATTTGCTTTAAAACTCGCCAAAGATTTACATTGGCGGATAGACGCAGGCAGAGCATTCCACAATTCCACACCGCGAGCGGTGAAGGAATTTTGATAGAAAGAAGAGGAACGATCAGGGATCTTTAGAAGAAGTAAAGAAGTAGATTCATCAAATGTAAAGCTAGAGGAAATTTCAAAAATAAAACTTTTTGACTAATTACTTATTATCACTTATGTTCAGCAGGTAAGTAGTAAAATATCTAACAGTATTCGTACCACCAGCGGAATTGTTGGTATTACATCGGCTTTCAATAATCGACGGGAGTAAAAGCAGGAAAAATCGAAGTGACGACTGCATACGACTGATTTTTTTGTAATTTTCTACTTCATCCATACTGCTGAGTCATTTTTGTCGTATTTGTTCATTTTTCGGAAAGCTGAAATAATAAAATTACAGTAAAAAAAACTTACCCGAACTCAATACAAAAATCCAAAAATCATAGTCACCATAAATTCTTGTAATAGAACAAAACATTTGTAGAATACAATAATAAACATATTTTGGCTTACCTATGAAATGATATATTGCAACCACCATATGATTCACTTGTACAATTAAAAACACAACACGTTTTCACCATTTTATGCAATTTAACGCAGAAATTCTATAAATTAAATAATTAATATTTTACCGCCATGATGCCACCATGACACTGACGCTTGGGTTACCATTAAAATAATAAAAAGGAAATGGGAGCCAATAATGTACTTGACAACCACTTATTACACGACCCGATAATATACGACCTGTTAAATGGAAGCCAGGATATTCGTCTTGTTGACATCCCATACAATTTGTACGAAGTGTTAAAACGAGACCCTGGCGTCCAATTAACTGACATTATCGGGTCGTGCTTCATCTGGCCGCACAATAACTGCAACCTCTTTTAATGTTTTTTTTAAATATGATAATTTTTGTAGGCTGGCAAGATGAAAGAACGAGACACACTACATCGTCGATTGCTATCTCATTCGGCTCGGATTAGCCTCTGTCTTTTGTAAGGCAAAATGTTCAACTAATCAGTCCTGTTTATTTTCTAAGTCCATTGTTTTCCTAACTTAAGTGATTCCGAATTCGGCAAGTTTTTTTTTTAAATTTATTAGTGGCTTGAGGCATTTTTTTGTTTCTTATAGGTAATAATTATTATGTATGTACATGATTATGTATGAGAAACATGTGTGTAGGTAGTTTTAGAAGTTATTATTTTGATGTAATCGTGTTTTTTTACGAAATTTTATGTATTTTTTGTTAGTTGTTATAATTAGTACGTACATAATATGTATTTGCGTTTGAATTTTTTAGAGTTCCGTAGAAAAAGGTTAAAAACGGAACCCTATTAGAAATTTATTGGACTCATGGTCAATAAAATGTCTTTGGTTGTTTGGCTGCAGATAGTCACAGGTTCGATTACTGTTCATGCGTTTTTCTTATTTGATGAGAATTGGTATTTTTTCGCATATTTATTATTTAAGCAGTAACTAAGTGATTAAATGATTAATTGTTTAATCACTTAATTAATTTAAATACTGTTCTAGATAACCGTGCTACATCTTATATCTTAACATCGCTTACCATCGAACGAGATTGTGGCTAAACGCTCATCTATCGTTTATTAAAAAAAAACATTTATTACGTTATTTGTTTTTATTGATCAAGGCATATCTCTACTAGAAATATATTTAAAGGAAAAAAATAATCTTCAAAAATTCATAATCATGCGGCTAGTGAAATATTGAAGATGAATTTTTCCTTTAAAAAATTTTTTTCTAATAAATTCGTTTTTCAGTTTTAAGCTCGTTGCTTTAATTATTTTTAGTATTTAGACCTCAAAATATAATACTCCAAAAACTGTTGTTCTGTACTTTCAATTCACTTTGACGTGTCTTTGACCTTATTCTTAAAAAAAAAAGCTTGTGTCACGACACGAATAAAATTAGAAATAATTCAAATCGCATTGTTTAATTATTTTTGCTTTTATAATTATTGTAACATAGAGATATAACAATGTGTACTCTATTAATTGACCTTTCAATTAATGCCTACCTACTTAGAGTACCTAGTATCTAAAATGTCAAACATGCCATATGAAATTAAATTCTAGGTGTTCGCCTAGACGTCTAGAACAACCCCCTTTCGGATTGAAGGGACTTGCCCGTTACATCTTGTATAATAATAATATATCTTATTTGTTTTTTTTTTTTTTTTTGGTAATGTTTCTTAGCATTCCAAATAAATTTGTTTCTCACCTTGTCTAACTAAATTTAAATTCATTAAATGAAAATGCTTATTGTCACCCGTATTTTGTAGTCTTTCATTGCTATGTATTTTTTAGAGTTGAAAACTGTTTTAGCTAGCTTTATATTATAACTTTATCTATAAGTAAAATAAGAAGCTGTATGTTTTCTTTGAATAAATAAATAAATTCATTTGAAAAGTCCAAAGGAATAATGATGGATGCCAGTTTTTTTTTTTTTTTTAAATTAGCAACATTTGAAAGTCCATAGAAATAGGCTTCGTTACGTATTAGAATAAACGCAAAAAACGATGCTTGTCACTAACTAAATAACAGTTGAATATTCAGGTATAGGAGAATATGGTAAAATTGACATCCATCATTATTCCTTTGGACCCTTCATTTTCAGTGTTGCGTACCTACCCTAAAACGTAAAAACACTTTTACTAAGTCTCACTATCCGCCTGTCTGTCTGTCTGTTTGTCACCAGACGTTATCTTATAAACCGTGATAGCTAGACAAATGAAATTTTTAGACATGATATATTTCTGTTGCCGGTAACAATGTGCAAGTGCTTAAATATTATAAGATCATCTCGGAGATTCCACCTTTCTATTAAAAAAAGAAGCATCTCAATCGGTCAAGCCATTTTCGAGTAATCGGTGAAGAAACATAAAAAATATGTACGCGACGAATTGAGAACCTTCTTTTTTTTTGAAGTCGTTTACAAACTAAACTAGGATTTCGCCCCGAACTGAGACCTCACGACCCCTATCTCCCCAACCCCCCTACTGAACTGGCTCATCTTCGAACTCATAAAATCTATTGACCTAAACTACGCGCATACTAAAATTCATGAAGATCGGAGCTACTTAAGTTATCGTCGAACAAACATACAAAGATACAAGCGCCAGACCCGTCTACACTGGACCTCGCTCGCTTCGTTCGGTCAATAAGCTAAATGTTTAAGTGGGGCATTCACACAACAAATGTCATATTTTGGTGATAATGGTACGGAACTCTTCGACCGCGAGTCCGACTCCCACTTGGCCGGTCTTAAAATTACAACGGTACATTCGATTTTTAAATTAGATTAATTTTATTTCACGAAATTTGTTATTTGGCAATGTCTAAGTCCAATATTCTTTAAGTATTATACCTCTAAGGTATGAATTGAAGTAATCAGATGTAGAGGTCAAACGTTTGAACTGGTTCTTATTTTGTTACACAAGAATTTGTTCCGTTTTGTTACCTTAAATTACGACTTACTTTGCTATAATTTAGCATTTTGAATTTAGATACAAAATAGTACAATGTGTTTGATAAAGAAAGAAAAATAACACAATATTTTTTATCGAAAAGGATTTGTTCTAAACGTCTAAGCGAACAACTTCTATTAAACGACTTAAAAATTCGGACTTTTTAAAATTAAGTGTTTGGTTAGGAAATTATCTCAGCTGTTTTACGAGTTAAAGGTCATTAACCTCGGGGATATGTTTCTTTATTTCGTTTAAAACACTATTATTTTAAAGAAAAAGAAAATATACCTACCTATATATCTATGTCAAAAAACACAATAGCTGGCTATTTTATTTATTAAACTAAAAGGCACAAAGCCATATTTTTTAAAGAAAAAAAAAGATAAAAGAATCCGAAACAAACGAAGATAACAGAACAGTAGGTAACGATCAATTAAAATAACAACAATTAATTAACCAATACCAAAACGATTAACCAATTTGTTTGTTAACACGGAAAAAATCCGAACTTAAAACATTACCCATAAAACCTACAATATTATAAAGACGCTAGCGCCATCACTAACTGAAGAGTTAATTTGGTTCTGTGCTCATGTTAAATCGTGTAAAATCGAATAGTCAAATCGAGACGGAAGCGAGTCAAAATCAAAAGGCCGTATTCGATACCGATCATTAAAAACACCAAGATAAGAAAACAAACGGATATTTATGGAACTAAAAGTTAACTTTGAAATTGTGAAGACACTTGCGCCACAGTTAACTGCATATACAACTTTGTTTATAGTACTGGCCATAAACTCACCAATAAAAACTATTAACGTCAGATTTGAATATCCAAATATCGAATGATCGAGCCGCTGCCAACGTTTGAATGAATAGAGTCGGCGTTTAAGAGATTCCATATTTAAATTAGGAATTAAAATGTGTGACAAAATTAATAAAGAAGCAATAAAATTCAATCAAACCTTTTGGTCGTTGATTTATTTTTTTAACAATGGAAATTGTTTTTTTATTGGATACAATGGGGTTTTTTTATTTGTAGAGCGAAGTTTATCTGATTATTTCAACAAAGTAACTTATATTTCGGAAATAGGAACTAAGTATAATAAATAATATTAAAAATATTAGTTAATTAGGTAAACATAATAAATTGTAAATCACAAAATTACTAATCTTATTTAACTAAATACCAAAGAAGGTTTGTAACTTCTTAAAGTAAAAAGAACTGAACTAATTACATTTTGAAATTTAAAGAGTCAAATAATGCATTGTATTTAGTGATTTTATCTCGACATTCCATTTTGAAATAATAATTTAAATGATCTTTTTTTATTCGAAATTCAAACGTTGTTCTACGTCGTAGCAGTTCTACGAGATTCGTAGCTCTGTGCGCGACAGAAGCGCGGGCGCACGCAAGCTTTCATTTCGTTATCTCACACCAATTTACAACTAACAATTTTATAAGAAAAACGAACGAGATAATTGCTCTTATTGGCTGGTTTAGAATCCGCATTCCATATTTAAATAGTGTTGTTATTAAGTAATTCTTATAAAACAGTTAAACCGATTTCGATTAAATTTAGAAGTTACAAACAAAAGTTCTTACATAATAATAATATGAAACAACGGAGTAAGTATTTACCATGTTTATATTTCTTTTTGACGAGTTCGTTATTTTAGTCTCGTGAACAAGTCAGTTGAAATTACTGACGAAATACAAAACCGTAAAAAAAAACAAATTTAAACATTGTATTAAAACACAATATTTACCGGGTTTTATTTATTAACGGCATTGTTTTAATTACCGACGTTTTACTAACTTTACAGTCAGCTAGAGCTTAATCATGGTAGACATGGTGGTGGATGACCGTTAATAAATAAAATGCGTGTAAAACCTAGTAAATATTGAGTTTTATTACAATGCAAAATCGCCAAAACATGAGAAAAACTAAATTTAACCATGGTAAATACCCCGTTTTTTAAACATTTTTAGTGAAAACAACCGTGCAAGTTTAATGTCGTATAAAACTATTATTAATTTTAAATATTAATAATTAGGTACAGGCAACTCATTAATTTTACTAAACCTAATTTAAAAAAAAGTTAAAGACATTAACCGAACCGGAAGTGCAGTTAGACGAAAGAGTTATTAATCATAATAGCAACAAATTAAATTACATTTTCGAAATAATAATTGGTTAGAGGTGTTTAATCTTTAAAAAAATACCTAGGTAGGTAGGGTATATAGGAAAAAAACAAGTAGTAGTTAGATAAGTTATTGCTAAACTGTCCTGGTACTTGATACATGGTCTACCGTAAGCCTATAGCCGCCATACTTATGTCAAGTTGCAATTAACAAAGTAAACCAATGTTTCGATATTCATGATTTGGAAGGTAAGCTAAGCAATTGGTCCCGGTTGTTATAGCTTATAAGAGTCGTTAGGCTAATTTAGATAGTTTGCAGCGACCTGATAGGTAAGACACCCCACTGTATGAAAAGAAGGAAAATAATATTTATTTTTTGTTTTTATTGCTCAAGGCATTTTAAACATAGAAATATTTTTAGCAAGGAAATATATTTCCGAAAAATCCCCATGACAGGATTCGAACCTGCGTCCTTTCGCTAACCAGGCGACTGCTCTAACCACTGAGCTACACAGGAATCACGTGACACGGTATAATTTTTCGAATCCTGTCATGGGGATTTTTTGGAAATATATTTCCTTGCTAAAAATATTTCTATGTTTAAGAAGGAAAATACTTAATAAAAACCAAAATTAACTTACTTACACCTTTTTCTTTAAATAAATGCTTTCCAAAACATCGCACCCAAAAGCCATTTAGGTGTAAAAAACAGTTTAAAATAATAAAACACTTTATTTATACGGTTGAATCGCGTTTTTATTCATTGTTTTAAACGAACCGAGCTTTCGCCAACTTTACAGTTGGCTTTTTCAAGGTAGAATGAACTCAGTCACTCAGTTTATTATGCAAAATCGCGAAAACCATAGAAGAAATTAGTTAAAAATAAATCAAAAAGGTTATACCTTTTTGTTTTTAAGAGTCACATTTTGACATTGTATTACCTTACCTTCATTATACGTAATGTGTTGTTAATTAGTAGAAATTGCACGCGAGATTTTCTGTTCTTCTAGTTCACGTAAGTCTCTCTGCTATAGACCAACGGTTTTTGTTTATGTGTCATTTTTTTCCTAAAACAGTTACGTAAAACAAGACTATTTGCTCCCGCTAATTTTTTATATAACATTTGCTAAAACATTTTTCACGTTATAATTAGGATCAATTTCAGTCTCGTAAGAACAATTTCGTTTTACAAGTATCAAGATGGGTTGCGCAATGTACCTACAATTTTGATTTCATATACGTTTATATCCTACTAATTATATAGTTTTAAAACTTAAAACAGAATACACAAAATCAGAGTTAATTTACGCCAAAAAATGGTGTTGGATCCAAATGTTTAAAATGTAAAATGTAAAATTCCTAAAATGTTGGAATAATGGTGGCTTGTTCTGCGTTTTGTTTTAAGTACTTATTATCCTAGATGACTAGCTTACCAGGTAATATCGATATCGTTTCATAAAAGCAAAATCATAATCGGCTTAGCCTTTTTTGCGGCCAATAAACCTGAATATTGAAATAACTATTGACCTCTCTAACCAACCAAAACTATTTATCAAAAATGATGAACAAAAAACATCGAGAATCAAAACTTGTTCGATTTTTAAACTAACATTTTCTATACTCGACTGAACTCACAAAAATCAACATCCATCTAACTTCTTTTTTTTATCTAAAAAAAAGTCAACGTTCTAAATTCAAAAAACGGCGTTCGAATTATGATTTAAAACGTGTTCCGGTGAAACTTGACGTTCCTAAAACGTATGTCTAGCGTCATTATAATATGTACGGGTAATGAGTTGTGTACGAGGGCATAATGGACATTACAAATCAATAATAATTATTATAGAAATAAAAAAAGTTGCTTTGAAAGTTCTAAGTACATCGTTTTTGTGTATCTCACTTACTTTATCCAACTAATAAGATCGCTATAAAGAGTTTAAATAACTTTATGTTTTACTAGCAGTGCTCTGCGGTTTTACTCACGCAAGTCTTGATCCCGCCCGTACGATTATCCTATAACCGTTTCCTAGTGGTTACATCACAAATACCAAATTCAGGTCCCTAGGATCAACAGTTTAGGCGGTGCGTTGATCAATCTATCTGACAGTCAGTCAGGAAAAGCCCTTTTAAAAAAGATAAAGATGTGTGAAATCTTTTTATCTTTTTAGCGGTAAATTAAGTTATTAGTTAATAATTTTATCAGAAGATGGATTTCCTTTTTTTAAATACTTCATTTATCTTTCTGTCATTTTATAAGCTGCTCTTTGTAGTGATACGTAGCGCAACTTAGCGGTTAAAACCGCGGGACAAAGCTTGTCTCTAAAATAGAGCTTTAGAAGAATGTCCGCTTTGCTCTCGTGTTCAACGAAGATAGTGTACTTTGTAATAATATAATGTTTCAAATATTTCAAGGTTAACCGTTCTCAGCTGTCAATCATAATAAGCTATCTATCTCCTTCGTACTAACGATAATTTATGATCTTCCATCTCGCTCGCTCCACGCTCCATCGGCCGCAGCTTTATTAAAAAACTAGCTACGTCCCGTGGTTCCACCCGCGTAAGTTCCTGTTCAATAGAAACATCCGATAAAAAAGTTATTATAATGTTCCATTTATCTACTTACCAAGTTTCATTGCAATCGGTACAGTAGTTTTTTCGTAACGAAGTTTTTTTCGCCTTTTATCAAACAAACATTTGCATTTATAATATTAGTTAGTGGGAATTGATTTCAAATGTGGAATGACTAAGCATTATCTCAAGGAATACGTTCTTTATTTGAATTTTTAATTTCTTTTTCGGTTCGACTACTGGCTTTGTTTTTTTTCCTTTTTGTATTTTGCGGCCAGTTTGAGATTTATTAGGAGATTCAAATGTGGAGTGTTCCGACAAAGTTTTGTTCTTTTCTCTTTCTTTTTTTTTTTGGTGTTCCCGAATTGTTTTATGATGTTGCCAACAATGTTCGGTTTTGAGTAAATTAGATGGTTTTATGGTCTTTAAAATTTCTTTGGTTTATGAGTTATTAAGGGTAAGAAAAGGAAAATTAACTGCAAAATAAGATCGTGGTTTAAAACGTATTATTAAAAATAAGTTATTTATGCGCACCATAAATGTTTGTTTGTTGGTATTTTCTAATCCTTCATTACCCTGATAAATCATAATATTTACCGGGTTTTACTCGCGTTTTATTTAATAACGGCATTATTACTAAATACCAAGCTTATTCAACCGAATCACATCTCAGTCAACCTTGAAAAATCAAACTGTAAAGTTAGCGAAAGCTCAGTCTTTAGTAATAATGCTATTAAATAAAACTTAATTAAACAATTGTGTTTTATTATGGTAAAAATGCGAATTATAACTCTGTATATTTGTCTGTTACCTCCAACGATTAAATTATTGTTTATACCTAAAGAAATATAACAAAAATGTGTCGAGACGCAGATCTTGCATTTTGTACCGGCGCGGGCGCAGCGTTATCTTACAATAACAATATGTCGACGCATTTCAGAAATAACTGCAACATTCATTTATGCAAAGATCATATTACAATCATAATTAAAGCATATTTAGATTGATTAATTTACTAATTATTACAATTGTGAAAGTTTGTATGTATGTCTGTATGTATGTGACTTTATTTTTCTTTCACGCAAAAACTACTGAATCGATTGCGATGAAATATGGAATACAGATAGCTGGAAACGTGTAACAAAAACACATAGTCTACTTTTCACCTCAATATTCTGCGGTAACCAGACTTTTTACACGGAAAAAACCGCGAGGCGTAGCTAGTAAGTTAATAAAAATGCGAAAAAAAAAATCTGTCTGTTACGATTCATAACGTTTTATGTCGTCTCAAAAAATGATTGGTTGGAGTGATGATGGTCTAAAATGTAGCACGCTTACCTAGACAGTCCTACCTTCTTCTTTTCGTATACTGGTGTGTCACACCTTGTATTAAAGTTACGAATTACCTCCAAAACTACTGGACCGATTTTAATAATTCTTTCACTAATATAAAGCGACATTCCTGAGGAATAACATAGGCTACATTTTTATCCCGATATTCCCACGGGACCAGGACTTATGAGGGTAAGACTGCGGGACACAGCTAGTACACAATAAAACGTAAGAAAACACGTCCACATTTCTTTATAACATTACCTAAGTAATTATTAGGGTTAAGGTGAATCATTGACAAACTAAAAGGTAGGAATTTCTTGTTAAATATTTATCATATTGGTAATTAAGTAAAATGGTAGGTATAACAAATATGAAGTACAGATTACCACTAATCAATACAGGAAAAACCAAATATATTCGTTGTTAAATGAAAATCAATGTTTTCACTCTTTTCTTGTGTTGTAAAAGTTACTATAGTTAATAGTAGAAATACATTCCTAAGTGCCTATAGTAGAAGCGCTGTGTGTAATGTCGTGCAATATTTATTTCGTAAATTTGTTTTTATTGCTTAAGGCATATTTACTAGAAATATTTTTAAAGGAAAAATTCATCTTCAAAAATTCACTTGCGGCGAGATTTGAACTCGCGTCCCTGTTCAAATCTCGCCGCAAGTGAATTTTTTTTTTGAATATGAATAATAAATAAATATTTATTTATTTATTATTCATATTTATTATAACTATATACCATATTATTATAATGTTTTACCTAAGTTCTGTTATTACAGATTAAACAAAGTATGATACATTTTTATTGATACTATAGACTAATAAATATAAAAAAATATAATAATCATAACATACAAGTCAATAAATGTTTTAATTGTAATTAAGGGTTACAAGAGAATATCAATACGTCCAAATCTACGAATTCGTCAATTCGTTATCTTAAGTAGGTATTTGTATGAAAAGAGACCACCGTGTATTAAAATATGTAGTAAACATGTAACACTGGACACCGGTATCCTACGCACAAATCTTCGAAATAATATGAATTAATATCTCGGTAACTCGACGCTAATGTAAACAAATAAAAATATAATATTTTTAAACATTACCTTCTGAGAAACCTACTCCATATCCATAATCTGCTTTTTAAGGTTTCGTAGTCAACAAGAAATCTTAATAGTTTTGTCATGTCCGTCCGTCAGTCCGTCAGTCCGTCAGCCCGTCAGCCCGTCAGTCCGTCCGTCAGTCCGTCAGTCCGTCAGTCCGTCAGTCCGTCAGTCCGTCAGTCCGTCAGTCCGTCAGTCCGTCAGTCCGCGGCTTAACTCAGAGACGGTTTGTAGTAAGGAATTAACTTAGCAATAACAGAACATGTTTCTACTGCAATTAGCTGTTTTTTAAGTAGGTAAGAATTCTATATGCCCATACGTCTTTCTTCGATTCGTTTTGACCGTGGCGTTTGGCCGTAAAGGGCTCGAAAAATAACAAATATCCACGTAATATCATATTATATTCATTGATTTATTTTATACTTAACCCAAAATTTGCAATTTTCCAGCTAAAAAAAGTAAAACGGTAGGGATAAACCTTCTCCATACCATTGGGTATCCTAACTTCATGTCCTAATATCAAAAACTTTGTGGAGGGAAAAGCAACTCTGTTCTAAGAAGCTACGGTTCTTTTTAAACGAAAATAAAAAGGTACGGTATAAAAGAGTTCTTTTATACAGTCATAGCAATTTAAATCTAATCACGTGTGAATAAAGATTAAGTGTAACGTTTTAGCTTTTTTATGTTAACCTTTTTAATAATATGGCGATTTAAAGAGTGTTTAAAGTTATGGACATAGCTACTGTCATATCAGTAGAGATTTTGAATCGGTTTTAAATCTATTAAGAGCCGATTTGAATTCGTTAACCAAATGTAAAATGTTTATATTATTAGTTCAACTTATTATAGGTCGGTATGCTGACTTATTCGAAATTTAAACTTAGTTTTGCCTCTATGAAGTTGACGCACGAAGCCAATTGAATTAAAATAATTGTCGAGAAAAAATTTAATCAAATTCCTGATTCGAATTTCAAAACCGCATAGGACACGCGTCTAAGTATTTGCAATAGTTACTAAATCGCTATGAATCATTTACTGCTAACCACATACGTTAAACAAATTTATCAGATTGTAGATGCACCATTCAATTCTTAAGCGTAAGTTACCAGGTCAAATACATGCTTTTAATATTAAAAACCTTAGTTTTCCATCAACTGAATCGCCATTTTCCTGTCATCGAAGGCCAACTTGACATACGGACACGTTGAAATGCGTTTGACTCGTTGCAAAATGTGCAATGAATTATAATAGAATTTATTATAACAATAAATAGCATTACGTATTCAATTTTAATACAACGCATTGTAGTTAGTGTGGCACCCACTTACCTAAATAATAAAATGGTTGAATACAATTACAGTAACGGACATGACGCTGCCTACATAATTTTAACGTAATCAAGAGAAAAAAAACGCAAATTTTAAATTTCGAAGTGTTCTGTAATGAATACAATCTTTTCGGACATGCAATTGGATCATTTAATTTTGTTTTTGGCCAGTTTTAGATTACCTAGATGGTGGGTATTCTAACAACGACGTTCGAATTTTGTTTTTTTTTAAAGTGTGTGAGTAATCGATCGAACAGTTTGACTTTGGAACTGGTAAAGTTCGTCAGTCAGAGACAAGTTTGAAATTCATCACTATTCAGGAAACCTTTTAGTTTCTACTAGAGTCCAGTTCTGTGTGGCCAATGTTATTGTGAACTTTATAGTTTATCAACCAAGTAGGTTGTGACTCTTCTATATTTAAAAACAAAAACTCAAGAGCCGCTTTTGACGAAACAATCATTTGACACGTCCATGTTTATTAAATATTAAGTTACAGAGAGATATTTAGGAAAGAGTTTATAAACAATCTAGATTTTTAAGTGGGTAACAATGACGACATTTAGACGATTCGGTTTTGTATTATTATAACCTCTTAGTTTCAAAGGTTCCGCTGTGATAAACAATGGAATCTTTGATACAAGTTTTTTTTAATATGCCATTCGTATTTCTTACATCTTGTGTTGGCAGTTTTAAGTAATGAAATATCTAGAATTTTATTTAGGGGTTTATATATAAGCTTTCCTTTTTTAAAGGTTTTATAAATTATTTCCCAGCCTAACTGTTAGATAGAGGTCACACTTATAATACGGCCATTGGCCGGCCAATATTTGCGGCCATATATAAAGGCTTTATGTAACTTAGTGCTTCAGAATTTTATTTCTTTTTAAACACGTTTGTTATAATTACATAAGTTTGTCATCCTATAACATTTTGAAACTTTAACTTCCTCAAGTACTACATATAATTTTAATTTCATAACTTAAAACGTAATCTTCTTAACTTAAGTATAACTTTAAGCAATAGTTAAAACTTGATTCCAATATGGCGACCGGTTTTAAACAATCGAACAATTTCTAATTTTAAATTTTGATGGACAGAATAAAAGATTAAACTGTAGTCAGATTAATTTTGAATTTGTTGCTGTTGTAATGTTTTGTCAACATGAAAACCGGTTTAGGCATACCGCTTACGTAAGTTAGTTCCTAATCACGTATATTTTATAAGACAAATAGGTACTTTTACACAACGTTATGCCACGACAGAAAAAAAAACCCTTTAAATATACCTATTTAAAAAATTTTTATCCATTTATAAACTAAGACACAAGAATTAGACTACAACAGAAGAAAATAAGTATAGATTCAATTTACCAAAAAAATAATGTTATTAAAAAAAAGAACTGGTTCCAAATTCGAACCGCATTATTTAAACAACACAACACGATGAAGAAATTCAAGCAACTTCACAGATTACATTTTCGTTGCCTAGATAATTCACTGTTTAGCATACAAAGGCGAATTACCGTCCGTATGTCACTAGTATAGGTACATACAACTATAGGTAAGAGATGTAGGTAGGTAGGTATGTAGCCACGCCTCGCTGGCTGTCATGTAGTGCCTAATTAGGGATACTCTGTTAAAACTAGTTTTAAGTATGGAAGTTATGTCATTTTGTTGGTTAATATTTTGGTACAATTCTGTAAGACATAAATAGCTTCATTTTCCCGGGTCTTAATTGCGTATTTTCTTACCTCGACGTTCCTTGCCTTGTCCCCTTGCGAACAAGATCAATGTAATTGTAACATGATCGAAACGTCGAGGTAAGAAAATCTTACTAATGTTATAAACGCGAAAGTTTGTATGCATGTATATATGTATGTATGTATGTGAGGTTGTTATACTCTTTTACGCAAAAACTACTGAACCGATTGCAATGAAACTTGGAGTATAGGTAGCCTGGGGATCTGGATTAACACATAGGCTTTTTATCCCGATATTCCCACAGGAACGGGACTTACGCGGGTGAAACCGCGGGCGCAGCTAGTAAATAATAATAAGCCATTAAGACCAGGTAAAATGTAACTATGTTAACAAATTGGGTGAATTTAAAAAGTTTAACTCTGTAAGAGTTGTGCAGAAAATTTGATGTAAGGAATTCTACAGGAATGCTTGGGCGCAACATTTGTTTTTTTTTTTCTACTTTTATCAGTAGTTACTTACTTTACTTTAGCGTATTTTTTGTTAGTTAGTTAGTTAGTTGTTTTGAGAGAATAACCAAGTTGAATACTAAAGATATCTAATTCTATATTGCAATTCGCAACCAATTTTCAAAAGTGGAGTCGTAAGTAGGTACGGTGGAAGAAAACATCGCGAGGAAACCTTTATCTTGAAGTCACGCAAAAAAAAATCAGTTTATGAGCTCGGCTTAAAGTTCCTCAAAGCCCAGTTTATGAGGCTAGTTGCAGAAACGCACAGTACAAACTTTAAACTTTAATTCGTAAAACAAAAGTAGTCTGCGAAGACGTTAGAGCAACATATTTTATGGATTGTAACTTATTTTTAATAGCCGTAAATAAAACTAACAAAAAAAATCGATGACACATTCCCGCGAAACCCAAAAAATGGAAGTAAATTATAGAACGCGAATTCCGCAAAGAATACATCAAAAACCCTACAATAATTCCAATCACGATCATCACCTAGCTACCGTTTACAATAAAACTATTCAATATTAAACAAATAACCAGGAAATCGCTCCTTTCTGTTTTTACTCAGAACTGTCTCTATTCTAGCCTCTGCAGACTAACTACTGAAAGTTCGCTGAGAACATTAAGTGCTGTGAAACACAAGAAAACAAAAGAAAACACACTGTGAAAACAAAAGTTAAATACTACTAAAATAACCTTATAATTACCATGTTTTTACCATGTTAATAATTTATCCACGGAGCTCGATATTTCGCTGGTAATTTCAACCAGTTTGTCTGGCCTGGGGAATTTTAATAGTGAAAACAACCATGTAAGTTAAAAATCGTATATAAAAGATACATTTTTATAGTTGACGCTATTTAATAAACTTTCACTTATTGTCATTATAATTGCTTGATCTAAAATAAACTAGTAAGTACTTTCTTTCCTTTAGGTATTAATTAAATAAGAAATGTGTGATAATTTAACAAAAAAATAAGAATTGCTTTTATAAAGGTTTGAAATCGATTTATTTGACACACAGTTTACGTTGTTGGTGTTTCTTACCCAAAAAAGTGAAAACGAGACCCCTTTCCTCTCTCTATTCTTTCTTACTCTACTATTTCTTTCTCTGAATGTCTCACCAAGCTTGTATGTCAAGAAAGATATTAGAACGCGTGGAAGAAAACAGGGATATTTTTCTAAATATTTACAATTTGGAAAACAGGGCAAACTTAATATTTTTACACAATATTTTCATTTTTTATATTAAAGTCTGCAGGCAACATATTAATCGACCAACTACTAACATCGCCAGATAAAAAATCGTCGCTCTGCGGTAATCCGTCTATTAAATTCCTAACACTTTCTAATTTAAATTCATAAATATCCGGTGTGTTCTATTGTTATTATAAAACACATCACGTAGTGGCGATTGCAGACGGACACACATACCCACCTACCGGTGTTTAGAACACGGAAATTTTCTACTGACATAGTCCTAAACTAACTACGACTTTTGGTTTAACTCGCAGAAATCCCGTTTCCATTGGAATATTGATTACTATTATTCTAATTTCTTCTATGGTTTTCGCGATTTTGCATAATAAATATTATATAATATTATTAATCCTATTATTAATATCTTCTATGGTTTTCGCGATTTTGCATAATAAAACACTTTATTTATCCGGTTGAATCGCGTTTTTATTAATGGGTTTAAACCAACCGAGCTTTCGCCAACTTTACAGTTGGCTTTTCAAGGTCAACCTTATATACCAGATAAATAAAGTGTTTATTAAAACTATTATTCTTTTTTTTTAAATTTTATTTAGAAGTAACAATAAATAAAAGTTACATCTCGCCTTAGTCAAATAACCCGCCCCTAATCATTCCTGGTGCAAAGGTACCCATGACACTAGTAGCGTTGCCACGCTGAATGGCGATTGCTAACCTTTGCACCAGAAACAAGGCGGAGCGGGAGTCACCTCCGTTTTTACTTATTCTACGCCCCAATTCCCTTGTTAACTTCTTTGCCTCGTCCCCCCAACAGCCCATTGTCTCTACTGCTACTCTACAGGAGATGTGGGAGGTGGCTTCTCTGCCGGCCCCAGCAAGGTTGTCGTTAGCTCCTCATTGGTGTGCGGGTGGTGAGCGGCCTTATTGCTCCCGTATCTGTCTGGATAACCAGGTAGTGTCCTAGGGTACGAAGCTACTACTCCTTTATGAGAACCAGTCTAGCATTGGGGACTAGATCAGTCTTTAACTCGATCCCCGACGCCGCCCTTCGGGGTGTTCGCTCGGGTATAGCGGACCCCGCACGGAAAGCCTGCATTTGGCTGTCGGTGGGGACGCTATAACATAATATATCAAGTAGCGAGTGGTGTCTTTCTCCAAGGAAATAATCTCCAATCTGTCTCTATACCTAGGTAGGTATAACAAAAATCATCAAAATCGCTTAATGCGGCTTAGAAGTGGAAACGCAACAGTCATAAGGAGTTACTTTTGCATTTCGAATATTGGTAAGTATATATTTAAATTACTTCAAACCAGTAATTAGGTATAATTTATAAATAGGTAGACAGGTAAGTATGCAAACACAAATCTCGCGTGTCTTATAAAAAAAAACAAGTTTAGATTGTTACGAAAATTATCCAATTTACTAATATAAAATAACATCTATTACACAATACCAACTAGTTTTTAGTAGTTCGGACGTAATTTTTGGAGGCAAAAAGGTAATTTATTAAAGCAATAAAAGAACTGCGAAATGATCTAAAACTGTAATTTCGATGCCGATTTCTATCTAATTGATGGCAGAAATTCTACTAATCATATCGAAGTTTGTTTGTTTGTTTGTAGGTGTGTATCGACGATATTATCTGTGATGCATTGGGCAAGTGCCGAAAAGCAAGTATTTATTGTTCCAGCCACCATACCACAAGCTTTAGTAGCTTGCTTGTTTATCATTATTTAAAACTAATTTAGTTTAGTTGATGGTAAACGATTGACCATTTTCCGCTCTAACAGTGAAAGAAAACATCGCGATGAAACTCGCGTCTTAGTTTGAAGTTTCCTTAATAAATTAAGCAGGTGAAACTGGGTGACATAACTAGACTAGTATTACCCAAATAAATCAAGTTTTCTTTATTCATATATATATTTATGTGAGAATTCACGTATAATATTGTTAAATTAAAGACGCAGAATTCATTCGATTTCTTTTACCTTTAAAGTGCAGATTAATTGTTGTTTTATTTAAAGGTTGAATTTAGACATTTTTGTTTGAACAAAAAAATGTTAAATGTCAGCTTTAAAATGTTATACTTTTAGACTTGATAACAAATAATGACTAGCAGTGTCACGCAGTGTCACTCGGTATTTTCAGAAGTGCATTAATTGTGTGGTTTATTGATATTAAGTAATTCCTACCTTGTGTGTTTAGTTTTGTTTTCTAGTAAATAAATTTTAAAAATAACCGTAAGGATTAAAAGAATCTGGATCTGAATAGGCACCTAGTTTTAGCAATATCGATGCAGCTATCGTACGAGATTAACTCTAAAAATAAGAATAACGCATTCCTTTTATCAAACCCAGTCGCTTGAGCTCACTTGGCGCTAAACTAAGGGAGGCCTAGTTGGTTAAAGCGCTGCGGTACTGCGCAGAGACGCGAGTTCAAATCTCGTGGCAAATGAATTTTAGAAGATGATTTTTGCCTTTAAAATATTTCTAGTAGATATGCGTTGAGCAATAAAAACAAATTACGAAATACTTATAACTTTTTAAAACATGTCCACCCACTGAGGTTAAGTACAAAATGTATAAAAACATAACTCCTTAACACCACAATAACACCACAAGCAAATATTAAATTCGTATACAAATTGCCTTTGGGCATAATGGTTACTCTAACTAAAACATTGAAAGTTTGTTTGTTCGTACTTCATAGTCAGTTTAGTTTTATGTTTAAGGGCACATTTGGCAGTCTACAAGTAATTTAAAAATGATATTACGAAATCTTACTAATATTTTAAACGCGAAAGTTTGTACGTGTTTGACTTTGTTACTCTTTCACGCATGAACTACGGAACCGATTGCGATGAAACTTGGAATATAGGTAGCTAGGAATAAAAAGTAGCTTAATAGTAATAGTACTTCCATAAATAGTCTATATGAAGTTCGGATATTCTATTTTCAAATAAGTTACAATCTAACGATAAATAGGAGCTTTGGCGGGAACGCGTTGAGGAGTTGTGTTGCTAAATTTTAATTTTCGTAAAACCTTGTTCAAATGCGTGTAAATTGTTTGATTTCAAAGGCATATTAATCAATTTAGTTTCGTGAAGGTGTACAAGTTTAATGAAACTGAAAATCGGTGCAAAACATGGACTTTAGCTTTGTCTCTAAAGCTCGCGTGAACCGTCATTGTAAAGCGCCACCATTTACAATGACTTCCTTGACTTGACCTTTACTACGACGACTTGACTGTTTTGATGCAAATTGCAAATGAATTGCAAAAAATTATACCTAATACTTGACACTGGCTACTTTCCAAATGGCCATAATCGGAAAAAATCATCTTCAAAATTTCACTCGCGGCGAGGTTTGAATTCGCGTCTCTGCGTCACTCTACCTAATAAAAAAACCGCATCAAAATCCGTTGCGTAGTTTTCAACATCTAAGCATATATACAAAGAGACAGACAGACAGCGATTCGTGCTGAGTTATAGTCCTAAATTATTGAACGATGGAAACCGCGCGCAGAAGTTAGTATCCAAGTCTCACAGACAGTTTTGGATCAGCGTAAGATTAATGATCAAAGAACGGGTCAAATTTGGCAACGTTCAAATTACTTTGACCGCCTATAGTAATAGCTAATCTTACCAATATTATAAACGCGAAAGTTTGTATGTATGTATGTGAGTTTGTTACTCTTTCACGCAAATACTACTGAACCGATTTCAATGAAACTTGGAATATAGGTAGCTGGATACCGCAAAATAACACATAGGCGAGTTTTTATCCCGATATCCCCGCTAACGGGACTTACGCGGGTGAAACCGCTGAGCGCAGCTAGTTTTACAATATAAGTAAGTAAATGTTTCATTTCTTAATTAGAAAGTTTACCTTTTTGCGTGTTATTGGATTCAAAATTTCACGCCCATGGCTCGGTAAGTTGGTTGTTATTGGTAAAGTATACCTACTCAGAAATAACTTAGATTTATTTCTTACTAGATGTGACCTTAAAAGCTTAAAATCTGCAGGAATATGGCGATAAAATGGCCTATATGACAGATCACCATCTATCCTCAGACCAAGTTTCATCACAATCGGTTAAGAAGTTTTTACATGATGGAATCAAAACATACTTGTTTACTTACTTAGTTGGTTGTGGACGCTCAGCTTTAGAGTGAAATGACAAGTTTTAAGTATAAGTATAGGCTTTTGTCGCTTAAAAATCATATACTTTAAAAATCCACTTAATTCCAAAAATAATCAAAACAATGGTCACCGTAAGCAAATAGAAAAACCCACCCTATCTGTTTAGGCGGAAAAAATCGGAACTAAACATGAACTAAGACGGATTAGTAGTTTCGTAGTAAACTAGCGCCACCGGTAACTGCACTGATAACTTTGTCGTTGTTAAAGCGACAGTAACCATCTCTTCAGTAATACAATGGATTGAGTAAAGTGTGTGTAATACTAATCATAGAAGTGTTTGCTAAGTTCTTAACTTTAGAGTTAAGTTTCTAAGTTGGTAGTTAGTTACCGGTACCGTGTACTTGAATATGTTGTTTTGGGAATTTTAAAATAATAACGATTTAACTTACACAATTTTACTTTTATTGTTTCTAAGTAATATCTGTACTTTGGTTTTTGTTCCGATTCGTAGGCCAGTACAGAATTTGAGGAAGGCCAGTTTTTTTTAACTGCCATTGTATTAAACCATTTTCTACCATAAATACCTTAATTTTATCTGACTAGCTGCGCCCCGCGGTTTCACCGGCGTAAGTCCCGTTTCCGCGGGATTATCGGGATAAAAAGTAGCCTATGTGTTATTCCAGGTCTCCAGCTACCTATATTCCAAGTTTCATCGCAATAGGCTTTGTAGTTTTTGCGTGAAAGAGTAATAAAGTCACATACATACAAACTTCGCGTTTATAATATTAGTAAGATATGAATTTAAACTAGGGTAGGTTAGGTTCACCCGGTTCTAAGAAAATCGATAGTAACACATAGACAGACAGACAGACAAGCGAGTAAGCTTATACCGGTTTATTTACCTTTTGAGGTACAAAACATAATATTCCAAAAAAAAACATACAACAGCGGTCAAAATATTCGACCATAGAATCATGTATTATATAGTCAAAAACCATTTTTCATAGCTAGAAACTACCAAATTGTAATACCGAGCAAGAAAAGGCAAAGTAATCACCCAAAAATAGAATCCAAAAACAGGATTCGACAAAAAACAATGAGCTATCATTATCAGATTGTGTCTGTCGGTATATAATATAACAATATAGAGTGAGGACCAGTTATATCTGCAGGTGGTCAAAATCGGAACTAAACGTTGTCCTCTAACGAGGCATACTAACTATTAAGTAAACTGTGCCTAATGTTAGACAGTGGCGCCCTCAGTAATGTGCACACTTATCTGGCACGAACCTACTTGTTTGTAACCAATATTCAAAGTCACGTATCGTTTCGAAAAAGGAACGCAATGTATGATTGATTGTCAACCGATGACAATCTTGTAACTCCACAGAGTATATCTACCAAGAATTTTTGATAGTATTCGATTTTAATTAAGGTTCGAAATTCAAAACATAATTGTTTTAAAATAAAACTCTTGGACTTTTGGTGGGAACGCGTTGAGGAGATGTCTTGCTAAATTTTCATTTTTGTGAAACCTAGTTCAATTGCGAGTAAAGTGTTTAATTTTGGGGGCATATTAATCAATTTAGTTTCGTCACAGTGTACAAGTGTAATGAAAGTGAAAACCAGTGCAGTGCATGCATAGTGCATTATTAATTTATCTATGCCCAACGTTTTGAAATCTTTACAGATCACTTGATCAGATTAGACTCAGGGACGCAATGTATGATTGATTGAGGGTAAAGGAGTCAAAGATGCAATTTGACTTTCATCGCATCTCTAGTTTGTCTTTCCGGAAGCAAGAGATCTGGAAGGACCTCGAAATGTTGGGTGTTGAGAAATCCTCAATATGATAAAAGCAACGAGATTGAAACCGAAATAATGTGTTTCAGTTTAACATCTTATCTACTTAACATTAAATCTTACTAATATTATAAACGCGAAAGTTTGTATGTATGTGAGTTTGTTACTCTTTCACGCAAAAAATTCTGAACCGATTGCCATGAAACTTGGAATATAGGTAACTGGATACTGGGAATAACATATAGGCTACTTTATATCCCGATATTCCCGCGGGAACGGGACATACGCGTGTGAAACCACGGGGCGCGGCTAATAATTATAATTAAGTTTTTGGTTTTTTTCTTCGTTTTAAATCACTTAACTTACTAATTAACTCGTAGGTAGTTATTAAACTAATATGGCATTCATATTTCGAACACTTTCCTTTAGATAAAATATCTTTAAACAGATTTTATTACCAAATTTTAACGACCATCCCTTTGAAACGCGACTTATAAACACTTTAAGTAAAAGAACTTAAGTCAGAAACCACATGTTTATCTAAGCGGAGTACATAATTAATGGAAATAGGTAGTTCTAATGTAATATTTCAAGTGTTTTCTCTATAAATGTGTTCAAGTGTCTGGGAACGGATCAATGCCGTTGAACTTTTACAATAACATTACTGTTTACAGAAACTGTGTTTCATTTTTTGGATGTATCTTCTTGGAATGTATGGTTTTCGAGGATTTGTTAATTATTGAAATGTTTGGGTGTTTTTTTTAAATTATGGAACGTAGGGTTTTCAGTTTAAATTCAGTATTTTTACTAAATATATATAAATAAATTGATACGAGAAAATATTGAACAAAATGAAATATAATGTTTTTTGTGTTGGTAAAATTAAACGTGATTGTTTGAAAAATAGTATTTTTTTAAAGTAATTGAATTAAAGACTGATTGCATTTAAATTTAAAGGATTAATTTTATTTCAAATAGTAGTTTCATACTAAATTCATAAACTTATAATGAAGTCGCTACCTAATTGTCAACCGACCTTTTTGCTTCTAAGGAAATTGCTTTTGAATTTCGAACTATACCTACACCAATATCGAATGGAACGATTCCAAATTAATTTAAAAAACGAGTTCCAAGTTCAAATTCGAACGTTCCTCATCTTTCCATCAAACACCGAAACCCCATTCACGATAATTGACGATTAATAACTGTTTTCCATCAAACCGAACGAAAATATGTCTAATCTACATCTGACATTCTCTAGTACCGTAATAGCTTGGAGCTGTTAACGTCAGTATATATTACATATACATAAGTATATATATATGTTTGTATATGCAACTATGGTGTGATTAATTTACCGGTAGTACTTTTATGTAATTACTTTTTTAAAACGAAATTAAGAGCTTCAAATGTTTGATGTAGGCAGTAGGTAGCATCTAACGTGTATTATAGTACTTGCTGCGCCCCGCGTAAGTCCCGTTCTTGCGGGATTTTTGGGATAAAAATCAAGGTTTTCAACTACCTATATTCCAAGTTTCATCGCAATCGGTTTAGTAATTTTTGCGTGATTGAGTAACAAAGTCCCATAACGTACTTGAACTTTCGTTTATAATTTTGTAGTAAGGTGAGATTTTTTTCATTATTGTCTGTAATTAGGTAAAAAATGGGCATTTTGCTGAATTTTCAATAAGAATTTAAGTATAAAAAATATTTTCTCGAGGTTCGTGCTTCGGAAGGCACGTTAAGCAGTTGGTCCCGGTTGTTATCTCTGATAGCGGCCGTTAGGTCAAGTTAGATGCCTTCGGGCGACCTGACAACTCTAACACTAGGTGAGACACACCACTGTATGAAAAGAAGAAGAAAAAAAATTGACTTAATATAAAACGTTTTAAATTGCAAGTTATTTATTCGTATTGTACTTATTTATTCTGATTTAAGTTCCGTAAGTTACGTACTGCTTGGGTAGGTACCGTTGGCAGAATAATACCTGAAACAAAAAGAATAAAATAATTAGGAATTATTTAAGTAACAATTTTTTTTTATAAAATATTATTATTTAAATATGTAAATAAAGAGAAATCTTAAGACACTTTTTACTACATATATTATTATTGTTATTAGGTTGGTAAGTTTTTTTTAGTTTGTATCAGTTAGTTCAACAAACTATCGTTTATAAAACGTATTTCAATAAATATCAAATTTTACAAATAATAATTTATAACTAAGTATTTAATCTATAATATTTTACAAAATCAATTTCTGTAACAAGCTTCTAACTAAAGTGACAAAGTTCAAATGAAAATAGATCAAATTTCTAATCACGTTTCCAATTCATTACCATCGACCCGACTCAACTGAGAATTAATAATCTATTTTGATTTTCATTATCAATTTGACAAGCTCACGAACACAAAAGTAAGATTAAAACAATTGCGTAACGTAACGAAGAATTTAAATATTTTCATTATTGCAAGCATAAATCAATATAATCTGATCGTTTTAGACAACTTACGTCACGTACGTCTACGTATAATACAATGATAATAAAGCCAGTTGACTGCTCATAAGTATTTCTCCTCATGAAAATAGTACGCCTTTTTAGTAGTACTCTCGTGCAAGAACGGCCAATCATAAAGAGCTATGATAAACACAATATTTACCGGGCTTTACTCGCGTTTTATTCAATAACGTCATTATTTTTAACGACCGAGCTTTCGCCCACTTTACAGTTGGCTTTTTCAAGGTTGGCGAACGCTCGGTCGTTGAAAATAATGACGTTAATGAATAAAACGCGAGTAAAACTCGGTAAATGTTGTGTTTTATTATGCAAAATCGCGAATACCTTTGACAAAATTATAAAGAGCTATTTTAATAAACGTGGTACCTAATTTCAAAGTAGTGAGAACATGCTTTGTCTTTTTCCGTGACAAGAACATTCAAAGTTGACAGACAGAAATAAAATGTGGTAAAATTACTCCGACCTTACTCCACGTTTATTTACAAGTCTAAAAGAGTCTAGGTTTAGGTAAGAAACGCATCGGCCAATCAAAAAGAGTTTAAGTTTAGATAGACACAATGGCCAGTCACTTTTTTTTTATTCTATAATCACACACACAATAATCACAAATTTGATTATAATAAAAAAAAAAATTTATTGTTAAACTTAACAAGTTTCATTCGGTAAAACTCTGTCTCCTAAACTAAGAAAACTTGTGTTTTAAGAGCCAGCGTCTTCCCATCATTACAATGTACAATAAAAGCTTAACACTAAATGAAAAGAAGCCAAACATTATTTAATAACGACATTTAGAAAAACTTGTGGTTTATCTCACCTCCTGCCCGCACCAGTGATAGTTTTGTAGAAAAATGGCGGTATGATCAGTCAATGGCTTTATTGTCTTTAGTATGATACAAATTTCTCGAGTCTCAAATGTCTTATGTGTGTCTTATGAGTGTACAATCAAGATACGTGGCACGACTCAAACCTTCTGTGATCGATACTGACAACTCACGAAAATAATTAAATAGCTGCAGATGTGTAGTAAAACGGTAGTTAAGACCTGTTTTAAAAATCTGATAAACTAAGTAGTGGTATTTTACCGTTCTATTGCAATTGATTTTTTGGTAGGTAGGTACTGCACTTAGGACCAGTAAATACTAAAAAATCCAAAAGGAAAAAGTCGGTTATAAACTGTTTGTTTCGAGATCCTACTTCCTACTTTCCTATCCTATTTCCTACTATATTATGTTTTATTCTACTATATTATAAATGTGAAAGTGTGTTTGAATGTTTAGATGTTTGTTACTTCACGCATGAACTACTGAACCGATTGCGATGAAACTTGGAATATAGGTAGCTGGATTACCGAGAATAACACATAGGCTACTTTTATCCCGATATTATGCGGCTGAAACCGCGGGGCGCAGCTAGTAAGATAATAAATAAGACATTTTGAGTCAAATCAAAAATATTTTCAAAAATCTTTGTTATAAATGACGTTCTAAAGTAACGGTGCAACCATAATACCTATACAGAACGTTTCTTAATTAATGACAAAAATTTGATGTTTTTGTTCCTCGTTTTTCATGTTTTTTTATAGAAAGAAGTGTGAGATAGTCCACAGTCTGTTAAAAAACGATAGTCTATATTTAGTCACAGTTTATGTAAAGATTAAACCAATTTTAAGTAACCTAAACACGTTTATTTCTATATCGCAAAAGATTTTTATCAAAAAAAAAACTAAACTCAATTAGCTGCATACGTTAAAATTATTGATCTATTAAGTACTCAATATAAAAAAAAAACACATTCCAAATTTGAAAAAGGAAACGACCGTGACAAAGCACGATTACTTAATTCAACTTCTTGTTCTTCAAATTCTGTTGTTGACGGTACCGGCTTTATCTTAGTCGTGGATCAACTTTAGGCATTATTTTGAGAAGTAATTATTAACGTAATGCCAGTTACTGGTACCTACCGAATTTCAGTTTGTAACAATCGACTAATGAATAGATCGATGGAATTGGTAGCCGATTGTTGTACTTATCTTACTATGATAGGTATGATAAAAGTTTGATTTTAGAACGCCGCCGCGGACTTGAGAAAGCGGTAGTCTAATAAAAAGTAAATTATTAATGATAAGCAATATTTTTTTATGGTTTTTTTTATTTGGTGCTTTTTTTGTTGTCTGTACTTTATGTGTTGCTTACCAAAATCTATGTTTTTTTCCTAATTAATAGCAGTATCATATAGCCAAAGTTAAAATCGACGATTTAAGTTTTTGGCGGATTTCTGAAAACAAAATCTGTTTTATTTTTTAAAATCACAAAAGTCGTAGAACCAAAGTTCTGCAACTTCCATTCTTTATAATAACCTAATTGTTCTACTTTTTGGATTTCAAAAGTAACAATCTAAATTATCGTATTCGACGAAGGCTGTATACCTTTGAACAAACTGAGCTAGACCGCTTTTTATCGGTCAATTATCGACGAGACATAAAACAAGTACGTACCCACCAAACGACATAAAATCAGTTAATACATTTTGGTGTTTCGACTGCGAACGTAATAACCGGAAAAAACTAAAGATGATTTCGGCAAAGAATCCAACATAATAGAGATATAATAACTTTATAAATATAGAGTGTACATCGACGTGCAAGTCTTGTCACTTTAACAAAAATTAAAGTATATACAATTCATATTAATTAACTTCAATTCACATAGTTTTGTCTTAGGTTTTCTCGATTTTACTTTATAAAACCCAATATACACCGGGTTTTACTCACGTTTTATTTAATAACGGCATTATTACAAAAGTACCAAGCTTTCGCTAACTTCACAGTTAATTTTTCCAAGGTTTTTTTTTAATTCGCATACTAACAAAAAAATTAAGACTTGTCAATAATATCTTGTCAAATCTATAATCAATAATAATCTTTGTAAATATTTTTTACGCGTTCAATGTCTGTGACTTTGTGAACTGGATCGAATTTAACTTATGCCTATTTATTTGTATGTCATTTATCAGCATTATAAATCTCAATAATTAAGTGACCAGTAGATAAAAGAAATGTGCTACATTTAGACGTAACTTTACTCCGTCTAAAATTAGATATAATTTTCTACTGTTTGACTGGTGTATAAATAAGCCGAGATCAACAATTTAGCATCCTTGCCTAGAATAAGATTCTCTATTCTATTCACTCTATATTTGAAGACTTCAAAGTTTTAATCATTAAAACAAGCATATTCCATGAAGTCATTTATCAATGGCAAGACATGTTTTTTTTTGTTTTACCGATGCACTCTCTATTTGTATAAAAAGTATTTTACCTCTAAACCCAACATCCATTTATTCGGAATTCCCGCGTAAATTTGACAAAAGAATTTTATGAACGTATAAACTCCGCCAATCGGTATAGCTTTAATACGTCGTATTCTCAGAATAAGTTTTTGCCTTCCCTTCAATTACAGACGATATTAATGATTGGATACAAACGTACACATTTTTTAAACAAAACATTTTCGACGCGAGCGTTCATCATTATTAATAATGTTTGTTTTTTTTCTTAATTACTGTGGTCCTAAGCGTTTGTCCACTACCTTTATCACTAGTCACTATTCATTACACTTGTACACCTTCCCAAAACTAAATTGATTAATATGCCTCCGAAATTAGACAATTTATACGAATTTGAACTAGGATTCACAAAAATGAAAATTTAGCAACACATCTTCTCAACGCGTTCCCGCCAAAACTCCCGATAATGTAGGTAAGTGACAAAATTATTATTTCGAACTTCACGTTAAGCAGTTAGGCCTCGATTACTAACTCTGATAGCAGTCGTTAGGTCAAGTTAGAGGCCTTAGGGCGACCTGACAACTCTAACACTAGGTGAGACACACCACTATACGAAAAGAAGAATCTTACTAATATAATAAACAGGAAAGATTGCATATATTATGACTTTGTCACTAAATCACGCAAAAACTACAAAACCTATTGCGATGAAACTTGGGATATAGGTAACTGGAAACCTGGAACAACCGTCCTCCGAACCTCGTCGACCTCATCCTCGCTTCCCATCAGGTGAGATGAGGTCAAATGCTATACAAGTTTTTCTTATATATATATACTATATATAAAAAAAACACCACATAGGCTACTTTATATACCGATAAACCCGCATTTACGCGGACTTACGCGGGCGCAGCTAGTGTGTAATAATAACCAGTACTTTTTGCCATTTCTACACAATTATATTATGTACCTAAATTATGTATGTATTCATTATTATAAACATTATAAGTCGTATAAAAAGGAACAATAAGCGGACAATAGGATTACGACTGCCGTATAAGGAACGCATACCAGTTATGAGCGCTTATGACTCGCCTATAAGTTGACTTTGCATTTTTATACGCAGCTTTTAATAACAATTTGTGGATATTGAATGATATCTTACATATCTTTTTAAAAAAGATAATATATATGATCTATATTATATATATATACGAACGCAGTATGCGAACGTATTTATATATTCGAATGCAGAAGGTATATGTTTACGATCGAACTTCACTTCTAGAAGTTCGTTTGATCTTATATAATTTATTAGTATTTTTCTGTAACTAGGTAGATAACTCAATCAATTTGATTCTTAAGATCTAAGTATACATACAAACAGACAGACAGAGGAACGCACCTTTGTTTTATACTATGTAATGAAAAGATACTATACTTATATCTTACTTCTTACTAATATTCTAAATGCGAAAGTGTGTATGTATAGTCTGTAAGTGACTTTGTTACTCAATCACACAAAAACTACTGAACCGATTGCGATGAAACTTGGAATATAGGTAGCTTGATACCGGGAATAACACAGAGGCTACTTTCTCACTGGATTTCAGTGTGTTTCGAGAACGGTTTAATATTATGCCGAAAATAGTTTTTATAAGTTTTTAATAGTTATTTGCGTTATCTATCATAGATTAAAACGAAACGTGAAAAATATTAATATAAATGCTAAACAATATTCATTAATAAAAAGAACAATAGAACCGAATAAATTTATATCTACATGGATCGTTTAATTTATAGATATCGTAGTCAAAGAGATATAATAAAATATTTGACCCAATAGAGGTGACATATCCAATCTTCCTACACATGTTTCATATAATATATAATATTTTATAAAAAAAAAATATTGTTAAACTTATCGATTAATTATATTTATTGGGTGTCAAGTAATATGAGCTTCTACTAGTTATTATTTAATTTTTATTATCTTACACCCCAATTTTTTTACAGAATTCTTTAAAAATACAAACCAAAATAAATTCAATAATCAAAACTAAAAATCCAGAAATAAATTTTAAATACCCCGACTACTTTTGAAACCCAAAGATAATTAAAAAAAACCTTTTTTTCGTTTTTTTTTATTATTTGATAATTATGTATTTATTTATTTTTTTAGCTGAAAGATAACGCGGCGTTTGCGCTACAACTTATAAGACATCATGGTAGAGCAGATTATTCTAATCTTATTAGATGACTCATCCTCTAATTCCTCTTTATTATGAAGTTAATTTGTTTATGTACTCTCTACCATAACAATAATAATGTTATATCTTTACAATCATTGCCCGTAGGTACGTTATTTTTGCGTGCGCCCACACAACCGAACGTGCATACAATTTGTTCTGTCAAACTTTCTATTCCACATTCAAAACCGTTTATCGTACATCAAAAACAACCAATGACACGAAACTATCAATATTTCTAATAACATTCTTAAAAACAAAGTTACGACCACAGAATACTATAACAGTATGTACGGCAAACAGTCGGCCATATTAATCATTAGAACGAATTTCTGTTCCATGTCATACATTTCGTTTATTAAAAATATGACGTATCAAGATCAACATCTCATAGGTGAGCGAGATGGTGATATAGGGGCTTTCGATAGAGTGAAAGAGATAGATATGTGCTGACATTTCAATGGGTCATCAACCCTATACTTCGACAAAGTTACATCGTTCAGTCAATAAAAGCGTTAGTGTCTATGTTAATCGCTCAAATTACATAACAATAGAATTGGTTCAATAAAATACCGTCTGTAAATATAACTTGGTCGAAGTTTGAAAAGATTTAATAATGAATTGTTCTTAATTTGAAATATTAGCTCGTTCGATTCGGTGTTATTTCCATTTTGAATATCGATGAGAGATATTTTTTATTTTGCCACGGTTTATTAAAATTTATTTTATAATTGGTACGAGGCTTCTGTTTTAAAAAAAGGCAGGTTACCGATAAAATATGAAGACGGTAATTTGTTAAACTAGGTTTAATTGTTTTTGAAGTTACCTATGTAATAAATTAATTAATTGTTTGCAGTGCTATGTCAACGAAATAATTTGCACACAATACTTTTTTTGTACTAGACTTTATAAATTTTTATTTTAACAGACAAATTGCCTTTTTGGTCCCGGTATAAGTGCTACTTTTCTTTGGTTTGAACTAGCACAAAAATATTTGTTTTGCTGCGATAATAGAACCCGTTAGATTCTACATGACAGGCAAACTAACAATGTTTTAATGCATATAAAAAGTTTTATATTAAAAAAATTATCGGCTCTCGAATAATAAGCAAATTTTAATATAGTGATATAGTTATTTTCTATCCATCAAAAAATATACTGTTTATTTCTTTAAAAATTAACATAGAATACTTAAAACTCATCCCACGCCACGGACGTAAACTAGTACCAAATAAAAACCTCATATTTGACGCTTAACAAATTGTTCCTTTTTCAAATCGTCCAATGAGACTATTGTATTCAATCCTAATGGCTGTGTTCTGTGTTCTATTTTCAAATCATCATTCTCTATACAAATCTCGCTCCGCTTTCAGATTCATTCGAATTTGGAATGCGTTGGTTGTTTTTCCCACACGAGTTGTTTTTTTTTCTTATTACAAAGAGTTTTGATTAATTGGATGTTACTTTAACATTGATTGTTTGAAAGAGTTCCGTATTGCTTTGTTACGAAAGCAAAAAAAAATGTAATTATATCCAACCAGTACAATTTAACTTTAAAAACTTTACAGTGTTTAAGAAAATTACTATGCAAAGTGTACAGACCTCTGGACTATTTATCCAAATGACATGTTTTTTTTCTGTCATACATCAGTTTTATTTTGAAACAAAATACAATAACTTTACCACAATAATAATGTACTTACTGGCTTTATGTACAAATCGCGCTAAACCATAAAGAAACTACTACTAAAATTGAAGATAGTTTACGCGTAAAGTGTGAACTAAACAAAATAAATTATTATTTTTTTAATTAAAAAACTATCAATTTAAAGTAAAATTCAACATGCATACTGGCTTCATGTACATTGCATGCCTCACTAGTCCACAAACAAAAAAAACTCGTCAACAAAATTTGATGAGAGTTTTCGCGTTGTTGAGTATTAAAGTTTTAATCTCGAAAATGCATCTGAAATCCCGAAATGGCCAAATGTCGCGTTGATCTAGCCAACCGGGAGATATTGCCGAAATGCATAAACATCAAAGGGGTTTTTGTTAAAAAAAGATTTAAAATTGAAGGGCGCGTCCCCATAATACACTCCTACCAACTTAATTGAAGAAACGGAATTTTTTAGAACTAACAAGAGTAACAGAAGTTTCAAGTTCCACGTAGACGGTAGCGCCGTTTCAACAGCAAAGATAACTTGGTCAAAGTTTTAGGCAAAAATGGCGTCCGAGATTATAATAACGATTTTAAAAGTCCCCTTCGATTTTTTTTTTCATTTTTAGTTTTTTTGGGAAGGGTTGCGTAATATAAGTGGACGGGGTCCGATGGAAAATTTGACACTGTTACGAAAAATAGGGTGAAAGTTTTGCATGTTTGCGTCAAAAGCTCGATGGGTAGTTTTAAGATTTATGTGTGATAAAAAATCAATACTGCACTAGGAGACAATGAAGAATGTTAATCGGTATGCCAAATCGGTTGAAAGTTTGTTATAGTAAAGCTTGTAAGTATGTAATATGTCACCGGAAAAAAAACAAGAACAGTAAGTTTATAAATTTCCTAGGAAATATTAGGTTTATAAATTTCCTAGGAAATAATAGGTTTATAAATTTCCTAGGAAATGATAGGTTTATAAGTTTCCTAGGAAATTTGTAAACATTCGTAGGATTCTAAACGAGAGATAAATTGTATTATTTAACGACCACATTTTCGCAAATTTATATCATCTAGGTAAGCGTGCTGCGTCTTAGATCAAATCGCCAGTTACAAACTGCTAAAACGGGGAACAAACAGTAACTTCATGTCAAAAAAAAATTGTTCAATCGAATTTAAACTGTGATTCGAACAAATCCGTATCACTTGTAGCAACCAACCGCTTTTATCAATAAAAATAAAAATCTTTCAAGGAAGTGACCAATTTGTAAGGCGCGGACAATAAAAACCGCAGCCGTCTAATCGATTTTACACCTTAAGTTGGAGTAGTAAGGGTTCATTTTAGTAGTTGTAGAGTTTAATTTGTATAGTTTATAGATTGTGAAATCAATTAAATTAGTCCTCTATGGTGCGGGATCCATTTTATTAAAGTGGAACGGTTGTACTGTTTGTTTGTCATTCTGTTTTGTCATTTTTTACTGTGTTTTGGAAGTTGTGTGAGTTAAGCAACGCGTTGTACGGTCTTTACTTTGATGGGTGACAGATTATGTGTCTTGAAAAATAGTTTTTCGAACTCTTCCGTGCGAAATATACGTTTTTTTGGGGCGACCTGACAACCTTTATACTAAAACTTTGACTTTTTAATAGGTACTTACTTAGAAATATTTTTAGCGAGGAAATATATTTCCAAAAAATCCCCATGACAGGACAGTTTACTGTAAAGTAAACCACCTGAACCAGTCAATAAAAGCTGCAAAGCTTGACCGGTAGATGGCGCAGAAACCAAGCCTTAGTTGGTATAACAATTAGCGAGGAAAGATATGGCCGAAAAATTATACCGTGTCACGTGATTCCTGTGTAGCTCAGTGGTTAGAGCAGTCGCCTGGTTAGCGAAAGGACGCAGGTTCGAATCCTGTCATGGGGATTGGAAACATATTTACTTGCTAAAAATATTTCTATGTTTAAAATGCCTTGAGCAATAAAAACAAAAAAGAAATATTTTTAATACTTTATTAAAAAACAGTCCAGAAGATGGATAGTTACTAGCTTACTCATGACTTTTTAGTCACAAATGAAGGTAGGGAAGAAGACGACAACGGAAAAAGTTCCGCCTTTTTCATAAAGGCTTTACTGACCTACGTGTCTTGGACAGTCCGCTTTGCAATTCGAATTAGACCCAAAATGGTGATTTGAAATAAATTTTCGAAAATTAATTAGTATTTCGGTACCCATACTTACTTTCTAGATTTATGTTTTAATATAGGTAGGTAGGTAATTTCTAATAATTTATTTGACACTTATAAATTACACAATTAACGATATCCCATTAGAAAATATTAGGCGCGAAATTAACCAATTAATATTTGAAAAACGAACTCGTATAGTTTTAATTCTATGCCAATGGTACTGGCAAGTAGGTATGTTAGCTATTCTGCCAATTTGTATTTGAGTAATGTGTTTTAAATTAATAATGCGATTTAATTTTTAATTATGTTTCAACTATGATCGGCCAATAGAAAAAAAAATAGATAACCTAAAAAAAAAAACTGATTTTGCATAATTTTTTTTCGAAAAATTTGCACCCTACATAATATCATTACTTCAACCTGCAACCTTGACATTTCATGTCGTGTCGAGTCCTGTCGGGTGCAGTTTATTCGAAAATTTGATTTGCTCAAAATAAGTTTTCTACAGTGTAGGAAACTCTTTAAAAACATAAAAAATAAATAAATACAAACAGAGTCGAGTGAGTTCTAGTTTTCATGTTTGTAACTACTCTTCAATTTATTATAAAAGAGTGATAATTAATTAATAATTAATGAGTAAGTATTGTAAAATAATTAGTCTGAAATGAGTTTCTTTAAAAATGGCGGCTAAAAGTTATGGCGGGAAAGTTAGTAATAACGCACTTTGGTTCGAAACAATTGAAAATTTCTTTGACGACGCGGTGTTGCCATCCTGTGCATACTGATCGACAATGTTGATGCATGTTTTTATGGAATATATCGAATTATTTCCGTGAACCCATTTTTTGAAACGTTTAAGAATTTTAAAGATGGCGGAGGCTGGACTTTCATACAAACGTCATTTTAGTACAAACTTTGAAATACTTCGTACATACCTGTATTAACAACAGTAAAAGAGTTACAAATACTTTGAAAATATCAAATCGACTAGGAACACGAAAATGAGATTTTCGTAGCATTACTACGAAATTTACATTTAGACTGTAAAGTTATCCAATATAGTTTTTCGATTATTCTTAGATTGTTTAAGGCATGAAATAATTAACTTCCGGTAAAGCAAACATAATTGATTTTGTCAACACAAAGAAATATTTGATTCCCAATTCGAATTTCAAACCTACACGCAAAACTGTTCTTATTTGAAACTTATTAAAATTCCAAATTCAAATTTTGCCCTATAAAACTGCTATCGTCACCGACAATTTCCCTTCAAAAAAAGAACAATCGGAAAAAGCCAACACGTATCGTCGATAACGCAACGGATTCGAAATTTTAAATAGTTCCATAATAAAACTCGAACAAATATGGCTACCGGTGTCAATTGTTTCCCGTTTTACAAACGTAGTCAGTCCTTAATATGCGGGTTACGAGTGCGTTATTGAAGTTTCACAATGGATCGGTATGGCCAATATGGCTATTGGCCACCTACTGTTACCTATGACTAAAATTTAACCTACCAATGTCCTAACTAAACGAAACCTATGAATATTATGTACGGTCGGGTTTAAAAATGGTCTTCCCCTATATTAAAATGTGATAATCTGTTTGTACTCTTTAAACTGACAAATCGCTTGACCGATTTGGATGAAATTTTGCATACGGATAAATTTCGAATGTTAGGTCCTTTTACTCGTTTTTTTATTGACTTTTTTCATGTAACATTAATGTAACTTGAAAGTTTACAATACAAAGACGTTCCATATCCAAAACGGAGTTTTAAATCGAGACAAAACTGAATAAAGTTGTTTCTACCTTCATACATAATTCATTATGAATTTCCAGCTTTTAAAGCAGTTTGCGCTTTTTAAAATCATTGTTGCAGTTTCCGTAAAAATATAGAATATTTATGAAATTCGAAAACAATATTCCGCCCTACAATCATGATCTCTTATAAGTCGTTCGCCGCGTATCGTTCAGCCAAAAAAAAACACTTCATAATAATAATTTACAATTAAAAAAAAAAAAGTATTACAATTTGTTAGGACCAATGAATACGCGTCATTCCAGTCTCGCTTGTGGAAAAGGCTAACGGAACAAGGCTAGATAAATCAATGGAGCAATTCTATTGGTGCCAACATACACATCCGTGGCCACGCATTATTTCACATCTCTATTGAAAATGCAACCTAAATGTGTGATTTATTTATGAAGCATCATCCTGTAGTTATATAGATAGGCGTACGTACCATTTAATCAATTATTTTTGAATTAAGAATCATCTCAAAATGGTAATATAATCCCACTGGATGGCGCTGCGTTTTTTACCAGTTTGCTGAAGGAAATTGGTTCTTTTGAAAAGTAGTTAAGGTCCTTATTAGCATGCCTCTGTAGATTGTCTAAATTGTACATTACATGTCGATCTATGAATACAGTCGAATAGACAATAAAACTAAACGCAAGTCATTTCATACGAATTATCTCATTGTTTCAAAATTCGAACAAAAAAATCTATTTATTTTTTTTCTTTTTAAATATCGAAATCGATTACAAGTTGTAATTACGTGAGGCTAATTAACTAATAGCGGTTAAATTTTAATAAGGTTTCTTTTTTGTTTTATGTGGTTGTGCGTTATTTTCTTTTATGTTGCAGTCAAAACTCGAAAGAGGTCCAAACTAGTTTTATCTTTTCAAAGTTTTGACTGTAAATGACTGTAACATAATAATAGGTAGTATTTAAGGTTTAGGTATGTAATATTATTCGATACGAAAGCCGGTGCATGAGAAATCGATGATGATTCGAACACTGGTTTCAGTGTCTACTTCTAGGTTACGGGCTACACCTTAGGCCTTATCATCACTTACCACCAAAGAAGTTACATTACAAGAACTTGAATGCTCACGTAGAACTAAAAAGTATTCCGCGACATTGAGCATGCTCTCCCCTTCTAATAACACTAATAGAAAGAGGCAGCATGCTTCAATGTAGCGTCAGCTTGCCCAATGTATTCTAGTTCAAGTAATATAACTTCTTTGCTTACCACACGGATAATGATCAAACCGAATAAACGAAAAACTAATAAAACTCGGCAACTCATTTAAAATTAGAATGCATTTCTGAAAAAGGAATTCGAAACCGAAACGTAAACCCTTTTTGGCGATTGATCATTTTTAGCCAGTGTCAAAGAGAATTCCACGTTTTTTTACACAACATAAAATATTCAAATTTCGAATAATATTTCGAACGATGCATTCAAATATCTACGAGAATACGCATTTCGAAATACCACTTCAATGCTTAGAAAATAAAATTCATTTTCGTATGTTACATTCATAGGTGTTACTAAAAAGATTATGAAAGGGGTAGTCCAGTTCTAACATCAATTTATTTTTGTGAATAAAAGCTTTCCATTTTTAAAATAAACTTATAGGGGAGGGTGGTTAATAAAATTAAGTTTCAACGTAAGGGGCAGACAGCGTCCCGGATTTAACATAGCTGAGATTAGAAAAATTGAAAATATTTTTGTAATAAGTTTTCAATTCTAGCCCTTTAACTGCCGTATTTATAGACGATTCTAGTAATTACTTGTCTTAGAAAATAAACTCGAGACTCGAAACTAAAGACGGTGAAACGTCTGTACCCTGAATTGCGTTACTTCATTGCGTGGAGAAAACGCGAAACTGCGAAAACAGTATTAGGAAAACTATATCTAAGTTTTTTTTTTAAATTTCAGACTATAATCTGACGTTTTGGTTCCGTGTATTTGACATTTTTTCTATGGAAAAAAGTGTCAAATGGTTGCATTGACGGCCCTGTGGCGCGTCGGGAGAACGCTCGGCTGCAATGCTGCGGGTTCGATTCCCGTGGGGTGCAAATATTGATGCTTTAAAAATAAATATTTGTATCTAGTCTGGGTGTATTTTATGTAGAACATGTATTTACAAAAAAAATAGTAAAATATGTAGTATATCCGTTGTCTAGTACCCATAGTACAAGCCAAGTGCTTAGTTTGGGGCCAGATTGCGCTGTGTGTAATGTCGTGAAATATATTCAATTAAAAAATGAAGTATACAAGTGTATATTTAAATACCTAAGTAGGTACTATATCTCGTATGTATGTACGTACGCTGTACGTGTATTGTTTGTGATTTAAATACTTAGTGTATAATTGTACTGATTTAATTTCAAACTCAGCACGCCAGACAAATCTTTGTGAGGGCGCGTTCCGAAGCCATGGTAGTTTTTTGAGCTAGCTAGGGATAAAAATAATTATAATTTAAATTGAAAACTATTACAATAACTCTATAGTCTGCGTACACTGGAACGTTTTGTTACAAATAATTATGAGGCGGTGGTTTACTGTAACTTTTTAGAATGTTAAAATTAGACAAATTACATCTCAGTCAACCTTGGAAAAGCCAACTGTAAAGTTGGCAAAAGCTCGGTTCGTTTAGAACAATGAATAAAAACGCGATTCAACCGGATAAATAAAGTGTTTTATTATGCAAAATCGCGAAAACCATAGAATAAATTTTCTTTGTGATTTTTGGCCTGCATTATGTTTTTTTAAGTATTATCTTTAAAATTTAAATAAAAAAATAATAAAAGGTATGTATTTTTTGTAATCAACTTAAAACTATTCAGATGACAAACCCACTGGTTCCCAGAATCGTGACCCGCTCAGTGTTGTGTCTTGCATTTCGTGCCAATTTCTAAACAACCAAATACCTGGAACAAATACGATTGCTAGATTAAAATTTGTTTAATATTTAGATAAGCCAATTGGAGTGGAAGTAGACATTTCTTCAGTGGTCGACATTTTGTTGCTATCGATCGATAGCAAGGTACCTAGTTAACTTTGCACTTCTTAAATAAAATCAAATCAAATATTTATTTATTAACTGTGACACTTATAGAAAAACAAAAGAACCATAGAAAAAAAAACGAAAAAAAAAAAAGATAAGCTATAGAAAAAAAGAAGAAAGAAAGAAAGAAGCTATAGTTTCAAACTCAATTCCAGAGTAGATAGATATATAGATAATTACTTTATTTGTACAACATACAACATTACAACAAAACACAAATATTTACATTACATGAAGTAAAGACATAGATTAAACGTAAATTGAACAAATGGGCGGCCTGGGTGGGGTGGGTAGTTCTATCTCTAGCCACTATTTTCTTAAATATACGTTTCTCAACTTGCAAATGATTAAAAAAAATAAAAAAAAGACTTTTGTTTTGCAGAAATCAGTAGGTATCAAGAAAGAAAAATAATTCTTCTGACATTGTATTAAGGACGCGACTCATGTGAAATCCCTTCCGATGGAATGGTTTTATTCATAACCGGTATCAAATAGATCTTTAAACAATGTATTATGTTATTGTACATGATACAAGAAGTGTCCCCTTCATTTCAAAAACAATAAAAAATAACTTTAAATACCACTATTATACAGGCAAAGTTACCCCTGTTTTACAAAATAAATCAATTTTTCTTCTAAATCCTTAACCGCTATATTTTCTTATAGGCATCATAATATTAGAAAATACAATACCTAGAACCCCTTCAACGCATTTTTTCAAAATATTATTTTAATCTTCGTTAATTATTGATTTTACGAGAAATTGTAGATTTTTCACGCAATTCCATCTCGCTCATTTATATGCAAAAGGACAAGGACCGTTGCTTATCATCTATCGCGGCCTTAAATTATGTCACTCTCCCCTACTTATCTGTCCAAGAATCTACTCAGGGCAATAACTTAAGTTAGTCATAAATTCATAAAAAGAACGAAAGAAAATTAAATCATTATAACACATTCTAAACTTGAAATCATTCGAAATACGAAATCATTCATTTAATTAACGCCGTCTTCGAATTTTAAATTTGGAATCGTATAAGAAAGATCGATCGAGTTATTCTCGATAACGCGTCCGTACCAGAGCAGTGTTACCAACATGACGAGACAAATATCTTCTACAATGGTAACTTTTTAAAGTTAAGCTATTCGAACTATTATTATTTTTAAGTGCCTTGTTTGAAACGTGTTATTAATAAAAATGGAGTCAGATTGTAGACTCATCTTTAAGTTTATTTTTTAGATAGAAGTTCTACTGCGGATTACGGAATAGAATAAGCGTGTTGAACTTAAAGTAAGCACTTATTTTGTTTCCGGTAAAGATGAAATAATGTATAACTTAATATAGTAGGTCGTTAGGTCAAGTTAGAGGCCCTAGGGCGACCTGACAACTCTAACACTAGGTGAAAAATACCACTGTACGAAAACAAGAACTCGTGTGCTGGCTGAGTGGTTGAGGCATTAGAGTAAGTATTGATCCAGGAACGCGAGTTCAGCTCTCGCCGCGAGTGAATTTTTGAAGATGAATTTTACCTTTCAATAATTAAAAATATTTAAATATTTCTAGTAAGAAGAAGAATAAGGAATTTATCGTGAGTTGAGTGAGAGAGGAGGTTATCGACTCGTCCCAAGCCATGCGTCAAGTGACCCTTTGACTCTAGTTATTGGTCCTCATTGAACCACATCGACTGTCATATTCTAATACAAACTGAACTGATGGAAACGATACCAATACAAGAATTCCAATTTGATTATACTTGTTTTTTTTTTATACTAATTGCAACATAAAACACGCAAAGAAACCATTTTAGTCATAAATAAAAAAACATAAATAAATAATTACCTAAAAATAAAAACAATTATGTATAAATAAAAGAGAATTGTTAGTTTTGTATGAAGCGCCCGCGCCGGCCACAAATGCAACGATACGATATAATCGGCGATATAATAGAAAAAGCCGATTCGAATGGAGAAGTAATCGATAATACAGGTCTATCATATGATGTAGCAACATTAATATGTCATACAGACCGCCTATAGATATCCACCTACGCAGCGGTGGAACCGAGATCCACAAAACATCATTAAATTCAATATTTCGTTTAAAAAGCACTCCACATATCTGAACCATTAATCACAAACTACCGACCTTCAGAGAACATCGGTATAAAATCGCCAATCGAAATAAAGCACTTAAAGGAGAAACGTCATTATCGCACAACATAAATAAAAATACAACAGAAAAATCGAACGCAAAAATTGAATATCGAATTCGAATTTTAAAAATACGAGCGCGATGGAGCGGCATTAATTAAAAATTCTCGGTAGAATATTCTAAAATACAATCCCGTATTCACTCCTTGTACGGGTTTCGAGTTTGAATTTGGAACGAACAAAAGAAGTCGGGAGCAACCCTTTTAGCGCTGATAATCTGTTCCTTGCCCGTGTCGCGATACCTTTTTTATTTGTCACTTTTTTGTCCGAACGAAGATTGTACACAACATTCTTTACTTCGAAACGAAGCTTTTTAAACTCGGTTCGAGGATTTATTTCTTTTTTATTCGCTTTAATAACGAGTCCCTGCGCCGAGTTAATTGACGAATGGTCACGAGCGAAAACCTGAGGTCAATATAATAAAATTACTTGACATTTTTATAATTCCAACATAGAACTTTTATCTGAGATAGATACTTCATTTTCATCTATCAAGATTGATTAGAAAGATAACAGTTCATAATTTAAAACGGAGAAATAAAAAAACTAAACTCTCTACATTATGACATCAAAGAGTTCTTAATTTGAAAATGTAAAAATTCTTCGAAAGAAACGAGTTGAAATTGCCCCGTAATGTTGGTAATGTTAAAAATTTATAAATAGAACTCAATCCTTCCGCCCTCGATGCTTTACATGAAATATTATTTTATGGAATCAACATCTGCGGCTGTGTGTATGTGTGCGTGCCTTTATCCCGAATGATGGGTTTATGCATATGGGATAAATTGTAAATAAAATTGATCAAACAAAATAATAATAAAAAAGGGGAAATCGCTAAACCACCCGTTTAGAAGCTTTCTTTTAGTTCGTAATATAAATTTCAATTGTTAAAAATGTGAAGAAAAAAAACGAATTTGGCCAAATTTCGCCCATAAAAAGGGAACTGGTACAAATTTCGTTTGTTGTTTCCGGTTTGAATTTTCTTTATTTATAATTAATGAAATGTATTCTCTAAATTTAGTTGCAACACTACAAGCACTTGGTTTTTTAAAACATTACTTTTTAAGTTATTCTTAAGTCAAAACCAATAGAAATAATACTTTTATCGGAAATTGTTCAATCTCGTATAACATAATTCATTTTACAATCCGTCCGAATCGTCAAATCACTCGTCTCGCGGGTTTATTTTTTTAAATTGGAACTAAAAATGAAACCCTTCCATTTTTAAATTGCTTTCGTCATGGCGCTCCCTTTGCCACTATTAAACAATACAAATGGACTTTTTTAAATATCGAACCGAACTATTTCAATTTAAATATTGAATTCTAAATTCGAAAATTGTAAAAAGTACCGACCTTTTTTTGTTAGAGATTATTGAGTTAAAGAAAGAAATGTTTTTAAATGAAATAGCAGATAAGTACTGATTTTTTAATTGAAAGAAACATTACTAATACTAATACGTAATTACTAATACGTAGGCCAGCGCAGCCATTAAGGAAGCCAATTCAAGTCTTGTGTTGCATTGCCAACTTCCTAACTTCTGAGCGTGCTACATCATCATCCCACTTATGATTTCAGTTAACCAGGTTTCTCCTATGATTTCTGGAACTTTAGCGGCTTCATTGCATCCCTCAAAAACTATCTATGAACGTCGCTCAGCTGTGTTTGGAATTCGGATTATTTCTCAACCCTCTATTTTAAATTTAACTCTTTTGACTATTTTAATATTTTTGGAACAATTTTTAGCTTAGGGCAAGGGCTTTGTGGGCGTTTTTTTAAAGCCATAGTTATATTTTTAGTTGTTTTCGTTCAGATGCGGGTGACGCGTTCACGAATTAATTTCTAGAATTCAATTGCGGACAATAGAGGTTTTGACAAAAGGGTTGTTTTATAGCGTCGAGGGATTTAAACTTGTAGTTTTTTATTAATAAAAGTTTTAAATTGAACTTGATAAAGTATGATTGTTATAAATGGGAAAACTATAGATGTGTTGTTTAAGAAGTTGAGCTATCTAAAAAAGTGTTTTCGTCGTTATTGGTTCAGTATTTCAGTTCCATTTAACTTTTTATTCGTACCTTCTTTTAAGTTAGTTTTTTTTAAAGTCACGATTTTTTTTTTCTATTTTTATAATTATATGTTAATATTGTTTATTTTGTATTATTGTGACTTCTTTCTTTTACTAGGTTAGTATGTTTTATTTATTTAAGTTAGTACTGTTGTTTTTTGTAATAAATATAAATAAATAAAAAACACTTTTAATGAATTTGTATACCTACAGTCGATTAAAATTCTCCTAAATAACCAACCAATAAATACATTTTTTAAACTTACACGATTTCCGTTCATTATTATTAAATATTAGATTTTCGGGTCTATTTTCGGGTCAGTCTTCCAGGGACCACGGCCGGTGTAATCCGTTTGCCGAAACGTCGGGGTAATTTTAAATTTATTTATTAAATTTAAAATAAGTTTGTTGATATAACTTGATCTAGACCCGAAAATCTAATATTTAATAATAAATAATCAAATTTTAACCGGGTCTCGGGTTTTAACCGGGCGTATTTTTAATTTTAAATTCTCTTACCTCGACGTTTCGGTCATGTTACAATGATCTTGGTCGCAAGCGGATTGAGTACAAATACTATAAGTACTACAAATCGTGTGAGTTAATCAAATTTTAAACAATTAAACAAAACGACTTGTAAACTTTATAAAAAAGGACCCTTTCACAAAAAAAGAAGGAAGCTCGGAAAGGATGCGATCCGTTTCAAAGAAAAAAGTTAAGAAAAAAAAAAGGTGAATGTCCTTTAAAGGGAGGGAATTAACATGTGGAGTTTTGGCGGGAACTAGTCAACAAGTCGACTTGTAGGTTTATTTTCATGATATTTACTGTATGTACATACATTACGTTTTAATAACATTTTAAAGTAACGCAACAACGTCATTGTAAGCGGACGCATGCAGAACTTATTAAAAAAATACTGTTAGATTTTGACGTTCGTCATAACATACTACACTTAATTTTCGAAGAGAGGTTGCTTTATCCGACCTTTTTTATTAAGCACTAGCTGCGCCCCGCGGTTTCATCCACGTAAGTCCCGATATTTACGGTTTTTTTTCATTACAAACACAACACAAAAAGAAAGATCGAAAGCGGTCATTCTTGACCACGCGAAATAGGTATTCTTTTTTTTTTATTTATAAGAGATTTTAAGTACCTACATTTAAAATAATCTAAATATGAACCTATCCTAAATAAACTAAGCTATTAACTGTATTCGTCGTAATAAACAGATTTCACTATATTTGTAAACTTCTTTATCTTTTCGTATAGCACTAGGTGAGACATATCTCACTAGGTGAGACATATCTCACCTAGTGTTAAATTTGTCAGTTCGCCCTCAAGCCCTCTAATTTAAACCTAACGACTGCTAATAAATATAACAACCGGGACCAACTGCTTAACATTATTTCTTCTTCTTCTTCTTCTTCTTTAAAATGGCTTTTCCATTCGGACATTTGCCAGTGTCAAGTATTATCAATATTTGCAAGTTATTTGCATTGAACGGAACAGTCAAGTCATAGTTAAAGTCAAGTCGAGGGAATCATTGTAAAAAGGGGGCCATTTTTTACAATGTTTGTTCACGGAGCTTTGGAAACCCACTTTTATTTACACTTGTACTCCTTCACGAAACTAAATTGATTAATATGCCTTCGAAATTAAACAATTTACACGCATTTGAACTAAGTTTCATTGAAATGAAAAATTAGCAACACATCTCCTCAATGCATTCCCGCCAAAACTCCGCTTAACATTATTTGTAAACTGATTTGAATTGTATGACATTTAACTCGTCCACAGATAATAAAATATAGTTGTAAACTTAACTTTACGGCGGCATGAACAGTAAACACACCGCACTAAACCAAGTTTCATTCCATTCCAGTTTCATTGGTTTATGAACGGCTTATTTATACTTTATTCATAGGTTTTGGCGCTACATTTTTAAATTAAAACTAAGCTAAGGTGTGTGTGCGTGTGTTTAATTAATTGGGTAGGTACCTACGTCAAATAAAATATATCTCTTTTTTTAATGTATTGATTCCGTATGACTCTGCTTATATTGACCCATCAACTAAACTTATGACGTTTAAAGGCACCTAATTAGTTACATAAACCTATTTTTTTTTAAATATACCCATTTGTGAAAAAATATGCTTAATGTGACGTTCGCGATGTCATTATAAGGGAATTCTAAATGTTTTTATTGATATCGTGTGGCATCTTTCGTTCTTGTAGGTAACTTTTAACTTGATCTAATTAAAAAATTTGAAGTAGCATTATAAAACATAATTTCTTGACACTAGTAAAATTCAATTTTAAATTTAAAAAACGATTGACCGAACTAGTTTCCAAGCTGATTTCAACCTTCAGCCTTGAGCGTAAGGTAATTATTACTTTGTTGGCGACAGACGTAGTTAAGGCAATAAATTAATTTTCATATTTGCTAAATCGTCAGCTGACGACAAAGCTGTGAGCAACATAGAAGCAATTTGGTGATCACATTATTTAAGATTTATTGATTCTGATTTTTATGTTCGATATTTGAATTAATATTGTTACTTTTTTTTCTGATTTTGTGTTCACGGTACTTTATGCAAATTCCTGCTACCTAACTTCAAAAATGAGAACTTATCTACTTAGATAGCTATTAATAAACAACAGTCTATATAAATAATTATGCGATGTTTTGTTTCAGTTTTTCAACTTTGTCACGATAAAAGATAAAGATTAAATACCTTTCAATCCTTAATAAGTAAAAGTGCTATCCAGTACTTAAACACTAAATTAAACAAGATATTTTTTAGTTAGTTATCTTGCTTTAGACACTGGCTGTATTCACAAATCTTGCAAAGACCAACACGATTAAAAAAAACAGTAATAGATCCTCGTTTGCACTTTTCTTCTATTGATATTCTATTTTCAAAATAAGTGAAGACAGAGAGCTCGTTCGTTGTATTTGTACGTAAAACAAAATAATACCAAATACGCGATCCGAGACACAGACACATAAATAACATACAGTATTTCGTCTCTAACTAAAATAGTTTAATAATAATTAATTAAAGGTGAAGACGGACTACTGATTAAACGTCGGCTGATTATTCTTATTAGAAAATCGTTCATTTAGAAGAAGTTTAGTAATATATAGACGACCTCTGTGGCACGTCGGGCGAACGCTTGGCTGCAAAACAGAAGGTTGCGGGTTCGATTCCCGCTGGGTGCAAATATTTATACATAAAATAAATATTTGTATCTGGTCTGGGCGTATTTCTATGTATAATATGTATGTATTTACAAAAGAAAAATAAATATAAGTAGTATATCCGTTATCTAGTCACCGTAACACAAGCTTAGCAGCTTACCACGGGGCTAGATGGCGCTGTGTGTTCGTCACAGGATTTATTTATTTTATTTTATTTATTTATATACCTATTATTTTTATTTCAGAGAATTTAATTAGGTACAAAAAAGTTTTACCATGTTGTTGAAAATAAAATAAAAAGTCAATTAAAACTAGTAACATACCTACAAAATTAAGTTTAAAACTTAAAATTAGAATTAAAAAAAACATGCCAATTTATGATGTAAATTTAAAGATGGAGTCTTGGCGGGAACTCGTTGAGGAGATGTGGTGCTAAATTTTCATTTTTGTGAAACCTAGTTCATATGCGTGCAAATTGTTTAATTTCGGGGGCATATTAATCAATTTAGTTTCGTGAAGGTGTACAAGTGGAATGAAAGTAAAAATCGGTGCAAAACATTGACTTAGTGTTGTCTCCAAGGCTCCGTGAAGATTGTTTGTAAATGGCCGCCGTGTTTACAAATGATTCCCTAGACTTGACTTTAACTATGACGACTTGACTGTTTCGATGCAAATAACTTGCATAATATAATAGAATACATGACACTGGCTAATTTCCTAATGGCCATAATCGGTTCACAACCGATAAGAAATAATAATTTAAAGATAAAGATAATTTATTTGGTCAAGTAGTATTTCGTTACATTTAAGAGCTTTAAGTTGGATTTCGAAAGTGTTTTAAATATGACGGCTTTTTTTTTAAGTTTTCAAACCTGGTTATTTTTTTTACATGGAATAGCATTTGACCTCATAAGAACTGATAGAAAGCGACGATGAGGTCGAAGGTCGAAGGAGGTAGTAGAAACCTATTCACTCCTGACTTGAAGACTACTCACCTTACTTATATTATTATAAACGATGATTAACAGACGACCACCTTACTTATAAACGATGATTAGATGACCAAGTTAAGTGACGTTTCTGTCTGTCAACTTTGAAACCTCATGTCATGGTAAAAGACAAACGATACATAGTTATGCAGCTGTTAGCCAGCGTTAATAATTAAGTAAAGGGGTAAAAGGTTTATGTATTGCCCGATCATTTAGTCGGCCGTCTACGATGACCTTTATATTTCATTTGAATTTCGTATTCACAACGGCCGGGTATGCGATAATGCGTGCGCATGGGCACCTGTTAGACACTCTGTTATTCGGTACAACTGATACATTTACTGTGGTTATGCACTACCTATATATAATCCGCGCTACCGAGATCGTTTGTCGTTGTTTTGTCGTCCTTTTGTCGCTAAAAAAAAAACAATAAATTTTTAATGAAAATACCGACAAAATACGACTTTTAAAAACCACACGACTTCTAAGTCGTCGTCGCGTTGTCGTTCAGCAGAAAGTAGTCGGAATATTTTTTATTTCAAATTTACTTTATTTTTTTGAACGACAAAAGGACGACAAAGCAACGACAAACGATCATGGTAACGCTGATTGTTATTGTTATTTTCCTTACTTACTATTTTGTTTTGTTTATATTTGTTTCTTGTGTAAGTTGTGTGACTGTCTAAATAAACGTATTTTCTTTTTTTCTTTTTAATGATAAATTGGTCCTTTTATTTTTTATAAATGTTAAAAATAAACGAAGTTTTGATAATAACAATCTGCATTCATATAATTACAATTAAGATTCAGAAACGATACGAAAAGTAGAACCGAATCTGATAATAACAAATAATAGCCTACGGAAAGGTAAACTATAAACTATAAATCAGCATGCATTTTTGCGCAAACGCATAAAATTCGCGCGTATTATTATTTGAATGTGTATGCAATGTACGGAACTATATCTATCCTTGTCTAGCGCGCTATGTTTGTCTCGTTCCGCCCGCGCACGCGTCGCTATTGTGTCTGGCGCGAATCTTTATTATGCTCTCTCCTTGTCAGGCCAGCTAGTTCTGTCCCACTCTAGCGCATGTCAATGCATTTTATTGTAGACGTTAATGTTTCTGATTACAAATGTAAATTTTCAGCGCGACTCCGCGTTGGTTCGAGTTTTTCTCGTCGATTTTTTGAATTGTTGTGGGCAACTATTATGGATTTGTTGGTGAAAATTAATTTGAAGGTGTTTTTGCGTTTGATAATGTAGTTAGTTATGCCTATTTAAGCTATATAAAAACGAAATATTTTGGTTGATTTAGATACCACCAAACCAAAGCATATATATACTTAACAGTTTTATAATAAATATGTCAGTTTTAACTACAGATGTAAATAATAAATAAATCAATGCCTTGTCGTTATGGTTTTAAAGTTAAAAGAGAGAAACAAACAGTGTTTCACATTCAAACATAAGTACGAATGAAAACATTCGTCACATAAACATTGTTAGTATGTGGAGGGGTAAAAATATTAATAATATTATAAACGCGAAAGTTTGTATGTATATGTCTGTATGTGACTTTGTTACTCTTTCACGCAAAAACTACTGAACTAAAAATTGCGATGAAACTTGGAATATAGGTAGCTGGATACCGGGATACTTTTCATCCCGATATTCCTGACAGACCGGGAATTACGCGGGTGAAACCGTGGGGCGTTGCTAGCTAAGGGGGCTAATAATTAATTAATGTTACACTGTGATTACGTCCATCATAAGATAAACCTTTTAACTGCTAAAACACACCAATTGTGTGTCTACAATTTTGAATCCATTTTTGTGATTTCCGTTTTGCGTTTGATTTTGCGTTTTGCTACGATTTGCGATTACAACGTCAGCAGTCATAGTTTCAACAAATGAATAAGCAACATAACAATGCCACTATGACGCATTAGTACTAAAGAATTCATGTAAACAGAAAATGCATTCTATATTGTACTACTGCCAAAATTGTTTATTGCCAAATACTGCATCTCACATTTATACGTAGGGTAGATGTTACATGGATGAATGCTGTATTATTATGACAGTCTTGGGTGCTATAACTGCCTCAGTTAATGCTGGCATAGATTAGGAATTTCCATGTCTGTCGATCGTTTAGGAGATGACCTCCTTATTTGAAAATCGCTTAAAAATGATATTTACATATCAACGGCTGAACAAAGTAACTTTACATCCAAAAAGGTAAACGTAATTGAGAAAAACAGTTTTTGCTCGCCACGCTCGGAAGTACTATAGGAGTCCTCCGTTTGGATTCAATATGACGCCATCATCGATCAGCTTCCAGCGCCCTTAGTATGAGTTTTGAAAGTTTATCGTCTCGATGAAACTGGTAGTTTACTTCATACATTTTCCATCAGCGCCTCTAGCGGTAACTATTATGAACTAAAATAATGTATAGAAGTTAACTGCCATTTTCATCGAGACGATAAACTATCAAAACTCATACAAGGGCTCAGATTCAAAATTAATATGCGAATTTTTGAGTTCATTGTATTTGGCCGTTAGTAACATAGGTACCGTCTGAAGTTGATAAACTGAAGTATGTAGGTAGGTAGGTACTGAACCGAGTTCAGTTGAAATGTTATATTATTTAAGGTGTCACTAATATGAGCCGTAACAGACAAATGTTCATTAAAATTGTCTGGATTATAAATAAACACACAGTTCCTAGTATATTATGTTGATTAGTGCTTCTTGTAATTAGAACTAAGCTGGACTCTTTAACTACATAGGTTCATTTGAATACCTATATGTAGGCCTGAGAGCATACATTATGTACCTACAAAAGTCATCATCATCATCTCAGCTCTTTTATTTTGTTTCTTATCTGTTGTGAACCGATTATGGCCATTTGGAAATTAGCCAGTGTCAAGTATTATTAATATATGCAAGTTATTTGCATTGAAACATTCAAGTCGTCATAGTTAAAGTCAAGTTGAGGGAAACATTGTAAAACGGGGCGGCCATTTATAATGATTGTTCACGGAGCTTTGGAGACAAGGCTAAAGTCCATGTTTTGCACCGATTTTCACTTTCATTACACTTGTACACCTTCACGAAACTAAATTGATTAATATGCCCCCGAAATAAAATAATTTACACGCATTTGAACTAGGTTTCACAAAAATGAAAATTTAGCAACACAACTCCTCAACGCGTTTCCGCCAAACTCATCTCAGCTCTTATCCGTCTACTGCTGAACATAGGCCTCCCCCATACGACGCCACAAATAGCGATCGCGAGCTACCTCCATCCAACGACTCCCCACGACCGCCACAATGTCGTCGGTCCACCTAATAGGTGGTTTTCCAACACTCCTTTTGCGCATTTCGCACATCGTGGTCGCCACTCGAGGACTTCTAATCCACAACGGTTATCTGTCATTCGAGCTATTATGCCCTGCCCATTTCCACTTAAATCTACTATTCACACATTTTCCCGGATCTTAATCGCGTAATTTTAACTTTTTAATTTTCCTTACCACGACGTTTCGATCATATTACAATGTAAGATCATCATGAGACCAAGAGGTCTTGAGGGGACGATTTAGACCCGGGAAAATGTGTAAATATGAATTCCCATCGTGATTGAGTAACAAACACACATACTCATAAACTTTCAGCTTTATATTATTAGTACCTACTTACGATATTTTTCCTACCAACCTAACAACATAGTATCCATAGTACCAACTAAATAAAACAAACTAACAACGCATAGTTAGCCGGATAATGTTCTAGATTTAAATCTATCTAAATTGTAGTGCGTCGGCTCGAAATAGGGCGCGTTTGTGCAATTATTTTTGGTCTGTCTTTGTGAAAATTGGCAGCAGTGTGAGATCTTTTACGAACGGCATTCGGTTGGGAAACTAACCCGGCCAGGATAACGTGGCCCGTGTAACAACAACAAATACAAGGTGTTTACTCAAACGCGATGGCTCTAAACTAAATGGTCGAACTGTATAAAGTGGGATGATATTATTTTGCGAGATTAAAGATTTTGTTGTTGAGCGATTTTTTGTTGTCCGATTGCTCAGTAGGGTAATCATCCGCGAGTGAGCTTGTAGTTTGTAGGTCGGCGAGGTACATTTTAGACCTCATTGTCACTCTAGAATCTTATCAATAATCAAATAAAGACATTGTTAAGTAAAATATTTATTTATTTATTTATTTCAAAAACAACTACAGCTATTTTACAGGATCCCCCAATGCAATAGAGTAGGTAAAAAGCATAATAGCAAATATAGAAACCATCGTGGGATCGGACGACTCTTTTACCCGACTGCCAAAGAAGGGTGATGTATTTCGCGATTAACTTGTAGGTATTTACATACAGTACCTATTGAAAATATCTATCGTTCAACGGCTGAATGGATTTCGATAACTAAGATATCCAAACCCCAAGCGTCCCTAATTAGGTGTTCAAAAATGCCGATTTTTTCGCACAAAATAGTGCCTTAGTAATTAACCTTTTTACAATCTAATTTCAGTTTTTGTTACTTTTCCCTTTGAAATAAACTTTTTTGTTTAGCTCGGCACTGTGTAAATGGGAATATCACTTATAATGATCGTCCGATTGATTAGTCTGAAGTCTACTAACACTATTATAGGTAAGTCTGTCCGTCAGATCTTCGACATGCGCGATGTCTTCACTATTTTATTTCAGTTGCGAAGTTTCTCGTTTTATCTCACTTTACTGCCGATCGGTTAGTTCGTTATAAAACTATATTATTTATGTAAATATTTGTGTAAATAGTACTGAAACGATTGCGATGAACTTTTGGATAGCTTGAGTATTGGAATAAACCATAAAGTGTATTTTTAAATACATTAAAAATTAAACTAAAACGAATAATAAACAGGTACCTACTCAAAGAAAGAACATACGTACGAATTAATAACCTCCCTTTTGTGGAAGTTGGTTAATAAGTTAATCATTTCGACCATTAAAAACAAACAAACAAATTAGTTACTTATCGTTATTTCCGGTTTGTAACTATAGTGACAAAACCAGGTCAGCTTGTGTGACTTTTGTCCGCATAAGTAACAAAACTGAAATCATTTTTTTACAAATAATGTCTAACGGTCGAATAATTGTTATTAAATATCATTGATCAGCTTCTAAATAAAAAATATTACGGTATTTGATACTAACAGCTGCTTAATTGTTTAAGTAGCCGTCAAATTTTGAGTAGTTTCAGTATCCGGTTGTTCGCTTTCTAAGAAGATTATAGATCCCTTAATTGTTATGAACAAAAAATAATAACAGCATACATACATACCGCGTAACTCAATCGATGAATATTTGTTTTTATTTAACAAAGCGAGTCAATAAACGGGCGTACCTTTATGATTCTGGAATTTAACAGTTTTTAGCGCCATTCCGTGGCACAAAATTAAAAATGTAAGAATCCGTCGCTTACAAAAGGAATTTATATTTTATTTCATTTCATTAAATCCACCATCTTTTGTTTCCACGACCCGTCTCGATTGGCATTCATATTTTTCTGTGTTTTGTTTCTGTTTCGAACACCACAGTATTGTTTTATTGTTACATCCGTCCTAAACGTTTCTCTCTCATTCCGAAACGTGTATTAATTATTTCTTATTTTTGATGAATGCGCCCTCCCTTTTAAACTTAACCGATTAACGAGTTCACGATATAATTTGGCTTTTAGAAACCCAATCACGATTTTCATTTCGGATACCTACATCGGTTTTGGGCGAGTAAAAAATGATATCCGAATGATCTCGGAGTGAAATCGCCTTTGCCAGTCAAGATTAAGCTAACAGCCTATAGAATACTGTGCTTAAACTATTAGACGCAACGTCGGTTCCGGATAGACGTGTTTGATGTGTATCGTTTACGGAAAATAAGTACGAAACTAATCCGACATTCTCGTACCATCACAACACCAATGAGAGTTAAGATGTAGAATTTGTAAATTTACAAATTATGTCAAGAGATTTACAAAATTCATAGATTTGGATGTCAAATATAATATATTTATAATTACAAAACACACCGAAACCTTATTTTGGAATTTAATTTATCCTTCTTTTCCTTTATTGTGTAGTTTCGTTTATGCGATGATTAGTGTTAAATCCAAAAAAAACACCATTCTAATATACATAATATTCATTTTACAACGAAATGGATATTTTGAATATTGGTTTTGCCTCTGTTGATTAGTAATTATCTTCACGCCTGGTAATCAGTTTGCCTAATTAGTAATATAATTAATATTAAACAAGAAATACTTTTGTATGAGTTTTTAGTTTGTCGATGATTTGCCTTAAGAACTTAAGTTACGTAAGATAGGTAATCGGTACCTACATACCTTCTCGTAGCAATCCGGACAACTCCGGGATTGTTACGTTACTCATCAATCTCGAATAGACACCGCCAATCCATTGTTCCCGTGACATTTAAACCAATTTATAAATACGTCGCTGAATAAATTCTATTTGCCTATTTATAAATTAATATACGCGCGTGCATAATTCTTGTGATTTAAAAATAAGCGTGCACGCAAACGAGTTTGATATGATCGTGTAGGTTGTACCAGTATTCTTATATTATAATATGATAATCGTATTAGAATTTAAATGTATTGATTGTTCGCTGGTTGGCATTTGGCGTGAAAGAATTATCTCGATACTGGTCTAAAAGTCTAGGTATATAAAATTTATTACAGGGTTATTTAAATAAATGTATTGTATAAAAAGTAATAATTATTACTTTGACTAATGATTATAATCATTTATATTAAGCCTGTTAATTTGTCTTACTATATCACAAAATCCTCCTTTTACAGGGTTTAGACAGTGAGACGCCACGAAAGCCCCATGCCTTTGGACCGTGATGGGACATGTCAGTTTTGTCACAAAATTTTCCTTTACGTTAACCATACAAGAAGCGCACATAAGTCAATTTATCCAAATAGAATTATAAATATATTCGTGTATAGGTAAATACTTATATTAATTATTTTCAGATGATATTTGAATTAAACTAATTGTACTTACAACATTTAGAAAAGCATTTGTATTTTTTATAGGGTTATTGTGTGCAAATGGCGTCTGGTTATTGCTGTAAATGTAAGCGCGGAGGGATAGTCACTAGCGGCTCGAGTTCGCTTCAATAAACAACTACATCGGTTGACAACTGTTTTTACTCTCTTTATTAGAGACTCAATGACATCTTTTGCTGTTTATAGAGAAGTTTTCGTCGTAAATTTTGAAAACCGTGTCTTCGAAACGTCGGGAGAAACAACGCCCATTATAATTATTAAAACAACAAGAAATCATACCAAGTTCCCTTATTGTCTTGATAAACAGACCTTAATATCTTTCTTAAAGTTACAGAACCATCACGATTATCTAGAAGGTAACTTGTTATATATCTTAGACCGTATCATCACTTACAAACTGGTGTTTTAAACTTTAAAAAATATAGGTACATCCGAATAGATAACCTCTTCCTTTCTTGGAAGTCGGTTAAAAACAACACTCAACAAATGAAGAAATAACTCGGACAGATAAAAGAAATGCATCAATCCAAAACGCAGCTACCAAATGATATCAAATAAAAAGTTTTATTATTTACCAATTTAATGATTACATCAATAAAATACATTAAAAATTTTAAGTTTCCATATTCTCATGGCAGTTAAACTACATCATAACAGAAATATAACTAAAACAGATGTCTTCAAACTTGAAATGAAACAGACGCTCTGCGCCCGCGCAGATGAGTTCGATAGACGACAGACTTCGTGTCGGCCGATAACTCTGACGAACCGAATAGTGACTAGTGAAAAACTTTTAGACACGGCGTATAAATATTTTTGGTTTAAATAGACCTAAGGCATGATAATTGGCCTTATCTTTAAATTTAATGAATGAATAAATTCTTTATTGTACCCACCATATAAAATTACAAGATAAATAGATGGAAACAAATACAGCTTAAATTTAGGAGGCACAGTGGGCGGCCTTATCGCTGAAATTAATCTCTTCCAGGCAATCATTTATGATTTATACAGTGCAAACAACTTATTAATCCATGCTGTCCTAAACCATAAACGACAAATTAAAACATCAACGCTTGTTCTAATAAGTGCATTATCTGACTGGTGGCGTATCTGACTTCAAAATGTAACTTTTAACTACTTTTGAAGGCGAATCAACTATGAAAGAGTTTCCAGTCTGCAGAAACCGTAACTTCCAATAAGATCAGTAATTCAATGAAATTGTTTATTTTGTTACCATTTTATTAGTAAACGATGTCAGTTTAAAATGTTTTACGGTTATATTTGGATGAATATCGATATTTTTTATCGAGTTTTGATTAAAATTTCACTGATTGATCATCGCATTGCTCTTATGGTGAAGGCAAACATCCCGACGAAATCTGTGTCTTAAAATCACCATCATAATTGGGTAGATTCTTATAATCCCGATAAGATATCAAAACAAATATATAAAATCTAGACGTAGTAAAGACCATGAAATTCATTTAGTTTCATGTTTAGTGCTGGTGAAATATGTTGGAATTATATTTATGTGACATCTCCGTAACCATATTTCGTTCATGATTGTAAAAAATTTCGTCACAAAACTGAAATAACAAACAGGTAACAGTAACAAAATAGGAAACAATAAAAAATCAATTACGACCTCCTTCGCAAAACAAACATTTGCGTCATTCAAAAATCGAACACCGAATACCAAGAATCGAAACATTATTCTAAAAACCTTTATTCAAATAATAAATAAAGAATTCAAGTATTCCAAACGTCGAATGTAAAATCGGAGTTATAAAATCAATCATTTCCTTCATAACCGATGCGAGGTAACGTTCTACTAATATTTAAAATGCGAAAGTCTGTGCGTAGGAACTTTCGTTCCTGAATACACAGAAACAATTGGATTTATGCAGTCTTAATAAAAGTGGAATTGCAGAGTTTGGGAATACTTATTTAAAATATAATATTTTTTTCCATTTTTGAACAAGGTGCATTTCGAGACAAACCTTTTAATTATTTTTAAAAGTTGGCATAATTTGTAAAAACATGTTCACACAGATGTTTAGTGTTATTTGTGTGTTATTTTTAAACATATTATAAAATATATTTTCAGTTATAAGATTTAATAAAATATAGTTTTAATAGATATTGGTTTTCCAATATTTTATGTTAGAAGCTTTATGCTCGAAATCAAACAATAATTCACAATACTTCCAAATCGACGTTTTATTACAATTTTGAATATGTTTCACTTCCTCAGACAAAACCACGCTACTTAACTAGTTAATCATAATAATTGATGCGAGTTACGTTTTTTACATTTGTGTGTTGGAGTTGGCTGGTTTTAGCTTAAAAATAGACGTTTTGAGTGCTTCGTACAGAGATAACTTATATTGATGGTTTGAACGGACGGACGAATGTTTTATTATAGTTATACATATATGTAGCGTGAGCTCTTAACTACTAGACCTACGTCGATGTCGCCGATAATGTGTGACAATGGAATTATTCAGATAGGTATACTAGGCAAATTTTAATACCTAGTACCTATACCGTCAATTCAATTCAAAATGTCTTTATTTGATTGGATGTATTCGATCATTTCAAATACGTCGAGTGTTCTTACAACTATGACTCTAGTGTGACTTCGGAACGCGCCCTCCGATGAGAAGAAGCCACAAGAAACTCATGGGTTTTTTTTGTGATCATCTTTTTATTTACAATAGTCAATTTTTTTTAAATTTTACAATGATCATATGTTTCACATTGTCGCATATTTAGGGCTATAGTGGAACCGGAGCAATATTCTTAATAGATAGACAGGTATTAATAATAGTGATTTTGAGCTTAACGTAAAATAATATTGTAGGTAGATAGGTATAGGAAGGTCTTTAAAACAGCTTTTTCGTTTAATTAAATATTCTTTTTTGTTTTTTTTTTAAACTGCTAAGGATATCAACTAGGATACGCGGGCAAGGCGGTGTGAAGATAAATGCATGAGAAATTTCGTATTTCAAGATCCTTAAAATTAACAATTGAGAATGCGTAGGTAGAGGCATGAAACTAAATAGGTAAATAAATAATATTGCAAGAAATAAGTGCCAATCTGCATCGTTATGTATGGTATGCTTGATATAAATTATAATGTTAGTTGTTGGAGGACCAGATCACAGCTACAGCGTAAGTTTTACAGCTACGAGCTCCCGGTCCAATACCTGGTTCATATTTCATAGTAGAGTTTGGTAATTGTGTTTTAATCCTTATATATTTTTGGAAGTTAAGTGTTTCTTAGGGGAAGGGCTAAGGGTAATGTTTTTAAAAATAAAAGCTCGTTTCAATGTTTCTCATCTTGGAATTGAGATAACTCTATCTTCAACTCAAGTGTAAAATTACTCAAGTGTCTTTGAAAGTAAGTAATTGAGTTTTTAAATAATTTTTTACAGTTTCATAGTTATACGTGATTTTAGGACATGAGTTTTCTCGCGATGTTTTAAAAACCGTAAAAAAAATTGCGCATACAATTTTTAATAATGAAAAGAATGTGTATATGGATATGGGCATGAAGGTACTTATTTAATTCAAAGTTCAAAAGTCTTCATTTGAGCTTGATATTTCAATAAAAAGTATTCAATTGTACTTTTACCGAGCTTGAAATTTCAATATGTCAGAAGCTATATCGAAATATTGAGCTCGTGTAGAAGCACAAAACGTGGTTAATAAAATGTTTCTAATAATTCTATCAAAACAACAAAAATTAGTTTAGAAGCTTACAAAAATGTATGAAAAAGTTCTAAATTCAAGTGATTTTAAGTGAATAAGCTTACCAAAATGTTTGAAAAAGTTCGAAAATTCTAAATTCAAGTTATTTGAAGTGAATAAGCTTACAAAAATGTTTGAAAAAGTTCGAAAATTCTAAATTCAAGTTATTTGAAGTGATCAAGGCGAGCTCTATAAGCCCATACTTAAAGGACAATGGCAGGCGTGGTTCACAGTCTAGCAGCGAATAATTATTCCCCCTCTGCAAGTCTTCATTCAGCATTGTCTTCGAGATGTGACCTCTGACGTGAAGGATATTACTGATTCATTGCTCATATGGACTTTAATGTAAGCTTTCACATGTGTGTTATTATAAAAAGTAACTTAATAAGGTCTATTAACTGCTGTTATAAGCTCTATGAGCTAGTGAGGTTGTGTATTAGATTATTTTGTGTTCGTAAGTTTTATGTGTATACTTTTTGATATTAAACAATAAAAGATACAAACTCAACTAAACTGTTTTAAATGCTCTTTAAGCTCTACGTACTAGTAAAATTTTGAATTAAATTGTTTTGTGTTCGTAAGTAGATAAAGTTATACGTATGCTTTTTGGTATTAAAAATAAAAGACACAAATTAAACTGTTTCAAATGCTCTTCGAAGCTTTATGCACTAGTAATATGTTGAATTAGATTGTTTTGTGTTCGTAAGAAGGAAGTTAAGTTGCGTCTTTTTAGATAAGTATTATAAACTAAGCTACCTCCATGCCGAATTTCATTGAAATCTGTTCAGTAGTTTTTATAGTAGACAAACAGACGTACAAACAAAAATTCGAAAATCACAAAAAATTTCGTAATCTGTTTCTTGCATATAACCCGTTCTAATTAGTACTTATTTCGAAAAATATTGAATGTAGGTACAGACAGACAGCGGCTTCGTTACTGTTTTATTATATGTATAGAAGAACTCTAATTAAGCTATATTATCTGCTGTTATTAACTCTCTGCACTAGTAAAATTTTGAATGTCATTATTTTGTAAAACGCCACGGGAGCATACTCCGAATTGGCGAACATCCCATGGCGTCTTATTATCTAAACCCTCGAAGAGAAAAACAACCCTCCAGTGGGACAAATTGACAAATTAACTAGCTTAATTGAATCATATAAAAGTTCGTACATATCTGAAACTTATAAAATAATACGTAGCATTTATTTGAGCATTTGAAACAACAATAGTTTTGGTAAATTTCGATGATAATCCGCGCTATCATGCTCGTTTGTCGTTGCTATGTCGTTCAAAAAAATAAAGTAAATTTTAAATAAAAAATACCCCGACTCGACCTTTTAAAAACCACAGACAATTTAAAAAAATCTTTATTTTTTTTAAAGTTTTTTTTTAAATAATTATTTGATGTCTTTTTAATTTTATTTTTTTAACTGAACGACAACGCGACGACTTATAAGACATCATGGTAGGGCCCAATTTGTCTATATTAGTCAAAAAAGGAGGAACGAGGGGTACTAGTTTAAACTTAGACAAAGTTAGTAGTTTTCATCTCTCTCTTATTAGTGCGCGGATGGTGTTTAGTAATGCTGCTTTTAGCTACCAGCTTATTATCTACGTGTCAAACACAAGCAAATTTCATATATTTTACTACACCTTTAGACGTTTTTAGTAAGTAATAAATTGTCTATTGTAATCCGATTGAAATGTCATATGTGTAGAGAAATCGCTTAGCTGATTCCAAACGCGTTCCGTCTTACGTAAGTGGGTGCTATGGCACGCGCCAACTTCAAATTATTCGCAGTTTGAACGCGCGGTGTGGCCCTCGCATTCTTTTACGTAGGTAGACCATAGACGATACAAAAACCATAGACTAAATTGAACTAATTGAGTGCTTTGTAATTAGTACGTAGAGAAATTGACGATTAAAACTTTCCATTCTGTACGGTAATTTTTTTATGATCGAATATAATGGATACAATGGGTTTTTAATAACAATAAATAATTGGTACTTAATTGTCTATTGGACCGTGTTAGGAATTTCCTCACTTTTTAGGGGTTTTTATGCTTGACTCGTTGTCAGAGGAATGTTTTCGGTAAGCGTGCTACATCTGATACGTACCGTACCATTGGGGAGATGGTAGTTATACGCTCGTCTATCATCTACCTATATAAAAAATAAAAATCAAAGAACATCTAGACGTGGTAAAAACAAAAATGTCAGTCAATTTTTAACGCCAGTCTTATCTGTTTACCGTTCCATATTCAAAAGTTTAGTGAAGCAATTGAAAAACGAAACGTAAGTTCGAATTACGGGCGTGTTCCAAATTCGAATATCTTGTTGTATTCAAATATCTATCGAGATGGATTATGACTCGGACGAAATGAGGAATGCTGGAATATTATTTTGTCTATTCACATACTAGCAGTGTAACGCGGTTTTCCTTTTTTTATTCTGATTATTTGTAAAAAATATAAATATGTTCCGTTTTACTGTCTGGTAACCAAAACCGGAAGCACGGCTTTTTTATTTCTTTCTATATATTCAACCCCCGAAACTAAGTACGTATAAAACTTAAATTCGGTCTAAAAAAAGCTAGGTAGCAACGTCATTATCTATAAATATCAATTCAAATTACAATATAATTGAAAACCAGTCGACTACCTACTAAAAATTTAAATTGCAAATGATTAATAAAAATAATGATTAAACATTCTTATTCTACAATATTTATCGTTCAAAAACCTATATCTAACAAGTACAGACATTCAATCAACCGAAAATTTGAATAAAATATTACTCGAACTTATAAAATCATAAGAGCGTCGTTTTGGTATGATACGATCCCAATGATTGATGGGTGACCACGCTGCGTCTATTCGACCAGACTAATCTGACACATCGATCAAAACACAAACAATACGGTCTATAGCTCATCTTGAACTGGACGGTTACCCAACCAAGTCTGTTGACCCCGCAGTTGAAGCATCAACTGTTACTACTAACCATACAATGTTTTTGAACTTAATTAAAAATGTATAAAGAATTTATTGTGTGTCAAAAACACCCACGTACATTTATTATTTGAAATTCGAACGGATTTTTCTCGAATATTAAGAAATAATTATTAAAATCTAATCAAGACTAATGAACGGCTGTCATATTGGATTCGTTCGTTCTTTTTTCGAAATTCGAAAGTTACCGTTTGGAATAGTGGCGGGTATTTATCTAATTTCCTGTTGTCAAAATGAGACGGTTATGTCAAAAGTGCGGTGAATCAGAACATGTAAGTTGAGCTACGAGATATTTTTCTTATTAAAAGCAAATAATTTTAAATCGAAGATATGGGAATATTAATAGACGGAATTCTGATAAACAAAGAATAGTACCTACCTACCCACCTATTTCTTTAACACGTGCGACTTTTATCCCTCTGGTAGATTTGGTAGTGAACAAAGAGGACCAAATTTGATTATGATTTTTATAAATCTGTGGTTTTTTTTTTAAATAAACAAAAAAGATATTTTATTCACCGAGAAACAATACAATAGAAAATGTTAAAAACTAAAATTTAAATTTAATATTCTAAGTTGTTTAAAAAAAGCAATGGTCTAGTTTTTTAAGCTATAAATCAATCTTGTTTGATTAACTTATTTATTATCGTGGACGTTATAAAGATCACCGAATGCAGTTCTTGTAAGAAAAAAAAATCGAATAAGGAAGTTATTTTTATAAAGGAGAATTACCCTTTTGTCCTCTGCGTGCTTATTTTTTTATTAAGTATCGATTTAAAAGAAAAAACTAAGATTAGGATCCTCTGAATAACCTATAAAGCGCTGTCTCCAAAGCTCCGATCACTGTTATGATTCCTTCGACTTGACTGTTTCGATGCAAATAACATGCAAATATTATTATTATAATACTGGCTAATATTAATAATATTAATATTTATAATACTGGTTAATGTAATAAAAGAAGAAGAAGAATAACCACTAGCACAAGAAAAGATAACAAAATAAAAATATAGAATAAAGACAGAGCTCAAAGGTAAGCTCGACAAATTCGATTGTTAGCAAAATACTCAATGTTATTTAAAAAAAAAATTAAAAAATCGATCATCAAATAAGTACCCATGTTTTTTATTGCTGTTATAAACAAAATAAAAAGCAAATAAATTAAATTGCACGACATAACACGCAGCGTTATCTAGCCCCCAAACTAAACACTAGGCTTGTTCTATGGGTGGGGTACTAGAAAACGGATACTACATATTATAGTTTTTTTTTATAAACACATACATATAATACATAGAAAACAGACATTTTTTCTCTTATAAGTTTGCTACAAGCGTTTCCTTAAAAAATATTATTACCTACCTAAACACAAATTGGTTACACGTGTTGAGGTAAAAATCAGAAAGTTTCTATGGGAACACAATAATCACACCGTTATTCAACTTTATAGCTAATCCGAACAAATTCTAGAGCAAACTCCATATCGAAATTACCATGTACAGTAATTGCCGATTTCCTTTAACGAAATTAAGTAAAAATACATACAAAATTTTGAAGTGGTTAACTTTAGAACTAGTTTTCGGATACTTAATAATTTAAATGCGAAAGTAGGTTTTATGTGTGTTGGTAGGTTTTTTTTTCATACTTAATAATGAGTGAACGTTTCATCACAGTGCTTATACGTATTAGATGGTTAATTATGTAGTCTAGCATGTAGCATGCTTGCTTAAAATATAGGACACTTTTAATGAAACAAGTTTGACCTATATTCTTTAGAGCCTGCAGGACTCAGCGCTACGACTTAAACCACGAGTAAAGACAATCATCGGCCAAAATCATGTTGATGCAACTGAAACATGCATGTTGTTGCTAAAGATATTTAGATAAATAAATATAATGCTATAGTTCTTATTACAAAAATACAATTTCGGTTTAAAAATAACACTCAAAAACATTCAAATATATCTTTCTTGAAGTCGGGTAAAAACATACAGAGGAACAATAGACAGCCTTATTGCTGTAAGCGATAGGCATTGGTGGGGAGTTCAATATAGACGCAGACCAACAAACTTTCAAACACTTACATTCCGGAAACTTCAAATTCTAATAAGAGCACGTTTGCTATCTACTTACACAACTCGTTTCGAATTTTTTATCGAATCGTGCCGCTGACTTTTTGTAAACGCATATTCAGATGTGTAATGACCAATCTCCAGTGGGTTATAAAAAAAGGACCGTTCCGAAGTACGTTCGAAGCATTAATGCATGGTACTAAACCGTCAGACGCATGCCCAGGCGCATCCTTAGCTCGTAATAAGAACAAGAGTTCTTATTTCAAACGTTCGTAACGCAGGGAGCATTCCATTTACAAATGTTACAGTTCATATTCAAATTCGGTTTTTGAAAATGCTTTTATACGCTTATTGATCTCGTAGTAATGGTTTGTTTAACACGTAAAAGTAATAATAAATGTACTGTACAATCTTACGTGTATATATTTTCAGTTATTATTTTGTTCCAATAGTTTTACTCCTACTCGTTACATTGCTGTTACATCTTAGATCGCATCGTCATTTCGCGTTGTTTAAAAGAAATAACGAAATGCCTAATAATAATAATGGGTAACAAAAAATATTTTCTCTGAATCCTTCGGGCTTCATCGCGGCACGTTAAGCAGTTGGACCCAGTTGTATTTCCAATAGAAGTTGGAAGGTCAAGTTACAGTCCTTAAGAAAAACTCTAGCACTCTAGTAGAAAACTCTTGTACGAAAAGCAGAAAAAAAAGAAATATAAAGCGTTAATAAATACCTACCTACCTATAATAAAAATGCAAGCAAATTAAACCGAAATATTAGTATAATTTCAAGAAGAAAAAATATCAAAATTAATTTTATTTTTCAATTGTATCTCGCCAGTTTGCAGCTGTCATGTTACAGTCGTAGATTAGTGACGTGGTGTATATGAGTCGGTCGGTTCCAGAAAGCTGTATAAGTAACGCAACGAGTCATTTAAATAGATCACTCCATCAATTGGGGTTAATTCTCGCGTTTAAGGAATATTGTACGGTTTAATTATGGGAATTTGAACAGCGAGACGCTTTGAGTATTTCGTAATTTGTTTGTCTTTTTTTTTAACTTGTCGGGCGTTCTACGTTTTTAGTTTTTAGCTTTCTCACCCCAAAACTTGGAGTCTTTAAAGTTTAGAGTGAAAAACGTGATTTTTTTCGATCCTATTTATTTACGACATATCATAGTAAATTATATCAAATATTTTTAAATCTGCATTGCAAATCATTATAAATCATCATTATCTCTTAATTTGTTCTATGTTATATATCTAAAAAAGATGGCAAGAAGCTAAATAAATTGCAAGAACTTCGTACTCGGCAAGATCCGAACCCGCGAACACTGGTAATCAAGTCTTTGACCGCTCCGCGCCACGAGTACTCCAACTAAGTCAAAATTAAGAAAGCAGTTCCTCGTGAGTTTGAGAGTAAAACCTGCGAAAAAAAAACAATATTCCCTAAGCATGAATTCTAGAAATTACGTTTAAAAATATCTACAAAATATATACCTATATTGATGAAGATTGATGAAGTGATCTATTAAGATTCGTCGTTACATTACTTTACTTGAGTAATAAGTACCTATAACAGCTTTCTGGAATCGACCAAGTCGTATACGAGTAATAGAACGTCACTAATTTATTTACCAGCTGCTGGCTGGTTACAATTAAAAAAACATTTCATTATGTTTTTTTTGTTCCATTTGAGCAAAGAGTTCGAAATATGAATTTAAAATTGATTTAGAAACTCTGTGGCCTACCATTGGCTTTGCCATTTCAGATTTAACGTAGGTAGATGTAAATATATTATTTTAGACAATTTTTTATTAAAACTCGTTCCTATCAGCAAAAAACATCAAAAACTAAAATGTTATAAAAACAGTTTATTTTTCGTTTAATTTATTCTTTAATAGTTATCATTTTATTTTCAAGTTGTTGGACGATATTTTTTGTTTTATCTAATTAGAAAATAAAAACCTTAATTTTATCTAATTCTCGTTTTTTTTCTTCACAAAATCAAGTAAAACAAGCGCGTTGATGTCTTTTACAAGAAATTTAGTTAAAAAAAACCGTAGTAAGTATTAAAAACTCATAAACTATGTAAAATTAAGATTTATAGTCCATTAAAGTCGTAAAAATTCCGACGCAATTAATTAAATGTTCATAGAAACTAGGAGCTGGCAAAAATTAATGTTTTAATCTCCATTGAGAAAGATTATTATAGTTACTACATATTTCCTGTTCACATGAAGTTTTTGAACGCATATTTTTTATTAACAACCGGAATAACAAGCTGGATTTCCGTTTTTGTAAGCAACAGTACAATTTTGCATTAAAATGAAGACTCCATTGTACCATTCCAAGCTATAAAATTATCATAAGGCAGACTCACAAGTAATAATCTCATATTTGAGAGCGCGGCAACGGCCGCCATTTTAAAAACAATGAACGTTATTGTCTCTTCTTAATTCCATTTTTGAAAAAATAATCCATTTCGCATTTCATCGCGAATGCCTCATTGATTGCATCTATGTAATCTAACCTCTACCCTATAGCTATTAACCTAAGGTTGAAATTACCTTAATCTTTTACAAAGCAGCTGTATTCAGAGATACTCTTTCATTCTTCCTGTTAAAAGAATAAGGATCTTATCATAAAGGGCAAAGACTGATTTTAGTTGAGTAATTATTTTACTTAAAGCGCACGTGTGGAAAGAGAAGGCAACATTGTGTGAGAGAGAAACAGTAAATGCACGATTCTGCAATGTGTTCGTTTATTATTAAAATTAAGTGCAGACAAAATTTAAATTAGATACGTGAATCAATTTATTCAGTTTTGTTACAATTTTAGAAAACACAAACGAGTCTATAGATGTAATTTAAATAAAAATAAATAAATGCCAAGTTAAAGATTAACTCCCTTACTTATAAAATATTTTTTACACATGATCAAGTTTTGTGACGTTTGTCTCTGTCTGTCAACTTTGAAACTTCATGTGACACTAAAAAACAAACGATGTATAGTTATGCAGGGCATTAGTTAGCGTTTATAAGTAAGGGGGTTATATAAAAAAAACCAATAAAGATTGGGTAATATATAGATACGTTCAGAATCTAAGTAATATCGTATCTCGTTACGTAATGATTATTCCTAAACTATTCCACAAGGAAGCAGCATTTCAGCGTCTTAAAATCTGTCAGGCGAATTAAGAACCTCTTCCATTTTTTACTGAAATACTGATTTATTTGTAAAAGAAAATTTTACACGTCATTTTATCAGGAGGTACATTCTAGCTACATTATAGGTATACAATCTAACAATTCATAAATAATAATATTAAGTAGCTATTAGTTATCAATTTCATAGTCATTTTCACAGTTAAAAACATATAATAAATTACATTAAAAATTATCAATTCATAGGTGAAAAATAAAATATAATTTTTACTTACATACATATTTTAAGTAAGTATTTTCGGATTTCATAACCAAAAATTTACAGTGTTCAAGGATGCAATTCCGGTCATCATTGCGAAGGTTCTAATCGAATTTAAATTTACTAAATTTAAATAGGACCAACTAGAAATTAATACCTTTCTAATAAAAAAGAAACACCAAGATTTAACCTCAAACGGCTCATATATCAGACAAAAAAAAACATAAGTACCTTCAAATTGATAATCTCCTACGTTTTTGGAAGTCGGTTAAAATATTAGACCATATTATCCATTACACTAAGGTGTTTATAGTCGAATCGACTTTTATAAACCCGGTTTAAATACCTAATTATTGCTTATTCAAGTTAGAAAATAATAATAAATGTTATAAATTGCTTATTTACAATTTTAATATGGTTAATATGGCCCTTATATGGGCTATAGTTGTCGTGTGACAGACAGACGGACAGTTGCCTTAGTAGATACTAAATATGGATTGAAAATGCTTTGGACATGTTCTTTGACGATGAGCTTATTCGTAGAGCCTGAGGAAGAAAAAAAGCTGGTAACATTTAATACCTATAACTTCTTAATCTTATTTTCGAGGTACTTCAAGCTTTATGCTGCATCTTAGACTATATCGTCAGAATCTTCGTATTGCGATCGTCGTCGTCGAATAAAAAAAACTTGTGTTTTATTCTATTCTAAACGGATACTTAAATTACAAATGAAACAGTATAAAAACCGTTCCATTTTCGCGTGATTGCCTTTCAAAAATTCAAATTTCGAATGTAAAACTCGAAAAATGTTCCATTTTCGAATATTCAATTGTACCGTCGATTGGCCGGCGAATGAATCACGTGATATGAGTCAAGAGCATTGTTCCGACACAATACAAACTCGAGTCCAAGTAAATTAGGAAATGTGTTTTTTATTGGAAAGACATTTTGAATTTCAATTCGTTTAGTTATATTGTTGCGTTAAGCTAGTTAGATCTTCTTTACTTATAGAGTATAAAATATAGTGTGTCTGTTTGTTTGTTCGCTAACTTTTGGTAAATTAGGTACAGAACGTTGAGGTTTTACTATAAACTTATAATTATATTTAGTACCGAATGGTTTTTGTGTAATTATCATAATAAAGTAGGAACCTACAAGATATTACAGCTTTAAAATGTAATTTAAAATGAAATATCTAATCTAATCTATGTCTAATTTAAAAATAAGTAATTAGTTAAATCACTGAATAATGATAATGACATACCTAGGTAATAAGAATGTCATATAAATATGTAATACATTCTGGAAAAATGAAAACCTAAATCGTTGTAAAGTTTAAGCTGCAATTTTGAACAAAACGCTTTTTTGCTATTGATCTAAGTACAGTAAAACATGTAGGTTTCACCCAATCAGAGAATTCTACCAATTAGAAAAAAAAACATTATGTTGTCATTCCAAATTCAAATGAAATAAACAGCAGTAAAAGTTTAAATCGTCATCAAAAAATCAATTTAACAACAGTACCTAAATCTGTACCAAAACAAACTGAATCTATCAAAACAACTCATTAACACCATATTGGAATTATTTGGAATACATGTTTTAAATATTTACAATGTAAGAACTATACATATTAATTTGTTCTATGGTTATCGCGATTTTGCATAATAAAATACTTTATTTACCGCGTTTAAAAAAAAATAAAACGCGATTAAACCCGGTAAATACAGTGTTTTACATACATATTACCAACCATATACCTCCTTATAATATTTTATAGTTTTACTCCCTTACTTAAAAAATATTATTTACACATGACTAAGTTTTTTCTATGTATAATATGTATGTATTTACAAAAGAAAAACAAATATAACTAGTATATCCGTTGTCTAGTCACCGTAATACAAGCTTAGCAGCTTACCATGGAGCTAGATGGCGCTGTGTGTTGGTCACAGAATTTATTATTTATTTATTATGTGACGTTTGTCACTCTATCTGTCAACTTTGAAAATTCATGTGACAGTAAAAGACAAAAGATGTATATGGTTATGTAGCGCATTAATTAGCGTTTATAAGTAAGGGAGTAAATAGTTAAATGACAGCTCTCTACAATCAGCGAATTAGGCTGTGCGTTGATCCATCAGTCCGTCAAACAGTTAGGTCAAGGCATTTTATACATATACCTACACTGCATTAGATCGTATCTAGCTAAAGTACCTATATAATGTAAGTAGCGAATTCTTATGAAAACATTTTAATACTAACTCATACAGGAATTCTCGTATGAATGAAGTTATTATAAGTAAACTAAATTCTAACAAACTAAAACCAAACATCCTCCCGTTTATTTGCGACTCTCACAAACTGTTTATTTCAATGTAAACTCAAACATTTCCCGTTTCCATATTGTTTTACATTAACTTGGTAAAAAAACATAATACTTCTTTATTATATTTATATAACAATCACGTTTCGGTTCACATTGATTGTGTTGTGTTTGTGACGTCACCTCCGGCCTCCTGATAAGGGACGCTTCCGGTCAGTGAGTGAGTGAATGAAGTGACCGAATGATCGGAATGAACGGATCGACCTTAGGAGAATGAGGACGAATTTTCATACGTTACTGCAGGGACTTCGTGAAGATTTATGACAAACTTTTAACCCTCAATTAACAATTTAACTAAATACCTAAATTAATATAAATATTACAGAATGTTACATACAGCGTAATCTAGTCCTAAACTATGCATTAGTCTTGTACTATGGGTAGACAACGGGTATACTACATAGTATACTTTTTAAAGAATATTCTATGTCTGTTTTTAACGAAACGATATCTACACGAATACTTTTATACATCTTACATCATTAAAATTACATTTTCTATAACAATTAGGCAACTAAGCTTGAACTATGGGTCTAGATAACGGATTAACGACGTAATTGTTTTATTTGTAAATCCATTTAAATGATACATTTTTGGGTTCTGTCCTAAATGTAAAAAGGGAACCATTTTACAACTACTACTTTGTTCTGCAGTCCGTCCGTTTGTCTGTCATGAATCGTAATAGCTAGAGAGTTGAAATTTTCACAGATTGTTTTTGTATTTCTGTAGCCGCTATTAAAGCAAATTAAACAAATTTTTAAATCAGGCTCTTACTCTACAAACGTCTTTTTATTTGTTATTTATTTATTTATTTGTTTATTTAAGAAACTTACAGCTATTTATTTTACATAAAGATATGGGTATTAAATAAGTATTTCATTAGCCAAAAATAGTTTACAACTATATACTATTACACATTGAAAATCAAGTTATTGAAAATAGTACGGAACCTATCGTACGCAAATTCGACACTCACTTGCCCGATTTCTATTAACATTCAATTGACATCAATTAAACTGTATTAATGAATAAAATAATAATAAAATTAATCATTTATGTATTCAATTTGACAATGATATTTCATGACACCTATATTTTTATTTAATATCATAATTAATAAGCGACTCCGAAAACGGAGTGCAATGCCACCTTAACTGTTCGAGTGGGCAAATTAGGAACTAACGATCGCCTTCGAGAAATTCCTGAATTCCTAATTCACTAGCGCCACAGATGACTGTACAGATAACTTGGTCAGATTGTTTTAACTTTTGTCTACAAATGGCTTCTGTTGATTAGTGGAACCTTAATAAGACATAAAACTAATTAATTTGTTAAAAGTGTTTTTAATGGGTTGTTTCTTGTGTTATTTCGACTGTAATTGACCATTTTAGTTTTAGTAAAGCTGTAAAACTGTTTTCCTTAAAAACTTTCTTATGGAGTTGAGCCACTGTTAAAATTAATTATACATAAAGTTTATTTAACTTATTTACATTTTACCGGGTCTTAATCGCGTACTATTTTTTTATTATTAATCATATTTGCTCTTACGGTGAAGGAAAACATCGTGAGGAAACTGACTTGTCCTAGGACTCACCACAGACCGAAAGTATGGGATATTCGCCAATCCGAAGAAGGCTCCCGTGATGTCTTACTGCTTAACTCCTCTAAGAGGAGGCCCTTGCCCTGCAGTGGGACAAATTTAACGGCCTAATTATTTATTTATAAATCTAAAATTCGTAGACCTGACTTATTGATTAACTGACTGAATGACTAAACTACTTCTTTAACTGTTTCTAAATTTAAAAAAAAAAACTTTAAATGGAATAGGTATTTCATTCGAATGAATGATTTAATTTGCGCGTATGTATTTACCTAAGTACGAAACATTTTTAAACTACTTTTTATATAAATAAATAAGTATTTTACTTCTTATAAACCCAAAAAATAATATTCGACTGTTAAAGGTAATGCAAAAGATGGCGGGTTTGCGTAATATAGGTGGGATGGGATAGGTATGCGTAAGAATAAATATTTGTTCTAAGAAATTTCGGTTTCCTCACGATGTTTTCCTTCACCGTATATAAGAACCTTCCTTCATGGACTTATGTTCTGTTACAATAAATTTAAATAAATAAATATAAATATTGAACGACATTACACACAGCGCAATCTAGCCCCAAACTAAGCACTAGTTTTGTACTATGGGTAGACAACGGATATACTACATAGTAGACTTTTTAAACGATATTCTGTGTATGTTTTTTAACGAAACGATATCTACACAAATACTTTTATACATCTTACATCATTAAAATTACATTTTCTATAACATTCAACTTAAAAATTGAACAAAGAACAATGTGCCATATCAGAACGAACAATCGAAAAGCGAACAAAAAACAACGTAACAACAAATCTATCAAAAAAGTAATTTTCTCAGTAATGTTGTGATAAAATCGACAAGCGATTCACGATTTAAATATTTTAAGAACAATAAGTCGGAGCGAAGTGTGGTTTTCCTAAAATGTTGAAACCAAATCCAAACTAATATTATAAATGCGAAAGTTTGTTTGTGGGAGTATATTTGTTTGTATGTTCCCTCCCTCATCACGGTCAAACGGTTTGATTGATTTCGATATAAATTTGCATATAGGTAGTTTGAATGATGGGGAGTAACATAGGATACTTTAAAACTTTTTTAATTACCACTTTTTTTTTTAACATAGTTACACGGCCATTGTAACATGGTTTAAACGTCGATGTACTTAATAGAATAAATAATAATAAGCTATTATGACCCGGTAAAATGTATGTCGATAATCGAGCGGGATTTAAACGAGTAAAACCTCGAGTCGTTAGTAATTTGAGATATTTTTCTTAGAATTGAGCAAAAAAATTTGATGGTTCATGTTTATTTTGTAATAAAGAAATACCTAAGATGTATTAGTAGGTGGTCTTATGAGGTAAAGTTTAGTTTTTAGAGTTTCGTACTCAATGGATAAGAAAGGTAATTCAAGACGTGGGTTTCCTCACGATGTTTTCCTTCACCGTAAGAACATATTATCTTTGCTCTTACGGTTTGCGCAATTTACTTTTTTGTAAGGAAAAACATATTGGTTGGCGGTATACAAAGTACTATATTAAAATAAAAATAATAAGATTAAAGCTTATCCTCAATCCTAAACCGCTTTTGAGAGCTGAAACTCTGAAAAAGTAGAGAGTGTTTTTTATTATGATTTAATTATAAGGTTTGATAAAAAATGGCTTCCCAAAATTCCAACAGGCTGACACTTACATAGATAAATCAGTGAAACACAACTGATTTATAAAATACTAGCAGCGCCCTGCGGTTTCACCTGCGTAAGTAGCCTATGTGTTATTCCCTATGAGATTATAAGATACCCAATATTCATCGCAATCGGTTCAGTAGTTTTTGCGTTAAAGAGATACAAAGTCATATACAGACTTACAAACAAACTTTCACGTTTATAATTAAGTAGGTAAGTAATTAATAAGATATGATAAGTAAAATTTATATTTTCTTTTACTTAATTGATATTTTGCAATTTAACTATGTGGTCTTGTAAAATAAGTTATAAAACCTAAATAACATAGCAGACCAGACATTGGTATGTAGTCGTGATCTTCAAACATCGACCTTCGACCCTCGACCCTGGTACTCCAACTATCTGATGCTGATAGGATCTGATACCGTGCTTAGATGATTCTTGGTTTCTACAAACGTGTTTACATTATTGTAAATAAGTAGGTAATAATAGGTACATACCTATATTATTTAAAAAAACATTTTAATTTAAAAAAAATTGGTTTTTAATTTTTATGTCTTCGTAGTTAAAAGAGAAAAATCGAGGTCTGATAATCTAATCTGCGGGTTACGTTACAATTTTTTTTGGAATTAATTAAGTGTAAAATTCGCCAAAAATAACTAAACTAGAAAATAACTATTAAATAAGGTTTTTTTTTCTTTTCTGATACGCATATGAAATTAAGTTGTAGTAAGTAAAATAGAAACTGCTTTAAATTTAAAAATCATTGAATAAATTAAATTAATTAATAAAGAACTCACCTTATACTAGAGCATCCAAACACGAAAAACAAAACAGCTCACGAAAAGTCACACCATGTGTCTTCACACACACAAAAGAAATCCTTAAATCGTCACACACACTACAAATTCACTGTCCGAAACTCCTTTACGTGCTTGAACAAGCTGAAAAAAGTTAGCAATTCGAAATTTAAACTCCGAAAAAAAATTCGTCCGAAACACGTAGGTAAAATGCAGCCGCGCGCGCAATAGACACGCGACTGAAAAAAAATTGCCGCATCTGGACTCAGAAACTAAATCAAAATACAACGCTCTGAGAGGGACGACTCTACACAGGCCCCACCCAATCCCCCACCACGCGGCAACACTACGCAAAAACATTCATAAAAACAACACCACGTTCTCAAATAAATTAACAATATTGTTTAAAACTACGAAAATTTTAAACTTAAGCCCTAGATATAAACATTAAACAATTAAACACAATAGAATTCCGACAATGTCGAATTATTTAAAACAATACAAAGTTTAAATTGGATCGAATGATAATAATAAACATCGATGTAGATTGTAATTGGATTGTAAACGAAAGCGATAAAATGTTTCGGATGAATTTTGGGACGTACGAAATTTTATGTTTTCATTTTTATTCCCGGTTTTTTTTTTCGGGAAATTTGAAATTCGAACACGGAATACGAAGTTTTGAATACTTGTATTGAGTAAGCGTCCGCACGGTGCAGACGCCGGAGCTCAAATACCGCGCGGTCTCACCGAGACGACAATCGCGTGTTTTTTTACGCCAAAAAACTTAAAACGACCCTTTCGTTAAGTTTAGGGTAAAATCTTAACGTTCTTATAGCTTTTTATGATTGAATTTAAAGCGTTTAGATGCGTTTGACCTTCGGACTCGTTGAGTTATGTTTTTTTGTGTTACACTTTTTGTTGAATGACATAATACGAGTTGGTTTAAATATTGTAATTACGGTACTAGTAACACATGCTACTTGGTCAACGTTTAGGAAAATTACTTATGTAATTTTATATAATTTAGTCAAATAATATATACCAACCTACAGATTAAAATAAAATACTTTACACGCTTAAGCCGTGTTTTCATTACGGAACTAGTGTCGCGGAAGTTACAGTCATCTTTGCAAAAAAAAACGAAAGTTACAGTCATCTTTGCAAAAAAAATGCGTAACACCAGCGATTATTTGATAAAATTAGTGTCGAGCGACTAATTTGTGAAGTTGACTATAACTTTCGCGACACTATAACTTTCGTAGTGCAAACACAGCTATTTTTCTTCGGCTTTCGCGATGTTGATTTGAAAATAAAACTCATATATAGGTTTTAATCTCGTTGCTTTTATTAAATTAAGCATGTAGAACAATAAGAATAACAAATTATATCTCATATCAGAGGAGTCTGCAAAGACCTTGAAACGTCAGGCGTTGAAAAATGTTTAATATTATATAATAAAGCATCGCGATTAAAAGTAATAAAAATGGGTTTTATTATCTTAAAAAACTTCTACAGGCTACGTAGCACTATAGTAAGAAACATATCAAAGAGATGGAGAAAAAAAATATTTTAAATAGGTAGAGTTTTCAAAGTCTACAACTATTAACATACTGAGTTGATTTAGTAGTTTTGACTGAAATATAGTAAAAAAGCGTTCTACCAAACCTAACGCTAAAAAGGTTTAATTAGGCGTGTTCCGTACGTAGCGTCTTAATTAGGCCATTTCACGTGATTTTAAGACGCGGCGGGTTTCCTCGCGATGTTTTCCTTCAAAGTCCTTGCGATGTTTTAACGTCCGAGTCAGTGTGGCGAGTAGCTACCCTGCAGTAACTTACACTATTTAAACGTAACGTGCGAATAATTCATATTTTATGGGAAAATACCTTTATTATAAAGACGTTTGACAAAATATTCCGTCGCATTTACTTGTGATTTTTACCGAAATTTCATTTCAACATCATTACAATTGCAAAACAATACCCTCCAAATGAAAATACATATCTAAGAATATTAAAATCATCTTTTGCATTCTATTAATTCGCATAGGAAAAGAATGCATAATTTCATATTATTTATTATAAACATATAAATAATAAAATAAATCCCATAAATGGATAACCCTTTCTTTTTTTGGAAGAAAATATAAAGTTAAATAAATAAGATAGAAATTTATTTACAGAATATCTGTCCAGCGGCCTTAGCCAACATTCAACGAATAACGAAAACGCCAATCCACAGATTATTTTGTATGAAATTGACATTAGCTCGCGAAAAATCAAGCGTGACCTTATGTCAATTTCATACAAAACAAAAAGAAACAAAAAATAATTTAAAAAACAACAAAAAAAAAAAAAGAATTGATAAAAATGACCAAAATAACCTCTACATAAGTACAGTGCCACCGACTAATAAATCTGTTTTATCATCTGAAGTCGGGCAGCCAAACTAAGTACAATATGGAACCAACCAGTAAAACTGCCCGACTTCAGATGATAAAACAGATTTATTAGTCGGTGGCACTGTACTTATGTAGAGGTTATTTTGGTCATTTTTATCAATTCTTTTTTTGTTTTTTTTTGTTGTTTTTTAAATTATTTTTTGTTTCTTTTTGAAGTCGGTTTTTTAATTTTTAAATTATTTTTTTATTTTACCCTTTTTAGTATACCTACCTACCTAAAAATCAACAATATTGTTACCCTAATTTTAATTATTAAGGAGTTTGCTGATGAGAAGGTGGTTTCAGGTGCCGCATCAATCTGTACTTAGTTCTTTAGGGGTCTATTCTTTTTGGTAGAAGTCCAAAAATGAGTAATTTATTGAATTCTGAGATGCTATCCTGTCCATGATTCCGAAGATACTCATCAGATCCTTACCAAACTTTCATGGGACCACCTCGCAGCTTCCACCTTTCCATTAAAAAAAGAACTATATCAATCGGTCAAGCAATCTTCGTGTAATCGATGAACAATTGAATTGAATACAGCGTTTTGAGGAGCATTCCCGGTCCTCACTTCGAAGATCCTCATCAGATCCTCATAAAATTTTTACGGGACCATCTCGGAGCTCCCACCTTTCCATTAAAAAAAGAATCATTTCAATCGGTCAAGCCATCTTCGAGTAATCGATAAACAACTGAATTGATGATTAATGCGTTTTGAGGAGCATTTACGTTCATCACTCCGAAGACCCTCATCAGATCCACATCAAATTTTTATGGGACCATCTTGGAGCTCCCACCTATCCATTAAAAAAAGAATCATCTTAATCGGTCAAGCCCTCTTCGAGTAATCGGTTAACATACAAAAAAAAAAAAATATTATACATACAGACGAATTGATAACCTCCTCCTTTTTTTGAAGTCGGTTAAAAATCTGTCGATTGGCGATTTCGTTATTCGAAACGAATGTTGGCTAGGGCCGCTGTTTTGACACCCCACAATGAAAATCTGTAAAATAGTCATTGAGTTTTGATGCCTACCGTACTTAAACAAAAAAAGAAATTCACAAAATAAAAGTACAAATCAAACAATTTTAGTAAATCTAATTGGAGTCGCCGACTTTGATACTGACCATACATAACTCAATGAACGTTACAAACATCAAACCAACTTACATAACATACAAACAAGTTTAAGTAGTTTTATCTTATGTATGTCAAACTAACAAATTTACAAAATAAAACTATAAATCAAACAAACAAAAATTCATAATAAGTAATTATATCAATTAATTAACTTTACAACACGGTCGCGATGCATTTTGCGCGAAATGTCAGCAGTTATTTTTGCCGCGCTTAGAGCGCGTCTGTCAACAACCAGTTGTTTTTTACTCTCTGCACCGATGCGGTTGTATTATTGCATTATTTAAACGCAGTTGCATTAGTTAGTGTACAACCGGTTGATTGATATAGTTATAAAAGTGAGTGAAGTCGCTTTGGAGGTGTTAAGTAGGAAATACTTTGAAGATTAGGGGTCAAGTTTTACCCGTGACTTAACCAAGTATGAATATACGAGTGGCCAGCATTCTCGCCACTTTTCCCTCCACTTTTTAACCGACTTCAAAAAAGGAGGGGGTTCTCAATTCGTCGCGTTTTTTTTTTTTTTAGTGTAGTATACGATACGTAGACCGGTGCATTCACCAAGAAAGATATGTCTGAACCCGTTCAACAAACGACTCACTATTTTCTACGTAGGTTTGTTACATTGTAAACCTTTTTTTCGCATTTACCATCTAGTGAGAAAGTGGTCATATGCACATCCATCATTCATTTTAAGAATAAAGATGTGTAACAAAAAATTTAAAATTTATTTCGAAATTGAAATAGGTACTTGCGGCGTAGGTAGCTTCATAAAAAGCTTCGGTATTTTTACAATCGAATTCAAAGCTAGAGAATATTGAATAAAATAGTTACAATTAGATTAGAATATGTAAAAGTTGACAAATTGCTCGAAATAGCGAAAAAAACTTAACCTTTAGTTGTTGGGAAGTCTGTTAAAGAAATAAAACAGAAGTAACCTGACCTAACTGCTCTACAAATTATTTAATTAAAACGTTAATCGGGCTTTTAATTTAACCAATTTTTTTAACAAAAATTAGTGATTTCTCGACATAAAATTCTAATATCGATAAATTGATTTCTTTAAATTAATAACGAACTAATTAAAAACCACTCATTTTGAGTTATATCGAAATTTTGTAATCAGAATCACATAAAATACAAGATTCCATTCCAAATTCAAAAAACCATTCCGCCAATGCCGCCAACCTTTAAAATTCGAATTTAATAAAATTAAACAGTTTTATGGTACAAGTAATAATTCCTTTTGAACATTCGTCGACATTTTCCGTAGTATCACGTCGATGCACCAGACGCATAATAATCCGATGTTTGTGTGTGTGTACTGTTTGCATGTGTGCGGGAATGATACTTTCCACACATGAGTTGTTACTCGTGTTAACAATAAATCATATGAATGTATTTGTGATCGGACTTTTTGTAGGGACGGGGTTGATGTCGATAGAAATTGTCGAAGGATTAAGTTCTGTAATTAGGGTAAGTACCAACCAAATACTTATGGTTTTAGTCACAGATAAAAATAAATTAATTGAAAATAGGTAATTATTAGCCCGTTAATTTGTCCTACTGTTGGGCAAACCATCCTTTTAGAGGGGCTGGGCAGTAAGACGCCACGATAGTCTACTCCGGATTGATGAATATCCTATGCCTTGAGACCTGAGTCCTAGGTCATGTTGATTTCCTCACGATGTTTTCCTTCACCATAAGCGATGTTATTACAATTACAAAGTTTCGCCTACATTATTTACATTACATTAATAGTATTAGCAAGTTGCATTTGACAAGCTTATTGTAGCTTCCTAAGTCACGAGGAGCTTGCTAGTCTAGAATGTAATATTAAATGGAAAAATTTAGACATTAGTTTGTTTGTATGATAGGGTTTAAATCACGCAAAAATTATGAACAAAAATGTACTCACAGTACATGCCTAGTGCTTAGTTTGGGGCTAGATTACGCCGTGTGCAATGTCGTGGAATATGTATATATTTTTTATTTTTTATACTTATCTATAGTTTAATTACCCACTCATTTATTCTATCGACAACCCCAACCACTCCCATCCCTAAACGCGCAAGTGTGCGTGTGTACAAACAGAAAACCACGTATGTGTTACAATCATGTTGCATTTCTTTCTCGTATTGTAATTTATTGGCCCGTAACGAAGTTAATTATTGCGATTTTTGTATTAAACGATGGAAATTATTTTTAGTATCTCATACGTTGTTCGCTTTTTACCGAGAACCGTCGATGTAATATTAATATCTTGTTGAAATTCAAGAGGTGTTCTTTGTGCTACACTTAAGTATTACTTGGTTAGTTTTAATTTTTGTTTAGTGTCGTCAGTCTAAGTGTAATTAATTTTAATGAGTCGACTGGGCACCGTGACCGTTTAAACTTGTCTGGTTTTATCTAGTGATAGGATATTAAGTAGGTAGCTTGTGTGTAGGGCACATAACACGTCTTTTCTTCTTCTATGGCCTTTCCATTTGGATATTTGTCAGTGTAATATTAAGTAATATTAATATTTGCAAGTTTTTGCATCGAAACAGTCAAGTCATCATAGTCAGTCATGTCGAGGGAATCATTGTAAAACGGTGGCCATTTTTTACAAAGATTGTTTACGGAGTTTTAGAGACAACGTTACAAGTCCATGTTTTACACCGACTTTCACTTTCATTACACTTGTACTTCTTCACGAAACTAAATTGGTTGATGGTGACCTAGGTTTCACAAAAATGAAAATTCAGCAACACATCTCCTCATCGCGGTCCCGCCAAATCTCATAACACGTCTCAACAGTGCCTCAGCATTATTATTATTTAAAAGTAAATTTGAAAAGTAGCCAGTGTCAAGTATTATTAATTTTTGCCAAGTTATTTGCAGTTTGCATCATAGCAGTCAAGTCGTCGTAGAGTAAAAGTCAAGTCAAGGAAGTCATTGTAAATGGTGGCTCTTTATAATGACGGTTCACACGAGTCATGGAAACAACGACAAAGTTCGTGTTTTGCACCGATTTTCACTTTCAATACACTTGTACGCCTTTACTAAATTGATTAATATGCCCCCGAAATTGAACAATTTACACGCATTTGAACTAGCTTTTATAAAAATTAAAATTTAACGAAACAACGCATCTCTTCAACGCGTTCCCGCCAAAACTCTCGCCTCAGCATTGTTAGTTTTCTGAATGGTTCAACTTTAGAAATTTTTAAACGAAAAATTCATCCACTAAAATTCACTTGCGACCAGATTATATTTTATTATCAAAGTATTTCTAGCTTAAAATATTTCGAGTAGATATGCCTTGAGCAATAAAAACATATTACGAAATGGTTTAACTTTTTTTTTTCAAATTTCGTAAAGTTTCTAAGTATTATAAAGATTGTAAAGAGTTATATAATGATTAACAAAACACCATATTTACCGGGTTTTACTCACGTTTTATTTGATAACGACATTATTACTAAAGACCGAGTTTTCGCTAACTATGCAGTTAGCTTTTTCAAGATCAAATTACATCTTAGTCAACCTTAAAAAAGGTAACTGTAAAGTTAGCGAAAGCTCGGTGCTGACAATGTAACAATGCTATTAATAAATAAAACGCGAGTAAAACCCGCTAAATATTGTGTTTTATTATGCAAATCCCGTATCTAGAAGTTCTAGTTTCGGTGCTATTAGTTATGCAAAACTGCATTAAATATTTCTCAAGGCCTATCTATTAGAAATTATTTTCAAGGAAAAATAATTCATCCTCGAAAATTCTTCCCTTTTTTTTACCTCGCCGCGAGTGAATTTTTGAAGATGAATTAGAAAATATTTTAATATTTTATTTTAGTAAACTGTATTAGGTACGAATAAAACACATTTTTATTTTTCGAAAAAAAAAAAGCAAAGAAATCCTAGAAAAGCTAAACTTTCTCACAAAATTTACGTACCTGTTTAATTTTTTTTTGTAAAATTTAAAAAAAAAACCAGATCGAATTTCAAAATACACAGGGTTAGCTCCAGTTCACAATGTCGAGACCTCATCAAGAAATGGGGTCACATTTTTGCACAAAAAAAGACAAAATGATTAAAAAAAAAGAATAAAGATTTACTTATTTTAAGCGATCGTCTATTTTTTGATACTCGTTCAGAGATAACCCTAAAATTGGGGTGAATCGTGGGAAATAGATCCTTTATTTAGGGGTTGAGGTCGTTTTTTAAAGATTTCAAAAATAGAACATTAATTTGCATTAAAATTGTTCTCTTTGCACACATAAATCTCGATTTTTTTTCCTCGTTTATTATGCAATGTGATGAATGGTGGCCTATTTGTTGACCTCTCTAATTATGCAATTAATTTTTAGTTTGACAATTACAAGCAAATCTAGTTTCGAATATTCGAAATTTTAATAAAATTAAATCCATAATAATGGCTTGTTAGTTTTTCTTATATAAACCGTAAACAAGCAAATTAAGGATTTCACATAGGGATTTAGCGCCGCGCCTCTGCGGTTCTGCCGTAACTTATTATCATCGAATGTTGAGTTCAATGAATTTTGCCATTAAATCTTTTATTTTTTATCGGTTGTAAATCGATTATGGCTATTTGGAAAGTAGCCAGTGTCAAGTATTATAAATTTTTGCAAGTTATTTGCAATTTGCGTCAAAATAGTCGAGTCGTCGTAATAAAAGTCAAGTCAAGAAAGTTATTCTAAACGGTGGCTCTTTACAATGCATTTTTAATATACGTCCCATTTTGTCCAAGGATTCACTGTAGCAGCGCCCTGTGTCAAAATCCAAAAAAAATATATTTATTTGAACGTTGGTCACTTTAAATACGTCGAATGTTCTTACAAACTATGACACTAGTGTAAGGATTCATCGTAATCGGTTCAGTAGTTTTTACGTGAAGTAATACCAAACATACTCGTTTACTTACAAATTTCACTTTTATTGTAGGTAACTCCAAATGTAAGGATAAATAAATAACTGTTATATTATTTCATTAATTTCTTTAAATCAAAAAATAATTTATTTATTTGAACGTTGGTCACTTTAAATACGTCGAATGTTCTTACAAACTATGACACTAGTGTAAGGATTCATCGTAATCGGTTCAGTAGTTTTTACGTGAAGTAATACCAAACATACTCGTTTACTTACAAATTTCACTTTTATTGTAGGTAACTCCAAATGTAAGGATAAATAAATAACTGTTATATTATTTCATTAATTTCTTTAAGTTCACAGTTGAAACTTAATGTCGACGAATTCAATTTAACAATTAACAATTTCGAACTTTCCCATACAAAATCACCAAATTGTTTAAAACTTAACCCTTCACTGGTACAAGTCTTTTAATCCTGCTCCAATTGACCGTAGGTCACACAACTATCGAATTTCATCAATAAAAGACGAAATCAAAGAAACACATTTCTGGAACCGCAAAAATTCGCTAATTCAATAACTGACCTTCTTTTTAAAGTAAGAAATAGTGACCCTTACAATGGATCGTGCGACTTATGACCCTGGTGACCTTTTTACTATTTTTTGCCCTCGACTTGGTCAGAGGGGCATCTTGGTCGCGATTGTGTTGCGTGGACAATGCTTTCCTGATTGGAAGGACCGCATTTTTACTCGGTTTTTTGAGCAATTGTGGTGGCAATAATGGTTATCAATTTATTTGATCTTTGAAGATCAAGTTATTTTTTTTTTTGTTATTCACTTTTTGATGAAGAAAGTCGTTTTTGGAGCTTATTTTAAATATCTAAAATGTTAATACGGTATTTTTAAATACTGGAATGCTTCTCAAAATCTGCAGTGCATTTAAAAAATTAAATAACTTCTAAACACAAAATGAGTAGCTAAGAAAAAAATTAAGTTGTTTTTTTCAGATTTTAGATATTTTTATCAAACCGCAATGCTTAGAGGTATCTAATGTGTTAATTTTAAAAACCCTAAGGAAAACATAAAATCGAAAATACCTAAAACCAAATGCTGTTTAAAAACAGTTAAAAAACAGTAAACCGTTTTATACAAAACCTATTTAACTTAAATACAAATGAAACGATTACAGTTAACAATTCCAAAAATAAAAGGAAAACTGAAATCATAAAGATCTAAACAGCATCTCGCTAACATCTGACCCACCTGCTAAACTCAGCATAAAGGGCAAGCTGATCGACCCCTGCTTGCATACAGCCAAGCAAAAAAATTAGAGAAAAAAAAACACGCAAAAGATGGCAAAGGTGTCTCAAAATTTTGATAAAAAACATCGGCAAGGTTAAGACCCCTGGGAAAGAGTTAGACCCTTCGCGAATAATTTGATCTTTCCGCGTTTTTTATCTACGTTCAGTTTTTGAGGGTTAACGGCATTGTATGTACCTACCTATTTTTGGATTTCTTTAACTTTTTTTGTAGAAAAAGTCTCCGATTCACCCCTTTTAGGAAGCGAGACGATGCTCGTGAGATAGTTTTTTTTTCTAACAATTTTTGGGAATGATTTATAACTGTTTGCAGTAATTTGAGAATTTTATAGATATTGTACCGTTGTGGGTGATTTTTAGATGGATTTAATAACGGTTTTTGAAAAGGTGGTGATAGGTTAAAAAGGTTTTGAGTTTTTTAATAAATAGATATTAATTAGGTTTTTTATTTTTGTAGCATATATGCGAATAAAGAGGATTAGATATTTATCAGCAACACTGTCGGTCAGTACAATTATATAGGTGTTGTTTTACAAAATGACAGACAGATTTTGTTAACTATAACTAGTAGTTCGCCCCGAACTGAGACCTCACGACCCCCTATCTCCCCAACCCCCCTACCGATCCGGTGCATCTTCGAACTCATAAATTCTATTGACCTAAACTACGCGCATACCAAAATTCAAGAAGATCGGAGCTACGATACTCAAGTTATCGTCGAACAAACATACAAAGATACAAGCGCCAGGCCCGTCTACACTGAACCTCACTCGCTTCGCTCATTTCGGTCAATGAGTAATTATTGATTACGCTGATAATGGCCGTTACCATGATCACCTTATTTGCAAGACCTAAATCGGACCTAAGTCGTTCAGCTAAAATAAAAAAGATTATATACTTAATTTAAAAAAAAAACATCAAATAAAAAACAACTTAAAAATAAGTTGTTTTTATTATTTGTGGTTTTTTAAAGTACCTAGTAGGGGTATACTTTATTAAAAAATTAAATAGGTAAAATTTACCTATTTAATTTTTCTGGGGACGAGAGGATCGTCCTCGAAAGAAAAACAACGGGAAACGAACATTGTAGGGCAGAATGTTAACGACCTCTGTAATTTTATATTCTAATTAGTTTATTTGGTACCAATATTACAAGCCTGGCTACTTCACTGGGAGTTAGATACAGCAATTATTATGATTCGAGAAACAAAAACCTAACAATCCATCCGTCACAAAAGCAGGTTCGAAAATGGAACACAAAAATGTCGTCCGTCGAAACGTCAGACATAGTTGCCGGAGTGAAAAACGGACAGTTTTGTTCAAATTTTGTGAAAATTAATAACGAAACGAGCCGCGGAATTTGGCCCGTCCTCTTTTTAATTAGAAATATTTCGAGATTTAGACATTTTTTGTTAAAGTTGACGGGAATGTTTGAATAAATATATTTTTGACGAGAGTCGCGTCCGTGGGATGCCTTCGTTGCGGATTTTTTGGTCAATTTTGTAATATTTCGAGTTTGAGTCATTTCGTTCGGTGTTGTTTTTGCACTAAATGTATTAATGTTACATTGTTGCTGTAAATGTATTAAATATGTGCTTATAATTAAAGAAATGCTTTCCAAAAAATTCCGCACTCGTCAGGATTGAACCCGCATCTCCGGGAATCCGTCCCGATGCCTTTTCCGATTTGGCCACGGCTGCATCGAAGTGTAGGAAACACTTTGAAATATATCAAAAACAAATATGTACTTTTTTAGCTTATTCCATAACTTTACTGTATTTAAACGGTAAAGAAAAACATCATAAGGAAAACAACATGTTTAAAAAAAAAATTGTATTTATAAAGCGATCTTCACAACCGTCCAAAGTTGTTGCTTAGTAAAGTCTTCTTCTTCTTCTTTAAAATGGCTTTCCATTCTGACATTTACCAGTGTCCAGTATTATAAATATTTACAAGTTATTTGCATTGAACGAAACAGTCAAGTCGTCATAGTTAAAGTCAAGTCGAGGGAATCGTTGTAAAAAGGGGGCCATTTTTACAATGTTTGTTCACGGAGCTTTGGAGACAACACTAAGCTAAAGTCCATGTTTTGCACCGATTTTCACTTTTATTTACACTTGTAAATTTACACCTTCACGAAACTAAATTCATTAATATGCCCCCGAATTTAAGCAATTTACACGCATTTGAACTAAGTTTCACAAAAATGTAAATTTAGTTGAGGAGATCTCAACGCATTCCCGCCAAAACTCCGCTTAGTAAAGTTGAAGTTTTTCAAATTTAGAATGTAAACCAATCAAAAATAATGACCTGAACTTTGCTTCTCTGTTAAGACTATGAAGTTCTTTTTGTTTCATTTGTATATTACAAAATGAATTTCGACTATAAATTCCAATTCAAAGTTTATGCTTAGTTCTTGCTAAGCTCAGTCTGAGCAAAGACAAAGTACGCACTATAGAATTTCAGCGTTTCCAGCATCAAAACTAGTAATATTTTGACCAATATTACTAGTTTTGTTTCGCGATTTCACTTGTGTTATTAATTTGTGTGAAACACAGATCGTATAACTTGTATAGGTACCTACTACGCACCTTAAGGGATGATTTATTTTAGGCCGTCACGGGGCCGTGCCGTGCCCGAGCTTCGTTGTCCATTGCTCGATGAGAAGTCGATCGGTCTGTTGCAACCGAGTGGTGGCCGAGCAATAGGCAACGAAGCTCGGACATAGTACGGCCGAGAAATGGTATAATATAAATCATCCCTTAGGTACCTATACAAGTTATACGATCTGCGTTTCATACAAATCAATAACGCAAGTGAAATCGCGAGACAACACTAGTAATATTGGTCAAAACTTGTAGGTAAGTACCACTGATTTTATCTTCCAATCTTCAAAATGAGCGTGCTACATCCAAGACCTTATCTTAGTGAGATAGTTGCAAAACGCTAACAAAACCATTACAAAAAAAAAATTAAATCATAGTTCACATCTGCCAAAAAAATCTATCATTATTTACCATTATTATCAAAAAGGATACAGTCACCAAGAAATGTGTCTTTTTACCTTTTTTACAGAAAGGTGTAACATGACTCCGCAGTTTTGTCAAAATATTACGCTGTATAGAATATTTTTCGAAAAAACCACCCCTTTGACGACAATTCTTTAGCAAAGGGTTGGATTTGATGACATCTGATATTTTTTGCGATTCTAGATAACCGTTATAATGTTATGTTGCGTAAAGTATAGTTTTTTTTTAAAGCCGGAAGTTGGACCGTTTCACGGCTTCCGGTTGGTATTTAGGTTTTATTTGTTAAGTTGTATATGCGAGAGTTTTGGCGGGAACGCGGTGAGGAGATGGGTTGCTCAATTTTCATTTTCGTGAAACCTTGTGCAAATGCACGTAAGTACATTGTTTAATTTTGAGGGCATATTAATCAATTTCGTTTCGTGAAGGTGTATAAGTGTAATAACAGTAAAAATCTGTGCAAAACATGGACTTCAGCGTTGTCTCCAAAGCTCCGTGAACAATCATTGTTAAAAATGGCCGCTGGTTTACAATGATTCCATCGATTTGACTTTAACTATGACGACTTGATTGTTTCGATGCAAATGACTTGCAAAATATGAAGAATACTTGACACTGGCTAATTTCCAAATGGCCAGGATCGGTTCACAACCGATAAGAAATAATAATAATGTAAACAAGTTAATATTGTTAATGAGTAAACAAGTAGATACGCAGTTGCTACTACTGGCTAAAAATACAAACTGAACACATTGTTAATAAATACCCCGTTATAAAATAATATTTATTAAGACTAAGTGGAAACAACAATCTTAGTTTTCAAATCGTTTAACTAATATTATAATCTAATTTTAGTTAAACGATTTGAAAACTAAAATTTCTTGATCAAAAATCAAAACTGATTGTAAATCACAGTTTTAATAATTAACTCTGGCTAGTGAAACTTATAGAACATTTTTTAATATTTAGATTTCGTCACTCATTCCATATTTGAACTTCCTAAATCCTTTTTTAAAAGAACTGAATTCAAATTCCGACCGCGTTGCGTTCTAAATATAAAAACCTCGTTTTTGTCAAATATGGAAGGGTTAAGTTAAAAACATTCTATTTTCGAATTGTTAAAAAGCCACATTGTATGGAATACGTCAAAACTTCATACGAGGTGAAGCTACACAGTATAAGCAACATTTTTAGACAGAGTCTGTTTACGTTTTAAACTCGAATGTCTACCACGCCTTTAAAAGTGGGTTGTAGATAAAACTGGATAATTAGATTAATTCATTTTTGTAACACAAAAATAAAATTACAATAAAAATAAACAACTGAAATCTGTGGCTCAACGGGTGGACTAATAGTTCTTCGAAAAGTAGACCTAGTAATTTGGCCCCCTTTATTGGGTAAAATTCCCCACCGATCCAAAATACCCCAAGAATTAAAAAAAATCCTATCAGGAAAAGAAATATAAATGCTAAGTAGCTATATGTTCTGTTTTGTATCGTATTGTTTTTATTAAATTTAGACTTCATTTAGTCATGGTAAAGGAAAGTGACCTTAAAATCTAAGAACTCTAAACTAGATTTGATTGTCAAATCTAACAAGAAAATGAGATGGTTATTTTTAAATAAGACTTTTTTTTTAATTGGATAAATAAGTAATAGGTATAAAATTTACAAACATAATCGTGACGTGATAATCCATAAAAAATACCATAAAAATATACATTGTCCAAAATATTTAGTTGTACTACACCAACATTATTCCTTTTTCAAATGATACGAAAGGCACAGGAAGCATGAGTTTTTTGTCACTTCCACGTCCAAGACTGTACCAACTTAATTTTCGTTTTCTCTCTCACACCTAAGAATAAAATACTACATAAAAAGAGATAGAAACACGATTTTCATCTCAGGTGTGACGACAATAACAGATGTTCTTCGGTGTACGCATATTACACAATTACAAAATCTATTTAATTGTTTTTTTTCTCGTTTTAGGTCGTGGGCGTATGAGCTATTCAGCCAGCACTGCTTACGGAAGACAATTGAAATATTTTTACGAAATATTGAATGGGACCCGTTACTTGCCGAAATTAGATTTGACTTGTTAATTTTAATTGTAGGTGGTTCTGGAAAGTTCTATTGAATACAACGTAGGCATAAATCACGCACGATTGTCATTTTTAGATTGATAAATAGTTTAATTTTTAATTTATAAATTTTGGAATAACTGGGTGACCTGGCCCACTTCGTATGACCACGGTTATATCAAGAACAGTTTTATCAAAAATAATACATTAAACTGGTGCAATATGTAGTAAAAATAAGTACTGATCTAAAAGGGGATCAATCAGTAAAACTGTGTTTATATGTAGATTATTTGCTTTTATTCCAAAAATATTACATTCCACTGTTGACAGCGCTTTTTGAAGTCATGTCACTATTATATGTAAACCATAGATGAGATATTTATTCTAGCCAAAGACACATGCTTGGCGGAAGTGGTGGAAACATAAACATCATAAGAAAGTTGAATTGTCTACCAACATTTACGAAGTAATTAGCTACGTCCTGACTCACAGTAATAATTATCACCTAACAGCTCGGTAATCTAGTTAATTTATGTTGATGGATTTATATAGTCAGGCTAGCGAATTTTGGCCCTGGAATTATTTGCAAAAATTTTGCATAGAAACTTTTTAAAAAAGTAAACGTCAGTCAAGATGACGAATTTCTTAGGTTAGTTCAACAATACTTTTTAATACTTTATTCGAGTCTTTGTGCGTGTGTAAGTTTTGTCACCTAAAAATTGTATTATTTTGATCTATATTGATTCATATAACAATTTAATAATTACGGATCTATTATGCACAATCATATCTAGAATTATCATAAACTATGTGTATTCAAAGTTTCATCAAAATCCGTTCAGACGTTTTATGCGTGAACGAATAATAAACACCCATGTCACGTTTCGGATACAAACTTTCGCAATTAAATTAACTAGTAGCTACCGCGTTTTTAACCGCCCTGATTCCGGTCCCGCGAGATAATCGGGATCAAAAGTAGGTATTCTATGTCACTCTCCATTACCTAAACTACCATTATGCAAAGTTTCGTCGATTTCGGTTGAGCTGTTTGACCGTGAAAAAGAAAGAAATAAGAAAACGGAGTCGCATTTTTAATATTAATTTAATTACCAATTAAATATACCTACCCATAAATAATAATTAGTTAATAATCTAGTATTAAAATAAGTTATTCCAATTAATTCACCACTATTTTGATGTTGCCATACGTATCTTTTTAAAAAATTGCCGCCCTTTTTCAGGGTCAACATTCGCTAGCTAGATTATATATTACTACAAACTGCGCCCCGCGGTTTCACCCGCTAAGTCCAGTTCCCGAGGGAATATCGGGATAAAAAGTAGCCTATGTGTTAATCCAGGTCCCCAGCTACCTATATTCCAAGTTTCATCGCAATCGGTTCAGTAGTTTTTGCGTGAAAGAGTAACAACCTTACATACATACAAACTTTCGCGTTTATAATATTAGTAAGAAGTAAGATAAGATTTATAGATTTAATTCTATTCTTGATGGAAACTAATTAAACAAATCAAACATCATAAAAATCAGGCCATTCTACTTGGATTTCGAATTTGCATAACTTTTCTGTTACTTAATACTTAACTAACAGAAAACTTATCGGGAGATAAGTTAGGAGTATGCTACATCTAAGACCGGTCGGCTGGGATTCTATTACCACTAGACCAACACCGTTTTTAATACTCCTAAGCATACAATGATATTATGCATTACGTACTTACCTACCTATTTAACGAATAAAACTTCTAAAAATTAAAAAAAATATTTAACTTTAAAAATAGTCCAAAACTTTAAAACTCACAAAGAACCGGTACGTAACACAATATCTCATTATGTCAAAAAAATAATCAATCAGAATATACAAGATTTAACCCAAAAAAATCCACCCTTCACTAAAGGGTTTAGAGAGAGAGACAACACATTTTACTTAGAGATAGGGCGAGACAGAGGCACTATTAAACCCTTTGCTTGCACCTGGACTAGTTTTTGTACAATTTTTTTTAGTTGTAAAATTTAAAAAAGTGCAAAATTTTCTATTGTTTGCGGGTCAATATTGATTTTTCTTTAGCAACAGAGGTCTGATGACAATAGTTCGTTATCTATCGTATCAGAATCGGTTCAATCAAATAGGTTCAAATGAGGCCATTCGTCCGTGACCTTATAATGGCAAATGTCAAAATTGGCCATTCCCGATGACAGTTACAGTTGTGAATTAGTTCAGTGAAGTAAAAAAAAAGATTTACGTGCGTTTGCGGTTGTTTTTTATCGGTTTAGGCGACTATATGTTAGAGTTTTTGACGACCTCTGTGGCGCGTCGGGCGAACGCTTGGCTGCATGCAATACAGAAGGTTGCAGGTTCGATTCCCGCTGGGTGCAAATATTTATGCTTAAAAATAAATATTTGTTTCTGGTCTGGGCGTATTTTTATGTATAATATGTATGTATTTACAAAAGAAAAATAAATATAAGTAGTATATCCGTTGTCTAGCCACCGTAACACAAGCTTAGCAGCTTACCACGGGGCTAGATGGCGCTGTGTGTTCGTCACAGAATTTATTTATTTATTATTTATTTAGTTTTGGCGGGAACGCGTTTAGGAGATGTGTTGCTTAATTTTCATTATTGTGAAACCTAGATCAAATGCGTGTAAATTGTTTAATTTCGGGGGCATATTAATCAATTTAGTTTCGTGAAGGTGTACAAGTGTAGCGAAAGTGAAAGTCGGTGAAAAACATGGACTTTAGCGTTGTCTCCAAAAATCCGTGAACAATCTTCGTAAAAAATGGCCACCGTTTTTCACTGATTCCCCCGACTTGACTTTTATTATGACGACTTGACTGTTTCTACGCAAATAACTTGCAAATAATTAATAATATGTACTTGACACTGGCAAATGTGAAAAACCACATTAAAGAAGAAGACAATAATGTTACTGAAAAATATAATTATTTATCTACGTGAGCGTGACGAATTGAAACCCATTTATACCCGACTGCAAGGTAAGGGTTATGTTTTTCGCGCCTACCTATCTTTTATGTATGTTTGTATATTTTTTAAGTCGGTTAATTAGTGGGTAAGTATACCTAGGCAAAGAAAAGTTAGTTAGCAAATTTAGTCTCTCTTTATATTTTACTAGCTGCGCCCCGCGGTTTCACCCGCGTAAGTCCCGTTCCCATGTTACTGAATTACTACAAAAGTTATTTGAAATAAAAGTTTTTGAAACCATATTTATTAAAGTTGAGGATATTTACTACCACGTCAATGTCGTGATAACACGATTCCTGAAAATTTTCTCGGTAGAAAAAAAATCCAAACTTCCCTCTAAATTGTACAAATAAGTGATATTACTCAGTCAATATTATACAAAAACTAATAAAACTTTGTATAATAACTGAACTTAGCTCAATACAGGCAGTGAATGTTTTGAATTTCAAGATTAACGTTAAGTTATCTTGAAACTAGCAATTGTTTGATTTTACGCAATAAAATTTGCATAGTCGCATCTTACGTCATTCACTTATGCATCTGAAATTCGCTAAAAATAATACCGATATTATATCCGAATAAAAATAATAATGAATACATCTCAGTTCTCGAGTAATACAACAGATAGCAAACATAATGCAAGAACCAGAAAGCCCTCTAAGGAACCACAGAAAAAAAGTTTAAAAAGTAACACAATCAAATGAGGGATGCACAAAAACGGATAAAAAGATGTAACAAAAAGGAATATGGCGGATTGTTTTTAATTATCGAGTATCGGCATAAATCGATGGACGTCGCCGCGGGCCCGCCGTTGAGCTCTGCGCATACGCAGGAATGGAGTCGACCGCATTTAGAAAAATTGTAATTTTTAATTAATTAAATAACCGGCCGGAGGTTGCAGAAAATCGGGTGGAAAGAGATGGGGGAGGCCTTTGCCCGGCAGTGGGACAGCGCAGGGTAATTAAAAAAAAGAAAAAATAACAGCCGAATTCAAAAAAGCTACTCCAAATTTGAGGCATTTTCATCTAATTGATGATATAAACAGCTCAAGCAACTTTTAGTCTATGGTATTTATAGCGCTGTAGCGCTCGGGATGGAGTACCTAAGCTTGTCCAGCATCTTTACAATGCTTCGAGCTTAGTCAGCTATGCCCGGAGGAAAGATCTAACAAAGCCGTATTGACTTTGACCAGCTTATAAATTTTAGGATCTATGCATCATCATCAATTTTAGAGGTGCTTATTCATATATTCGATTCGTCTTCTTTCTCCAATGGTTCTTAGATAGGTGACATGCTACTTAATATTAAAAAGCTGAAAGTTTGTGAGTATGAGTGTATGTGTGTTTGTTACTCAATCACGCAAAAACTACTAAACAGATTGCGATGAAATTTTGAATATAGGTAGATGGGTACCGGGAATAACACATAAGCTACTTTTTATCCCGATATTGAGGAGCTCATTGGCCTAGCTGTACCAGCCGATCTTGAATGGTTGTGCGGGTTAAGCAACGCTTGGCGCGGTCATTACTTGGATGGGTGACCGAAAATTTGTGTGGCAATAAATCATTTTCTCGAGCTCCTCCGTGCTTCGGAAGGCACGTTAAGCAGTTGGTCCCGGTTGTTATCTCTGATAGCAGTCGTTAGGTCAAGTTAGAGGCCTTAGGGCGACCTGACAACTCTAACACCAGGTGAGCCACACCACTATACGAAAAGAAGAAGAAGATCCCGATATTCCCTCGGGACCAGGACTTACGTAGGTGAAACCGCAGGGTGCAGCTAGTAAAAAAATAAAAATAAAATGGCGACCACCAGGCGCCATTTTGTTTAAAAAAAAGTGGGGTAGGGTTTCGTTGAATAGGTATTTCAAAATCATTCTTAGGTTTCTTCAATCATAGATTGTAACCTACTAAATAATCCTTACTGCATTGATGCGATTTAAAGTACATTCGATATAATTAACAGGTATAAGACTGTACTTATTTCTTATCGGTTGTGAACCGATTATGGCCATTAGGAAATTAGCCAGTGTCATGTATTTTAATATATTATGCAAGTTATTTGCATCGAAACAGTCAAGTCGTCATAGTTAAAGTCAAGTCTAGGGAATCATTTGTAAACACGGCGGCCATTTACAAACAATCTTCACGGAGCCTTGGAGACAACACTAAGTCAATGTTTTGCACCGATTTTCACTTTCATTCCACTTGTACACCTTCACGAAACTAAATTGATTAATATGCCCCCGAAATTAAACAATTTGCACGCATATGAACTAGGTTTCACAAAAATGAAAATTTAGCACCACATCTCCTCAACGAGTTCCCGCCAAGACTCCTACTGTACTTAATGTTGACTTAAATGTGTAAAAAAATAAAAAAATCAAAAACCCTTGTGCTTAAAAACCTAAATAAAAACTGAAAAGATAATTAAAACTAAAAAAAAACAATCAACGAAGTTCAGCAGCCACAGGACACAGCTAGGTACTTTAACAATCAGGGACCATTAAATGTCTAGAATCTAGACCTATCATTCTAATAATGATAGGTCTAGAATAATTGGTTGCCTGGAAGAGATCGCCCATAGGCGATAAGGCCGCCCTTTGTACCACTTTAGTTTTAAGTTCTAAAATGTGAGCTTGTTATAATTTGTGTTTTTTGGTACAATAAAGTGTTAATCAATCAATCAATGTGTCTCGATATAGTTTTTATTATCTTGTAAGTTTTTTATTTTTTTTATTGTATCACAGCAAGTACCTTGCATAGGTAGGTACTTATATTATAAAATACTAAACACTGCCTAATTCCTAAATGGCCATAATCATAATTCATCAACATCATCATTATCATCAGCCTGTTGCAGTCCACTGCTGGACATAGGCGTCTCCAATTGCACGCCACCTAGATCTAATTTCGGCTTCATAATCATAATTATTATTTACATTTTTCCGGGTCTTATTCGCTTATGCATTTCGACTAAATTGATTCGACAAATTTAATTGAGGTAATTATCAGGTCAAGACAGAGAATAAAGTAAACAAAATCAGCTCTACAGTTTCCTAAAACCTCGATTCATAAAATTCATATGTATGGGTGAAGGCAGTACAAGTTGCCGATACGTTTTACGTAGGGAACAATGTTCGTGGCGCGCTTTGTCATTCCATTGCAGTCCCGCGTACGAATATATTTATAGAACTACAAGAGTTCTAAAGACGAGAGCTACAAAGTCTGGGGAATTAGCAGCCAATCAGAAGCCTGAAGAGAGGGAATAGTTGTCGACTCGCGAATGATGATTGGTCTATCTTGTATTTTCTGGAGGAAAACGTTGGGAAATATGGTCCTGGAGAGTTTTCACCCTTCGCCTATTTAAACATATGATAATAACTATTGTTTCAAAGACCATAAGGAATTTTAGTATATGGGTTATTCTCTCCAGCTCGATGTAATGCGAAACGAGTGTTAGACGACCACCTCGGTAGACCGACGACATTGTAGAGGTCGGAGGTAGCTTGCGATCGCTAGCCCCCAGATTATCTATCCAGTGGATGTTTGACAACAGTAGAAATTGACTGGCACTAAGCAGTACGTAACGTGGTTATTACCGGTGATCACCTCAAAACAGCAATGTACTGCATAGTGCCTTTAATTTTCCACTGCTGCCAGGCGCTTTATGGCACAGCGCAACCTGGATGCGGAACTCCAAAGGGTGAATAAAATTAAATAAATCAAATAAGTAAATAAATCAATCCACTCCTCTGGGTGGCATTGAGCCTTGTTACTAGTCGGACTCGTACTTGAACTAGTAATCGCCTTTGGACTAGGACGGACTAGTCAAAACGACGTGAAAGCATCCCCGATTACACGCTTTTCGTTAACACAACGGAGGCCGCTGTTTCTTCAGGTGCTGAACAGAGCGTCGCGCCATCTGTGATCAGGTAAGTATTGACAAATAGTACATCCCCAAAGCTAGTGTTTATTGAAAGGTACGTAAATAGAAAATAAAATAGAAGAAAATAACGTTTTCTACCATCTCTTACTACAACAACACGCAGAAGTTAACTTGGCACCTGTGTGGCTTCTGATTAATGTAATTGATAGGTGTCTAGTTAACTTCTTCGTGTGGTAGTGACGTCACTATTTTCTTTATAAAACGTCACTACCACACGCAGAAGTTAACTAGGCGCCTATTTTTGCAATAATCAGAACTAGTAACAAACCTCGCACAGCTTTTGTGTAGGTAATCTTGAAATGTTCATTGGACGGAGGCCTTTACAGCTCACATACGTAATAAGTATAAATAGAACTGTAGGTACGATCTTAAATCTAGATGCGCCCATTTATTCACAAGAATAGTTTGAGATCGTTTCTCTAGCTTACTAATTGCTTTATTTTTGTTTTTGCTCTGCTTTTTTTTAAAGCGGCTTTGTTTCATGTTGTTGGAAATGTTATGCTGTAAGCTGAACGTCCACTGATAACTAAACTTTGGTAGCTTTTGTTTTATAAACTACTAGCTGCCACCCGCGGTTTCACCCGCGTAAGTCCCGATCCAGTGTGAATATCGGGATAAAAAGTAGCCTATGTTACTCCTCGATAATGTAGCTTTCTATCGGTGAGAAAAATATTGGAATCGGTCCAATAGTTTTGTACGCTATTCATAAACAAATAAATTTTTAATAATATTATTAGTACCTATATAAAAGTATAGACTAAAAATATCAGGATTAAAAGTAGCCTATGTGTTATTCCAGGTCTCCAGCTGCCTACATTAAAAGTTTCATTCATCGCAATCGGTTCAGTAGTTTTTGCGTGAAAAATAACAAAGTGACATATAAACTGTCGCGTTAATATAATATTAGTAAGAATAGGTATGTCCCGTGTACATACCTACATCCATACCTGTACATGACAAAGAAATATAATGTATCTATAATAAGACCAGTGCAGCGGTTTAGGCTAAGGCTGAAATCTATAGTCCGTACTTTGTCTTTGCTAAGCAAAAACTTTGACTTAAGTAAGACCATTTTAGTATTTCTAAAGCGATCTTTGCAATTACTATCCAAAGTATTTGCTTAGTAAAGTCAAAGTTTTTCAAATTAGGCATGTATATCAATCAAAAATAATGACCTAAACTTTGCTTCTCTGTTATGATATGACTATTAGGGCCCTTTAATTTTATTCGTATATTACAAAATGAATTTTGAATATAAATTTCAATTCAATGTTTATGTTTAGTTTTGCCAAGCTCAGTCTGAGCAAAGTCAAAGTGCGCACTATAAAATTCAGCTTGTATTCTTTTTAAATAATTAAAAAGAATACAAGCTGAAAAATAAATAAACTAGTAGTTCGCCCCGAACTGAGACCTCACGAGAATCCATGCACAGAGATTTTGTTTTTTGTAGGATTTTAACACCAACAGCTTTATTTTTTACAAAATAAGAATTGTTATTAAACGAATAATATAACGAAAGACAAGAATAACGATAACACAACAAGAATTATTCCTTAATTACGACAATCGACCTCAATTTGTAACATAAACACGAACTATTTACATTGAACACTAATAGACGTTTACATTCCCTACAAAAATGTCAGATCTTGGAGTATATATCGCAAGCAAACGCAACGATACCGCGATCTAAGAGGGATGTCGAGCGCCACCTATTGACAAATTTTTAGAACTTGATTTTTTTCTCTTTTTGCACCCCTTATCTCCCCAACCCCCCTACCGATCCGGCTCATCTTCGAACTTATAAATTATACTGACCTGAACTACGCGCATACCAAAATTCATGAAGATCGGAGCTACGATACTCAAGTTATCGTCGAACAAACATACAAAGATACAAGCGCCAGGCCCGTCTACACTGGACCTCACTCGCTTCGCTCGTTCGGTCAATTACAAAGAAGAACATTTGACCAGCTCTCATCTGATGATCAGTGATGTTATGGTCTAGGATGTAGCACCCTCATCTAGAAGATAGTAAGACGCCAGTGGAACAAGATCTGACTCGTCTTCCTTATTTATAGCTACACCAATTTACGTATTGGAAAAAATGAATGCACAGCTGCTTCGGATTATTCATATTTTCAATTTAACCCTTTTAGGTAGCTATAATAAAAATCAAACAATTCTATAATTTTTGTTTTCGTATTCAAATGGTTTTAGAGTTTCTTTGTACCCGACTTGCAAGGAAAGGGTTATGATTTTCGCGTCTGTCTTTGTATGATTGTAATTATATTCTTTATTCCTTTCATAACTTGCAAACCACTCGATGGATTTATTTAATTTAAGTATCGTTATATTCGTCATATTGTTTTTTTGTTTTATTTTACATACTTTTTTTTTCTAATTTGAGAGCTAAATGTACTCTGCTCGTAAATCTACCAATTAAATCCGGCAGCAACGATTTCAAATTTTGATGTATTCAACTACTTATAAATTATATTGTATTATCTAAGTTAAATAAATAAAAAATAAATAAATTTTGTTAGTGAAATGCTGTGGTCAAATAATAATTTCTAAAACAGCACTAGATCGATAAATCAGTTGTTTATTGTAACACTAAAATAAAATTACAAAAATAATAAACAAAATAACATAAACAACTTAAACTTAGGTGGTACAAGTGCGGGATTATCGTTTAGCGATCTCTTCCAGACTAAGTTTTTTTCCTCACTAATACTAACATCGGTTTTACCCATGTAAGTCCCGATCTCCTGGGAATATCGGGATAAAAGTGTGTCCAGGTCGACCTGGAATAACCCTAAGTGTCCAGGTCTCCAGAAGTATCTGGACATAAACATGATTTGTTTATATCATCGCAATTTCATCGCAATCGGATCATCCGATTTTGCATAAAGGAGCAACAAACACGCACACATTCACAAACTTTCACCTTTTTATTTAAAGTAGTAAATTCAAGTTTTAATATTAAAACGGATACAAAGTGTGAACTAGTCAAAAACGCCTCACAAAATGATATCCATCGTCCGTTGACCTCAAAAACCTATTGTCTCTGGCCACAGAAAAGGGCGTCTCAAAAAACTGGCTTAAAAAGAAAAATAATAAAAAAAACCGACGATATATTCCATCATAGTGGGCCTGTCATTGATCATTTTTCAAAAAACCCACAAATTCGTTCATTTTAAATTGAGTTCAGATGAAAAGGGTATAAAATAAAGAGAAGCCCGCGTGTTTTGGTTTTCTGTTTGTTTGTTTTTTTTTTGTTTAAAACTTGAGACGAAGTTTTTGGTTTAAAAGGGTTAGAGGATCAGATTCTTTCGTGTTGCTTGGAGTAACTAGACAGACGGAAGTTGGGTATTCGTTGATGAAGTAGTCTAATGGTGATAGAGGTGGGGGAGTGGTGGTGGTGGTGGGTGGTGGGGGAGTGGTGGTGGTGGTGGGTGGTGGGGGAGTGGTGGTGGTGGTGGGTGGTGGTGGTGGTGGTGGTCTAGTGGTGATAGTAGTCGTAGTGGTGAAATAGCATGCTTACCGAGGAGACACGAAAATTTAATTGACCAAATTCGCATTCGAGTTATTGGAGGTAGGTACACAACAAAATCGAAAATTAAAACGACTACAAAAAAATTGCCTGGAAGATATCGTTCTAAACTATAAGGCCGTCCATTATACTTTCCTTATAATTACCTGTAAGTTTTTGTTTATGTAATGAATGTGTTTTGTAAAATTGATACAATAACGTTTTATCTAGGTAATCTAATCTAAAAAGAAAAACATATTTACACTTCATAAATCTAGGTTGCACAATGGGCAGCCTTATTGCTTAAACCAATATTTTTCCAGGCAACCTGACAGTAGCAAGAGAGCAGGAGATAAGACACAGTTTATTAGTGGCTGCTACGGTCTATGAATTGGAACACGTAAGAGTCCCTGAACAGTAGCTGAAGCTTCCAATAATTAAGATATTGCTCTTTTAGCACCACTCAGAGGTCACGGTCACTCAGGGATCAACCAAAGACCCTACTTTTTACTTCAATCAAACTCTCTAACCCCAAATAATAGCAGTATTATCTGCTGATGTACATAGTTATGAACAATAAATGATTTCTATTCTATTCTATTCTATTCTTGGCTTTAATTAATCTAACTAAGTATCTAAATTTATAAATAAACTGATAATAAATAAGCTGCGCCCCGCGTAAGTCCTTTCTTAGCGGATGCCTACGTCATAACATCTACGTGCATGCCATATTTCAGCCCGATCCGTCCAGTGGTTTGGGCTGTGCGTTAATAGATCACTATGTCAGTCAGTCAGTCAGCATACTTAGATAAATATTGCTCGACATTACACACAGCGCAGTCAGCCCCAAACTAAGCACTAGACTTATACTATGGGCACTAGACAACGGATATATACATATTATACTTATTTTTGTAAATACGTACATTTATTATGATAGATAGAAAGAGACCCAGACCAGATAATTATTTTTTTAAGCATAAATATTTGCACCCAACGGGAATCGAACGGCGGAATGTGACATGCTTACAAATCCGATAACTTTTTTTTAAATAAATAATTCCGCTGATGTCCCGCTCTGGCATAAAAATTAACCCCTTACTTATAAACGTCAATTAATGCGCTGCATAACTATGCATCGTTTGTCTTTTACTGTCACATGAAGTTTCTTAGTTGACAGACAGAGACAAACGTCACATATTTTATTAGTAAGGGAGTAAATGGTCACACTATAGGTATCCACTAAGTAAGAAAGGGTTTTATAAAAGTCCTACGGGACTATTTTTCTTAACTCATAACTAGCTAAACTAATGGAAAATTAAGAAAGAGCCGGGTCACTGCTACATTTCTATAATAGCAAAACAGTTTAAAGCACACAAACAATTTCCAATATAATTTACATTCCGAATTTATCAAATAATACTTATCTACTTCGATTCTTTGCATCCATTACTTATTAAAGAAATTCAATTAAGTATCGACACTGTCACGTTTGTAATAAGGTCGGTTTCTCATTGGCGTTTCTCGTTTTAGGTACTGTCGGGAGAATAAGTATGTAGGTTTACAGATATTCTTCATAAAAAAATTGACGTCTCTCAAAAGAACTAATGTTCATAATACCTATGCTAAACCATTGAGGTTTATGTTTAACAAGTAGGTGTCCTGTTAAAAACTAACAAGTTAACAAAAAAGCTTAATGTTTTAGCCAGTAAAATGTGTTTCTTTATACTTTAGTTAAAATATGAGGCTTAAATAAACTAAAGTGAATTTTCGTAGTGTGTTAAAACAAACAACTTAAAACAAACCTATTAAACCAACTTTAAAATTAAGGCATTAAAACGAAGCGTCGACCTTAACATAATTTTCTATAGAAACGAACTATTTTCGTTGAGGTCGTTGGGTACGAAACCTTAAAAATGATTTTCAAGAGATCTAGTAGTAGACCACTAGACCTAAAACAATTTAAATTGAAGTCTTTTATTTAATACTACTACTTATTCTAAGTTACCTAGATTACTTTTTTTTAATTCACTTCCAAGTACAGGCTATTGTCATTTCATCCTTTATTATAAGTAATAGAAAACACAATTTTTACCGGGTTTTACTCGCGTTTTATTTAATAATGGCATTATTATAAAGTACTGAGTTTCACTAACTTTACAGTTAGCTTTTTTAAGGTGTGTTTTATTTTAATATTGTGTTTTATTATGCAAACACGCGAAAACCTGAGACAAAATTATGGGTTTTATTTAAAAAAAGCCAAAATACGACTTCGTTTCCACAATAATTGAAGATTTCATCGACAGTACATCTTAAATTGTTGCCATTCGACAAACTTAGAACTCTTACATTTTACGTGATAGTCAACTTTATATCTTAGTTAATAAAAGCTACATAAGCGGCAAATATAAAATGATCAATGTATTCTGAAGGATACGATATAGTGATGGAAAAGGATAAGATTGAGTTGATTAGTCCTGTTCTTTGAGACTTGTTTTTGTCCATTTAAGGAGTTTTATTATTTATTTATTTTATTTATTAGAAACAGAAAATATGATTATTACAATAATAATATAAAGTGTCGAGAAACCCAGTTAGGTTTGTGATGACACCTTCATTCGTCACATCAATAGGTATTACAAAACTTAAAAAATAATTATATTAAAAACTATAGAATTTAGAGGTTCTTATTTCTATGATTAAAACTGCTAGGGAAAAGGGAAGGAAAGAAGGCTGAAGCTTCGCTTCAAGATATTGTTTTTAGCACCACTCAGAGGTCACGGTCACTCCTCTGAGTGACCGTGACCTCTGAGTTTACCTCTGTAAACCAAGGCGCCACAGGCAAAACTTTTTCGTGAGGCCTTGATTGAAAACCTTGGGTTAAATTGTTCCAATAGTCATAGTCAGTCGGTCAGTCAGGATTTTTAATTTTATATGTATAGATTATAATTTTGTCTAAAGTTTTCGGGATTTTGCATAATAAAACACAATATTTACCGGGGTTTACTCACGTTTTATTTAATAACGCCATTATAACAAACAGACGAATTACATCTAAGTCAACCTTGAAAAACCTAACTGTAAAGTTAGCGAAAGCTCGGTACTTTTATAATAATGCCGTAATTAAATAAAACGCGACTGATGACACTCTTTACGTTGACCTTTTTGTCAAATAAAGTAACTTTGTATAGCCGTAGATGTGTAAAGTACTAAATATGATATTATCTCTTGAACCCCTTACAAGATCGAACTTGTGCTCGACGCAGGTCGGCACATCCCTATTGTGGGTATCACAAGCGCACCCGGCCGGGAATCGAACCGAAGACACATGCGTTTTAAATCAGTACACAGAGATCGCGCAAATAAACGACCTAACAACGACGTAATAAAGCATTGTAAGCGTACGGACAGGAGTGCAGTCGAGACGAAGTTAATTTAATTTGTTTTGAGTTTTGACTGCCCCTGTGGCGCGTCGGGCGAACGCCTGACTGCAATGCAGAAGGCTGCGGGTTCGATTCCCGTCGGGTACATATATTTTTGCATTCAAAAAAAATGTATCAGGGTATGGGTGGGTTAAATACACATAATTATGTATGTATTTACAAAAAAAGTTTAGTGCTTAGTTTGGGGCTAGATTTCACTGTGTGTCGTGCAATATTTATTTATTATTTTATTAATTATTTATTATAAGTTCGGTGCTCTACATTCCCTTAATACGAGGGCTGGCTTTTAAGTTAAAAAACATTATGGCATTTTCATATTTTTTTAATTTATAATTCGAAAACCAAATAATGTTGTCAGATTGGTTGAAGAGTTTTATTGTATCGTCTATTCAAAGGTGCCAAGTCGGTTGTAAAAATGAAAATATGTAAGGAAAATTTGCGTGCGATAATTGCCATATGTTTTTTAAATAATCGTGGGAGGTTGGCAAACGAAACGACTTAAATAGCAGCCCTCGTATACTGAAATTAAAAAAAACATATTACAGCTGTTTTTAAATAAAAATATTACGTATTGTCAGTATCACAAAGCTGTTTCCATCACATTGAGCGCACCTCCTGCTTTATTTTATGTCCATTTTTTTTATTCTTTCTTTTTCAGGATTCCATGCCTTAGAATTTATTTATATTTATATCTTTATTGTCTGTCCATGCGTCTGTTCGAACTACGGCCTTTTTTAAATATAATTTAAATCCACTAAGCGCCAAAAACAAAAAAGCTAACAATAAAAGCTTTAAATTGAAAATGTCAATGACAGTAAATCCAAATGGATACCTATCTGAGCGGCTTATTCTTTTTAAAATAACTTGTTATTTAGTTATAACATCCGTTTTATTTCTAGATCTAAATTTTAATAAAACACAATATTTACCGCTGCTTACTCCCGTTTTATTACAAAGTACCGAGCTTACGCTAACTTTACTTGTTACCTTATTCAAGTTTGATTGAGATGTAGGTAATTCTTCTATTTTAATATTCTAAAGAGTTACTTTGTGTTATGCAAAATCGCGAACATCTAAGACAAATTTAATAAATATTTACAAAAAATAACCGCTCTGAATCAACTCCATAGATTTTATGTCCTGACTCGAAGAATCAAATAAAATTATGGAAAAATTAAGTAATGCGTTCAACTCTGGTATATAATATGTGAGAGTATTCATTATAATTAATATTTTAAGATTATTTATTAAATTACAATTACGTCGAGCAGTTTTCAGAATGGAAATTCGAGATGGTATCGGAAACTTTGTATGTTTTAGCGCTTGGCTCACCTTTAGCCATTCTTAGTAGGGGGAGAAAGCAACCATGAAGTAGCTGGTAAAATAACGACTTACATAAGTTTCTTTATTTAAACGTCTTGCGTCCCGTGGTTACCTGCAAAAATCCGGATAGAAATTTCCAAAAAATCTACTCCCTATACATGACTTATGACTAAGTTATGTTACGTTTGTCTCTGTCTGTCAACTTTAAAACTTCATGGGACCGTAAAAGACAAACGATTCATATGCAGCGCATTAATTAGCGTTTATAAGTAAGGGGCTAGTGTTTAACAAAAAACAGGCTCTCCAAATTGCATGTCCCTAGGACCAAAGTTCAGGGCTTTATTTTTGAATAGCTCGTTACACTTCAAGCGATTTGAATAATTCGCTGATTTTCGTTCGATGTCGGTCTCATGTGGTGAGTGGTTGATACCACTCGTTTTGGTCGGGCGATTCACACAGGAAAATTACCGACATCGAACGTAATATGAAATCAAGCTATTGAAATCTATATAATTGGCGAAAGCAATTTAAATATAGAGAACCAGTTTGTATACATAAGTAGTTCAGTTAGGATTAAAAACTCTGCCTTTTAAATAAATAGTAATATCCCGTGGTTTCACTCATGTAAGTACCGATCCCGCAGGATATTGCAATGACCATATCTTAGTGGTTATCGTTCCATATTACAAAGAATACAGTCTGCAAATATCATGCCTTTAGAACCAGCGGTTTGGACTCCGAGGCTGAAATCTATAGTCCGTACTTTGACTTTGCTAAGCAAAGACTTTGACTGTAGACAATTTTTGGTATTTATAAAGCAATCTTCGCAACTATCCAAAGTTTTTCAAATTTAGAATGTAAACCAATCAAAAATAATAACCTAAACTTTGCTTCTCTGTTATGACTATGAAGTTCTTATTATTTTTTTCCTATATTATTACAAAATGAATTTCGACTATACCTAAATTCCAATTCAAAGTTTATGCTTAGTTTTTGCTAAGCTCAGTCTGAGTAAAATCAAAGTCCGTAGTATAAATTTCAGCCTAGGTATCGTAACTAGTAGAGCAACAAGGATATTAAGTCTATTTTTTCAGTTTATATATCGGTAAACTTATTTTGTTATCGATAATCGAAATCAAACAAAAGCCAAATACCAGGAGAAGCCACCCACACGAGCTAGTTAAGTCAGCACATCATTTTTCAAACAATAATGGTAAAAAGAATTCCAAAATCTGTAAATATTTTTTGTACAAAAAGTGTATTCGTTCAGTCCAGCTCATTTATAACGTTGAGAAAGCGAACCGAGGGAAATATAATAAAACAATTTTTATTTCGAAAACGAACGATCTTGTGATAAATATTGAAATATGGTTGAGATACGATACCTTTTTGTTCCCGTTTCGAGTGGTTTTCGTTTTTTGTTTAAGTTAATACGTTTTTAAGTTGGCAGTTTAACTTTGCAACTTTGTTTTGAGTTTTGTTGATGTGCTAAAGGCGAAGAAAAGGAGTTTCTAGGTGGGAAGCTTCGGCCGCCGCTTGTTACCACCCACCGGTCTAAGTCATAACGCTTTCGTCTGTGTTCTGATACATAGACTAGACAATGCAGCCAGTAAGAAAGACGGGTTTTCTTCTTCTTCTTTAAAATGGCTCTTCCATTCGGACATTTGCCAGTGTCAAGCATTATTTGTATTGAACGAAACAGTCAAGTCGTCATAGTTAAAGTCAAGTCGAGGGAATCATTGTAAAAAGGGGGCCATTTTTTACAATGTTTGTTCACGGAGCTTTGGAGACAACATTAAGCTAAAGTCCATGTACACCCTACACTTGTACACCTTCACGAAACTAAATTGATTAACATGCCCCCGAAATTAAACAATTTACACACATTTGAACTAAGTTTCACAAAAATGAAAATTTAGCAACACATCTTCTCAACGCATTCCCGCCAAAACTCCAAAAACGGGTTCGATGTAGTTTTTAAGAGTCTGTGGGTGGAGTCTCACCATAGACTATCAAAGTTCGAGATAGCAATGTTGATCTACATGTACGAATTTAAGCAATGTGTCTGGTTCAGTAACGTATCCGTCAGTTTTTTGCTCCACGTTTTTTGTAAGGTGAGGTTAATGACTGATCTTCTGTAGCGTGGTCATGTCGTGTCGTGCTACCGTTGTGACTGATCTATTCATATTCATTTCTAAGTATCAGCGTACGACTGACAACCGTTTGCCGTTGAGACCGCGGGTTCTTGGGGTTCGGACGCGAGGCGGTTTGTAGTTGAGGCGTCTTCGCCTCCGGGAAAATGGTCTGGACCCTTTTTTTTATTTATACGTAATAGGCTAGCATTTGACGTCATCTCACCTGATAGGAAGCGAGGATGAGGTCGACGATGAAGCATGCTTACCTAGAAGGTACCTATTCACTCTGGATTTCTCCTCTTTTTCTCTCTCTTTTCCCTCTTTTCTTGGAACGCCACAGTCGGGGCTCTTTTTAGCCCAGAATATATCGTTGGCGATTCAACGGGGTAATGCCGCCAGTGTGATGGGCACTTTTGGACCTAATAGTCATTCACCTTAGATTATTTATTTTGTTTATTTATCTTTATAGTATTTATTTCTTGTGTAAGTATTTTTAGATAGATATTTTCGAAAAGATATTATAAATATATAGGTATAAACGGTTAATATTTCTAAGTACCTACCTATGTATTTAATGAAGAACTCTGAATGAACTCGAATTAGCAATCTTATGAAACAAATGTTCCACGCGAACGGTGATTACGTGGCCTAGAACGATGATACGACCGCCAGTCAGTCACTAAAGATCATCAGCCATTGATCGATTCAAAGGTCCGATCATACGTAATACTGTACGGAACATGTCAGTGTGTGCTGTGTGTGACTGCTGTGTGACCGTTGAACATGTTTTTTTCTAATTTAATAGAGAAGTTAGATCTCCATTCTATTTATTTCTCGTAGATGGTCCTCTTTTTGGAGGACTGACCCCACACAACCCTTGTGACCCAGTAAGGTTTACAAACTTTCGCGATTATAACATTAGTGAGCTAGTATAAAACTATGAACATACCTACTTATCTTACTAGTACTTACTTACCTATAATAAAAAAGTATAAAGTTCTTATAAAATTTGCCTCGTCATTCCACTGAGCGCCGAACGACGTTTAAAAATAAAAATTAAGTTTACAAAACTCGTTTCGAGGATTTCATATAACTAAAATGTAGCTGCGACGTGTGTAATTTGGGTATTGTTGTGAATGCCTAATACATTTTTAAATTTAGATCTTTCATCCATCGTAACTTTGATTTGGTGACAATCGATCCAAAAGTTTTGAAGGGCCGACTTCTCCAATGTTCCACTTCGTAAATGGTCCACTCCACAAATGGTCCAATTATTTTTGTAACGATTTTCAGTTTGTAAAACTTTTTTAAGCAACGTTTGACTATTTTCTGTAAGAAGTAAAAGTCTTAAAGAAAAGAAAGTAAAGAAGTCTTAGAGTAAAGAAGTAAAGTCTTTTATCAATACGTATTCAAAGTCATGTCTGGCTGACTAAATTACCTATAATTTTTAAGTGTTCTTTACGCTGTTTTTGGAAAATCACGCGGGGTTGCAACTTTTGCGGGTTGATCCGCAAGATCGTATTACACCTTGTATATTGGCTACCAGCCTATATAGGTGTATATACAATTTGTAACGGGTAAGTCCTTTTAATCCGAAAGGGGATTGTTCTAGACGTCTGGGCGAACAACTTTTGTTCTACGACTTTTGAAAATTCAAACTTTATTTTGAAAATTTTGAGATTATGTTTCACTGAAAAAACAGCTGCTTTTGAAAATAAAGTTAATTGAAGTTTTGATTGTAAAACATCAAACTAAATAAAAGGACAACATAAGGTCAATGACCTCGAACTCTCAGAAACAGCTGATTTTCAAGTAAGCTTTACACCTAAATTTTTCGAAAAGTACTTCGAATTTCCAAAAGTCGTAGAACAAAAGTTGTTCGCCTAGACGTCTAGAACAACCCCCTTTCGGATTAAAAGGACTTACCCGTTACATCTTGTATACAAGCTGTTCTAGACGTCTAGGCAAATAACTTTTGTTTTACGACTTATAACTATGACAAATAACTTTAGTTTTTGAAATTTTAAGTTTAAAGTTTACTTGAAAATCAACTGTTTCTTAGAGTTAGAGGTTATTGACCTTTCTTTTAGTTGGTTCTATTACAATCAAAACTTATTTTAAATAGTAAAAAAAACCTGATTGCCTTTATTTTCAAAAACAACTGTTTTTTAAGTCAAATATAATAATAAAACTCAAAAAAAGTCTAAATTTCCTAAAGTCATAGAACAAAAGATGTTCGCCTAGACGTCCAGAACAACCTTCTTTCGCTTAAAAGGTGTCCTGGTTACACCTTGTATTTGTCGTATGTATAATTAAGCCAAGCTTTATTCTCGTACAAGTCCTGTTCACAGCTAGACCAAATAGGTCTGAAAGACCTCGAAACGTCGGGCGATATAAAATACTTGCCTCAAGAAAAACAACGTGAAAACGAAAAAGCAACGTGATTGAAGCCGAAAAATAATTTGTATGTAGGTATTAGTTGTTTATTCAAAATTAATTAATTTAAATGAACACCCTTTGCTTTGAATGTAACTATTCTAAAATCGTGTAAATTTATGAAATTTAATCGAATTAGTTAGTAATTTTCCAAATTGTCAGTTTTTACACTTTCCATGCTACACAAACACAAAACAATATTTTATATGAATTCTGTTTGTGTCGAGTCACGTTTTCGCCTTATTATTTAACGTTTTGATTTCGACTCCGTATTTTATCTAAATTAGAATTCAAATCGTTTGTTGAGTATTTTGTTTTAGCCGACTTTAAAATAGGGGAAATTCAAGTAACAATTATTTGAGGTAAAAAGTATTTGTTTAGCCGAGCGACTGAGGTCAGGAGGCACATTGGCGAAAACCAAAGCCCTCCAAATAATGTCATTTAAGGGATGATGACGCGGAAACCTCCTCAAGCAGCGACAACAACTCAATGAATGGTGACTGTTGCGCTCCATTATGGAACCACATTTGCATGGATAAGGTTCGAACACATTACAGCCCAACCGAAGCGCAACCGCCACCTGCAAAGTCATTGTGCAACAAAGTACCAAGACTTGGAGAAGGCAACGCCTGTAACCATGCCCCTGCCTCAGCCCTAGCAACTTCCCGTAGCCTAGCCAGCTGTGGTATTATTTACTGTCAAAAAACATTTCGTATTCTATACATTGCTGCTTTGAAGTAATCACCGGTACGCCACGCGTTACATCAAAGCAGCAACGTACTGCAACTTAGCAACTACTTTTGGTGGATGCTAATTAGATAATACTACAGCAGGTCCGCCTCCGTGTCTGCTCCAATAGTTGCCGCTGAATGCCCCTCGAACCCACGTCGTCCCACTCCCGCTGCACCGATAGATCAGAAGGAACCTCGGCCTCAAAATGCAAAGATTGCCAGGCACTCGTAACCTTCCCCCACATAGGGAACACAGATCTGGCCACCGTACAAAGGTAACATTTTAGTAACAAGATCCGCACACCCATGAGCAGACGCCAAGAATGCCGGTAGACTTACATCTCGAGCACGTCTCAACCCCATACCACCCAGTGGAATAGGAAGAGTCGCCTGATACCACTGATCTTTATCAAAAGCGACATTTAGTATATCCTCCGCAATTAACTTCAAATCCTATCAAAAGATGTCCGTAAGGATCGAGGAGCCAAGTAATGGTTTTAAAGTAAAATCACACACTTATAGTAGTAAAAATCAAAAGCATTAGCTCATCGGAGTGGGTTTACTCCGACAACAGAAGCAGATTTAAGAAGGAAGGTTATTTTCGACGCCGCAAAGCATAATCTTAAAAGAACCAGAGCTACATGAGTCGAGACATCCCTCAATCCCCCCAAGAAGGAGAGACTTTCGATGCTCGAAAGCAGTAGGAATAGATAAGGTATATCCCAACTAGCAAAATAAATACTTATAACAATCTGAAGACTACTTTAATTTTTAATTTTAAGTAAGTTGAAGAATCCTAATGAAGAATACTATCATCTGACATACAGTTAACGCTAGTTCAGATGTTAGGGTTCATGACGATTTGTGAACATTTAATTATTGCATTAAATTATATATTCACTCATTTATTTTTATTCTTAAATTTAAGTTTTTATAAAAATAAACTAAATACAAAATATATACATTACCACAAAACCTACAAACAATATATATAACAATATTCTTTACATAAAAATAAATTTATAGGCCCTACAGATAATGTACACATTTTGTTCAAAAAAAATTTAAAAAAAATAAAAAACCCGACTGCAGTTTTAACAGAAAAGTGAAAAACAAGATGTTTCTAGTAGCTTTTAAGTTTATTAAAAATGGTAATATCTGGTCTGTTGTGATGAATAGTCTTATCTGTGATTATTGTTCGGTCCCAGTTCAAAATATATTCTGAGTTTTCAAGGACATTATTGGGTGAGTATTTGTAATAGGGTACTTTTTCCGGAATAAATCTGAATTTGTGGGCTAAATATTGATGGACAATTGCAGCTACTTGGTCATGCCTGTGTTTATAATACGTCTGCGCTATAGACCGGCAGGCACCTGTTATATGCTGGATAGTTTCGGAATTGCTATGACATCGGCGACAAGAATCTGTAGGTAAATTTTGTAATCTAATTATGTATTTCAAATTATTATTATTACTACCTACAAATGATTCTCCGCCGAATGGTTTTTTTATTAAAGAGATCAGTGAACTACCTGAGTTCAGATAGGATTCAGATACCTAAGATGGCAAAAGCGCATAATATAGCAAGTCTTAAATTCTTTTAGTTGTTAAAAATAATTTGGTCAATATACCCTCTTTCACTTTGCATGTGTGTGGTGCACTTGATTCAAGTCCCGTTCCCGCGGGTATATCAGGATAAAAAGTAGCCTCTGTGTGATTTCAGATCTCCAGCTATCTAGGTATATTCCAAGTTTTATCGCAGTCGGTATAGCAGTTTATGCGTGAAATAATAACAAAGTCACATACATATACATACATACATATCTGTCTAAGCTAGTCTTACAATATCAATATAAAGGAAATAAAAGAAAACCATTCAATAATTTTTAAGTATACATATTTATTTATAAATTACGCGGTCACATGATATAAATTAAAATTATGTACAATTAAATAATAGGTACAGTTAAATTTATATAAAAATAATTATAGAACACACGGCGGCGAACGGGCAGACCAGTCTAGGGACATTCGTGGTGGCGTCGATATATCCCAGGATAGGTGTACCTTGTATACCGCTAGTGATCACCGCAACATTGATTATTGAAAGCTAATATTTAGAGAAGCTGCAACTGTTAATGACGAATAAATAAAAAAAGAAATAACAACTGATAACAAAATAACGTTAACTTTGACTAGAGAGCTTACGACTCCAGACTTATCGTAGGCATTTGACAGGGTAACACTTACTCTATACAATAAATAAATAATTTTAAAGTAAAAAAAGAAATCCTTATGACTCCGAATTGTATAAAAATCAATTTTTATCGCAATAATATATAAAATTCCAGTTATTTTCAAAGATATTTTGTTTTAAACTTTTTGTGGTGTTCCGCAAGGCTCTATTCTGAGCCCTCTGTTTTTCTTCATAGTCAGTCTAGATAAATTTAATCGACAACGTTAATATAGAAAGCAGCGACGGAGTCTCCTTTAGACCCGACGGCTCTAGCTAGATATTGTCCCGCGTCTTCGGCCGTCGTTTTGACTATTTCTAGTTTGTATGCGGATGTGCCTTCCATCGTGAACCTGTATCTGGGTGATGTTTCGTCGATAGGTTTGCCGTCCTTCAACCATTGGAGTTGTAGTGGTGGCTGATGAAAGAAAATGTGAATTAAAAATATGCAAATAAAACAAAAGAAAATTACCTGCAGTGGGAAAAATTATTAGGCTAAAGTGGTCGGTTCCAAAGTCAAATCAAAGTCAAAGGTCCCAATGTGTTCACCTATAATACATACGATTGTTCGTGTGTATTGTTCATTATTATTTTTATTAGACCCGAAGTTCTGATAAAAATAATAATTAACAGAAATCGTGTGAGTTTCAAAAGTGTAGTACACTTTTATTTATATTTTTGGAATCATAATTTATGTTTCAGGCTGTTGGTGTTCCTAAAGAAATAAATATCCTACCTTGGTGAGTCCAGCAATGAATTTAGCAGGTTCAGCGGTCGTAATGGTGGCGGAGGCGGGGAAGTCAGAGTACTGCGGGGTGGCGGGTGACTCTCCCGGAACGTTCACAACGAGCGAACACGAAGAGAACGATTCTCCTGCGTCGTTGAATGCCTCGCAGGTGTACATGCCTGGAAAGTTTAGAGAATCTTTAGTTGAATCCGGCTTGAAGGGCTGGAAATTTGTTGTTTGCATGGCAAAATGCGATCTTCATTGGGAAAAATCTTTTTAAAGTTGATTGAGTTTCGCAAGGTGGTCCTAGGCCAAACTCTCAGGCCTAAAAACTAAATCGTCATACTACATTCAGGGTGCACTTTTTCGCATCCTGACCATCACGCATCTACCTTTCTCGTGCGAATTGCTGAAGTGAAGTGGAAGTAACGTCCGCATCGCTATCTCCCCTTGAAAGCTACAAGTCTAGGGTAAATAGGCAAGCACGCCACATTGACATCATTGTCACTTTTTATCATATCAGGTGAGGTCTTAAAGTCTGTTTCATTTATACAAAAATAAAGTTAAACTTGAAACAGTACATTTTAAAGGTCAAACTGAAGATTGTTCTCATTAGCAGTTGCCAAACTTCATACATTTTTTTTCCGGGACCAGTCTCTAATTTGTAGGAAGCGTGACGTCATGGTTACATAAGTAGAAGGAAAAAATAGGTAGTTTGAAGCGTGAATTATCAAAGCTTGTTTTCAGAAATCAGACAAGTTAAAGCATACTGTTATTTCTTTCTACTACGTTCATAAGTTTAATAATTTGTATAAACTTCAATGAAAAACCCATCAGACTTAGGCTAATATTTCTTGTTTTTTATTTATTGCTCGCTATGCTTCGCAAGGAGTTACTTATATTTTCAAAAATATTTCATGACAGGAATCGAACCTGTGCTCCCAGGCGAGTGCTCGTAACCACTGAGCTACACGGGAATCACGTGTCATGTTGTAATTTTCGACATTTTCTCTCCATGCTAATTGTTTACCACCCGAGGCTTGGTTTCAGCGCCATCTACCAATTAAATATATCTTCTTGCGGAAAAATATTTATTGTATATCTTTTTTATTATGTTGATATATATTAAGTATCTATAATTTGTCTTATTTTTTTGTTTTCTTTATTTACATTTAGAGGTATGCAGTGCATACTATGCACTCTTTAGAATAGACTTGCACTTAAGTGTTTTTTTAAGTCATTTTTAGCCGTGAAACCAACTAGCTCACCGTTTTTACACTGTTTTTCATGTCTTTGTTTTCGAGCTTCCTTTTGTTTTCGAGTTTTCCAGTTTCCAAATAAATAAATAAATACATACCAGCATCTTCAGGGAATATCTCAGCGATGAACAGTTTGTGAATGTTCGCTTCGTTGGAGTACTGGAAGTCTTTAGACGGTTTGATTTCTTTGTTGTTGTGTAGCCAGACCACGTCGAAACGTTCCGCGCCGGATATCCTGTAGCAAGGGATTAGTGGCGAATTTAGAACTATTATTAAACTAACGTATAACTATTATAAAAATCTTGCAGAATTGTTGTTGGACCTGTGGACCTAAAAAGGTCCTAATAGCAATTCTGCTAGCAATATTGCTTTTTAACAGATTCACAATAACCGTGCACCTGTCATAGAACAAAGCGGTGAGAACCAGGTGCACATTTATCGTGAAAGTGTCAAAATGCAATATTGCTAGCAGAATTGCTAAAGCGGCCTTTAAAGGTCTACTGCTTAGAACTATTGAAGATCTGATTTGGTGTAAAAAAAAAACTATTAGATGGGATGAGTTATAGTTATTTTATATCCTCTTGTATAGCATGAGATCAGACATGAGGAGGCAATACGAGATATTGAATAAATAAAAAATATACTTTTTTTTTTACGTTTTCACTTCTAACATTTCTAAATTTTTTCTTTAAAGGTAAAATCGTACCTGTTGGACTAAACACGATAGCTAAAGAAATTCAATTTTAATTTGAAATATAAACCTTCGTTAAACGTTACCTTATAATATCCGCAACAAACTGGCATTATTATAGTTTTATTTGTTTAATATAAGAATAACTTATATTATAGAACTGTACGAGAACCATAGTAGAACTGTACGCGAATTATTATAGAACTGTTCGAGAATTATTATAGAACTGTTCGAGAACTATTATAGAACTGTACGAGAATTATTATAGAACTGTATGACAACTAATATAGAACTGATGGAGAACTATTATAGAACTGTACGAGAACTATTATAGAACTGTACGAGAACTATTATAGAACTGTATGAGAACTATTATAGAACTGTACGAGAACTATTATAGAACTGTATGAGAACTATTATAGAACTATACGAGAAGTATTATAGAACTGTTGACCGGGTATTTTTCTAATGCCATGAGATTCTGGTAGACCAATATAAATCGTAGCATAGTATATGCTACGAGCAGTAGGTCGAGTCGTACCTGCAGGAGAGCGTGACGCTGTCTCCATCGTTGACGGCCTGCGACTGCGCGTGGTCCACTATCCTGGGAGGTTTGTCACCCTTCTTTACTGCAGCTAGAGTCGCTGCTGTGTTCTCCATCGCTGGAACAAATGGAAATAATATTGCAGGATGTTTTATACAGCGCCATCTAACCCTCATGCTGCTTTTTAGTCCCCAGCGTAAATCGAACCCGCAACCTTATGCCGGGACGTTATGACGATTGTAAATTAACACATGATCACAAAAATAAAACCCAAGAGTTTCTTGTGACTTCTTCGGAGGGCGCGTTCTGAAGCCACACTAAAATCATTAGATTTAAGACGTATCCAAATGATAATGTACCTACATTTATTGTTGTACAAGAATCTAAAGGTAATAAAGTATTTTGAAGTTAAATTTGGAAATTCCATATTCCATACCCATCAAAGTCATTCTAGACAGCATCTAGCGAATGAGATATCAAACATGAAAGAACTTTAACGGTAAGTTTGTAGTGACCTTGAGGTACGTCGTCGCCTGTGATTGGCTGGAGTCAAATCCAGTAGGTCATGGATTCAAAATGGACGCCCGCGCCGTGGTCTAGAACAACCGCCTTTCGGCTTAAAAGGGCTTACCCGTTACATCTTGTATAATATTTATTTTGGTTTCAAATTTCAACGTTAGACTCTTGCCGAGAAATTCAAAATAAATTTCTACTGTCCTCAGATTATGTAAGTGATTTTCGGTTATTTTTTATTTTATTTTATGTTATATTATTTTATATTTTAAATAAGATTATAATTTTAGATGTATTTGATGATCATTCAACAAATTTGATGACAATTTGAAATACATTTTGATGCTCAAGTAATGTAGTAACGAGTATTAATTATTCATGCTTAATTATATTTTATATTGCGGCTGAGTTATTAATTTGGGGGACGACTTAGATTTTTAGAGGACAAAAATGATATTAAATGGAAAGCGGTTTAATTACTACACAATTAATATTGTTTTTTTTATTAATTTTCTTTATTTTTTGTTAAATAATTGATTTTTTTTTTTTATTAAATTGAAAAAACCAAATTTGAAAACGTTACACGTTAACGTTAAAGCTGGCAGCAATTTTAAAAATTGGCCATTTTAAGAATGGGTCATTACACGAATAAGACATTTTACGAATAAGTCTTTTGGAGAATGAGGTATTATGAGAACAAGTCCTTTGAAGAATAAGCTATTCCGAGAACAGGTCCTTTTTTTCGCCGTAATCCATTTTACGAATAGGTCCTTTATCTACTAAACCTAATCGAGTAGGTCATGGATTCAAAATGGACGCCGTGTCAATAGCTGCCTTTCAAATGAATTAATTCTCTGGACATTTTCGCAATCCAAGTTTTTTTTTATACGTGCCTTTTAGACGCTTACCTTTGACAGACACTTTGCACTTGGTAGTGACTTCGCCTTGACTGTTGATGGCCTTCAGGGAATAAACGCCTTCATCTTCCGGGAATACTTCGGTAATGGCGAGAGAGGCAACGCCGTTCTTGTATTTGAGATCTACCACCTGAAACATTACATAATAGTGTTATTGATATTATTATTGCATTACTATACTCTCCTTTTTCTTATCTTTATCCATAGAAGCAATATCAAGCGCATATTTTAAGCAAAATCTAAGCCATAATGCGAAGTAGACTAAGGGACCGTCTCCACGAGCGTTAGAAATTGGATTCTCGACGATTCACCCGCTCGTGGAGACGGTCCCTAAGGCTTCAATAATATACGTTGCAACAGTGGTAAATCCTCAAAACGGACGAATTTTTTAAGGTAGCATATCTAAAATTTAGACGATACATTTCCGTTACTTATAAATTTTTTTTTAGTAATCTTACTAATATCATAAACGCGAAAGTTTGTAAGTATGTGAGGTTGTTACTCTTTCACGCAAAAAATACTGAACCGATTGCGATGAAACTTGGAATATAGGTAGCTGGGGACCTGGATTTACACATAGGTTTTTTTTAATATTTTTATCTTACTATTGGCGCGGGAACGGGACTTAGCGGGTGAAACCGTGGGGCGCAGCTAGTCCCCTATATTACATGGATACTAAATGTTTATTTATTTATTTATTAGGAAGTTCAACAGCTATACATATACACTTATAAAACATATCGTAACAATAGGAAGCCAATTACAGAACTTCACGAACAGGAACCGATTTAAACACAAGCACCTCAAGCGAAACAAAAAAAAAAAATCAAATTAACACTAAAGTAATTATTTAGCTTAATTATTTTTTGTTTCATGTTCGAGTTAATATTACGCGGGTGAAATAGAGGGTGGTATCTGGGGACCCTTACCTCCGAGGAATGCAGCGGCTTGTCGTCCTTGTACCACTCGACCCTGGGGTCGGGGTCGCCGCGCACGGCACACGACAGCAGGAGGGGCGCCCCGTCGCGGGCGGACAGCGCGTCCGGCAGCGCGCGGGCGAACTGCGGCGCACACATCGACGAGTCCGCCGCCGGCACTGCACAGTTACACAGATTGGGAATCAAACATCCACAAAGAAATATAGGTAATAACTAGGAGTTCGCCCCGAACTGAGACCTCACGACCCCCTATCTCTCCAACCCCCCTACCGATCCGGCTCATCTTCGAACTCATAAATTCTTTTGACCTAAACTACGCGCATACCGAAATTCATGAAGATCGGAACTACGATACTCAAGTTATCGTCGAACAACCTTACAAAGATACGAGCGCCAAGCCTGTCTACACTGGACCTCACTCGCTTCGCTCGTTCGGTCAATTATTTTTCGGGTCTTATTCGCGTATTAATATTTTTAAATTCTCTTACCTCGACGTTTCTATCATGTTACAATGATCTTGGTCGCGAGGGGACTGACCCCCTGAATTTAAAAATAATAATACGCAAATAAAACCCGGGAAAAATAATTATGAGTTCAAATCGTGTGAGTTTAAAATATTTATTAAATATAGTTAATATTGAATTTGAAAAAATACTTTTAAAAATTCGTACTGCACGGGATTCGAACCTATTGGTTTTATTCCATTAAATCTTTACTTATACCTGCAATGACCGACCATGTTATGATGACTGACCAGAAAATGGAAAATTAAAACAGACGCATACTCATGGTAGATAGGTAGATTATATTTACTTATTTTCATCGAATCAACAGCTCTTAGAGTGTAAAAGTAAACAGTAAAATAGTTCTTACAGCCAATATTTTCCAGATTCGCACTATATAAACCAAAAGCTTGTACCTAAGTAGGGCATAAACATACTTGCAGTAATGTGAATGAGCTTATCTCAGAGAAAAAGTAGATAACGCGATTTAGGGCTTCATACTAGTAACAATCAAATACATAAAAACGGGCCACGGCCTACAGAGCAAAACAACCTGGAGCCTTATTTTTGAATCGCTCGTTGCACTTCAGGCGATTTCAATAATCGTTTGATGCCGGACTCCTGCTGCGAGTGATTGATACCACTCGTAGTAGACGTGCGATTCACGTAGAAAAATTAACAAAAATTGAACGAAAATCAGTAGAAATCGAGGTAATCAAATCGTTCGAAATGCCTCATTTGGTTCAAAAATAGAGCCACTGCATGGTGGATGATCTTCCCTAGAAGTAGAGGTAACTTGTACCTCCTAATACTAGGAGTTCGCCCCGAACTGAGACCTCACGACCCCCTTATCTCCCCAACCCCCCTACCGATCTGGCTCATCTTCAAACTCATCAATTCTACTGACCTAAACTACTCGCATAACAAAATTCATGAAGATCGGAGCTACGATACTCAAGTTATCGTCGAACAAAGATACAAAGTTACAGAGATACAAAGATACAAGCGCCAGGCCCGTCTACACTGGACCTCACTTGCTTCGCTCGTTCGGTCAATTATTTTCTCTTAACACCCAATACCTAAATTGGTTAAACTTGAAAACTTACAGACAAGTTCCTTGGTAGCACTCCTGGACCTCGAGGAGGTATCGGAGTCGAGTCGGGCGCCATACTTCTTCTTGCTGGCCTCCACCGAACTCTGTGGCGAGTACTTCGGTCGTGGCGCGGACTTGGCTGGCGGGTCTATCGTCACCTGTGGAGAGGTTAGGAAGCGTTTGGTTACGATCAAGTTGGTTACTTTTTTGTTTATGGGCTTGCCGTGTCCTGCAGTTTTACGTGGAAACAGAATCAGTGCCTGATGTCCGAAGACTAAATGGCATCAAATAAATCAACATTGCAGGACGTTGCCATTTCATAAGTCATCTATCTATCTATCACTAGCTGTACCAGCTAACGCATCCCAGAACAGTTAATACCAGCTTAGCTTACAACTAAAACTCTACCTTAGTCTTGGTAATGATCGGAGTCGGGGCAGGTTTGAGTGGCTTCTCAATGTATCGCCGGTCGCCGGAGTGCAGGAAGTTGTGGACCATTTGTTGTTGCTCGGGGGATGTCACCTCACCTGCGACATGACACTGAGTATATAGCAAGTGTAACACTAGAACTATAGGCTGAGTTCAGCAGGCAAGATCGAAAGGTTCTGGATCTTCTGGAATTGGGTCCCTTTTTTTTCTTTTAAGGGCCTATATAACCCGTGACAGGGATAAAGCTAGCGAATTTCAGATGTGTAAGTAAAGGACGTAAGACGCGACTATGCAAAAATTTATTGCCTAAAATCAAACAATTGCTAGTTTAAAGATAACTAAACGTTAATCTTGAAATTCAAAACATTCACTGCCTGTATTGAGCTAAGTTCAGTTCTTATACAAAGTTTTATTAGTTTTCGTACAATATTGACTGAGTAATATCACTTATTTGTACAATAGAAAAAAAAACCAAACTTCCCTCTAAAGAGGGAAGTTTGGTTTTTTTTTCTATTGAGAAAATTTTCAGGAATCGTGTTTTTACGACATTCACGTTTTAGTAAATATCCTCAACTTTAATAAATATGGTTTCAAAAACTTTTAGTTCAAAGAAACATCAGTTCTGGCCTACTACGGCCCCTTAACGCATTTAGACGATGTAGTACAAGGGTCACATTATTTATCGTCGAGAGAGGATATGGGAGCATAATCCCATATCCTCTTAACATCATCATCTTGGGACGAAAGTTCTCTCCGTTAGCTCTGTCTTGCTTGATGCAACTCAATAACCGAGCTTTGGTTTCGATTTTTTCCAATTGAAATTTTAGGCTCGGATCGGACATGGAGTGGAAAAGGTAGACAACGAAAACATATGGAACACATTGAAGTACAAAGAAATGATGTGCCAAAAAGAGAAGAAAAATGACCTATACATATAGTATACGACTTACCCTCAACTATAACGACGCAGTTGGTCTCGTCGGTACCGTGAACGTTGGTCGCCACGCAGGTATACTTCCCGCTGTCCTCCGGTCTACAGTCTATGATCTCGAGCGTGACCACTCCGTCAGAGTGAGTCATAGAGTACTCGTACTTCGAGAGCTCGCGTTTGTCTTTGTACCTGGAATTAGGGGCGTTTTATTAATAATTTATTGTATAGTTTTCGCGATTTTGCATAATAAAACACTTTATTTATCGTGTTTTATTCATGATTTTTAAACGACCGTACCGCTAATCAAGCCTATATAGCTAATTGCTCATATAGGCTTGATCATGAAACTCGAAGAAGCAAATCTACGCATAATTTCTTCTATGGTTTTCGCGATTTTGCATAATAAAACACTAACTACCACTATTAACTCACTAGGCAACCTTGAAAAAGCCAACTGTGAAGTTGGCGAAAGCTCCGTCGTTTAAAAATCGCGAATAAAACGCGATTAAACCCGGTAAATGAAGTGTTTTATTACGATTTATATGTTTTGAAATCGATATCTTTCGGCCATATAGCTGGAGTTTAACAAGAGAAGGCTACAATATCCCCTTTACGTTGTAAAAGGCAACCGAAATAGATTTCTTGGTGGTTTGTTACCATTCATCGGTGTAAGTCATTGTGCCAAGTGGACTGGTCCATGTGCCAAGCCACTAAGGAAGACAGGTCGGATCTTGTTCAACTGGCGTTTTCCTTCTTCGTTATTTCAGATTGAACTGATGCGACCAACCTTCGTACGAGTTTTGCCGGGAACGCGATGAGGAGATGTGTTGCTAAATTATCGTTTTTGTGAAACCTAGTTCAAATGCGCGTAAACTGTTTAATTTCGGGGGCATATTAATCAATTTAGTTTCGTGGTGTACAAGTGGACTTTAGCATTGTCTCCAAAGCTCGCGGGAACCGTCATTGTAAAGGGTCAACATTTACAATGACTTCCTCGACTTGACTTTAACAACGACGACTTGACTTTAACAACGACGACTTGACTTTAACAACGACGACTTGACTGTTTTTATGCAAATTGCAAATTTAATAATATGTGACACTTTCCAAATGGCCATAACCGTTCAACCGATAATAAATAATAATAAAATTCGTACGAATTCTTCCGAGTTCTGTACTCACCATTTGACAGTGGGCGTGGGCTTCCCGCTGAGACAGCAGAGCAGCTTGCAGGTGTCTCTCGCCTGCATGACTCGCGGCCTCAACTGGAAGGTGAACGCAGGCGCCGTCTCGCTGCTTTCCTGCCAGAACGTGTAGGGGAGTGCCTCGCGCCGGCGCGGCGCTTCGGGGGCGTGAGTTCGCTGGACTTTGGGTAAGGCTGGGGGGGGAAATTGTGGGGTTAACTCTGGATTACCATAAAAAAATACTGTTTCTGGAAAATTCTTTGACAAAGATCTTAAGTTTTATCCCGATTTTACAACAGTACTAACATATGAGCAAGATAAGCATTTTCTCGATCACCAAACTAAATAAATAATAATAAATAAATCAATTCTGTGACCAACACACAGCGCCATCTAGCCCCATGGTAAGTTTTTAAGCGCGTCAGTGTAAATTTTCAAACGCTTATACATAATCTATTAACAATTGGTTCGCCTCGTTTTAGAGAATGTTTATCACAAACTAATTACTTTAAATTATAAAATATTAAGGGCTGGAGTTTTGGTATAACACATAGCTTCGTTTTATCTCGATATATCCTTAAAATTAAAACTTACGCGGGTAAAATCGCAGAGACCAAATACTCGATAATATATCTTAAAATAACTTTTCAAATCTAAAATGATTAAATCACCAAAACAAAACACTCAACGATCATCACCCTTTTCATTTGGTAGTAAAGCAATCAACACGAACTACAGTGGCTCAATAAAAATACTAAGCCCTGAACGCGGCTAGACTTTAAAATAGACCTGGATCTAGATATAGTGACCTAATTCTGAGACAATACCGGCGACGATGGATTTAGTTTAGGTCCGCTAATTGAATTTTGCGATTAATAATGCTGTTAATGTGGTATTATTTGTATGATTAATGCTGATTTATCGTTGTAATTTTTATTTTATTGACACTATCATTAAGGTACCGCAATTTTACTGCCTTTATTTTATTCTTGTCGCAATATTTTTCTTTTTTCCCGATGCCGCAGGCTCATCGAAATCAAAGTATCCTATGTTACTCTCCATCACTTAAACTATCCATTTGCAAATTGGTCAAACCGTTTGACCGTGTACAAACAACTATATTAAAAATTAATATTTAGTTTTTAGTCCCGATACCTGACTAGTATCACTACGTATCATGCGGTGCGTGTACAAACAAACAAACGAACAAACGAACTTTCAGATTTATGATATTAAATAAGGATAAGGATAAACGCCTTGTCCTACAAAAATGGTGAATGACTGTGGTTTATAACATACTATAGTTGGGTCCCGCGGTTTCACCCGCGTAAGTCCCACGGGGCGCGAAAAACTAACAAAGTCACAGACATACATACATACAGACTTTCGCGTTTATAATCTTAGTAAGAAAGAAGTGTACGATATACTCACGTTGTACATTCAAGAAGACGACCTCCTCCCGACTGCCGTAATGGTTCTCAGCTCGGATGATGTACTCGCCGCGGTCCGACAGCTTCGCGCGGTTTATTATGAAGTAGTAATCGTCACCGGCATATCTACACACACACATAAAAATACAAGATGTAACGGGTAATTTCTTCTATGGTTTTCGCGATTTTGCATAATAAAACGCTTTATTTATCCGGTTTTATCGCGTTTTCATTCATTGTTCTAAACGAACCGTGCTTTCGCCAACTTTACAGTTGGCTTTTTCAATGTTGACTGAGATGAATGACAATGAATAAAAACGCGATAAAACCGGAAAATAAAGTGTTTTATTATGTAACGGGTAAGTCCTTTTAAGCCGAAAGTGGGCTGTTTTGGACTTAGTCGTAGAATAACTTTTGTTCTACGACTTTTGAAAATTCAAAGTACTTTTCGATAAATTTAAGTGTAAAGTTTACTTGAATATCAGCTGTTTCACAGAGTTCGAGGTCATTGACCTTATGTTGTCCTTTCATTTAGTTTGGTCTATTACAATCAAAACATCAATTACCTTTATTTTCAAAAGCAGCTGTTTTCTCAGTGAAACACCACCTCAAAATTTTCAAAAAAAAGTTTGAATTTTCAAAAGTCATAGAACAAAAGTTGTTCCCCTAGATGCCTAGAACAGTCCCCTTTCGGATTAAAAGGGCATACCCGTTACAAATTGTATTAACATATTTCATTTGATTCAAAACGTACAAAGTCACAAAACAATTTGAAATCTTATACCGGACTCCACAAATAAATTTTTGGCTATTAACTACTATATTACATTGAATCTATTAATCTTTCCTGTTCGGAAAGTGGGTAGTTCGCCGGGTTGAAAGTGGCTCATTTCATCTCTAGGGTTGAAAGTAAACTTCATTTTTTAATTAACGCAACCATTTAACACTTCTTTCTATAGAAATATTTTCAAATACAAGGAACAGAAACGTCAGATTATAGTTTGGAATTAAAAAACGCCTTTTTTTTCGTTAACCTATGATAATTGAATTACCCAACGTCGTGACTCTATTATATTGTAGCCAATAGATAAGTTTTTTGTGTTTTTAAATGTTCTTATTAACATTAGAAAATTTTCTAACGTTGGCATTAAGTGTACATTTTATTTTTTTTTAATCTATTACCTTTTTTTGTTTTGGATTTTACAAATTGGTCTAAATTTACTTGATATTTTAACCGATTCTCAATATTCTTGTTTTATTAAATGTAGGTAATTAACATTTAATAAAACAAGTATATTGTTTCTAGCAGTATTTAAATTTCCTCACAGTCAAATTAAAAAGTAGTGTTTAACTCGGGTGAACGTCACGCATTTCACTCTCGAACTATTAAAAATCTTCAAATATTTTATACAATATATAAATAAATATAAAATAAATATTTCACTACATTACATACAGCTCAATCTAGCCCCAAACTAAGCACTAGGCTTGTACTTTGTGTACTAAACAACGGATATAATATATAATATATTATACTTTTTTTTGTAAATACATACATATTATACATAGAAAGACACCCAGACCAGATACAAATATTTATTTTTATGCTTAAATATTTGCACCCGACGGGAATCGAACCCGCAGCCTTCTGCATTGCAGTCGGGCCTTCGCCCGCGGTGCCGCAGAGGCGGTAAACGAACGTACCTCTTCATAAACTTGACGGACTGCCTCAGCTCGTGGTTGTTGTGTGACCAGGTGACGGTGGGCGCGGCGCACGCGATGATGCGACAGTACAGCTTCACGGACTGACCCTCGTAGCAGAACGCCGACTGCGGCTTGATCACGAACCGCGGGGCGGCTTGCCGACGGTCTACGGGGAACACAAATATTTATATAAACTAGTAGTTTGCCCCAAACTGAGACCTCACGACCCCCTATCTCCCCAACCCCCCTACCGATCCGACTCATCTTCGAACTTATAAATTCTATTGACCTAAACTACGCGCATACCAAAATTCATGATATCGGAGCTACGATACTCAAGTTATCGTCGAACAAACATACAAAGATACAAAGTTACAAAGATACAAGCGCCAGGCCCGTTTACACTGGACCTCACTCGCTTCGCTCGTTCGGTCAAAAACTCACCAAACTGTCCATCGTAAATCTTCCATTTCTCCATGAGAAGTTTCCTCAGCGAGCTGTACTCGCTTAGTCTGCCGATCGGCAGTTTGAATGATGACCAGTTCTGTTGGAAAAAGTAGACATTACACACTGGTTATTATTATGGAACATCAGTTAAAATAATATACCTAACCCTTTTCGACTTTAAATTTCAAGACAAATTTAGTCCTAAATGTAATAGTTTACGTAACGTGATATTTCAGTCATAAACTTAAGACCCGACAGTTGAGACAAAAAAAATATACCAAGAAGAGAGAGAAGGTAAAATACTTGATTCATAAGTTTTAACCGAGCTGATTAAGCATAATAAAATGCTACCTACTATCTATATATAAAAATACATATTTAACCTATAAACCTACAAGAAACATTTTTCCTAAGGCTATAAATTAAAATAAATTAAAAAAAAACTAATATCATAATTGAGATATGTCATAGACTCACCTCGTACTTCTCCCGCAGCCGGTCCCGCATCCGCTGGTAGCGGCGCGCGTCGATGGCGGCGGTGCGCGCGGCGGCCGCGTCGCCCGCCAGCCACGCGTGCATCAAGCACTCGTGGGCGGTCATACGCTTCCTGTACAACGAGAACGCGCTCAGTACAAGCTACAGGCCCTGAGGGCGACATCAAAACTCTAACACTAGCACCCATATGCAGAATCGTTTCCTGCACTCGACTCAACTTGAATGATACTCGTAGAATTGGTATGATATCGGTATCGATAGATTCGAGGATACCTTAAGGACGCGACTGATGTGAAATCCCTTCCGATCGAATATTTTTCTTCATAAGATATCAAATAGATCTTTAAACATTGTATTATGTTATTGAACATGATACAAGAAGTGTCCCCTTCATTTCAAAAACAATAAAAAATAACTTTACACACCTACTGCTCTACAAAGTTACTTTATTTGACCAAAAAGGTCAACGTAAAGCGAGTCTTTATTCCCTAGGTGCATAAAGTGCTCATTATGCACCTAGGGCATAAAGTAATTTAAATTTGGAACTAAGGTTATGGTAGCATACGGCCATTTCGAACTGGCCACTTAGACATAACACAAAAGAAATAAAAACTGGGCTATTTTTCTTTAATTTTATATCGACGGAAGGGTGTATAAGTCCAAGTCAAGTCCAACTTTTTTTTTATAGATTAAGGCCGATGCTTAGTATCTTCATTTTGAGGTAACATTGTTAAATTTAATAAATATAGAGCTGTAAATATATTTCATAAGTGTTGCATTCATAATATTATATTGGTTTGTTGTTGGTTAAATGCTTATTTTTGTAATTTTTTTATTGTCTCGCAGTAGATGTGTAAAGTAAAGTATTCACCTCGGTAATAAAGCCTGTCTTATCTTGGGCGCTTGAATCCCACGCTTCACTCAGGACTCTAGGCACATAACTCCTTTGCTTCGCTCAGGATTCAGGTTAAGATTTTAACACCCTCGCTGCGCTCGGGAGTTAGCTCTCTAGAGTCCTTTGTACGCTTTGGATTCAATATGACGCCCGCTATATAAGACAGGGCTTTAGTACCTCGGTGCATAAACTATTATTTTTACTAATCTACCTATTGTTAATTAAAACAGGAACAGTCAACGACATCTAGCGCCGGAAACAGCGTGTCAGAGTTCGATCAACAAAACGTTCTATTATTTTTTTATTGAAAGGCACGACAACAGAACATAAATCAAAAAATAATCATGGAAAATTGCGTAACTTGTAATGTAAGTAATTTGTTGCATTACAAGTCATGCAGAAATTACGCGGAAATTAACGGCCAAGTGACAGAAGCGATGGGACGCAAATAAACTAAAATGTTTCCAATTTCTTCTTCAGTTTTCGACTTTGTATTAACTTAAAACCCTTTTTTACTGTTTTAATCGTGTTGTTTTTATTATTAGCATTATTGCAATGCCTCTTTTTCAGACTCCTTTTTCAAAGTGTACGTCCAACTTGAAACGTGATTGAAGCCGTAAAATGAGTTATATTTAGCTTAAACTAATACTATGATTGTAAACGTTTTTCGAGAAATAAATTATTAATATTAAAAAAAACACCAATAATCAAGACTTACTCCTTATTCTTAACCAACAGTCTCCTGATGAAGTCCTTAGCATCATCAGAGACGTGTGTGAACGCTTCCTCGTCGAACTCCCAGTCGCAGGCCTTAACGTTCTTCAACGTTTCGATGTCGTTGTTGCCCGCGAATGGTGATAGACCGGAGAGACTGGAAAAGACGAACGATATGAGTCTTATTTCTACCGACATCAGGAGAGATTGTGAGCATTTGACCACAATCTCTCCTGATGGTGAGTGATATGGTCTAAGTCTAAGATGTAACACGCTCATCTAGAAGAAGGAAGACAGTAATGGAATACAATTCGACTCGTCTTCTTGAGTGGTTACACTGGGCAACGTATCGGAACACGTCCGAGTCCGCTTAGCGCTACAACTTAGACCTTAAATATTCCTATTTGCACACATATAAAAATGCGGGTAGTTGTAAAATACTCACAGAACATAAGACAGCACTCCAATGGCCCACATGTCGGTGTAGAAACCGACGGGTTCCCGTTCAACGATCTCTGGTGCTGCGAACTCGGCGGTTCCAGTCGTTATCTTCACTACTTCGTTCGGGTCTAGTTTAGTGGCTAAGCCGAAGTCGATTATCTGTGGGACCAGAGAAGAATTGTTAGTTTAAAAAAGAGGGGATAAGGTTGGATTTTTAGATTAGACGTTTTACAAGATTCTGTAAAGTCACTTTCTTTTTTAAAAGTCAGTGTTCGCGATGGAACAAAACTTTATGATTTGATGCTTGCTGTTCGTGGGGATTCTTATTATTAGAAATAATAGCTTGGTAACTTAGGAAAATTAAGTATAATGCAATACTGTTCACAAAGGGTTTGCTTTGATGTAAAATAATAAATAGTTAGGTAGGTATAGTGATTAGTCTTAGAGATTAGCAAGAAGTGTTATGGCCGCGGACCTCTTGCTGTGGACCCCGCAGTCGATGACGTATTCGAATTAGATTCGTATTAGAACGGTGATTGGTGGATCTGCGCCGCTGTCTGCTAGGAAGGGAAACGGCGCGAACAGTCAGTAGTTATGACGAATAAGTTTTTTTTACAAAAACCTATATAAGCTCAATAAGCCGTATAACGTTATCACCAATATTCTAATCACTACCTTAACCTAATTAATTTGGAATCCGGTGGAGCATTATCTTCTTTATCTATTTTTCTGATTAGCCGTCACCTCATCGTTCACAACTATCTCTCTGATATCCTGTCTCTCACACAGTTAATCCATCTTTTCATAGATTGTCACCCGTCCACATTCAATACCCTTATTGCTTAAAAAAGTAAAAATTCATTGCACTTAGTGCAATATTGGGTTAATTAACAATTTTGATAAGTTTGCACGTGTCACGTTGAAGTGATTCACTGGCGACTTCAAGATATTGAATCCGAGTACGATTATTTCCTAGAGTTCAATTAAACATTTAAAAGACAAAATAGGATAATAATTGTCAAAATTACCTTAACATCAGTTCCTGTCCTTGTCTGGCACATGACATTCTCGGGCTTCAAGTCGAGATGTATGATGTTTTGTTCGTGCATATGTCGCACACCCTCGCAGATCTGTCGCATGTAATGCGCCGCCTCCGCCTCGGACATGCTGTAGCCCGGCTCCGTGATACGCTCGAATAGCTCGCCGCCGGATAGGCTAGATTTAATTAAATTCAGGATAGGTCGAGCAAGGTTTAACAGTTGATGAGTTTTAGAGTGTAAGTCTGAGACAAACTTATAAATATATTTTCATAAAAACCCCATGACAGGATTCGAACCTGCGCCTCCTCACTAACCAGGCGAGTGCTCTAACCACTGAGCTACAGAGCAATCATGTGTCATGTTATAATTTCTCGACCATATCTCTCTTTGCTAATAAGTCTGTCTTATTGGTTAATGTGGTTGAAATATATTACAGAATTCCAACCGTAATTTATTAAATTTTATCAAACTAGGCTTGTATTATGAGTGTTAGACAACCTCTAATATAAAATTGGAATTTAAGATTTGAAATAAAAACATAGGTACATAGCTAAAGAAAACACCTTTTCAGTAATTTATACTTGAGTTAGGCGGGAATCGAACCCGCAGCCTTCTTCATCGCAGCCGGGGTTTTGCCGATGCGCCACAGAATTCATCTCTATAGTACACAAAAGAATCAGAAGTAAAACAAACTACTCACAACTCGAAAATAAGGACCATTTCGTCATCGTCTTCGAAAGCGTCATGCAGATTAATCAGTTTCCTATGATGTAGTTGGTTCATGATGTCAATTTCCTTCTTAATGAGTTCCTTTTCCATCGCCCCGGTGACAGGTATGAATTTGGCCGCGAAAATGTTGCCCGTAGCCCTTTCCCTGCAGCGGTGGACTACGCCGAACGCGCCGGTGCCTGGAAAAGAGCCGTTGCCTACTTACCGTGTTTTTGTTAACATGATTCGGGTTACTTGGGATGCGATGGGTTTTTTTTATTTTTTGTGAAGTGTTTAGAGTCGTTTGTAATGCGATGACATGCTTGTATGTAAGGTAGGGGCAGATTTATACGTGGTCGGCGATAGAACTTAACCCGCAACTAAGATCTTTTGTTTTCTATTTTAATCGTCTTTTAGCTGTTTTATTTCGATCGTCCTTTATTTTAGATTCGATCTCTGTATAGGTGTCTAAAGGTGAACGCAGATTGATCCGAGCCGAAGGAATTGAATTTTATATAATAATATGTTTATGAAATTGTTGTGGCAGTGTGCGTGTAGGTGTGTATGTGTGTGCGGGTCATCCAGTCGGACGAATCGATCGCATCGGAAGAATCGACCGCATCGGTAGAATCTTACTCAGCTGCAGTTGTTATATGAATCTGATGACGTCATCGGAAATATAAATATGTTAATCCATGGGTAAATGTACTTTATCTCTAATATTATAAGGTACTGTTCCCGTAGACGACAAAAATTCGATTCCTTCGGCTCGGATCAATATGCGTTCACCTTTAAGTGGAAAATAGGTTTCGTACGCGGATTGGAATTTCGACCAAGCCAGTGAAAATTCTAAGAAGGACAGGCAGATCTTGTTTCACTGACGTCTTGCTGGCATGACAAGATGTAAGCACGCTGCTACCTGAGCGTGCAACATCTTAGACCATAACATCACTTACTATGAGGTGGGATAGTAGCCAAACGCTCATCTATCTTTTATCAGAACCCTCAGTATGAGTTTTGATAGTTTATCGTATCGATGAAACTGGTAGTTTACTTCATACATTTTCCATCAGCGCCTCTAGCGGTAACTATTATGAACTAAAATAATGTATGGAAGTAAACTGCCATTTTCATCGAGACGATAAACAATCAAAACTCATACTAAGGGCTTTGAGGACTGACTGTGTGACCGTATAAATTCTATTCCGAAAGAAAAAGTTTTTGTGGTTTTGTAAAAAAAAAAATTTGAATTTGTACGTAAATGTAGGCGTCGTACGTATACGTACTATTACACTTATAAGGGACGATGCGTCAATGCGCAAGCATTGTTATAGTTATAAATATACGTTTTTATTATAATACGTTTTTAATTTATTTGTATGTGTTATGTTTTATGTTTTTGGAATTAAATTGTTAGTGTTTGTGTTTACAATATCATTATTCTTCTATTATATGCTAGTTTAATTCACTACCAGTTTAATGATTCTACTATATTTTTACTTCTACTCTTTACATACAGAATTAGATAAATATAGATACTACAGTTTCTACAGTAAAAAAGCGTCTTTGAACTACAACGTTATTATAAAATTCTAATATCTATTAAAATATTTAGATACGTAGTATAAATAAATTATGTTAAATTCTATTTTTATTCGTATGTTGTTATCGGAAGTTAAATAAGTAACATAATAATTCGACGAAACTCGAATTAGTTTACGAATAATAATTCTAGCATAAATCGTCTTTTATTCGATGAAACCGCTAAAATCCCGTTTAAGAAAGAACAATAAATATTTATGAATAGAATTGATTATTTAATACTGACTAAGTGCAACTAAAAGTTGAACAAGTTGAACTAATTGCACCAAAATTCAACACTTATTCGAGTTTCGTAGAATCAATAAGTCTAAATATTATAAAGATTATGTCGACTTTATCCGTCTCTTTCCCTCGTAACTTTTTCTAAATAAAGCAACACTTTTACACTAATTTATAATTGTTTTTTTTTTCAAATACAACCTATATAGATATAAAATCGCATGCCAGAGATCCTATATGAGCAATCAAAATATACGAAATCTTAAAAATATAAATATAATATAATTATAATAATATATAGATATGTGTGAGAAAGAGAGATGCAGAGAGATAGATGCACTACATCAACTCATTCACACAGACCTGCTTTCCTTTTAGAGGTAGCCCTCACGAAGTCACCTGCGAAATTCAACTTTATGTCTTAGGTAATAAGGTTAATACTAAGTGTTAGTGTCTATGTTATTTCAGAAGCAACTTCGCGAGCGCTTTTTTAAATTTCTACCATGCGATTTGTATATCTACTTAAAGACAGACAGACGGACAGTGGTGTCTTAGTGAAAGGTTCCTAAATCAAACTGCAAGGGACAAGAGTTTTATTAAAAAAAAATGAACTGATAATTTTTACGAAGATAAAACAATGGCGATTCGAAGTTAGTCAGATAGTTTCTAATATACCTAATTTGTATAAAATTATATTATAATTTGGTTTGCTTTAGATTAGTACTGTGTATTGTATGTTTACAAATATAAATGACAATGAAACAAGTGAATGTAAGTATGTAATATTATGTATATATATTATGTAGGTGAAGTAATTTTAACGACTATAATAAGTAATTAAGTGAACATTAAAGACTGAGCTGAGTTTTTCCTGGAATACCCAAAGACCCCTCTTTAAATTGGACATAATTTTATAACAATTAAGTTGTAAAAACTTAAGTGTCAAATCATTTTCATAAAAAGCATGTTCCAAAATTGGTATTCAATAACAGTTTTTAAAGTTCAAAGACAGTGAACGGATAAGCATGGAAGTATCCTTTACGCTTCAAAATGACACCAATGATTAAAATTTTGTCGCGACACGAATTTGTCACTTCGGTTGTACTCGGATCGGGTCATTCAAAGAACCAATCACGTTAGAGAACAGCGTATTGCCGCCGGGCTGTCCTCGTTGTCCAATTGTTGTCCAAGCAATTGGTCCAAGGTCCAATTGCTTAGCTAGTAGCGTGGTGTGTAGTTTGAGTATGCATACTTCATATTAGAGTATGTTTTGGCGCTATTATTTGAGGTGAGTTTGTATGGAAAGGCTTCTTCCATGACTATCCGTTCACTGTCAAAAGATAGCAAAAAGACTCCAATTTTCAAATTCAAAATAAGATCAGACTTCAATTTCGAAGCACGCCGTACCTACAAACAAACCAACAAACACTCACCAATTTCCTCGAGTATATCGTACTTGTCGTATACGGAACAAGTATTGATGTCGACCGGTTGCGGTACATATTTGCTGTAGATATCGAAGACGTAGCTGTCGTAGTCTTTGACAGGTCCGTGGTCCGCATTCGTGCGTATACGCTTGCCGGTTTCGTCCACTGGAAGAAGAAAAAATAAATTAACTAGTAGTTCGCCCTGAATTGAGACCTCACGCCCTCTATCTCCTCCACCCCCCCCCCTACCGATCAGGCGCATCTTCGAACTCATAAATTTTACTGACCTAAACTAATCGCATACCAAAATTCATAAAGATCGGAGCTACGATACTCAAGTTATTGTCGAACAATCATTCAAAGTTACAAAGATACAAGCGCCCCAGGCCCGTCTAAACTGGAACTCACTCGCTTCGCTCGTTCGGTCAAATAAAAAAAAAGACTCAATTTTGGTTAATTTTACACTGGGCTTTTTACGCACTTACAGACGAATTACTAAAATGCCACTAAAAAATCATAGTAGGTTAAATTTAAAAGTTTCTAAATTTAAAATTAAAATGGGAACGTTTGAGTTTTGAGCTCCTTAATTGTTTACAACTCAAATTTTATGCAGCATTTCTGTATTCGGCCGTTTGCCTCGTTCATTCATTGAGTGTGAACTTGTAAAAGGAGCGATATTAAATAAATAAATCCTGTGACCAACATACAGCGCCATCTAGCCCCGTGGTAAGCTGCTAAGCTTGTGTTACGGTGACTAGACAACGGATATACTTACTAGTTATATTTATTTTTCTTTTGTAAATACATACAAATTACACATAGAAATACACCCAGACCAGATACAAATATTTAAGCATAAATATTTAAACCCAGAGGGAATCGAACCCACAACCTTCTGCATTACAGCCAAGCGTTTAGCCAATAATTTGAAGCAATTTCCCTTACCTGGATATTCCTTCTTCTTGAACTCTTTCTTGACGATGGCCTTGGTCTGTACGAGCGACGTGGGATCGCTGGGCTCCGACCGTCCGTAGATATTCTCCGCGTACACTCGGAACTCGTATTGCTTACCCGGGACCAGACCCGTTATTGCCATTGTTGTAAATCTGGACAGGATTTGTAGGGTTACTATTTTGTCTGATATGTTTGACTAGCTACACCCCGCGGTTTCACTTGCGTAAGTTCCGTTCCCGCGGGAATATCGGGATTAAAAGTAGCCTATGTGTTAATCTAGGTCCCCAGCTACCTATATTCCAAGTTTCATCGCAATCGGTTCAGAAGTTTTTGCGTGAAAGAGTAACAACCTCACATACATACAAACTTTCGCGTTTATAATATTAGTAAGATTGATTGATTAATTCTTCATTGCAACACACCACAATTAACTCCCTTACTTGTAAAATATTATTTACACAGGACTAAGTTATGTGATGTTTGTCTCTGTCTGTCAACTTTGAAACTGCATGTGACAGTAAAAGACAAACAACGCATAGTTATGCAGCGCATTTATTAGCGTTTATAAGTAAAGGGGTAAATGATAAAGGTCCCGCGGAACAATCTCGAATTCGGGAACTTTGACTATTCTTAATGACTCGTGTAGAAATTTATGAAACAGTGCCATCTATGTAGATATTTATGAAATTGCTTTTGCGCTATCCGGTCGGTCATAGGTGGCACTTTTTAAAATAAAGTAAAATGTAAGAGTTATTAAGAATAGTCGAAATTTCCCGAAGGCGAGATTACCCCCGCTGGACCTTACAAAAAAAAGTGTTAAATAGGTGATAGTAATGTATATTGTATTAATAAGTTATGTTGTAGCTATGTTGTTCTGAAATTCAATAAAATTAAATGTAATAAATAAAATGATAGGGTGATTAAATAATATGGATGATTGTTTAAATGCGTGTAAATTATTTGATTTCAGGGGCAAATTAGTCAATTTAGTTTCGTGGAGGTGTAATGAAAAGTGAAAATCGGTGCAAACATGGACTTCAGCGTTGTCTCTAAAGCCACCATTTACAATTCCTTGACTTAACTTTTACTACGACGACTTGACTGTTTTGGTGCAAATTGTAAATAACTTCAGAAATGAATAATACTTGACACTGGCTAATTTCCAAATGGCCATAATTGGATCACAACCGATAAAAAATAATAATGACAGAATCTCACCTGGTGTTGCCAACCCTGATCCAGCTGGTCATGGGATGTTCCCGCTTCTCCACCAGATAGTTGGTGATATCAGAGCCGCCGTCCCAGACCGGAGCCTTCCAGCTGAGGGCGAGGGAATCCACGCCGATGTTGTCGCAGGCGGGGAATCGCGGCGGGTCGGGCCGATCTGTCATCGCAACACACAGATTGCTTTACATCTCAATCATACTAAAATGATATTGTTTAGGCGAAAGAGTCTAAGGCTGAAATCTATAATCCGTACTTTGTCTTTGCTAAGCAAAAACTTTGACTTGTATAACGTGCTATAACTTATAAGAAAGTCTATCGAAAAATGCTATTTTCCTTCGGGATGCTATTGCGATGGGTAGGTACTTCGAAATAAATAAATAAAAAATAAATACTACACGACATTACACACAGCGCTATCTAGCCCCAAACTAAGCACTAGGCTTGTACAATGGGTACTAGACAACGCATATACTACATATGACATGACTTATTGTTTGTGGATCTATATAAAGACAACTTATGGTAGTTATAAAGCGATCTTCGCAACTATCCAAACTTTTTGCTTAGTAACGTCGAAGTTTTTCAAATTTAGAATGTAAACCAATCAAAAATAATGATTTATAATGATTTATATAATTATAAATAATGATAATGAGTTCTTATTTTGTTCGTATTACAAAATGAAATTCGACTATAAATTCCAATTCAAAGTTAATGCGTAGTGTTTGCTAAGCTCAGTCTGAGCAAAGTCAAAGTACGCATATAGATTTCAGCCTAAAGATCCTTCAGAAATATTTTCAAGCGTGCCCTTCGCTGCATGTATATCACCCCTTAGCACTTCGAGCCTTCCCAATGAGGCCGGGGAGTAGGAGCTATGAGCAGGACAATTTGTTTTATGCGGAACTAGCCGGTTTTCACAAGACGATGATCGAAGCCAGTGATCACCTAGCTTCTTTGGTGGCCAAAGAACATAGGAAAACCTCAGGATACTATTACAATAGGGACGAGTTTCCACGGCGGTTAAACTTCCATCAGGTGATTCCTTCAATACCAATGAGGAGTCACACTTATAACTTACCAACTGCTTGGTCTTGCAATCGAATCACAAGATATGTAAATTTAGCACTATGCTAGCTTAGCCCGGGGCTAAGTATAGCAAGTGGTCCTAAGAACTTATTTATTAATTATAAATAAAAAAATAAATCCTGTGACGAACACACAGCACACAGCCCCGTGGTAAGCTGCTAAGCTTGTGTTACGGTGACTAGACAACGGATATACTACTTATATTTATTTTTCTTTTGTAAATACATACATATTATACATAGAAATACGCCCAGACCAGATACAATTATTTATTATGGTGTGTATGTGTGTAACTCACCGCTAATTTCAATATTGATGGTAGCGCTATCTTGTCCCAGTTCGTTCTCAGCTGTGATCCTGTACGGACCTGAGTCTAATTTGCTAGCGTCGCGGATTGTTAGGATCGCATGGCGTTCTGTAACATTTATTAGAATCAACATTAAGCCATTATTCAAAACCAAATACATGTTACGTTGTAGTCTTCGCTCCTAGAAGATTGTGCTCTTGACAACTTTTGAAATATCAATTTCAATTTTATTATCTAAGGTTAAGGTAGTTTTTGCTTTGATATATCAAAACGGTCCTGTTGAACCCAGGCAGAAATTATCTAACTAATCATCGAACACTACCATCAAGCGTCTGTCTAACATCAAGCGGGATCGTTTTTTGACGAAGTAAGCTTTCTAGTTACTCTGTACTATTTCTTTGTTCAAAACAAACAAAACGTTCCAATATTTTTGAAAATGTGGCATCTATCGCGTATAATAATGCTGAAATATCTTTAGAAAACTCTTAAAAAAAATGGTAAAATTAGCAAACGGAAAATCAAAACCGGTTCAAAAAATTCTAACTAGTGTAATGCCCCCAAACCCAAAAAAACTTAGAAGATTGTTGAAATTTGTAAATAAATAAATAAATGCATAATTATTTCACTATTGCACACAGCGCAATCTAGTCCCAAACTAAGCAATAGGCTTGTACTAAGGATACTAGACAACGGATATACTACATAATATACTTTTTTTTTTGTAAATTCACACATTTATTAAACATACAATGTTTGGTACAACAGAGTTTTTACTAATCTAATCTAAGTTTATAAAGGTTATCTTACCCTTTCTCTCAACATGATAATGTGATCCAGACTCGATAGTCTCTCCCTCTCGCACCCACGTGATTTTCGGTACAGGGTGTCCCGTGAACGGTATCTTGATGGCCACGTTCTCGCCTTTGTCGAAGTATGCCGTCACGCGGAAGCGCGGCGGGACATTCAGTTTTGGTGCGGCTGTCGAAGAAAATGCCAAGTTAATTGTCCATTGGCTAATCTGACGAGTGGCTACAAAGTTTGCTACTTTAATATCGAAAAAGTCTCAATAGTTCCTTTAAAGGGATTAACAAATTTCCAGCTCCAGTAGACCTGTGTACTTTCCAAGGGAATTTTAGGACAAAACTCAGTTGTTCTTTCAAAGGTACTTATAAAAGAACAAGTGGAAATAAATAAATGTTGTAAATATATATATTTATATATATCCTTATCCCGCCAAGAGCATTTAGCCTCTTTTGTCAGAGGCGTCATTTCTTCAAGTGTACATATTTGTCTACGGATTATGTTATCATGCGTTATTAAATATATTTATTTCTATTAATTTTCGATTGGCAAAGTTTCAAATTCATACAGAAAATTGGCATTATGGCAGCGAAGCATCAGTCTTTGCATTGAATTCCATCATTGATCAGTGTACTGTAAGACTTACAAAATTGGATGACTGTCGTGAGGTCAATGATGCTATTTTTTAACAGGTTATTGGCTATTTGATTAGACCTCAGACATTATAGAAAGACAGCAAACAAATCAAACAATTATCAACCCAAAATCACTAGTAAATAAGACTCACTCATGATCAAGAGCTCGGCCCTGGTGCTCTTCACTCCAGCCTTGTTGACAGCTCTGCAGACGTATTCGTCAGCGTCTTCACCGAACACGTCCATGACAGTCAGGAAGTGGTTGTCACCCTCGCTCCAAATGCGGTGGCGTGGACCGTTCGTTATTTCGCGGGCACCTGGAGTAAACAAATAGTTTAAGATGGTATTTTATAACAATACTAGGAACGAATAAACAACAACAAATAAACTTAGAAATATTTTTAGCAAGGAAATATATTTCCAAAAAATCCCTATGACAGGATTCGAACCTGCGTCCTTTCGCTAACCAGGCGACTGCTCTAACCACTGAGCTACACAGGAATCACGTGTCATGATATTATTTGTCGGCCTTATCTCTCCTTGCTAATTGTTTTACCAACTACGGCTTGGTTTCAGCGCCATCTGCCAGTTAAGCTTTGCAGCTTATTGACTGATTCAGGTGGTTTACTTTACAGGGTAATATAACCCAACATGAGATGCGCTTTCACTCCAATCTAATATTTCTTTTTGTTTTTATTGCTCAAGGCATTTTCAACTTAGAAATATTTTTAGCAAGGAAATATATTTCCAAAAAAAACAACAAATAAATAAATATAAATACTGCACGACATTGCACGCAGCGCAATCTAGCCCAAATTAAGCACTAGACTGGTACTATGGGTACTAGGCGACGGATATGCTACATTTTTTTGTATTAGACCTGTTTATCTGTCGGTCACCACATTAATGAATCTCATGAACCGTGGGATACAGATTGATGATATTTTCTGTTTCCCCTAAAAATATCGAATGCTTTAAAAATGGTGCATTTCTCGGTTACTGTATCAAATTACAAAAATGTGGATATAACTAATTCCAAAAAAAGAAAAGATCTCCTAAAAACCGTACAGTTTGTCTGTTTAACCGTTTTGACCTATTATAACATGAGAAAATTGTACATACCCTTATACCAAGTGATGGTAGGTTTAGGCGAGCCACTGATCGTGCACTGGAACTTAGCATTGTGGTATTGGATGCAGTTAGCGTTCTTCAGCGGCTTCACTATCTCTGGTGGAGTTGCCGCTGTAAATAAAAATAAATAAATAAATATTCCACGACATTATACACAGCGCTATCTGGCCCAAACTAAGCACTAGGCCTGTACTATGGGTACTAGACAACGGATATAATATACTAAATATTATACCTTTTTTGTGTAAATACGTACATAATTGATACATAGAAAACACCCAACATTAGAATTTTTTTTATATGGTCAGCAGAAGTATTTGTTTTCGACACGCCACAGAGTCCGTTAATTAATAAAGTTTTAAAGTTGGTGGAATATTTCAACTTGGTCGAAGATTTGGTGAAAAACTTTGGAATTCATTATTCCAAAAAACTGTCATTGGTTAACCAGCGTTTCAACAGGTGGAATGTATTCCAACTCATCTTTCTTAATGACAGCACCAGTCTACGTATCGGAAAAAGATATAAACTCCATTGGTAGATACAACAGGACGAACGACTTCTTTTTTAAATCTCACAGAGGCAACTTGATCTGAATCAACTTTAACTTGACCTCACCCTTTCCTCACCTCATCTGATGGAAAGCGATGATGAGGTTGACAATGCCTTTATCTTTGTCTAGAAGAAACCTCTCAAGACTAGAAAACTCCAAGGATGTAGATTTCTACAAAAACATGTTAATATAATCTCTTACCTTTAGGATCTTGGACCTTGACCGCTTGAGTGTTAGAAGACGGTGGCGACATTCCAGCTTCATTGACAGCTGTGACCCTGAACTCGTACTGGCGTCCTTCCACGAGGTTCTTGCAGGCGAGCTGGTTGGCAGCGCAGAGCACTGGACTCACTCGGCTCCAGGTGGAGCTGCCTACTTCCCGCTTTTCTACCCAGTAGCCTGGAGATGATGGGAAATGTGAGTACAATGAAGCAATTGTGCTCAAATTTCAAATCACTATACCTTCGAAATGGCCACTATTTTATCGACTTAGGTTTTTGGCGATATAATTTTAATCGTCTTTAAATGACAAACCTATACAGTTCTACTTATTAAAGAAATCTTTCAATGATTTATGCCTCTAGTCGCACCTTTTACACCCTTATCTTTATACTCGTAAAACTAGTAATACCTTTGGTATTAAATTAGAATAATATTTTTTTAAACGACCGAGCGTTCGCCGACTTTACAGTTGGCCTTTTCAAGGTTGACTCTGTATAGCTCGGTCCTTTAAAAACAATGACGTTATTGAATAAAAAGCGAGTAAAACCCGGTATAAATTGTGTTTTCCTTTAGTTTTATAAAGAACTGTGACGCAAGGAATTGTAATCGACGCTAAAATGATTAAGTGACCATGATGTTCCGAAAAAGGAAGATTAAAACTCACCCTGTATCCTCGCTCCTCCATCGCTTTCGGGTTTGTCCCATTCGAGGTGAACGAAGTCACCTCCGACTTCGAGGATCTTGGGTATGCCAGGCGCTGATGGTGGGTCGAATGGTGCTTTGGCCTGTAGGGGAAAATGTGCATTTTATATAGGCCATAGCATTATTAGTAATTATCAGCATACTATAATGTTTTAGGTTTATATCTCGCGGTTACAGAGCGCCGAAGGTTTGAAAGGCAACAGTTTTAGTAAATATTTATTTGTTTATTTATAATAAATATGATCTGAAACCACTAAACCGATTTAAAAAAAATTATCACACATAGGAAGGAAAAAAATATTATCGAGGAGTAACATAGGCTTTTGATTGCAATATTTCCACGAGATAGGGCCTTATGCGAGTGAAACAGAAAAAATAAAAATTGGCCTATGTAACGTGTAACATACCGACTTTTATTGCAAACTGACACAGGCACAGTGAACGGATATAAGCATGAAAGAAGCCTTTCCATACTAACTCACCTCAAATAATAGTGCCAAAACTTACTCTAATACGAAGTATGCATACACAAACTACACCCCACGCTACTAGCTAAGCAATTGGACCTTTGATTATATTTTCACCAATTCTATGTTGACAACGAGGACGGTCCGGCGGCAATACGGCAGTACAACCGAAGTGACAAATACGTGTCGCGGCACACTTTTTAATCAACGCGGCCTATTTTACGTGGTGTCATTTTGAAGCGTAAGGAACACTTCCATGCTTATAAACCGTTCGTTACAATATCCGTTCACTGTTCAGGAAGAAAAACATAAAAATTTACGTCTTCAAAATTTTAGTAGGATGAAGATAGATAGACCAACCAGTGTAGCTAAATTTAAGACAAACAAAATAGCAGTGTATTTACCTTAATCGGATTAGCTCCGTCAAGCGCAGGTCCGATGCCGTTCTCGTTGGCTGCATGTATCCTAAAGTTATACTCTTGTCCTTCTGTCAGACCTTGCACTGTAAACCTCGTGTCGCGGACAGATGACGCTATTGTTATCCATACTGTACCTACAGGACAACAAAAAGGGTTAATCTATACTTATAATAAAGGAAGAGAGGACAAAAAGTCTGTACTTGGAAATAAATTAAAAATAAAGTTGTCTAGGGACCTTAGGAAAATTAATAAACCAAAATTTTTAAAATTCATGTCTGTCTGTTACTCTGTTTGTTCCTCATACAATTGAAAACTACTAATTCGATTGAAATCTGATTTTCTATTTAGGATAGGTCTATTTTCGAGGAACGTCGTGGTATACTTTACATCGAAAACCAATCAGTACAACCAGTAATGAACGAAAAAGTCGGCTTTGGACTATTTCTACGCAGACGAAGTCGCGGGATACAGCTACAATATAAGTTACAACGATCAATTAGCCAGCTAACATTCATAAATATAACGATATAACGACAAATTTTAGTTTACTCCTTCTAAGTATAGTTTTTAAAGTATACAATCAAAAGAAATCAAAACGAGGGAATTATTATTATGTATTGAGATTAAGTCTGCAGTTTTACTGTTGTACAATAGGCTAACAGCCCAAAACAGAACCGCCATTAAAAATTTGAGGGGTTAAATAATTGAAGAGCTTGCAAAATTAAAAAGTGGTATAAGAATTTTTGAGTTTAAGAGCTGCTTCTATTTCTATTATTGAAAAAGAAACTGTAAAGTTAACGAAAGCTCGGTACTTTTGTAATAATGTCGTTATTAAATAAAACGCGAGTGAAATCCGGTAAATATTTTGTTTTGTGTGGACAAAATTTTGATAGAACTTACCACTAATGTCACAACGTTCAACGACGTAGTGTGTAACGGGCATGCCTCCATCGTACGCAGGAGGTCTCCACGCTAGCGTGCACGAGTGACGCGTGATGTCGGTGGCATCTAGAGGACCTTGCGGCGGTCCCGGCAGACCGGTCACTGTTATCGAGAACGTGTCCGAAGTCTCGCCTGAACTGTTCTTGATGGACACCTTGTAGGTTCCTGGGGGAAATGGGTGGGGTTAGAAGTACTGTTGACGATTGATAGTGTCGATAGTTTTGCCCTATATCAAAAAACATAACACTTCCTTTGGCAGTAGTGTAAAAAGTATGTCCTATGGGTAGCGTAAAACAATCGATAAGGCAAAACTATCGATATTATCGATACTATTGTACTAAACTTCGCTATCGATAATATTGATAGTTTTGCCCTATATCTAAAAACATAACACTTCCTTTGGCAGTATTGTAAAAAGTATGTCCTATGGGTAGCGTAAAACAATCGATAGAGAAAAATTATCGATAGTATCGATACTATTGTACTAAACTTCGCTATCGATACTATTGATAGTTTTGCCCTATATCTAAAAACATAACACTTCCTTTGGCAGTATTGTAAAAAGTATGTCCTATGGGTAGCGTAAAACAATCGATAGAGAAAAATTATCGATAGTATCGATACTATTGTACCAAACTTCGCTATCGATACCATCGATAGTTTGTCCTATAGATAGCGTAGCAAGAAAGTATGTCCTATGGGTAGCGTAAAACAATCAAACTATTGATAGTATCGATACTGTTGTACCAAACTTCGCTATCGATACTATCGATAGTTTTGCCCTATAGATAGCGTAGCAAGAAATATGTCATATGGGTAGCCTAAAACAATCGATAGGACAAAATTGTCGATAGTATCGATTTATACCAATAGTGCCAAGTAGTTGTGCAAAGGTGTTTCAGAAGTTAAATATTTAAGGCCGGCTTAAAAAAAGATTCTTAAACATCTTTAAGCTTATATACGTTATTAGGATCTGTCAGATTATAAAAAAACGTTCATAGAGTAACAACATAATAGCAATCTTCTATTTAAGAGTACAATCTTCGATTTTCCGTATCTATATTAATAAAAGAGAAAGTCACTGACACACTCACTCACTTATATATCACGAAATCTCAGAAACTACAATTAGTAGAAGTCTGGAATTTTGCATACGGGTTCCTTTTATGACGAAGGTGCTCGATAAGAACGGATTTTTCGAAATTCACCCCCTAAGGGTGTAAAATGAGGGTCGAAAGGTTGTATGAAACTTTTTTGTAATTTAAATATAGGTACTTTTAAATGGTCTGTCTTATGCAAGCCGCTGTGAGTTACGTTAAATGCATTATTTTATTGATGTTTCTAAAAAAGCCGCGCACTCAAATCATTAATTGAAATATTGTACATATTTTTTAGAAACATCAAGTAAACTATCGTGTCTTCGAAACGCGATCTCCAATGAAAAGAAGACACAAGAAAATCATGGGGTTACTTTTTTTTTGTTTATTTTTTGTTGCAATGATCATGTGATTCACAATGTCGCATATTTAGGGCTATAGTGCAACCGGAGCACTGTTTTACAATTAAAAAAAATACACAACCGCATCCACAGACGCACAACCCGCCCAACAACATCCGACCCACCCCGAGACTCGGGTGTAATGGTGTAAACTCGTGCGTGTAGTGCGGCATCAGCCAAGTATCACTCACCCATATCATCCTTAGAGATATCCTTGATGAAGATGAGCAAGTAGTCATCGAACACGGTGTACTTGATGTGCGGAGACTCCTTGACAGGGTGTCCGTTGTGGGTTAACGTGACGTCTGCAGGCTGGTCGCCTGTGTACAGGATCTTTATCTTGGTGTTCTCGTGTTCCGGCAGGTGCAGATCGCCTGGCATGCGAGTAATGCGTGGCGGGTCTGGGGAGTAAATATAAGTATATAAGTAATTAAATAGATTGGGACGATCAACACAACGCCATCTATAATACTTACTATTCCACCAAATAATACCAATGACACAATAAAATGTAATGAGACAGTATAATTCCAGTAATTAATTCGTACTTCTAGATTGATTGATTACTTACATAAGATTGATAACTTCGTACTTTTCATAATAAAATTGCTACCTATCTAGCCTTAAACAGCTTTATTTGTCAATCTTGACATCAAACTCAAAATACATTTATTCTGTAAGGTATTTTCACATGATTGTTTTGACTAAATAACTCCTGCTTTTTTAATGGATTTTCCCCTTACAAATATTCCCTTTTTAATCTCAAAAAGGGATAAATTCCCAAAAACTCCTACTTAGTTCTCGCATACGACTCAAAAAGCCGTCTGTGGAAAAATTTAAATCTTAACATTATACTTTTTCCATAATTTTATCGAAATTAGGTACTCACTTCCGATCTTCAAATGTCCGGTGCAGTAAATGAATCCAATACTGTTAACGGCCTCGCACGTGTAGTCACCCTCGTCGCCTTCCGCGGCTTCCGTGATGTTCAGCTTTAGCACGCCGTCACGAGATTCAGCGATAAACCTAGAGAAATAAATATTATTTGTCGTTTTTATATGGAAACTGAAGAATTTATAATAATAGCATTGGATCCTTTCGATAGAAGCTACATATGACAGAGTTCCATGTCATTATTTATCAAAGTTAGAATATTTCAAGTAGATATGCCTAAAGCATTAAAAAACAAATTACAAGATATTATTATACACTTCCCATCAAAAAAATCGAAACACCTCAGTAGTTTGAAAGAGTTTGACTTATTCTTATATTAAACAAATAAAACTATAATAATGCAAGTTTGTTGCGGATATTATAAGGTAACGTTTAACGAAGATTAATGTTTCAAATTAAAAGTCTTTAGTTATCGTGTTTAGTCCAACAGGTACGATTTTACCCTTAAAGAAAAATTTAAGAAATGTTGGAAGTAAAGACGTAAAAAAAAAGGTAAAAAATGTTTATTCAACATTTTTTGCCTTCCCGGGCTCTAATGACTGTTCTCATGGTATACATGAGGAAATAAAATAAGTATAACTCATTTCGTAAATTTGTTTTTATTGCTCAAGGCATATTTAATAGACTACACGCAACATTCAAATTCTTAAATTCGCTGCTCGAGATGGGAACTTGCGTGACCGAGCGGTTTAGGCACTGGAGTATTGATCCAGGGACGCGAGTACAAATCTCGCCGCAAGTAAATTTTTGAAGATGAATTTTTTCTTAAAAATATTTCAAGTATAACTCATCCCATCCAATAGTTATTTGTAGTACTGTTTCGATTTTTTTGATGAGAAGTGTATTTAACTCGAGGTTGACCTAAAGCCAAGAAAACTGACCTGGTTCCCAAGACAAGTTCTCTGCCGTTCTTAAGCCAGCGTCCCTTGGGCATGGGGTTGCCGGTGGCGACGCACTCGAGGGTGAAGGGTCGGGCGAGCGGCGCCGCGCAGTGCGGCGGTAACCGCTTCACCCACTCCGGCTTCGTGCCGCCCAGCTCCTCGCCCGTCTTCACTGGGAGCGTGCACGTCGACGGCTCCGATTTACCTGGGAATACAAGTTTTAATTAAGAACTTAGAAATATTTCGACACGTGATTCCTGTGTAGCTCAGTGGTTAGAGCAGTCGCCTGGTTAGCGAAAGGACGCAGGTTCGAACCCTGTCATGGGGATTTTTTGAAAATATATTTCCTTGCTAAAAATATTTCTAAGTTTAAAATGCCTTGAGCAATAAAAACAAAAAGAAATATTAAGTTTTAATTTGTAAAAAAAAACTTAAATACAGTTGGTGCCTGTTGTTATTTATGATAGAACAAGAATAAAAAAAACTTTTAACTTTTGAGATTAGTATCTACGTGGAATATAGAAATGTGACTAGAGAATTTGTGTCATCTACAAAGTTTAATGATGTGTAAATAGAAAAATAATGCAGTTTTTTTTTTGCAATAATCATATGACGAAACTTATTCTTAGTTTTTAATCGTATTGTTTAACAACGTGACAAAGCGACTCACGCAACGGGCAACAAACAACGCGAATAAAACCCAAAAATGAGTTCCATTCCAATTCAACGTCGCGAAAACAGAAGAAAAATCAAAGTGATCGTGTGATTTACATTAACTTCACATTACGATAGTTATTATCTAAAGAATAAGGATCTCACCAGCAGAGTTGACAGCGATGATCCTGAACTCGTACTCTTGCTTCTCGTTGAGGTTCAGAGCTGTGAATGTCGTGTCCTGTACGTTGTAATCGTTGCATTTCACCCAGACCGAGCTGCCGACATCGCGGCGCTCGATTATGTAGCCGGTTACGCGAGAACCTGGATATTAAGACCATATTAGTGTATGCTAGTACTTTGGAAGACACATTTAGCAGATAGTGCCTGTTGATAGCACTCGTTAGGTCAAGTAACATGCCTTTGGGCAACCTGAAAACTCTTAAACGCTAGAAGAAGAATAACACACGAAATTGAACTCCATCATTCATCTCAACCTTTATCCGTCCACTGCTGAACATAGGCCTTCCCCATTTGACGCCCCAAATAGCGATCAAGAGCTATCTCCATCCACCGACTCCCCGTGATCGCTATAATGTCGTCGGTCCACTGAGTAGGTGGTCTTTAAACATCCCGTTTCGCATTCGAGGAGGAACGAAATTGAACTTAAGTACATTGAAATAGAGTTCATGTGGTTTGGCCGATAAGTAGATGGACAAATAATCTAGAAAAAATCTCTTACAGTTTGCACAACTCCTCTCAGAGTTGTGCATACTGTATGAGACCAATCGCTCTGGATATCTATGGGAAAGCAAAACAACTTGAGGAAACTGACATGTCCTGGGACTAAACATGGTCCTAATGCATTGGAAATTGCCAACTTGAAATGGGGTACCATGGCGTCTTTAAAAGAAGGCTCCAGGCCATAAAGTGGGTCAAATTATCGAACTAAAATAGTAGATTGTTAGACAAGGGCTGAAGGTCAAGCATTTCACCTGAGATATTTTTGGCGAAATGAGAGCGCCAATACTTTGAGGGTGAAACGCGTGACCTTCACCCGAGTTAAACACTCAACTTTTCTTAAAAATATATTTTCACCTCTGTTTGACTTTTCTTTGGGTTATCAAGCCAGGTTTTGAAAGTGGCTCATTTCATCTCTAGGGTTGAAAGTAAACTTCATTTTTTAATTAATGCAACCATTGGACACTTCTTTCTATAGAAGTATGGTCAAATACATGCTTGACCTTCAGCCCTTGTATTACAATCTACTATTACATACCTCCGTCACTAGCCGGCGGGTCCCAACTGAGATCGACGTAGTTCTTTCCGACACGGGCTGCCCGGGGATCCCTCGGTGGTAGAGGCGGTCCGGCGCGGCCGCGTGGCTTGAACAGCTGCGAGCTTCCGGAGTACTTGCTGAAGCCAGCCGCGTTCTTAGCGCGCACTCGGAATTCGTACTCGTGGCCTGGTTCTAGGTTGTAAGCCTGGAAGGGGAAAATGGGTTAGATTCATTTAACATTTGGCGCTGGTAATATGAAATTAAATTATTTTTTTCGGGTTAAATCGTTTTTATTTTATTATATTTTTACATTTTTAGACGCCTGATTGACTTTAGGTGTTTTTGAAACCTCCTTGATCATGGATAAAAAATCTCAATATAATACAAGCAACGCAATTAAACCGAAAAATGACTTTTGGTAAAGGAATTGTTAAGCAAATATTTATAGTTGGACACGGGTACCCACAGCTGTTCAAACAGTAAGCCGAGACTATATAGAATTTACTTGGATCATCCCTAAAAGGCAATTCTCAGGCGTCTGTCGGTTTTGTTATTTATAGTATTCAATACTAAAGTAAGAAAATGAGGATGTTAAATGGAAAAAAAAACTTTCGTTAAAAAAACTTTTGACATTTCACACTTAAAGAAACGCTTTCCAAAAATTTCGCACCCGACAGGACTTGAACCTGCATCTCTGGGGATCCGTCCCAACGCCTTTTCAAAAATTGGAAGGAATGTAGGAAACACTTTAAAAATATATCAAACACAATCTCCATTTATTACAAAATACTCGATTGGCTTATGTAATTTCTTTGAGCATCTATTTCGAAAAGTTATTACTCCATGTTTTCGCAACTAGCCCTTTAACTGGGCCATCTTGCATTGCATGACTTTAAGCCATGGGTCTCCTCACATAAGAAAACTGCGAGCATCTCTTTCATCCCTCCCTTACCCTGTGCAATATTGTGCACAGGGAAAGGGAGTTAAATATTTAGCACGGTGCAATTTAGTGTGTCTTCGGACAACAACCTTCAAGGACAGAAACTTACGAGACACTTGAAACTCTTCCATCCCCCCTTACCTGGTAAGTGCAGTCCTTAACAAGGTAGTCAGCAGCGGACCACAGGCCGTCCTGCACGTCGCGGAACTCGATCCTGTATCCCTGGATACGCGCGCCGCCGTCAGAGCGCGGCCGGTCCCACACCACCGTGGCGGTGGAGCCGTCCCACTCGACCACGCGGGGCACGCCCGGCGCGTCTGGGACTGTGAACGGGAACTGTGCCCCGAATGAGAAATACGGTTAAAACTAGTAGTTCGCCCCGAACTGAGACCTCACGACCTCCTATCTCCCCAACCCTCTACCGATTCGGCTCATCTTCGAACTCACAAATTTTATTGACCTAAACTACGCGTATACCAAAATTCATGAAGATCGGAGCTACGATACTCAAGTTATCGTCGAACAAACATACACAGGCCCGTCTACACTGGTCAAATAGTAAAAAATCTACAATTGACAACATCTCACCTTGTAAGAAGCGAGAATGAGAAAAAATGCTTGAATAGAAAAAAACCTATTCACTCTAGACTTGAAGACTCCAAGACTGTCTGTCGCGACAACAACTAACTAACTTAAGTAAGTAGCTTAAGTTATTGAAGTTAAATAATTTATCCTCTTAACGAGAGAAAAATAACAGATCAAATGAGGAACAAACAAAACGTTCAGATTTATTAACTGTTGCTTATTTTAAAAATAATTTGTCCACTTCCATCAAAACAATGAATGACAAAGTCATTTAAGGTTTAGCACAATGAATTATAGAAGATTCAAAGAAAACGGCAGTGTAAGTCCTATCAACTTTAATTTGCCTTACCTTGGCAGTAATAGGATCATCCATAGTCAAAGGTTCAGAGACACCGTATTGGTTCTCAGCCCGCACACGGAATGTATACTTATGGTTGGGTTCTAGACCCATCACGTTGTAGTGACAGCTTCGGACGAACGACGATATCTTCACCCAGATCTGTTACGCAAGAAAGGGAATTAATAAATATATCCGATATTGAGTTAAGGAAGGCAAGCTGAGGTTGTCGCAAATGATTTCTTTGCACCATATTTAACTTTTTTAACTGTTTCTTAGCCTACAAGTTGCATATCATTTCATGGACTGCTCATCAAGAATCAGGATGCATATCCGTTGCATAATGAGTAGACCTTATGTCATACAGTTGGACCTACACACTAGCCGAAAAGTCAGACGTGAAAATACAATTCCTTGAACAAACTGCTAGACTTACTCCGTTATTGTCAATCTTCTCCACGACGTAGTTGGTGACAGGCGAGCCGCCGTCATCTAGCGGTGGTTTCCATGACAACGTGCAAGTGTCGGGTGTGATGTCGTACGCGTCTAGTGGGCCCACTGGTGGGCCTGGTTTGTCTACTACTAGCACCTGGGTGGAGATAAATTGGACATGTAAGTTTTAAACGTATTACTCATACATAACCCAGATACAGCTAATGATCTTTATTAGGACACCGATGCTCCCGCCTGCACAGCCTGCAGTCCATGTCGCTTTATCTGGGTTAAGAGAGTAGTTGTCGAGATTGCAGTTGCAAAGTTTGAACCCGAGTGAATTGGATCCAAAATCGTAGAATAAAATCCAAATTTTAAAATCCATTAAGTCCAAAGATAATTTCTGAAACTTTTCAAGTGAGCTACATAACACTATTTAACGAATCTAAGTGGTACCTAACATTTAATCGCAGAAGACTCAGTTGGCGAAATTTGTGGCGAAAAATGGGAGTGGCATATCCCATTTGCATTTGCAATGGGCAAATGCTGCTAAGAAAGAAGAATATTTAATCGTAAGCTTACCCTGCAAGTAGCACTGTCCGATCCCTCGCTGTTAACCAACTGTATCGTATACGATCCAGTGTCAGTTCTCTTAGCGCTTGAGTTGAGGAACACCGTGTCGATGTCAGACGTCACGAATCGGATACGGCTGTCCGGGTATATTTCGTCGTTGTTTACTATCCATGACACCTGGGAATAATAGTGAGATGTTGGTTTAGTCTTTTCTAACGAAGACATAGGTGCATATTTGTTTTTAGGGTCCCATAGGTAATTCCTGAAGGTTGATAACTTTTTAAGAGGATTTAGCGGCAGCTCATCAACAGTCACCAGCCTAACAGTCAGTTTGTTTTTCATAAGCAAAAGTACCAGCTTAAATGCCGTCTTCAAGTAAAATTTGCGTTACGACGTCACTTTATAGCGTTACTTTGACTTTAACTTCGATGAAGAAACTTGCCATAAGTCGTAGTGTCAAAGGATTTGACTGTGTTCCGATACATAGCCCGGGTGTAGTTATGAAGGAAGTCGAAACTTGTTCTAAATTAACTGTGGTATATGCTAGAACGCTTATTTATATATTTATATTAAAAAAAAACTCACCTTTGGCCGAGGGTTGCCAGTGAACGGCACTGTGATCTTGATCTCCTCGCCAGCAATAACAATAATATCACGCAAACTGAGATCGCTTGTGATCTTCGGCGAGTTAGGAGGTGCCGATGCGCGGATCGTATCCGAGCTCTGAGAATATGGGCCTTGTCCCGCCGCGTTAACCGCAGAAACACGGAACTCATACTCGTGGTTCTCAATTAGACCCATAACTTTGTAGGTCGTGTCAGGAATGTGCGCGTGCGACGCTTTAGTCCATTTATCTTCAGTAATCAATCGTTTTTCGAGTATGTAACCCGTGATTGGTGAACCACCATCGTGTCGTGGCTTTGTCCATGTAAGTGTGATACTGGTTTCTGTAGTTTCGACGGATTTAGGTGCGCCGGGCGCTGCTGGCGGATCGAATGGATGTCTTGCCTTTATCGGCTCAGCCGTTTGAGCGGGATCTGATTGACCGTATTGATTCTCAGCCATGACCCTGAATTCGTAGCTCTTGCCGACGGTCAAGTTCTTAACGCGTAAGAATGGAGTAGTAACATAGCCCGATACTTTGGTCCAGTTAGGCGTGCGAGCTTCACGTTTCTCAATGACGTAGTTGGTGATTTCTCCACCACCGTTGTCTTTCGGCGGGTTCCAGTAAAGTGTGAGCGCTTCGCCTTCGAATTCATCGGCGCGCAGGTTTTCTGGTTTACCGGGACGATCTAGCACACGGACGTTGATTGTTGCTGTGTCGTAGCCAGATGGGTTACGTAATTGAAGTCTGTATTGTCCACCGTCGGAACGTTTCGCGTTCTTGACGACGAACGAAGCGCTATCGGGTGTAATCTTCTGGAATATCCTAGAATCTCCATCGACGTCAAGTAAGTTATCATCCCTGAACCATTGAGCGGTCGGTTGCGGGAAGCCAGTGTAGGGTACGTGGATAGAGAAGTCTTCTCCCGCACGGACCGTGATATCGCGAACTCCACCAAGATCCATGCAAGGTTTGTTCGGTTGTTCGGCGATGGTAATGTCGCCAGTGGATTTGCTCGGGTCGGACCTTCCGACGTCGTTAACGGCGATGACGCGGAATTGATAATCGTCACCTTCCTTGAGGTTAGGTACTGTATGTACGAGGGTCGGAACTGGTACGTCGTTGACGTCCTTCCAGTCCTTATCGCCCTTGCCTTTCTGTTGTACGATGTAACCCTTGATCTTTGAATTGCCGTCGCTCTTGGGCGGACGCCATGAAAGCGTGACCGAGTCTTTGGTAATACGGTCGGGTTTGGGTGCCTCTGGCGGGCTCGGCTTAGTACGCTGAGTTTCTGCCGTGATAGGCTCGGTGGGCTTGCTAGGTTTGCCAGGACCGGCTTCGTTAACAGCGATAACACGGAATTCATAGCGGTTACCCTCGCGTAAGTCCGGCACTGTGTAGCAGGTGTTTGGCGTCGGGTAGTTGTTCACCTTCACCCATTCGCCTCCACGCTCGCGTTTTTCGACGTAATATCCAGTAATAGGCTTTCCGCCGCAGTTAGCCGGCGGTTGCCATTCCAAAGAACAGCTATTAGCAGTGTATCCAGTAATCTTTGGTGTATCAGGTGCGTCTGGTACGTCGAATGGACTCTTAGCCAGCGTAGGCTTGCTTTCGAGCGGTTCGGAAACGCCATATAAATTCTCAGCGCGAACTCGGAACACGTATTTCTTGCCTTCAGTGAGGTTCTTAACAGTGAAGGAACATTTCGGGCAGAATCCGGCGACGGTTCTCCAGTCGTTGACTCCAAACTCGGCCACTTCGACGACGTAGCCAGTGATCTCGCTACCGCCGTCATCTGTCGGTGGCTGCCATGTAAGGCTTATAGAATCGTGAGTGACTGGTGTCGGCACTAACGGTCCTCTTGGCTGTCCAGGTTTGTCTACTACGATAACTTCAATATCGGCGGAATCCTTTCCGTGGTCATTAGACGCAGTAATAGTATATTTACCAGCGTCATCTCGAGTAGACTTTTCAATAGATAGTTTAGTTTCATCATTCTTAGTTTCAGCGGATAATCTGTGAGACGGCACGAGTGTGACCGATCCCTTGGTCCAAGTGATGGTTGGAGTTGGTGCTCCTGAGATTGGAATGTTAATATTAATAGGCTCCCCGGCGCGAACCTTGACCTTCTTACCGATGAGGTGGTCGAGATGAAGTTTAGGCTTCTCCTTCATCGGTTTGGCGATAAACACGTTCGAGGCGTCGGAAGGTTGGCCAGGTCCAGCTGCGTTCACAGCTGTCACCCTGTATTCGTACTGATGACCTTCTTGTACTCTGTCGTCATCATACTCATTATTTCTGACAGGATCCTTGTTCAGTTTGATCCAGCGGCCAGTAGCCTTGTCACGTCTCTCGACATCGTATCCGATGATATTCGATCCACCGTTAGATATAGGTGATGACCATTTGAACTTAATATGATCTTTGTCGGCAGACACGAGTTCAGGTTTGCCTGGTTTACCAGGAGTCGTGTATTGGTTCTTGGCAACGATTGCTCTGTCCGTCACTAAAGGTTCGGAACGTCCTTGTAAGTTTTCAGCGAAAACTCTAAACTCATACTTAGTGCCTTCAGACAATCTCGGTACGGTAGCGTGTGTATTCTTCGGGTTGACATATGTCACAGCTGGTACCCATCCACCTCCGTGGGTCAAATCGCGTTTCTCGATGACGTAAGCTGTCAATTCACTACCACCATTATCCTTGGGTGCTACCCAGGATAACGTAACGGATTGAGCCGTAATTTCTTCATATTGGAACGGTGCCTGTGGCGGTGCTGGAACATCTAGGACGATCAATTCGAAACTACCCTCATCAGTTCCAGAGTCGTTCTTTAAATGCAAGTTGTATTTGCCAGCGTCGGAACGCTTGCAATTCACAGTGTGAACAATCGTGTGGTGTCCTACTGAAGTAACAGTCGTTCTTTCGTTAGCAGTGACAGGTCTTCTATCACAAGTCCACGAGACTTCCGGAGCTGGTTCTCCAATAAAGTCGACGTCCAAGTGGAAAATGAGACCAGCCTTAATGCGAATCTCTTTAAGAGGAGTGAGAATCTTAGGCGCGACGAATCTGTCCTTAGCGCAGATAATATCAGAAGGCTCGCTAGGTTCTGATTGTCCAGCTTGGTTAACTGCAATCACTCTGAACTCGTAGTCTTGTCCTTCTGTTAGATCTGGAACTGTAGCCTTGTTTTTGTTAGGTGGTACATGAACAGCGTTCACCCAGTACGGGCTGCCCTTTTCTTTCTTCTGAATTATATATCCAGTAATCGGTGCACCTCCGTCAGATTTCGGTGGAGTCCATTCGAGGTCGACGTGGTCCTTGCTCCAGTCAGTAGCTTTAGGCTTGCCGGGAGCAGATGGTTCATCAAATTCGTTCTTGGCAACGATAGCCTTGCCTAATTCCAGAGGTTCAGATTGGCCGATAGCATTTACAGCACTGACTCTGAACAAATACTCCTTCATGTGAATCAGTCTTGTCACTTGGTGTGACAAGAAAGTACTCATGCCTGCATCCGACCAAGTTCCTCGAGTAAGATCCATCTTTTCAATAACGTAGTGCAGGATCGGTGATCCACCATCATCTAAAGGTACCTTCCAAGATAGTGAGCAAGAGTCTCTAGTAATATCAGATATAACCAGAGGTTTCTCTGGTCTCGATGGTTTGTCTAAGACTGTGACTTGAGCAGTAGCCGAACATATTCCCAGGTCGTTCTGAAGGGTTAGTTTGTAAACGCCTCCGTCCGCGCGGACAGAGAATGGAATGTCTAAAATGACCCTATTGTGCAGAATCTGGATATCGATTCTGTCGGTCGGCTTGACCACTTTTCCGTTGATTTGCCATTCGACCGTTGGCTTAGGAGAAGCTTCGATCGGTATTTCGTACTGAATCCTCTGTCCAGCCTTGACAGTTTTGTCGGCGAGTAGCATTTTATCGAATGTTGGGATGCAGAATCGAGGTTTAGCGATTTGTGACATGGAAGCGTCACTAGGTTCACCGTTTCCGGCTTTATTGACAGCAATAACTCGGAATTCGTATTCTTCTCCTTCCTGCAAGCCTGGTACCGTTGCTGTAGTTTGGTTCCCAGGTACTGTAGCAGCCATTTCCCAAGGTCCGTAACGCTTCTTAGCCTCGATAATATAGCCAGTGATAGGCGATCCACCATCCTTCTTTGGCGGAACCCATTCGATATCCATATGATCTTTATCCCAATCTTTGACGACAGGGGTTCCCGGTTTGTCGGGAGTTCCGTAGGGATCTTTAGCCGTAACTGGTTCCCTACCAACCAGAGGTTGCGATTCTCCTTGTTTGTTAACAGCGCGAACTCTAAAGTTGTAATCGTGACCTTCGATAAGGTGATCGATTCTGATGCTGCACGCTTGGACTTCTCCCGCAGGGATCCATCTGAGATTCTCTTGGTCCATTTTCTCGACGACGTAGTGAGTTATTTCAGCACCACCGTCATCTTTAGGCGGTCTCCAGCGAAGAGTGCAGCCAGATTTGGTAATATCATCAGCTCGGAGCGGGCCTTCAGGTGGTGTAGGCACATCCAAGACTGTAACTTTAACAGTGGCCGTATCAGTTCCGTTAATATTCTTGGCTCTGAGAGTGTAAACTCCAGTATCGGCGCGTTTAGCATCGACAACACGAACTTTAGTGCTGTGGTCATCGTTAACAACCTTGATTCTATCTGTATTCATTACTAGATTATCGCCCAGTAGCCATTCCTTTGTGGGTATTGGTTCACCTGCAACTGGTACGTCCAGTTCGAAGTTCTGGCCAACTTTGACTTTGATGTCGAACATGAAATTCCTGTCGATTTTGGGTGCAAGGTTCTTGGGCCTGGCAAGATGAGGTGCAGTTCCGTCTGAAGGTTCTCCCTTTCCAGCTTTATTGACAGCTCGAACACGGAATTCGTAAGTGTTTCCTTCGATTAAGTCCGGAACTTTGCCGGTTGTTACATCGCCTTCGATCTGAGCACATTCCTCCCAGTCGGGCGAGAATCTATCCTTCTTTTCAATGACGTATCCTGTGATGGGCGCTCCTCCATTGCTTTCGGGCCTTGTCCATTCGAGTTCGACGAAATCTTTGTCGAAGTCCTTGACTTTGGGTGTGCCAGGTTTGCTGGCGACATCGAACGGATTCTTGGCTTCGGTTGCATGGGGCGTCGTAAGAGGTTCTGAACGACCTTGCCTGGGGAAAGAAAGAAAAATATAATTAATTTAAAGATTTTCTTGTTAACAGCTTTAACCATTCTTTTAAGTTTTCTGTTGATTGTTCGTATAAGCAGATAAAAAACAAAATGTGCAATACTGTTTTGTTAAAATTACATATTTTGCTATTTTTTGGCATAATGAATAACGACCAGTCTCTTCATAACAACTAAAAGTTAAAGCAAAAAGTAACGACACAAAGGAAAATTCCTAGCTTAGCTGTTACGTAGGCACGACCAATAAACGGGCAGTTTCGATTTGATTTCGATTAGTCTTCGTTTTGGTCTTGGAACATAAGATATAATTACCTGTTAACAGCCCGAACTCTGAACTTGTACTTGTGTCCAGGCTGCAGGCCGTCGACAGCCAGGCTGGTCTCAGGCCCGTCGGTCTCCCCGGCCTGGACCCACCGGCCCGTGGCCTCATCCATGCGCTCCACGATGTACTTCTCAACGGGCTGGCCTCCGTCGTCGGAAGGTGGGTTCCAGGATAGTTTGGCACCTTTGTCGTGGACATCGGACACCTGGAGATTATAATTAGTTTATAAGATACGAAATTCATATTATCAATTCGATTTTTAATCAATCTAGATGCGTAATTTTCCATTCTGTCTACAAGCAAGAAGTCTGAAAAGGCTACGAAACGTCGGAACGGCATTGCAATAATACTTATCATAAAAACAACGCAATTAAAACCGGAAAATGAGTTTTATCTAGATATAATAGAGAGTGAAGCAGTTTATGAAGAATTTAAGTTTATTTTCGTTGTTCTACTCGTCTAGGAGAACAAAGATTTTTTCATATTTTTTTTTAATTGGCCTTTTTTATAGATTGTAAGGTTTCACGTTATTATGAAATAATTCACGACTTTTGTGGGATTCTACAAATCTTAGGTTAGTCTGTCAATAAAATGTCGCAATGCCATTTATCAAAAAATCATGAGTCTATTTAATAAGGAAGTGTTTAACAGCAAAAAAATAGAAGCCGAAAATCGGGCATACTAACCTTAAGCGGCCCACCCGGCGGGCTTGGCACGCTTAGCACAATGACCTCCACTTCGGCCACGTCTTTGCCGTTAGCATTCTCTGCCGTTATGGTGTAACGGCCACTATCGGCACGAGTGGCCACCTTGCAGTTCAACTTGGTGTTGTAGTCCGAATGCTGGACCTTGGTGTCGCCGGAGGATTTCACTTCTCTCTTGCCGAGGAACCATTTGGTTTCGGGCATCGGTTCTCCGGTCACCTGGATAAATAGAATGGTTTTCAGTATTCATAATACAATTAAATTTTTTTAATAATAATTAATCTGGCTTTGCTTGTCTAATTGCTCGGTTGACTAGGGTAATCAATTTTTTCAAAAATCAAAAAAATTCCAATTGTTTTTTTTTTTTCAAAATCAGGGACGCAACTTCTTTCAGCATCGTTTGCCATCTCTTGTAGTTTAGAATATCTCCCTGAAAGCCCATCGAAATTGTTCACCCTGTATACCCTGCGTCTGAGTGCGAATCATAATACTTAAAAATTTCACTTATGAACGGCTGTACTACTACACAGTAGAATTGGCAGAAATTATAATCGTTAAAACCATCAGCAATACCATTAGCAATCATTCCTGTCTTATCCTATAACCACTACCACTAAATGATTCGTCTTGGGATATTAGATACAGCAGATTTTGGACTAAATCGCGGCTGTGTTTGCGCTTGCATTATGGTACTAACCTTGACATCAAATCCGAACTTCTGTCCAACCTTGATCTTGATATCGATAAGGTTAGTCCTGTCGATCTTAGGAGCAAGGTTCCTTGGTTTGGCCACGATGGGATGTGTGCTGTCACTGGGCTCGCCAGGTCCGGCCTTGTTTACTGCGCGTACTCTGTACAACATTGCACGATAGCACGTTAATAAGCTAAATAACTTTTGGGCCCATTTTTATGTATATTATGTGCTTTATGTCGCATTTCGGAGTCTTATGACCATATTGAGAAATGACGACTTAGGAACCGTCTCCACGAGTGTTAGAATCGCGGCGATATTATCGTCGAGCCACTTATTTCTATATGATCTCTATGAACGTGTCTCCACACGGCGATGTTTACGCGGCGGTGTGTTGTATAGAAATAAGATTCTAACACCGCGATTCTAATGCTCGTGGAGATGGTCACTTAGGCTAATGGCCACTTCAACACTATAACCACTTCTAGCTTTCATTGGATGGTTAGGAATATAAATAAATTCTGGGACGAATGTTATGTTGTGTTATACTTAGGGACACAGGTGACCCGCACAAAAATTTAGTTTTTGATAAAATAATCATCATTAGTTATTTTTTTCAAATATTTCTAAACCGAGTCTTAAGATTCGTAGGACATCTTAGGGACCATTAAATTATTGTTATGTTTTGTACTTTGGGTCAAAAAAATGCACAGATTCATCTAAAATTTAGTCGCTTAACCAATTACGGACTCAGGTAGGCCGCTCCAAACCAAACATTAGTCGTTGGGGCTTAATGCCCGCCTCGGGAGAGATAAGCGATTGTCGGGCCCTAATACAAACTATGGAACATGTCCTCTAATGCCCACTGTGCCCAATACTTGTATGATGGACGACCTCAACGAGGCTAATGATTCTGCCATCACTGTTGTGGCAGTTTTGGGCGAATGAAGTATAATTGTAAATAGAAGACCTAAAATGTATTATGTTTTGTCTGTATACGTGTACGTAAGGCGAAACAATCATCTCGACATGAAATTACCTGAACTCATAAGTCTGTCCTTCAATAAGATCAGGCACAGTCGCAGTGAGCGAATCAGCCGGTACTTCAACTGCCTTCTCCCAGTTTCCGAACTTGTCTTTCTTTTCCACGACGTATCCGGTAATGGGGGCGCCACCGTCTTCGCGGGGTGGCGTCCATTTGAGGTCCACGTGGTCTTTGTCCCAGTCCGTTACTGATGGTGTGCCTGGAGCGCCTGGGGGGAAGTAAAAAGAGGATTAGGTTTATAGTCATACTCATTATTTAACAGGCTTACACTGCTTGACAAAGATTGAAGACCGACTCCAGCCAGGCCAGAGGTAATTTTAAGTTAGCAACCCTAATAATTTTGACCCTGACGATATGGTCTCAAATGTAGCACGTTTATCTAGGAGACGAAGGAAAGAAAAGTAGAATAAATTATGCCGCTTTCTCTACTTTAGCAAACCTAGCCTATCCCAGTAGGTAAGCAGTGTTTACAGGCAGATTTTTTTTTAAATCAATAGATTTAATCGTTTGACCATTATTTAAAAGCTTGGTAATAATGTGATTATATCAAGCGCTTCAGCTAAGAGGTTACTAACCAGGTTCATCGAACGGATTCTTAGCGACGATGCGCTCTTCAGACACGAGTGGTTCCGATTCACCTTCCGAGTTCACAGCGGATACTCTGAACCGGTATTCCTTTCCGGGAGTCAAGCCGGTTACGTCACATTCTGAAGAAAAAAAAACAGACATAATATAATATTTTACTAGGTTACTTTTTTTTCAGACGCTTCAATTGCGGGGTGGGGAGCCGTTCTTGCTTTTCAGAAGTCCACCTCCGATTCTTTGTAACGTCAAGCTAGTATTAACCAATGAACTTACTAGGCTCCTCTGATCTGGCACAGGGCACCCAGCACCCAGTCTCGGTGTCTAGTTTGTCCACCTGGTAATACTCGATAGGAGCGCCGCCATCGTCTTTGGGACGTTTCCATTTCAGGGTAGCGCCTTCCTTGTGCACGTCGGATATCTGAAGTATAAATGATTAAAGACTTAAATTATATGAAATATTAAGTATACCCCATGGTTGTACCTGAGTAAGTCCAAAACCTATAAGGCGCGAAGTCCTGAGGTAAACATGCATGCAAAATGTCTACTAGTGGTGCTACGCGCTTTCACCTACATAATTCCCACTCCCAAGGTACTAACAGACTCAAAAGTAGTCAATCAAAAGTAGTACATCAAATCGGTTCCGCGTTTTAGACGTGAAAACTTAACAGGCAAACAGAGTTACTTTTGCATTTATAATATTAGTAAGCATAGATGGCATGGTCGCTATTTAACACAACCTACCTGTATAGGTCCTTCCGGTTTCAGTGGCTTGTCAGTGACAACGACATTGATAGTGACAGTGTCTTTTCCACTGGAATTGACGGCAGTCACGGTGTATTCTCCGGAATCGTCCCGTCTAACCGGTCGGACGACTAGTTTGGTAGAATAATCCGGATTATCGATTGTAACGGCTTTGGAAGCACGGAGTGGCATATTTTGGTATCTGTAGGGAAGAAAAACATATGTTGCAATCCATGCTTGGCATTAAGAAACTTAAGTTAATTCACATTTTTTTTTTAATTTTTTTTTTACGGATAAGGCACGAGAAGTCAGAAGAAGAACCATGATAAATAAATCTGGAAACTTCGAAGAAACCTCTCTCACGTATGGTCGAAGACTTTTTGATTAAAACCCTACAAAACCTGAATCGCGCTAACGGTATAACTCACCTCCATTCAACAGCAGGTGCTGGTTCTCCCGTAATCGCCGCTTCGAGTTTCAGCGTCGATCCAGCAGACAGCGTCACGTCACGCAGGTATCTTCTATCGATCTTAGGCGCCAAGAACCGTGGTTTGGCCACGAAGTTCTTGGAAGCATCTGAAGGCTTGCTCTGGCCAGCTTTGTTCAAGGCGATCACTCGGAATTGGTATTCGTTGCCTTCGATTAGACTGTGAAGAAATAAGGTTAGATCAGGTTAGGTTAAGTTAGTTAATATTAACAATGTTTAATATTAGTTTTACAATGTCAAACAATTAAATATATAAGAATTTAATTCAAGTCGTACGGTCTTAACAAAGCCTGGTGCGGTCATTACTTGGGAGGGGTGAACGATAAGGTGTTGGCACACACATCAAAATCATTTTTTCAAACTCCTCCGTGCTTCGAAAAGCACATTAAGCAGTTTATCCCCCAGCTGTCTTTAACAGGAATCGTTGGGTCTTGTTAGAGGCATTAGGGCGATCTGATTACTCTTAACATTTGGTGGGCCACACCAATATACGAACAGAAAACTTGCCTGTGGATTCGTGGCAAAATACAAGATTTAATTTTAGTGGACACGTGTAGGCAACTTTTTAAAATACCAAGTTCAAATGAACGATCTGTGATGTTTTTTAAATGTTGACTTCTCATAAAGGAGGCATTTATTATTAATGGTTTTGTGACTTAGGGAATGTTCCGCTTACCCATTGACAGTAGCACTCGGTGTAGGCGAGTGAGTTTCCAAGGCCTTCTCCCAAAGCGGGCTGTATTTGTCCTTCTTCTCGACGATGTACCCAATGATGGGGGAACCTCCGTCCGATATTGGAGCCTCCCACTTGAGGTCGACGTGACTCGCTGACCAGTCGTCTGGGACTGGCGCGGTTGGGGCGTCCGGAGTTGCTGGAAACGATCAATTTGACATAAGAGGAAGTTGCACACAGCGCCATCTAGTTCCAAATTAGCCATTTCACAGCTGAGAACAAACACGTTGTGTAGCGATTCAGAGGTTTTGCTTTTAATTTTGTGTTTTGCTATTTCAATGCCAGCTGTCAAAGAATCAACCAGGCTTAAAGGACCGATCAATTAATAGAAGGGCAGCGGTCGCCGATCGTCCCACCCCATTATCGAAATGGTAGCACAAAAATACGATGGTGTAGCCTTCAAGAAAGATTCATTGGAATATGTTGAAAGATTCATTGGAATATACACTACCGTCTGCATTTCTTCTAGATGATAGTGCTATATCTTAAGCCTCTTCGTCTTTAACTACCCGGTAACTCGGAAAACATCAAATGGTCATCTATTAATTATTTAAAAAAGCTTAAGAGGCAGTGCAGTGGCTATTTTAGTTTTTGAAATTCATATCAGTCTGCCTGTTCTTCTGTTACTTAAGCGTTAAAAACTACTGAATAGATTTAAATTTGGTTTTTATTGACAATTGGATTCAACAAGTAGACCCCGAGTAATCAACGAAAGACTAACCCAACCCATGGGTGAGTTTTTCACTGTATCATGACTATCTAGTAGTAATAATAAAACTTACTGAACGGATCTTTAGCAATGATAGATCCAAATGTCTCTAGCGGTTCGGATTCGCCTTCTTTATTGATCGCCTTCACACGGAACTTGTATTCGTGACCGGGGATCAAACCGTCCACCTGGAAATACAGGACAAGATTGTAATACGCCTTCAAGACACGTATAATAATAAATAAATATTGCATGACATTACATACAGCATTATTTTGCCCTAAATTAATCACTAGGCTTGTATTATGGGTAACAGACAACGGAAGTACCACATATTATACTTTTTTTTGTAAATCCATACATATGATACATAAAGAACCCCAGAACCAGAAACAAACATTTACGGTTAGCAAAAATATTTGTTCCCGGCGGGAATCGAACCCGCAACCGTCTGTGTTCGCCCCGCCGCGCCTCAGAGGCCGTCATAATGGCCCAATTATGAGACTTATGGCCGAATACTGACACGCTACTCATAATTTTAGCGCTACTTAAACAAAGAAGCAGCTCTCAAACTCAAAAATTGTCATACTAATTTTGAATTAGGAACTGCTCAATAATTTAAGAACCTCTCAAATTTTAAATGACGTTTCTGTATTCGGCTGTTAGAACGGAAAATCACCTGAGAAACTATAGGAAAATGCCGCAGACGGAGAAATGTTATTGTTCGAGCTGTCAGTTTATGACAGATTGAAAAACCGATAGGAGACTTGACTTTTATTCTAAAATGAGACCTAGTTATGTCAATTTGAATGCAATTTTATATGAATTTGTTAGTCAGGTAAAGAAATTTATTTATTTTTATTTTTATTCTTTCTTCGTCTCGCTACCTCTTATTTATTTAACAATCAATCCATCTCTTTCTGATATCTCTTGTCAAATAGTACCTTTTCTGTTCCTCCGTTTACGTAATATGCAGAATTAGACTAAAGTAACTTGACAAAAAAGTTGAAAATTAAATACCTACAGCGTTAAATTGCCACCAACGTTACATAACCCCTTAATAGTATTTGGGCTTATATAGAGTTTAGAGGTATCATTGACTAATGACAGTTTTTACAAATTCCTAAATATCTAACAATTAAAATGTAACACCACCGAACTATGATATTTAAAAAGGATAAAAATCTAAATCTAAATTTGAAGGCTTTTAAATTTGGAACTTATTCGACAGATATCTTTTATCCCTAGAATAAAAAATCAAGCCTAAATCATACGATGGATGATAACAACAAGCACCAAAAACCAGATTTAAGTGGGCTCCCATACAACAAGCGTCATTATTTTAAGTCTTACCTCCATCTCAGGTACATTGCCAAGGGTCTTGCCAACAGGTACCCAGGCACCGGTCTCAGGATCGAACTTCTCAACGAGGTAGGCTTCAATAGGCTCGCCTCCGTCGTCTTTAGGCCGTTTCCATGACAACTTGCATCCGTCTTTGTGGACATCAGACACTTCCAGAGGACCTTCCGGTTTCTCTGGTTTAGCTGGGGAGGAAAATAAGATAAACATTAACCGATTTCAAGAAAAGCAGGAGTTAATTTGCGGCGTATATTTTTTAAATTTTTACTGTTTACTCAAATATGATTTGGGTAGCTATCCTTATTTGAAAGATAGTTGCTCCAACTTCATCCCGTAAAAATCCGGTGAAGAGATGAATTTTTCACTCCAATGTATAAGCAGAATAGTTAATTAGGTTGACTTGCGCTACTATACTTAGCCAGGGCTAACTAAATAAGTAACTGCTAACTCTTGGGATTGGTTGTGATTATTTTGCTAATCCAAATCCGAAGAACGAATAAACCTAGCATTTTAAGAAGTTCTTAGTAAATTCATCACTTTTGGAATACGATCATTAGAATCTTAAAAACTAGGTTTCGGGGTGGTACAGCATCTGAAACTTCTCCCTCTTCACAAAACTCCTCAAAAGGCAACAAAAAATACGAAGAAAACTTACATGTAACGATAATCTCCAACTCGGCAGTATCCTGTCCGTATTTGTTGACGGCTTGAATCTTGTAGGTGCCAGAGTCCTTGCGTTTCGGGTTCGAGTGTTGGTACTTGCTCAAGTACGGCACTTCTATCACTGAATAAAATAAAAATATATAATTAGAAATGTTAAAATGGCAACCATGGACCTAAATTTCAGTAAACAAATAGGTATATTTTAAGTAAGTAAGTATGTTATATTGTAGACCACAACCTCGCTATACATTCAGTGCGGTGAGGCCAAATAATAAACTATCTCAAATTACGCATCTTTAGGACCAACAATCTAACCGATTAAGTAACACCTCCTCAATAAACCATCACATTTTTTTTTAAAGGAAATCAAAATTTCGAAGGCTTTTAAAACTGGTTGTGGTCTATTTTATTCGACAAATATATGTATTCTATAGAAAAACTAGCCTTTAGAAGAATAATGAAGACATTTTTATAAGTTACCTTTGATATCCTTCGTAAGCAATCAAAATAAGAAAACATTAATGAAAAAAATCAGAAATCTCATTTTCAAATCTAGCTTTCAATTTAAGACAGTCATTTAAATATAGACCCTAAGAAACTCACGTTTAAGTCCATTTCCGCTGGAAACAGACTTGCCGTTCAGCGTCCACGTGACGTCAGGCGCGGGCTCGCCCGAAACCTTGACGTCCAAAGATATAGGCTCTCCTTCGTGAACCTTGATGGAGCGGAGGCAGCGACGGTCGATCTTCGGGGCCACTGCGAGTATAGGATAAATAAACTTATAACTAACTAACTCACTGTCTAGTTGATTCATGCTGATCGCGAAGGAGATATGAGGAGACCTTTCATGCATCAGTTTCGAACCAAAGCTTTGGAATAGCTCATGTGTTAATTCCAGATCTTCAGCTATCTTTACTGAGTTTTATTTTAATCGTTTCAGTGGTTTTTGTTTGAAGGCTCGTTTACTTACCTCCTTTCACTCTAATAATAATACTAATAGGAAGTAAATCATCTGAACGTCACGTGTGACTCATTTACGTCAGTTGCAAGAAAGACTTGCCGAATAGAACTGTCAGCTTTAGGGAAAAATGGCCGATAATAGTTAGGGGTCCCGCGTCGCGCAATGATTAGCGCACTTGTTCGCAAAGCGAAAGACACAGGTTCGTATCTTGTCATACATTTTTTAATGGTGTATCTTTCCTTGTATAAAAAATGTAATAGATATCGTTAAGTAGTAAACAAACATGAGCAATATTATAACAATTATTTTTAAATTATCTATTTCTAAAGTGACTTACATCGCCTCGGTTTGCAAACGACAGATTTGCTAGCGTCACTGGGTTCACCAGGGCCGGCGTCGTTGACTGCCTTCACGCGGAATTCGTATTCCACACCTTCGTCCAAGTTAGGTACTGTGGCTTTCTCGTTGTCATTTGGTCCCACCTGTAAACAAAGCGATAATGAGTGGACTTTCAACGTTACGTTGAAATTGGCAGGTAACGTACTTAAGTCGATTGCATGTGATGTATTGGGTGTCTGAAGTCTTTAAAATCGATTTCGATGCATTTAAGCCGCTAAACCCCAGGACTGTTACTACTTGGGCTTGGGAAAATACACTGAGAAGTTTGCTCAACAATGATAGACAGATAACCATTTATTCCGCAATACAAAAGCACACGAGTAATTTCATTAGTAGGTATAAACAGAAGACACAAAATGTGAGGTGACCTGTGTGCTAAATTGGTGCATAATTTAAATGTCTCATCAAATTGCTCGCTCAGCTATTTGACAAAAAGCAAACCACTAATTTTCAATTAAACAACGTTAGCTAGTTTTTTTAAATAATCGGACATACAAAGGCAATTTCGTTGCAGGATAACCGAGTTTTGTCTCTATTTTGATTCTACGTATTCTACTTATCACTATCCAAATCCAACTTACCTCACAAGCCTTCACCCATTTAGGCGAGCCGACTTGTCTCTTCTCGACGACGTATCCAGTAATGGGAGCGCCGCCATCTTTGATGGGTTTCTCCCAACGGAGATCGACGTGGTCTTTGTCCCAGTCCACCACTTCCGGAGTTCCGGGCTTGCCGGGCTCGTCTGGGGACAATATATGGACAAGTTGTACTTGCAGGTCATGATGCCATCAAGCCCTAGACTCTAGAGCTTGATGGCACTATGCTAAATGGATTCCTCTAGGGCCTAGAGCAATCTAGAGACAAACACATATTGTCCCGCCATTCCTTAACCATAAACCGCCCGAAATTGAACACACTTACGGGTGTAATACGTGCGAGTTTACGCAAATTCAAAACTTTTCTTGTATAGGGCAGCGTTTTTGGACCACTATCATACACTTATCGAATGGTAAGTGTAGATGTAGTCGAAGATGAAGCACGCTGGCCTAGAAGGTACCCGTTCACACGCAATTTAAAGACCTCCAAATTGTACTCACCAGGGAATACAGCCAGTACTTAATAATTAAAGCTTCGTAAAGTACGCTAGAGGCGCATCTCAAGTTTCTATAAAATTTTGGCGTTTACACATTTATGATAGGGAGGTTTGGTATAAATATAAGTAGTATATCCGTTGTCTAGTCATCGTAACACAAGCTTAGCAGCTTACCATGGGGCTAGATGGTGCTGTGTGTTGGTCACAAAATTGATTTATTATTTTATTTATTTATTTATCAACAACTTACATTGGGGGAACAGAGAATGAAACAAAAAAACTTACCGTAGGGATTCTTCGCAATAATCGAATGTTCCGCTTCCAACGGCTCAGAAACTCCCTCATTATTAACAGCGGATACCCTAAACTTGTATTCATGTCCGGGCACCAAGTTCTCTATTTCCGCTTTCGGGTCTTTGGTCTTCAACGCCGGCATCCATCTTCCGGTTTCGGTGTCAAGTTTCTCGACCAAGTAGTGGTCGATCGGTGCTCCTCCATCGTCGGTGGGAGGGTTCCATTTGAGCGTGCAGCCCTCTTTGTGGACGTCAGAGATCTGGAAAAAAGTTATAAGTTTTTTAGATATACCGGTAAACTGACGGAGTGAATTTTGCGAATTGCTAAAAATTGCATAAAGACGCTAACGCCAAATTGGGATGTGCAATCGTAATTGCATTCATTTATTGAATAAGAAGATGTGTTGCTAAATTTTAATTTTTGTGAAACCTAGTTCAAATGCGTGTAAATTGTTTAATTGTGCAGATATATTTTCCAATTTAGTTTCGTGAAGGTGTACAAGTGTAATGAAGGTGAAAACCGATGCAAAACATAGACTTTAGCGTTGTTTCTCATCATTGGTTCACGCGAGCTTTGGAGTCAACATTTACAATGACTTCTTCGACTTGACCTTAACTGCGACGACTAACTGTTATGACTTATTATGTATGATGCAAATTGCAAATAACTTGCAAAAATGAATATTATGAACTTAATATAAAAATATATTTACATTTTACCGGGTCTTAAGATTATTGTAACATGATCAAAACGTCGAGGTAAGAAAATAAAAAATAGTACGCGATTAAGACCCAGTAAAATGTAAATATGTTAACAAATCGTGTAAATTAAAAAAGTTTATTAGTTGACACTGGCTACTTTCCAAATGGCCATAATCGATTCACAACCGATAAGAAATACCAAATAATAACCTCGTTCAAAGTAGAAGTACGACGATAAGTTTCTTTTACAACACATACCAATTATCAAACACTTACTTTAAGTGGTCCTTCAGGTTTAGCAGGCACATCCAGAACATTGATCTGGATGGTAGCTTCGTCCTTGCCACTGCTGTTCTCAGCCTTCAGCGTGTAAGTACCGCTGTGTTTCCTCGAAGAGATTACAATAGACAACTTGGTCTTATAATCTTCGGCGTCTACAGAGAGATCGTCTCTAGTTGCGAGACGTTCTTTATTGTGGAACCTGAGGAGATAAATAAATCTCAGTTACCTAATGGTCTCCATAATTTCTTCGATGGCTTTCGCGATTTTGCATAAAAAAAACACTTTATCTTTTCTCTTTTTTGAGTCAACCTTGAAAAGCCAACCGTAAACTAGGCGATATCTTGGTCGGTTAAAAATCAAGAATAAAACCCGGTAAATAAAGTGTTTTATTAATGGATTCCATTTGTTGATCCATTAGTCGAACCCAATTTACATTACGAAACTAGCGTCACGCATTTTAGAGTCAATTTCACAAAAGCAGTCTCACAGGTAACAATTTTATTAAGTAGATAAATAGTACCGCTGTGTATGCATTTTTAGTATGAGTATAAATTGAATGCCAATAGTTTCTTATTATAAATCCTGCTAAAGGGCCTAATAGCGTGACAGGGATAAAGCTAGCGATTTTCAGATGTGTAAGTGAAGGACGTAAGATGCGACTATGCAAAATTTTAGTGCGTAAAATCAAACAATTGCTAGTTTCAAGATAACTAAACGTTAATCTTGAAATTTAAATCATTCAGGACCTGTATTGAGCTAAGTTTAGTTCTCATACAAAGTTTTATTAGTTTACGGACAATATTGACTGAGTAATATCACTTATTTGTACAATTTAGAGTAAAGTTTGGGATTTATTCCTATCAAGAAAATTTTCAGGAATCGTGTTTTCATGTCAAGACTCAATAAATATTCTCGACTTTGACAACAATGGTTTCAAAAACTTTTGTTTTAAATAACTTTTGTAGTAATTCATCCTAGAAACATCAGTTCAGCACCCATATTATCTATCCAGTGGACGTTTGACAACAGTGGAAAATGACAGGAACTATGCAATACATTGCTATTTTGAGGTAATCACTGGTTATAACCACTTTACGTCAAACCAGCAATGTACTGCATGGTGCCTGTCAATTTCCACTGTTGCCCGACATCCACTGGGTACATAATACGGGTACTGGCCGCTTAAAACCTAAATTACTTACCAAGTCTTAGTCGGTGGCGGTTCACCACTGACTTTGATGTCAAGTCTGATATGGTTGCCGGCCTTGATTGTGATGTCGCGCATATTTGTGCGGTCGATCTTTGGTGCGGCTGTAATTTAAATAGAATAATATATATTACTCATATGATTCATACGTTACCAAGAGATTGTCACTTATAACAACTTTCTAAAATTACTCTCAACATCATTGCAATTGCAAACAAAATACTCAAAATGAAACTATATCTTGTAACTGGACTGGAATCGAAACTTTTAATTAGTCATAATTAATGATTCGAAAACGGTATTCTAAAGAGGTTTTTTTTTGGAAAAATGTCAATAACTAATTTGGTAAAAATCAAACTAAAAGTTAAAGACTGCAATGATATTTGGAATCATTTTAATTTAAATTGGCCATCTGGTCAATCGAACAATCTACATTAAATACAAATAACTTATTCTAGGATCCAAAAATGTTCATATATTTTATTACTAGCTGCGCCCCGCGGTTTCACCCGCGCAAAACGCGATCCCGCGTTGTTCGAACACCTACCTACCGCAATGCAATAATCCACACTTAAACGGATGACCAGGGAAGTACTGATGCCAGGCGCGGCAGCGCCTGGCATCAACAGTACTTCAATGGGCGAGGTGAAGTAAGTTGAAGTTTGTATTTCGTCAGTAAGTGACGATGACGATGACGAAGGATGACGATGACGATGGATGACGATGATGATGATGCCACTCTACATCACTTATCCTACCCCTGTGTCGATTTTCATTCATTGAATGGTTATCACCTGCGTAAGTTCCGATCCCGCGGGATTTTCGGGATCAAAAGTATCCTATGTTACTCTCCATCATTTAAACAATCCCTATGCAAATTTTCATCCAAATCGGTCGAGCCGTTTGACCGTGAAGAGGGAACAAACAAACAAACAGATTTTCGGATTTATAATATTAGTAGGATATAACTTAAACATGGAAGAAATCTCATTGAGAGATAAGGCCGCTTATTGTACAACATTATTAGTTATGTCCTTTTTAATAAAATGCACCTATTAATAATTATGTGATTATTGTTTATGTTAATAAAGTGACTATCTATCTGTCTATATATTTCTATGTATAATTTATATGTATTTACAAAAAAAAAATATAAGTATTATATCCGTTGTATAATCACCGTAACACAAGCTTAGCAGCTTACCATGGGGTTAGTTGGCGCTGTATGTTGGTCACAGAATTTATTTATTATTTATTTATCTATCATATCCCATAAAGTCTTACCAAATCGATCCTTAGCCAGCAGGTTCTCGCTGGCGGTAGAAGGTTTCCCGGGTCCAGCTTTGTTCACAGCTTTCACGCGGAACTGATAGGTCTTGCCTTCGATCAGATCCGGCACGCGAGCTTCGGTCTTATTGCCAGGAACCTAGGGTACAAAATATAAAGGCGTTAAAGGCAAGAACACACAAACAACGGTCCAGCGAATGGAGATGGTAAGGACCAGTTTTGATGCTGATTACGACGGCGCATCTTCCGTCGTAATCAGCATCAAAATCCCACTGCGCAAAGGATTAACCTGCGCGGTTCAAATCATAGCGTTAATTTGCTTGCATTTGAAGGCGACGTCGCGCCGTCGAGTTCAACTGTCATCGAAACTGGCAGCTGAAGAGACATCGTTTTCAAAGACAGTTAAACTCGGTTTTTGCGGGAAAGCGTAACAAAAAATTACATAAATCACATACATACAAACTTTTCGCGTTTATAATATTACTAGCAGCTCAGTCCCGATCCCGTGGGAATATCGGGATAAAAAGTAGCCTATGTGTTATTCCCGGTATCCAGCTACATAATATATTCATCGCAATCGGTTCAGTTGTTTTTTTGCGTAAAAGAGTCAGATACATACATACTCTCGCGTTTATAATATTAAATCCCTATGCAAATTTTCATCCAAATTGGTCCAACCGTTTGACCGTGAAGAGGGAACAAACAAACAAACAGACTTTCGGATTTATACTATTTATAAGGTATTTCCTTATATTATAAATCCGAAAGTGTTGTCAGATAGATAGATTTTCTAAATGCAGTCATAACCAACCACAACGAATTGCAACTTCCAGACAAACCGTCACAGGTTTAAGGGAGTGAAGATGAATGTACCTAAACATAAGTTTTTTTATCTAAAATAACCAAAAAAAAACCATACATACCTCAGCAGCCTTCACCCATTTGCCAGTATCTCTATCCTTCTTCTCGACGATGTACGCAGTGATAGGAGCGCCACCATCGCTGGCGGGCTTCTCCCATTTCAAGTCCACGTGGTCGGCTGACCAGTCCTTGAACTCGGGCTTGCCTGGCGGATCCGGCTCGCCTGGAACGATTATAGACCTTAAGTACAATGGGATATGGCTTAAAATCCGATAATTAACACCTAAGCGTGAACTAGACTGAGAGTTCGGTATAAGTGCTCGGCAATCCTACTCTACCTGACAATGTCTTGGCCACTACAGTACCATAAAAAAGTATTAAAATTTGCTAGCGTTTTTACCATCGGACATACAGGCAAACTGATAAGCGGCACCGTTTCATGGTAGAAAAGGTATCTCCTAGGTAAGCGTGTTACTTCTTAAACCAAATTAAAAAAAAAACTCAAGTAATCAAAGTTCTTGTTTAAGTTACCAATGGTGAAAGTTGATCAAAATTTGTTACCAAAACAGCCACGACTCAATTTTTAGCTAGATTATGAATTTATGACCAAATAATAGGAAAGAACCCTCACCATAAGGATTCTTTGCAGTGGTAGCAGTTTCCGTGACCAATGGTTCACTTTCTCCCTCATTGTTGACAGCCTTCACTCTGAACAAGTAGTCCTTCCCTTCGTTCAAGCCGGTGACATCAGCCTCCGGCGTCTTGCTGGTACACACCGGGACCCAACGTCCGGACTCTGTGTCCATACGTTCAACGACGTAGTTCTCGATGGGTTCGCCTCCATCGTCTTCCGGTGCGTCCCATTTCAGTTTGCAGCCGTCTGCTTTGACGTCTGATACCTGAATGACATAAGAGTGTCTTAGGCTGGATTCGACAAACCTCCAATTAGTAACCTTACCATAATGCAATTCTACGTATAAATCGTCTTTGGTTCGACTCTTGAACTAAAGACAAATAATTATGCGTATTTGCTTATTCGAGTTTTATCATGATCAAGCCTCTATATATTATGAGCAATTAGCTTATTACACAGAAAATTACAGAGGGATTCCATACTTTAACTATTCAACTTTATTTTATGTATAATATGTATGTATTTACAAAAGAAAAATAAATATAAGTAGTGTATCCGTCGTCTCCGTAACACAAGCTTTGCAGCTTACCATGGGGCTAGATGGCGCTGTGAGTTGGTCACAGAATTTAAAATAAAATTAAAATAAATTTGACCGAACTAGAATAAGCAATGACTCCGCATCATCATCGTCAACTAGGTAAGCCACACCACTACCCGAAAAGAGGAATAAGATATTATTTTTTCGACTGAACTGCTCGGGAGTAAAAATAAAATACGATTTATGCGTAGAATAGCAATTTGTTGCGTATTCCATTTTGGTCGAATCGAACCTTCACTTATAAAAACTATTTAGGCACAAAAATATTTACTATGTTGCTAAGTAAAAGTAGGCAATATAGAACAGTTTATCAAGATTGTAACCTTCCTCTAAAGCAGAATATTCAAAGGCTGAAATATCTCATAAAAAACACTTACCTTAAGTGGTCCCTTAGGTTTAGAAGGTTTGCTAACGACGTCAATTTCCACTTCGACGGTGTCAGTTCCCGAGTCATTCTTAGCTGTGACCACATACTTGCCGGAGTCGGCACGGGTCATCTTGTCCATCACGAATGATGTGTGGTAGTCCTTGGGAAAAATATACAGTTTATTTGAGAGATATTTATATAGAAAGGTAGATGGCGCCACGAGTAACGTTAGTAAACAAAAATAAACTTTTTCAATTTCAACTCGGGGGCTAAATAACGAAAGATAAATTAATGTAAATGTTACTAAACAAAATATTACAAAATAAATACAGACAATAAATAAATATAAATCCAAAAGATAGTAGTAGTGTTCAAATTCCAATTTAATTTCCACTAGGAGTTCTGAATTTTGAACAATATTCCTTCAAATGCATGCTAAATAAATTTATAATCTTGAAACTCTTTTTACTGCGAAATGCAACCCCAGAGCGATTCGAACCTATGCCCTTCACTAGCCGGGCGATCTACGCATGTGATCTGTAGTCGATAGGTTTCAATTTGTAGAAATTTATCGCTCATTTACGAGTAAGACCAACGACATTGTAGCGGTCGCGGTGAGTCATTGGATGGAGGTAGATCGCGATCGCTAATTGTGGCGTCGTATGGGGGAGGCCTATGTGAGACAGTAGGGGAATAAAGGCTAAGACGATGATGATGGTGGCATACCTTATTTTCGATAATCAATCTGCCCTCAGACTTGAGTGTCTGAGACTTGAAGGTCCACGTGATGGTAGGTTCAGGCTCTCCTTTCACGTCGGCTTCCATTCGGAGTGCTAATCCGACCTTGATCTTGCGTTTTTGCAGGTTCTTGCGGTCGATCTTTGGTGCCACTGTAAAGGTAAGAAACAGGATTGTTAGAAGTTTTACGTTTTTGACGTACAATACTTATTCAGAACGGTTCTTTATTTTTATACGGTTTAAGATGGACGCAGTAGACATAATATACAAGATTAGCCGCGCCTCGGGGTCAGCATAAGTCCCGATCCCGTAATTTTTTTTCTTCTTACATCTTACAAAAAACACACTGTCTGAATTTCAGCTCTATACTATTAAAGTCAAAGTCATTTTTTTTTTATTTAATTGGATGTATTCGATCACTGTAAATACATCGAGTGTTCTTAAGTTGTAAGAATGACTCCAGTGTGGCTCCGGAATGTGCCCTCCGATGAGAAGAAGCCACAAGAAATTCATGGAGTTTTTTTTCACCTTTTAAAGCTAATTTTTCAATCGCTACATAAAATATAATTACACCTACAATAAATTGTAATTACTCCGACTGAAAAACGTCGAAAAACTTTAAAATGAAATCAATCTGTTTGTGTTCGGTGGTTTATTTTTCATTTGGTGCCGTGACCAGGAGTGATAATTTAGATTTTATACTTTTTGGTTCCTTATGACCTGTCGTGTCTCGATAGTCCATCTACTAAAACGCGAACTCACATTCTGGAATTATGACATATACTTACAGAATCTAGGTTTAGCAACAACGGACTTGCTAGCGTCCGACGGCTCGGATGGCCCCGCCTTGTTGAGTGCGATCACACGGAACTCGTACTCGTGGCCTTCCTCCACGTCTTCCACGTGCGCGGTCGGACGATCACCGGTCGTCTTCAGGCAGTCTTGCCATGATCTGTCACAGAGGTTAGTAAAACTTTAAACTCTCAGTCAAAATAACAAAACAAAGCATTAAATCTCGGATACTCCGATATCAAATCTAAGAGCCGTATAACGATCCTCTGTTGGGACTGAGCATCTGTTTCATTTTCGCTGTCCTTGATTATCACTCACAAGAACAAGCATTAAGTCATGCTTAGGGTTGTTTGTGAATCGGCTCTAAGTTTGTGAGGAAGATAAGTAAAAATTTAAGTTAGATAAATGCTTTACTATACCTAGAATCCAAAATAAACATATTATTATATTGAAGTTACAAACATCTAAATCTAATAAAGCACAATGGGCCGCCTTATCTATTACAGGTAAGCAATTAAAATACTTCGGCATCAAATCGACTTAATATCGATTACATGTTTCGTGAAGTAGCCGTGGCTTTAGAGAGTTCCGTCGCTGTATCTGGGTTAAATACAAAGGGTCAAAAATATCCCCTTATCGGAAGATGCCCTTAACTCTTGCAAATGGCGACAAATATACATTTTGCTTTGATATTTGTGTAACAAAACGTAAACACTGACCGGAACGATCGCTCGATTAAACATAGAATAGAAAACTACTCCATACTTGTTAAGTATATTCATACTTTTAAGGTATCTATATCTCTAAATCTACGATAACAAAACCCAAACTATTGTTACTAACCTAACCCCAACACCCAAAGAGAATAACCGACAAGAATTTGTAGAATTTATTAGAAATTGGATGTCCATGGCGTTTGCAACGAAATTGACCAGAAAATTGGAAACACTCACCTTCCACCCTTCTCTCTCTTCTGCACAATGTATCCAGTAATAGGTGCTCCTCCGTCAGACTTGGGTGGACTCCACTCCAGGTCCACGAAGTCTTTATCCCAGTTGCGGGGCTCAGGGCGGCCCGGCTTGTCAGGCTCGTCTGTCAAAGAATGTTACATCTTAATTTTTACATGACTACGGCAGAAGGAAGGTAATGATTTTTAACCGCGTTGTATGTTTGTCTTTGTCCTCATAATATCCGATTAAGGTTAAAAATTGATTGGAATAGGACAAAGTCTTGAATCTTGGCTTTGCCCGCGGCCTGGCTGTAGGCTGTAGAACTTTACCAGCTGTCATCTTCCTATCTTCTATGTGAGTGTGCTACATCTAACAGTTCGCCACCTACCATTTTTGTGTATGGTAGGTGGCGAAATGGCAGTTGGTAATAAATAACGATAACTCAACAGTAGCAATCCATTCAACTGTTTGGAAGATACGAGGTAATAAAGAAATTTACATTAATACACACACCAAGATACGCGCAAAAACATAACTCTTCCTTGGCAGTCAGGTAATAAAACGAAAAGTAATGGACTTACCGAACGGATTCTTAGCAATAATAGGTTTCTCCGTCTCAAGTTCTTCAGATTCACCCTCCTTGTTCACGGCTTTCACCCTGAACTTGTAAGGTTTGCCTTCAGATAGACCGGTGATGTTGGCCTTTGGCTCCTTGGATGTTCCACATGGGATCCATTGACCTGATTGAAGGTAATAGAGGTTATTTTGTTTGGAATGTCAAAATCGCTCATTTACTGCTGAAAATCCACATGATTCGTTTGCGGTTTGTCGGTATTGCGACTTGCGATGATTTGCGATTTCAAAGCAGTCCAACATAAACTATTATCACTCCTTTTAGAAACTGAAAACGTGACAAGATTGCTGGATCTAATATACGTACTTTTTTTGGATAGGTATGTACATACAAAAACTTATCGAAATATAAACTATGCCTATTAGAAACGATTGCCTGGCGGGAATCGAAACAGCAACGGTCTGCGACGCAGGACCATAACGGTCCTGTTTCTTCATCGTATCATTCATTACTTACCAGTAAGAGGATCGAGTTTCTCAATCTCATAATATTCGATAGGCGATCCGCCGTCGTCTTCAGGTTTCTTCCAAGAGAGAGTGCAGCCATTCTTTGTGATGTCAGCCACTTCCAATGGACCTTGAGGCTTCGATGGTTTACCTGAGAAATTAGAACAATTTTATAAGTCCCAACGGTTATTATCTTTGATAGCAGTCGTAAGGTCAAGTTAGAAACCTTAGGGCGATCTGCTGTGGTATTATCTAATTAGGTTGATGCTAATTAGATGATGTTATTTGCTAAAAAAATCTAATGAGAAGCGAAGCGAGAAGTGGGCTAAAGAGGTAACCGAATGGTGTCCTAGATACAACAAGTTGGGAAATTGGGGAGTAGGTGAATTGGGAAGTTGGGGATTTAGGAAGTTGGTGAAATGAAGCTCGGACCCGGCCGGCGCTCGTGACGGTCTATTATAAATCATCCCTTACGTGACATGACTCTTGTGGAGTAACTCACCAAGTATAGTGATCTCGACTTCAGCTTCGTCTTCGCCGACTTCGTTCTTGGCCTTGATCACGTACTTGCCAGTGTTGGCGCGTTTGGTCTTCATCATCAGGAATTTGGTATTGTAGTCCACGTTAACAATCTCAAGGTTTTCCCTGTCATTTCAAATTCATATGGTTAATTTTATTTTTTACAATTTGGTGAGGTCATAATTATGTTTTACTAGCTGCGTCCCGTGGTTTCACTATTGATCTTTTTTATTCCTTGTTTTTTTTAATGTATAATGATGTTATTGGTGTTGTTCTGTGTGTTTGTTACCAATAAATGGTTTCTATTCTATTTTGTACTGCGGAAAATTATATTACAGCAAATACTCCCCAAAAATAAATGTGGGCTGAGGGATTTAACAAATTACAAACCGGTTACAGCAGATTTAGCCAGTGGTTCGAAGTTTCACCGCATACCTAGTGAAACCTATCCTCAAACTAATCCCAAGCTGGTACTATGTCGCCGAAACTCACCCGTTACTCAACTCCTGTCCCTTGAAGAACCAGGTGACCTTCGCCGGCGGTTCTCCAAAGACTTTGACGTCGAGTGAGACTGGCAGACCAGCCTTCACTACCACAGGGTTCAGGTTGGTACGGTCGATGCGAGGTTTCACTGGAAATTGATAACGTTATTGTGAGATACATCGTGAGGAAACCCACGGCTTTAGATCCAGACGTATTAAGCAGTTCTTTCCTCTGGGCATGGCTGACTAAGCTGGGATGGTGGTATAGGTGCTGGGCAAACCTGACAATGATCCGGGCACTACAGCGCCATAAATAGCATGGATTAAAAGTTGCTGCCCTGTATAAATAAGAAGCTCAGGAAAATGCTTTTTTTTGCCAGACACATTGTCGGAATCGGTTATCCAACCAAGAAAAGACCGCGCCAAGCGTTGCTTAATCCACACGACCATTCAAGTTCGGCAGATTTAGCAAAAAGGGCGTCATATTGAATCGAGAGCGTATCGAAGGATTCTAGAGTTGTTAAAATAAAAGTTTAACTTATGAAGGCACTTATGTCCTCAGTAAAGCGATTCAAGCCACAGGTGCTTCAGCAGTGGTATTACCGCTGCTATGCTGATAAAAGTTATATAAGCAACTCCTACAGCGATATGTACAATACCAATGAGTTCCTCACCTATCCGATCGTTAAAACCAAAGGTTAACCAACACAGCGTATACTAGAATTTGTGTAGCAATAGATTATTTTCTCGAGCTCCTCCGTGCTTCGGAAGGCACGTTAAGCAGTTGGTCCCGGTTGTTATCTCTGATAACAGTCGTTAGGTCAAGTTAAAGGCCTTAGGGCGATCTAAAAACTCTAACACCAGGTGAGCCACACCACTATACGAAAAGAAGAAGACTAGAATTTTAAAGAAAAATTCACTTGCGGCAAGATTTGAAATCGCGTCCCTGGATCAGTACCCCAGTGCCTTAACCGCTCGGCCACGCAAGTTCCCATCCCGAGCAGCGAATTTAAGAATATGAATGTTTCCATGTCTACTAATTTTCGACTAAGGCTCGATTGAGTCTCATCTACAGGATCACTTTCCAGTGATTTACCTGCGCCAATGATTAACTTTACAGTTAACACGTTGGCCAGTTTTTTGAAGAATTTAGTCCTTTAAAATATTTCAAGTAAAATATGCTTTGAGCAATAAAAACAAATAACAAAATACAACACATTATACTCACAGAATCTCGGTTTGGCAGTATGCCAGTTGGTGTTCTCGGAGGGTTCCGATTGTCCCGCTTTGTTTACCGCTCGTATCCTGAACTGGTATTGGTTGCCCTCTTCCAGCTTTGGAACTGTGCCTTGACATACGTTGCCTTGGACTTCTGCAGCCTGGTTAATTATCAGAGGGTTAGTATTCCAGAATTCCAGGGTTTGAATACCACTGGCAGGTTGGCTTTTAATTTTGGAAAACACAAAAGAAATTATTTACAAGGAGAAATGCATTAAAAAAATCCTTCCGTGACAGGATTCGAACCCGTGCCCCTCACTGGCCGGGCGAGTGAGCTAACCATTGCTTTACGCCAACCGGAACTACTTGACACGGTGAAATAATTAAATATTTTTATTGTTTTCTAATGTTTCGTACGTTTAATGAATTTGGGAGAAGGGCAGAAGCTACAGAATAGAAGACTTACCTTAACAAACTCGCCTCTATCCCGATCCATAACTTCAATTATGTACCCAGTGATGGGCGCTCCATTGTCCCGGATCGGAGGCTCCCACTTCAACTTGGCTGACTTCTCGTCCCAGTCCACAATGTCTGGAAGGCCAGGCGGCGCTGGCACGTCGTAAGGGTTCTTGGCGAGGATTCCGTGGTCAGTTTCTAGAGGCTCTGATTCTCCTTCTTCGTTGAGGGCCTTTACTCTGAACTGGTAAGTGTGGCCTGGTTCTAGACCTGTAGGAAATTAAAGGTTAGTGGTGTCTGGGAAATTGTTTGTGGACTTCTGTTTTTGTAACTATAGCATTTGTTTTCGAAAACGTTGAACTTTTTGCTAACTGCAAGTCTTTGGATTGTGGAATTGGGATGAAAAGTAGATTGTCATTATTTAGTCAAAAATCACGTCTATTAAGGTATGTGCAGCGAGTGAAAAGCTAACCTTAGCGACATCCATCAAGTGAAGGCAGTAGGTGCTTAACATCTTGCTTAGGATTAGTAGTACTTAATTTGCACAGAAGCATAAAATCCTAGTAGTTGGTAAGTAAGTAAGCGAATGTTTATCACTCCTTACCGGAAAAACTACCAAACCGATTGCTATGAAACTTGGTAAGCAGAAAGCTAGACATCTCTTTTTATCCTGATATAAATAAATAAATAAATCCTGTGACGAATATACAGCGCCATCTAGCCCCATGGTAAGCTGCTAAGCTTGTGTTATGTGTATGTAGCTGCTAGACAACGGATATACTACTTATATTTATTTTTCTTTTGTAAATACATACATATTATACATAGAAATACACCCAGACCAGATACAACTGCGGGCTCGAGATATATGCGCAGGCGCAGTTAGTGGAGCAATATAACTGATAAATATGTTGTTCATAGTCTTACCAGTAACAGTAGCTTCAGTAGTATCCGGCTCAATAGTGCCGGCTGGTGTCCACTTTCCGGTCAGCGTGTCCATCTTCTCAACGACGTACGCGCTAAGCGGCAGACCTCCTGTGTGCTTGGGTTTCCTCCATGCCAGCTTCACGTGATCCGCGTGAACGTCTGAGACCTCTAGAGGACCTTCCGGTTTGCCTGGCTTGTCTAGGGGTTGGAAAGTTTATTGTTAGCTGATGTGATTGTCTATTGTCTAATGAAAGTATGTAATGGAAAAAAAACCAGCAAATTGCAAGTTGGACGTACGTCCGTACCATTATCACGATCAAAACGCGGTTGTTGTACAGAATACTTACATTTTTAATTTATTGTTACAGTGGCAACAGAAATACATCATGACTCATGTGAAAATTTTAACTGTCTAGTTGCATGATATCTCTAGTTTCATAAGCCGAAAGAAAAAAAAAGCTTTCATAATTCTGCACCCGACATGACAGTAATTTGGAATGTATTATTTTAAGACACCGCAAACCTTCCAAGTGTAGAAAACACTTTAAGATAAAAATCAAAGTGATTCCTTACCAAGTACAGTAACTTCGACAGTTGCCTCGTCGGTTCCGGAGTCGTTGACCGCCTTCAGCGTGTAGATGCCAGTGTTCTGCCAGGTGGAGTCGAAGATCTGGAGCTTCGTGTTGTAGTCTTCGTTCTCCAGCTTCAGGCCAGGACCTGTTTCCAGGGTCTGGAGAGGTGGACAAAATAGTGTATTGGTAAGTGCGGTGTCGGTCTAGTGGTAGATAACTCGACTTTAATTACGAAGGTTGTGGTTACGAATCCTGGCTGACCGAGTACTGATGTCTTTTTTTTAGGTAAAGTTTATGTGCGCTATTAACATCGGCCTTACGGTGAAGGAAAACATCGTGAGGAAATCCACGCCTTAAAATCACCCAAAAAGGCTTAATTGTAGGGCTAATTCTGGAAACAGATAAAACTCTGAACTTTAAGTTTAGTGTGTTGGTAAAGCTCGGGGTTAAAATACTAAATAAGGCTTGTAAGCTAGCAGCTTTCGACGTCAGGGTGCATTCTTTGGCTTTCAATCTCAGCACATTTCTATCATTTGAATACCACATGGCATTAGGTTCCAGCCTTAAGAAGGCGTTAAGGCTTCTTAGGTCTTAAGAAAAATGGAAAATAATGTATTATGGACAAAAAAAAAACATTTTGAGAAAGTAATTTGAGACGGAATACTCTGTTTACTTTTTAAACTAGTTATGAATAGCGCAACGGGCAAAGTCAGGGCTTAAAGGCCCTGCATTAATTGCGATAAATAAAGTTAGGTACCGTATTTTAAAAATTTTTTTTGCAAAATTCTGCACCAGGCAGGATCCAGCAATTTCAGGATTTTCAGGGTCAGGATTCTTCCGAAAGAATGCATCCTGCATTTTTATCTAAGCCTAATTTTTCGAAATATAGGAAGACCTTTGTAAAATGCAAATAAATGTAAAGTAACCTTGGCAGCGAAGGTCCATGTCTTGGTCGGTGGCGGTTCGCCCTTGATGTCGACGTCGAACTTGATGGTGGTGCCGGCGCGGACACGGACCGCGTGCATCTTGTCGCGGTTGATGTGGGGCTTCACTGTGGGGGGAGATTCAATGGTAACATTTGAATTAAACACTAGAAAACCCAGGACTGTATAGTTCTTTTCGGTTTCCGGGTCACTGATATGAAATTTAAACAAATATTGGCATCCATCCATCCCGTAATATTGGCAATCTTTTAGATAACAACACATTTCGGTTGGCCGCATCTCTTCGCGTAGGTGCTGCCTGTACAGCTCCTCACCTGTGTAGTTGCGGAGATACAGTAGACAGGCTCGGTCACCACGGACTATCCTGCCAAAAGAGTGCGGGCAGGATACCGCGGCACTCCAGCCTGAACGATGTCATCCGTCGGGCCTTTGTTAGTGCAGGCGTTCAGTCAATGTTGGAACCCAACGGTCTTTTGCGGGACGACGGCAAGAGACCTGACGGAATGACTCTCGTTCCTTGGAAGATGGGTAGGCCTTTAGTTTGGGATGCCACATGTGTGGATACGCTGGCTCCTACCCATCTTCCAGTGACCACGACGCGGGCAGGAGCTGCCGCTGATAAAGCTGAAAACCTCAAGCGGCACAAATATAGTAATCTAGATTCAGGTTACGTATTTGTGCCGTTTGGGGTGGAGACTTTAGGTCCGTGGGGGTCGGCCGCTCTGGAGCTGTACAGAGAGCTAGCTAAACGTTTGGTGGAGGCATCGGGTGACCGGAATGCTGGCTTGTATTTTGCCCAAAAAATAAGTATTTGCATACAACGGGGCAATGCAGCCAGCATTTTGGCCACTTTTCCCTCCACCAAGGGTTTAGCTGATTTAGATATAGTTTAGTTTTTAATTAGTTTAATTTTAATTTAAGTAATTAGTTTTATTTTAGTTTTAATATTATTAAATGTATTACTAGTACTAACAACTTCCTGTTTATTTTTATCATGTTTAGCATTTTTCCAACACCCCAACTTTGAATTAACCGATATTTCACAGATGGCACTGTAGATATAATTTACAGTGCCATTTGTGTCTCCCTTTTACCTATAGACCAGGAGGAAGACCAGGAGGCGCTGCAAACTCATCGGAACGTTGGGCATTTGAAAAATTCTAAACATAACGCAACTAAAATCGAAAAATAATTCAAATCAAATCAGAGACAAAAGCGAAAAGTACAGAAAATTAATCAAGATGACGAAATGACTCCCACTAATATTTTTCTTCATCTTTCAATGTCAAGAGATCAGAAATCTTTCTTTATTTAGGGCCTGGAAAATACATCAAATTACATCCCACCGTCTCCAGCGAAATTGATAGGGAATGTGAGGCTCACCGGCTGAGAAGCGACCGGCCTACCCACTAGAAACTAGAATTGTTCCTAGCTTAGGGTTTTTTTTTAATCAATTTAGAAAATGGGGACCTTTGTCAAAAACAGAACATGTCGGTCCCATTATAACAAAATAATTATTGAACTACAACATAAACATTTACACACTAATTAAATCATAAACTAAATTATATAACAAAACAGCCACACCATTCATAGGCTCAGCTAGGACCCTCTGTAGTGCACCCACCTGTCTCAAATCTATATCTAGCTTAGGGTTAACTTACAGAATCTGGCCTTAGCGACGTGCGGTTCGGTGGCGTCGCCCGGCTCACCCGGACCCGCCTTGTTCACGGCGCGGACGCGGAACTGATACGTGTTGCCTTCTTTCAGGTCTGGAACGCGGGCCTTGCATTCTGGTGTCTGGAGGACAATACGTACAGATAAAACTATGGGATTAAGACAGCTTTACGCCAGAACTTCAACAATCGACTAGACATTGTTTTCGTCATCATCATATCAGCCGTAGGACGTCCATTGTTGGACATAAACCTCCTTCAACATTTTCCAGCTGCGGCGGTTGGAAGCAACCTGCATCCATCACTAGCCCACAATCTTAACCAGTACCAATATTATCTATCTGTTGACGTCTGAAAACAGTGGAAAATGACAGGCACTATGAAATACATTGCTGCTTTGAGGTGATCACCGTTAATAACCACGTTAAGTCAAAGCAGCACTGCATAGTGCCTGTCAATTTCCACTGTTGTCAGACATCCACTGGATAGATAATCTGGGAGCAAATCATCCGTCCATCGCATCGGAGGACTTCCTACGCTTCGTTTCCTCGTCCATTGGACATTGTTTTGACCGGACGTAATTCGATAAGTTTTATGTATGTTTGGATTGTAATGAAGGAAACTTGTGAACCTATTGGTGGATTTATTGAGGCTTTTAATGACGGTGGTGTTTAATCACAATCGATCAGGAAAAAAAAATCTGTCTTATGAAATAGTTTTTCTTAAGGCTCAAACCTAAGAGAGAGACATACTACTGCGTCTACTAATAACTGTTCAATGAAAGCAAAACCTCGCTGGACTTCTTTGTAAATCACGCGGGATTGATGACAGCCTACTGATGTGAACCCTTGCTTAACTTCATGCTGTGGTATACTCACATTGGTAACAAGAGCTTCAGTCCAAGAACCGTATTTCTCTTTCTTCTCGATGACGTATCCAGTGATGGGCGCTCCGCCATTGTTCTTGGGAGCCTCCCACTTTAGGTCTACTCTGTCCACGTCCCAGTCTTCCAGGGTTGGTACCGAGGGTTTGCCAGGGATGTCTAAAACGAGGATAATTCGTTTAAATGAGCTGATTGGTAGGTACCGATGACGTAATATCACATGTTGGGGTGACTTGGCATCGACTTGATCTAAATACAAAGGTTTCTCCTAGGCAAGAATGTTACATTATCAAACTTCTTGCTTCCTATCAAGTAAGAAGAGATGAAATGCCAACATCTCATGTACAAAAACCTAACTCACCGTACTCACTTAACGGGACCTTCAAAGAACTGGTCACAGCGGCACAAGATAGGGGGCAATAACGTCTCTTGGTGTCGACACCAAATCTTGACCTTCGATGGCCAAGATCGGTTAATTAGTGAATTAACTTACCGTAGGGATTCTTGGCAATGATAGAGTGATCTGTCTTGAGCGGCTCACTCTCCCCTTCCTCGTTGACTGCCTTCACCCTGAACTCATACTCCTCTCCCTCTTGAAGACCCTTGATCTCCATCTCAGTGTCATCTGTCTTAGCGACCGGCACCCATCGTCCGGTGGCTTTGTTCAGTTTCTCTACCACGTAGCCTGTTACTGGTTTACCTGGAATAGGTTGTTTAGGAAGTTTAGTAGCGTAACGCACGTAAATTTGACGGTTAATCTGATATTTATAGCCTCTTACAGATAACTTGGTAGAATAATAAATGGATTAAAAAATTATAGGTTTCGGCAGCAGTAATCGACAAGCAAACTTGCCCATGTTCCTAAAAGAACCTGCTGCTAAAAGATCTGGCGCGCTCATTTAGACTACCAGTAGTCGCGGATTTGAATCTTCCTGAATACTATTTATTGGTATCAAAAAAACCACAATTTCAAACAATAAGTTCGGGTATCAAACTTTTAGAAACCAAAAAAAGATCAGAAAATACAGAAACAACATCGAGACTTACCGCCATCATCCTCAGGTTTCTTCCAGGCCAGCTTGCAGCCATTCTTGGTAACATCAGTGACCTTCAACGGACCCTGAGGTTTGCTCGGCGAAGACAGCACTGTGATCTCAACCTCGGCTTCATCCGTGCCATGTTCGTTGGTGGCCAGTATACGGTACGTGCCAGTTTGGGCACGGACTGATTCCTTGATGTCTAGTTTGGTGTTGTAGTCGACATTGACCACGTTTTCTTTTACCTGGAACGGTTGAGAAATACCGACACTGGTAAAATGATATTGTCTAGGAATGACTAATTCTCAAAATGGTCCGTGTCTAAATTGTACATTTGTCAGAATACCAATTCTTGCGCATTCCAAAAATCGGTCTTGGAATGTAAAATTTTGTCTTTCTCGAAGGTAAAACTCGACAAATGTCATATAGTTATCACCAGTAGATAAAAAAATATAAGAGGAGGTAAACATAAAATCTCGACGCCTCAGTCTGACAAAGTATCGTAGATCGTGTTAATATCAATCGTAGTTTTGACGGTATTGTATGTGTCATATTTTATGATAATAAAGATTTTTGAAATTGAAATTGACATAAAATCTAATACATTAAGTAATTTTGTTAAATGTGATAATAATTTGGTAGTCTTCTTTACCAAGTAGGATTAGCATAATAGCGCAAGAAACAATTGGACGAATCGAAGCAACTTTAAGATTCCGTATCTTTCACTCAAACTTCGAGAAAATATTTCTCGTGTATGCTATCTACGCGCATATACCGCTAGGCGGAACAGAACTCACCTCCTTTTCATCAGCCTTCCACTTCTGGAACCACTGCACCTTGGGCGCCGGTTCACCCTTCACGTTCACGTCGAAGTAGATCGGTTTGCCCGCGCGCACCACCAGCGGCTTCAGGTTTGTACGGTCGATACGGGGCTTCACTGCAGGACAATAGATGGATGTTGAAAGTCGGTACAAAAGGGAACAAGAGCAGGAATATGACGACCGGCATCCACTTTTTAACTTTTGGCTAGAATCAAAAGTTGGAAATGCTTCTAGCAAAGCACACAGGCTTAAACTAGTAGTCTAGCTGAAGACGATGGAAATCCAAGCATCCAACTTTGTGTCATATAATGAAAAGTTTTTCAGACCCGCGGGGTGATTTTCGCCCGTAAGATTTATGTCATATTAGAGATATGTCGAAAAATCATGGCGGATTTCCATAGAAAACGTTTTTTTTTTCGACATATCTCTAATACGACATAAATCTCTCGGCGCGAGAATCCAGGCCCTGGTGTGAGAGCTTATGACCTGGTCTAGGGAGCTTCTGCGGACAAAATAAGATTCGTTCATACCCACCCCGAAAGAGCAATACGACAGTGAGGCTCTAAAACAGTCCATGAAGCACCTACTTCTACGTCCACTGTTCCCTAATACCGGTGGTACGAAGAGTATGGTGGAACTCTTTAGTTTGTGTATTTCAAAAACCAAAACTAAGTACCGAATTGCAGGTTTCACTCAACTTCCTAGAGGCCCTGGTTTAAACAGAGTGGTCAACTATAGCTGGAGATCATAAGACACGTGTATAGAAGTGACAAGTGGTCTTTGCCCAGCAGTCTTCTTCTTCTTCTTCGAGTTAAAGCTTCAATTGACTTTGCCTAAAACTTGGTAACGGATGCGGCAGTACCCAACTGTAAGTCACCAAGAACTACAATTAAATACTTACGCGACTTATGCCTGATCATGGTCATGGCAGTGGGGTCAGAAGGATCCGAAGGTCCTGCCTTGTTGACTGCCACCACCCGAAACTGGTACTCGCTACCTTCCGGTAGACCGTCCACCTTGGCCGTCGTCGCGTTTCCGGGAACCTGGGGGTTGGGGGTAAACGAGAGGAGTTTAGTGAAATTGCGCGAAAATTTTGGGCGTTTTAACATGGCCGAAGAGAAAATTTAAATAATTTAAAATAGTGTGTTCACCCGATCGAGCTTTTCACTTCTGAGCTTGACGGTTCAGCCTGTACAAGGGCTGATTGTACAAGGGCTGAAGGTCAAGCATTTCACCTGAGATATTTTTAACCAAAAAAGTAAGAAGCAATCATGATGTGGTATTATAGCGAGTGACAGAATAGAAGAGTAGGCAATTAAATTATCATAGGCAAACTATAACCTGACGTTTTGGTTCCTTGTTTTTGTCAATATTCCTATAGAAAGAAGTTTCAAATGGTAGCATTAAATAAAAAATGAATTTTATTTTCAACCCTAGAGATGAAAATAAGCCACTTTCAACCCGGCTTTCTACCCATGAAAGTTAAATTTCCGAACAGGAGAGATGAAAAAGAAGGTTTCACTTCAAAAATCGATGTATACCTCAGCAGCATTCTCCCATTCCCCTCCCTTGGGCTTCTTCTGCACGATGTACTTGAGTACAGGCGCGCCGCCGTCGTCGGTGGGCGGGTCCCACGCGATGTCCGCGCTCTGGTTGTCGTGGTCCGCCACGCGCACGTTGCCGGGCTTGCCGGACTTCTCTGGGGGGGGGAGGTACCGTCTTATTGGTCAGAGGCCTTACGGCGATATCACAACTCTAATACTAGGTGGGATATGCCACGGTACTCTACAGAATTATTGGTCATTATTGTTTATTTGGTATAGCAGTCGTTTAAGGTCAGGTTAAAGGCCTTAAGGCGATATGACAACTCTAACACTAGGTGGGATATACCACTCGACAGAATTATTGGTCATTATTGGTTATCTACTATAGCAGTCGTTAGGTGAGGATTTAGGGCGATATGACAACTCTTACACTGGGTGGGATATACCACTCAACAGAATTATTGGTCATTATTGTTTATTTGGTATAGCAGTCGTTAGGTCAGGTTAAAGGCCTTAAGGCGATATGACAACTCTAACACTAGGTGGGATATACCACTCTACAGAATTATTGGTCATTATTGGTATAGTAGTCGTTAGGTCAAGTTAGAGCATTTAGGGCGATATGACAACTCGAAAACTAGGTGGGTTATACCACTCTTAAGAGAAATATAGGTAATTTTTGGTTACCATTATTGGTATAGCAGTCGTTAGGTCAAGTTAGAGGCCTTAAGGCGATATGACAACTCTAACACCAGGTGGGATATACCACTCTACAGAATTATTGGTCACTATTGGTATAGCAGTCGTTAGGTCAAGTTAGAGCATTTAGGGCGATATGACAACTCGAAAACTAGGTGGGTTATACCACTCTTAAGAGAAATATAGGTAATTTTTGGTTACCATTATTGGTATAGCAGTCGTTATGTCAAGTTAGAGGATTTAAGGCGATATGACAACTTTAACACAAGGTGGGTGGGATATACCACTCTAAAGAATTATTGGTTATCTGCTATAGCAGTCGTTAAGTCAAGTAAAGGGATTTAGGGCGATATGACAACTCTAACACTAGGTGGGATATATACCACTCTACAGAATTGTTGGTCATTATTGTTTATCTGCCCAAAATAAGAAGAGGAATTAGTATGTATAATAATAGCAAGACGGTTGCACATACCACAATCTAGCCAGCAACTGAACTTGTACTATGGGTAACTCTAGACAATGGATATCACACTAATATTATAAAGGTAAAAGTTAGTGTAAGTATGTTTGTTACTCTTTCACCCAAACTACTGAACCGTTTGCGGATAACTGGAGATTTAGATTAAAGGATAGGCCCGATATCGGATGGCCGTTTGGCCTCTAAACCGCCACATAGGAACAAACATAGATACAAACACGTAACTCTTTACGTTGCGGAGTCGAGTAAACAGTACTCACCGAATGGATTCTTGGCGAGGATAGGTCTCTCGGTCTCGAGAGGCTCCGAGTCTCCCTCATCGTTGACGGCTGTCACCCGGAACTTGTACTGGTGTCCCGGCTCCAGGCCAGTCACCTCCATTTCCAGGGGCTTCTTGTCTCCCGCCACTCTGGGAAATTCGGATATAAATAAATCTATATACTTTTAATAAAGAAAGAGAGGACAAAACGTCTGTACTGGGAAGTAAATTAAAAAAAAAGTTGTCTAGAGCGCTAAGAAAAAGTAGTAGAACAAAATTATATAATTTTTATCTACATCTATCTATACTTATAATAAAGGAAGAGAGGACAAAGAGTCTATAATTGGAACTAAATTTTTAAAATAGTGGTCTAGGGGACTTAGGATAAGTAGTGGAAGAAATTTATATAATTTTTAAAATTCTGTCTGTCTGTCTGTTTATCTGTTTATCGGTCGGTTCCTTATACAATTAAAAACTACTTATCCGATCGAAATCTGGTTTTCAATATTGGATAGTTCTATTTTCGAGGAAGGTCATGGTATACCTTGCAGCGAAATCCAATTAGTAGAACTCGAGTAATGAATACACAGCGTTATCTAGCCCCAACCCATAGTACAAGCCTAAGCACTAGGCTTGTACTATGGGTACAAGACAACGGATATACTACATATTATACTTTTTTGTAAATACATACATTTTATACATAGAATACACCCATAACCAGAAACAAACATTTAATGTTCAGCAGAAACATTTGTTCCCGGCGGGAATCGAGCCCGCAACCTTTTGCACAGGGCCCCGCCGCGCCACAGAAGCCGTTTTATCTTTAAAATTCGGTTCTGTTGTGACACACCCTACAAATATAATTCCGAAGCATTTAATCAACGCCCTACATTTCGAGGTCCGAAAAGATCACGAATCTACCAGCGAGCAGGAGATCTGAAAAGACCTCGAAACTCAAGGATCAAAAGGAGTATAATTACATAGGCTTCGTAGAATACTAACCTGCCGACCCGGACCCACTTGCCCGTGGCAAGGTCCATCTTCTCAAGCTCGTACTCCTTAACAGGCGAGCCTCCATCGTCCTCAGGCTTCTCCCATTTAACCTTGCAACCTTCCGCGTGGATGTCTGATACTTCCAGTGGACCTGGACGAACAGGTTATATGTGACATTTTGGTGTGGTCTAAGATAAAGCACGCTTACCGAAAGAGATCTATTCACTCGAGACTTCAAACCCCCATAAATCGAAAATGTCAGTAGCATTTTCGTACAGTACATACTACTTATTATTTTCGATACATACTTTCATAATTCATTTATTGCGAATAAGGGTACATTTTGATGTACATAATTGATGTTCAAAAATCGAAAATGCTAGTAGCAATTTTGTACAGTACATACCATGTATTATTTTCGATACATATTTCACGTAATTCATAATTCATTTATTGCAAATAAGGGTACATTGTAATTGGTGTTATATAAAAATAGGATCTCCTTACTCTACCAAATTTGGCATGCAACATTGCTGTCAAACGTTTTTATTCATTATTCTTATTATTCAGTCAAAATTTCTTATTATTACACAGTTTCAGTTCCTAGGTAACTATATTTTATTAATTTACAAATGTCAATCGTATAATAAAATAATGTCGAAAAAAAAAACAGTTTAATCACTATCTCACCAGGTGGTAAGCGACAAATTAGTCTATGATGTAGCACGCTCATTTAAAATATAAGACGGGAAATTTCAGCCTGTCTTTCTATTCTAAGTGACTTATCCACTAGGAACTTTAAAGTCCGTTTAGTTCTAAGACATCACACTTGGTTAACTAATCTATAAATAAAACGTATCAAACACGCCTCAATCCTGTTCAATTTCCGGAAACAGTTCAGCGATTGTTCGTAAGTTTGCAAGAAATCACTACCTTTTAAAAGCTTGACGAAAACCTTACCAAATTACTGAAAAATTCTATTCGTTTTCCGAAATACAGCTTTTAACATGGTACCTACAACTAGATACATAACACAATACCCCGTTATTTAAAAATAATTGTCGTTTTCCAAAAAAAAAGGTGAGGAGGCGTATTTAAGATATTTTAAATTGATGAGTTCATATTACTTTTAGTCATTATAGTTATAGCGGCAACAGAAATAAATCTTCAGTGAAAATTTCAAGAGTCTAGCTATAACAGTTCAAGAAATAAAGGCTGGTGACAGACGGGCAGACTAACTGAAACAGGACTCTAAAAACTAGGAGTTCGCCCTGAACTGAGACCTCACGACTCACGACCCCCTATCTCCCTAACCCCCTACCGATCCGACTCATCTTCGAACTCATAAATTTTACTGACCTAAACTACGCGCATACCAAAATTCATGAAGATCGGAACTACGATACTCAAGTTATCGTCGAACAAACATACAAAGATACAAAGTTACAAGCGCAAGGCCCGTCTACACTGGACCTTACTCGCATCGCTCGTTCGGTCAATAAGGTAAAATTGACATTCCACTTACCCTTAGGCGAGCTAGGTTTGCTCAAGACAGTCAGTTCAACCGTCTCCTGGTCGAAACCATTGCAGTTCTCAGCCCTAAGCGTGTAATTCCCAGTGTCGCGGCGGACCGCGTTCACAATAGTGAAGTCTGTGTGGTATTCCTTGTTTTCGATCTTTATACGCTCCGTGGTCACCAGTTTGATGTTCTCGCGCCATGACCTGGGGTGGGAAAATTGGAGATAATAATCTACCACACATTCTTAGAGCAAGTAGTTTTCATCCGTAGATTTTGCAATAGTTCTATCCTATCCAGTAGTTGTCCTTGGTTAAATTTTATAGTGCGAACAGGGATAATCGCCGGTTTGGTTTCCGCTACATAGTTTGCCAGTTTTATTGAAAATACCTATACGATAACAAAAACTGTGCTAAGGCTTCGAAACGATTAGAAATTATTGACTTGAAACTACAGCATAAGGACAAATGTCAAATATAGATAGTTCTAAGTTATTCGCCATCCCAGCCTTCCGGTTGTTTTGGTCTGAATTTCTATATATTATATGTACTGTACTGTATCTACATAAAGTATGTGTTTCAAAAGAACTTTTCCCGAAATGACTGATTTTCAATTTTCAATAGGTCTTATTTACTAAATGTCACAATGGGAACAGTTCTTTTTAAAATACGTATGTACTACTTCTTGTAGATCAGTACCTACATAATAATTGTAGAAACAGACCAAACCAACCGTAAGGGAATTGTTTGCCTAAGTTTGCTATTCGTTTCCGGAGGGGACAGCGCGTACGCAGTCCCCACTACCAAAAATTACGCGTCCGAGTTATCCACATTAGGGATAATCGCAGAGGTCAACCCAATCGCAGTGCAATGAGAGGGCCTCGCTCTGGGGGAACCGCCTTCGTGATCACGGTAACCCCTACGCCAGGTAAGTATGAGTTCGCAAACTGTAGGCGCTGAGGTCGTTGCGCGGGGCGCGACAACGATACCGCGATTCAGAGGTTCGCGAGTGAAACGTTGTAGCGACATCTAGTGGCGGTTTGTTGTAAACTACAAGGTTGTTTAGTTGCGGCTGGTTTTATTTTATTTACAAATGGCATAGCTCTAAATAAAGCATTATTTTCTGTTTTTTAACTCTTGAAATACGTTTTTTTATAATTTACTAGCTGCACCCCGCAGTTTCATAAGTCCCGTTTCCGCGGAAATATCTGGATTAATAGTCTACATGTCCCTCTCCAAAGTCCCATCTATCTCTATACCAAAATTCATCAAAATTGGTTTGACTGTTTAGATGAGACATCGTAACAGACAGAGTTAGTTTCGCATTTATATTATTAATAGTAAGGATTTGTTATTTATCCCGTTGAAGCCTTATTTAAATAATATTTTTAGGAATGTGTGCATTCGTTTTTAAGAAACCCCCTTACGATACTTACAATACTACCAAACCAGTTGCGATGAAACTTGGTATGCAGAAATGAAATGGAGTTTAATACATTGGCTACTTTTATTCCTGACATTCCGACGTGCTCTATACTTACGCACGTGAAACCTCGGGGTAAATCTAGTACGAAATAATGTACACAAAGTCTTACCAAGTCATTTCCGGTGGTGGTTCACCGGTGACATCCACAGACCACTTGTGGGTGCGTCCCGCCTTGATGATGACAGATTTGAAGGTGCTACGCTCGATGCGTGGCTTCACTGTTTACAGGACATAATATACAGAATTAGTGAACAAATTTCTCCACTTTCATTCCCAAGGTCAGGCAATCATGCAAGGACGACTTTGCATCAATGTATTTTTCCTTGCGAAAAAAATAAATAAATATTGCACGACATTGCACACAGCGCAATCTAGCCCCAAACTAAGCACTAGGCTTGTACTATGGGTATTAGACAACGAATATACTACATATTATATATACTTTTTTTGTAAATACATACATATTATATTATACATAGAAAAAGATACAGTGAAGGAAAACAATGTGAAGAAACCCACAGCTAAGTCAGTTCTAAACTTAATGATCTGTTCTTTCTTCTGGGCATGATTTTCATTTTAAAACTAATAAACCATTTTTTCAGTCAACAAAGGCCTTTAAATACATACATAAAATTAATGTGTTTATAGAAAGCTTGGAAGGAAAACATCATTGTTTCATTTATTCAACCCCATTGTGTATTACTTACACAGTGGAGCCAAATTAAACTCGAAATCTTGATTAATATATTTAATTAGAGTACTAGAAGTGTACATAACGAAAGTAAAGGAAAGAGTGAGGTACCTATCAACCTGTCATTGAAAGCATTAGAAAGTTAATAGGTGGCCTAACAAAAAAATAATAGCAAACGCGCTAATCAGTTACGCTATTACATATTAATAAGGAAATAATCTAAATTTGCTTTCTTTTAAAAGACTACTGAAATACAGGAGAATACGACTACGGAACCCTAAAATAACAGTTAACAATATAGGTACATTATCAATAACCAAATTGCTATGAAGGCGTTAGGCGCCTGAACATCTTCCCGGCCGTTGAAAGTTACTTTCAACCCCTCAATTCTTCAGCCGTTGGTAGTGGACAGAGTCGAACAAAGGGCCGACGTAGGCAACCCTTAGTAGTCTTCACATCAGCGACTCTTGATACGCCATCTTGTCCCGGAAACAGCCGTGTGACGCGCCCCATACGCCATTGCAGTGGAGGCGAGAGATCGTCAGCTATTAGCACCATATCTCCAACAGTGAGCCGAGAGGTATCGCTTCGCCATTTCGTTCTCTGTTGTAATTCAGCCAGGTATTCTTTTTGCCAGCGTCTCCAAAAATGTAGCCTTATAGTTTCCATATGCTCATAGCGATTTCTCGGATGGCTGATTTTGTCTTCTACCTGTATCGCCGATGGAAGTGATGAAAGAGGTCTCCCGATGAGAAAGTGCCCTGGAGAAAGGGAAAGGAGATCATCAGGATGGGAAGATAAAGGACACAAGGGGCGACTATTTAGAATAGCCTCCACCTGTGCAAACAAAGTGAGAATCTCTTCAAACGTTAAATGCGTATTGCCAAGGACACGTTTGACATGATATTTGGCTGATTTTACTCCGGCTTCCCAAATGCCGCCGAAGTGAGGAGCGTAAGCAGGTATAAATTTAAAGTTGATACCCTGTTGACTAGCAAAATCACATAAAGGCTCCTCGTTTTGTTTGATAAAATTACCTATGTCCCTAGCAGCACCTACAAAATTGCGACCGTTGTCGCTAAATATTTCGACTGGTTTGCCGCGACGCGCTATAAATCGCCTAAGTGTCATAATAAAAGCATCCTTAGTCAAATCACTTACAGCTTCTAAGTGAATGCATTTGTAACGCAAGCAAATAAAAAGACACAAATAACATTTAATGAGACGACTACCGCGTCCCCTTTTGTTTAGAATCATAAATGGTCCAGCAAAGTCCAGACCGACAGACAAAAAGGGAAAATCTGGGTTTATCCTTTGTGAAGGCAAATTACCCATCTTAGGATAAATAGTTTTGCCACGTAGGCGTCGGCAACGCACGCATAGATTGACAGTACGTCTAGCTAGGTACCTACCATTAATCGGCCAAACAACTTCTCTGACAGTAGCTAATAATAGTTGCGGCCCTGCATGCAAATTAATTATATGTTCTCTTTCGAAAAATAGTTTAGTTAATTTATGATTAGAATGTAACAAAATAGGATGTCTTTTTTCATATGTATAGTTAGATGCATCCAATCGCCCACCGACACGAATTAAATGGTCTTTATCAATAAAAGGTGAAAGCGATAAAATCTTGTTTTTGTTACTGAGATGTTTACCTTTCAATAATAACTCGTATTCAATAGTGAATGACTCACGCTGTGCTATCGCACACAATGCGTGAAACGAGTTACGTAATTCATTGACTGATAGTATACCTACACGCTTGTTTTTAGAGTTTTTTAGATTAAACATAAATCGTTGTACATAAGCAAATGATCTTTGTAACTTATTTAAAGAAGAGTATTTATCGAAATCGACTACCGATTGAGAGAAGGTTGCTGTATGCACCTTTATCTCAGGTAAATCGGTAAAATTATTTATTTTCAAAACTGGCCAGTCACATTCATCTTTATATATAAAAGTAGGACCCGAAAACCACCGTTCCGTAGACATTAGATGTTTAGCATCCAATCCGCGCGATATTAAATCAGCTGGGTTTTCTGCGGTAGGTACGTATCGCCATGATGACGCTTGAGTGAGCTCAATTATTTCGTTAATACGATTGGCTACGAACACCTTTAGTTTAGATAAATCACTGTTTATCCAACTTATTACTATGCTTGAGTCACACCAATGAATGATTTTGTCTGGTTTGTACCTAAGACCCTTTAATACAGAATCACATAGCCTTGCGGCGAGTAAAGCGGCACATAATTCAAGTCGAGGAATAGTGGTCATTTTCAAGGGAGCTACCTTTGATTTAGAGCATAGTAAACTAACGGTACTTTCACCGCTGTTGTTAATTGACTTAATATATATAGAAGCACCGATCGCGACGGTCGATGCATCACTAAAAGTGTGAATTTGAATAGTTTTTGGTAAATCGCAAAGAACTAATCTAGGAATTTTTAATTCTGATAGACAATTAATATTATTAGCGAACTTTAGCCATTCGACCTTGATTTCTTGAGGGACTGGTTGATCCCAGTCGCACTTCAATTGCCACAGCTTTTGTAAAATAATTTTTGCTTTAATAATAACTGGACTTAAGAGACCAAGCGGATCGAAAATTTTGAATGAGTTAGACATAATAGTACGTTTTGTAATAGGCGAGTCATTGTTATGAATAAATGCCTTGTTAGGAAAATGTAATGTATCAGAGGAAGGAGTCCATCCAAGCCCTAGGGTGCTCGATGATTCACTTATCGTGAAATTATCATCTTTATTTATATCTAAATTTTCAAAAACTAAAGGATTATTACTTTTGTATTTTCTCAAGTTGAAGCACCCTGCCTTTAATGTTTTAGCCAACGAAGCTTGAATGTAACGTAATTCGGACTCGTTATTAGAGCCCGTAATTATGTCGTCGACATAGAAATCCTTTTGTATGATTGTTTTGATGAGGTCGTCTGTTTGTTCGTCCCCTAGCTGCCATAAGCAACGTGTACTCAAAAAACTCGCACTAGCCGTACCATAAGTCACAGTATTTAATTGATAGATTTTGATAGGCTGTGATTCATTCTCTCTCCACAAAATACGTTGTAAATTACGGTCTTTTTTATGTACTAATACCTGGCGGTACATTTTCTCTATATCGCCTGTAAGTAGGTATTTATACTGCCTAGCACGTATTAAAATTGTAAAGAGGGAATCTTGGATGTTTGGGCCTACCATTAAAATATCATTTAGAGCATAGCCAGAGGTGGACGCGGCTGAACCGTCAAACACCACTCTGAGCTTGGTAGACTCACTTTCCTGCTTCAACACAGCATGATGACACAAATAATATGCAGAATCTGATTCCTCTGTACATGGAGAAAGATGACCTAATTCTGCATACTCATCTATAAATTTGACATACTCTGATTTGAGTAAAGGATTTTTCCTGAATCTCCTTTCCAAACAAAGAAATCGTCTTTTAGCTAATCTGTACGTATCACCTAAGCAGTCGGGAGAATCTAGCAAAGGAAGTTCCACACAAAATCTTCCCGTTTCATCCCTACGCGTGTGACTAAGAAAATGATTCTCACAGATTTTTTCTTTATCACTCATTAAATTATTGTTTATAGGGAGTTCTTCTAGCTCCCAAAATTTTGGAAGTAAATTATCGATATTATCTAATTGTTTTTTAGAAATTAGTGCATGATTGCATAGTGTCATTTTGTTTGACACGTTTGAATTTATAGGGCCGGAAATTATCCAGCCAAATTGAGTCTTTATTAATTTAGGACAATGGGGGCCCAGGGAACGTTGTTCGTTACCCAGGACATCCCAAAATAAGTCAGCACCAATTAAAACCTCTATAGGCTGTGGTTTATAAAAGGTTGGATCTGCCAATTTTATGTCGTTTGGTATTTTTAGTGTATTTATATTGATAGGATGTTTTGGTAAGCACCCTGTTAATTCATTGAGAACAAGACATGAACTTTGTACATTGAATTTAGTGTTCAATGATTGAATATTTATAACGCAAGTTTCGACTACGTTTGTGGATACATTGTTACCAATACCTACGACCTTTAGTGAGTCATTAGGGTATGATTTTAATGAAATTTTATTTTTTAATGAAGTTGAAATAAAAGACGATTGGCTTCCGCAATCTAAAAGAGCGCGAACTTGGACCTTTTGTTGTGTCTTTGGATTCGCGACAATAATAATAGCAGTAGACAAAAGTGTTTGATTTAGATTTTGATTAGAAAAATTTACCAGTGATTGAAACGATTCGTCAATCGCAACGTGGTGATTTTCGGTTGTAGTGGGACGATGTAGCAAACTGTTGTGTCGTTGATTGCACTGGTTACATGGACCCATTCTACACTCACCTACGGGGTGTCCCTGTCTGAGACAATTAATACACAATTTGTATTTAGTAACGTCCTGTACCCTTTCTTCAATTGATTTTGACTTAAATACAGGACAGTCATATATTTTGTGATTTTCATTACAAATAATACATATATAGGTAAATGTTTTAGATGGTTTATTGGATTTTAAATTAGAACTTGCAAATGACTTAGTGTAAAAAGTCTGTCCCTGTTTATTGTTGCTATTCGGAACAGAAATATTGCGGATATTATTTGCTTGAGGCTTAGGTACATTATTGTCATGTTTGTTTCTGCTTAAAGACTCTAATACGTCCGCTCGACCTGTAATGAATTTAAAGAATTGTTCTAAAGAAGGAGTATCAGCCTCTAAATCATTACGATGTTCCTCCCATTTTGTAAGAGTGATACTATCGAGCTTAGAGCATAACATGAATATGATGAGCGCGTCCCACTTGTCTGTCGGTTGGCCTAAGCTGGCCAAAGCACGCAAATTTTTGGTTACATGATCTACTAAGAATCGTAATGACCGTTCAGACTCACGTTGAAGCGGTTTTATGTTGACCAATGAATTTAGATGCTGGTTTATAAGGATTCTTTTATTATCGTAACGATTACAAATTAAATTTCACGCATCCGGATAATTTGCTGACGAGACCTCGAGATTTGATATAATTCTCGCCGCATCGCCCTCTAAATATGATATCAGATAGTGAAACTTATGAACGTTTGACATGCGTGAATTATTATGAATTAAATTCTCAAATGTATCACGAAACTCTAGCCATCGAAAATACGCACCGTCAAATTTACTTATCTGAATTTGAGGAAGCCTCAAACCAACAACATCGGAGTGATCCGCACAGCAAGAAGTGTCAAGAAGAGAGTTCCTACGCTCGCATTCAGACTTCTTAGTGAATTTTTCTAATAATGTTTTAGCAGTAGCTATATTAATAACAATATCATGTTCGATATTATCGCGCTCATCTATTTCAGCAGTAATATTGTCTGCACTGAGGACCTCGATGTCATTTTGCAAGTCATCGACCTTAACTGACAATGCCTCAAATTTAGTAAGCTTGAGATTTAATTCAGTTAATTGTATAGTACTTAATTCTGTTTTAGTCTTAATACCATTTAAATAATTTTTAAATTTAGTAATTTGACCCTTAGCTGATGCCCGTTTAGTTATTAATTCTTTTAATCGAAACTCGTCAGTCATTGTGAGTTAAATAGATCAATGAATGGGTATCTTAAACTAGCACCTTACGGTGGTAAAAGTAAATAATGAAATATTTAGCTCACGCTCCTCGCCTCGTCGCCACCTGTAGATCCAAAAGCCGGTGCAGCCAGCCAAACACTGTCAAACTTGGCAGCTCGTGAATATTCCAGCTCGCTTTTTACGAATCAAGGGCAGCGATTTTTTCTGAAATTAGTCGGCGAAACTTTCAATGTTTGACACAAAACGAGTGATAGGGATCGGTGAGATTGCTATTTTCAACTATTTTATTTGGGTATATGTTATTAGAAACCGATCTACCTAGGCGTTGAAATAGGAAATAAACGCATACAATAACTGTGTACAACACTTTAATAAGGGCTCAGTTAAAGATAATTAATGAATTTTTAAAGATTTTGAATCAGCAGCGATTTTATGTGACAAGTTAAATTAGATAAAACAAAATCGCACCGTGCAATTTTGTAAAAAATTAGAATATTTGCTGTTTTTTGGAACAAAAAGGAACTTGAATGCACAAATGGAACTTTGGAAATAATTTTATGGAAAAAAAATGGAAAATCAAAGGAATAATTAAGGAAGGGCACTTATCTTTTGGAGTAATCCGCGACGTGGCGTAATGCTTTAGATGCACTACTGCCTTTATATACCAGGCTTTTTCCCAAATTGTGGATAGAATAAGTTGATTTAGCTCCAACTTTGCTTCTTCAGGCCGTGGCTGCGAATTCCTTTAAGTACCGAGTCACCTTGCTTGTCCTCTGACCGCCACGTGCATGCCGATCCTTATTTCATCGATTTTGAAAGGTTTTCTTCTGGTTTTTTGTATTTTGGTTCTTTAGTTCCCCTCATGGGCCACCATCATGTGTATTACTTACACAGTGGAGCCAAATTAAACTCGAAATCTTGATTAATATATTTAATTAGAGTACTAGAAGTGTACATAACGAAAGTAAAGGAAAGAGTGAGGTACCTATCAACCTGTCATTGAAAGCATTAGAAAGTTAATAGGTGGCCTAACAAAAAAATAATAGCAAACGCGCTAATCAGTTACGCTATTACATATTAATAAGGAAATAATCTAAATTTGCTTTCTTTTAAAAGACTACTGAAATACAGGAGAATACGACTACGGAACCCTAAAATAACAGTTAACAATATAGGTACATTATCAATAACCAAATTGCTATGAAGGCGTTAGGCGCCTGAACACCCATAAAAACTTCTTATGGCAAAGTTCTTGCAGAATCTTAATAAATTTACTGGCCTAATTAGTGTAGGCCTGTAAATTTATAAAGAGGTGAAGTCTTGAGTGATCAATCAACCTAAGAAAAAAGCAATTAATATCAATTCTCTGCATAAGAGCTTGAAAGTCTCTAAAACAGGAAAATTTGTGTAGAATTGCTTTTTATTGCTTATTTTAGTTTGGTTGAATCAAGCCTAAATTGCTGAAATTAAACCTGGTTCTACTCTTTTTCTATTAGCTTTATCCTACTAATATTATAAATGTGAAAGTGTGTGTGTTTCAATGTTTAGATGTTTGGATGTTTGTTACTCAATCACGCAAAAACTACTGAACCGATTGCAATGAAACTTGGAATATAGGTAGCTGGATACCAGGAATAACACATAGGCTACTACATGATATTCCCGCGGGAACGGGACTTAAGCGGGTAAACCCGCAGGGCGCAGTTAGTATGATAATAATAATGATGATAATGAGTGATACTTACAGTTTCTATGCTTGCAGAGATGGTTGTCGGTAGGTTCCGAAGCATCTCCGACTCCTGCTTTGTTGTGTGCCTTTACTCTGAACTGGTACACCATCTTCTCCTTCAGACCTTCCACCTTGAACTCTGTCTTGGTGTCATTTGTTTTTACAACCTGGTTCAAAACAATTGGAAATAAAATCAAAACTTATTTATAAACATGGACTAAGGTCAGAGTAGTGAGAACTTGCTTGGTCTCGTTTTTCAAAGTTGACAGACAGCAACAACAATTACCTACTCCAACCTTATTTTCCATTTATTAATTAGGATAAAAAACAAAACACTTGAATAACAAGGAAAAATTAAACATTTTGCTAGTACTTCAAGAAAAAACTGCTGAACCGATTGCAGGAAACTCGGTAAGAAGACATATAGATATACAGAATAACATATTGGCTACTCTTTACCGATATTTCCACGGGATCGAAACTTATGTGAGAAACTATAATGCCCTCAGTTATTTCTTTATGTAGTTGAAAAGTAGTATAAATAACAGTATTTATTATTAACTACTTGTGATCGAAACACCAATAACCAGTTTGTTGGCTAGTTTTTACAGCAACTTTTACTCAGAAACTTACCTCAATCCAATCGGGAGAGAATTTATCTTTCATCTCGACCACGTATCCCAAAATAGGTCTTCCACCATTGTCACTTGGCGGCTCCCATTGTAATGTTGCTGATACATTGTCGTAATCGATGATAACAGGTTTATTCGGCGCCTTCGGTGGGTCTGGGAATCAGTATTTAAGTTTATTTTCATCTTTCCGTTGTTTGTTTTGGTCAACAATGTTTGTAAACAAAGCCGACCGGGAAAAAAAACATGACAGTGACAGCAAATTCAAGGTTTTGTAAGTTCTGAGTTGCGTACCTACTTCATTTTTTAACTGAAAATAGCGAGTTTTTTGGCGGAAATGCGTTAAGGAGATGTGTTGCTAAATTTTCATTTTTGTGAAACGTAGTTCAAATGCGTGTAAAATGTTTAATTTCGGGGGCATATTAATCAATTTAGTTTCGTGAAGGTGTACAATTGTAAATAAAAGTGAAAACCGGTGCAAAACATGTACTTTAGCTTAGTGTTGTCTCCAAAGCTCCGTGAACAAACATTGTAAAAAATGGCCCCTTTTTACAATGATTTCCTCGACTTGACTTTAACTATAACGACTTGACTGTTTTGTTCAATGCAAATAACTTGCAAATATTGATAATACTTGACACTGGCAAATGTCCGAAAGGAAAAGCCATTTTTAAAGAAGAAGAAGAAGAACTGAAAATAGCGATTTGACACTATTTTCTTAGAAAAATACAAGGTACCAAAACGTCAGATTATAGACTTCAATTAAAAAATGTACTAATAAAAGAAGAATAAGCTCGATTACTATTGGCTAAAAAGTACATATTTTTTTAAACAATTTTGACCTCTTACGATTTAGCCAGCTAAAAAACTAAAATCGACAATAGAACAAAAAAAACACAAAGAATGAAGAAATTTCATTCATTGTTTTTTTTCTTTTTTTTAACTTTCTTCACATTCTTTATTTCAACTTCAATCAGTCTTCTTCGTCCACTCTTTATTCTAATTTTTATTGTAACTCTTTCTTATTATTTACGAATATCACAGTATCTTACCGTAAGGATTCTTTGCAAGGTACGATCCCTCAGTTTCAAGAGGCTCAGATTCGCCCTCCTTGTTTACAGCTCGGACTCTGAACTTGTATTTGTGATTTGGAGTCAGGCCCTTGACTACGAACTCTGTCGGGTCCGGTCCTGTTTCACCGCATGGCACCCAGTTGCCGGTATCCTGTAAAAAGGTGTTACGAAACGAGAAAATTATTGAATGCGGTCGAGGGCAAGTTATTCCTTGTTATTCATAGACAGGAAAGTGTTCAAATATTGAAAAAATACACTTCCTTTCCTTTAAAATTACACTTCCTTTTACTAGATTATAGTAGCGTAGGTAATCAAATCATTTGTGTCCGAACAAACAATTTTATTTCAAAGTTGTATGAATTCAAAGAGATAAATTTCGTGTTTTAGAAGTTCTGCCTGTCCTGTTCAGTAATTTAAAACAGTGCCCTCTGTAGTATTTAGTAGTAGTTTTAGAGAGTTATAATAGATGGCACAATTACAAATTTTATTAACTGAATATTGCGCCATCCATTGTGAACTACGCGTACTACACACAATAAGTTTGTCTAGTAGTTCTATCTAGTTCTGAAAGATGGCGTTATTCTCAATTTTCAATAATTAAAAATACCGCTATCTATTCCAAACTGTACGCACTACATACAAAATCTGTCATGGAACAATATCAAAAGATGGCGCTATTATCAATTTCAACGCGCTAGGTTTCAGCTGTAAAGATTAGATGTATAAATAAAACAGATACCCGCTTCAATTGTATTTTTACCCACGGAGGGAACGGAGCAGGGTAGGTATATGCGTTTGGGGTGAGAGGTTGTGTGTTAGTGTGTGCTCAATTTAATGTTTCCATTTAATTAATAATCATCCTTACCACATCCATCTTTTCGAGTGTGTATCCAGTGATGTCGGATCCCTGCCAGTCGTCCGGTTTCTTCCATTTGACGGTCGCCTTCTCGGCACGGATGTCCACAACCTCAATCGGACCGTTTGGTCTATTTGGCTTGTCTGAAAAACAATAGGGAGATATTTATACATTATATAAAATAACCATTTAAGGTGATAATTATGTATTATATTTTAAATTATGAAGGTTCAACAACGCTTCGAATTCAGTAGGTAGGTAGGTATATGCCATCTACGATTACGAAAGCCAATCCCTTAAAAGTATTTTATAATAAGGGAGTTAATGTAAAGCGCCTTCAGGGATCAGGAACCTTGCCGCACATCTTCTGCACTGCGCAAAGGAATAACCTGCGCAATGTGAACCATAGCGTTGATTTGCATGCATTTGAAGGCGACACCCGCGTCGTCGAGTTCAGCTGTCATTGAAGCCGTCAGCACAAGAGTCCTCGCATTCAATAACAGTTCAACTCGACGGTGCAGGCTGCAAATGCATGCAAATATACGGTGTCGCTTTAACCGCGCAGGTTATTCCTTTGCGCAGTGGGATTTCAATGCCGATGCCGACGGAAGTTACGCGGTATAGTCCTAGTGCTATACAGATCGTTTCTTCAAGCCCACAGTTCTGTCTCGTGTAACATGCCCTGATTGTCCAGATAGAGGCGGATCAAAAATAATTGGCGTCCTGTGGTTCATTAGTGCTTGGATCATCATCACCTGGTGCCATCTTTTATAAGGAAGGCCGACAAAATTTGACCGACAATTGGTGGAAGTATTTACAATCCAAAGTTGCTTGCAGCTTTAAATTGTTAGTAGTTGACGAGGCCAGTCCAATCTTTCAAGTCTTCGAACCAAAAAGTATCCTTTATTAGCAACATACAGCTTAAACTATATTAAATATTAAACAATAACTAATTAATAACAAAATTATAGGAAGTCGTTTAAGCAGCCAATAAATAAACAAAATAAAATCAATAAAAAAGGTCATCCTCCAAGGCACTTCGACTCAAAGCCCCAAGACCAAAAAGTTGAATATCACAAGTTCAAATCCCCAGTGGAACTCACCTAGCACAACCACATCGGCGACACCCTCGCAGGTACCCGAGGAGTTGGTCAGCACCAGCTTGTATTTCCCGCTGTCAGGTCTGGTGGTCTTCCTCACGTTCAGTACCGTGTTCCGCTCGTACTTGTCGATCGTGATGCGGTCTCCGTCGTCGAGGATTTCCTGGTTTTGGAGGTAGGGTTAGAGGGGGAAGTTATTGCGTCTGGGGTTTACCTCTGATTTTGGTGTTTGAGTATTTTTTTGTTTTTCTTTTTTAAGTGTCTGTTCGCGATCACGGCAAGTACATATTACTATACTTGATCAAAAATGTTATGGTAGGTACCTATCGAAACAATGACCCATGTTTTTAGGAGAAATCGCGTTGGTTTTAAAATGAATTTATTATATTACTAGATAAACATTTTAACAAAACCAATAATATTTTTTCTGATATTAGGTTTAAGTATTTCAAAATGTTGCATTATGTAAATTTGATTGATTGACCTAAAATTCTTAAATAAGCAAATCTCTGTGATTTTTGAATTGCTTTTATTGTATAAAAACTGCAAATTTTGAAAATAAACAAATCATAAATCATAAACCATTTGGTACATTTCGTCCAAAAAGCCCTATCTAAAATTCAAAAACAATTTGTAAAAACTACATTATGAAGCCAATTTTCAGAGATAATCGCAGACGCAAATAAACAAACAAGCCTATTCAGTAGGTGTGTTAATAAAATTCATGTTATACACTGGCAATACAGGCGTAAACGCCCTTACTGCCATGTGTGAGAGGGTTACCACATTTGAATTATAAATAAATATCAGTTAAATTAAATGAAAATAAGTATAGGTCTTATCTGGCATACCTTTATGTATTACTAGGTACCAGTGCAACTCTAATCAAAATAAATGATAGACCAGTGCAAATACTAGGTACCAGTGCAACTCTAATCAAAATAAATGATAGAGTCAGTGCAGCCTACATTTCAAACAATTGCAATAGTGTCAAGTAGGTGTAAATACCTACTCGTAATTATGATGATGGTGAGTTTGCGAATAATTTAGTATTTAGAAAAAACTTATTTAAACCGGTTTTCTTCTATATTGCCGTCCGTCTATTTATACCTACACGAAAAAATGTAGGGAGGGATTGAAAAGTAAAATCAGGCGCCAAAAGGTAGGTCTGTACCTACTTAACCTAATTCGAATTGGTAGATGACTAAAATATAGGATTCTCGGTTCAAATAAGTGTTTTTTCTTCAAGGCCAATTATTATGTAATTACAACATTAAAAGCTTGCGTTATATCCGAACTTTTTCATTATACGTCCTTTGAGACTGCTTTAAACTTTCATACAAATTTAAAGAAGTATCAAATATCGACCTTTTGGATATCCTTAGTATGTTGCTTTTTCAATTAGTATTAATTCGCGCTCATAACGTTTTTTTAAATAATATTTTACCAAATTGAATCAGAAGTTGAATTAATTGCTTTTTGTGCTTTACTTGAAATGCTGTGTAGAAAAAAAAATACATTTTTAAAATCGTAATCGAAATTCGATTACCATTTTAAATCTGAACCCATAAAATGAAATTTGCACTATTCAATTTGATAATTTTGAGTAAGAGTTAGCCACATTTTGTAGATGTATATAATGTAAATAAAGATCTGAATAAAGATGTTGATTATTCTATCAAATATATTAGAACATATAAAATACATCTAGTTTTGATTTCTCTGACCTTCTCCGTATACAGCTTTCCACGTTTCTTTTTTTGGAAAAAATAAAATAAATTCGTTAGATTTGATATGTCCAATTTGATGTTAGATAAAATGAAAGAGTGATTTTGCATAATTTAAAAAAAAACATATAAGTACTAGTACAAAGGTATCTAATGTAGTAGATACCTAGGTAAGATGTAAAAAAAACTTTTTAATGATATTTTCTCAGAACTTTTTAGTATCAGCAAAACACTGAAACACTAGGACTAAATAGAGCGAAGCAACAATGCGATAAAACTATACGTCAAGCACCAAACTCTTGAGAATCTTGACAATTTCTAAAACTCTATGAACCTAGACTTTTTATGAATTATCACTTTATGTATGCATAGAGATTTCGATAATAATAATTCTCGACATTGTAATGAGACAAAGAATGAACGTAAAGTATTGCACTCCGACAATGATGTAAAAAGTGAGGAATCATCTACATACCTCTTCACCCTTCATCCATTTGACTTCTGGCTCAGGCTCACCGCCGTATTTGATATCGAAGGTGATAACCTGGCCTCTCTTGATGATCATGTTCTGAAGACCCTCACCGATGATGTAGGGTTTCACTGTAGAGATTATATAACAATGTACTACATACTGTAAATAGTGAAATTATTTTAACTATATTAAAAAATAATATTTAGTTTTTAGTCCCGATACCTGACTAGTATCACTACGTATCATGCGGTCTGCCGCGTGCAAAGAAAAATCGAATTTCAATCGAAATTATTTTAGTTATTCTTTCCTTGCAAACTCGTTATTTTAATAAAAAAAAATTTAAAGTTTTCCTATTATATTCTGAAATATTTAGAGTTTTTTCTAGAATATTTTAATCAAAATCGATTTATTACTTTTTCAATTTTCCTCACCAAAACCGTTCTCAAAAAATTATTTTAAAAAACCTGCCCATATTTTCTCAAAACAGCTTTGCAGAAATGCACTTAGGGTTGCTTACCGAATCTGCACTTAGCAACGATTGGTTTGGTTGTGTCACTAGGTTCACCAGGACCAGCCTTATTGACGGCCTTGACCCTGAACTCGTAACTGCAACCTTCCTTCAAACCATCTTGAGTGCCAGTAATCGTGCCGTCTGGACCTACAGCGTCGATTGGAATTTCCTTTCCTTTCACCCAGTCTTTGCCGAACTTCTCCTACAAGATGCACACATAAGGCATGAAACAAGCGGTATATTTATTGAAAATATAGTTATCTAAACAAATAAATGAAATTTCGACCTTACTGCAGTGCATAAATCCACACTTAAACTGTACTTCAACTGTACTTCAATGGGCGACCGTTTAAGTGTGGATTTTTGCATTGCGGTAGGTAAGTGTAAGAACAAGCGGGATCGCGACTTGCGCGGGTGAAACCGCAGCTAGTTTAAAATAAAATTTAAAATTTTCTTGTAGAAGAATGAAAACAGAAAAAGGAGCCATGAGCCATCATCAACAAATGAATATTCAGAAACAAAAGGAAAGAAACAAACAAGTTTGCTAAACAAAGGAAGATGTCTCAAACCTTGTACTCAATGAGGTAGCCAGTAATCGGCGCACCGCCATCATTGTCAGGCTTCAACCATTTAAGATCTGCATGGTCCTTGTCCCAATCCACCAGCTCTAAGCCTCTGGGCTTCGATGGTTCATCTAAAATTATGATACATATTAAAACATCAAGTAATTAATGAAATGAAACTCCATACATCTTTAACAGTGTTACAAGAAAGTTACCAGCTATACATTTAACTCTTTTGTGTACATTTTTAAATACGTACCCCAAGGATCTTTAGCCAAAACAGGTTTGGCAAAGAGACCAGGCTCACTGGAGCCAATCTTGTTTACAGCACGAATTCTAAATTTGTATGTTTTCTTGGGAATGAGATCTTCCACCTTGTACTTCAGCGGTTCTCCAAAGGCCACTTCAGCCACGTTATCCCAACCAGCTTTAAGTGATAAGTCCTTGAAAATGACATGTTATATTAGGCAATTGATACTTATTTGTCATCGTAGTTTTGTTTTGTCATAATTATATACAGTGAAAATTTTGCGCATCAGTATGTTCTTTGTAGACTTTCAAAACGTTGAATTAGGAATGAAAGCCCAGCCTGTAGGACTTAAGAACCATAGACTGAGATTAAGACTGAAATCTATACAGGGTGCTTAGACTTTGCCAAGCAATAACTTTGACTTAAGATCACTTTGGTATTTATAAAGCAATCTTCGCAATTTCGTCTATAAATTCCAATTCAACTTTGCCAAGTTTTTGCTAAGCTCAGTCTGAGCAAAGTCTAAGTACGCTCTATAAACTTCAGCCTAACACCAGTCCATATATATTTTTTTAAATAATTATTTACAAAAGGTGATATTATTTTAAGTTAAATGGAGTCAAACTAAACCAACCTGTCTTTCAATAACATATTTAACAATCGGTGAACCACCATCATCTTGTGGTGCCTTCCAAGCAACCACGCACGATGACTGGAAGACCTCTGAAACCTCAACATCTTGAGGCGGCGTTGGGGCACTCTGCATATTGATATTAACTTCCTTAGTATCTTCGCCCTGGGCATTTGATAGTTTGATCTGGTATTTTCCAGTTCCTTCACGAGTAGGTTTCTTGATTTTGAAAAGGATCTTCTCTTGTTCTACTACGACTTCAACTTCTTTGGCAGGTAGAATTTTGCCATCCTTTATTAATTTGGCTTCTATCGGTGTCTGTCGGGTGCCGGTAACTATAGAAAATGGTATGCCATTATGTAACTATTGAATTTGTTTGGTTGTATTATCAAACCTAGCATACTTTAATCATTTTCTTGTTACTGTTTAATTTATTAGAGATCACTTTTTATTATCACTAATTTAGAATCCACTGTGCTAATTTTAAGTAATGATGTTTATGTGCCATTTGGAAAACACCGAAAATTTAGTTATTAAAATCTTACCTTTATATGGCACCTCAATAACAAAAGCATATCCGGCAGGTCCATTGAAATCATCAGGGCAATCAATAGTGGGCTTGGACTCGCCCTTCTTAACAGTCAATTTGCAAGAAGACTGTAGAGTGCCACTTTCGCAAAGGATCTCTCCATCATCTTCCATTTCAAGCTTGTTGAAGATGAGTTGGTGTTTACCACCGCCGAGGTTCTTGATTTCGATTCTAAAAAACAGAAAATATTTATAAATATGCTTTTATTTAGGTACTATTGTGCGGTGAATATATTGCTTATCAACATATTTTTCAGCGCCTGGATCTTATGTCAAACTATCTAGGCCTTACCTTTCATTAGGTACAATCTTTTGTCCATTGAATGACCAAACAGCTTCAGCAGTTTGATCTTGAAGATCGACTTCCATGACGATCCTGTCCCTTTCAATTGCTTCTGTATCCTTCAACTTCTTGTTAAAGCGATTAGCATCTGCAACAAATATATCATTAGAACGAACCCTGTTCATACCCTATGAATCATTATGAATAAAAACGCGATTCAACCGGATAAATAAAGTGTTTTATTAATCATTATGAAGTTAACTCTTAATTTAAAATATATCTTCTAAAACTATTTTCAAATGCTTCTGTTTTCTAGATCTATGGCTTATTGTGTCATCAAGACAAATTCTGTTGATAATGGTTCCTCGTGTGGAAATTACAAAATCAGAAACGATAGTGCCATCAAATTCTAACTTAAATTTAAACCCGTTGAAAGTAGCGCGATGAAACGTAAATATTCCTGACAAACAAATTCATTAGACAAGGTCAGGAGGAACAGTGCAAGGGCAGTAAAAATGACCTTTAAATATGATACCTTACTTCAGAAATAAAAACCAAAACTAAACGTGATGTCGATGTCGTAATAAAAATATTAATTTAGGTCGTTATCTAAGCTTGATTTTTTGTTGATGAAAAAACTGTTCGTTTTTAAATAATAATAATTGGCTTTTTCATCTAACTTTAGATGATTTATACAGCGCAAGTAACTTTTAATCCATGCTATTTATGGCCCTGTTGTGCCCGGGATACTGTAAGCTTGCCCAGAACCTATACCTTAGAGGAAATAACCGATCAATACGTCTGGAACTAACTAAGCCATAGGTTTCCTCACGATGTTCCCTTCGCCATAACTGTTTACTGTTCGTTAGATGAGTACTACAATAATACGTATTACAAAAAAATCTAACTTACAATTGACGATCAGTTCGCAAATCGTCTCATCAGCATTCGTCGTACATTTGAAGTTACCGGCGTCAGTAACCTTCGCGTCTTTGATGACCACCTTACGTTTGCGTCCTTCCTTTACGATTGAGATGCGCTTGTCAGCCTTCAAAGGCTGATCGTTTTTGAACCTGGACGGTAAAAAAAAATGTTTTTGATTGATTGATTAATTCTTTATTGCAGCTTGTTACAACACACCACAAATTAAAAAAATCTTTAAAAAAATCTGTTAGCTTATTTGAACTTGAGTTGATATAGAAGATGATTTATTTCTCTGTAATATTAATATGAATCAATTATATCTTACCATTTTACGTCGCCGCTAGCGTCATCAAGCTCGCAGAGCAACGTAATTGTGTCTTTTTCTATCGCTTGCTGAGATTTGAGAACCTTTGTGAATTTGTATGGGTATTCTGGAATAACAAATTTATGATTACATTTTTTACATAAGAATTAGACTAATTGCATCTAACAATTTTACTCAATGAAATTACTAAGGTTGGGATAGTGAGGGAGTAATGAACAGTCCCTGAGTCAGCACACGTTCTATTTGACATACATTTGTAAACTTTCCAGAAGAATCGCTACTAAAATATTACAGGGAAAACTATTTGAACTCCAGTGCGAAGTATAGTTAGCGGTAAAATAGCTAACATAGCGAATTTGCAGTTTTTATAAAATATGCCGAGATTATAAAAATAATTACCAAATTAGTCCTAAGTCTACTTAGGGATTTTATGCACTAGTAACACTGTTGGTGGAGCTGATCATTGTCTATGGTTTTGTATATATAAAACGTTTGGGAGTAGTCTCTAAGTGTGAGTTTTTTTTTTCAAAACGCCTATTAGCCTGTCCAGCGATTCGAGTCAAAAAGTCGTAAGTGTCAAAAAGTCCCTAACTCCGTGATTTTTACTGTAATGTCAGGAGCTCTTATTATTTTTGAACAAATAATAACTATTTATTTGTTCAAATCATACATTATTTTTATTTTAAATTCTTGTTTTTAAAGCACCCTAAGTCCAAAATGTTACGTATCTACTAAACCCCAAAGTCCAGCCTAAACATCCCTACGTCCAAAAGCTGAGAAACTTAGGGCTAACGGTTGCCGTATTGCTTTACTATACTACTAGCCATTCCTTTTTACAACGTCCAAAGATTAAGAGACACCTTAGTTATATTTTTATGACATTGATGCATGCCAAAAAATATTTTGGTTTTGATTAAAAGACAAATATAACATTTACCGGTGCCATTTCTGAAATCTAAGAAAAAGGGCTTAGGGGCTTGCACTTGGCCATTCTTCTACAAAAGATAGTAGATTAGTTATACTTACCAATAATTTTAACTTCAGTCTCAGTCTTATCAGGTTGCTTCTCAATCTTACAAGTGTATTTACCAGCATCGTCGAACTTAGCATTCCTGATGGTAAGTTTGCAGATACCGGTTAAATCTTTCGAAATTTGGTATTGGTCGCCGTCTTCCAATTTCGTTTCTCCTTTCCACCAGGAGACGATGGCGAGGCTACTGGACACAACGCACTCGAGTACCACCTAAATCAGATTTTAAATGTAATCGATGTGATTTCTTTTGGGCGAGATAGGCTTTAAACTTAGCCTCACCTCGCCTGATGGGAAGCGACGATGAGCATATTAAAAATACAAAGGGTTTAAAGGACAAAAAGAAAACACAAATGAGACAACAGTTGATTTCTGTATAAGGCTACGCCTGTATCGCGTATGACCGAACACAAAAAAGGTTTTACACATACACAATCGGGGATTAACACTAACACATATAAATATATCGATACTAAAGTGGATATTACTAAAACAATGAAAGTAGACACAAACATTTATAAAACATCGAAGCAGGATTAAAACCGGACTACTCACTACTATAAGCATGGTCGACTTTTATCTATATTTAATAACGTCTAATAACATTAGGTAGGTTTGTACCAATGTTTATGAGACAGAAAGGAATTGAATTGGGTGAAAAACAGGTATTTTACGTTTAAACAAGCCTACAATAAACTCACACTATCGCTGTATTCCGAACCCTGTAAATTTATAACAATAGTAGATATAGTTCTGCTCACCAAAAGTCCATCTAGGAATAATAAGCATCTATGGGCATCTAAGTTTTGTCGGATCTCTAGATAAAAATGATCTGTATCTAATTATAACATTTTAGTCTACTTACCTGCCTTTTAAAAAGTAAACACATAAATATGTGCCTCCGTATTAAAAACGTGTGTGGCATTAAATTTAATGTTAGTTCACAGATAATGTTTTATCTAGGAATCGCAAAAAAGCCCTAAATCAAGTTTTTGATAATTAGCTGTAAGTAACTTTTTCACACAAAAACTATTGAAACGATTGCGATGAATGTTGGAAGCTGGAATTCTGGAGCCGTATAGGCAAAGTTTATTAGGTAAGAAGTAGGAATTAAGTAAAACATAAAATAAACAATAGAAATAAGGTAAGAAATAAAATAAGAAGTAGAAATAAAGTAACAAGACAAAAAAACAGTTTTTAAAGAATCGAAAACCGCAACGCCGAGACAGAAGCAAAACTAAATCCAAATATATTCACCTCGTGTTTAGTATAACCACTGGTAGTCTTTTTCAGGGGCCTCAGGAAAGTATAAGTCGGATCAGGCTCATCGACTTGCAAAAACGCAGTGCAAGTGATGCCACCGATTTCAATCGTAATCTTGCCGGTGTCTTCGACTCTCGGGTTGAAGATCGTCAGTTTGTACGAGTCTTGCTCGTTCGTGAACTTGTATTTGCTTCCAGGGAACAGTTCCTAGAAAAATACACAGATTAAAGGTAGGTAGGTATACCTGAAGTTGACCTCGCGCCGTGTCAGGCAGGGCGCTAAAAATATCGCCAGAGGTGACGTATCCACTGTGCCGACCCCAAAATAATTCGGATAAGAGCAAAAAGAAGAAGAATATAATGTAGTGCTTAAACTGTGGTCATTTTATGTGTTAAAAAGGGATTTCTGTCTTGTGTGTGCTGTGTGACGGAAGTTAGATTATATTATTGCTTATGATATACGCGAGCTGTATGTATACAAAATAATAACAATTTACAACAATATTTACATAATAAAAATATTAAGAATCCTTTGAATATCAATCACTTCTAAAAATATTCGATATGATTTAAATGTCTCAACAAATCTGCTATCAATCGTAGTAGGTATAGAGCATTCATGAAACATTTAGCTTTTAAATATTCATTGACAACATTTAATCGACTTCTGGCATTGGAGCCATATACAGCATACGCAGTTAGACAGACAAGCATAAACTTACTTTTTATGTTGATATTTTCAGCCAAGTCTGAAAAACATTATTGGTCACTAGAACTTACGTTAATGAGATAATATTCTTAGACATTACTTACATCTTTCCGGAAGAACCATTTCGGTTTTGAATTGGACTTGGAGAAAATTGCCTCGAAGGTAACCTTCTTGTCTTTGCCTTCTTTCGCGAATTGATCCACAAGTGGCTTCAGGAACGATTCTTGTTTCTGAAACATTCATCGTCCGGGAAAACTTAGTCAATCCGTTCTTGAAAATGCAGAAATCAACATTATCTAGGATATTTATTCCACGCGCAGAGTTTCGAGGAAACATCGGCTGTAAAGGCTCTACAGAAGTCCAGTGACAAGGAATATCACATGTGCATCACGATTGAAAAAGTAGGTATTATCCTGATGTCAAAATAGAAAATCCATCTGTGTGATGCATATCCAATTTTCCCTGACGAGTTCATGAGTTGGATTAGCATATTTTAGAGTAATGTTAAATATAATCTAGGCAATATTTGTTTTAATTATATAAATCGGTAACAAGAATAATTTAAATGAGTTACTTAAATATTAATATTTACTGTTTCTTCTTTAAAAACATATTTAGGAACCATTGCAGAGCTCTTTATGTAACAAACATCCATAGACAACATTGATAAATGCAATTGAGTGCATACAAAAACAAGTGCTCTCCATACAAAAGCTGAAAGTGCTGACCGTAAAGGACTCCCTCTTTTATCTACTAATATCAACGGTCAAGAGTGCAAAAATCAACGAAAACAAGTCTATTCAAATAGGGTCTTCGCCTATAATAGCGTTACAAAAGATATCATCTGATTCTGTCCGTATTGGAAACACCAAAATACAAAATGTTGGAAACTATAGTGTAAAAACTAATGGTAAAAATACGATATCAATGCCGGATCAGATAAGATGCTGTAACGTTACTACACTGTGGGCGTTGACCCTTAACCGAGGCGTTAGAAACTTCAGCCATTCATTCTTCACCAATTTTAACTACATGCTTTTGTACAGAAATTGGAATTTCCATTTTTGTGTTGTTGACTATAAAAGGAGTGCAACAGTAACTAATAAATAAAATATTTAAAAAATTACGAACAAAAATGATGAATTATAATCCCGATAAGTCGATGATTTGCCACACGGTATAAACAATTAAACTAATCAAGACAAATCATGACAAAGTTTAGAGGTACTTACATCTTATTTTAATAATGCAATTTACATACGAATTTCTTTTTTAATATTCATCATTTTTGAAACAACGAAACCTAGAACATCAATAAAATGTGCCTGTGCTATATTGTGCTGCTTTTCAATAGTAAACAAAGTATTGTCGACGAAGAGTGTATGGAAAAATTTACGAAGAGAAGACAGCAGAAGAGTAACAATAGAAGTGCAAATATCTATAACCATTTTTGCTGAAAGTAATAGTTCATAGTATACTTGTATCATTAGAGCGAAAATTATTTAAGTGAATGTTAAAGTGATATACATTTGGTATTTCAGGCAAACAAAAACAAAAAAGTTTGCTTTAGCAGAACGCAGACTTAAGAGGCCCGTTTAACAAAAAGTAATAGGCCATTTTTGAGAAATTGACAACATTGAAAGGCACTGTTAATTTTCCAACTAAGCGGCCTATTAAAGCTCATGTTTAAATTTGAAAACTTAAGTTTAGTCTCGTTCTCTATTATTATAGGCCTTGGCCTTTCTGATTTTCACTGACCTTGAACTTTAAGATTGTTCTTATGTGGCTCATTGATAACATGAAAATCAAGTGAATAAACATACAGTCAGAATTAGATAAGTGAAAAGTCTTGGTTCTAAGTCCTTTTTTTATTATGACTATTGAAGCAAGATTTACTATGAACTATTTTAATACTTCAGCTTCATTCTGTGCAGTATTTTGTGGTACACTTTCAAGATGCAGTGTGCCATCTATTGACATCGTCGTTTGTCAAACCTCGTTTTTTTTGAACGAGTGAAGGACCGGCCAATCGGGTATCAGTTCCGCCAGTGACGGTCTTCTGTTTTGGGATCTCTACAAAATATGCATTTTCGTTCTTAGTTTACTTACTCCTCTTGACTCTGTGACTTAATAACTTAATTACCAGAAGGTTTACTTATGTTATCTTTAATGTTTTCAGCTAAATATTGATTCTATGGATGGAGGCATTATACTTATTTTAAACGAAAATTAAAATGCAAAAATTCCAACATCTGCAAAACATCGGATGCATCAGCTGAAATTAATGAGTCATGTGAAGACAAATACAATAATGTTTAATAGGTAATGACGTGACAGAAGCTCCTCAACTTGACGTCAAAGATAAACCCGCAATTGAACAGTACCGAACAAAGAAGTCATCAAATTCATTCCACTTACATTCCCTGAAAATCATGTTCAAGTTAAAGAAACGTGAAGTGGTGATACCAAAACCTTTGTGTGTTATTTTAAAAATCAAATTTAAAATGCATTTTATTTAAAACGCTATGAAACTGATGTCATTAACTGCTAGAAATAATTCTATTTATTAAGGCATATTACGTGCAATGTAATTGTACGTAATAAAAACCATTAAATATTACGTACTAAAACATGAAAGAGGTTGACGACGACAGTTTCACAGGTTAATTTTAGTTTATCATTCGTAATTTAATTCATTCATTATTTAGAAGATCATTTCTGTCCTTCTAAAATATTATTACCGTTGTTCAGTTACCTTTATAACTAGTTTACACATGATTTCTTTACATAATTATTAGAGATTTAGCTCTGATTTATTTCATTTTAAAAGAACAGAAAGTCCCTTTGTTTAAAAGTTTACTTTTATTTTTCCTTTTTATCGAACCTTTGATTTGACAGCCTCCATCAAAGTGGGCCAATCGGGCAGAAATTCAGATAGAGACATACGTCTTCGTATGCCATAAACATCCTAGAATTTGATATACATGTTACTCGAAAAGTAACAGCAAAAAGCATGTGTAAAGCAAGTTACGAGAAAGCCAAGTAATGAGAGAAATGTGACGAGACAAATGTTAGTTCTAATTTCTAGTTACCAAATTGTGTTGATAACTGTGTAAATACTGATGGTTAATGTAATGGTGTTGTAAAAATGAATATAGATGAATACTAACGTGTACGTGTAACCAATTGTACAGTTTCGGTAGCCATCCAGCCATTTCGTTATTTGTTTCTATTAGATTAGAACGAACACAACAAAATCGTAGAAAAACAACGACGTTGGTTTCTGACAGTAAACCATTAGTTTTTTAGTCATTGACTGATTGATCTTTTGACGTAAACTCAAAAGAGTTTTGTTAATTTTGAACTTGGTTGATTTAATTCCAAGTTAAGCTCAGGACGAACAGGCGTGACTAGTAGCGTGACCCAAAAGAAACGACTTGAGCAATTCATACGAAAAGAAAACAATATGTATTTCGTTAATTGCCGCAGTTCGTATCGTCTCTTAAGTAACGACAACCAATCGGTTTAACTTTAACTATACACCACAAACAGAAATAACCAATAGAACATTCGACAAAAGATCGAAAATACAGTAATACAGTGGTCATGTAAGATGGAATGAATGATGTTGTATTTTGAAATATTGATGACCTTGATCCAGTCCCAGTTTTTGGAGTTTCTGCGCGCTTTGTCAGCGGGGAATCTACCCATCTCCACACCCTCGGAAATGACGACAATGTAGTCATCTTGCTCGAAATACCCAGTTTCTAAGCCCTAAGAAGCAAATTTCATGATGCATACGACATCTTACTGAAAGATATCTTAGGGACAAACGTAAGTCGTTACTCAAATCTGTGTGATCTCGTGATATTATTAATCACAGTCTGAATTAATGTCTAGTTAAAATTAGAGCTGCCAATTTATTGTTACCATTATGACTTCAGACTATATGTAGTATAAATATTTATTTTATGAATGTAGAAATTCTAATCCTAGAGTTTTTAAAGCAAATGACATGCTTTTATTGCACAAAGCGTACAAAATGACAGCTAAGTAGGATAATAATAACAAATGAAAATATTGGCTTTTCGTAATGCAAAAAATTACTAAGAACAGAATTAGAATATTTGGAAGCAAAAAATATTAAAACGAGGTAAACTTCAATTTAAATGCCAAGTATGCGAAAAATGATAACATTTATAATTAGAGACTCGACAATAGCCCGATGGAGCTGTCTGGTTTAATAATAGCTTTTATTTATTTCTTTTATTAGACATAAGACAATGTAGAAACTATTGATGCTATTTTAATTTCAATGCCAAGTACCAAACAGTCGACTAGGGTGTCATCCGAGGCAATCATAAATTATGGTTAGAACTTTGTTAGTAATTTACTGCGACACACCTTTGATCATTATGCACCTCGATTTACGAATGTTAACTTTCGTTAACTTTATAAATAAGCATAGGTACACAATTTAATTTTTAGTCAAACATAGTTTCTACTTTATCTGCATCTTTATTTTAAATTAATTTTAGATTACATTTTTAATCAGGATTTTAAAAATCTGTTTTTGTACACTATTGAAAATAATATATCGTTTTAAAAAACTTACCCTTTCGACCTTTTTAAGTGGCGGGATTGGTAGTTCAGTTTCTTTGAGGTCTCCCCAATCGGGGTCCTCTTTTTTCTCTCCCCATTTGGCGTATTTCCTCTTTTTGAGCATAGCACGGAAATCCATGCCACTAGAATCTTTAAAAAAGGAGAATTTCTTTATAAAATCCAAATGTGTACAATATATTTCTAAAATAATTCCTTTTTATAGGTTTTTTTTGTATTTTCTTGTGGAGTTGAGTCTTTAAGTTAATATTTAAATACATATTATATTAGTTATGTTGTTATTTAACTTACCCGACACATAGAGTTGCATCTCAGCCGAGTCTTCGCCATGGATGTTGCTAACCACGACTCGATATTTCCCTTCATCATTAGGCTTGACTTTCCTCATGCATAGCGTGATCAACCCAGATTCTCCGTCGGTTATAAACTTGAAACGGCCTCCTTCGATAATTTCGGAGACTCCCTTGTAGAATCTAAATGTCGGTGCAGGGTTACCCTCGACTTGTACAGTCAAGTATCCCGTTTGGTCTATAAAAATGGAAATTCATACTTATTCGTATTTAGAGCGTCAGAGAGCCATAAGTTCGATCCCTTTTCACAACTTTAAAAACACAAGTAAACGTTTTTTATTAATTTAGACTTTTCAAATATGATTTCTACGAGAATTTGAACCAGCGTTTTTAGCTAATATCAATTTCGAAAATATAATTATTTTCAATATCTTAAGAGTTTTAGGGAATTACGTTGTGATGTTTAATTTCAGCAATAGTACCTTCGACCGCCGAGTAGCTCTCTTGCACGTCGACGATGACAGGCGGACCTTCATTTCCGAGAGGTTTCAATGGAACCGATGGTTTATTGATGAGATCTTCCAAGTCTTGAATCGAGGGTCTTCTGGCGTCACCAGACTTTCGCCGCTACATCATCAATATAGGGTTACTAATTTTTCTTCATTATTTACTTACAATTGTTAATCACATTGAATCGTTGAATTTAAAATAAGGAAGTAAATGGAGCAAGACGTTCACAATATTAATAAATGCATTTTTGATAAACTTGTAATGTTACTTAATGTTTTTATAATGTTAGTAAGTACTTAGATATTAATATGATTCCATTTACTTCCGAAATAAAAATATACAATTAGTTAAGACACATAATAATCTCATTAGATTTTCAAAATAACATATTCTTTTTAAACGTAAGCTTAGTCAAAGGTAATTAAGTAGTTTTATAAGGCGTGGTTTTAGCTCTGTGTATATATTAAAATATTAAATCAGAATTTCGCGCCCCAGCGTGTAATTAAAAAATAAAAATAACTACCATTAAAGGAAAATATCAAGTTTCTAAAGACCATGGTTTCAATTGGACTTTTGGAATCATAAACGAACACCTCAAGGGGAACTTTTAATTTTTCAATTTTTAAATCGCATGTATTTTAAACGGAACATTATGAACCCAATATAATACACGAAAATTATATTAGATAAGTATAGGATCCATGTTTAATTTTGCAATGATAAATGCAGCAATATATTTGCAGCCAAAGCTTGACAATAAATATGGTGTTACTGATATATGCAACACAAGTGGTAACTGCATTCGTGTCATAATATGGATGATAAGTTTAATATAGTAAATTGGCTGGAATAATAAGTCAGTAACAGGTGTAGGTGTATAAAGTAAAAATATTTACGACCTCTGTGGCGCGTCGGGCGAACGCTTGGCTGCAATGCAGAAGGTTGCGGGTTCGATTCCCGCTGGGTGCAAATATTTATGCTTAAAAATAAATATTTGTATCTGGTCTGGGTGTATTTCTATGCATAATATGTATGTATTTACAAAAGAAAAATAAATATATGTAGTATATCCGTTGTCTAGTCACCGTAACACAAGCTTAGCAGCTTACCACGGGGCTAGATGGCGCTGTGTGTTGGTCACAAGATTTATTTATTTATTTATTTACATTAAAGATGATAAATCTCGTCTCATAAATTTTAATATAATAAAATTTATTGCATCATTTTTTATGGTATATTGTTAACATAATAATTATGATTTTTCTTGTCACTTAGAAAATAAAATAAGCTGTGTTTTATTGGCCTTTGCTTTTGTGGCAGATTTTTTGGGGTACGTTTAGTTGAAGGCTGTAAATAGATCCTAACTTCAGAAGAGATCCGAACTTCAACTTAAAGAAATACCTAATTGGCTTTACTTTACTTAATGACCTTTGATCTAACTTAAGTTATGAAGTTTTTGAAACTTTTCCTTCAAAAGATATGTACTTACCGTATCATCCCCACCTTTGGGTGGTTTTAATTTTTTGGCCGGGGCCTTTTTGGCCACCGCAGCCATTTTAATTAGTTTATTGTTACCACCAAGATATCACAAATCAATATAAATAGTTTACATAAAATTAATCAGTTGCAGTCACTTCTCCATAATTTAAAACCTAAATCACATTTTCCTTCGTGCGTTCCACAAAATATTTATCATCGTTGTCACACTCATAATTTTTAAGTTATCCATATTAATAAATTAATCACAGAAAGAGAGTATGCTTTAAATGCTTATATTAACACTCTGTTTTTCTTTTTTTATGTATTTTCGTTTGAGGATTTTCGTATTGGGTCAGTTCGTCAGTGTCGTTCCATCTAAAAATGGGCGCGAATGTCAAAAGACTGAAGAGGGGGTCGCTAGGCATGACGGCCTAGCCATAGAGAGGGGCGGGGAGCGGGACGCGGGCTTCTATTTGTGCACAGCACAAATCAGCAGACCAATTCAATTAATTATCAGATTAAGGTGAGCCATCCGTGTAGCATGTTCTTGGACGTGTTTATAAAGATTCCGCATGTTTCTATTGACACAAATCTGCTGCGTTTTCTCCTATATTATTGGCGTTCGATATAGGAAGCCTGTACGTTGTCCATAATAACGATCTACAGCCAGTTTTTAACGATGCCGGCGCTGGAGCAGGCGACATACCAATAACTTTTACGAATGTTATTGAGATCCGAAACGATGACGACGCAAAGTACTTTGCCAATACACGAACATACATATTACGTAGTTCTGGTGACACTGTTGTCATTAATAACTATCATTTGTACGTGGCAGTTAAATGATTAAATATCCAAAAAGATAGAGTAGGGCAGTGGTTTTGTTGCCATAAATTAAGTGTTGTTGATCGAAAGGCTGAGCAAGGTGATCGAAAGATTGATTGGCATTACGTTATTAATGTGGCTTATTCGGCTGACCGCTATCGTTGGCAGTCGGGTTGCGAGCCACAAATATCTACATTGTACACGAGTTGACAAATTTTAACTGCAGTAGATGACAGTTCTGTCTCCGACTCGTCAATATTACATTCTGGCACTCCATTAATACGTTAGTGTTTGCGATTCCGTCAATAACCATTACGTTTCTAAGGTTTGAATGACATTGTTGGTTAAAAAATAACTTCAAAGTAGACTTCAATACATCTTACAGGTTGTCTGGTTTAATCAACGTTCCAGTTTGGTTCACATCTATAATGTGATTTATGCGGGAACACATAGCCAATGATGTGGTATGTGCACCGTTGCCAACATTTTTCGATAGAAGTGTATCGATCGTGTAACCCACAAGTAGATCGTCCGTACTGCTGCCCACGCGCATCGCAGGTATTCAGCGCCTCCTACATAAATACGTCCCCATCGTCAATCAAGTTGCATCTTATTCTATTTACGATTTACCCTTCACTATTTTTATCATCACTTAATTATTGCATAATTATGTAATACTTCTCTAATGATTAATCAAATCGATTTTGTCTTTGTTAATTGGCAATTCGAAACTGAAAAATTTATTACTTTATTTTAAATTCTTCAAATAAAAAAACAGCGTGTAAGTTATTACCTCCCACGATTCACAATATAGAGCATAAACAAAATCCGGTTTTTTAAGTAAAATTAAATATTTACAATGTTTTGCTAGCTCATAAATATTTTGTTCACAGTCGATGGGGGCGCGACGACGCATCGTCGCGTCGTTTAAATCGTAAAGGAAAGACATACCTACGTGAGAAAAGGCAGATACGTTCTCGTATATCATCCGGCCTGGCAACACTAAGCTCTAACGGGTGAGAATGTTTCAAGATCAGCTCGCTCTTGGCCTAATTTCATACAGTCATATTTATAAGAATAACAATCAATCATAACAATGCATCAGAGTACTCCTGGCTCGACTCTCATTCCACTCCATTTAGTTTATTAAAATCTTTAACGTCATGTCTAGCGTCATAGCATAGTCGAACAGGTGTATATGTATAGTTCGTATTATTTTCTACAGTTCGCTTATCTTATATATTATAGTATGTGTTTAGTTTGTATTTCGGGCTTTTATTATGTCCGTTTTATTTTCTCTTCTGTTTTACGACAGTATAATATTATTTTTCATCGTTTCCTTTATTTCAGTCTTTTTCTATTATTTTATTTTATTTTTGTGATGTCTCTATGTAATCAGTTTTATTTATTTTGGTTTATTCGTTACGTCTCAGTGCAAGTATGAGTCAGTGATCGAGACAACTTTAGGAGAATGTGAAGTTTGCGTCACATATACTAAATTTTGGCTCACAACTTGAATATATCGGTTGTTAATTATAGATTGCTTCCGTTTCTATATTTGATTCGATTTGATTTGTATTAATAGATGAAGCTCGTTGATTAAGATCGCCATTTCAATGTGCAACTTGTTCAACTACTATTATGATTTGTGACATCTTTACAAGGTTCTAATTAATACCGACAATCTTCGTTATCGGAACAAGTTCAACAACTCTAATTTAATATGACTGTAAATATTTCACGGTCGTAAAATGGTTATTTGTAGCTTTTTTACACAGCAAAACGTAACAACTATGACACAAATTATACAGAAACATATCTACTACTGTTACAATAAAATCCATGCTTTACGTTTGTTAGTCATTTACTTTTGAATTTAATAGGATCATGCTGCCTTTCTTTAAAAGTTATTTTTAACTGAAGAATGTTAGAATGACATGGTGTTATTAGCATTATTAATTTTTGGGTTACACTTAGACGAACTATTTTGTCTACGATCGCTTATTCTTCTTAAATTTCTTCGCGGAGTGAATCAATCTCATAATAATTTTGAATATATTATGAGAGTGATCGATCATCAAAAGTAGGAACATTTACACATTGGACATATAAATTATTAAATATTTTATAATCAAGAATCTATGTTAGCCACTTTTCTAATAAATAAATTTAATTTTCTAAACATGTATTTTTTTCTAAACATATATTTTCCACACTAGTATACCTCATCTGGGACTTCACCGGGCCTTGTCGCGCGTTTCTTTTATTGGGAAAAAATAATTATTTTAGTAAATCACATTCTCTGTTATTTATGTGCATAAATATTAGATTTTGTACATGTTTGTGGTAGTGTGCTTAAATGTGTGTATGTTGTTGTATGTCAGTGGATTATCTGTATTGTTTACTGGTATTAAAAAGTTATTATGAGTTGTTGTATGTTTTATGATAAAGTAGCATTATCATTTTGAGACGGAAATAGAAATAGTGGTGTCGATTGGAAGTAGAAATAAATATATAGTAGAGTGCAATCTAAAAATTAGCAGAAATTTAAAAGAAAATATAGTATTTCAAGCAATTCTAATAGATATCTAAAAAGCTTAGTTAATGAAAGAACAAGGAGTCATTTATTAATATTCTAAAATGGTTGTTCTCTCATTTAATGTTAAAACTCAAAATTCAGGGCACTGTCAGTTTTTCCCCGTAGGTCGGCAAAGCGGTATCTATCACTTTTCTTAAGGAAACTATAGAAATCTAGAGATAATAAAAATTAAGGGTAGAGTTTGGACAAGCAGATCGACTATGGAAAACTAAAGAAGTACAATTTAAAGTGAAAATTCAGTGTTATAGAAACTGCAATTTTAGATAATTGCGTAACACTGCAGGTGATACCAAAAGAAAGGGAGCAAACAGATTTCAAATTCCTCAAATTGAATTTGATAAAATGTGTGGATAGTAAGTATCTAAAATAGTGGTGAATCGTGTTGAGCGGGGATGGGGGATATTGAACTTATAAATTTAAAAAAAACTAATAAAATACTTTGACTAAAAAGAAGTCAAAATATTTATAAATCGTAACAATAGTCGTCCTTGTTGTCATGAGTAAGAAGAAAACGCTAAAGATAAAAAGATAAATGCTTTGCAGAAGCGAGCAACGTCCACCTAATTTGACCAGACCCAATCAATCTCACCTTTCTCTCGTCTACAACTTCTCCAGGACGTAATTTCGTGACCTGTTGTTAAAAAAGATTGATAATAACCCTTTCCAATTTCAATTTAGCACCTAAGTCTCCGCCGCCGAACCTGGGTACCCTATTGTGACCTATTAGATTATTTTGTGCAGACCTAATCAGCATGTGCAAAGTTATTACATTACATTTTGCATCGTTTTTATGTTAAACTTATGTTAATTTTACCATTTGTAGTAAAAGCTGTCTCCGAAACACCATTCCTGAAAATTTCTTTGACCACCTAATACCGTTATTGTGTGCGAAACGTGCTAACAAGCTGTGCAAGTTTATCTGTGTGCGACGTCCACAAGTGTGTGCAATTGTAGCTCTGTGCTTGACGACAAAACGTTTTATTGACCCCAGATAATTACATATTCCGATTTCAAATTACATATTTAGGTTTATGTAATTATCCAGCATTATTACGATAATATTTTAAACCGCATCCAATACATTTGCATTAATACTCGTTTACTGATACAGTTAACAACTTTATCACGGCAACGTAACGTTATACGACTTTCTTTATTTGCTTTTACCTTCTTTTCTTCGATCACCTCACCGGGTCTCGGTTTTCTATTTTCCTGTGGATTACGTTTTGTTCGATCTTAATATCGCTACTTTCGAAAATCGTGTATATTTTTACAGTGTTTGCTGTAGCTTCGCTAGAATCTAGATCTAAAAGCGAGGAGCTAAGGGATTCAAGCTTCAGTCCACTTTAACATTCTTTTCTTCACTACCAAGCGTTCGAAGTGGTAAAAAATAAAGCATCTCCTCAAAGAGGCATGTTCATGAGGAAAATCTAGGGGTAATCTGTTATGGGTTCGGCTTGAGAGAATAGGACAACTACTATACTAAAAGGTTCAACATAATAAACAAGGGCGCCAACATCTAGATGATAAATTTATAACTAATCATGTATACACATACAGAGAAATTTAATAATTGCCACAAATCCCTAGATGTTAGCGCTTTAAAATCAAATAATACAATAATACGAAGTAATTAATATAAAATAAAATTTAATTGAAACTTATCATCATACCTTCCGAAAAGGACGACTTTGTTATCGATGATAGTCTTGTCAAATTGGCTAATAATAAAAATGAAATCAGTAATTCTAATATAAAAGGAAAAATACATACCTCATCGCTAATGATCAGAGAAGGACGTCTTCCCATTTCTTCTGGTGGTGGAATAAGGGAACCACGTCTTTGCAGACCAACAGGTGCCAAGGATGGTTTCCTCGGCATGTCTGGTTTGGGAGATCTCTCGCGGCTGACTTCAATCTTGGGTGCCGCCGAATCGTCATCAGGGGCCTGGATTTCAGGCGCCAAAATTTCTGGTATCTTTGGTCCAGGCTAAACAACAAAATAAAAATGAGAATCTCAGCATCTCTATTTATACAGATGTTACTAGGGAAATAAACTTATCAACAGCCCATTTGTCACGAGTAGGTATTTGATACATATTCTCGTTTAGATTTTTTAAAATAAATCATCTACCTTGTCTCTAGTGCTAGGCGTTGGTGAAATTTTTTCATATTTCTCGAGTTCGGGCCTATCGTAGTCTGCTATTTCCGGAAGGTCTTCGGCCTTCTTCTTGACAGAAGTGACTTTAGCTTTTTTGGCTTCCGCCTCAACTGTTTCTTCTTTAATAGCTGTTTTCTGTAATTCCATAGAAAAGTAACTATCAAAGTTATTATTCTAAATTTTATTTATCGATTGATTCGGAGTAATAGTACAAGATTTTTAATTTAACAATTGTTCTAAAAGGAATGTCAAATAACAAAAGGTTATTTTCAATGTGGACATAGATTTGTATTCAAAATACTCACCGTGTAGAACAAAACTTTAGAAATCTAGATAAAAAATACATTATTACACAGATAATTGGAGGTTGTTAATAAGCAAAAGCAAAAGCAGGAAATTTAAAACACACATAAACAAAAGTGTCACAGGTAGGTCTATTTTTAAACGGCAACATAGCTTGTTATAAAATAACATGAAAAATATACAAAATTTACAGTTTGAAACTAAATAAAGTTACTTCTACCTACGTAACTATCTAAATTGTGCGGCTAACTACCAAAGTCTTGTGCAAGTGCTAAAAGTGCATAAAATTGTCCAAAAGTGTGCGTTGTGCATAGTGTAGTGTTGTTCATTGCTGATACCTCGTCAGCGGCAGGTTCGATGATAAAAGCTGGATATGATAATTGTAATGCCGTCTTTTTATCCTCCATTGATTCAGCCTACGAATTAGAATATGTATAGGCGACAATGTACTTTATAAGCCTGCGGCGTTGTTTAATGAGAAGTTTATGATTGTTTGAAAATGTTTATGCGTTGTGATTACTTAGTGATAATGGTTTAAACTGTTGCCAAATTTCTGTTGTTATTGTTAATGTCAAAATTCCTACATATTCAATAAACATCCGATAGTAAAAGTATGTTAAGTAATTTTGCGACTCGTTTGTTCTAAATTATGTGAATTTATGAGCGTTTGTGTGGAATTATGTAAGTTAGTAGCTGTTTGAATTTAAATGAATATGTATAAATTTACAATGACTGCGGGATTTATTTTTGTAGGAATCTTTGAATTGTTACTAGTTCTTTTTTTGTATTTTTCATTGTGTACCTGTGGAGATTGTGCTCTTCTCCATGGAGTAAGATCGGTGGGTTCTAATAGCGTAGGTATAAACTTATCCTCTAGTTCTGGTGTTTGTTCGGCCTAATTGCGATAAATACATAATATTATAACCTGAACATCGGGTTTTATATAATATTTATATTGGAAATTATCTACCTGTGGTAGTTCAGGAATAGCTTGCCATGAGAAGGGTACTTCAGCTCCTTCCATTGGTTCTGGTGTTTTTAATGTAGGCACCTAAAGTTTAAGTTATGTTATACTAAACAATGTAACTATCTTTTATAGTATAAATTCAGTACTTAGCAATTTAGTAAACCTACACTGTAATGCAAAATTGTGTATGTGGGTATGTGTGTAATGTGTGATTTATGTGCAGTGTTTACCTCTGCGCGCTTTTTCCTCCACGGATATAATGTATCAGTGTTTTGTGTATCTATTTTTAAATCAGGTACTGGTTTCTGATGTTTATCTTGAATTTGTACAATCGTGTCTTCTATTTTATTTTTATCTGGCTGATGCTGAGAGAGAAATAAATATTTATTTTTCAACTAAGCATACATATTAACCAATTTTATAGTTAAAGGAGACCAACCTGTTTAAGCGTATTTTTGACTGAATCATTATCCGTCTTTAACAATATTTCAGGTTCCTATAATGACAAGTTATATCTTTATAAAATCTGTCTAAAAATTAATAAAATAGTAATTACTTTAATTAAGTACAAATAGTACCTTTATTACTTCTGGTTCTTTAGGAATATTATCTTCTTGAATCTCAGTAATTTGTGGTTTCTAAAATTATAATAATCATTAACATTTTTCATAAGTTTGTGAAACTATTTTTGATTAATTAACTTCTTGTTATAATATACCTTAACTTGACCCTGTTTGCGTGTGCGTAACTGATCTTTCTTTTCAACAATAGGTTCATCTAATTCGATCTTTACTGTTTGAAGTTCCTACAAAAATTATTTAAATCGTAATTTTCATTATCTTCTATTTATAATAAATGTGACTCACAGAAATCTGAAATACCTGTTCTTTGGAAATCGGTTCCGTTTTAATTTCCTGTGTGGGTTCCTCTTTTGGTTTTGGTTCAAAAAATGGACGTTCCTTTTGGTAAAGTAATTCATTAAATTAAAGATGTAAAGTAAAGAGAAAGTTCAACTAAATACAGAAAAGTAAAATTGGAAATGAAAACTATTTAGATTTGATAGATAAATAGGTAGTACAAGATAATAAAGATTTAGAAAATTCGAAAGTGTATGAGAAAAATAAAATAGAAGGCAAGATTGAAGACAATAAATTTGAAGGCAACGTTCGATACAGAGTGAAATAGCGTAGACTTGAATAGTGAAGTATAATGTATAGTATAGTGTAGTGGATAGTATAAGTGTACAGTGTGCCTATGTTACCTCTGTGTTTGATTTCCTTCTCATATAAAACGGTAATTTATTACTTTTTAACTCATTGTCTTTTTTGTTGGCATCCTCAGTAACCTAATAACGCAAATAGTTGTTAATAGCAATTGCAGCCTAACCATTGCATTGGCCACTTGAATATAAAAATATTATGTAACTAAGAGAATTCTACCTCAAATTTAGGCTGTCTAAGCCGAGTTAACCTTGGTTCCTCTGCTGGTGTTTCAATCTTTGGAACTTCTTTTGCTTTTTCCATTTCTTCAGATTTAGGAACCTGTTTAATTGATTATACAGCTTATTTAACTCATCCCGTATTCATTTTTGAAATAAATGTATCTATCATATCTAATCCTGAAACTCTGCTAAGCTTGTTTTTAATTTCAACAGTGGCAGTGGCACAGATAAGAAATTCTTATATATTTTTATTAGCATATTTTGTCTGTTTTGATAGCGATGTGTATAGCAGTGTATCAATGTACAATGTCTTGTTATCTCTTACTTTCTTTACAAGCTTTGTTTGTTACTGTCTTTGTTAATGTTTATTTTTATTAAACTCAAAAATTGCCTAACAAATTATAATTTAGCGAGTTCATTCATTTAAAAAAAGTATATACCTCATCTTTCAACTTCAGCTGTGGTTTTACGTAATCAGGTTCGGTAACCCAACCGTCGTTATCCAAGTGTACCTGTTATTATAAATTTATTACACTTATTAAAGTCTGTATAATACTACCGAGTAAGTCAAATTAAAGCAATGGTTCAACAAATTGTACCTCTTCTACTAATACCGCACTAGATTTACGACGAAGATACGGGAAAATTTTCCTTGGATCCGAATCATCTGAATCCTCTGGTTGAAGAAGATTATCGGAAGCATCAACTTCCATGATATTGTCCTAAAGACAAAAAGCCCTCGTATTAACAAAATGACTTTAATTTATAATTAAATTACGGATTTTGTAAATAAATTTTACCTCATTTGTGTTACTTGGTGCGAAAGGTTTTCTAGGAGTGTCAAATGAGACTTTTCTTTTAATTTCAGTCTTGTCAGTTGTTTCATTGATGTCTTCTGAAACCTATTTTCAACAAGATCATTTTTGTAGTTATTTTGATCTAATTACCAATTTTAAGTAACCACAAATTCTGTTAAGCTTCCTACCTCATTTCCACTCGGACGTCTTCTTGTGACAGTTTTCTTTTTATCAACAATTTTGTCGACACTATCTTTGCGAGTAGGTTCAACCGTTTTATCAACGCTGTTTTTGTTTGGTTCAACAACCAGTGTGGGTTCCTAACAAATATCGAAAGGTTCGTTATTTTGTATTAAATGAATATGAGTAATGTGTGTAGGCATGATTCGAGTAATACCTGTGCGTCTGATTTTGTAGTTCGCCGCGATTGCGTTTTGTCGGGTACTATATCTGACACTTCTTCATTCTCTTTATCGTTACCCTATTTACAAGAACATAACATAATAACTATTCTAAAGAAATAATTACTTACAATAGATGTTGAGAATTATTAACAATTTCACTTAGACATTGAAGTGTTTTAGATACAGTAGTTATTTACTTTTCACACAGTTTTCAAACATGTACTATTTGTTTGAAAATAGTTTTTGAAGTATTTTATTTACAAAAGTCGAATTTTCAAGAAATAGTGAATCATTTACATACATATAAGGTTTCTTTCTGTAGAATTTTTGAGCATGCAAATTTAATGATAACTTGTCGTAACTTACCTTTAATTTGATTTTTTCTAGTTCGTTTACTTGTGGTTCCTTTGAAATGACGCCCTAAAATAATATACGTAGGGGTAAGCGGAAACATCAAACCACTGATAAAATCACAAAAAAAATATCTTTCTAAAGATTTTTTTCATTCACTATCCCAGTCATAATGTGGGAGTATTTTTATATTTTTTACTGATACTGTTCTTCAGATCAGTCTATTCTAAAAGCTTTACTGAAATCAAATTATACATATTGTATAATGTGGGAAATTGCTGCAGCTTTGCAAGGGATGGTATACCACCTAAAATTATAATAAAATATCATTTAAAATAAAAATAGGCTCTGTTCTGTGACTTACCGAACAAATCTTGAGCATAGGTCTTTGTCTGTGATTAGATGATGAATTGATTGGGGTCAGAGTATTTGGAATATGCTCTTAGAATGCTTTATTTAGATATTTGAAATATCATGACCGCTAAAACAGTCGACGCACACGAGCCACAAATGGCCAACACAAATGCCGTCGCTTAAAGCCACAGGTCTCACGCAACCAATTATTGTTGGTTGGCATGTGTGGCATGTCCATCATGTACGTCGTCAGTAAGCTTTCATCACTCACTTACCTTTGATTTTCTTTCTGTTTTCAACGTTGCTGCTTCTTCAGTAACTGATGAAATAGATGACTTTCTGCTGTCAGCAGTCTCTTTTGTGAGCGTCTATATTATAGAAAAATAATAATATTTTATACAATGTGTCGGGTGCTGAAATATAATCCAAGAGGATTGTTTCGTTTACATACATAGGCGAAAAACTTTTGTTCTACGACTTTTTAAATATTTAGGCTTGGCGGTGCGCTTTCAATTTATAATTACTTAAATTTAGAAAGACATTTTAGATAAGTAAGTTTATCGATTCTGCATTACCTTAATAGCTTTGTTTTCGATGACGGAACTTCTTCTGCTCTCCGTTTTCTCTTCAACCTAAACAAAAATTGAGGTTAATTTAAGTATTTTTTTTATTTAACCTGCCACCAGCCCGCGGTTTTATCCACTTAAGTCATGTCATGTTAATTTTGGCAATATTCAGGATAATTATAGGTTTGTAAATATGTCTATCCAGGTTAAATCAATAATTAATTTAATTTTACAACCTCGTAAGTTCATGTATATAAAGTAAACCATGGTAGATACTCTAATTGTTTACATTAACCTATATTAAGCTCTTCAACTTATTGACAATAATTAGTTTTTGTTACATCAGTTACATAATGTAATTAGATAGACTTACCTATCTAATTACATTATGTAACTGATGTAAACATAAATCAATAAACTATACACACCTCACTCTGAACTGAAGTTCTTCGGCTTTCAGTCTATACAAAAAACATAAAACATTAAAATTAGCACAAAGTTACATTTAAGTAAAACGTAAATCAAAGGGTCTAAAGGATCTGAAAGTTAGAAATAAAAATTGAATATGACGAAAGTTTAGTAAGGGACTTGATTTGAAACTCAATGCAATAATTTCAGGATTTCTTGTCGACTACGAAATTTAAAAATGGGAAGGGTGACAACAGTGTGATAGTAAAGGGCTAGTAAATAATATTTTTTATGAAATTTAACCCTTAAAGTAGTTTTATATAGTATACTATACAGTCAACTTTAAAAATTAATATCACGTTGAAGAAAAAAAAAAGTTGAGTAAATTTTTCAAAAAATGAAAATTGAATGTTTCCTTAGTATAAAAAAAAATAAAAAACAAAAAATTTCTGTAGTAATTTTGGAACAGTTGTAAAAAATAACCGACATGGTGTGTTTATCAAATTGGGCTAAGATAAGTTTTATTTATTTTATATGTTTTGACTTATATTTAATTATATTCAACACATGAAATGGACGGCTAAATGTATCAACTACAATATTTTCGTATAATTTACGAAATAGGTTATGGGTTTTTAGACGATTTTCACATGTTTCGGTAAATGTATAGCATATTATACATTGTCACACTGCCGGAGATCTACCTTTTGTTTGTTGTGTATGGCATACTATACATTGCTACACAACCAAATATCATATATTACTTTTGTTATGCATAGCATACTACACATTGCTACACTGGCAAAGTAATTTTTTATGAAAATGTTCTATGTAATTGCACCCTAATTTTTATCAAAATGCCTGCTTATTGTCCTTGTGATTTGCCTGCATGCAAGTTTTATTGCTTTGTTTTAGTTGGCTGCAAATACAAGATCTAAGTTTGATTACAACACGAGGGTGAGATACTTGACTTCGAAAAGTGTAACACCGAATATTACGTCAACGAATGCACGCCACCACGAAAAACTTTACAACGAATACACGCCACCACGAGAAAATATTACAACAAATGCACGCCATCACGTAACTTTTATTTGACAGTCAGTCTGTCTGTCTGTCATATTTTGTGCCTATGTCAATCGTCTTTTGTTTTCACTGCGATCGTCATTTGTTTTAGAACGAATACACGCCGTATAAGTTTTTAAGTGATTCATGTTAGTGAATCAGAGGTTCTGTTATTTGAGATCGCATGACTTCGGTGCTAAGTTTTTGGTGGTGGCGTAAAGTTTTTCGTTGTGACTTGCATTCGTTGTAAAGTTTTTGTTGTGGCGTGCGTTCGTTGTAAAGTTTTTCGTGGTGGCGTGCATTCGTTGTAAAGTTTTTCTTGGTGGCATGCATTCGTTGTGAAGTTTTTCGTGGTGGCGTGCATTTTTGTTAAGTTTTTCGTGGTGGCGTGCATTCGTTGTAACGTTTATCGTGGTGGCGTGCATTCGTTGACGTGATATTAGGTGTTACACTTTTCGAAGTCATGTATCGCAGCCGTATTCCATACATTGCAAGTTCAAAGTGCGTAGAACCAAAAGTGGTAATGTATAGCATACCATACATATTGTTTTTTTAAAACTACCCACCTAAAATTTTTTTTTTATATTTTTCGCATCTTCCTTAGTTAAGTAATAAACGACTACAGCCAGTATTTTTGTTTTATTTGGTCATAAATTGTCTTGCTACTTAAAGGGTTAAAGATAACAAGGAATTGATTTTAAAAGATAAAAAATAAGTTAGATATTAATTCTTATCAAAGGTAACAAAAATTAACTTTAATGACATTTAGGCGGGCTTGCGTACGATTGCGCTGAAACGATTTATTAACTAAACGTATTTAAAAATAATAATTATTATCTGTCCTTATAAAAACACTCAGTTTCAAAACCAAATTTCAATACCAATTATTGTTTGGTAAGTATTAAAATATAAATAAAATATATTGAGTCTTATATAATTTTTATTGTATTTTACAGATTGACGTCTGGTTAATCATGTATAAGAGCTTAAAACGTGTTTTGGAATCGTTACGCAAATCAACCTTAAAAAGTAGTAAGTTAGTAATTTGTCTAATAATGGGACAGTAAAAGTAAAAAAAAAGACAGTCAATATTTACAAGCCCAGATGCAATTGGATATATACATAGGTAATCCGAAATATTATCATCATACCTTCAAAAATTAGAAAAGTATGTATATAATTGATATAATGTGTAACTAACGAAGTTATTTAATATGATATAAACAATAAATCTAAGTAGAATTCTAAAAAATAAGGACAAGGGAAATCATTCAAAACACTTCATTAAACTCTGAAAAATTGTCATGCCTCTAATTTTTTTTTATACCTTAACTTCGAGACGTTGAGCTTGGTGAGATATCGCTGTCACCTGCCCCAGTAAAAATCAATGGTTGAATAAAATAATTAAGTTTTGGCGGGACGCGGTGAGGAGTATTGCTAAATTTTCATTTTTGTGATACCTAGTTTAAATGCGTGTAAATTGTTTAATTTCAGAGGCATAGTAATAATTTTAGTTTCGTAAAGGTGTACGAGTGTAGTGAAAGCAAAAATCGGTGCAAAACATGGACTTAAGCGTTGTCTCCAAAGCTCCGTGGACAATTGTTGTAGATGGCCGCCGTTTCACAATGATTCCCTCGACTTGACTTTAACTATGACTACTTGACTGTTTCGAAAGATTTTGCGTATTTATAGTACCTTAAAAAGTGTGAGTACCTACCTATTGAGGTTTCCAACAAAATTAAATGTATGCATAATTTGTTTATTTTATTCCGGAATACTGATCCGGAGGTGCGATTTCAATCCGCGAGTGGATTTTTGATCATAAATAAATCGTAATCGTTTGTAGTAAAATGTATGCTTGCAAAATGATTTAATAACATACTACCTTGAATAAGGCTAAGGTTATTTGTTTTTAAGCATATTTATATTTGGACCGTTTACCATTGTATATTATCTCAGTATAAAGAAGCAAGACTCGCACCTTTCAGTGAGATGAAATTTATGTCAATATTACATCAAGTAAGTATATTTCTATACTTCTAATTTGGCACTATCATAATTTAGTGTTGAGCCAAATGGGGCAAAGCTTTGCCTGTATTACAAAACAATTATTACGAATTTAGTGAACCATCTTCATTATTTTTGATTGTCCTTCATTAGCACCTATGTCGAATGATTCAATGTTGATTACTGTCAATGATATTTTTATAGTCGTTGTAAATCATGCTGTCGATAAAATTTAATTGTATCTAAATTAAGAACTTTGATTTGGACCGTGTTAGATGTTCGTTATTTATTATTCTTATTGCAATATTATTATTGCCTTACCTTTATCTCCTCTTTCTGTTTTTTATCCTTGACAGTCGGAGTTGGTGTCATTTTCTCATACTTTTCTAGGACTGGCCTTTCATAGTCATCAACAAAGTCAAGTTCATACTGGAAAAATATGTTATAATTAATCATAATATCTGCTTAGAAGTTGCAATTCAGAGAATAACAGTCCGTTTTATCATACAATTGAAATGATAAAACGGACTGTTGATCGAAGTTTTGAATATTATTTTTGAGAATGGCATCAAAATATTTATCATAGTTTTTTTATTATAAAATTAGCATAGGTATTATATTATTATGGGGGTAACAAATGCATATAGCGGTAAAATGCTATAAACCTTTTTACATTCACTCTTGTTGTTTTTAATTAAATGCAAATACTGAATTATTATAAGCATGACAAGAGTAAGAAAAGCGTCCACCATGACCGGATTTAAAACTCTTAAGTACCTGTAAAAAATCAAATAAACATGCTTCAAGTAATTCAAGCAGTGTGCGACTTACAACCCAAAAATTAGTAACAAAAGGATCCTGAAAAGAAATGATAACGACGAAATTGATACCTTCGATGACAACGATGCTTGACATGATGCAGACATTTGTTGCAGAAGTTTGTGTATAATACAAAGTCATCAACATACTTAAGTGTGTGCTGTGCAGTGTAAGAAAATAATAAAAGAAAATGTATTGTGTTCATACATTAGATTTGAGCTGGTGTAGGTGCAATTTAGAAAAATAAAACTGTGCTGTGTACATTGAACAGAGTAAAGATAGTGTAAAAATATCGTGCTGTGAGTGTAACTGCAAAGTGTATAGTATTTTTATTTACCTATCATTAAAGATAATAAGAAGTGTGCAAGGAAAGATAGTATCATTCCTAATAAATATGTATTTAGTCTTTACCCTATCATCATCGTCACTGTCTTTCTGGCCTAGTTCAGCCTTCTTGGGCTTTTCCGTTGTCTTCTTAACAGTTTTCTTCAATTGAGGTTTTTCAAATTTACCTCCTTGTACAGTCAGAGGCTCCTATGAATTAACAAAAGCGTTACCATGGAAGTTTACTAAAGCCTACTACTACCGGTACGTAATTGTACTGGTACTGATTAGTGTGATATTATTTTGCCAAACCGCTCTATTCTAATTGATGTGCTAGTTCGTGCTTTCTAATCTACTGTCTGAAAAATGTTAGTGAAATGTATTCTTTTAATTATCTCAGGTTTTTCTACTTGTTACATAAATACCATCATAATCAAAACCACTCAAGTTCTACCTCTTTGTCATCATCTTTTTTAACAACTGCAGGCTTCTTCACCTTAAGCTGTGCTGCCTCTTGCCCTTCCTATGATAACAATTCATCTTTATTATCATTTTTCAATTAGAAAATCTGAGATAATTAAAAAAATGGAAGTAAAGTAGTACCGTTGGTTTTTTCTTTGCTGCTGTCTTTTGTGTAAGTGAGGCTTCTTCAGGTGCAGTTGTGCTTGTCTTTGGTTTGCGAGGTTGTGTAAGACTTACAGATTCCTCCGTGTCCTCACCCTAACCCCGTGAAGAAACACACAAGTTTTATATACAGAAAAATAGAGATAGAGTGTGTAGATAGAGAAATATGGGCAACCATAATATAGAGTTTTGTTCCAAATAAATGCACCGAAAGTTACAGAAAATTACAAGATTTTAAGAATTGTGTAGATTTAGATTTTGAAAATTTGAGCTTAGCAAGAATACAGTGGTGTATCATAACAGTAGGTATTCATATTCTAAAGTGCGTTATTGCTAATTAAAATAGTATAATTGTGCGAAATTCCATCGAGACAAGAACTATGGTAGCAACTTTACAGCTTTTATTTTTGGAAACGAGTACCTTGACTAAAACGGATAACTTTCTCAAAATTTCATTGGATGGTTTTCTTACATTAGGTTTGAATTCTTGTGATTCCGTCTGTGAATAATAATTTTAGTCAGTCTCTAGTAGATCAGCTAAAATGTCATGGGTTTGTATATGGTGTGTATTTCGGTAAATATAATTATATTGTTCGGTTGTTGAATATTGTATTTAGTGTATACCTTTGGCTCTTGATCTTTTGGTGCACGTCTTTTGATTGTTTTTTCTTCAATAATTTCTGGTTTCTTAACCTTAAGCTTGGCCTCAGCTTGATCTTCCTACATAATGTACAAAATTATATCAATAGCAGCAATTGTAATTACTGTTAAGTATTTCTTGAAAAGTTTAAAAAATAGACAACGAACCGTAGGCTTAATTTCAGCCGGTGTTTTGTGTGTCAGTGATACATCTTCTGGCTCTTTTCCTGGTTTGGCAGCAGTTTTAGGTTTAGAGACGTTGACTTCTTCGTCAACGTCCATGGGCTAAGAAAAAATGTTACTATCAGTATACTCATTATTTTCAATTAAAACTATTTTATAAATTATAATCGAATGTGTTAATCCTACCTCTGATTTGTCTTTATCTTTAACCGAACTACGACGCCTAGTAGCTGTAACTGCTGATGGAGCTTCCTCTTCAGGTTTTTTATCCTCCTAACAAATGAAATATTATAAGTAATTGTTGCTATGTCATGTGAATGTATTTGTAAAGTACTGTGATGTATGTATACCTTCTTCTTTTTCTCAATCGGTGTTGGTGTGATTTTCTCGTATTTTTCGAGAACTGGCCTCTCGTAATCGTCAATGAATTCTTCTTCCTGGACCTGTATGTGGAAATGGGTAAACTAATCAAAAGAAGTTTCGTCTTCCTTGATTAAGGAAAAATGTTATAATATGTTATGTATAATCGATTATATGTCAGTAGGTAGTAAGATAGTGAATTTTAGTTTACTGTGAATTTTGAGCTTCATGTTGTGCCAATTTTTAAATGTTAGGTATACAAACCGGTTTTAGAAGAACTTAAAAGTATTCTGTAAATAAATTGCTGAAAACTTAAACTAAAACATGGAATAGCCATAAATCGTAGCAGAATAGCAGCAATAAATTACAGCGCCGCAGCCTCTTTCAGAACGTAAATTGCTGAAAACTTAATTTTAACAAATAAAAGCAAAGTATCAATCAATAACAGGACAGCCCAAGCACAATTACATATATATACACAAGTAATGTTGCAATACTTTAACATAACTTAGAGTTAATTTATCTCACCCTGAAATAAGGAATCAAAATTGGGTTATTATGATGTCATAATACGAATCGATTGTGCTTCTGTCTGTTGTTACCAAATTCATTTTTGACAAAAGTTTATATGTATATAATAGGGGTTAAAGTATGAAATTGCCGTTTTATTGCAATAGGTTCTTTGAATTGACATAGAATCTTCATGGTTTGAGGTTTTCGAATGAAACTTTTTTCAAATGGTTTCTGTGATGTTCTTTTTTTAAAAAATGTGAAACATTTGAATATCGACTTTCAATTGTTTTTGTTATTCAATTTAGACAAGAAAGATGGATACTGCGAAAATTCGAGTGATTTTTGAATACGAGTTCCGACGCGGAACTAACGCGGCAGAAACAGCCCGCAATATCAATGCTGCGTTTGGAGAGGGGTCTACTAATGAACGCACCGTGCGATTTTCGTTTAAACGCTTTCGTGATGGAAATTTCGACTTAAAGAAAACACAGGTGAATAACGATGAATTAAGAGAGATAGTGGAAGCCGATCCTAGTCAAACTACCCAGGAATTAGCGGCATGGTTTAACGTTACCTTACCCACTTTATTGACTCACTTGCGTCAAATTAATAAAATAAAAAAATACGAAAAATGGGTGCCTCATGATTTGACTGATCTGCAGAAAGAAACGCGTGTTGTAACTTGTGTTGCCTTGTTGAACCGGTACAGAAATGAAGGAATATTGGATCGAATTGTAACATGTGATGAAAAGTGGATTCTTTATGATAACCGGAAAAGAAAAATGCAATGGCTGACCCCAGGTCAAATGCCACAACAGTGTCCTAAAGCAAAACTTACCAATAAAAAGGTAATGGTAACTGTTTGGTGGTCTCAGCATGGTGTTATTCACTATAGTTTTCTTCGATCTGGTCAAGCAATTACGGCAGATGTCTATTGTGCCGAACTCCGAACCATGTTGACAAAACTAGCAGTAAAACAGCCCCGACTCATGAATCGATCTTCACCATTATTGCTCCACGACAACGCGAGACCTCACACAGCACGAGAAACCATTTTGACCCTTCAGGAACTGCACTTAGAAACCATTCGTCATCCTCCGTATTCACCAGACCTTGCTCCAACGGACTACCATTTTTTTCGTGATTTGGACAATTATCTACGTGACAAGAAGTTTTCTTCCCAGGAGGCAGTACAAAATGCTTTCACACAGTTTGTGCAGTCTAGATCGTCGGAGTTCTATCGCAAAGGCATTAATAACCTTCCCATTAGATGGCAGCAATGTATAGATAATAATGGCAACTATTTTGATTAAATAAATTTGTTAAAAATTTAAAAAATAAACAATTAAGATTTTCAGTACAAATCGGCAATTTCATACTTTAACCCCTAATACATATATCGCAAAAAGACTGACACCTAATTTATGCTTGATAATTTGATTTATTGTGCACAAATCTTTCTTAATTTTGGATTTTTTTTCTTTTCTTTTCTTGTCTTTTTTTGTGGCTGGTGTGGACATTTATCATAACAGTACATCATACTGGTAATAAATGCTAATTTTTGACACACTTGTGCCTGTATCCACAAGCAGAATTGCTTTGAGAATCAGTTAAAATACCCATTTAAAAGTTCTGATTACCAGATTGCCAATTCAAGTCTTTGAAATGGGAATCACCAATTCAAAAGTCAAAACATTATAGGCCATTTATGCTATCAAAATTGAAACCTACTGAAGAATTACAATACGACATCATTCTTACCCAATCTGAGCAAAGGTTTAAAAAAAATTGAGAACGCTTGCTTTGTTACTTTCAAACGCAATATTAAGGAGAGAATGTGTGTAAAAATATGTGTAGTGTACCTCTTTTTCTTTGACAGATGGACGTTTCTTAGTTGGAGTGTCTTTTTTCGTCGTTTTTGGTTTTGGTTTATCATCTGATTTTTTCTCTTCATCCTAAAAAATATTCATGTCAATTGCAGGTTCAAATTTTTTTTTTATTGAGTTTTATAGTTTTAAGTTTATTACCTTATCTTTAACACTTGGACGTTTACGCAGCGTAGGCACTTCGGGCTCTGGCTCTTTTTCTTTTGGTTTAATTTTACCCTTCATCATATCCACGTCATCCTATAGAAAATATTTTTTATTATTTTTAGTTCTAATGATCAAATGTTAGTACGAAGTTAAGTTGTATCTAAGTTTACCTCAGTTGCACTAGGACGTTTGTCTTTAGGTTCACGTGTATATTTTTCATATTTTTCCAGTTCTGGTTTTTCGTAATCATCAACGAATTCTGGAGCCGCCTATAAATTGTTGTTAGTTTTTATATATTTCAGAAATTTTAGGGTCTAAGTACAACGTCTTTTGGGGAAGATGACGTATTCGAAAAGGGTTGTTTTAGCTGTCTTAGTGCAAAAAGTTCGGTTTACATCACCGTCCCCGAAAATATTTTATAGGCATAAATGTGTTGTACAAATAATCAAAAATACCTCAGGGACTCCATTCTCTTTTTTAGCCCTATCTGATGGTGTTGGTGTCATCTTGTCATACTTTTCAAGATCAGGTCTTTCGTAATCATCGATGAATTCTTTTCCTTCCTCTGGCTATGAATTGAATTAATATATTTTAGTCAGTTGAAAACATTAAAAAAGTATTTAATTTGTTTTTTTATTTATTTACCTTCTTAGCTATTTTTTTAGTTTTGGCTGTTTGAGGTTGCTCTAGCTTTTCTTCGGTTGGCTTAGTACCAACTTTGTTTAACTTGACACCACTTATTTCATCAACGGGTTCTTCAGGTTTAGGAACTCCTTTTTTAATACTAAGTCGTTTTGGTTCAGTCTTTTCTTCTTCAACCTAGGTTTGTCAGATATTTTATTATTTTTATTCGTAATTTGATTAAGATTTTCAAACGTGTTTTTTTTATAAACCTACCTTGTCTACTTTTGGTTTTTTCTCTGGAGCCGGTGCGGCTTCTGATATAGTTTCATCTTCGCTGTCTTGTTCACTTTTAAGACTTTCAGCAATAGATGCTCGCTTGCCCTAAATATTGTTTGATATTATTGACTTATTTTTTCCAAAACGTTTTTTTTTAATTGTTAAGTGTCAGTGTATGTATGTAACTTACCTTTGGTGTGCTATCTTCCTTTGGTTTTTTGGCTAATGGTGTAGGTGTAATTCTCTCATATTTCTCCAATACAGGTCGCTCGTAATCGTCGACAAACTCGATTTCATCCTAAACGAATTCCACAATACGTTAACACAACACACAACATCAATGTTTGTTACCCACAATTTTGTATAACCCCTAATCTAATCCAGATCTTTGTCTAGACACTTAACATTAAATAATATACCTAAAGTATTTTTAAGATTAAAATTAAATTACAACTATCTATGTCGAGATAACAAATACTAATAATCAACATATTTACACGAAATATTTTAACATGCGTTACTTACATCCTCTTTCTTGTCAACGACCTTCTTTTTAACAACCTTTTTCTTAACCTCTGTCTTCTTGGTAGCAGTTTCCTTCTTCCCTTCAATTGGTTCTTCCTTTGGTTTAACCGGTTTGAGTTTTGGAATGCCTTCAATTTTAGTCTCAGGTTCCGGTTCAGATTTCTTTTTCTCAAGTTTTTCAAGAAGAGATTTTTTCTCTTCCTCTGTTTTAGTTGTTTTCTTTTCAAGAATTTTTTTAGCTTCTGCAGCTTCTTGTTCAGCTTTTTTGATTTCTTCAATTTTAGTTTCGGCTTTTTTGGTTTCTACTTTAGTGTCAATTTTTTTGGATTCCACTTTACTTTCTGTCTTTTTAGTCTCTTTTTTATCTGTTTCATCTACTTCCATTTTAACTTCTTCCTTTTCAACTTGAATTTCTTCCTTCTTTGTAACCTTTTTAGCAGCGGCTTTCTTCTCTTCGATCTTTGTCTTTTCTTCGATAGTTTTCTTCTCTTCAATCTTTTTCTTTTCCTCCTCCTTGATATCACAAATAATGAACATTTTTATAATAATCAAATTAACGCTTATAAAGTTTTGTAACTGTTAAAAAACGTTCTGAAATATAATTATAACTGACCTTCTTTTTCTCTTCAACATGGTTTTCTTCGATTATTGACTTGTCTTCAACAATCGACATTTCTTCTTCAGATTCTTCCATGACGGTTGTTTCTTCTTCTTCTTCCTCTTTTTTCTTTTTCTGTAAATAAACATAAATAAATTTATTCAACAGTACACAATTACAAAGATGTTTAACTGTGATGTCTATGTATACTATGCTAATTGAATGTGTTATTGAAAATGATTTAAAACATGATTTAATTTGACACACATCGTTTCATGATTTCACACTTGAAAAACGTTTATGATATTTTATCCTTGTCTTTAAATAATAAATATAATGCCATCACTCGAAAACCGAGAACAATAGAATAATAACTATTAAGAGTATCAAAAAGATAGGTAATTAATTTTCTCATACATTTTGTAACAATCAGTACTCCATTGTCTATACAATTTGTAACAGGTATGCCCTTTTAATCCGAAAGGGGGTTGTTCTAGACGTCTAGGCGAACACCTTTTGTTCTACGACTTTTGAAACTTCAAACTTTTTTTTTTAAAATCTTGAGATTATGTTTCACTGAAAAAACAGCTGTTTTTGAAAATAAAGGTAATTGCAGTTTTGATTGTAAACTATCAAACTAAATAAAAGGACAACATAAGGTCAATGACCTCGAACTCTCAGAAACAGCTGATTTTCAAGTAAACTTTACACCTATTTTTTTCGAAAAGTACTTCGAATTTCCAAAAGTCGTAGAACAAAAGTTGTTCGCCTAGACGTCTAGAACAACCCCCTTTCGGCTTAAAAGGGCTTACCTGTTACACCTTGTATATTGTTTAGTTTACCTTTTCTTCGACTAAGGTCAAGTCTGCACTAGATTCGTCTTCACCAAATTCGTTCTTGATGACCACCCTGTAGTTGGCGACGAATTTCGATGTCACCTTTCTGATGATGAGTCGTGCGTTGGTGCCATCAAACGAGGTGTTCACTTCGGACGAGTCCCTGATCACGGTGGAGTTTTTGTACCACGTGCATCTGCAGGATTGGTCCGAAGTCTTGAGTACTGCCACAAATTCAGCTTCTTCGTTTTCTTTCTTTGCCTGTAACCATTACAAGTATAGATATAGTATTGTGTATTTTTCTGATTACAGCAGTTGTTTAAGGTCAGGTGGTGCAGGTTTAACACATTAATAAATATTCATATTGTTCATATTTTTAGATAGTGACAATTTAAAAATTTATTTTGATTTATTTCCTTTTTAAGATTTAGCGATGATTTCAAGTTTAACAGATTTTTCCGTTCACCCGCCGTAACCAAATATACAAGAATATCCTCGAAATGTCAGGCGGTTTAAATGCTAAATAGAGATAAACTATTTAAAATTTAGCAATTAAATCTTAACAAAAAATATCTTTAGCTTATTTGATTTGTCTAATGAAGTGATTAATTGTTCATTAAAGCAGTTCTTACCAAGCTCCTGAAGTGTTTGACAATTTGCGGTTTGTCTCCCTTCTCTTCAGGTATGTCTGTAATTTCGACTTGTTGTGATGCAGCTTCACCTTTCTCGTTCTTTGCAACGAGTTTGTATGAACCTTTGTCATTTTGTGATACATTTGAAATTTCCAATTTTACTGTGAATTCGCCCTGAAAATTATTATGATGATTACGATTAAAAGTATTGATAACAATAACATAACGTGATAACAATAGTTATATCAAAAGAATAAATGACTTACTTCTCTTAGAGGCTCAATGAGAACAGTATGCCTAGAGTCTTCTTTGACTGCATTAGCTTCTTTAAACCATGTGCACGATGGTGCAAATTTACTTAATACTTTACATTCAACAATAACAGTCTTCTTTTTAACTATTTTAATGACCTTTGGTTTTTCTTTGATAACTGGAATGACTGTGAAATGCAATTTGGGAATTAGTTTAGTTAGTAATTTGAATAATAAGACTGGTTACTTTTTTAAGAAAAAATTACTTACTTTCAATATTGAGCGTAAGATTCGCATTGAGCTCTCCAAGTTCATTTTTAATGTTGCATTTATACAATCCGGAGTCTTCAATACCAGGGTCGATAAGTTCTAATATGATAGTATAAATATCTTCTTTAACTTCAACCCTGGTTTTAATTTTCGATGATTCTTTGATTTCTTTACCCTCGTGGTACCACACGATCGTTGGTCTAGGGCTAGCCTTCACTTTGCAACCCATTATAACCAATTTTCCGTTATCCTTCGATTGGATAGTCGGTTTTTCAACAAACGTTGGGCCTTCACCCTCTGGTTCTGGCTCTGCCTCAATATTGAGGTTCAGATTAGCGTTGCTCTCTCCGTACTCATTTTTTACGTGACAACGGTAAGCGCCACCATCCGCTGACGACGGGTTACTGAGGAGCAACACCAACTCGTATATATCTTCTTCAAGTAATTTTGATTTGATTTCAATTTTACTGCTAGCCTTAATGACGGTCGTGCCTCGGTACCACGTGACTTCTGCCGCCGGCTTTGCTTTGCAGACACAACGCATGGTGATGAGTGTGCCATCTTCGTTGGGAATGATTCGAGGTTTCTCGATGAATGACGGAGCGAAACCATTCTCGTCATCCCCACCTGTAAAGAATCAGTTTGTATTAATTCTACTCGTAGAGCCACAAACTTGCTTCATGCAGCTCCTAAGCCAAAAGCATTGCATGCATTCGCTACTGTATGCGTACATTCGTATTATAATTAAATATCGCTAAGTTTATATTTCAAGAGGTTCTGTTTTTTTACCTTGGAAATTGAGCGCAATGTTAGCATTGCTCTCACCGAACAAGTTGAAGGCGTTACACCTATAGTTCCCACCATCTTCCCTAGAGGGACTTAACATTTCTAGAGTTAAATTAAATGTATCTTTTGCTATAGCTTTTCTGGACATCTTCATTTTTGGTCCATCCCTTATCTCCTTTTCACCGTGATACCACGTAATGTCCGGTACGGGATAAGCTTCTAGTACACATTCCATTATCAACACATCTCCCTCTTGCCTAATAGTCGGTTTTTTAGGAAACCTCGGTGCCTTACCATCAGGTATTCTGTTTAAAAGAGAAACATTTTAATCGTAAGACCTACAAATGCTATCAGTTAAAAAATCCTTAAAACCTTACTATAAACCATACTTAGGTTTGTCACCGCCTTCGAAGTTCAAATTAATTTTTGCCACTCCCTCTCCATGTTTGTTTTTAGCTAAAGCCCTGTATTCTCCTCTGTCCGAATTCTCAACTCCTACGATTTCTAGTCGCGCCATATGATATAACGTTTGGTCCTCTTCTAACGTAATTTTGTATCTATTGCTTTCTTTTATTAATTTTTTTCCATGGTACCTGTGTCATCGAAGATGTTGTTAATATGATTACTTGAGATTCGGTTAACGTCATGTTCTGTGTATGTGTGTGTCTCTTACCATGCGATGGTTGGTTTCGGTTTGCCAACACATCTACATTCGAAAGTAATTTTGGTACCATCATCCGATTGCCTGATGACGGGTCTCTCCGTGAATGTCGGTTTTATAAAGTCCTCAGGTACGGGCGCTTCGTCGCCTATTTTAATCCAAACGTTATTATAATATTTTTCAACACTTCATTGTAATATATCACTAACACGAAGATTTGCAGCAATTTGACCGTCGTTAAAGTAATCGCCAATTTTAAGATGTTTTCTTTAGTTTTGTGTATTAAAATTAAAAACGATTAAAATCCAAATAAAGTTAATTTAGGAATGCAATAGAATAGATAATTATGATACCAAGTAGATACGAGTACATATAATAAATTTGGGATTATTTGTGTATAACTTTATTTAATCTAAGTCCAGTCTAACAAACGGTACGCATGACAGTTGCTTTGATTAATGTTATTTGTGCAGTTGCTAAAGCACTGAAATTGCAGAATTATACGTCTAACTACAAAATTGCGGGTAAAGTTAATAAAAGCAGTAATAATATCATATTATTGGCTGTAGAAATTAATGATATAGAAAAGGATCAAGGAACAATATAATAATTAATCATCTACAGTTACACAATATAGAGCATGCAGACAAAAGTGTGTGTTTTTATAAATTGATAGTAACAATTAAGTGTGTTTGTGTAGATGTAGGATGTTTGTGTAATTTGGATGTGTAGTATGAAAGATGTATAATATTGTATCCTACAAAGTATAACACAAAGAAAACATCTTAAATTGAAACAAATAAGTGTATTATGTAGAGTAACTGAATTAGTTGATAAACATAAAAGCATTGCTGCAATCTCTACGTTTGTGATCGACTACATAAAATTAAATAAATCTAAAGTATTAGAACCACACATTGTAAGAGCTATGTTAGAAGAACTAAGCATTTTAATATAGGTATATTAATGGTTTCAACATCAAGTATTTAATTTTTTTTACATGTTCACAATATATTTCTTTGTTTTTGTTAGTTTCGAAATCAAAGCCACTTAATGGTATTGTTTTTGAAATATTGACAAGCCTCAGAAAATAAGGCTTAATTGTGACTAGCCACTACACTTTTATCTTTTCAAAAGTCAGTATAATGATTTGTTTTGTCTTTTATCACGCGAGTAATCCCTCTGGTTTATCTGCACCATAAACGTGATATGTTCTATAGTTTAGTAGTATATACAATTAACTTACTATCGAAATTTAAGCTGATCGTGGCGTTACTTTCGCCGAGTTCGTTCTTGGCCGTAACTCTGTACTTGCCAGCGTCCTCAACTGTTACGTTTACAATCTCCAGGGAGGCGTAGTAAGACTTTCCGTCCTTGCTTACTGTCAACTGTAATAAAAGAAAATAAAAATTGTTATTTTTCTGTTCCATGTATATTCGTTGAGTATCGAGATGAGAGCAATCGATATTACAAATAACGATACCAATTATAACAACTAAAACGATATAAGAATCTTTTGATTTTGGTATTCACTGAGACTAAAGTTTTTCGAGAATTTTTAATAACTGTACCATCTATCAGGAGGTTCTTAAACTATTTCATTAGAAAGTGAAACCTTTCCTTAGTTTAATTACCGTTTAAGTTAAATGGTCTTGAAAAACTTCGAGAAATTCACTATGAGAGAGACAGATTATTTCCGAATTAAGAAAAAGAATGTAAACAATGTGAAGGATAACATAAAGAAAAATTGGAGAAAGAAGATGTACAAATAAACTAAATATTTAAAATATTTGAATTGTAATATTTGAAATTTAAAATATAGAAATTTTGACGAAAAGAAGAAGAAATATTAGAATTGATTCAAATTAAAAATACTTAAAGTTAGCAGTTCAGAAAATCAGGCTAAAGGTCATTGTGCGGATTGGTGTTCACGTGGCGGGTGTTCTAGCCAAGTATATCGAGGTCAAGGCCATCTCGAATGGTTTTAAAACTAGGACACCTGCACCTAACGTCCACTTGCTTTCACACCTCTACACTGTCAAGGTATGAGTGCTTTTGGCAACAATATTTATCTCAATTACTACTAATATTATAAATGATAATGTTTGTGGTCCACATTATTTATATGTGTAAAATATGTTAGTCTATCACTCTAAAACTATTGAACTAACGCCATCGAGATTAAAATGCCATTTGAATTAAAGACAATTGGATTTCAGGACGATCTCGATTGGATCGATCTAGGTGGCATGCTATTGAAGAGGCCTATGTCCAGCAATGGACTGCAACAGGCTGATGATGATGATGTTGGATTTCAGGATAACAGATTGGCTAATTTTTATCCCGTTATTCTTGCCGGATCGGGACTTTACAGATGAAAAAGTTTATGATAGCAAAGTGCAAAATTTACTAGATACCTGTGCTCTTTTGGTTACCCACGTAAGTTTCATTATCATTTCTAAAAGTCCCATAACTTATAAAATTTTAATACCTAACGGTCTATAAATATTAACGTGATACTAGTTGATTCAAATTAATGAAACTTCGTGAAGTAAAAGCCCGCCGTAGGGGCAAATAAAACATATCTCCGCTCAAGGCTTGCTTCACGGAGTTTCCGACCTTATATATTGATTTGTAAGATAGGTACTAAAGAAGTTCAACTAATTTATCTACGTGTTAATCCAACTAATCGAATTATTTACAACAATAAAATTTGAAACTTTATGGGCTGCATTTGTTTATTTCACACTTTATGCAACCTTGCATATAACTGTATCTAATTTTACGGGGCGTTAAATAAGTCTAAATTCACATAATTTTATTGGCAGTCAACCAACTAACAACGACGACAGGTAACATTGTGTTCGTCGTTGTAGGTAAGGATAATGAAAAGACAGATATAACTGCAATGCAATTCGAAGTGCTGAATTGACGTTTCAGGTCACTTTTACATAAACTTTGTCTTGGGATGGAGACTTACGTGCTAAAACAAAAATATAGGCAAAACATGGATATTTAGTAATTATATTTGAATGCTCTAGGCATATAGGAACCAGAAATATTTAAAAGGGAAAATACATATTCAAAACCGCCGCCGTTCTTCTTGCCGCTAGTAAATGTTTAAAGTTGTGTTTTATTTTAAAATATTTCTAATAAAATGAATTTGATTTTATATTTGTTTGCTTTTATCCAGGCGCTCTTTCTAAGTGCCCAAATACACAACAAAGAACACTTATTTCAAATTTTATGTCACCAAGATTAAGGCCTAATCCGCATTACGAGATTTGCTTAGCGCCTGGAGGCTAGCAAGTAACCAAAAGGTTGGTTTTATGTTACGTGATGCGCTACGTGACCTCCAGATGGCTCCAGGCGCTAAGCAAGCTTACTGCCAATGCGACTGCAGCCTAAAAGTTTACTGTGCTTTGATATAATATCAGCCAATCAGTCAGAATTTTGAGAATCATTATATAGGTTTGTACAAAAGTTACCTTGTGCCTCGCTCCGGGTTTGACCTCCACATTATTGTGGAACCAGGAGACGCCGGGTACTGGCTCGGCCTCTATCCGGCACTCGAAGATGAGCCGTTTGCCATCATCCTCCTGTCTGATGGCAGGTTTCCGCGCGAACGTTGGTGCTTTACCGTCCACTTGTCTGGAAATATCAGGAGTATTTTTTTAAATAAAATAAGGAAATAAACTATACATTTATTTCAGTAAACAGGTTTACAATTTTTGTTACATCTGCGTCTAAACTAAGCGATAAGGCGTGTATCTCAGACTCCAGCGCTTTTCATCCTCATCTAATTACCGTTTCTATTTATTGAAATAATATGGAAATACAAAAGTTACTTAGTAAATGACGTGACATTGAGAATAGTTTCATTTCTTTCAGTTTCATTGTTATTATTGTTGACTATTATTTTGAAATTCTTTTTTTTCCTCAGACTTTTCTGTTTATTATTATTATTTTTGTTTTATGACTATATTTTATATCAAAATTGGCTGTTGGTTTGTCAAAGTTATTTGTTCATAATCTGGAATTTTGATGAAGTAAGAAACAAGTAACTTTTTATTACTTACTTTGTTTTTTCTTCGTCAGCAGCTGAAAACGAAAAAAAAACATTAATTTATTTAAAACGGTGTCTAATACTTTCGCAGTTAGATTGTGTTATGGATAATGCATTTTGGAATATTGAAACTACATGGGCATTTACATAGAGACTTAGAAATGTCTAGACAGCATTTAATCACTTTACCATTTTCTTCATAATATTATTTTCAAATAGTGGTATGGCTCACCTAGTTTACACTTAATCTCAACTGTGAACTCAAATTGAATTAAAGGAAAAGAAAAATCTATACGTAGTTTATACGTAGTTTAACCGCATAGTAATATCTAATTTAAAGTATGGATAGATTAACCTTATCAATCAAATAGAGATTAACATCGAATAGTTATACGGCTGCTCTTTGCAGTCTGTCTGAAATAGATCCCAGTTCTATGAGTTCTAAGAACTGATCTAAAGCAACACAGTCCTGTAAGACAACAGACTTCTCTAGACTGATAGTTAGGCATTAACCGGTGACAGCCGATCCTCCTTGGAAATCATAATGTGATCTAAGATGAAGCATGCGTACCTAGAAGCAGCTTAAAGAACTTCAAGACTTAAGTATTTGTACGCAGAATTGCCGAATCATCTATATTAAATATAGATGATTCGGCAATTCTGCGTAGTTCTTATGCTCATAAATTTTATGAGCATAAGGACTACCCTATTATTAATATTAGTCGCTTTAGTAATTAACGTAATCTAAGGTGATTATGTTTTAGACCATGTTTTATTTCACAAAAACTTTTAAAATATACAGATGGTAGGCACTAGTATGGTATAACTAATTGATATTCTAACAGGTAACTTGTAGGTGCTTTAATAGTTGTCGTAAAAATCTATATTTTTAGTATAGTATGTATGTATATGCGTTAACGCAAACATGACGTTTATTGATAAGGTTAAAGGTGTTTATAAAGTAAGGAAATGCTTCCTAATCTCGAATCCGAATCCATTACCATCGGAATAAATATCCAATCAACTATCTTGAATAACAGACACCTCACAGATCATTCAAACGACCATTTTGTTATTTTTGCCAACGAGATGCAGACGTAAACACTGAAATCATCAGTTGGTGATAAATACAAAAATAAACAGGTTTCAAGAAACCGCGAGTTTCGGTTTTTAGTTTAATCTCTTTTTGAGGCAGTCATTACTTGTGGTACATTAAAATTTACGTAAGGTAAACGTTGTTAAAGTTTACAAGGGCGTTTGATAAATCCACCATGCATGTCAACAAAATGGAGAAATAGTTTCACGGGGTCTTTTAAAAAAATTAGAAGTGCCAGTCATAGGATTTTTACATTTGTATCGTAATCTAAAGCCTATAGATACAAGTATGGATTCTGTTACATACATGCATACAGACTTTGGCGCACATTTAACTAACGTGCCAAAACGTTTTGAAATATCAGTAGGTAACCTATAAGTAGGTAGGTAATCAATAAGACGATTTGTAATATCAGTAATCTATCACTGAGTCTAAAGTTAGTATATATTCATCTAATGACCCATGTTTATTCTTTCAAACAATAATTGACGCTAGAGAAATTTTTGAATCATTCACAGTAAACAGAACATCGTCCCCACGTCTTGGCATTCCTACGTTATGTAGGTAAGTCCAACTTTTTCGACCGATGACTAATGGTTGTTATTTTCGAATAAAACCTACTTACTCATTGGCAGACCATTCTGTAATCTGTATACTACAGTCTATACCTCGTATTACATTACTGTCTTCTATAATTGCTTCCGTTTTAAAGACTATAGGTACCACAATAAACACCTTTTCTTAGCTGACCTTTAAATAACCATTTAACTTAATGTTTCTCATACCTATATCTTTGTACGGATTAACTAGAATTGGTTTCTATTAGCTTTTTATTTTTGTTTTATTTAGTAGAGCGATTTAAATAGTAGTTTATGGCCTTAATGTAATGCTGTGAGGTCTAATAAGCATATTTTACACATATCAGATTCTGATCTGATCAGATTCAAGCTTTAAAGCGACTTTAAAACTATAGCATTAGGAGAGCCACACTGTCACACCACTGAACAAAAAAAAGAAGATGTTAATTATGATAAAACGTTTCAGTGAAGTACTTCACAAATTTGTAACTCTTAAGTGTCTGTCGAGTGTTCGACTTCGAGATTCCCGACGAGATCCGCAAATGTTATAGTGTAGATGATATTTTAATAGAACAATACTCACGGCTAAAGTTAAGGTTGATGGAAGCGGCCACCTCGCCCATCTTGTTCTTAGCCTTAACTTTGTAGAGCCCCGCATCGGTCTCGATCACGTCGTCCAGCTCGAGCACCACCAAGAACTTGTTGTTGGCGATGCTCTGGATCCTGAACAAGAAAGTGATGTTGAACAAAAAAATATTGCTTTAATGCCACTAATCTGTTCAATGGGACCAATAAAGAACTATCGAATTCCATTACCATAAGAATATAATAAGAGTTTCTACTACTAATTGCGTTGATAGAGTCGCAGTTAGCAAAACTTATTCGGGGGCACTGACGATTTTTAAAATACACATACAATATCTTTATCAAATATGAGTAAGTGTTTTGGCATTTTTGATGAAAGTTTTAAGAAATATTGAAGGGTTTGTATTGTTCGCGTCAAAAAGGGATAGTTCTACGTTGCCTTTGCTTAGTTATAACCACTTACAGTAACCACTTGAAGGGAGGCATCGACTTTGGCTTGTCACTATCCACAGGTTTAAGAGCCGGTCTTACTATGTTATGTTTCATCTTGCTCTAGTGGGTGAAATTCATTTTCTGCCAAAATGTGGCAAAGCATTACTTAGCTGAGATCAAGCATAAGGTTGTTGATTTTCACTGTATAGTCGCTAAACCAAGCAAACTCGTCGTCGAAGCCACGAAGGTCACTTTTAGGTCAAGTTAGGACAAAATCCCGCACATGAGAGCACCAAGAGTCTTTGACTGAATATATATGAAGGCCTTGATATAAGTGTGGATTTGAAACACTAAAAATAATTAGCAGCAACAATTTGTCAAGATGTTATTATAATTTATTTGCTGCGTCTGATGCGTCATATTTTGTTTTTAAATTTTCTTGTCACATTGATTAATATCGATATATTTATTTAAAGAATTATCAAAAAACCATAACACAAAGATTTTTAAACACCGAACAAACACTAATAAAATATTATGTGATATGAATAATATATTTGATAATACACTTTTTTTAATCAAAATTCAGTTACCTATAATGTAACAAAATTTAAATAAAGTGAAAGTAATGATAAAATTGAACATTGCCTTGATTCTTTTTCTAGTTTATGTATTGACTTGGAAACGTGAGTAGAATCAAACTTTGAAACTGATACAGTTATTAAGTAGGTACGCTTTCCAGTTTAATCTCTAAATATTATTCAAGTAGAAAACTCAAAGAAGCATTCACTATTAACCGATTAAAAAAGAAAAGATATTTAATTTTTAGATGTTTGAGATATGTATAAACGAACTAAAGATATGAATGTCGTTTACTTTGATGTAAAAACGTTACATGTTCTCTGTAGTTTTGATGTGAATCATTTGCTAAAACTGTAACATTTTGTTTGTACGTAACATTCGTAAGTGGAATTCTGTATGTCTCTATTAGAAACTCGATGATGGCTACATCCTCGCCTACATCTGAAACTGTATCGAAATCCGGGAATAAATTCAAAATCGTTTCAAATCGTATAGATCATGGTCATTGAAAGAATATCTTCAATGACATCATCACATTCTTGACATTAAAATGTGTTTTATTTGAATGCTGAGATTGACGACAGACTTCGTAAATAAACCAGCAATTCTGTAGTAAATTGCCGAGTGGTTTCTAAGGAATTAAAGATATCACTAACGATGAAAGCAATGCTATAAGCGGCACATATTTGCAAAACCGAAATCACTTTTCATCGAATTTCAGACTGTCATTGATGTGAATCTTTGCCAAGTCGTTCTATCAAATATCTTTGGCTCTAATACAGTTACGTTTCCGAGTAAATCTTGGGCGATTAAAACGACGATCGTTGACCTGGTGGTTTCAGATATTTCCATAGTTGTCACGTTTCTCAATTCCCATCCTTATTTAAGTAAAATATACTATGACAAATAAGGATGGACTCTACCTATCTTCATTTATTTCTCGAACACATTTCTGTTGGGTTAATTTTACTTTATTTGGAATTCACGTTTTAAATTGACGTATCCGAAGTTGGAATACTTGAATTTTGTGCTAGTAAGTAAACTAAAGACTAAGATATAATATAATCAATGTATGTTGCTAGTGATGACACACGGAACAAAGACGTAAAACCGACGGCCGTTGAGGCCGAAAGGCGCTCGAGTGGATACCGCGGATCGGCAGGCGCAGCGCAAGGCGTCCACTGACTAGCTGGACGGACGATCTGGTTAAAGCAGTGGGGGTTCCTCCAACCAAATTTTATAGGCATCAATGAGTGAGGACTATGTCCAGCAGTGGACGTCCTACTTCTTATAAGCTGATGACGAAGTAAACGAAGTGACGAAGTATGAGGGAAAGAGCAGCTCTCATTGGCTCACATCTATTTAGCGCTACTGCGATGCCTACAAAAGTAACTTCGGATTTGTCAACTTAAAACGTATTTCGGTTTAAAACCTAATAGATATAAGCTTCACCCAAAGTTTATTGTCAGGTTTTAATTATTTACTAAAGGCTTCCAACCTTCGTCTACAGACAAGGTTTTATAATTGATTTTAAACAAATTTAACACCTAGACTTAGTTCTATAATGAGGCGGACAAGCGCCTCAATATCTAGTAGTAGTAGTACTAAAAGGTAGGTACTCACTTAAACTTAGTCCTGATATCTTCTTTGAGCAGTTCATCGCTGCGGTACCAGCTGATCTCCGGTTGAGGAGATCCGAGCAGCTGGCATTCGAAGACGAGTTTGTTCCCGTCATCCTCCTGTCGCAGCGCAGGCTTCTGCGTGAAACTTGGGGCTAAGTCGTCCGAAACCCCCATGGTGCTAGCTACAGCTCATTACGCTGAATTATGCATCCGTCTTGGAGGTTCTCTGTAATTAGAAGATAAGATATTATAAGTTAGAAAGAAATACACAGGCTGACCAACTCATCTCAGGCAAATGTATTCAATGAACAAACCGTTCTCGTAGTAAGTTAAATTGACGAGACTTTATGACTCTAAAAGACTTCGGAAAGTGGAAACACTTTGATTCGGAAAAACCAATATTTAGAGCAATTATTAGAAAGGCCATATTGAATTGGACTACAATTGATAGCTATGGTGATCGATAGAAATCAATCATTCTCTTATGTATTAGGTAATATTATGTTCTAGCATTGCTTTGGGTAAGTCGGATAAAGGTATTAGTACATGTATATGGTAGTTAGTGCGCCTCAGCGCTTTCAGTAGGTATATAGTGACTTTATTTTCCAGAATCGATTATCGTGTGCCAATTTAACTAGTTACGACTGATGCAATTCTTAACATGTAATCTGATCTAATGATAAATGAAATATAAAAATTTTAAGTAGATTAATTAATCAAATAAAACATGAACATTAAAATTTTTTCTATGGTTTTCGCGACACTTTATTTACCGGGTTTAATCGCCTTTTATTCGTAATTTTTGTCAACCTTGAAAAAGCCAACTGTAAAGTTCGGTCGGTCTTTAAAAAATCACGAATAAAACGCGATTAAACCCGGTAAATAAAGTATATTATTATGAACATTATAGACGTTAATTTAAAGCAAAACAGCCTAGTATAATATGCTTAAAATATTTAATAGCCAAGTAGGTACCTAAAAATCTAAATTATTCATGCAAGATCAAGGTCATCATGTAAACAATTTGATTTCTAATTATTTCCTTTTATAATTATTTCCAACTATTTCCTGCGGTGCAACGGGGTAATGCCGCGAGTGTGATGGGGTCGTTTAAGGCGGGAGTGGCCCCGGGCAAGTTTTTTTTGTTGTTCTCAATAATTCACTCGCGACGAGATTTGAGCTCGCGTCTCTGCGATATAATATAATAACAACTTTAAATAAACTACAGAAAATAATACGTAAATTTACCTACATTATTTATTCCACATTTGAAATTATCATTACTCTGGTATAAGACTCTGGTAAATAAATGTTAAGAAAACTTAAGAAAATTAAACAATCTTTAATCCTTTTCAATTAAGGATGTAAAAATCTGCAATAAATGATTTTATTTTATTTTCAATTTTAAAAACTGATCGCCAACTCGAAATTGTCTAATTCTTTCCTATCGAAATACGAAATATAAGAAAAACCAACAAACACCAAATAGCTTATTTCGTTTTATGTTTAAATACTGCATGATTAATTTTTATACGAAAAGGAAGCAGTCTGTATGTTGGTAATGTTTGACCTACTCCGATGTTAGATATGACTGTATGAATGTATGCGTTGGTATGAATCATGTTTATGATACTTACAGACTCTTATTTTTAAACATTTCTACCTTTGTAAGACAATGCTTAATATAGAATGTACATAGAATGTATAACACATAGGAATCTAATTTTCGAAAAAATCGCCTTGCTGGAGTACACAAAGAAATGTCTTTGCGTTTCTAAAAGGAACCTCTTGTACTAAAGTTAAGAACTATGATTTACGTAAATCTATTTATAATCGTTTTATTTGCGTGGTGTTTCAGTATTTAGATAGATAGAAAGATTAATACTTTATTTGCACAACCAACAACAATACAATCATTTTACATTTAAAGTAAGACAAATACACAGAAATCTTAAAAGTATAAGTTGTACAAATGGGCGACCTTATCGCTAAAAGCGATTTCTTCCAGGCAACCTTTGGATGGAGAAGGTTAATAAAGTTGGTGTGGTAGGCAGACAGATACAGAATATTAACATAGCATAAATAGGTGAAATAGTTACTTAAGTTATTAGTTATTTATATCACTGTTTTAATGCTAAACGTTAGATAATACCTATTATTCTTATATATGGGGCCGTAGTAGGCCAGAACTGATGTTTCTAGGGTGAATTACTACAAAAGTTATTTGAAATAAAAGTTTTTTAAACCATATTTATTAAAGTCGAAGATATTTACTAACAAGTGATTGTCGTAAAAACATGATTCCTAACAATTTTCTCGATAGAAAAAAAATCCAAACTTCCCTCTAAATTGTACAAATAATGATATTACTTCGTCAATATTGTACGAAAACTAATAAAAAATTGTATAAGAACTGAACTTAGCTCAATACAAGCAGTGAATGTTTTTAATTTCAAGATTAACGTTAAGTTATCTTGAAACTAGCAATTGTTTGATTTTACGCATCAAAATTTTGCATAGTCGCATCTTACGTCCTTCACTTACACATCTGAAGTTCGCTAGCTTTATCCCTGTCACGCTTTTAGAGTTATATAGGCCCTTAAACGTATAATGAAGGCACTTTACAATGTTTTAATCGAAGTAAATACCAATTTTAATAAATAAACTTAATAAATAAACTTTATATCCATGGCATTGATGATGTTACTTTGCAGAATTTAAATATTTAGCAGTATTTAGCAATGGTTAACAAAATTATCTCTAAAATTAAACTATCCATAAACTAAAACTCATCAACTTACTATTAAATTTATTATTAAATGTTATTTAAACTATTATATTAGTATCTCGGTTGCTGCGATACAAGCTTGTGCTTAGTGTAGAACCGATTTCTAATGTAATTTGATTAATGTTTGGTAAGATTCATATTAATAAATAAATATTTGATTTGATTTGAACTATTATTTAATCTGCAAATCATTTAAAATATCAAATTATGTTTCGTTGTGGGCTATGCAAAATAAAATATAATTTGTTATTAACGAAATTTAATTGTTATTAACTATGGCACAATACTCAAAAATCAAAAAATAAAATCAAAAATTTAGTGTGCATGACAACACAGTATATCATTATGAGTAACACTGCAACTGAAATTCATAGCTGAACCTTGATCCAGTATCTGTTTGAAATGTTACTACAGCAGATTAAAACCGTAATTTATTTATTGTTTATATTCTAACTATAATAATCTTCACGTCTAGGTACTGGATAGTTTAATATAAACAATCTTGATATCAGTGAATTACGATGAACTTCGCCATTCGGAATGTTACTAAAACTGCGGTTCCTTCGTTATTTGTTATTAGTCGTTGTCTTGCTGTATTCTAACAATTGATTGATTGATTGATTGATTAATTCTTTATTGCAACACACCAAAAATAAAGATAATACAACAAAAGAAAAAAAAAATAAACATAAAAAACTTAAAACTAGGTGGCACAATGGGCGGCCTTACAATTGATGTAGGTATCAACAAATAATTGACTCTATATGTATAATTCCGTTCCCGCGATATAGAATAGCGGGATAAAAAGTAGCATATATATTAATCCAGGTCCCCAGCTACCTATATTCCAAGTTTCATCGCAATCGGTTCAGTAGTTTTTGTGTGAAAGAGTAACAACCTCACATACATACATACTTACATACAAACTTTCGCGTTTATAATATTAGTAAGATTGAGCAAGCTAAATTATTGATTATTAGGTAGTTTTGCATGAACCAAAAGAGATGACATAATAAAACTTCACGATTATTGAACAATACATAAAATGCAATAGTTATGAACGTATCCTAAGAACGTTTGAAGATTTCCTTTGTATATTAAGAATGTTTACCCAATATGATATCTATGGCCAAATACTGAATAGTTACTCAAAATTTGAGAGCTACTTAAAACGTAAACAACCAAACTTTAAACTTCCAAGACTTATTTTAAATTTAGAAGCTGCCCTCAAATTTTAGATTGCGTTCCAGTATTCGGCAGTTCAAGTTTCAGTAGGCATGCAGATGAACTAATACTCAGACTAAAACCCTGAGGAAAGAGTTTGTAAAGATACTGAAACGACGGTAGGTGCGGCATTGCAACAATGCTATTTTTTATAAATATAACGGGATAAAAAACAAAAAACGAGTTATATCTATACTTTCAAAATAAAATAGCAAAAACAGAAGAAAAAACCACAAGTTACACTAGACATGTTTTGAAATATTAAATTATAAGAAGGAACTTTAGTTCGATAATAATATAGGTACTTAACATCTAGTTTTATTTTGATCGCATTCATAAGCATTCATATTATTCAGTACGTTTTGTCTAAGTCATAATATATTACACAAGTATGTATTAAAAGCTCAAATTATCTAGGTTTGTGTTCAGTTCACAGAAAGTGACTCACACAGTGGCGGTCAGCGCCATCTACACGAGCAAGGTGAAGTGTAAGTGAGTGGGTGTCCAGTGTTAAAATTTTCACGAGTGTGAACGAAACGTCTCCGGCTATTTCTGTAACTAACGAAGGCCCCCGAAATCTTAAAATCTCAGCGAACGCTAAAGAAATTTTATAACATGCATTCGACGTTATTTACTTCGATTATCTAACTAGTGCCATTCACATTCAGACTTGTTATTTAAACGAAATCTATTAAATACTGTGAAATCTAATAGAGTTTTATAAAAATACGTGAATTTAATATTGAAAAATCGAAAAAGTCAATATTTTTTAATTGTTTACGTAATAGGGTGTTCCCCAAGGCTCAATCTTCAGACCCCTATTATTTTTTCTAGACAGGTAAACAAACCATTACGTCTCGTTGAACTTGAAAATTGACAGGTGTAATAAAATAAAATCAAAATCAAAATACATACCGGGAGAGAGTTGAAACAAAAAATCCAATAGTGTCACAATGCACTTAGTCAGTAAACACAAACACTTAAATAGCTTAGACGTTCTAGAACTTGACGAAAGCAAGTGTGTTTCGTGAGAAATGGTTGTTCGCCGGCGGCGGGAGGCGTCGGGTCGTTTTCGAAATCGTTACTAAACTATGAAAATGTTGGCTGGTGGCCGAGGCCGGCGCGGAGGCACGTGCGTGGGTTGATGCAGCTCGCGACGGTTGGATAACGAACTCGTCATCCCGTGACGTACAACTGCAGAGGTGTTTTCCGCTGAAGATAGATGCTGATCTAATACTTTACAGGATATTGCATTTACATCTGTTGATATAAGGATTACAACTGAAACGCTTACCGAAAGCTTCCTGAAGTTAACGACGCGTTACGTTCTTTGAAGAACATTAACAGTATCATGTAGGGACAGTGGTACATTTACAATGAATTTTATTTTTTTGCATAAATTGTGCAGAAAAGATGACTATAAAATTATTATATAGTTTTATAATGAAACATAAATATCAAACCATTCCAGGCCATAATTACGGTAGAACTCACATAATTCACAATGTATTGAATAAAAAAATGTATAATTACTTATGATTATATATTTTTTTCTTCAATACTTGAATACTTGTTTCAAAGAAACTGACAAAACAATTTTAATTGTTACTATCAGTGTAAAAATTGAATTGTTTGGTTGGAATTTGTCTACTCGTGATTTCTCGTATCAGAAATTTCTTCAGACGTAAAAGGTGTCTTTATAATTATAAAACTTTAATAGTTTGTCTGAGACTTTAATCTCCGTTTAATCTCTTTCTAAAGAACAATAAACTCATAAAACTCAATTTTGTATCTACTAAAATACCCTGTAATTCAGCCTCTGCGTTACTAATGTTATTTATTTCGTTTGCATTCAAAAGCATATGTCACTCTGATTTATCAATTTCTTCAGTAGATATCTACTAAATGTTTTCAACACCATTTATATTAAGAGTTCCTAATTTACCAATTTCGTAAATAACATGCAAACGTGAATGTTTGTCTGTCGCTTCTACTTACCATTTCATTCCTCTGTCACCCATAAACTTGAATCTTGATTCTGATGAAATTGATTATATAACTATTTAGTTTTTTTAATCAGAAACTTATATTTGTATTTATCACAGGGTTGATGACTAAAACGGCTAAATTTATAAAGGGTAGCTAGTCTAAACTAAAATAAAGTAAGCTTATACATACTTATTATTATGTGTGAGAGTTCGCAAGCCAGATTGACAAACAAGTGGCCTTAGTTTTATTTGAGTACATAAATCTGAGTATATCGTAAATTTTTCTTTAGTCTTAATATAACGCGTTGGCAACTGGAGAACAGTCAGGTGACCTATAAATCATCAGGTGGATTGTCGTGTATTTCAGTGACTTATGATTGATGCAGATTTGCATGACGTTTTTCTGTTGGACGTTTAGTCAAAGAATATATAACAAAATCTACAGGTGTATATGATAGAGCTCCAGTAGATCGGTCTAATAATTTATTCGTAAATTTATTAAAGGTCAGAATATCCTTTTGAATCAAAAAGGTCTAATCAAAAGTAAAATGTGAAGTATTTTTATCCAACCTGATGATAACAGCGAAAAAATTTCATTCACTCCGAAATCGCGAGGAAATCATTAGCTCTTCTTTTATTGGAGTAATTTACTAAATTTATATGTTTCAACATCAGATGGTGGAACAAAAATGTTGTATTTAAAAGATTATTATGAAAAAATGTTAAAATGCTACTACTAAAAAAATCTATCGTCGTTATAAATCGTCGCAAAATCTAGAATTAAACTGATAGGTATGTAAATGATTTACACAAAATTGTGAAATATGTATGGGATTTTCGATAAAAGTTCAAAAGTTTCACATTATTTACGATTGATACGATGAAATTATATTAATATAAGAAATCTTAAAATTAACAACACCGAAATATTAAGTATCATAAAGACACAAAGGTAGGAACATGTAAGTATATCAATTATGATTATTAATGAATAATTATTAGAATGACATATTAGTAAAAAAATATGTACTAGTACATACCTACATATAAATTTTCATGTTATTAAAATGTAAATCAATAAAAGAAAAACAAGGCATTCATAAACTGATTAAATACTTTGCAGTTTTGATGAGGGCGGTGATAATTATAGACGATTGTCACATTGCAAAAATATTTTCAGAATATGTAGAAATCGGTGAAGTAAAATTTTACGAAGAAACTACTGTAACTATTGCTGCTATAACTTGCAGTTATTAGTTATTACTTTCTACGTAGCACAGTTAGCCTAAATATAACAATAACTCAATGCATGAATAGATTGCCGAATCACAGGAAATCTATTTCAGATGCTGTGTGGGCAAGCGAATTGTTTGCTACCTACCTACACTTCTATATTTTCAATCTAACATCCTGTTTAGTGAGAATAATAGAATTGTATATTCTTTGTTATTCGTAATTCTTATGACAAATTAATTTACGATTGTTAATTTTAATGCGGATGTGGGAAGGTTTTTTTATTTAGTTAGCTTTTCCGGTCGAAGTTTGCACAGAAAAGTATTCATTCTTCAGAAGAAAAACAGTGTCATTCCATAAAATATTTTAAAATTACATTTTTTATTCCATTTTTAAGACATTTTCGTACTCTTAATTAATATTAATTTTCTAATTCGTTAGTTCTGTCTTGTTGGACTAGTTTTTGGTTTATTTACTTTTATCTTTGGTAATCATAACCAAAAAAGTAAACGAATATGGATAAAATATTTCATAAAAGATGACAAAAGAAATTTTGCGGTTGTCATCTTTTATGAAATACTTTGATATTATGACTCTGACATGAGAAATAATTTAAAATGTTTTGGTATCTATATCTTACAATTTTAATGAAATTGAATTTAAACTTGGCTCTTAACCCTGTTTTGCATTTATTCACAAAATTTACCTCGACATTTTGCTTTATTAATTAATACAGTGATCACGAGACTGTTAAAGACGTTTTTGTAGTGTGTTTACGACAACGATTGATGTCACTCAACCAAAACGTCGAGATAAATGCAGAAAATCTTAATCATCATTAAGATCATGACTCTTAAACTATCATGCGTATTATAAACATGAAAATTTCTCAGAATGTTGGTTATATTATCACGCATAAACTATTTTACCGATTGCAATGAAACTTGAACAGTAAGCATGTGGGGTTCTAAAAAAACTCGTCAAGTTATTTATTCCTATTTTCCCACGTAATCAAAACTGATGGTGATCAATTTAGTAAACATAAACCGACGTAATATTACGTTCATTCATGCGCAACGTGAAACGTAATAAGGACTTCTATTCTTACGCAATTTGGCATCAAACCGAAAAGGTATTTGAACTATTCGATGATTTATTGTAATAGGTAGATGATTCATAGAATTGTAGATATACTGTAGTAGAAGTATATTAAAAGATGTACAGACAGAAATAACTGCCAACAACACCATCCGTCAAAATATCTCTGTCTGAAAATAGGACAAAGATCGACTGGTTTCGGCATACAAGCTTTTTCATAGGAAACATTAGTAAGAGAAGGTATTGATGTTATAAGATTTTGCAGTACAGTTGTAAAACCTATTAGAACCAGTTACGGATGATAACATACGTTTCGATTAAAAAAAATCTCATATTTCTTTAGTCAAGGTTTAGGTTTATCTTGATAATAATTATTTATTTTATTTATCGCAACGTTTCTTTATTTTTCACCATCTCCTCGGTATTTTAGTTTAGACTTTGTGGTATGAGCTAAAATTCCTCATTTTGATTTTAATCTAACAATTTTAGAAATGTAGGTACCAAGTTGTAATCAATATATAAAATTGAGTTTTTATTAATTAAAATATATGCCTAGATATTCATTAAGGCTCAGAAGGTGTGATTTATGAAGATTTACCTACCTACTGTGCCGCCCCCAAATAAATTGGGCTAAGGGCAGCAAGAAGATAGAAAACTAAATACTTCTACATACAAGTCGTTATAAGTTTAGATGGGTAATTCCTTGTTAATGTAAAAATGATAGACACCAGTTGAGATACTTTAGACATGTGAAAAGGACAAATGACTTTGTGACTACAACAGTTATAAACATAAGGAAGAGCGGTTTAAGAAAACATGGATGGACTGATTGAAACGGAATATGGGAGAAATGGAGATATAAACGATGCGAACAGAGAATAGATAGAGCAGAAAGAAAGCAAAAGACGAACTGTGCCGATCTCAAATTATAAAAATTAGGAAATTTAAGCAAGGAATTCTTGAAAAAATAACTATTAAGCAAAAGAAAAACCTAGGCTAAGAGTCATATTCCTGATTCGATTTGGCATGACCGTCTAATTAGTATTTTCAACTGCTGAACCGTGAATGATGTTTATATTTAGATGTTGTATTGACGTGTTTAGCATCGCAACGGTATTTTGGTGTGTCACATGCATTTAGAGTTATTGAGTTATTTGGAGTGATTGAATCTAAGATGAACACTTCTAAAAATATGCCTTTTGACTACAATTGGACAAATAATAAGCGGACTAACAAAAGACATACTAAATATCGTATAATAATTATTCTTTCTATTTTGGTGTGTTTTTAGTGTTTCCTACACTTGAATGGCGAAACTTAAAGAAATGCTTTCCAAAAATTTGCACCCGATGGACTTGAACCTGCATCTTGGAGTCCGACCCCAACGCCTTATCATTAGGCCACATGTGCTCGTCTAGCCGAGTTGAAATTAAGGATCGCATTAGCATTTTTTTGAATGTATTCTATTCTATCCAATTTTTGTTTTGTTTCAAAATTACTGTAGGTCTAGCAGAATCTCATAGCATGTGGGAAAAAAAGGATTTGTAATTTTCATATGACAATGTCGTTTACATCCGTCATGATCATGTCATTACGCTTAACTAGTTTTGATATTGTATAAAAAAATATTTTACCATTTTTACCATCAGATTCACTTATAAGAAATGAAATGATTTATTGTTTGTGGATCTAGGTAAAAACAGATAGTATACATACACAATTAAAGAATCTCTAGTGCTACCACGTGGGCATACAGACATGGTTCTTAGAAATAGTAGTCAATTTTAAAACATTTTTTATTGAGAGGGTAGGCTACTAACAAGTCCCGTTCACTTTGCTATACGTCGACAGAATACATAGTGTTATACAGTATTAGTACACAATTACTAGTCTATTTGTGTTAATCTGGAGAAAGTGGTAAGTCTTATATCTAAGTACGTTGTGCTTTGTAAGTAATTGTTCTTTATTTACTTAAATCATTAAAACCTAGTTATCTCTTGTTTTAGGGAAAACGCCCGATTTAAAGTCACAAAATAACAAAACATGAGTGTGATACCAAAATTTAGAGCTGACTGCTGGATTATCAGCCCTCCATATAAATTACAATTGCAGCTGTTTTCATATTAATCACAATACACAATTAGGTACATTATAAAAAATATACATACATCGTCAAAGGATAATTATATTAATAATTCGTCAATTGTATTTCATATGTAATAAATACAGCTATAATTCTAGTCAAATTGTCAGGTACTGCTTTGTTTATTTTTATCATCTAAAAATTGTTATATTTTATAATATGCTTTTATATGATGCTCCTATAATGTGTTTATCTCGTGTGTCCGTTTGAATAAATGTATTTTCTTACTTTCTATTACATTATTATGACAGAGCCCTGCAAAAACCTATTGATCGCCCGCGATTGTCTAATCTTTTACAAAAACTTAAACTCTCAAATTGAGTGTAAAATAACGTTTTATGACTCGGCTGTACAGATAAGTGGCTCATATTTTAATGTCAACATCGCGTATGTCACAACGTATTTAATGGTAATTGAAGTCAGAGTTTTACGTTTAATATTTGCCACCCACGTTTTTATTATAATCCAAAAAAGCTGGAAGAAATATTTTTGGTAACATAACATTTTCCGGATATTTAGGATTTTTTTGGTGATTTATTTTTCTGATTGTCTGCAAGTAGGTACTGTTGTAGATAATTTCTTATCATACAGTTAGCAATTCGAAATAAAAAAACCGAATTCCTAACTGTATTTTACGCTTTGTCTATTTACTGTTACATCTTCTTCTTCGTCCTTTCCCACATTACGTTGGGTCGCGTTTTCTAATTTTGCGGCGCCTGTCACGACAAAGTTGTTGGGTCAGGTAGATTTCATTCGTCATTTGTTTTCAATACGATCGTCTGTTATTTTTTTATAGATCGTCTTTAGCCAAAAAGATAAGTAGGTGCATTTTGTTTTGAGAATAAAGTTTATTACTCATAATTTAATTGATGACAAGAACAACATTATGCGAGATTTTTTTGTAGAAATCGTATAGCTCTTTGCAATGTAGGAAAATAAGGGTAGGAATGGGTGAAAATTGTTGTAAGTGAGAATCTAAATATTATTTTGAATAAATACTCAAATTTCTTCATTTATTACAATAGCAAACAGTGTTTTAGTAAATTCTGAAAGCTATGTCCCAAAACTAGCACATAGTCACGTAGAAGTCTCGCGTTTCGTTGTTCTGACATTTTGAGAGCACACGGGAAATGTTTTACTTCACAGTTCACACACATTTTAAACGTCAGTTACGAAATGAGAATACGATATTGTTTCTTTACTCCACTTAGGTACATTATAGCTGGGTTGAAGGAGCTCCTTGGCCTAGCTGCACTTGTCTAACTATATTCTTAGATCTTGTTGTCGTGCTGGTTAAGCAATGCTTGGCGCGGTCTTTACTTGGATGGGTGACCGAAAATTTGAGTAGCAAAAAATCACTTTCTCGAGCTTCTCCGTGGTTTGGAAGGCACGTTTAGCACTTGGTCCCTGTTGTTATCTCTGATATAAGTCGTTAGGTCAAGATAGAGGCCTTAGGGCAATCTGAAAACTCTGACTTTAGCTGTGGTATCATCTAATTAGCATCCACCGCTACTAGTGGCTAACTTGCAGTACATTGCTGCTTTCACGTAACGTGGTTGTTACCGGTGATTACTTCAAAGCAGTAATGTAGAATACGAAATATGTTCATGACATGACATGCAAACGATGCATGGTTAGGCAGCGCATTAATTAGCGTTTATAAGTAAGGGGGTTAATCAATAGTTTTAGATTTTTGTAGTTACAATGTGCATTTCATAAGATTTCTTTCACCCCAGACCATATTAATTATATTTTATCGATGGAATACAAAGTATTTGAAGTACACAGCCTAGCCTTCGAAGTAGAACAATCTAAAATAGAAACAGAATCAACACCACGTCAGCTCTGGTTTTGATGCAGCGTGGGTCGCTGTAACCGCTCGCTGCACGGTCAGAATCGACTTCTATTGATTTTATTAGCTGACTAAGTATTTTAATGAATTAACAACAACGTTAATTTGTTTTAACGTACCTACAACGTCAGCTGTAGCTTCAAATAAAACATATTGAATTAATAAATAAATATTGCACAACATTACACACAAACACAAACCAAACGAAGCACTAGGCTTGTACTATGGGCACTAGACAACGGATATACTACATATACTTTGTTTTTGTAATATACATATTATACATCTTTACATCTCTTTTTTTTCTTTATCTTTATTATACATCTTTCTTCGGTCTTTTACTTTAATAATAGTATCTTTAAGGCAAAGTTGTGTATACCTATAACTGGTAAACACATATAACCATAGTGTTCTGGCATTGTTTTTTGTTGAGTTATATCAATGTGTATTACTGTTGGTGTACCTAATTAAATAAATAAATATACATAGAAAGACACCCAGACCAGATACAAATATTAATTTTTAAGCATAAATATTTGCACCCGGCGGGAATCGAACCCGCAGCCTTCTGCATTGCACTCGGGCTTATTCCCGCCGCAGCACAAAGGCCGTCATTATTGTATTAGAGGTATTGACAAAAGAGCTTCAGCTAAAAAGACTAGAGATGCAATCGGGTCCAGAACTCAGAGAACATTTAAAATACTGTACACCGATTTATAAACACTCAACAAACCAGGTCCATTTTTAACCCTTTGGGTATATTAAACTATACTGAAACGAATTGGTTACGTTTGGACATTTATGCGTATATTTTTCTGCACTGCACTTTCACTATAATAAGAAAAATGCAATTTAAAATTAATGACAGCAACGAAATCGACAATCTAATTATTGGTATTTATAATATATAAAATTTAATAATATTTCCTCATACTTAGAACAAAAGTTACCTACCACTGGAAATCATTATTGTAAAAATCCTTTTGAATTTTTTAATTACGGATTTTCATTATGAATTTTCCTGGTAAAAACTAAAATAAAAAAACAGAATCCAAATAAAAAAAGAAACGTTTATTTTTTGATTGGCTTATAATAGTAGTTTATGTACCAAAACAAATCTGAATATTTAGTTAGAGTTAGACAATGACCTAGGTGTTATGCTCCTGTTAGCGTTTGACAGTTGTTACAATAAACAATCTTGAACTGACAGCCAAAATTACAATTTATGACTAACACATAATTTATTGGCTAACAACTTCTAACATTTATATTATGAATACTATTGTCAGTTCTGTCTATTGCATTCATGCAGTGAACACATATACATAATAATATATGCATGGAAGTATTTCTTACGTTTCAAAATCACACCATGCAAAATAGAATCTACTAAAAATAAAATAGAATCCACACGAATCTGTCACGTCGGTTGTACTCGGATCGGGTCATTCAAAGAACCAATCACGTTAGAGAGCAGCGTATTGCCGCCGCCGCCGTCCTCGTTGTCAACACATAATTGGTGAAAATATGAACAAAGGTCCAGTTGCTTAGCTTGTAGCGTGGTGTGTAGTTTGAGTATGCATACTTCGTATGCACGTACTTCGTACTTCGAAAGCGCTATTATTTAAAGTGAGTTAGTATGGAAAGGCTTCTTCCATGTTCATATCCGTTCACTGCATTCATGAGAATAATTTATTCAATATGCTGCCGCCTTTTTATATTTAGGAGAGTTTTTCAAGACTCGACTAGACGACTTTTACTCCCCAACAGGACTACTATAGACCAATTTCAAAGAAGTAAATGAAACGTAGTGAATAATTTTCATTATTGTATGCATTATTTTTTTTAAGTTAGAATCCCTTACTTATAAACGATGATTAACAGATGAGCAAGTTATGTGACGTTTGTCTATGTCTGTCAACTTTGAAACTTCATGTCACAGTAAAAGACAAACGATACATAGCTGTTTACCAGCGTTTGTAAGTAAAGGGGATAAAGCTTTTCGTTGAGACGTTTAAAACTCCTTTGTCGACTTATGTAGCTTTAAATTATCTAGGTACAAAATAAACAAATTTAAATTAAACTCTTGTTTTGGTTTGGGCATTGAAAAATTACTAAATATTGTTAATAAGCAATGCGATTAAAACCGAAAAATGAATTCGTTGATAACTTCATCGTTATTTATTATCGTAGTTGGACAGAATTATTTACCAAATATATTGTTTTGTTTATAGTATGAACAATGTCAAAAGAAAACAAAAGTTGTGGTTGTTGTTGTTTAAAAATAATATATTAGCAGATATTTTTGTCTTAAATCGATCTCGTATAATATACCAAGATCACTTTCAAATGACTTTATTATCCCACATTACCAATAATACAGTCATGATACCAATATATTAACTAAGTTTATTGGCGATCTCAATGGCGCGTCGGGCGAATGCCCGACTGCAATGCGTAAGGTTGCGGGTTTGATTCCCGCTGGGTGCAAATACTTATGCTTAATAATAAACATTTCTATCTGAGCCCTGATTCGTTAAGGACATAGGATGCGGAATGCAGACGACGTGCAGGGGCTCTATTCGGTAAAGACATAGTATGCGGAATGCCGGCGGAATGCAGGCGACGTGCAGAAGATGCACGTCGCCTGCAAGAAAAAAAGTATCATTTGTTGTATATTCGATGTCCAGTACCCACAGTACAAGCCTAGTGCTTGGTTTCCGGCTAGATGGCGCTGTGTGTATTTTCGTGCAATATTTATATATTAATTTATATGCCATTCATACGGTACCGGTTTCTAAACTATATAATACTTTAACATATTTATAATAATTAGGCGTTCTATCAACCTACCCACATTTCATTTCTTTGGGAAAGTTATGAAGGTTTTTTATAGTAGTCGAGGTATTTTTTATTCAAGTTTATTTTCTTTTTTGGGCGACAAAACAACAACAAAGAACCTGAAACAAACATGGTACGGATAAATATAATGTCAATAATCCGCGCAAAATCACCGCGTTATTAAAAACACATCAAATAATAAACATATAAAAAAATCAAGATAGAAAAAATAATTTTTAAATAGTCTGGGGTTTTTTAAAAGTAGTTGGGGTATTTTTAATTTAAAATTTACTCTAATTTTTTTGAGCGACAAAAGGACATTGTAACACTTTTGTTCTACAAGTATCAAGGTATAATTTTGGTAAAAAGTATTTCAAAAATACTTTAGGTATATTTTAGCTGTCGGTCGCCGTGATGTATTTGCAAGCGACAGTTCTAATTTTTAGAAAGTAAAATTAATGGGTGATAATTGAAATTTGTAAATATGAGACAAAACTTTATGACGCAGTATCATGCTTGCGGGTTAACCGTGACTCTTGTCCGGATATTAGGAGAATATTAGTATATATTATAGTAGTATATATAGTAATATATTAGGAGTAATACACTTCGACATATTGGTTTAGTCTATCTCTTCTTCTTCCTAGATCATTATCGACAAAATGCGATATCGAATTTAAATAATGAGATTATTTGACAAATCGATTAAAAGTAATTGGATGAAATAAACTATTGACGAAATGATATTTCGACCATTTAAATTAAACCAGGCAACGTCAAGGTACGAGGTGTCAACAAATTGTGTGAATTTAAAACGTTTAGTAATTATTAAAATATTTTCAAAATGCATAGAACAATAGTTGTTCACCTGTGGCCCCATTCTGTAAAAACATAGCATGCGACAAGCAGGCGGGATGCATGCATTGCATAAGTCGATTTGTTGCATGAACAAAAATAAAAGCTATTCTATAATTTCCTTTAATACTGATTGGCTGAGAAACAAGGAGAGCTATTCAAATAATTAAGTTGCCCTTAAATTTGAAGGCTACTTAAATAATTAAGTAGTAGTAAATAAGAAATGCAATCCTTAATTTCGACTCGATTGAACATGCATCCGTGGCCAAATTGGAAAGGCGCTGGAACGGATTCCCAGAGATGCAGGTTCAAGTCCTGTCGGGTGCGAAATTTTTGGAAAGCATTTCTTTAAGTATAATTAAGTAGTAATTAAATAAAACAACATTTACAGAATACGAAATAACGTAAATCTCCTGCACGTTGCCTGCATTCCGCCGGCATTCCACATGCTTTGTGCTTACCGAATCGAGCCCCTGGAATGTCGTCTAGACCTTTTGTAAAATAGAAAACGTATAGTGCTTTTTGTACCTAAGCCTCGCTCAGCGATTTGGTACCGTACTGTCTTTGACACAAAAAGTATGATGATAACGCAGGGTTCCTTCAAAATATAGTAAAGCGCTGACATTGAACGACGAAGTTTTTCGTAAGCATAAATCACAAAAATAGAGCTGGCTTCTTGTGGCTTCTTCTCATGATGGAACGCGTTCCAAAGTTTCGCTTTTCTTCGCTATATAATGGAAAGATTAATCTAACAAAGTTGGTCGGCATTTGGCAACCCTTTAGTAAGATAATAAAAATATTTCATAGATCAATGAACTCGCCGGCTATTGTCATCGATTTTTTTGTCATTGTGTTGTATTTTTAGTTTAGATTTTTTGCCATGTATTTTAGTGTGCTTTTTTTTTAAATTAATGGCGGGTTTTTGGTAAATCTGTAAACACTTTTGTTTCCAAATGATGAAGAGGTTTCTTGGTGAGGATCATCACCCACTGATCTTAGTTAAAGTAAGACATAGGTATTGTCATTTTTCCTTGCTAACCTATGTCCGACTGGGAGCGAGTGGGCAAGTACTAGCTGGCTATTTTCACGCCAAAGAGACGTACCAATAGATACACATTTCGTGTAAATAAAAGAGATGCAGTTACGACCGAGTACAGTTTGAAGTGTTCTATTTTCAAAAGATTTTATAATATCAATATTTTATATAAATCTTTTGAATATAGAACAGTGACAAAGCTATCACTCTTTCACCGGTCGTGCTGTTCACTAACTAGTTTTAACTCGACACGCTGCTCGCTTTATGCCGCCTGTAGGACACTTGCCCAAAGAACTACTTCCATATGATTTTTCTTTGGTTTTCGCTTTGCTGATTTGAACTACTTCCCATATTCTATATATATAAAATTCAATGTCCAGACCGATCGACTGACATATTTTAACGCACAACCGCTGCCCCTAGAGACATAACACTTGGAGAGTGTTTTTTTTTGTTTTGTAGGTAGGTATCTACTGAGAAAGGAGTGAAACCGCGGGACTCTGCTAGTATGAATATATAACTTCAAACTCGTGCAAAGCCGCGACGGTTTACTAGTTTACAATTTTAGTAAGAACACAATTTTTATAATCATTCATCTAGTTACCATTTATCAAAACAAAACTTTTACAAATTTCATATTTCGTAACAAAATGACGACGTTTCTGGCACCACGCCCCATGGCGACAAAGACAACAACACGTTTCCGCTTGAGTGTGAAAGAGACACAGAATCTTGTGTGAAAAATATTTATGCTAAGGTCTTCGGTTGCCAGTGAGACGAGAATAGATGTAGTGAACTATATGGTTTATTTTTGTTAAAGAAATGAAGGTTAGAGAATAACAGCGAAGAATTAACAGTAACTTGATGAATTTCGTATGAAACTGATTTTATTTTACCCGAGTGATGTGAGGGAGTTATGTTTTTGTCGTGCGTATGTAGGATGTATATTAGGGCGGGTCACTCTTGTATAGAATTTTTTTCCTATTCGATTTTTTATTTGTAATAGCGCTTAAAATATGATATGTAAGCATAAATGGCATTTTAGAAAGTTTCATACCTGTTGGACATTATTGGATTTTCTGAAAATCTAATATAAAGTAGATTTTTTTTTTAATTTTTCCTAACCTTTTAGGACCTAGAAACTCAAATATACAAATAAAATACTCAATATAAACAATTCATACTTCTGCCAAATTAAGGGTTAAGAAGTGAGACAAGGTAAACCTAAGAAATATACTCGATTTTCGATACTTTGAGCAACATAAGATTCAAGATTTTCGTAAAAAACTTCTTTTAAAACTACAGGTTTATTAATTTAGGTTTACCAATTACGATATGTTCCTAGTAAAATAATGAATCGATTTTAATATCTGGTGCCCAAATAAGCTTCAAATACGTGTTTGAATATAACAAGTTTGTTAATTAATGTAGTTAAGAACGTTAAAGTATCTAAAAAGTTTTTCATGGTTTGACAGTATCGTAGTAGAATTTTTCAACATTTGTGATAGTTGCTTCATTCAATAATGGGATAAATATTGGCATAAGATTTAGAATTAAGTAAATTTTAAAGATTATTTCCCATTTCCTCCATATTCACAAGTGGGCAGGGTTTTATACAAACCGTGAAGAGCGTACACTTTTGCAACGTACGTATTTTAAATTATTAGACTATCTAAAGGATCCAGTATTGAGAGTAAAAGCCTAATGATTTGATCAACTCACGTAAGCCAATGAAAATCAAATATTTTGTCATGTAAGGTACCAAATATCAAATAATATCAAATAAAGCTTCGCCTAAATCACGAAAACGTTTTAATTGTTGTTTTATTATTTTATTGAGTTATTAAGTGACAAACTTTAAAAATTGGTTTCAATCTACCATTAGGGTAAGTCTCGTTACACGTTTGTAGAGTTTAACAACAATTTTTACAACAACAACATCAGTTGCTTCTGGAAAAGTTAGTTCTTTTTGGGTAATTTTTATTTTGTAAGATATGCCTCATCAACTTCAATTTTTTTATTGTAGAACATAAGTTATTAGTGAATTTTGATTAAAATCATTTATAATACTAAATAAGGAACATTTCCAAACACTGCTATTACAATCAATGACTATAAATTACATTTATTTAACTTTTGTTCTGGTTAGCCACAGAACAAAAATGCTAACGTTTTCAGTATGAGTTCAAAACTTATTTACACCTCCTAATATTAATATTATTGTACAATTTCAAAGATTATTGATAAGTATCATAAATATTAGCTTAACTTAAAAGCTTTATTCGGTCTCAGAGGTCATTTAATGTGCCCTAATATCCGTTTGATAAGTATACAAATTTTCTCAAATCAACAAAACTTTGAGGTCAATCCGGAGGCAGATGCACTTGAGCTGTTGCAATAATATTTTGCATACGTGATATTAGCCCATATTATACAAATAATTTCGCTATTAGAAAACAAAAATAGAAAAAAAGTTTTTTTGACCCGGCCTAATGTATATGTATGGATGTATGTAAGTAACTATATATTCTATATATTTATATGTATCTATGTATTATTACAAGAAATGTGTGATACTTGGGAATATTTAACAAATCCTAGGAAATGTCCAATTCCGAATCTGGTCAGGATTTTTAACCACCCAGAAAGATTACATTTTCGATCGCTATTTAGGAAATGTATACAACTCCTTGGAAAAATATTTCACACATTGTTTAGGAATTGTATACAATTGCAATTAATTATGTATTGTATATCCGTGTTGTGTGTATCCATCACTGTATAATATAATTTCCTAGGGATTGTATATGACGGATTATGGATGATTTATTCTAGACCATGCCGGGTCCGAGCTTCGTTGTCCATTGCTCGGCGCCACTCGGTAGCAACAGACCGATCGACTGCTTGCCGAGCAATCGACAACGAAGCTCAGACCCGGCACTGTAGTATAAGTCATCCTTTACATACATTTCCTGCAACATCACCATAACTCTGTGACCGCAGCGGTACAGAGAGTAATCTATATCTTTTTCTCTTTCTCGCACTCTGGGGTCTTAATATCTTATCCCCCTCTAACAGCCAGATGATGGTCCAAGGAGCTTTACAAAATATGTTATACGAAGATAAAGATTATTTACTTATTATTTTAAAATGATTGTAATTATTTACCTGTTTGTTTCAACAACAGCGTAACAACCACGCGATTAAATATTTGCATATTGGTATTGAAAACAACCGTATTGATTTTGTCTAAGGTTTTCGCGATTTTGCATAACAAAACACTATATTTACCGGGTTTTACTCGCGTTTTATTTAAAAAAGGAATTATTACTAAAGACCGAGCTTTCGCTAACTTTACAGTTAGCTTTTTCAAGATCGATAAAGTTAGCGAAAGCTCGGTCTTTTGTAATAATTCCTTTATTAAATTAAACGCGAGTAAAACCCGGTAAATATTGTGTAAAACACAATATTTACAACCGTGTAGACTAAAATCGTATCTTTATACCCCATATACTCACCTAATACGACTATGCAATATTAGGGGTTAAAGTATGAAATTGCCGATTTGTACTGAAAATCTTAATTGTTTATTATTAAAATTTTTAACAAATTTATTTAATCAAAATAGTTGCCATTATTATCTATACATTGCTGCCATCTAATGGGAAGGTTATTAATGCCTTTGCGATAGAACTCCGACGATCTAGACTGCACAAACTGTGTGAAAGCATTTTGTACTGCCTCCTGGGAAGACAACTTCTTGTCACGTAGATAATTGTCCAAATCACGAAAAAAATGGTAGTCCGTTGGAGCAAGGTCTGGTGAATACGGAGGATGACGAATGGTTTCTAAGTGCAGTTCCTGAAGGGTCAAAATGGTTTCTCGTGCTGTGTGAGGTCTCGCGTTGTCGTGGAGCAATAATGGTGAAGATCGATTCATGAGTCGGGGCTGTTTTACTGCTAGTTTTGTCAACATGGTTCGGAGTTCGGCACAATAGACATCTGCCGTAATTGCTTGACCAGATCGAAGAAAACTATAGTGAATAACACCATGCTGAGACCACCAAACAGTTACCATTACCTTTTTATTGGTAAGTTTTGCTTTAGGACACTGTTGTGGCATTTGACCTGGGGTCAGCCATTGCATTTTTCTTTTCCGGTTATCATAAAGAATCCACTTTTCATCACATGTTACAATTCGATCCAATATTCCTTCATTTCTGTACCGGTTCAACAAGGCAACACAAGTTTCAACACGCGTTTCTTTCTGCAGATCAGTCAAATCATGAGGCACCCATTTTTCGTATTTTTTTATTTTATTGATTTGACGCAAGTGAGTCAATAAAGTGGGTAAGGTAACGTTAAACCATGCCGCTAATTCCTGGGTAGTTTGACTAGGATCGGCTTCCACTATCTCTCTTAATTCATCGTTATTCACCTGTGTGGGCGGTCTTCCTCGTGGCTCGTTCTTTAAGTCGAAATTTCCATCACGAAAGCGTTTAAACCAAAATCGCACGGTGCGTTCATTAGTAGACCCCTCTCCAAACGCAGCATTGATATTGCGGGCTGTTTCTGCCGCGTTAGTTCCGCGTCGGAACTCGTATTCAAAAATCACTCGAATTTTCGCAGTATCCATCTTTCTTGTCTAAATTGAATAACAAAAACAATTGAAAGTCGATATTCAAATGTTTCACATTTTTTAAAAAAAGAACATCACAGAAACCATTTGAAAAAAGTTTCATTCGAAAACCTCAAACCATGAAGATTCTATGTCAATTCAAAGAACCTATTGCAATAAAACGGCAATTTCATACTTTAACCCCTATTATTTTAGTGAGTAAAATCAAACAATTCCTAATAACAAGATAACTGTTGCAAATTTAGTAAAACTGTTCTACCAATTTCTAGTGTATGTTATTATGCTTTAATACAGAAAACCAGAGGTTTAAATACGTCGCGTTTAAATGGAAAATGAAAATTTCTGTTATAAAAGTTAACCAATCGTGTAAAGAAAACTACCAAAATAGTATTTCCGAATGTTTTGTAATGACTAAGAAATATTGAAATCCCTGCCGCCAATATCGTGAGTATGTTGCCTTTAAACAATTTCTTCTTAATGCCACAATATTTTTCATCTCGGCTCCGATCTGATAACAATTTGAGGGTCGACCTCTAAATCCTCTAATTGGCAGATAGAGTCGCAGCCAAAACGTTTATTGGCCTGTTAATTGGATGTTTTGGTACAGTTATCTCTGAGACAGGCAGACTGTACCTATATTTAAACTAATATAATAAACATAAAATGAAAGACAATATTTACCGGGTTTTACTAGTGTTTTATTTATTAACGGCATTGTTACAATGTAGGTACCAAACTAACTTTACAGTTAGCTTTTTCAAGTATGACTGACGTAGGTACATTGTATTAATGTCGTTAATAAATAAAACGCGAGTAAAACCCGGTAAATATTGTGTTCCATTAAAATGTTGAATCGCGAAAATATAAGACAAAACAATAATAAACAATAGTTAATAAATAATAGTTACATTTTACCGGGTTTTAATCGCGTATTATTATTGTTAAAGACCCGGTAAAATGTAATTAAATTAACAAATCGTGTGGATTAAAAAAGTATAATATTATAAATATTAAACTATTTTAACGAACTGGCTCCAAAACTACTGGACTTATTATTTTTTTGTTTTTATTGCTGAAGGCATGTTAAACTAAGAAATATTTTCGCATGGAAATTTTCAAAAAATCCCTATGGCAGGTTTCCAACCTGCGCCCCTTCGCTAACTAGGCGAGTGCTCTAACCACTGAGCTATACAGGAATCCTGTGACAGGAATCTGTTGTACATCCTGTGCAACAGCACTCGCCTAGTTAGCGAAGGGACGCAGGTACGAATCCTGTCATGAGGATTTTTTGCAAACATATTTCCTTGCGAAAAATATGACTGGGCTTAACTTTATTTTATTTACTTTACTTTATTTATTTATTCGGAGATCCAACAGCTATTATAAATACGTAGGTCGCTACTCAAAAGTGGGGCCAAAATTTTACTACGGTGATTTTATTGGCATGCATAGCATATACTAGGTTTTGAGTGTAAATCGTCAAGATGCGCCCCCCTTTTGAGTGGTTTGGCCCCGCAGGGTTATTTTACTCTTTTCAAGACATTTAAAACGTGGGTTTTTGGACTTTTTAAATTTATAATAGAAACGTTCTTAGTTCGGCTACTTTATTTCTCACGTGACATTTCGTGACGTAAAACTGACGTCATATAATTAATAGTAGGTAGGATCAACCCACTAGAATCAACCTCGTAGCAGTCACATGTTACTACAGAGACGCTACGAGCTACGTGAATCGTAGCAATGGCGTTTCGTAGACTTTGACAATAATAAATTGTGGAGCTTGCACTGGGTCTCTTAATTTCAATAATGAATTGTGGAGCATTCCCTTGGTACCTGCATTTTTTGGAAAATCCAAAATTATACTTAAAGAAATGCTATCCAAAAATTTATTTTCGCACCGGGCAGGACTTGAACCTGCATCTCTGGGGATCTGTCCCAAAGCATTTCTTTAAGTATAGTCAAGTCATCCAAGTGTAGGAAACACTTTAAAATATATCACAAAAAAATTAATATTAAAAGAACATCAACATTATTGAATTTCATCATTTTTTGAAATTCAACATTATGGACAACTCAACTTTTGTAAAATTCAACATTTTGATTGTAAAAGTTCTAGGTACTTGTGTTCATTTACCGGCTAAAGTTGTATCGTTTGATCCGGTTTGTGCGATATTTACTCTCTTACTTATAAACGCTGGTTAACAGCTGCATAACTAAGTATCGTTTCTATTCTACTATGACATGAAATTTCAAAGTTGACAGACAGAGACAAACGTCACATAACTTGCTCATGTGCAAAGACATTTTAAATACGAGGTCATGTTTTAATCATGGTTTATAAGTAAGGGGTAAATGGTTATTTCCGCCGATGACACATGAGCAATGACGGCTGTCACTTTTGACATTTGTTTAAGTGCAACTATCGGTTAAGAATATAATTATTGGACTTTTGTTTTTGACGCGTTAGTGGAACGTCGTCCTGAATTTTTATTTTTGCAAAACCAAGTTTTATTGCATTTAAATTGTTTAATTTCGGCGACATGTTATCAATTTAGTTACGCGAAGTTCAACGAGTTAAGTGAAAATAAAAATACCAGTGCCAAATACGATATTAGCACGTAACAAACAAATGTTCCATGGGGTTGGAGACAAAACGTCACCATTTTTTCTACAACCTTCACACATTGAAAATTATTTCAAACGATTACAGTATAGTACTGGTAGTTTACTATTAGTACGAGAAATTGGCTAAATTGTCCTATATTGCTGACGGAAGCCGGAACTAAGAAAAAGAATATATTTATTGTTATTGTATTGCGAATAGGTTTCTTCTAGGTAAGCATGTTCCTTCGTCATCGACCTCATCGTCGCTTCCCATCATGTGGGATGAGGCCAAATCTTAGAGTATACATTAGCAAACTATAGAGCGCGCCTATGGGTGTTTGCCTACTGCGCAATGTGTAATCAGATGCTCTATACATAGATATTCAAATGTTGAGGTTGAATAGTGATTCGCGAATCATTTTTACACCGCGTCACTGACCATTTCACCATAATTATTACTAGAATAAATTCTACCGAGACAAACAGTCAATTCCCGTAACCCTAGGTGACTGATGACATCGTTTTTGTCATTTTTGACTGTTCATACCGGTGCTTACAGTTCATACTCGCATACCAGCGCTCTATAGTTTGCTTATGTATACTTTAAGGGTCAAATGCAATGCAATGTTTAATGGGTATCATGTAATAAAACTATTATTTCGATACTGAAAATATGAATTAATGTAAGGGACATTTTGACCAAAATGAGTTATATACATATACGGTTGAATTCAATAATTTTCGCTGCATCGAATGTCATTATTAGAATTTGATATCACCTATCTAAAAACTGTCCCTTACCCAACACATTTTTGAAGAACTTAGAATGAATTTTATTAAAAAAAGTAGTGTATGAGTCACTTCGATTTTTCTTCTTTAATTATTGTAAAGTAAGTAAGGAATAAGAGATAAGATGCCACTTTTACCGATATTTTTACCGTAAGGGACAGGATATTTTGTAAACTAATGTTTATAATTTTTTTAGAATATGGTTATTTAGCTTGAAGGAGGCAAAAAGTTTATGAAACTTTGTCCTAGAAATCTTTTAAATAAATTAATAAACAAAAAAGATATGTTCGCTTTTAGAAATAAAATATTTTTTGGCTTTCTCGAAAAGTCGTGCTTTGACCCTTACCTTAATTAAAATTTTCAGTATCGATTCGTTAAATAATTATTAATAAATATAAATATTCCAATAATAAACTTTTAAAATTCATACGATTTGTTAACATTGCAAGAAATATTGTAACTATGTTGTTTTATGTGACTATGAAACTCGGTAAAATGTAACTATACTTAATTATTATTAATTACAAATATTATTTGGTATTGTTTGGAAGGTCAAATTGAACCATAAAATGTAACGTTTAATCTATAACTCAGCCCATAAACATTATCAAAATGTCATTGCAATCAAGTGATTGTCTTGTCCAACAAATGATTTTCTTGTCCAACAAATGATTGTCTTGTCCAACAAATGATTTTCTTGTCCAACAAATGATTGTCTTGTCCACCAAGTGATTGTCTAGTCCAACAAATGATAGTCCAACAAGCTAAGTTAACATGATGCAAAAGCTACTCGACCAATGTAACCCATACCTAATTTAAAAAAAAAAATTGAAGTCATTATAACAAATAGCTAATAACAATACATTATTATTCACAGATTATAATCAAAATCAGCTTTATTTTGTTCTTGTGAATGTATGTAAACTATTGCATACTATGGTGCAAGAATCTACTATCGTACTTTTTTCATTATAAACCCTACGAAAATGGGATGTATGATTTTGAAGTGTCTATCTGTGTGTCTGTCTGTAAGTTTGTGTATTTGTCTGTGGCATCGTAGCTTACAAACGGATACAGTGATTTTGATATTCGATTAGAGTTTTATTTTGTTTATACGTGACTTATACGCAAGTGTTCTGAGCTTTGTTTTAGAATGGGCTTAAAGTTAAAGTTTTTTAACTGTGTTTTCGTAATTAGCCCTACTATGGGTCTTGTGCGTGATTTTAAGCCGTGGGTTTCCTCACGATGTTGTCCTTCACCGTAAGAGCGATGTTAATAGCGCACAGAATTTTTTTTTAAAGAAAAATAAATGGAATGGGCTTATTGTGTTTCTTTCGTTTAATAAATACATCATATTTTTTGTTTGTATTCATATTTTATGTTCTCTACTTATTTGCAGAAAATGTACGAGTCTAAGCAAGAGTTGTTATTTATAAAAACTTAAGGAAGATTGGTTGAATTGTATTTCAACTTGCAATTCGTCAAGGCTTCTAATTGTCTATTCATCAGTATTTCAGTGTTTGTTATTATTATTAATTGTAGAGTGAAGATGCATTATTGAAATAATAAATTAGCCCGTTAATTTGACGAGAGGCCCTTTCAATCCTATTGCATTGCAAGGGCCTCCTCTTAGAGGAGTCGTAGGCCCTAGGGCATGTCGGTTTCCTCACGATGTTTTCTTCACCGTAAGAGCGATGTTAATAGCGCCCATAACATAAGATAGATTACTAATCTACACTAAATTAAAAGTAATATAATTCTAGAACTCATTGGATGTTCGAAATTCAAACTGTTCGACCAACTTAACTATAGAGATATAAAAAATAGTTTCAGTTCTAAGCCCATATATATATATTTCGACTTTTTAAAGAATAGAGTCCTAATGTAATGTATACCTAATCTTTATAAAACTTAATAGCTATTTAAAATATAAGCATGATGATGCGATGTGTGATACAGATCAAGTGTTAAACAATTAATTTTATGTTATTTTTACAAAGTTATAAAATGGAGCATTTACCCAGCAACTGTAGCTGTATTCATAGTATACACCTAGATATTATTTATAGACCAAAATATTCTTAACAAACAAATCATCGTGCCAGCCATGTAAACTGTCTTTATCAAAGCCGGACCTAACCTAAAACACATGTGAAAATTCCATATCTTTACCATTTTAATAGCAAATTCATTCAAAATGTAAAAAAATATATAAACGGTAGGGATATCCGTCCGCACCGGCCGAATGATCCAACCGAAATATCGTCGGTGCTTTAAAAATAGCACACTCGGCCGACCGGTTGTCCGATGCATACAAAAGTGGCGAGCGGTTCGCTTCGCCTTATCAAATTTCCCTGCCTAGTGAGCGGCCCACGCGCACAGTAGGCCGCACCATGCGTTAGTAGGTAAGTTAGCACAGCATGTTAGGCCATCCTCCTCTGTCGCCAGCGTTAGACAAAGCACTGCACTTACACTGTATAGACACTTCACTGGACAACTCGCGAATGGAACGGTACGTACACGTCGCGGGCCACCACACAACTGAACGCCGGACCTTACTCTCAGCCCGTTCCAAAAATACCCATCATTGTGTACACAACACTTATAATACCTAGACTTTGGTATAAATCTTGGTAAACTTTATAAATAGTGTGGAATAGATGGTATGATTGCAAGCTGTTAACCTAGTTGATGTGGCCTGGATTCAGGTGTGGTTTCAAATATGGCAGGTATACCTATAGTACCGGACACAAGATGTGATTTCTTCCGCGGTACGCCGTCTTATTTTCTAGACGAGCATGCTACAAACTGCGGCTTAGTATGATATTATTATTTGACATTCCGGTTGTTATCTCTGGTAGCAGTCGTTAGGTCAAGTTTGAGGCCTTAGGGCGACCTGAAAACTCTAACACTAAGTGAGTTACACCACTATACGAATAGAAGATGATTGTTTAGATAACCCCAGCTGTAGGTATTGCAAATCCTTTTAGTAGTACACCATTTTCATTAATAAATCTTAATTTTTGACCTTTTTTAAAAAAAAAACAAATTGTACTTTTTTTGAAAACTTGGAATGGAATGATAAGGTCGATGATGTAGTAGGTGTTTTCTATTGACTTGATGATTAAGGTTCTAGTTTTGGATGAACAGCGGTGAGGGTTGACTTCCGCTTATTAGCAGTTCGCACGAGAAAGGTGAATGAGATACAGGGTGAGTGTTTCTTACCGTCAACAAAAACGTTACAAAAATATGAATATAATAATAGGTAGGTGTAAGAACAACGCAGGATCGCGACTTGCGCGGGTGAAATCGCGGGGCGCAGCTAGTCAATAATAAGGACCTAAACTTTGCTTCTCCGTTATTGCTATAAAGTTCTTTTTATTTTATTCGTTTGTACAAAATGAAGTTCTACTATAAATGCCAATTCAAAGTTTATGCTTAATTTTTGCTAAGCTCAGTCTGAGCAAAGTCAAAGTATACACAATAGATTACAGCCTTAGACAAAAATTCCGCAAATATTACAAAGAAAAACAGGTTACAACACCAATACCTAAATAAAGGGACTTCCTTACGGTAAATAAGAGGGTCTCTAACAAGTATGTATGTCTGTGACTTTGTTACTCAATCACGCAAAAACTACTGAACCGAACCGAAACTTGGAATTTCACAAGCTGGAGACCTGGAATATTACATAGGCTACTTTTTGTCCCGATATTCATGCGGGATCGGGACCTAAGCGGGTGAAACCACGGGGTGCAGCTAGTAATGTTATAATGCTAAAAGTTTTTGAGTATGAATGTTTTTTATTTTATTTTATTGTTGATAGGTAAACGCTTGATCACTATCTCACCTGGTGGAAAGCGACGATGTGGTCTAAGATGTAGCACGCTTACCTAGAAGAAATCTATTCACTCGCGACTTGAAGACCCCCAAGTTGTATACTACCGGGAAGACATACTCAGGCAACTGATTCCATTCCCTTGTATGTATGTTTGTTATTCAATCACGCAAAAACTACTGAACCGATAGCTGGAGACTTAAAATAATACATAGGCTACTTTTTATCCCAACAGACAGACATCTGTCTTTTCATCTGTCTCGCAGTAGCGAGATCGAGAATTCTTCTTCTTCTTGATTAAAATGGCTTTTCCATCCGCACATTTGCCAGTGTCAAGTATTATCAATATTTTCAAGTTATTTGCATTGAACGAAACAGTCAAGTCATCATCAAGTTAAAGTCAAGTCGAGGGAATCATTGTAAAAAGGGGGCCATTTTTTACAATGTTTGTTCACGGAGCTTTGGAGGCAACACTAAGCTAAAGTCCATGTTGTTCACCGATTTTCACTTTTATTTACACTTGTACACCTTCACGAAACTAAATTGATTAATATGCCCCCGCAATTAAACAATTACACGCATTTGAACTAAGTTTCCCAAAAGTGAAAATTTAGCAACACATCTCCTCAACGCATTCCCGCCATAACTCCTATCGAGACTTGAGCCGGTGAAATAAGTACCTAAGTGATAAAATGAAGGCCGAATACAGAAAGTCAACTAAATTCAAACCACGATTTTTGACTTAAGAAACTGTTTCATTGTAGCTTTCAGATTTCGAGTGGCGTTTTAGTATTCAGGCGCTTATAGCAGCTAAAGATCATTCGATGTCATTGGGCAGGTTTACCAGTACAGACGAACTGTTCAGTTAATCGTTGGTGTGTAGGCGAAATTATGAACTGTACTGTTCCATATATCTTTGAATAAAACAATACAGTTAAACAACGTCACTTAAACTGAAAAGTTAGTTTAATTTCATATGAGCATCGCGAAAACCGAAGAAAACTCTTAGGAAAAAATCTGTCACTCATATAAGTGGTCGTGTTACAAAATATTGCGCAATCGGTCTGTAGATATGTTTGTCTCGGAACTTTGGGTCGGGGCTTAAAATAATAATATTTATTTATTTATAATGACCCATTAACCGCGATTTAAAATAACTCTTATGTGGTACTAGTTATCAGTACGAATTTCAATAGAACTAAAATAACTTTTGCTGATTCCAAGTTCGTTATTATACGAACTGGTATTAAGAGTCTCGATTGAAATCTTATAGAAAAGTTTCACCAGCAACACAGCAGGACGTTGCTAGTTTGCAATAAGATTCCCATGGCGATATACATGTATATATATATATGTATGTAAGTAGTAAAGTAGTTTATGTTACTCTTCGATAATTCGAAATTCATCTAAAAAATCAATGTAGCTTTCTGTTGGTGAATGAAAACTACTCCGATGCCGTAACTACTGTTTTGGAACCAACATACAAACAAACAAACAAATAAATAAATCTTCTGGATAGGCTTGAACTACGGGTACTTAACTATACTAGACAACGGATGTCCCCACTACACATTTAGATGCATATTTCACACCTAATATATTTTATATAAGTTCGTCTTTTTAAACTTTTGACAATGGCATTTGTTATGATAATGAAAGCTTGATTACCTCCAAGATTATCGAACTAATGCACGAGTTTTGGCGGGAATGCGTTGAGGAGATGTGTTGCTAAATTTTCATTTTTGTGAAACTTAGTTCAAATGCGTGAAAAATGTTTAATTTCGGGGGCATATTAATCAATTTAGTTTCGTGAAGGTGTACAAGTGTAAATAAAAGTGAAAATCGGTGCAAAACATTGACTTTAGCTTAGTGTTGTCCCCAAAGCTCCGTGAACAAACATTGTAAAAAAATGGCCCCCTTTTTACAATGATTCCCTCGACTTGACTTTAACTATGACGACTTGACTGTTTCGTTCAATGCAAATAACTTGCAAATATTGATAATACTCGACACTGGCAAATGTCCGAAAGGAAAAGCCATTTCAAAGAAGAAGAAGAACTAATATGCACAGTTTTAAAATTTTATTACTAAGTATCTACATCTATAGACAATTGAATTAGTTTCTAAACTCTCTACTCTCTACACAGAAAAAGAAGAAACAAACAGACTTCAAAAACTTCAATCAAAACACTGTCAAAAATCCAATATCAAAATAAAAATAACACAAAAAACATTGCAAAATCTACATAAAAAAATCGTACAAAAAAAACCATGTAACGTGTAAAGTCTAATATGCTAGGTGTCAGAGGCATACTTTTGGTGATGTTGAGAAGCGCCTTCATAGTCGCATTCCTCAGCATCCCCAACCCAGTGGTGGCATTTACCGGGATCAAAACCTGGTCCCGGAAAGCCCTTTACAACAAAATCGACCTCTGCACACAGTCCTGCTACAGCCAAATCATCCCAGGCCTCTACCTCAGCAATGCAAGAGCCGCAGCCGACCAAGAAGTACTTAGACATCTTAACATCACCCATGTTCTCACAATTGAAGCACACCGGTTACCGAAATCAACTTTCGAGAATACCAATATTAGCACCCTCTTCATTAGGGCCTATGACACTCCTCAGACCCATCTCCTGCCCTACTTCCCAATGGCCAACGCGTTTATCGACGAAGGATTGCAGAAAGGAAATGTGCTCGTGCATTGTCACTTCGGTGTCTCGCGGTCAGCTACTCTGGTAATCGCCTATATCATGGAGAAGTACAAACTGACCTTCGAGCAGGCATACTCTTACGTTCGAGCGAGGAGGCGGTTCATCAATCCAAATCCTGGCTTCGTCAGCCAGCTGAGAGAATACCAAAGGATGAACTATGATGTTAACGGTTTCTACAGGTTTGAGGCGTATATGAATGTAAACGCTCGGAAGCATAAGTTTAAAATAGCGTCTTTAGCTGCCATTATGGTCGGAATGCTGGTCCCGATAGTCGTTCTTTTGTAAGTAAGTTAAGAAAATGGTATCGATACTGTACATTCCATCCTAATACCAACCATAATTTTAAATATAGGAAATTAGGGATTCTTTCGTAACCTACTTATGATAAATTTAGGATACCGTTATTCCATTGGGATCCCGAAAATTAAGGATAAAACGTTAGTCCAATGTATCCAATTTTCTAACTTAATAAGGAACATATCGGATTAGGATGTATTGCACAGAATTGCTTCCAATCGACAGTTTGTTTATAAAGTAAAATATTAATATTAATTATGAAGAAAGTATTAAATGAGTTTCTGTTTGTTTCGAGAGGCTGGTTTTATAATCTTTTTCAATCAATTATATGTATATAATAGTTTTCCTACAATGTACCTATTTAACTGGGCATTTGAAGTAATAAAATCCATCTTAACACAGCTAATGTTTTTATTTTTATTACCAACCATAGGTTTTCATGAACGTCTATAAAAACACAAATGCCGATGTTATTGTGACCAGCAAACTTAAATGAAGGAGCATTTAAAAAGTTTGAATTCAGCTGTCTTTTCGTAGAGTTAACCAAATAATAACTTGTTCCAGTTTTTTTCAAAAACGATTGATCAGTGTTTGATCACTATCACAACTGATCGGAAGTGATGATATTTATAATAGCATAAAATATAAATATAAGAACTTTTCTTCTTCTTCGTGTCGTTATCATTTTATTAACTACACAAGTTCTTTATGAGAATGGGTTTAAATTTAGACCCGCCCACTGCAGTATGTAGCTAGGAGTTTGGCGTTTTTATTGACTGACATTCAGCCTAGATGGCTGACTGATGTAAGTCATTGTACATCTAGACTGGAAGAGCATACACTCCTGTACTGCTGCACCTTCTGTACTGCATTGTTTGCTCGTTAATGTATTCGTTAAAACGCAGGGCATGGTCAATCGCTAGGTACAGAGACATCTCTACATGAGGTAACAGGAAGTCAAATTATGAAACAAATATAACATATTTAGATAATTTTAAACGGAGATACGTTTCCGGTCTACGGAGTCAGACTGATGCTCTTGAATACTCCATGAATGCTTTCCGCATTGTTTGATTTTTTCCATAATGGTACAAATGTTGTTGGTAATTTCACAAGAAATTATTTACACTTTAATTCCTTACCTTGCCTTACCACTGAAAGTAGTATCAACTAGGCAACCTGCTTGCTTCAAACTATTATGAGTGCATCCACGAGGTGCAACTAGTATGCAATGTTTGTAGCTTTGGCACAGTTCCTGCTCAGTTATCGAATGCTTCACAGGAAGTGCATGTTAATCGAGTCTCATATTCGATTAGATTAAATTTAAACACAACGTTTTATTGACCGAGCGAGCGTATGAGCGAAGCGTCTCTGCTTCAGGTCTGGCTAAATTTTCTTTGGTTTGTCTGTACGTTGATTCTCTTCTACAGATCGTATTTCTCAAATGATTTTGATAAAATTTTGTATACAAGTTCTATGAGCATGTGGTTTTTTTTGTCGTGGGGGTTTTTTTATTGATGGGGTATTTCTCCCATAAAAAGGGATACTAGATTTCTCTGCACTATGAGATCCGTATTTGATGAGAGTTGGTTTATAAGTTCTATGAACAAATTTGTTTTTTTACACGGGGGATTTTTGTTTTTCGTGGTATTTCTCCCACAAAGAGGGGTACTAAATATCTCTGCACCATAATATCAGATTTTGATGATTCTTTTTATTTACAAGGTAGTTACTTCTACTTAGTCAGATAAAAATTTGGTGACCAATCTAATGAAGATCTTCAGAGTGATCAACAGAAAAGATTTTCTAGATACAGTAAATTGCTCAATTTTAGACTTCTATACCTATAGAATGCCCTTTATAGATATTGATGTCGCTTTTCAGGAGAGCGACCTCTTCTAAAATGAAGGCTTTAATACCTTGTCTACAAGCTAATACAAACTAATATTGATGTCACTCTCCTGGAACCACCATTTCATCATAAACTCCTCAGTTGAAACTCCATCTAAGTGAGTTTATTATGCCTGCTCGTCCAATTACTTGGGTTATAGGTAAACCAGATGACAGGCGATACGCCTGCGGGGCAAGAAGTAGGTAGGGGCGGAGGTACACTCAGGCGTTGGGGAGGTAAAGGCGGCTTTCACGCGGCAGGGAACACGTACTATATACCTACCCCACGTTCGCCGCCTTCACCTCCGCAACTCCTTGCAGGCGTCCCGCCTGTCATCTGTTTTACCTGTATGATCAGACTGTATGTATCCTAGCGGTACAGGTTAAGTGGTAATCAGATACTGTTTCTTTATTGAATGATATGTATTGATATGTAGGCGACGCATACCGGCAGCTATTAGCCCAATTTTTATCGTAGGGGGGCCAGGTGAGCGTTGTGGATACCTTTTTGAGATTCCCCAACAGTTGCTTATATCTTTTGTCGCTCTGTACAAACATCTAGGATGTTTGAACACATAATTTAATAAGTACCTCTAATTGTAAGTATGAATAGCAACATACGTATATAATGTGTATAAGTAAAATAAGTTCCTCTGGGTGTATAAAAGACATACAATAAACTATTTAAAAAAATATCTTCTGCTTTTTTATTGTGATACATGTGTAGGGCCCTTTCAATAATTAGTGCTCGCGAGGTCTACTGTTCGCAAAACTACTAGTATAAAGTTATTGTTGGATTAATTTTTACATTAGACACATTTAGTAAAAAAATGCCTTACATAATTTTATCCGTATCTAAAGTAAAAACGAGCTTAGATTGACCCAAGAAGAGCTTGGAAAGTTGATTAAAAATCAAGAAAATCCATTCGTTCCTTTTGTTACCAGAAGATATCCAACCGGTTGCAACAATAGCAATTTTATGAAAATACCTTGAATTCTCATTCCAGAGCTGGAGATCACGTGACAATGCGGAGAATCGCTCAGAATGTTTATCTAGATAAACTGGCAGCAGCTGCATTTGAATGATTGTCGTAAATATTAACGCTGCAATGAAATGATTGACCTACAAATAAAAATTGAAGACGGGTAGAGTTTGTTATACTTTGGTCGAATTTTAGGATCATTCCTGTTAGTTAGGATCCATTTGGATTTAGCTACAGATAATTTTTTACTCACTAAATTCACTTGTTTTTAGCACAGTAAATAAAAGTTATATAATATGGTCATTACAGAATCCTACAATGGCTCCATTACAAAATATTTTTTTAATTTACTTGCAATTGGAATACGTGGACACAGTACATAGAGGGAGCAGTATGGAAACTGCACACACACACGTGCACACTAATCGTGACGCAGAACTGACTTCATCGCGAAACCTCCCTAGGGCTGGATCCTATTCAACGCGCATGTTTGTCTGAGTGGGCTGTCACCGACCATTTGTAGAGTTTTCATACTGCTGTGCCCCAGGTCCCAGTCTTTCTATGTACTGTGATGTAGAGGTACCCAAATCTTCTATATATACTAGGAATTCGCCCCGAACTGACCCTCACGACCCAACTAGCAAAATATTGTCTTAGAAATATCCCAAGACCAAAATTTTTAGTCACTTATAAGGCACTTACAGACATCTGTAAGTGTCGATTTGGGCGCAATTTATAAGGGAAAACACCCTTATTGATCTCTTACAGTTGTTTTCATTAAGATTATTCCATCTTACAACTATTTTGCTAATTCCACAATAAGAACTTTTTATACTTAGATGAGCCTTACATTAGAATGTCGTAAGGGCAATCACTCATCGAAAGTTCGTACTAAAGCCATCGTAAGAGTGATTTGACTTTGTATCACTCTCGGTAAGTTAATTGTGAGTGTATTTTCTAAACGGTAATTATGCTGTGTTGATGCCACAGATTATATTGAATTTTAAAAACTTAAGTTTTTACTTAATAATAAACTTTCATCGCCATTTTAATAATAATGTAAATATATCGAGCATGCTTTTAATTAATTATGTCTTTGATGTTGCAAGTAATGAGCTTGTGAAGAATTTTTTTTCGAGTAGTTTTCGAAAATAATTTTTTAAATTTTCATGGGCTCTTTTCATAATATATTTAGAGAAATAAAAATTAATAAAATTTGTTTCAAAATTTAATTGTATAGAAAAAATAAATATGGCCGTCCATTTATAAGACTTATTGTTCTTCTTTAAGATAAGCTTAAGGCTAAAAGATCTTTTGTAATACTTAATAAGTCACTTCAAAGAATGTCAGTCTTACACAACACTTGGATGAGACAAATGCTTGTGGCCATTTTAATTATTTTAAGGTTCTGCTTTAAGCTATCACAAATACAAAGTGGTAGGTATCTAAGTACTTAATTTCAATATTATGATTGCAAAGGTGTCATGTATTGTTTTAATTTTTTTGTTTGTTTAATGTCGTTTTAATAGTGAATACCGCCAAGCTGAGTCAAGATTATCATAATGGTTGTCGTAATGGGTGTTGACTGTATTAGGAACATTTGGTTTTAAATGCTTAACAACGTGAAATGGTCCTGGATAATAACGCCTTTGATATTTTCAGAAAAATGTGTCGCTTGTGCTTATGCTTCTAATATTTTCAATATCAACGTGCCTTGAAAACCTTTACCTATTACTAAAACTATTGCATGACGAATAAGTAATTAATAAATAGGTAGGTGAAGCTAGACATTATCCGTTCCAACCGAATCATCTTCCCTACTATCATCTTCTGCTTCGTGACTTGAACTATCAACTATTCATTTCTATATTGTACGGAACCATCACAATCATTACCAGCTCTAACTTCAAGTGGTTCCGCTAAAACTTGTACTTGTGCAGCAGATTATTACTTATGAAAGAATTTACAAGACAATTGCCAGTGAGGATATTCTCATAGAACCCTTATGAAAGAATTTACAAGAGACTAGCTAGATAAATAGTTCTCAAGCAACGCAAAATAAAGACAAAATGACCTTAAACAATTTTATTCACATACCTAAGTTCTTAAATACGACTCTGCTAAGACAAAATTGAATTTACTGATTGTTGCCCTTATAATTGTCTTAACCAAAGATTTAGTAAGAACAAAAGTATTATGGGGCACTCAGTGCAATCTTTAGTAAGAACAAATTCTCTTCTGAAATGCCTAATTAAGTGTGCATTAATCCTGAAGAGCAATAAGTCTTATTTAAGGTAATTGTAAAACCTTTATTCTGATATATATCTTTGAATTAATTCTTATATACATCTATAAACGTAGGTATAAAGTGCGAATGGTCTGCAAGTGCAAAATGTTTTAATCTATGCATTAATAAGATTTGATCTTTTAGTCAAGATACGTATTAGTATTTTATAATACTATAACACTTAGAAGGATTCGTTTCCAAGACAAATTTGCTAGTTGGGGACCCCCTATCTCTCCAACCCCCCCTACCGATCCGGCTCATCTTCGAACTCATAAATTCTATTGACCTAAACTACGCGCATACCAAAATTCATAAATATCAGAGCTACGATACTCAAGTTATCGTCGAACAAACATACAAAGTTACAAAGATAATACAAGCGCCAGGCTTGAAAGTCGTGTTAGTTACACCATTTATAACTCAAGAACGGCTAAACCGATTTGGCTGAAAATTGGTGAGGAGGTTGCTTAGATCCAGGAAAAGAAAATAGGATACTTATCCCGATATTCCCGTGGGATCGGGATTTACGCGGGTGAAACCTCGGGGCGCAGTTAGTAGTATAATAAAATTGATACAATGTTTTGGTTAATACCTAAAATTACAAAATTTAACAAATAGGTACGCAGTTTGGTTTTCTGGTAACCCGAATAGATTAAATATTTTACGTCCGCTAACGTTAAAATATGAAACATCCTCGTAAAATTACTGGATTATATAAAGCACTTCGATCATTAAAAACGTGTAGTTATAAATAAACTTCCTAGTATCGTAAAATATTATGTACTACTAGCTGCACCCCGCGGGGTCACCCGCGTAAGTCCCGACTCCGCCGGCTTCTCGGAATAAAAAGAAGCTATTGTGTTATTCCAGGTCTCCAGCTACCTATATTCCAAGTTTCATCGCAATCGGTTTAGTAGTTTTTGCGTGAAAGAGTAACAAAGTCACACACAAACTTTCGAGTTTATAAGATTAGTAAGATGTACCTACCTGGTGCTCTGGTGCTTTCTTTGAATTTAGCCGTTTGTGTCATTTGTGACTCATAGGTCACGAAGCAGGGTCTCGACTTTAGTTCTACGAACGAAAAAAAAACTTTAAGAAAAAAAACTGCCAGTACTCGTAGTAGGTACTTCTTGCGCCCCGCGCTTTCACCCGCGTAGGCACCGTTCCCGCGGGAATAACACAGAACCTTACCGCGCAACTACCGTCGTAATCAAAATCGAAATCCCACTGCGCAAAGGAATAACCTGCGCGGTTCATAATGATACCATAGCGTTAATTTTGCATGCATTTGAAGGCGACGCTCGCGCCGTCGAGTTCAACTGTTAAACTCGACGGTGCCGGCTTCAAATGCATGCAAATCGCAAATGCGTAAGTTATTACTTTGCACAGTGGGATTTCGATGCCGATTACGACGGTAGTTGTGCGGTAAAGTCTTGTGTTCTATTACAATTAGGACTTACTGCTAAAAGTGAATTCCTTAGCACAGAAGAGCTCAATGCCTGTAACAAAATACTCGAGGGAATTGTATTTTGTCACACACATTGATGGGTGACGATATCACCCATCAATGGCGTAATCACAGCAGACATTGCTTAATTCCTACGACTATACAAGAAGAAGATAAATCTAAAGTTATGTAAACGTGTAAAATGTAGACTTTGAGACTGTTCTAATGAAGACGCCAAGGTTTTGTTTTGGCGCCAAAATTTACGTTTAATTCTACATACCATAATTCCTCATAATTTTAACGTACTTCGGAGTAATCTGTTAAGGTGAAGGATCGATAAACTAAAAACTCATTCTACTTAGTTTACTATGGATAGCCAGCTCGTAAGTGACAAAACAGTATTTCTTGTTTAATATTAATTATATTAATATTAAACAAATATAGCCCGCGGCACAGCTAGTGCCGCGGGGCACTAGCTGTGCCCCGCGGTTTCACCCGCATAAATTCCTATCCCGTAGCGTACGTGACGCATCACGTATGTCATACCAAGCGTTGCTTAACCCGTATGATTATTAAAAGTACCCTATATCTTATTTCAACCACTAAACTATCCCTGTACCAAATTTCGTTCAAATCGATTTAACCGTCATTTTTGCTCATCACGTATGTCATACCAAGCGTTGCTTAACCCGTACGATAATTTAAAATATCGTATTTATACCCTTAAACTAATCCCTGTACCAAATTTCATTTTAATTGGTGCGATCGTTCCTGTTGACACATCACGTATGTGTCACGCCATGTTAGATCACTTAATCAATACAGTGAAAACTCAATGTTAAAATGTTATATAACCTGTTTCGTTGTAAAATGGAAAAGTCCATGTATAAACAGTTGTTTTAATTATTTTGTTTAGTGTTGTAAAGTTAACTTACCGCGTAAGTAAAATTCTCAAAATGAAGGAAAAGAAGAATAAATTAAATATCAAAACAAGGGGAACCTTGTTTTGATATTTAATTTATTCTTCTTTTGTTCTATTTATTCTTCTTTTGTTCGTATGTTCTGCAATTAAATCCTAAGATTATTGACAACCAAATCTACAAATTCTTCTATGCGTCCTCTTAATGTGTGCCCTATGTGGTTATGTACAGTCAAAAATAAAACATATCATAACAATCACCTTTTTATTTATTAGTTCTTACATAATATAGTTTCTATAGATAATGTTGACTTTTAAAGATGTAAAGTACACCCCTCTTAACGACATGTCAGCAACAGACAGTGCCAAGTACATATCTTTGTTGTTCTTAGTGTCCACTATTAATTGGCCGAGTATTTTTGTATTAGCTATTTTTAAACAGAGGTTAGGCAGGTGCCGCCGAATCCACTCTCATTATATTTTGCGGTAATGTCCATCCATTGGCCACTAAATTTTTGTGTAATTTCACACTCGGTCTCTTTCGATTTATTTTGAAGTTGATTGATTGTTCAATTTACAAGTAGAATACTGCATTACAAAACGTATTTCTTATAATATAGTTCTTATATACCATTTTAAATTACTTGGTTGTTTTCACTACAAATATTAATAAATAACGGGGTATTAACCATGTTTAAATTCCGCAGGCTTGTAAACGAGATAGCCAGCCACAAATCGATTGTCCTTCGATCGATTCCTTCTTTATGAGCTTTGTATAAAACAATAAAATCATTGATTAATAAGTATTGTTTGTAGTATTGTGTTTATAGTTTTAATATAAAAAATATAGTTTTGAAGCATCTTTTATAAGGGCTACACCGGCTACAATCGTGTTGATGTAGCGTACTTTCGATATCGTGTACTGTCGATGCAATATACCATCGATATGATATCCTTTCGATGTGTCACGTGTACCTTTGATATTGCGCACTGTCGATGCAGTGTACCATTGATATAATAAATAAATTAATAAATTAAATCTGCGATCTAGATCACACAGCGCCATCTAGCCCCATGGTAAGCTGCTAAGCTTGTGTTACGGTGACTAGACAATGAATATACTACTTTTTTTTTCTTTTGTAAATAGATATATATTATATTTACATAGAAAAACACCCAGACCAGATACAAATATTTATTTTTAAGCATAAATATTTGCACCCAGCGGGAATCGAACCCGTAACCTTCTGCATTGCAGCCAAGCGTTCGCCCGACGCGCCACAGAGGTCGTCATAATGTCCTTTCGGTGTGAGTACCTTCATAGTGAACTGTAGGTGCAGTGTACATTCGTTATGATATATCCTTTCGAAGTATGTGTGTACTTTCTATTAAAGTGAACTGTCGATGCAGTGTACTATCGATATGATGGCCTTACGATATAGCGTACCATCGATATGGCGTTCTTTCGGTGCAGTAACCTTCCAATGGAACGTATGGCGGGTAATTCAGAAATGTGGTCATACTTTCGCAAGCCAAATATGAACCTTATGCAAACGTTTTGAAGTCGCTCAAGTTTATCGAGTTGCTCTTCGGTCAAATCGAGATAGCAGATGTCGGCATAGTCAAGCAGTCGGCATATTATTGTGGGATTGAAATTTTATAAAAGGTATTTTTTTATTATTTCCAGTTTGAATTGTTGATTGTGAAACTTTCTGGCCCGTGCCCCGTTTTTACCCTTTGGGGACGGATCCGTAAAAAACTACAAGAAAACTTTTGTCCATAGACCTATTTTTTTATTTAGTCCGTCTGCTGGCAACCAATTTTAAAATAAATCGTCTATTTTGATGATAGGTAATGACGTAATGCGAAGGAATTCAAACTGCTGCGTGGGCTATTTCTGTTACACTATTCTAGACACAGAATGGATTTTCGTGAATATTCTTCTTATTTCAGGAGGTTTTTACACTTTTACGTGTGTAATTTTGTACAAATTTTGTTATATTATTGATTATTGCATTATTATTGTTTGTTTTAAAAGTACTTAGATAAGTACCTACCTACCTATTGTTGTTTTTACTGTGTATTATAGTCTAACTCCCTTACTTATAAAATATTATTTACACATGACTAAGTTATGTGTCGTTTGTCTCTGTCTGTCAACTTTGAAACTTCATGTGACAGTAAAAGACAAAGGATGCATAGTTATGCAGTGCATTAGTAAGTAAGGGGGGTAATTGTTTAATTTAGAGCCGATTTTTCATTCCTCAGATAAAAGATATGTGTCGAATAAGTTCGAACCCAACCAAAATTAAAAGCCCTCAAATTTTGTTTCTTTTTAATACTATCATAGCGATGTTTTTTATTCGGTGGTGTTACATTTTATTTGTCAGATATCTCTATCTAGATTTGAAAAGTCAGCCCTAAATTGACCAATGATTTTATTCTTAGAAGTTTTTACTCGATTCAATCAATCTAAAACATTATAGTTTACTTATGTTTAAGTGATCTTAGGTTATTTTTACACTTAAGAATTGTACTTAGTACTTCATGTACTTATTTAATAAATAAAGATCTTTCAAAATTAAAATATATATATATTTTTCTTAACCATTAGTTTTAGTTAGGTGACTCGTTAGCTTCTAGCTAAGTCTTCTACCTATGGGGATGTAACCTAAAATGAACACTGGACGAACGCAAGGCCAACGCTAACATTCATTTTACCACTGGCACCAGTCCATCACTCTATCACTAGATGGCGCCAGTAGTAAACATATATCGCGGTAACGTTGTGTTTATATTAAAAAAAAATATATTTTTTGTGTCAGTAATAGGCCTTTTTCTACCCTTTGTGTACGGAACTCGGAATTTAATTAATAAACGCGAATTATAGAAAAAGGTAAACAATGTGTTAAGTTTGCAGGGTTGTTTTTTATAAATATATGTACTTTGCTGTAAATGTTCGTGGTAAGTTGTTCATAGGTATATCATAAAAAAAACTGCAGTTTTTATAATAATATTTTTTTATTAATCAATTATTTTATTAAAGTGTCACAGTTGTTCGAAATAATGTCTTTGAAAAGGATAAAAACAATAATTTACTTATTGAAAATCTTCTTACAATTTTCTTTGTGCGTTCTCATTTTTGCATTTAAATAAAAAAAATAACAAAACTTATACGCTAGTAATCTCATTAAATTAAACTAAGAGAATCGTTACTTAAAATTTAAGTTACAATTAAGTTTCAAGTAAGTAAATTAATGTTAAATTACAATAACTTTAACAACTCTGTAAAAAATAACTAAAAACTACTACAAATTTTGTACAAAATTTTACTTTATAATCTCAAAAAAGTTAATTACTTATCTACTGAACTAACATTTTACATTATCCTTAAAAAAAATAAGTTTTATTTAATATTAAAGTCTAAATTATAAAAGGCACATAAAACCATGTATCGTAGTTATCGTAAAGCAATCAATTATGTACATATTCTGTTATGTACTATTATGTACATAGAGGCACTTTTAATTCTAAATATTCCAAAATAAATGCATTAAAATTATTAAATTGTACTTAATTCTTATATAACTGGAAGACTTTTATTTATATTTACAAATTTTGAATTGTTGTCTTTTATTTACCCAAAAATAGTCTTAGTACTTTTTAGATTAAAAAATATATTAAAAAATAATCAGTCTCCAAAAGAGATTTTTACAACCTTGTTTCGATGCACCATTAAAATAGATCTCCAAAAAATATATTGTCAGATCAACGCAACGAATTCAGATCTATGTAACACATTGACAGTTAAAGGTGAACGCAGATTGATCCGAGCCGAACGAATCGAATTTTTGATGTCCACGGGAAACGGTACCTTAGATAATTAGTGATAAAGCCCATATCATTTACACTTTGCCAGCGTCGGCCGATTCTGTTGACGTCGTCGGAAATATAAATGTGTAAGTGTAAATTTACATTATCTCTAATTATACAATTTGTAACGGGTAAGTTCTTTTTAATCCGAAAGGGGGTTGTTCTAGACGTCTAGACGAACAACTTTTGTTCTGCGACTTTTGAAAATTCAAACTATTTTTTTTTGAAAATTTCGAGATTATGTATTACTCAAAAAACTGCTGCTTTTGAAAATAAAGAAAATTAAAGTTTTGATTGTAAACCATCAAACTAAATAAAAGGACAACATAAGGTCAATGACCTCGAACTCTCAGAAACAGCTGATTTTCAAGTAAATTTTACACCTAAATTTTTCGAAAAGTAATGCGAATTCCCAAAAGTCATGGAACAAAAGTTGTTTGCCTAAACGTCTAGAACAACCCCCTTCCGGATTAAAAGGGCTTACCCGTTACACCTTGTATATGGCGCCGTTTCCGACAAAAATTCGATTCGTTCGACTCGGATCAATCTGCGTTCACCTTAAATATAAAGCCTACTTTACATTACGAAACTAGTGTCATACATTATAAAGTCAATTTCACAAAAGCAGTCTCGCAGCAGTTACTGCAAGCAACTTTATCTAATCCTACTAATGTTATAAACCTGAAAGTTTTCATGTATGTGTGTTTGTTACCCAAAAAAAGTACTGAACTGATTGCTATTGCGTTTTTGCGTGATTGAGTAACAAACATCTAAACACACACACTTTCACATTTAAAATGTTAGTAGAATGAGTGAGTACAAGTCGTGTAAGTTTAAATAGTTTTTATGAGTATATATCTGTCGTAGTTTTGTGAACGTACATGTAATGAAAAAGCTAGGTCGTTTAGTTTAACTTCGCATAGTTGTTTTCTGGGCGATGAAAATATAATATTCACAAAACTCAGCTGATAACTAATAACAATTTACGTAACCATTTCAGATCTATGTAATATTTAACATAATTAAATTAATGAAAGAAGCATAATTGATGTCATAAAAACTGATTAGTATCAGTGTCACACAACATCAGATCTAAATAAAATAATTGAACTTTATTTAAGACTTTAGTTTTTGACGCGTTAGTGGAACGTCGTCCTGAAATTTTATTTTTGCAAAACCTACTTTTATTGCGTGTAAATTGTTTAATTTCGGCGGCATGTTATCAATTTAGTTACGCGAAGTTCAACGAGTTTAGTGAAAATAAAAATACCAGTGCCAAACACGAAATTAGCACGTTACAAACAAATGTTCCATGGGGTTGGAGAAAAATCGTCGCCATTTTTTCTGCAGCCTTCACGCATTGAAAATTATTTCAAACGATTACAGTATAATAGTGGTAGTTCACTATTAGTACGAGAAACTGGCTATATTGTCCTATTGCAAACAGAAAGCCAAGAAAATGAAAGTAAACTTTATTTACTTTATTAGGTATTTGTACAAATGCTCCTATTTCGCGCGTATCTTGTATGCATATGTATGTTTAGTTTAGATTTTAGAAACAAAAAATATCTTAAAAGCTAATTTAAATTACAATCTGACTCAAAACAGATTTTTAGTAAACACTGGTTCTTTAGACGGATTAACAAATGTTGTCTACTATTAATAATATTACATTTAATAATCAACAAATTTTACCCTGACTCATAAGTTTAATATATTTTAAACGATTTACGTTAATCCTTACTAATATTATAAATGCGAATGTAACTCTGTCTGTTACGCTATCACGTTTACACCGCTAAACCGATTTTGATGAATTTTGGTACAGAGATAGATGGGACATAGGCTACTTTTAATCCCGATATTTAAGCGGAAAATTACGCAGGTGAAACCGCAGGGCGCAGCTAGTAAAGACTAAAGTAAAATGATTCCTTCAAAGATTTCAACGTATTTAGACAACTAGCAAATCAATTTATTTTCAAGAGCCTAAACATGTTCAAATTTGTCAAGCAAGCCACCCAATCTTATTTTGGGAATATCAAACAGAAACTACCTACTGAATCATTTGAAGGTACTGATTTTCTTCATAAAATGAAGACAGAGAAGTTTGAAGATCATTCACAACCATGTTATCACCGCCTTGCAAAGGATGTGTACTGCTCGATACCATTTCCGAACTTTTCCAATTTTCACAGTTTTCCACATACTCCAATGTTCTTTGGTACGTGTCTTGACGCATTGTGTTGTTCTGATTCTTCTTTCTCCCATTCGTAGCTTCTATTTGAGACTGTGAAATATCCCACACCTGGACATCAGCTATTGGTTGGTTATTTTGGCTTCTTAAACTATTCATACTACAGTCCGTCTGTTGGACTCCTTCAGGATTTTTCATCTGACAGTTCATCGTGCCATTAGGTTTCTGACTCCCAGTCGACATATTGACGGAGTTTTGCACAGATTTCTGCATGTTGTGCTTATTGAACTGGTTCCCGGGGTAGTCCCATTGGTTGTATGGACGCTGGTGGTTGTAATATTGGTTGTTGTTCATCATCGCTTGGTTGTACTGATGGTTGTTTTTGGGAGGAGGTGGTCCCATGACATTAGAAGCGTTTACTACTGTATTGTATGGTGGTGGTTGAGGGTATTGCATGTTTTGATTGTACTGAGCATTCTGCATCGGTGGGCAGGGAATTTGTTGTTCGCAATAGTTGTTCATCGCTCCACGAGTCATGTTCCCGCTATTATCCACACTCATCATAGAACCCCTGGACATTTGCATCTGGTGCATTTGATTCTGGTTCTGGTATCCGGGTTGGGGATAGTTCATCATTTGGTTGTTGTATACCATATTGGGTGGGTGGTTCACAGGATGCATAGGTATTTGGTTGGGATTGTACTGCTGCATCATTTGGTATTGCTGCATGTTTTGACTTCGCATGTTAGGGTTTTGTGGGTGCTGTTGTTGATTTTGTACATTTTGCCCTGGGTACGGAGGAGCTGGGTAGTTGTGATTGTTAAATTGATTAGGCATATTATTCCGATTAGGCATTTTGTTGTTGGAACGGTTCATGTAATTAGGAGGGGCTGCCATCTGCGGACCTGACATTTGAGGGCTTTGATTCATTATCTGATTCTGATTCATATTAATTATCTGATTTTGATTGACTGGTCCATTCATGACCATATTGGGCATATTTTGTATCATAGGGCTGGTCATGCCTTGGGACATAGGACTCTGAAGCCCTGGATGCATAGGGCTTGGCATTCCGTGACTCATCGGGCTAGCTATGTTTTGTGTCATGGGACTTGCTATATTCTGTGGCATGGGGCTAGTCATATTCATCATCGGACTGGCCATATTTTGTGACATAGGACTCCCGATATTATTATGCCTTGGGCTCATCATTTGGTTAGGCATTTGAGGACTCATCAAGCTTTGCATACTTTGAGGACTCATCACGTTGTACACGCTGGGTGGACTCATAACATTATGAGGAATATTATTGTGCGGACTCATCACGCTTTGAGGACTCATCGCACTATGCGGAAGACTTTGAGGACTCAGCATGGTATGAGCCATGCTTTGTGGGCTGAGAACATTTTGGTTCATAACCACTGTTTTAGGACTCACTGGATTTTGTTTTGAAGGTATTTGATTAGCCCTCATTCTGTTAGATTGCTCAGTTTGGTTAGCAGCCATTGTCTGTAACGACTGAAGTGGATTTGTCGCCCCGTTGCTTGTTGCAGGCTTTACGTATTCTTCGGGTTTCTCAGCGTTTTCAGGAATGGTTTGTTCTTGAAGTGGTGTATTATTTTTATCAGCAGGTGACTTAGTTCCAAGAAGGGAGCCACTGTTTCCCGACATGCTAACGTCTAGAGACCTTAAATCGACTTGTATATCACTTATATTGAGATCACTTCCTATGGCACTTAGGTTTTTGAGTAGAGAATCGTCACTGGTCGCTACGTCACTAATTTGTCTCGTACTGTCACTGGATTTTGTTGTGTTTTCAGGAGCAGCATTGTCTTTGGTAGCGTTTTTGTCATCGGTGGCTTCTGGTTCAGGAGGTGTGGAGTCTGTTTTAGCTGGTGTTACCGTGTCGGGTCCCAATATTGATTGGTTAAGATATTGCATCATTTCGTCTGGTATCACCAACTTGTTCTCCACCATTTCACCTTCGGCGACCTAGAATAAAAGTTAATAAAGTTAAAGTCATACATAATAGTAGTTTATCCTCTTTGACCAGAGCTTTTGTGAATAACAACGTTTCATATTTAAATTACTAGGGCTTAAACGCGCACTTTATGCCCTAGAGACTAATGACTCACTTTACGTTAACATATCTGGTCATGTGTAGTAAATTTAGAGCCGTAAATATGTAAAATATAACCAACCCCAAAGCCTAGAGAATAATGTTTCATATAATTCGGATAATTTTTTATCAGGGCTACTTTGTGCTGCTTGTTTTAGCCGTTAACCTACCTGTTCCAGATTAACCTCCTGGTTGGGATGATGGACCTGCGCTGTGGTGACGACAGTGTTCGTGGAATTAGACCGCGACTCCTTATACACTACGGAGTCCTGATCGTTTTCTGTCTTGAACGGGAATTGAGCATCGCCCTGGAAGATCAGTTATGAAATTTAATAATGTTAATGTAATGTAACTCTAATGTGCTAAATTTTAAAGTTTTTACCGAAGAATACAGTAGTGTGAATTCAAAGAGTTTATCAAATTGATTTAGTTAGTGATGGGATTTCGGTTAAACTATAACTCAAAGGTGACTTGCTGACATAGTGATCTATCAACGAACAGCCCAAACCACTGGACAGATCGGGCTGAAATTTGGCATGCAGGTAGATGTTATGACGTAGGCAAAGTATTTTGATAAATTCTAACCCCAAGGGGATAAACGTGACTTAAGCGGGTGCAACCGCGAAGCTCAGCTAGGTATTTATATAGAGCAATGAAAAACACTTACCAAGTCATCGTGCCCGCAAGGATAAGGTTGATACGCCTGGGTCTGGTCACTCAGATTGGACTGCTCTGACAACCGCCTCGCTTCCTCCTTCACCTGGATGTTGGGATCCAGGTCAAGTGCCAGCTCTTCAGCTCTTATCTCTGTACATGTTACGCCGCGGAGAAGGACAGCCTGGGAAATTATGTAAAGATTTGTTATAGAAATAGAATTAGGGTCAATGTCAATAATTATTCTATAATACTATACTGAATGTACACAAATTTCGCGCAAATACCTATTTAATATTAATAACTCATCATCATCCGAGCGTTGTTCCAACTTACTTAAATTACTATAACCTAAAAATTAGTACGAAGTTTCAGTCACGGCTTATTACCACTCAATCAGCCTACGTTGTAGCACAAAGTGAACTAACAGCATAATGATGCAGTCTATATGAATAAGGTTCAGAAGCTACATCTTAGACATTAATTATCACCACCTGCCATCTGGTGTATAAAAATGATAAAGACACTTACTATCTAGTGTATAAAAATGGACAAAGAAATAAAAAACTATTTACCTGGTTCCCTTGAGACGTCCTAACAGCCTGGACGGCAGCGAGAGCTGATGATGGAGCCGGAGCATAGCCCACGCAAGATACTTGACTAGATCTGGAAAAGGTTAGTCATTTAAAGACACTGTCTATTTTTGGGCAGGGCTTATTTTCCTGAGCGGTGTTAGTCTAGTGGTAGATACCCCGTGGTTTCGAATTTTGAAGTATTTAATATTTCTACATTTTCTCACCTCAACGTTTCAATCATATTACAATGAGTTCAAATGGTGTAAATTTAAAGATTTTCAGTATACCTATGTTAAAATTTTAGATTATGAAATTTAATGATAGCAAACTAAATACCTTCTACTACTATCAGGAGAGAGCTGATCGTAGGCTGGTGTGTGTTGCGAGACTAGTCTCTGCGGCCCGACTACGCCTGCCGTCACAGTAACAGCTCCCGACACCACCGACGCCTGACTGCTCTTCCGAGATATGTCTGATGATCTGGTAACAGAAAGAGGGCTATATGTTACAGTTGCGAATTAAGATATTCTTGTTCTTCTACTCTCTTCTTCTTTTTCTTCTTTTCGTGCAGTGGTTTGTCTCACCTAGTGTTACAGTTGTCAAGTCGCCCTAAGGCGTCTAACGCCTCCTAAAAGAGATAACAACTGGGACCAACTGTTTAACGTGCCTTCTAAGCAAGGAGGAGCTTGAGAAAATGATATTTTGCCACACTAATTTTCAGTCACCTATTCAAGTAATGACAGCGCCAAGCGTTGCTTAACCCGCACGATCTTTCAAAATCGGCAAGTGCAGCTAGGCCATTAAGCTCCTTAAGATAATAAGCCATGAAAATGTGAAAGAAATGACTATAGAGTGAGGAGCATACATAGAGAAGGATGGAAAGGAAGAGGATCGAGTACATTTCAAGATCGATAATCGGAGTGCAGGGTATGAAAAAGATTGGCTTAGTTGCATACTGGTCCTCGGCCCAGAGACCAGTTTGCTAATGCAGAAAATGGTAAACTGAGACTGGGACCCTAACTGTAGCGTTCAGGAACAAGATTAAAGATTGATTTGGACGTTGAGATGACTACTAAATGATGAGAATTGAAGCATTAGAGATCCCATATAACTTGAGATAGGATTGATTGATTGATTAATACTTTATTGCAACACACGATTAAATAATTACAATAACAAAAAAGGAAATAAACAACATAAAAAAATAGGTGGTACAATGGGCGGCCTTATCGCTTAAAGCGATCTCTTCCAGGCAACCTTTGGATGGACAAGAAGCAAAGAAAGAGGAAAAGGTAGGGTGATTAAATAATATTATAATTACTTCAATAGTATTACGATAATAGTATGACACATACCAAATAATAATGGAAAAATAAATACAATTATAATATAATTCTAATATCAACATATTACAATACTACACAAACATACTAATAAATGACATAATAATACACCTAATATTATACACATATATATACATACATCTATACATAAGTACACATATACACATATCACATAAAATACACATAAACATACCCACATACAATAAAGATACATTATGACCATCTCACAACCAAACGTTTCTCAGCAATATCAAGATAGTACTTGTAAACGCTACTTTTGAAAACCGATAGAGACTTCGACTGTCGAATGTAGGAAGGCAAAACATTCCACAGCTCCACAGCCCTAGCTGAAAAGGAATCACCATAAAAGGTGGAAGAACGCGAAGGGAGTTTAAGGAGAAAGGCTTTCGAAGAGCGGACCATTTGAGCTCACTGCGAAATTCGGACACGTGATCAAACTTTCGAAGACCAAAAACAAACCGAATGGCAAGATTCTGGAGCCTCTCAAGCTTGTTCAAGGACAGGACAGGGAAACGAAAAAGGTAAAAGGCGGAAGACAAAACTAAAACTAAAAAATGTGCCATAGTCATCTCAGCTCTTATCCCATTACTGCCTCACATAAGCCTCCCCCATACGACGCCACAAATAGCGATCGCGAGCTACCTCCATCCAACGATTCCTCGCGACCGCTACAATGTCGTCGGTACACCGAGTAGGTGGTCTCCACAATACTTCGTGCAGCATTGCATCGTGGTCGCCACTCGAAGACTTTTACTCCCAAGAAGTATGCTCTTCCTTTTCAATCCAAGAGTAGCCATTGAAAACACAAGCCAATTCCAAAATGAGTATTTATGCTTTTGTGGAATAATATAGTCCTTACCGTGCACTATAAAGACTGCTGCCAGACGAAATGCCGGAATCCCTTCTAGCGTTGGGTGCGGTTTTCAACTCCACTGTGACGCTTGTGTTGCCCAGTTCAGTGCGGCCTTGCATGCCACCTGAGGAATGAAGTCAAATGTTATCTGAAGTTACAAAAGATATTTCATAAGGTAACATGCATACCTATGTATTAATAACTCTATTAATGCTCAATGTTGCCAGCACATTTCTGTCTACAATACTCTACGAAGAATAAATACAATGGAGATCTAACTTTTCTATTAAATTCGAAAAAAAACATGTTCCACGGTCACACAGCAGCAGATGCACACATTGACATGTTCCGTACAGTATTACGTGCGACCAATGGCGGACGATCTTTTTTTTTAAAGGATTGCTGTTCCATACACTTATTATATTCGAGTTCGTTAACAATACTGCTAAAACAGCCCCAGTTCAACAAAATGGCGTATACGCTTTAAACGAATTTTAAGACTAAGACAACGCACGACTTTTCACAACTCTATTTCATTCATTTGTATTGTTGACGTCAAGTAAATCTTCCATTGTGATTGTGTTGCCTGAACGAAATTAATTTGGAATGCCGTCGCTTATTTGTCCAAACTTTTTCAGTCTGCTCCGCCGCTCGGGATTGCTTTTGCCGTGCGGACTTAAGCACAATCTCTTTTTCCTCTTGCGTATTTAAAGTGTAAGCATCGTAAAGTCTATAACTTACCTCCACCAATATCGTTGGCAATGGTTGTAGGTGGTGCGGCCACGGGAGGCATCATCCTCCCCACGGCCAGCTTGCTCCCCACCCGCGGCGAGTGGTGGTGCGCGCGCGGCTCCCCTATCGCGACCATCGCGCGCAGCATCAGGGGAAGTTGACCCACTTCGCCTACTAATTCTTGTTCCACCTGCTGAAAGAACGCATACATAAGTAATTTGCATTAAAGCCCGGGACTTCGAAATGTCAAAAAGCCTTTATTTTTTACCCCGCATCGACATCGTCATTGAAATCCGCTCTACGGCGATAATTTGCATGCATTTGAAAGCGACGCCGTCGATTTGAAATATCATTAAAATCGACGTCTCTTGTTCTGCCGGTTTAAATGAAATTTTAAATCGACGGCGTCGGCTTCAATCTAAGGGTTTTATTGTAAAAAATCTCGCGCGCAGAGCGTTCCTTGGCACGGTGCAAATTTCTTGACATCTTAAGTCGACGTCGGAAACTTGCGTGGTTATTACGATTTTCTACGTTTGGAAGAAATAATTATTACGACCCAATTATTTACCATTGTAACTAAACGTGTTTATTTCAACATTGCTTATATTTTTATTGGCTTTTTTGTGACATGAATAAATATCGAAATATATCAGTAATCTCCTGAAAATGAAAATTAAATTTTTATTTACCTCTCCATCCAATCTGAAGTATCCAGCAGCACCGCTATCGTCACCAAAACCACCAAGGCCAGAACCACCGAAGTCGAGGTCCCCTCCACATTGAGCTGATAACTAAAACAGAAAATATTGGCTTGAATTTTTGCAAGAATGTACGCTCAACTTAAAAACAACTATGATTTCAAATTTTTAACAATTTGTTTAAAATATCAATACGTAAGGTTAGTACGAGTAAAATCGGATTAATTTCGGTCGTGTTAATAAAGGCTTTATAAAAACTGAAATTTCATAGCTTCTATAGACATTAAATGAACAAACTGCCTTCGTTTGAAAACAATAAAACGTTGTTCAATTCTGTATTTAGAATTTTTTTCTACGCTGCCTAGTTTTTGTTCTATGTGACTTCAAACTTACTAAAAGCGTGGAGCTCGTATGTCATGTCGGAGCGACTGCTGGCAAACAACAGGCATAAACTAAAAATATATCACCTATTTTGAAATAAATTTGAGTCATACGATCTGATCTACCCGCATCCGATCTTACTCGTACTAACCATAGATTTATAAAAAATATAAAACGATCCATACCATCAGCATATTTACCTGATGAGCAGGCGTGTGCAGACCGTGAGGTAGGGGCGAGGCGGGACTCTCGCTCTTGACGGAGGCTGATGAGGTGTGACCTCTCACTCCGAGAGGGACTCCGCCCTCCTCAGACCGCGGGGAGGATCCCGCGCCGCCACCACCGGACTCGGCTGAGTCGTCGCCTCTGCTGCAACCTGGAGAGAAATTGAGATTCTGTATGTTTTCTGACTGCAAAGGAACTACTACTTAGCAATTTATAATTTCGTCAGTTTCGCCGGTGACAGTCAGGCGAAAGATATCGTCGAGCCACAAGTCCGCGTACTTACTCACAATTCTATCTCACCCCTTTACCACTGACTAAAATTCCAAGCCACTAGATCCTGCCACTGGCCACTTCTAAACCAAGCAACAAGAAGTAACAAAATCCTTAAAGAATTTGCTGACTATGGCCTCAAATAAAACTTACCTTTATGCTTTTTACTAGCGTAGAACTCGGCTCCGTGGACTGTCTTGACATGTTTCCTTAACGAAGACGGGTCGGTGTACCTCTTTGTGCAACCAGGCGCTTTACACACGTACGGTTTCTGTAAGTCATTAAAATAATTAGGTACGTGATTTCTAAAGAAGACAAATTACTTTATATTCATTGGTCTTTTAGATGTTATAGTGGCAAAGACTTTAGAATTTAGGTATAAGCTGGTATAGTCTTAGTCTAAAACAAAAAAGGGATACGTTATTTAGTCACGACAAATGAGACGATAAAACTGCGTCTACAGTGGTTTCTATCTCGTTCGCGCTACAGTTTGAAACGTCTCGCTATCCCTGTCACATGCTAGACATAGTATTTTTGTCTCATTTGTCATGTCTTTGTCGTCTCATTTGTCATGGGTATAGTTGTCATTTTATGAAAGAATCCATTGTTTTTAGGGTCAAGGAGTTTAGTAGAAGCAAATATGCATAAGTGAGCTAACAAAACTTACCTCATTACTATGCGTTCTATTCTGGTGTTTTGCCCGATCACTAGCATTGGAAAATGCCTTAGCACAACCAGGGTATTCACAGGTGTAAGGTTTCTCCCCCGTGTGACTTCGTAAATGGGTTTTGAGGTTCTCTAATCTGGAGTAAGCTTTACAACACCCTTCGAACTGAAACAGAAATCACAATATGTTTGATATTAAGAGTAGGATGCAGAGGAGACGGCCGTGCACGTTCTTCTGGAATGTCCTGCATTGCCGGAAATTAGACATGAAACTATTAGTGACGTAGAAAACCTCCCATTTTTTTTTAAAACCACATCTTGTGGCAAAATTTATGGAAGAGCTGGGCTGGTTCTCTGACTAACAAAATGTACCATCACGCAAAAAGGACCTAAGTTAAGGCGGTCTATTTGCGGAAAAAGAGCCCGTAAACAAGAGTAGGAAATTATAATTAAGTTAATTAAGTAAATAAACAAGTTATTTGCAAAAAGTATAGACAAACTTCAACACCTTTCGCGCATGGCATCATTGAACTCCTGAGGCGGATCCCAGAGCGGGTTGAATGTTGTTGGGCGGGTTGTGTGATTGTGGATGCGATTGAGTTTTTTTTTCCAATTTATTTAAACCGATAGACAGAATTACTTTCGCACTTTTGATGTTACTAAAGATAATGGTAGATTATTGATCCAGTTTCACTATAGCTCTAAATATGCGACTATGCTAATGATTATTGCAAAAACCCCATGAGTTTCTTGTGTTTCTTCTCATTGGAGGTCGCGTTTCAAAGACACGGTAGTTTGCTAACGATTTCAAATGATTATGTGATAATAATCCTTATGAAACAAAAATATTTTGACTTTGACCAAAGATGGTTATTAAAGTTTTATTTTAAGGTAAGTAAAGTTTGAAGTCCAACCAATATTACTTTCGGAACACGATATCTCTGATGACCTGTAGTTCTATCTGACTTTTTTCTGATCGCTGATCCAGTAGACAAATAGAACTACGGGATCTTGTAGATCACTATCTGCACGACTTGTATGAAGTGGTTTCCAAGTAAACCTTTACAACTTACCGTACACTTATGTGGCTTTTCTCCAGTATGTCTCCGCATATGTACGACCAGCATGTACTGAGCTTTGAACGGCTTCTCGTCCCTGGAACAGCCGACCCATCGGCAGACAAACGCCTTTTTACTGGCGTGGATGTGGTCTGTGTTGATGTGCTTCACTAGGTCGTCTTGAGTTGGGAACTCGATTTTGCAGTCAACCTAAAATTTAAGAATGGAATATTTATTCCAATTAAGTCCATTTTTTCCAACCCAGTTTAAAGATTTATACTATTCTTACCAGTCATACTTACCGTTTACTTATAAACGCTGATTAACAGCTGCATAACTATGTAGCTATCGTTTGTCTTTTACTGTGACATGAAGTTTCAAAGTTGACAGACAGAGACAAATTTTCCATAACTTGGTCATCTGTTATTCATCGTTTAAAAATAAGAGGGTTTATCTTTTTTGCTATTTAGTTCCACCATTATGTACGTAGCTTTTAATTGGTGGAAAAATTTATAAAAACGGTTCAGTGGTTTCGGAGATTACCCCCAATATACATATACATGTTACCAATGTTACTTCTCTTTATATTAGAATCAAGAATCAAGAAAATTTATTGAATAACTGTGTACATTAAGGTGACATTAAATATTAAAGGTTTCAACAGTTTGTCCATCCCGGACATACAGTATAGAGTAGAGGTACTTAGGTACTTAATTTAAGCACTTCTTTAAAATAAAAATAACAAAGCAAGTTATAGTAAAGTAAACATCTAAATATAAATTATTATTTATTTAGATGCTTACTCTACACTTCTTATGTAAAGTAAACATCTAAATCTAAATATTCTTTGACACTATAGAAAGCTTTAGAGATTAACCATTTTCTTAATTTGTTGCAGAACAATTTGCCATCTAGCATTTTTATTTCCAGCGGTAGATTATTAAAAATTCTAATAGCAGAAACGAAGGTACCTTTTTCATACATAGCATTATTTATTTGATGGTAACAAATGTTGTACTTAAACTTGTGACGCAAGCTATTAGTATACATACTTTAGTTTGGATCAGGTCAAATTAAACCAATAACCTTTTCACTCTTATAAGTAAAATACTGCAATAGGAAATAAAACTTACCCAATGACAATTCGTTTCGATGAAATCTCCAGGTTCATCCTTGGAATCCAGTCCATCATGGACCGTACTTTCAGCTGCAGCTGACAGCGGCTTGTTGCTGTAATTGTCCCTCATCAGACCGGGTGGCGACTTGCGTTGGACCATTCCTGAGGCACTGTTGATGAGGTATTTATTAGTAACTATTAGATATACAAGTACAACACAAAAACAGGATGGAAAATTTAGTACTTTTCGTAATTTGTAAATGTTATTTATTAGAAAAACATAAATTGACAGAAATTATTATTTAATAAGTCTTTGGTAATTATTACGACTATTCAGTCGGATAACAGAATTATTTAGTTTATTCCAAAACATTTAAAGAGAAAAAGCCATGAAGCGAATTGTAAATGAACTTTGCTGGTCGGATGTTGTTGGGTAGTTAGTGTATTTGTGAATGCGATTGTGCTTGTGCAAATCGCACTTTTAATGTTTGTAAAGAATATAGTGTATATTATTGCTCCATTTCCACTATAGCTCTAAGTATGTGACAATGTGAATCACACATGAGTTTTTGTGTCTTCTTCTCATTAGAAGTCGCGTTCCGTATACACGGTAGTTTGCTTACGTTTCCAAACGATAGTGTGATAATATTTTTATGCATAAAATATTTTGACTTTGACTTTGCTCTTACCTATCAGCTTCCATGATGCTAGTAATCTCCGGCTGTTGAGGGGGTTGCTGTAGATGCTGTGGAGGTGTTCCGTCGAGACCTAGACCCGGTCTCACGTCCACAGGAGCTCCCATTAACAGCTGGGTTGGAGATGATATGTGAGACCTGGGAAATGGTTTTTTGTTAGAATATTACACATTTTAAAAGAAAGACTTTTGGTACACCAAATGGGCTGAATGGTTGGTCTCATATTATTTGTTAGAATAATATATCTATTGATTGTTTAGATGCCGGTGTATAATCCGCGCTACCATGATCGTTTGTCGTTGCTATGTCGTCCTTTTGTCGTTAAAAAAAAATAAAGTGAATACCCCGACTACTTTTAAAACCACAGACAATAAAAAAAAACTTTTTTTTTGAAGTTTGTTTTTCTGTCTTTTTTTAATATATATTTTTTTAGCTGACAACGCGACGACTTCGCGACGACTCATAAGACATCACGTAGGGCCCAATATGTAGCATGCTGACCTAGAAGATTTGAAGACAGCACCTTTAAAAACGTCTTACCTATTAGCTGCATCAACTTGCTTATTAGACAAACATAGACTACTTAGAAACCAAAGCCTTATCTAGCTGTACTGAGAAACTAAAACTTTATTCACCAAACCTGAACTCTTTTTTAAATATATTAATGAAAACTTTGCAAAATAAACAGTAATGTCGCTCTGTTAGACCTCTTTATACCTTAACGTCTATGGAACCCACCAAAATTTCGTTATCTAGAACTAACCTATGAATCCCAGCAACTAGATGCGCGTGCGCCGCATGATGCGCAGCCGCCGCCGCCGCCTGCTGGTGCGCCGGGTCCAGCAGCACCCCTCCGCCCAGCACCCCACTACTGCCCACAGCTCCCCGCGCCAGCAGCTGCTGGGCGAGAGATGCGTGGGATAGTGATAGGGCTGGGGATATTGCTCCTGGAATTAGAGTGAAGTATTTGTTTATTAATGTTGCATTTGTCTTTTCAATTCTTCACTGTGAATAACATCTACTATTTTAGTGAATAGTCCAGATTGAAGAAAAAAGCGAGAAACACTTTCCATTAGACCTATTTCAATTCATCACTGTGAGTAAGCTCCAATATTTACTGTTGAAGTCGGCCACTAAGCTAATTTTGAACTCATTGAATAGCTTTTTGGTTCAAGTTGGTTGGTACAGGGTGAACATCGCGAGAAGGTGTTTCCAATACCAAGTTTTGGTCTACGAATCACATTTAACTTAGAGTCTTTTGATGGTATTTAAATCATGATATTTGGTGACAATACTTTATAACCAGACACATCTTATTTCAGCAATTTTTATTGGTATGTTTTTATAAAGATGTTAATTTGTCCCCCTGTAAAGCAAAGGTCCCTCCTCTTAGAGGGATTAGACAGTAAGATGGCACAGGACCCTACTCTATATTGGCGAATGTCCCATGCATTCAGACCGAGAAATGTTGTTTCCTTCATTATCTTGCAAAGTAGGTAAACTTATACTCACCAGCACTAAGATGTCCATAGCTGCCGGTCGAAGCAGCCGAGGGTGCTCTTACAGCCAAGCTAGCAGGTGACGCCCTGATCACAGCAGCCAGGTCTAAAGACTCCGCAGAGTAAGGACTCCAAGAGACGGCTCGTTTGCGGTTCGCTGAAGCAGCTATTGCACCTCCGGATAGACGGAGGCGGGTTGGGGAAGCTATTCTTGAACCTAAGAAGAAATTAAAAGTAACGTTACTCACAATTTAAGTTCGACTTAAACAATTAAGCTGCTCTTAAATACAAAAATCCCTATACTTATTTTAAATTTAAAAGCTGTTTAATTGTTTAAGTACCTCTCAAATTTTAAGATGCATTTCTGTATTTAGCTGTTAGTCATTTAAGTTTTGGTGGGTTAGCTGCGCTATGCATTCACCTACGTAAGTTCCGATCCCTAAAGGATATTGGGAAAAAGCTTAAACTAATGTTAACCAGATTTTCAGGTATTTGCATACCAAGTTTCATCGCAATCGATTCAGGAGTTTTTGCGTGAACACTCGTTTACTTACAGGCAAACTTTCACCTTTAATAAAATTAGCAGCAGAATAGGAAAGGAAATGAGAAAACAACGCACTTTTTAAACTAACACAATAATTCAATCATTTATTGCTTGCTTGCTAAGTGTTACAATTACAAGATCTTAAAATTAATTTGGTACTTTACAACTTAGCGCCTTTCGAGACATTGCAAGGACTTAAATATAAATATAACTATACTAAACTAATCTTATACAAAATTACCTCTCTTTCAATTCTAAATATTCCTTCACGGAATAGAACCTATGAGGTAATTTTTTAGTTTATTTCTAAAGTTAGCAACAGTTTTCTCGCCCTTTATATACTGCGGTAGCTTGTTAAATATTAAAATAGGCATATTATAATGTGGACTTTTTGACAACATTTGTATCCTGGATTGTGGAAAATACAAATTACTTTTGAATCTAGTATTGATATTCCATGAATGTATATCTTCCACCTTCACAAATTTATTATAATTTTAAAAACAAATAAACAAATATCGTAAATGTAAATACAAGCCAATGTTAGAATTCTTAATTTCTTAAAGTGAGGTCGACAACTTTGAGTTCTGCCTATACTCGTAATATGCCGACATTCTACAAACTACGTCATTTTCTTTCATAAAGCTTCTGATACGGTGCCATAATAATATCTGTTCATTAATATTATTAGAACTTTGAACCTAAAATAAAGTTGAATTTATAAATATCTTCAAACTCGATCGAAACCCTAAGTTCTAATAATAATCATTAGAAAGCAAAACAAGTCAGTTAGCGTACGGGGCCGCCACAGATCGGGGCCAGGAACCCTCTGTACGTACATACAGAAGCCCCCTTAACTGATTGCTTTCTAATAATTATTTGATTGACTAAATCTGTGGTTAACTTACCATCTAAGCTGAGCTGAAAGTCCTGGCTTGCTAACGTGCTGCCAGCAGCATGCAGTTCGGGATGAAGACTCCTCGCTGCGCTTAGGTATTCAAGACCTGGAACAAAAAACAGTCTTCATTAGTCTTTACGTATTAACATCTTCAAAGAGTGCACACCGTTAATCCTAGAAAGCTGACCTTTCGTCGATTAGACGGGCATGAACACTAAATTAATATCCTTTTAATTTTAATTCATAATGACATGTCGCTAAGATTTATCTTAGTGCAATTCAACCTCTTGTCTTGGCCCACGTATTAATCCAGTAATTATTAAAAATAAATAAAATAAATAATAATAATATTGGTGTCCATCACATATTTTGAAATTAAAATGTTACTAAAACGGGCCTCTACGTGTTGGCTTCGGCCCCACGCACGCCTTCCAAAGGTCCGGGTGATCCATAGCCCCGAGATTCCAAAATGATAATAATAAATATATAATAAAATATATATCAAATGCTTTCGCGTTCTGCTGTCTGGCGTCGTCCAAGGCAAAGAAATTTTACTCGGTACTACAAAAGTGCCTTAACTATAAGTTACTCATAATTTCTTATTTATTTAACAATAGTTTTCGCAATTTTGCATAATAAAATACTTTATTTTCCGGAAAGCTTGGTTCGTTTAAAAATCGTGAATAAAACGCGATTAAACCCGGAAAATAAGGTGTTTTATTAAAGGACACTCAATTTGAAAATAGATTATAAAATATGAAACTTAATAGATTTTAACTAGAAATTTAGAAGCTTGTTCATAGAATTATGATCACTACGAGTGTCGGCCCATTTGTCATGATGACATAAAACATAGTCACCCCGGCCGATGGCCATGATAACTGAAGATTGAGTTGTCAACCGAACCCGTTTGAATATAAACTGCTGAATTAACACGGCAAGTTATTGATAGATAAAAGCTCTCAAGCTTTATGAGATATAGCTGCGCCCCGCGGTTTCACCCGTATAAGGCCCGATCTAAGTTTTATGGTAATCGGTTCAGCGGTTTTTACGTGATTGAGTAACAAACGCACACACTCACAAACTTTCAGCTTTAAAATATTAGTAGGATAGGATAATTCAGCTAGTATTGATAAACAGACGGACGGATCGATGATGACGATCGACGACGAGAAACAATTGTGTCATCTTTTGAGTCTCGATGTTTTTCTATCAGGAAGCAAAACTATAAACATCAATATAGGTAAGTAAAGCTGTAAACAGCAAAAAATACAAAGCAATTATTCCTACAAATTATGTAGTCATAACATAAGCAAAATATTACTCATTCCGAAAAAACGAATAAGCTCATCTCCCAAAACAGCCGCTTAACTTCAAACATCAAATAAAACTATCAAATTATCATACCAATTAATTTATCCGTCATTCATTTCAAACTAATAAGATACCGCACGCAAAAAGGCGCCATTTTAGCCGCCAAATTTCATTATAATCACATCTTATATCTACGAAAACAAACACCGAAAGGTTACAAAAAAAAACAAAAAAGCAGAAGGGGACTATGATTTGTTAATCACGCTCCTACAGTTTGAGGCGGTCGTTTCTTCAGAAATAATAGGTCGAATGCAAAAGGCGTTGCTGACCACCAATTTGGCAAATATTCGCTCCGAAATGAGCTTGGTAAGGTTAAGAAAATGGACGTATGTGGTCCTGCTTTGACGCGCCGCTCCGCGTGCCGTTTGAACAACGACATCATTTTTATGTCTTCATCTTTTGTGAGAACCAAACGAGACGTGTCTCGTCGGTTAAAAAGATATAAAAATCTATTGAATACCTACCTAACGTATAAAACAACTCATTAATATCACCTAACTAGGTGTAGGTTAAGTAGGTACCTACCATGCAGTTTTGCAGTGTCAAATCGATGGCAATTTGTAGGACTGTTATTACATTTTTACCTCAAAAAGTTACAAGGGAACAGAGACTAGGTAAGCGAGCTACATTTTAGACTACAACAACACTTTATCATCTGGTGAGATAGCGGTCAAACCCTCATTTGAGTTTAAAAACAGTAATATCAAAGGATATTTCATCAAAGTGCACACAAAACTAAACTTTCGAATAACTCAATAAAGAAACGATGATATTGAATCTGGTTTTTATCCGACATCGACTTGATGTATTAATTTTGATACAATTCGATTGGGCGGAAAATGAGCATCGATTCGAGGTCTAGTGGTTTCCAAGTCACGTTGATTTTTAAATATTAATGTCAATGGAGTTTCGTCGGCGCCTTTTAGAGCACCTATCGGTTTTGTAACGGTTTTCTAATGAGAAAAATGTAAATTGTTACATCGGTTCCGCGGTGAGATGAAGGCGTCTTTTTGTCGGATATATGGTCACCTTATTATGGGATAAAATGGGTCGAAATTATGGGTTCGGTTCGTCGACGATAGAGTGATTTGGTGTAACTGTTGGCTCATTTCGTTGTAATCGGTTTCCTATCTAGAGGTTACACAATTTGTGATAAATGTATCGCCTTCGGCTTTTTGGTTGAGTTGATTTTTCATAACTTCTTTTCTTTAGGTTCTTGTGTGGGTTGATAAGAATAATAAATTAAAAAACATGATATTATGATGATTATCGTTCCTAAGGCTAATATCATAATTTATTATTTGTGCTTTATTAGCGAGCCGCCCCTGGTTTGCGTGAGTACATTGGATAGCTCCGTCTTAAAATCCAAGAAGTTTTATAGAAGTTAAGTAAAACAGACAGGTAAAAACACCGTCTCAAGATGATGTCCGTGGATGACGTGATAAACTGAAAATTAAAAAACTTATAAACATAGTTTTCTACGAGGTAAGTATACACAAAGAACACCAAAATCGGAAAATTATAGAAAATAGGTAATATTTATAATACGCATCGCCCTGTTAAAAATACAGCAGTTAAATTTCAACGTAAAACTTGATAGAAACAAGTTGTTTTGCGTGTTTACATTTATCTGTGTAAATGTAAAACAAGACCAGAATTTGCCGTTTTTTTAAAAATCCGATAACTATCTTAAATTACCTACTTTAGGTAATTTAAGATAGTTATCGGATTTTTAAAAAAACGGCAAATTCTGGTCTTGTGAACGAAGGGTTTCATACCGATATTACAAAATTTATTAATAGGGTGCCGGTTTCACTCTTTAGTTACGGAACCTTAAAAATGAACAGTAAAAGCAAAACACGAACAATAATTATAACACAGTAAAACTGAATAACCTAATCAAAAATAGACAAAGCAATCTCGTTACGGACAATCAAATGTCATAAAACGCTTTAATATCAAGATTAAATACTGCAAAAAACCCTTCGACTAACGAGGTTCGAACGAAACCACTTCTAGGGTTACCACTTTATTCACCTTACTTTTTTGAATAATTAGATAGAAACATAATTGCCTTGCTGTTGAGTTTAAAATAATTTAAAAATTGCATTTATTTCACTTAACAATTATAGATCTAAATGAAATTAAAGTAAAAAGATATGTAAGTAAAAACAAAAGACTTTAAAATATCATTTAAACTGGCTTTTAGATTTTGTTACCTAAAATAGATAGATAGATAGCTAATACTTTTATTAAAATAGGGTAGCATTTAACCGAATAATTTGAAGATATGGTAAGTGATCAAGGGCAAATAGGGAAAATATTACATTAGAACTATTTTACATAGAGAAAATGCATCAGAATCATCATAAGGTTCGAATCCTATTGCGGGAGGATTTTTTACGACGCATTTTTCTCATTGTAAGATATTTCTATACAAATCATTATTTTTTCAATCAACTTTATAGGTTTGATATTTTTTTTATTTTAAAGTGTTTCCTATACTTGAATTCAATGAAGGCCGGTAGATGGCGCTGCATGCCCTAAACGTAAAACAAAAAGAGATGCGGTCCTTATTTCAGCTCGACTAGACGAGACCTGTGGTCAAAAAGGATAAGGCGTTGGGGCCGAACTCCCCAAAGATGCAGGTCGGGTCCTGTCGGGTGCGAATTTTTGGGAAGCATTTCTTTGAATTTAACTTGTAAGGTTAACATAAATCTATTCACTGCCTAACTTCCCAGTTCAGTGGCAACCCTACCCTTGATTGCAGGTAGCCGTTGTTAATACGTGTTGCGCATAATTTAAGGCAGGTGCTTCTTAGAACCACCACGAAAATAAGACCAAAATACAGCCTCCATTTAACTTTGACGGCGATCTCAACTGATTGAAAGGTCTTATATTGACCTCTACTCGTAGAAGAATGAGTTAAAAAATAGGGTGTTAAGTCGTAGACAGGTATGAATAATTTTGATTGGGATCTATTTAATGCATTTTTCTAAGCAGATTTTTTGTTGTTTTTGTATGAAAATTCATATATAACCAGTGATGTGTCATAAAACAGATAGTTTTAGATGCGCATTCTTTGATTTAACAAGCTACAAAAAGTAAGTAAGTTTGAAGCAAAAGTTAGCTTAATAAAAACGCTTACCGCTAGGTATTGCGACATAGACATTTGAAACATTTATTATGCCAAGAAATCTCCTTCAAGTCGTCTTTTACAAAGGACATGGATGTAGTCATTTTGTTTGAATCCCGCGCTATAATGTTTGATAAAATACGTATAGGTTTTGATCCGCCATCGTTCATTTTTCATCGCTACTAAACTCAAGGTAATTTACCCTTAAGTTTAAAGCAACAGCAAGATGTATTTATGTCGTTATAAGTGACAGCAATTTTTTTTTCTAATTTAATGACAATGTTTTGGCCGACCGTTTTGTTACGCCAAGCCGCTTCTATGGTCATATTTCTCTAGCTACATTGCAGGGTTTTAAATGGAAAATAATGCTACATGTAAAGTATTTTCACGGAACATTTTCATATCACATAACCATCTAATGATAAAATCTAAACATCTCAATCACCATAATATTAAAGACATAATGTGACGCATCCTTCGTTTAACATAAACTAATTTTCTTAACAGCATAATTATACCTTTATAGAGTCTAGTTACCGCTATCTCTTTCACTCTTACACAACACCATATCTCTCCATCTTCCTTTATAATATCTGATACCCATTTCGCGGGTTCATGAGTTATTCATAAGTTTTCGTTTTTATATCTTTTTGATTTCTTCTTTAAAACATGTGATATAAGATATAAACTACTGGGTTTTGATAGAGCGGTTTTTATTCAACTTAATTGGGTACTAAAAGACGTGCATTATAATAAGTAAGTAGTATCTTTTATAGCTAGCTTAAACTTATGATTTAATTTTACTTATTAATAAGTTAACTTCTTAGAAATATTCTTCGCAAGGATATAAATTTTCAAAAAAATTCCATGACAGGATTCGAACTTGTGCCTCCTTGCAATCAAAGCGAGTGCTCGTAACCACTGAGCTACACGGCAATCACGTGTCATGTTGTAATTTTCGACCATATTCTCCCTGCTAAATTGTTTACCAACTTGCTCAACCAAGCCTCAGTTTGTCAACCAAGCGACTGAGCTACATAGAAGTTACGTGTCATGTTGTAACTAACCAACCAACCAAGCCTCAGTTAGTAAAAACTTTGTATGTGTGTATGTTTGTTACTCAATCACACAAAAACAACTGAACCGATTGCGATGAAACTGGGAATATAGGTAGCTGGAGACCTGGAATAACACATCGGCTAATTTGTATCCCGATATTCCCGTGGGAACTGGACTTGTGCGGGTTAAACCACTTGGTGCAGCTAGTTGAGATTACAATTCAAACTCTTTCCAATAGGTGTTAGAATCTTTCCATCAAATTATCGTGAAGGCAAGAAAATTAGAACTGACTTTATAATTAAATCTAGGCAGGATAATTAGAACCGACTATAATTAAACCCGCTAACAGCTACAACAAGTCCAGTATTTATGGTCTCACTTACAAAACACTTTAGAAGTTCGAACAGACTGTAAATTTTTAGTCGGCCGATAGTTTACATTCAAATGCGTTCAGTTATTTAGTCCTTGTACTTCAGCAGTTTTACTTGTTAAAAATTACTTTTAACAGACGAAAACACGAAGGATGTTCAAGTCGACGCGTATACTTTTTTATTATTATTATGTTTAACGTATGACCACGCATAACTTTTTGTAGAGTAGTTCGATTTTGATAACTCTTTTTTATTAGCTAGCGTTATCATTTAGAAACAAGAACAGTCTAGACTCAAAAGTGGTTCCCACTGCTAAAGTTCTTCAATAAAATTCTTGCTTCGCCAAGTCCGTTTTTTAAAACAGTATTGATATAAATCAATTTTTAAACTTTATAGAGAAGAACCACTTTCGTACCTCACTATACCTAGTAGTCTAAACCGGATGAACAAATAAAACCTTTAAGTCTAGTTATATATTTTTAAACCTCAATAATTTGAAAGTAAATAAAAAGTTCAAATCAAAACTTCGTAAAGCAAAAGTCTAGCAACGAAATATAGGAACGCCACTTGAAATTCGAGAGGTACTTAAATAATTGGGCAGTTCTTAAATTTGAAATGAGTTAGGAAATTTTAACTTAACTAAAACACACTGTAAGCCTGCCGCTTCATACCCAAACTATCAGCAGTCTGTAGAGACTCAAATTGGAACAGAAAACGACCTAACTAATTTAATTTGACACCTCATTATTGGGTGAAATTATCTTTTTTCGGGGGTTTATTTACGATGGTTGAGAGGTCGAGTGTCGCCGGCTGCGGCCACATGTTTCCGGTTGTTTTGTTTATACTTGTCGAGGGTAGTTTTAATTGCTATGTTTGTATTTATTTACAGAAAATGAATATTAATGTATTTAAGGGTGATTCTACCTGATTAGATATGTGTTTTGATAGGTATGAAGGCCGGCACAGCCACGAAAGACTTATCGGAAATCTAGTAACCTCTGCCAACGCTTCTCGGTCATCAACACAGCCGCTTTATCTTTCAAGTTGACAATCGAGTTTGATTGATGCTTTGATGTGACGTGGTTTTCATCAGTGATTACCTCAAAGCTGCAATACAGTGCATAGTGCCTGCCTATGCAACTTAGTTTTTAATTAGATAGATAATGTGTTCGTAAGATCAGAATCTTGAATATGTTTGTCTTGTGACTTTGTTACTTATTACTCTTTCACGCAAAAACCACTGAACCGATTGCGATGAAATTTAGAATATAGGTAGCTGGATAACGGCAATAACACATAGGCTACGTTCTATCCCGATATTCCCGCGGGACGGGACTTACGCGGGTTAAACCTCGGGGCGCACCTAGTTTTTAAATAATTAAATACTGACATTAAAGAGGCTAGTTCCAGTAAAAAATCCAAGCGAAAATCGAACCTGTAACCTACTTATTTACGTTTTAATTGTCACAATTTTTCAGCTCTAAATCTTATTTTGGTCTCGTATAGTGAAATTGGGTAGGTACATTTAAACCCGTATGTTTCAAACGTGATTTATAGTACAAAACATATTTGCGGTTAAGCCATAAAATAAGCAGTAACTTAAGAAGCCAGCGGTGTAAGTTTGGTAGAGTTTTTTTTTAAATATAATAATATGTGATCATTATTATATGGGGGTTATATGGATTTTGATTATGTTCATGTAGCTTTTTTTTATCTTATCTAAGTAGTACGTTCTTTGACGTCTTTGAAAAAAACATTTTGACGCAGAGATGCGAATTTGAGCCTTGCCTCGAGTGATTTTTTGAAGGTTTTTTTCCTTGAAAATATTTCTAGCATAGACATACCTTAAGCATGAAAAAATTTAATTATGCGATAAATGAATTTGTTTGAAGCGACAATGTTTAGTGTCGCAGTTGACTTTTACTTTACGCCCTTAGGATATCTTACTTCTTACTTCTTACTAATATTATAAACGCGGAAGTTTGTATGTATGTTTGTGAGGTTGTTACTCTTTCACGCAAAAACTACTGAACCGATTGCTATGAAACTTGGAATAAAGGTAGATGGATACCAGGAATAACACATAGGCTACTTTTTATCTCGATATTCCCGCGGAAACGGGACTTACGCGGGTGAAACCGCGGGGCGCAGCTAGTTAGTTCATAAATGTTTTCCCGCCAACTTATGCACGCCCACATTTAATTTGCGAACGAAAACAGCCATGTCACCGCAGATGTATTAGTTTCAAATATCAAAACCGGCGCAGGCGCATGCACATGCGAAATTCAACAAAAACCCGTGTCAACTCGATAATTGACTTTCTTAGAACTTTTCTTATTAGGGCTGGTTTACACGATACAGCTGTCCCTACAATAGATTTTGTGTTGAATTCTGAATTTGTAGGAAGGCGTTGAATTCAATGAAAATGCGTAAGTGTCACAACACTGATTTAACAATAAAAAAAATTATTTTTAATATCACAATAATAAAAATAGTTTAATTACATTCAAATTAAACATTTCAATCCAAATTTATATAACTCAAAGGTGACTGACTGACTGACATAGTGATCTATCAACGCACAGCCCAACCACTGGACGGGTCGGGCTGAAATTTGGCATGCAGGTAGATGTTTTGACGTAGGCATTCGCTAAGAAAAGATTAACATATAGGCTACTTACTATCCCGATAATCCCGCGGGAACGGGACTTACGCCGGTGAAACTGCGGGGCGCAGCTAGTGAGATATAATTATCTTAGTCATATTTAGGCAGCGAGCCCAAAATACTGGCAGCATTTCCACGTTGAATGGCAATGCTGATCCTCTACACCAAATATAGTCCGGCCTCGCGTTGTCTCTCTAAGAATCATCGCGTTGTCTTTCATATAATCTAGGTAGAACATATGTTATTCCATCGTTAGTTCATAGTTTATTCTAGCCATTAACTACCATCATGTAACCCGTCCCCTTTTCCAAAATTCGTCGCCCTGATTTATGTCTTCCCTGAAGCGTATTCCTGTTGACACGACGATGTAGGATTATGACTATTAATTTTAATTAGCTCCGACCAGATGTTGTATGTTGTATGAGGAACCAAATATTGACAGTTGTTTCTGAGGTTCAGAGGTGATAACTTTATTTTAAAGTATTCGTTAATGAGATTGTGGAAATATCTATATTTCTTCAGGAGGTACGTCCAAGTTAAAATAAAGCAACAAAACTCAAATTATCTAGATGACTTGGAAACAATTCAAAATGTGTATTGAGTCTTCATACAAGCTGTAAAACGGGACCATTTTATTAAGACTCCACTGTTCGTCTATTTGTCTGATTGTCACCAGCGGCCGATTCGGTAAGGACATAGCATGCGGAATGCCGGCGGAATGCAGGCGACGAGCAGGAGATGTACGTTATTTCGTATTCTGTAAGTGCTATTTTACTTAATTACTACTTAATTATTAAGGTAGCCTTCAAATTTGAGGGATACTTAATTATTTAAATAGCTCCCCTTGTTCCACAGCCAATCAGTACTAAGGAAGTTATAGAATAGCTTTTATTTTTACTCGTGCAACAAATCGACTTCTGCAATGCTCCTGCATCCCGCCTGCTTGTCGCATGCTATGTTTTTACAGAATCGGGCCACAGGTTCTCAACTCAAGAACCATGAAATCTAGACAGTTGAAATATTCAAAGATGTTGTATTTATGTGGCTGCTATAACAACAAATCCCATACGACAAACGTGTTTTTTTGTACGGAACTTTTCGGAACTAACTTTATCATTAAAAATTCAAATTACGGCTGTCTCATTTATCGAAATCAAATAAATACTATACCGCAAAACTACGGGACGTAATTAAATTTCTAAGAGAGCATTAACCCGATAAAATCAATCATAATTAAAAAAATATATTTTTAGATATAAATTTTAAAATTCAATTAACTATAGGTATTCGAAATCAAAACGACTTAATCAAAAAACTTTAATTACTCTATCAACGATATCGATGAAACAAATCGTTTCCTATCACTGGTTCTCACAAAAAACGTAAACGATTCGTATCGAATGATATAATAGAATAAACACAGAATGATGGTAATCTAGCGAATCGATGGTTAAATGGTTTGAATTAAAACTATTTTGTTGTTTGTGGTTTTAGTTTGTACGGATTATGGAAATAATTGCCAAAACAGTAACAAAAGCACATATAAGGTAAAGATTCCAACCAGGGGTGTGGTATTCCTGTATTAGAATTGTCTAAAATTTGATTTCAACTTTACTGCGAATGCAAACACTTAATAAAATGATTTGGTTGTGATCTACTTTAGTTTTTGATGCATTCTATACACACCTACTCAATTTCCTTACATGTGATATTATAAAAAGTGGTGTGTACAACTTTTTTGTCTCATTAGTTCAACTTTCGGTAGAATTGTACAAAGTTGAACTACTGAGAACAGTCTCACTAGTTCAACGATTGAACTGACTAGTTCAACTAGTTGGTACTAGCCCTTGCAATTGCACGTGGACTGCAATCGAAATTTTATTGACTCAAAAATGAATAAATGTCGGCAGATTTTCTCTAAAAACAGTTTTTTATGAGAAATGCCGAATGTTATTTTGTGAAATGACTAACGTCAAATTTTAAATTAAAGATTGACTTCAATGGATATCAGTCTCTCCAATCGGAGAAACACACAAAAAACATAATTATGTATTTCAATATACACATAATATTCGAAATTATAATCTCCTTTTTGGAGGTCGGAGGAACGCAGAAGTTTGTATTGATGTATGTGACTTTGTTACTCTTTAACGCAAAAACTACTAAACCGATTGCGATGAAACTTGGAATATAAGTAGAACCGAGAATAATACATAGGCTTCTTTTTATTCCGATATTGCCGCGGGATCGGGAATTACGCGGGTAAAACCGCGGGTCGCAGCTATTTATCCATAAAAGCAGCATAAACACCGTAAACCTCTAGGAATAGTTTCATGTTAAAGAGGGAGAGAGGAAAAAGCTGGTGCTCAACTAAGTTTTCTGGGAACAGAAAAATGTACGGCGTGGGTGTTGGAATCTGGCGTAAGTTAAGAGCGGACGATGTTATTCCGACTAATTATTGTATCGGTAATATTTAAAGTGGATCAAATGAAGTTCGGTGATTTTTGATGTGAAACATCTATAGGCAGGGGGTAAACCTGATTTTTAGGGTGGCGAGGCCATGCCGAGTCCTATCATCATAAATATATCTGTCAATGTCAAATGTTTCACATCTGTCAGGCGTCCCGTGACGGCTCGCTTTTGTCAGACAATCGTTACATCGAGTTTTGGCGGGAACGCGTTGAGGAGATGTGGTGCTAAATTTTCATTATTGTGAAAATTTAGCACCACATCTTGCGTGCAAATTGTTTAATTTCGGGGGCATATTAATCAATTTAGTTTCGTAAAGGTGTACAAGTGGAATGAAAGTGAAAATTGGTGCAAAACATGGACTTAGTCAATGTCTCCAAAGCTCCGTGAATAATCTTTGTAAATGGCTGCCGTGTTTACAAATGATTCCCTAGACTTGACTTTAACTGTGACGACTTGACTGGTTCGATGCAAATAACTTGCATAATATATTAATAATACTTGACACTGGCTAATTTCCTAATGGTCATAATCAGTTCAAAACCGATAAGAAAAAAAAACGTTACTTCGGTTATCGGACGAAATACATCTCAGTCAACTTTGTGAAACCCGGTAAGAGTTTTATTATGCGAAATCGCGAAAACCTTAAAGATAAAATTAGGTATAGTATTTTTTACCGCCACCATTCAACACTTGCACCACACCCCGAAGCCATCTCCGAAACCAGTTTCTCGATGTCTCAATCTCTATACGGAGGGATCAATCGTAACCGACTCACCGGTTTTTTTTAAATCGATCATGATTGAACTGGTTCTATTAAAAAAAAACACGATACGCTTTTTGTTGTAAGCTTTATAGAGTTATTTCTAAACAGAATTGTTTGAGGTTTTTTAAAGCTTGTGTTTACCGTTGTTTTTGAGCTTTGTATACGAAAGCTTCTAGTTTTTTTCCGAATGTAAAGCTATACTAATAAATCGCGAAGTGATATTATAGAACGGGGCGGAAATTATTGACGCCCGACTGCAATGCAGAAGGCCGCGGGTTCGATTCCCGTCGGGTGCAATTTTTTATGCTTAAACATAAATATTTGTATCTAGTCTGGGTGTCTCTCTATGTATAGGTACATACTATGCATGTATTAAAAAAAAAAACAAATATAATATGTAGTATGTGTATGTAGTAATATGTAGTATCTGTATATGTGTATATATGTTGTGTAGTACCCATAGTACAAACCTAGCTAGATTATTTTGTGGGTAATGTCGTGCAATATTTATTTATTATAGAAAAAAAAACTGATATAAATACACAACCCCACAATCACCGCACAACATCTATAAGTACTTAATACTATATTTATACTAATATTATCAAAAGGAAAGAGTTGTTTATTTGTAACAAATAAGGTCCGGAACAACTGGACCAATTTCAGGAATTAGTTTCACTTATAGAAAGCTAGGTACATTAGCGAGGAGCAATATAGTCTACTTTAAACTCCAATATCCTCGTGTTATCTGGATTTACGCGAATGAAACCGCGGCACACAACTATTTGTCTGTCTGTAAAAAAAAGTATAATTTCTAAAATTCATGTCGGTCTGTCTGTTTGTCTGTTTCTCTGTCTGTTCCTTATACAATTAAAAACTACTAATCCTATTGAAATTGAATTTTGGTTTTCAATATTGTATAGTTCTATTTTCGAGGACCGTCGTGGTATACTTTGCATCGAAATCCAATCAGTAGAACCCGAGTAGTGAACGAAGAAGTGCAACCGCTCGAGAACCGCTCGGCAGCCAGGGCCCGTAATAACGCGTTTTTCACTTCCGCGGGCGAAACCACGGAGTGCAGCAAGTTGTAAAATAAAAGCGTTCAGTCTGTCTGTGTAAGGTATAAGTACCCACATATTGGCCAGCATAATATCGTTTCAAGTTATCGCCTATATGATTGATGTCCAATGATTTTATGGTCCATCCCGCTGTGCATAACCGCTGTCTTTGAAACAGTGCTATAAATAACCTACTGCTGGTTAAATTGTGATAATTTCTTCACTTCGATCGGTTCTGTTTCGTTTTGTTTTGTTTTCATACTTCAGTTATTTATAAATTAACGTTTTAAAGTTTGCGTTAGTTTAACTTATTTTCTATCTATCTTATTCTATCTACATATATACTTAGTCTGTATTATACTTCCAAGTATAATATAATACTTCCACTCTTCCTTTATTAAATATATACTTATAATAAAGGAAGAGAGGACACAAAGTCTGTACTTAAAGTAAATTTCAAAAAAAGTTGTCTAGGCGACTTAGGAAAAGTGGTAGAACATAATTATATAATTTTTAAAATTCATGTCTGTCTGTTTCTTTGTTTGTTCCTTATACAATTAAAAACTACTAATCCAATTGAAATCTGGTTTTCAATATTGGATAGTACTTTCGAGGAACCACGTGGTATACTTTACATCGAAACCCAATTAGAAGAACCCGAGTAATGAACAGAAAAGCATGTATACTATTGTATGTTGTATGTATGTGTATACTATTGTAAACGCAGACGAAGTTGCGGGTAACAGTTTTGTATAAGTTGACTATAGGTGACCTCGGAGTCTTCATGTCTAGAGTGAATAGACAATCATGCTTGTCTAGAAGATGCCTATTCATTCTAGACTTGGACGCGATTTACGACGACTTTGCCTTATCGCCCGTCGGCGATAAGGCCGCCCAGTGTGCCACTTTAGTTTTAAGTTTTTCTATGTCTAATTTGTTGTTCTTTGTGTTTTTGGTACTGCAATATAGTGTTTATCAATTAATTAATTAATACGTACGTACAGTGCAAAAAAACATATAATACAAGAAAGATCATCGTACTCATTAAAACTTAACAACACTAATAAAATGATACGACACATACAAAACTGTAAAACGTGCTTTTTAATTCTGCCGATAATTATTAGTAATTAGTATACTCATAAAGCAATTCGCATATAATCGATATTCACCTATACTTAATTTACTAATATTATAATAAAGAGGTAAAGAGGAGGTTGTTTGTTTGCAATGAATAAGCTCCGAAACTATCAGCCCGATTTAAAAAAAACACTAATAGAAAGTTAATTAACTTGAATTAATATAGGTTACTTTTTTCCCGACATTCTCGCGGGATAGGGACTTACACGGGTGAAATATAGTTTATTTTTAAGTATAAACAACGTTGACTTTAAAGAAAAACAAACTGCAGACACCCATCAGTCCAATATTAAATGTTATGTGTCGAAAATGATATTTTGAAACGCATTTAACAAAACCCAAAACCGATTCAATTAAGTTAGGGACCAGAATTAAGCCTTCTTCGTTTAAAATGCATTTATCCGGTCACTTGTCATGCGCGGGCGCAATCGTGTCATCTCCTTCTATACTGCTAAAAGGATCCTAAAGAACGTGGCCAAAAAAGGAACTAATTCTAGCTAACCTTGTAAAATGGAGCAAGATGATACATAATAATAATAAATAAATAATAATAATAAATAAATCCTGTGACGAACACACAGCGCCATCTAGCCCCGTGGTAAGCTGCTAAGCTTGTGTTACGGTGACTAGACAACGGATATACTACTTATAATTATTTTTCTTTTGTAAATACATACATATTATACATAGAAATACGCCCAGACCAGATACAAATATTTATTTTAAGCATAAATATTTGCACCCAGCGGGAATCGAACCCGCAACCTACTGTATTGCAGCCAAGCATTCGCCCGACGCGCCACAGAGGTCGTCAAATAAGACATAAGATGTCATGAAGTATTATTCATGTGAACAAATGAATATTATTTATTTGCTCGACATAGATTTCATATGGTTTTAACATATTTCACCGGTACTTATCTTGGTTGCAAAATTTATGATGTGAATAATCGCATGGATAATTTATGACATCTTGCTCCATTTTGCAAGCTTAGCTAGAATTAGTTCCTCTTTTGGCCACGTTCTTGAGGACCCAATTATATCACTTTTGATTTTGTTATTTATAACCATATACTTTCTAAGTCTAAGTCTTTAAAACAAGCTGCCTTTAGTAAAAATAAATATAGCAAGTAACCCCCCCGTTTATAAGTATACTTATAAACGCTAATTAATGCGCTGCATAACTATGCATCGTTTGTTTTTTACTGTCACATGAAGTTTCAAAGTTGACAGACAGAGACAAACGTCACATAACTTAGTCATGTGCAAATAAATTATATTTATAAGTAAATTAAACCAAACAAACACTAGATAATAAAATGAAGGCAGAAAGTTGTTCTCAGCTTTTGTTGTCATACCTTTTCGCACATAATATATTTTGTATTAAAATTTGTGTTTCTGTTGCACTTTTAGATGTAAGCACGTAAGACTCCCTTGTCTTTAAGTGTCCAAGAATGATAACAGTTTGATAAACTTTTCAAACTTCATGCCCCTTGTGTGTAATCAAATTTGAAGCGTCTTTCATACAATCAATGCTACAAATTCACATGATCACTTATCTTTAACAGGTTCACCTAAGGCGACATGCCTTCTGTTCAAAGACCTCCTTGTCGTCTTATAAACCCGTTCAGACCCTCCCTTCTCAGACTCCATGACAAACATCAACATAATAACATTTGACAAAAGGAAACAAAAAACAAACGTGTCAACTTCGATCGTGACATTTTGTAAATTGAAATCTGCGGCAATTGTAAGAGAAAAAAATCATAATCAATCTTCTGGTTGATTGATTAAGCCCTTAACGAGTTCAATGACATTGAGTTTCCCATTAACTCTGCCATTTCACATTTATGTTTCGAAAATTATAGCCTTTTTACAGTTTGTATGTGTTTTAAGTAAAGATACTTAAATTATAGTGGGGTAGAGGTAACATGTGAAAACTTTTATAGGCAAAATAGTGAGTAAGCAGTACAATATAAAGATATTTTACTTGGTCTTTGCCTAATTTAAGATACTTTATTGTATAAAAGAAGTTATTTCTTATGAATGACTTTATCGTTTGGTATCATATTTTACAAGGTGTTTATTTTTTTACATTTGACCGGTTTGTTTCCTGGCTCAAGCAGGTATTTTTCAAAAATAGTTTAATTCAGTATTACACTTTTTTTGTACAAAGGAATGTTTTCTTTCAGCAAAATTAGCCATCGTCAATATATTAAAAGTACCTTTACTTTTCCTGTAACCACTGTCTTTTTTACATCATGTATAATCTTACTAATATTAAAAGCGTGAAAATTTGACTTTGTAACTCTTTCACGCAAAAACTACTTTACCGAATGCGTTGCAACTTACCCGGAGACCTGGAATAACACATCTAAAGGCTACTTTTTCAAACACAAAACCCTATTTAAACATGTATTTTACACTCTTAAAATATTCCTAGTTCAAATGCCTTGGGCAATAAAAAACAAATTATGAAAAATTCTAAAAATCTTCCATATTTTCTATATTGAAGAGAAAGATATAGATAATACTAATAGTCAACTTTTTAGAGAGTACTCTTTACTCAACTAGAACTTAAACTTCCTTCGCATAAGTTCGTCAGTTTTCTTGCCACAATTTCGTTATTTAATATCTTTTATTTTTGGGAGGTAACACGACCTCTTTTCACTCCTCAGTTTTATGCTCGGTTTAACGTGAACCGGACCGTAATTTACGATTATCGAATGGAGACATCTATAGGTACACAACACAAATATCGATTTTCATTGCTCTTTATACTATAAATATCGAACTTCATTATTTTTTTGTGCTGATCCACTTTTACTATATTTTTGTTTACTACAATATGTATTATACTAGCTGCGCGGTTTCGCCTGTGTAAATCCCGACCCCGATCGGTCGAACGGTTGGACCGTGAAGAAGGAACAAACAAACGAATAACAAACAACCCTTCGGATTTATACTATTACTTTAGATTTTTATATAGATAGGTATAGTACCTATTTATTAATTAATTGTATTCTTTAAGCGTACAGCCGTTTTATATAAATAAATTTTATGAAAAAAAAAGAGCATTTTGACCGCGATACTTTTAGGCAAGTCTTCTTGCCACTTGTACTTAATGTGATACAAAACTTCATAAGTTAAGTAATTTCAACCCAAATGTAAAGACGTACAATGTATGACTTATGACGTCTCTTGCCTATTTTACTTGGAATCGCGGTTTAAACAAAGCATTAAATTTTAACATTAGGTTAAGTATTCGTACCGTTTCCAGGAACAAGCAAGTGTTCATTTTATTAAACTCATTATGTTTACGTTTTTATTACTTTTTACGTTCAAAAATCTCCTTGAATCCCAGCTTTATGTAAATTGGCAGCTGTGTCATTAACAACTATATTAAAACCGAAGAGATTAAAAATATCTATAGTGATATAGAGACTACATCAAAATTTACGTTGGTTTTAACGTAACCACCACGTTAAAACAAACGTAAATTTTGATTTAGTCTTATTTGAACGTTTATTATTTGAAAACAGGATAGTTGCTATGTTTTTATTTAGATTATATAGCTAATTACCTATTTAGTTTTGTTTAATATATAGCGACGTCTCTATATTTTGTCTATTCGTTAAACCAATGTATTATACACTTTTTATGTAAAATGTATCCAAGTTCAAATGAGTATTTAGTCATGATTTAGTAAATTGTAAGTACTTTTATACCTAACAATATTATACACTCGTATTTTATAATTATTCAACATTTTAATAATCAAAGTACTTACTTTGAGTACCTTAATAAATATTAAAATTGTATGGTTGAAATGCCTGATAAAACTTCTGATGGTATCTCTAGGGCCAATATTCAATCTCTTGGATTAAAATACTTTTAAATAAAATTCCTTGAAACAAAAACCACCGGACGAGTAGAATGCAGTGATTAACATTTTGGCCACAAAAAAAAAACAACGGAATAATGAAGGGTATCAGTGCAAACAACTTTATTAAAAAGGCGAACACGAGTAGTCAATAATTTTGTCTCATTATCCTTGGGGCACTAAAACAATTTCATTGAGTACTTACTTAATAGTTCTTTTTACAATGATTTAAAACAAATTTATTTAATCATACAGAAAATAACACTGTCGAACCAAAATAAATAACAAATAATAATAATTAACCTAATAGTTAATTCGGCCAATGTCTGAAATTTCAATTTACACCAAATGACATGCGTGTCTTTTCTCTCTTTTACTTTTAATGAAACTGAAAGAGAGATGCTACATTTGATGGGCGATGTAAACGCGTAGCAATGATATTGGCGAAAGCTCGGTTCGTTTCAAAAATCATGAATAAAACTCGATCAAACCCGGTAAATGAAGTGTCTTATTAGTTTTAAGTTTGACATTGTAATAATTTTTGACTTTGTATTTTGACATGTAATAGGGGTTACATGTCAAAATGCAATAAAACGGTATGAAATTGCCGTTTTATTGCAATAGGTTCTTTGAATTGACATAGAATCTTCATGGTTTGAGATTTTCGAATGAAACTTTTTTCAAATGGTTTCTGTGATGTGCTTTTTTTAAAAAATGTGAAACATTTGAATATCGACTTTCAATTGTTTTTGTTATTCAATTTAGACAAGAAAGATGGATACTGCGAAAATTCGAGTGTTGAATCGATTTTTGAATACGAGTTCCGACGCGGAACTAACGCGGCAGAAACAGCCCGCAATATCAATGCTGCGTTTGGAGAGGGGTCTACTAATGAACGCACCGTGCGATTTTGGTTTAAACGCTTTCGTGATGGAAATTTCGACTTAAAGAACGAGCCACGAGGAAGACCGCCCACACAGGTGAATAACGATGAATTAAGAGAGATAGTGGAAGCCGATCCTAGTCAAACTACCCAGGAATTAGCGGCATGGTTTAACGTTACCTTACCCACTTTATTGACTCACTTGCGTCAAATCAATAAAATAAAAAAATACGAAAAATGGGTGCCTCATGATTTGACTGATCTGCAGAAAGAAACGCGTGTTGAAACTTGTGTTGCCTTGTTGAACCGGTACAGAAATGAAGGAATATTGGATCGGATTGTAACATGTGATGAAAAGTGGATTCTTTATGATAACCGGAAAAGAAAATTGCAATGGCTGACCCCAGGTCAAATGCCACAACAGTGTCCTAAAGCAAAACTTACCAATAAAAAGGTAATGGTAACTGTTTGGTGGTCTCAGCATGGTGTTATTCACTATAGTTTTCTTCGATCTGGTCAAGCAATTACGGCAGATGTCTATTGTGCCGAACTCCGAACCATGTTGACAAAACTAGCAGTAAAACAGCCCCGACTCATGAATCGATCTTCACCATTATTGCTTCACGACAACGCGAGACCTCACACAGCACGAGAAACCATTTTGACCCTTCAGGAACTGCACTTAGAAACCATTCGTCATCCTCCGTATTCACCAGACCTTGCTCCAACGGACTACCATTTTTTTCGTGGTTTGGACAATTATCTACGTGACAAGAAGTTTTCTTCCCAGGAGGCAGTACAAAATGCTTTCACACAGTTTGTGCAGTCTAGATCGTCGGAGTTCTATCGCAAAGGCATTAATAACCTTCCCATTAGATGGCAGCAATGTATAGATAATAATGGCAACTATTTTGATTAAATAAATTTGTTAAAAATTTAAAAAATAAACAATTAAGATTTTCAGTACAAATCGGGAATTTCATACTTTAACCCCTAATATTATGTATTATTTGATTTTATTAGTTAAAAATGTATTTAATAAGCATATAGCAAATTTTATCAAAAACATTTTTTTTTTCAAATAACATCTTCAAAACAACCAGCCACCGAATTAACATCATAATATTCTTTATCTGATGCATTTAAATTCAGATCTGATTCTTAAACTTCTCTAATCAGATTACAATTTAGCTTGTTTACATAATTTGAGTACGTTGTCAGAGAAATAGTCGTTACAAGCTTCTGTTAGCTAGCAAAGATATTTAAATGACAAAAGAGTAGAACATCCGGCTAGAGCTTTGACTTCAAAAGTTTTATTTTAGGATCAAATTCAACTAACTTTCTTATTGAAACTGGCATCGTTTATTACTTTATTGTTAGCCCTTAATTTGTTTTAGTTAATGCTACTTTTGGATACTAATTAATACTAATTTTATCTGGGCCCGTATTCTATAATTTAAACGTCTCTTCCTCACTTCGGCATTCTTAGGTTTATTCTCGGAAACGGTTCAACAATTTTTGGAAATGTTGGAGTTCGCCAAAGCTTTTGAAGTAAGATTAGTAATTTCTTGCGAAATTACGAACAAGTTTAATTCGTTTTCTTTTTGTATTCTTCATTAATTTATTCATTCACACGACATTATTTAGTTCAATTATTTTGTTCTTAACTTTTTGTTTTTTTTACGAGATTACAATTAATGAAAAACTATATATTTATATGTTATGTTTTCTTTTAATAATTTCAGAAGTCATTTGAATAGTAGTGGGGTGTGACTTCTATTGGCACTGTACCTTAAATATCTTTGTTTTGAGCTTACAACTTGCTGTAACTGTGTCCTGTGATACTGTATCATATATAATAGGTATTTAATTTTTAATTTTATATTTATTCAAATAGAGTTGAATTTTCAACTGTATTTTTTTCCTCTGAATGGGCGGTTATTTGTTTTATAAAAGCCTTACCCAGCACGTAGGCTCGATTTGAATAAAAATACAATTTATATGTGTTGGAGTATTCAGTGATGGTGGCTGCAGACTACAGATTTTCGAAATATTTATAAGGAAAATGATCGACGTTCATTCAACACAGTGAAATTCTGTAATAACTTGACTTAATCTTTGTTTTTTAATTGAGATAGGCTAGCAAAATGAGGTCAAAACTTCACTTCGCCTGATGGCACACGACGAGAAGGTTGAAAGTATAACATGTTTGCTTAGATAGAAGCTCTTTTTACTCTAGAGTTAAGTACTCTAAGCTTTTAATTAGTTATCATTATTTATTATTTTTCATATTTTAATTACAAATTAAACAAAATTTCCGAAATATCCCTTTAGTTTTTATTAGGAGACATCTGGCTCATTTGTCTAAGTTGCACTGGACGAATCTACCCATGCACATTTTAAATCTTGCTCGCAGGCTAGCTTTTGCGTTGGCTAAATGTTCCTTAACACTTAACCTTACAGTTTTGTGTATTGGATCCCTAAAAAGACACAAATGAAATGTTGCCATAAAGCTATAACTAGCTATAGTTTAGCCGCAGAACTAGCAAGAGTTTGAAAGGGATTTCAGCTGCACTTGGAGCTGAATTCTATTAGACGTGAGAGAACTGGAGATCTGGATTAAGACTCAGGCTATTTTCCATCCCGATATTCACGCAAGATAGCCGCAGAACAAGCAATAGACTGAAAAGGATTTCAGCTGCACTTTGTAGCTGAATTCTATTAGACGTGAGAGAACTGGAGACCTGGATTAAGACTCAGGCTATTTTCCATCCCGATATTCCCGCAAGATTGGTGAAACCGTCAGTTTATAATAAACAGCCTCGTGGTCAATCGACCGATTTATAAACCTTCAGTTTGCTTACGCCATTAAACGGTGTAGGGTTACGGAGCCGGTCTGACCAGTATCCCAATTTGCTGGTGCATTTCGGAGTAAGTTATTAAGTTTCGACTTGTCACTTTGGTTGCGAAATTTTGCAGTCTACTTGTGATGCACCGCTCGCTTGCTGGATGGAGTTAAGTATTTTGTTTTAATTATAAGATGCGGCATTGAATTTCGGAGTACAAGCGTAACTAAAATATAAAACACCATAGCGTGGGAAAAAAAATATAAATGAAATAATAACCATATCATAGCAGTCATATCTATGAAAGGCCATTCTGGCCAAAGAAGGTCCCGACTGACTGATGGACCAACAGACAGCCAAAACCACTGATAGTCCCTAGATAACTGTTTGGAGAGTGTTGTCCTTTAGTGATGTCGACATCTTTTCTTCTATAAATATTTTCAACTACAAATGTAAGTATATACTTACGTCGGCAAACAAAATGATATCTACATAAAAGTTCTAAAATAAAATCTTACATCTCAAACAGAATACAAACAGCTAACAACTTTTGGTTACTGTTTTAATTCTTTTTTCTTGTATCTTAGGTAGGTAAACAAAACAAAGTATTAAACTAAAAAACTCAAGTCCATCAACTCATTATTAAACGACGCGAATGCAAAAACAAAGTGTCTATAATAAATATGTTAATAAGCGCTCTTTAAAAACTCACATGATAATGTGAGTTTACAAATTGAGTCTGCTATCACCAAGATCGGCATCTGCCCGCTAATAGGCATTATCATTTGTCTATATTATAGCGCGTTACTTGTTAACGTTTATACTTGTATATTTTATCTATTTAAAGGGCAGAGCGGTGTTGGTCTAATGGTTGAAACCTCGACTATCATTCCGAAGGTCGTGGTTTCGAATCCCGGCATATCGCGCATCAATGTCTTTTTCCTTGCGGAAAAGTTATGAGCGTCAATAACATCGCATCTTTTCATACCTCTTGCTCACGGGTTAATATTATTTCGATCTTCCTAACGATATTTTCGTTTATCATGCAGAACTGTGTGAAGGTCATTCTGGTCAGATGAGTTAGTATAACACTTCGGTGGAAGTAACTTGAGCTATCAAACGGTAGAAAAGACGAGTTTATGCAAAAAGTAACAATTTATTTTAAAATTTTAGTTTAATTTAAATCTATTATGAAATAAACCTCGAGGTAATGCCGCTAGTGTGATGGGCACTTTTGGACTCAATGGTCATTCACCTTAGATTATTTATATTGTTAGTGATCTATGTAGTATTTATTTCTAGCGTAAGTATTTAGTGTTCTAAATTAAAAAACATCGCTATAACCTTAAAATTATAAATCATTGTCGTGAAAGTATAGCTTTAATTTGTTTAAGATGTCTTCTATGTTTAAGATCTTTTACAACATAAATTAGAGACTGAACAAAACCCAATCTAAAGACGAGTATTGCGCTTGAGGTCTTTCAGTACTAAAATGTAAGGAACTCATACAAAAACCAACGATCAGATCACAATGAAGTCATTAAAGTTGAAATATTTGATCGTTGATTACAATCGTAGCGATGACGAGGTTCTGTATAATTTACTTCATTGTTTACTAAACTGTAGATTTTTGTCTTTTTTTATTTTAAATACAGAGGTAAGACAAAAGAAAAGAAACCGAAGTAAGCCCGACCTGCAACGTACAACCCAGAGTTGTAGAATTCAATCTACGTAGATTTACTCCTAAGCATATTCACCGCCCGCACTAACTAAATAAAGTTAGTTTAGTTTACCTTCGCATAGTCAATCTAATTTTTCGTACATTTTATGAAAATTAATTAAACTAAAATAAAAAATAAAAAAAATAAAAAAATAAATGTAAAATAAAAATGTATTTTTTCAGCTAAAACTGTTAATTAAACTAATTATTCGAGCGTGAAACTACTAAAATAAGTGAAAAAATTTACAGAACAACCTCAATATAATATTAAAACCATAAAATATAGAATGGATATATTTTCACCTTTTTATATGAACAATGCATGTCACCTAAATGTCAAAACAATTAGATTTCAACAAAATAGTCGACAATAACAATGCAGCGGCCAACAGTCCATCTCCGGTCTCTAGCTCGTCGTCGTCTGGAGATATTTTCAGGACGCCCCCGGACTCCGACGACGATGATTACTTGGCGCAGCTACCGAATCCGCCGGCGAAGTGTTCGGAGCCCGAGAGGCTCTCTTTTCCTCTCGTACCTGCACCTCCACCATGCACCTCTTACAATTACGACGGACCACTGACTCAACAAGATGCGACAAACCGAAACGTTCTAAATTATATGTCACAAGAAAACATGGTTCAGTGTGATAAGTGCTCTCGTTTTTTCAATGGTAATCGTGGCCTCAAAATTCATATAGGTAAAGTACATCGTTCGGCACAAAATTTTAGCGTTTCAAATTCAATAACTTTTTGGGAATCACTTTCAAATTTTAAAAAAAATATGCCAGTAGTTAAAAGGATTCCGCGTGGAGCACGCATTAGTGTGGCTAAATGCCTTACGCGTGACATTCAAAACGTGATAAAAAATAATACAATACAATCCTGGGAGCACTTACTCACTTTTACATACAGAATTTTACATGTTTCGAAAAATAATTTGGAAACAGAATCACTAACAAACAAAATTAAACAAAATTGTATACAAAATTGCGACACAATCCCTGATTTCTCTTCGGCCACTTACCCTCATCCTCGGTTCAATTTTGAAAAAAGTGATAAAACTTTCAAGCTCGTAGAGAATAAGATGGCCGAAGGAGACATCAGAGGATCAGCCCGTTTATTGTTTTCAAGTGACACATTTGCTCCAAATAATACGGAAACCTTGTTGGCTTTAAGGGAAAAACATCCTCCTTCACAAACACAACATTCTTTAACCTTGCCTTCAGAGATCGATGGAGTTTCAATGAGTGTTACTTCACCAGAGCTATTAATGGGTATTTCTTCTTTTCCTAACGGCTCAGCGGGCGGCCTCGACTCGCTAACGCCACAACACTTAAAAGACCTTCTCAGTGTGACATGTGGCGAAGCTGGGGATGCCCTGCTGAAGGAGCTAACAGCACTCGTGAACATGATGCTTGGAGGCAAGGTTAATGAAAATATATTAGACGTTCTCTATGGTGCTAATTTATGCGCCCTACTCAAAAAGGATGGGGGTATAAGGCCCATAGCTGTAGGAACTGTTTACCGTCGTCTTGCAGCGAAAATCTGTTGTAGAAGTTTAAAAGAAACCCTCTGCAAGGATTTACAACCCTTACAATTGGGTTTCGGATCACGCGGTGGCTGCGAGGCTGCGGTACACGCTTTGAGAACGTCTCTTCATAATAATAAATGTGATGTGGTAGTGAAGGTTGATGTAAAGAACGCTTTCAACTCTGTTTACAGAAACGTTCTTCTACAACAAGTTAAAGACAAAATTCCTAGTGCTTTGGTTTTATTTGGCAATGCTACGGTAAACCTACAAAATTAACATACAAAAACAACCTTATCCTTTCGGAAGTAGGGTGCCAACAAGGTGACCCCCTTGGGCCGGCTCTCTTTAGTATAGCTATTCATTCGACCATTAAAAAGTTAGAGTCAAAATTTAACGTGTGGTACCTAGATGACGGAACTTTAGGAGGCGATTTCAACACTGTATACAATGATCTAAAATTAATTATCTCGGAGTTTAAATATTTAGGCCTTACTTTAAATTTTTCAAAATGTGACATTTTTGTTCCGAATAATGTAATTCAAAAAAACGTATTGACACTTTTTAACAAAATAGCACCAAATATAAAATTACTAAATAAAAAATCACTTCGCCTCTTAGGATCACCGATTCTAGACGAATCCCTACAAGATTTTGTAGAAGACAAAATTCAAAATTTTCTTTCTGTTTCGGAACGCCTCCAAAAAATTAACATGCATGTGGCTTTTTTTATTATAAGATATTGTCTTTTCGTGCCAAAATTCATGTATTCTCTTAGATGTTGTCAGCTTTGGAAACATCCCTTGCTTATACAACAGCTGGACAATATCATAAGAGAAACACTCACCACCATCTTAAATACATCTTTGGACGATCGCGCTTGGCGGCAAGCCACACTGCCCACGAGGTTTGGAGGTCTCGGTATTCGCAAAATTTCTAGTGTATCATTGCCAGCTTTCTTGTCTTCAATATACAGTACGTCGAGTTTAGTACACACCATTTTAGAACCTATATTTCCAAATTGCCAGTTAAGTTATTTAATTGAAGCCACAGAAAGCTGGAAAAGAGCTTGCCCAACAGAGTCTTTACCCAAGGCGTCTCACGTCTCAGAGGCAATGGGACGAGCCGCTCTGCAAACTAGAATTCGATGATCTTTTATTGACATCAAGTTTTTCTGCAGAGCGTGCTCGTTTACATGCCGTCGCGCGATGGGAATCGGGGCTTTGGTTACAGGCGCTACCATCCCGTAATATTGGCAATCTTTTAGATAACAACACATTTCGGTTGGCCGCATCTCTTCGCGTAGGTGCTGCCTGTACAGCTCCTCACCTGTGTAGTTGCGGAGATACAGTAGACCGGCTCGGTCACCACGGACTATCCTGCCAAAAGAGTGCGGGCAGGATACCGCGGCACTCCAGCCTGAACGATGTCATCCGTCGGGCCTTTGTTAGTGCAGGCGTTCCGTCAATGTTGGAACCCAACGGTCTTTTGCGGGACGACGGCAAGAGACCTGACGGAATGACTCTCGTTCCTTGGAAGATGGGTAGGCCTTTAGTTTGGGATGCCACATGTGTGGATACGCTGGCTCCTACCCATCTTCCAGTGACCACGACGCGGGCAGGAGCTGCCGCTGATAAAGCTGAAAACCTCAAGCGGCACAAATATAGTAATCTAGATTCAGGTTACGTATTTGTGCCGTTTGGGGTGGAGACTTTAGGTCCGTGGGGGTCGGCCGCTCTGGAGCTGTACAGAGAGCTAGCTAAACGTTTGGTGGAGGCATCGGGTGACCGGAATGCTGGCTTGTATTTTGCCCAAAAAATAAGTATTTGCATACAACGGGGCAATGCAGCCAGCATTTTGGCCACTTTTCCCTCCACCAAGGGTTTAGCTGATTTAGATATAGTTTAGTTTTTAATTAGTTTAATTTTAATTTAAGTAATTAGTTTTATTTTAGTTTTAATATTATTTTTGTAACTATTTGATTTAGCGGTAATAAAATTAAACTAATTCATCCGGTTGTAATCGCGTTGCTTTTATTTAATTAAATTTTATTCAAACATTTGAATTTCTTGACGTTTCTAAAAAATATGTAATAATATTTAAAAAAAACATTACTTTTATTTTATTTTATTCAGATTGTTTTTCTCCTGCATAAAACCGTCCCAAAAGAATTACGTAGAAAAAAATAGCACTTAATTGAGCGATGCAAGATGCGGCTGGCTGCAAGTCGACACCCACTTCTGATGTAAAGTAACACCATGCATAAAGTAATTACAAACATTCTCGTTTTGGGAATAAAATCAGCGACGGAAGGCTTGGATTACTTGTGGATCGAATTTTCGTCCCACTTAGGTTGCGTAGGCACCTACAGGTAAGTATACAATTCTGTAGACCTAAAAAGGTTCCTTATTGCTTTACTGCTAGCAATATTGCTTTTTAACAGAATCACAATAACCATGAACACCTGTCATAGAACAAAGCCGTGAGAATCAGGTGCACATTTATCGTGAATGTCTCAAAATGCAGTATTGCGGGCAGAATTGCTATAAGGAGCCTTCTTAAGTATAGTGGTCTTCTAGAAATAATTAGGTATTAAGAAAAAATACTAATAATGATGATGTCAAAGGCGGTGTTGGTGTAGTGGTAGATACCCCGACTTTCATTCCAAAGGTCGTGGTTTCGAATCCTGGCCGAGCACCAATGTTTTTTTTTTCAAGAAAAAATTATGTGCGCTATTAACATAGCTCTTACGGTGAAGGAAGACATCGTGAGAAAACTCACGGCTTAAAATCACGCACAAAGGCCCAATAGTAGGGCTAATTGCGGAAGCACACAGTTAAAACTTTAACTTAAACTCTTAGTATCATAATTTAACGTATCCACATAAAATTGCTAATCCAAGCTAGCTAGTTTTATGCTAAGACGATAACTGTGAAGTTAGCCTAAGTTTATTTTAACCAGCCTAACAAATCCTGAAATAAAACTTTTTGACAAAAAAATCATAGGTACATAGGTACCTACCTATCTAAATTTACCATCAAATCAAAATACAACAAATAGGAAATCAAGTAAGTACCTATCTCATTTCTAACCACAGACAATTAACATCATATTCATGTTTACTTGTATACTCTGTAACTACTCAAGCCAACTCTATTATTTCCATTATTTAACATGAACGCACTAATCGGGCTATTGTGTATGAAGTTGAAGTAAGTTTTACGGTAATGGGAACTTTTACTCCTTTCTGTTAACCGACTTGCAAGAAAAGAGTAGGTTATTTTGACAGGCTTGTTAGTATAGAAAAAAAAATTGTCTAGGTGTACAAATTCCGAATAAAAATAAACAATAGCTAGGTTTTTAGTTTTTCAAAAGCTCAGCCGGACTCGACATAAAACTTAATTTTCGGCAGCAGCTAAATCGGTTCGAAAATTGACTAAAATTACCCACAAAGGGACAGGTGAATCTGCTTTTAAAAAAGCTTTTAAAACATTAGTGAATTTTCATATTTCAAGTTCATCAAAAATGAGCCAAAACTGTTTGAAATGACGCATAATTACATGATCATTGATCAAAGATTGATCGAATTTATTTGGCGCAAAAGTTGTTCGAATCTTACAAGACTTCGTCTCCACTGACAAGACTGATAACACTGATAAATAAAATAATCATTACTTTCGATCCAACAATATTTATTTTGGTTCTATGAAAAAAAAAACAAAATTATCCTATTTCTTTTCTTTTTAAACCGAAACATACGTAACACTACTTAAAAGTAGCCTATGTGTTATTTCAGGTCTCAAGCTACCTATATTCCAAGTACATCGCAATCGGTTCAGTAGTTTTTGCGTGAAAGAGTAACAATGTCACATACATACATACTTGCAAACTTTCGCGTTTATAACATTAGTAAGATAAACCAGTTGCGCCCCGCGGTTTCACTCGCGTAAGTCCAGTTCCCGCGGGAATTTCGGGATAAGAAGTACACGTAGAAACAAAGTCACACACATACATACATACATACTGGCAAACTTTTGTGTTTATAATATTAGTTAGACGTAAGAGTAAACAGCCGCAACCTAATTAAAAAATTGTCTTGTAACCGACTTCGAAAAAAGGTAAAGGTTCTAAATTCGTCGCGTTTATATATTTTTTAAGTCTGTTAATAACATCTGAAAATCCGGGTCAAAAATTCAACCCTTCGTTAGTCAATTTCTACCCGTGACTTACACCCGTCCTTTAATAGCAACTTTCACGTATCTGTCATCTGTCAAACTGAACCTTAATCTCAACCTTATTTCTCAAGGTATAGGGGCTAGTTCCCCTTACCGTGTAACATTGTAAGAATTGAAGCGAGTCGTGAGTTCAAATCCTAATTAACACCTCTCTTTTGAGATAAATTGCTTTGATAGCATTTTGTTTCTTTGGTTTTAGATAGTTTTGGTCATTGTGATATGGGAAGGGGGAAATTTAATTCGTATTTAGCATTACTTAGTATTATAAACCACAGAGCCCTTAGTATGAGTTTTGATAGTTTATCGTCTCGATGAAACAGGCAGTTTACTTCATACATTTACCATCAGCGCCTCTAGCGGTAACTATTATGAACTAAAATAATGTATGGAAGTAAACTGCCAGTTTCATCGAGACGATAAACTATCAAAACTCATACTAAGGGCTCTGTCGTCTACCTTCATTTAGATGCGCGTGTTATGTCTTAGACCATAATTATTATCATCGCTAACCGTCAGATGAGATAGTATTCAACGCTCATTTATCTTATACTAGCTGCGCCCCGCGGTTTCACCCGCGCAAGTCGCGAACCTGCGTTGTTCGAACACCTACCTATCGCAATGCAATAATCCACACTTAAACGGTCGCCCATTGTTGGTCACGTACTGTTAAAGCCAGGCGCTACCGCGCCTGGCATCATCAGTACTTCTCTGGTCGTCCGTTTAAGTGTGCTATCCTATTCAAATTTTCGTCTAATAAATAGTTATCACCCGCGTAAGTCCCGATCTCGCGGGATTTTCGGGATCAAAAGTATCCTATGTTACTTTCCATCATTTCAACTATCCCTGTGCAAATTTTCATCCAAATCGGTCGAGCCGTTTGACCGTGAAGAGGGAACAAACAAACTTTCGGATTTACAATATTGGTAGGAATTAGTAGGATAAATAAATAAAAACATGTTATAGAGCTAAGTGACTACAGAAAATGGTGAAATTCACAGGAAAAACAGTTTTATGTCGTAATTTTAACGATTTCAAACAAATTATAACGCCAAAGTACCATAGCACGTGCATAGCCTATCGTATCACCACGCATACTCACCACTTTAGGCCGGTGCAGCCTCTTAGGACAACGTTTCAAAATTTTTGTCACTTTTGCCTTTCTACGTATTTCTCCTAGGTAAGCGTGCGACATCATAAACCAGCCCTCATATTATTTATCCAGTGGATGTCTGACAACAGTGGAAAATAACAGGCACCATACAGTACATTGCTGCTTTGAGGTAATTACCGGTAATAACCACGTTACGTCAAAGCAGCTATGTACTGCATAGTGCCGTTATTTTCCACTGTTGTCAGACGTCCACTAAAAAGGTAATCTAGGGGCTGATGAGACAGTGTTCAAATTGCCACCTTTCAATAAAAAAAATCTCCCGTGACAATCACTCTTGTGATTGGTCTTGCACTGACTTGTATGTATTTATGTGTGTTTGTTACTCAATCACGCCAAAACTACTTAACCGATTGCGATGAAACTTGAAATATAGGTAGTTGAATACCGAAAAAAACACATAGGCTACTGTTTATCCCGATAATCCCGCGGGAACGGGACTTACGTAGGTGAAACCGCGGGCGCAGCTAGTAAATAATAGTACGCGATTAATACCCGGTGAAATGTAAATATATAAGGATACCTGTTTCAGAACAAATACTATTTGTTCATTAACCAAGTCCAGTTATAACATAAATCGAACATCGCGGTGTCGGCACTGCAGTCGATTTACTCAATAAAAATACCACACTCCGTCTAGTGCCTATAAACCACACAACAATGAAAACAATCTGATAAACACAGCTATTGAACTTGAGAATTATATTGAATGCAGTGCGGTGCGGTGCGCCTAGGGCTGGCAAGGGTTGCTTGTTTTATGAACAACAGTTGATCTTTGCGGTTTTACTCGCGTGGGCCCAGCACCTGTGTTATCTATGTAGTGGATAACAATTTGATAGGCATCACTAATAAACTCACACGATTTGAACTCATAATTATTTTTCCCGGATCTTATTCATTGTAACATGACCGAAACCTCGACGTAAGAGAATTTAAAAATAATAATACGCGAATAAGACCCGGGAAAAATAATTTTGATAAGCACTATGCAGTTCATTGCCGCTTTGACGTAACGTGGTAATAACCAGTGATTACCGCAAAGCGGTAATGTATTTTTCGTACGCGGGTCAAACCGCGGAGAGCAGCTAGTTACTTATAAACGTGAAAGTTTGTATGTATATTGTATATATTATGTATGGATATGACTTTGTTACTCTTTCACGCACGATGAAATTTGGTATGCAGATAGCTGGAGACCAAGAATAATACATAGGCTAATTTGTATCCCGATTTACTGCGGGAGATACGCGGGTAAAACCGGGCACAGCTAGTGTTTTAATAAACGAGGTAAATCGAACTCGCTACTTTCGGTTTAGTTACTTTCTTAAAAAAAATCGTCAGTAAAAGATATTTATTAGATCACTGTCAAGAAGGTGTTCAAGCGGCACAAATATAGTAATCTAGATTCAGGTTACGTATTTGTGCCGTTTGGGGTGGAGACTTTAGGTCCGTGGGGGTCGGCCGCTCTGGAGCTGTACAGAGAGCTAGCTAAACGTTTGGTGGAGGCATCGGGTGACCGGAATGCTGGCTTGTATTTTGCCCAAAAAATAAGTATTTGCATACAACGGGGCAATGCAGCCAGCATTTTGGCCACTTTTCCCTCCACCAAGGGTTTAGCTGATTTAGATATAGTTTAGTTTTTAATTAGTTTAATTTTAATTTAAGTAATTAGTTTTATTTTAGTTTTAATATTATTTTTGTAACTATTTGATTTAGCGGTAATAAAATTGTGTCTATCAGAAGGTGTTTCTTTTCAGAAGTGGTTCAAATTTTAACTATAGGACACCACGACGAAACCCTAAAAGTTAGTTAACTTTCAGTTACCGATTCAACGATTCCGATTAACGATGGACTTTAACGATTTAGTTAAATGAATCCTAATTGTTGTTTTATGTTTTCGCGATTTGCATATATTTATTTAAGTAAAAGGATTTATTAAAACAGTGTTTTAAATTAATCCTTTTAATAAAATTCGGTTTAGCATTCCACCAGCCCTACCTGTGTGAATGTTGTAAAACAACACTAAACCAACCACGATAAGCTGATAATTCCAAACTCTTAATGCAAATTATAGGAACTATGCGCCTGCGCATGACTCCAGACAGTTGCGTTTATAATTAATTCAACTCAAGTTTCTTGTTACTGGCAATATCATATTTAATGTATGATTAACGGCGGCTATCATTGCAAACAATTGTCATTTTAGATCTCTAACAGGATTATGATTATTATTTATTTATGTTACATACTCCCCCTCTGTCCGTGAAGGCGTCCCGACGAACAGGACAGTAAAAAAGGAGGACATGGTTCGCTATGTGCTTGGTCTCATGAATGAAGACGGTTGTGTCTTCGTGGAATTGGGTTTATCTACAATTCTCGTGGATCGTCGCCGTGCCGTCGACAGTCGCGATTGCTGCGGATTACCCTCCCGAGCTCTACAGGTGTGGCACACGACCCTGTTTGCTGTTGGTAAGGGCTTTCGTATCGTCGCAGGCGTTGCTGTGGCCGCCGATTTAGGCGTCCTCGTCTCTGTACTGACTGGGTGGATGGGAATCTCATTCCGCTCCCCCTGCATGAAACTACTCCAGAACTGAGATAATAAAACTGTGGAGATAAAGTCTGAACCCTTGTCGTCCCGCGCATCGTGCTGCACCGTCAGCGCGCGGTTGGTTGCAGACTCTACGGCTGCTGTGATCAATCGTACTATCTGTTGCAGCTGCTGCTCCGACGTCATCATCACGTTGATCATGAACTCATTAATTCGACTCTCTCGTCGACACTACGGTGACTCTCCCGTTGACTCTATGCCGGCTCTATCGACTCTATGGTGACTCTACCGTCGATACTACCGTGACTCTACCGTTGACTCTAGGTTGGCTCTACCGGTGGCTCCTCCGACGACTCTTGCTGTTTTATTGTCTCCGGGCTCCGAGGATTCGGGACCGACGACGTTGGGCGCCAGTGTAGCGAAGGGGAGTACCGTATGATGATGTAAGCTGCTGGTTCTCCCGTCGACTCTACTGTCGACTCTACTTCGGCTATACCGTCGATTCTAGGTTGGCTCTACGTCAACTCTACTGTTGAGTCTACCTCGGTTCTACTGTCGACTCTCCTTCGGCTCTACCGTCGACTCTACCTCGACTCTGGGTTGGCTCTACCGGTGGCTCCTCCGACGACTCTTGTTGTTTTATTGTCTCCGGGCTCCGAGGATTCGGGACCGACGACGTTGGGCGCCAGTGTAGCGAGGGGGGTTTACCGGTGAAGGGGGAGGAGGTAGTAAAACTCGGGTTGAGGGACGAAGTAGGTTTAATATCGTAGAGGGCCTACAGGGGTCGTAGGGGAGGCTACGAGCTTTACGTAGATGTCCGGGAAACCGTACGCTCTACGAAAAGGCAACGAATGCAGGCTTCAGGTACTACGTATAGGAAGGTCCAGGGAACCGTACACAACCTATGCGCTGTACCAAACCCGGTACTGGATTCGATACAATTGATCGATTTGATTCGATTCGATCTGATCGATCTATTTGATTCGATACAAAACAAAATCTTAGCAGACTACTTAAGCAGAGTGCTCGACGCAACGATACCGCGATCCAGAAAATTGCGTTCACCTCACTAGCGCCATCTCTTATATTTATTTGGAACTAAAGTTTCTTTGCAATTCCTTAGATGATTGTATGTAACATAAATAAACAATAATCATAACAAAACTGAATGAACAAGCGAATACAATCATCTAAGAAGATGCAAAGAAACTTTAGTTCCGAATAATTATAAGAGATGGCGCTAGTGAGGTGAACGCAATTTTCTGGATCGCGGTATCGTTGCGTCGAGCACTCTGCTTAAGTAGGCTGCTAAGATTTTGTTATGTATCGAATCAAATAGATCGATCAGATCGAATCCAGTACCGGGTTTGGTACTGCGCATAGGTTGTGTACGGTTCCCTGGACCTTCCTATGCGTAGTACCTGAAGCCTGCATTCGTTGCCTTTTCGTAGAGCGTACGGTTTCCCGGACATCTACGTAAAGCTCGTAGCCTCCCCTACGACCCCTGTAGGCCCTCTACGATATTAAACCTACTTCGTCCCTCAACCCGAGTTTTATTACCTCCTCCCCCTTCACCGGTAAACCCCCCTCGCTACACTGGCGCCCAACGTCGTCGGTCCCGAATCCTCGGAGCCCGGAGACAATAAAACAACAAGAGTCGTCGGAGGAGCCACCGGTAGAGCCAACCCAGAGTCGAGGTAGAGTCGACGGTAGAGCTGAAGTAAAGTCGAAATAGAGTCACCGGTAGAGTCGATGGTAGAGTCGAGGTAGTATCGACGGTACAGTCAAAGTAGAGTCGAAGGTAAAGTCGACTGTAGAGCCGAAGTAAAGTCGACGGTAGAGTCGAAATAGAGTCACCGGTAGAGTCGAGGTAGTATCGACGGTACAGTCAAAGTAGAGTCGAAGGTAAAGTCGACGGTAGAGTCACCATAGAATCGATGGAAGAGTCACCGTAGTGTCGACGGGAGAGTCCAATAATTGACATTCATGATCAACGTGATTATGACATCGGAGCAGCAGTTGCAACAGATAGTTAGATTTATCACAGCAGCCGTAGAGTCTGTAACCAACCGCGCGCTGCCGGTGCAGCACGATGCGCGCGACGACAAGGGTGCAGACTTTTTCTCCACAGAATATTTTGAAGATGTTTTCAACTCATCGGAGTCTGCAAGTGCCTCCACAATAAGGATATCGAGCTTTGCTTTATCATCGCAGTTCTGGAGTAGTTTAATGCAGGGGGAGCGGGAGGAGATTCCCGTCCACCCAGTCAGTACAGAAACGAGGACGCCTATATCGGCGGCAACAGCAACGCTTGCGACGATACGAATGCCCTTACCAACAGCAAACAGGGTCGTGTGCCACACCTGTAGAGCTCGGGAGGGTTATCCGCAGCAATCGCGACCGTCGACGGCACGGCGACGACGCTCCACGAGAACTGTAGTTATAAACCCCATTCCACGAAGACACAACCGTCTTCATGAGACCAATCAAATAGCGAACACTAATATGGATAGAAAGTACCTATACACTTATTTGGAGCACATCATGCAAGGGGAGCGAGTGAGAGTCCGAACAACACCAACCATACCCTCCTTTTTTACTGTCCTGTTCGTCGGGACGCCTTCACGGACAGAGGGGGAGTATGTAACATAAATAAACAATAATCATAACAAAACTGAATGAACAAGCGAATACAATCATCTAAGAAGATGCAAAGAAACTTTAGTTCCGAATAATTATAAGAGATGGCGCTAGTGAGGTGAACGCAATTTTCTGGATCGCGGTATCGTTGCGTCGAGCACTCTGCTTAAGTAGGCTGCTAAGATTTTGTTATGTATCGAATCAAATAGATCGATCAGATCGAATCCAGTACCGGGTTTGGTACTGCGCATAGGTTGTGTACGGTTCCCTGGACCATCCTATACGTAGTACCTGTTGCCTGCATTCGTTGCCTTCTCGTAGAGCGTACGGTTTCCCGGACATCTACGAGAAGCTCGTAGCCACCCCTACGACCCCTGTAACCCCTCTACGACAATAAACCCCATTCGTCCCTCAACCGTAGTTTTACTACCTCCTCCCCCTCACCGGAAACCCCCCTCGCTACAAGTTGCTTTTAGCATTCGACAATATTTCTGCTGCTTCAATAATGGTATACAAATATTTTAAAAAGTCTATCTCACTTTTGTTGATATATCACACCTGAAGTGTATACTAGTGTAATTTGTATTAATGCGGTCTAAAACGAAGCACGATGATTTAATAACTGTGCTGCACATTCACTTTGGGTTGTAGATTTTGAGGCCAGTACATAAATTGTGTAAATTTAAAATCTTACCTCGTAGAGTATTTGCATTGTACAGCGGATGGTCGTATGGCACAGGTCGGTACGCGGGATGTAAGGCAGCCAGGTAGCTCAGTTCGCTGGTGGCTCCTGCTGCCGCCGCTGCAGCTGCTGCTAACCTGGAAATAAAGAAAGAAAGTCAAGAAAGATCCTGTATAAATTACTTCTAGAATAACAGACATTCTTAACAGAAGCACAGTTTAAATTTTAGGTTATGTTTATACCCTTATTATAGAAAGGCACAAGTAATTATATTATCAGAGAGATTATTTTCCAAAGTTGGCTAATAAACCAATTGGGTGCTTATCGTTGATGAGATCGAGGGCATGAAACCTCAAAACACAAGCAAGAATCATAACAGTAAAGACACTATAGAGTCGGTTTTATCAACTTTTTAACATCCCCGTAACCTTCTCCATTCAATCACACAACTTTGACATTCCAAAAGAACTCCCAATCAAGCCATAAAAAATTAGCAGTCATTTGTTAATTACCGTTCGTTTCAAAACGGCTGGACGAGGCGCATCTGACGTTTTTCGGGCACAGTTTCGGACATTCGACTTAATTATGTCGGAGTATTTTGGTGAGGTCTTTCAGACTACAGACTTGCGAAAACAAGAGAAAAGGGTGTGAAGTGAACTGCTTTATTGAGATGATTGAACATCATCAAGAAATGATTGCTATAATAATATGTAGGAAGTGATTGGAACCAGTTGGCCGTAGATATAGCTCTTGCATAGAAAAGGGACATTCAAAACTCTTTCAATAGGTATAGTAAAAAGCTTCTAATTAAGGACGCGACTCATGTGAAATCCCTTCCGATGGAATGGTTTTATTCATAACCGGTATCAAATAGATCTTTAAACAATGTATTATGTTACTGTACATGATACAAGAAGTGTCCCCTTCATTTCAAAAACAATAAAAAATAACTTTAAATACCACTATTATACAGGCAAAGTTACCCCTGTTTTACAAAATAAATCAATTTTTCTTCTAAATCATTAACCGCTATATTTTCTTATAGGCATCATAATATTAGAAAATACAATACCTAGAACCCCTTCATCGCATTTTTTCAAAATATTATTTTAATCTTCGTTAATTATTGATTTTACGAGAAATTGTAGATTTTTCACGCAATTCCATCTCGCTCATTTATATGCAATAGGACAAGGACCGTTGCTTATCATCTATCGCCGCCTTAACGGGGTAGACTAGCAAACCTGAAGTTCTCCACGCACAATGGGGGGTGATCTACTTGCTCCCAAGGAAGGTTGATGTAAATTAGGGATATATATGGCCGTAAAAATGTTAACAAATATTTTTAGTGTAGGTGTGGTCAATGGCACCTACTTGGCACCTACTGTGCTAACCGGGAACATGGCTCTGGAAAGAAGATAAATAAGGGATTTGTTGACAACCTCAGGGTTTTCTTGACAAACTTATTTATGCCACGCATCAACAGTCCTAACATCTCCGTTTAGTAGTCCAGTCCGCCGCTGGATTTCTACTAGATTTGTATAGGACAAGTTTAATCAAGTCCATCCAAGTCTAATCCTCCAAGTCCGAAATTCCGAATCACCCACTCCATTTATAAATCATTTACAATCGGCCAACCGGTAGTTTGCAGTCAGCAGGAACCTTGACGCGAAACCCAAGGTCTCCGAATCCCAGTGGGGTTCCGTGCTCGATAAAAAGAGGACATTGCCTCGGATCAGAGGCATCCGTGTCCGTGACGTAACATGGCTGTACGGTTTTGGATAAAAAACAATTTTATTAACAGCTGGATATAGGTGCGGTTATTTTATGTGATTGGTATTTTTGTGGACTGACCAGTTCTTTACTGAGATTTGGTCTTCTTTAAACAGGAGAGAACGTTATTATACACATTGTCAGTGGATAAACAAAAAAGGCTTAAGCGCTTTTGTTTGGATTTGGCGCTTCGGTTGTTTTTTCCTCACTGTATAGAATGTAATTTTTCCAATTTGGAATACATTACGTTTATACGTCTTATTTTGGAATATCGTCATCGAAGTCTGACTAAAGCACAAACCACTTACAAAGTCATGAAATACAACAATACAATCGTGGGAAATAATTATGACCGCTAAACGTTAAAACCGAATAAAACAAAAAGGAAACCGCATCAGGCGCATGCTCAATGCGGCCAGTAATAAAATTATTAAACAAATCAAGCTTATAATAATGTAGCTACACAAAATTGTCGGGTGGGCCGACCCGCGCCGAGTAGAATAAAGAAATTATCCGACTTACCGACCACGAACGATTGCGCCCTCTAACCGACTCCGAACAAAGACGTAGCTTTTGAAAAACGAACAAAAATATGGCGGTTTAACAAATAAAACAAGTGGAGAAACACTCGCGCGCCTTCGCCCCGCGTGACGTCTTCATGTTTCCTGTCTTTTTCGCGCACGCGATCAGCGTTTGCGATTATTCGAGGGCGACAAGGACGGCTGTATAAATAGTTCGCAACCTCTGAATAGGAAGAAAGTTTTGAAATGTGGACGGGGAACGAGTTTCACGGATTTCGAAGAGACGTTTTCTTTTGAGTCGAATGTTTGTTTACATTGTTTTCAGATGAATTTTAGTGATTTGTTTTTTTGTTTTGTTTTTGTCATATTATGTGTTTTTGACAATGTTTTTTGACGGTATCTTGGAATATTGAGCGCTCTCTAGGATTTTAAGATTTATTTCCACTAAAATACTTATTCTACTGAAAAATTGCAAATTGCAATTGATATGTTAGCCTTTACCATCCCATCAAATAAGATGACGTGTGTTCATGACTTCACCGACCTAAGTGTCGGAACACAGTTCATCATCATCATCATCATCAGCCTGTTGCAGTCCACTGCTGGACATAGCCCTCTCCAATTGCACGCCACCTAGATCTATTTTCGGCTTCTCGCATCCAGTTTGTGCCAGCCGTCAGGAACACAGTTGGAAAATTTTAAATGATTTCCCAAAAAGAGCAAAGAACATGGTTCTTCGTTCGCTTAATATTTTTCCAACATATCTTTTAATATAAAATTTAATTGGCTAGATTGTATCAACTGCTATGAAAGTCTGATAGGCTTCATCAGTGTTTGCAACTCAATCATCAAGTCATGAATGTTTCATACAACATGTTTTCAATTACGTCGCTTCATGTAAGGCAAAACGTGCTTAGTTACCGGGCTTTTTACTAAATGTCCAATTAGTGGTTATTGTCTGCAACATTTTTTTGCGTTTTACTTACAGTGCAAACTAGAATTTGAAACGCTTATTGCTGTTATTAGTCATTTTGTAAGTTTAGTTGTAAGAAGTCGTATTAAAAAAGTGTCTCATTTTCAACGATCACTTTCTTAGTTTTAATATTTTAGGACTTTTTGATCGTTATCTTAAAAGTCTATAGAACTTCTAATTTATTAAAAAGTCCTTTAATTATTTCTATATGTTTGAATAAGTTAACGGTTTTTAAAGTCTCGAGAAACCCACCATAAAGAGTTAAACGCCTGTATAACCCGGTAAATATTGTGTTTTATTATGCAAAATTAAATACCTTAGACAAAATTATTAGGTTAATGATAAAAGTGTCTTAGAATTTTCGTGGTCAGTCACTGACTTAGTCGAAATTGTGTAGCACTGACTTCTGTCACTGACCCAATGTAAATCAAGTTCTAAGATCATTAAACCAGCAAAATAAACACATAACCCTTCTTTGCATTGCGCAGTGTCGGGTTAAAAGGACTTCTAATCGCACGATAGTTTTTTTTAAATAGATTATTAGATTGACTCGGAAACCGGCACCGTATAAGTGGCCCTGCTTGTGCTATGCCATGCTAGATCGAGTATTGACATGAGAAATGACATAACAACTAAATAATGACTACCAACAATTTCTGATTAATGACATTGGGTTTTCGGGAACGGTATGTGGTGTTGTTTTTGTTTCTTTATTTTGAGTGTTCTCACTTGTTTATCTTGTAAAAAAAATGTAATGTTTTTTTTTTAACAAAAGAAAAACTTTTACACGCCTATTAATAAACGCGTAGTTTATTAAGACATCATGGTAGGGCGGAATAGGTTAAAATTACATAATTCTTTGGTTTTCGCCAAGCCTATAAACATAACGTCAAGCGTTAAAAAAATCTAAATATTATAAATCCAACGCAATTAAAACCGAAAAACGATATTAATTTCGTAAACCTTTGATTCAGAAGCGTCATAGTCTTGAATTATAAAAAAAAACCCGTCATAAACGACCGTGAAATAATTTAACCAAACAACTAATAAGTTAACAAGTGCTTTAAAATCCGTTTTGGCAAATAATCAGAAACGTGTGGTCTCAAGTGTCGAAATGACAGATTTATTAGGGTCTCGACCAGAAAACTCGACGAATAAAAAAGCCTCAAAAAGCCCCAATAAGGTCCAAATCTTCTTTGATGTGTGGTGGGAATTAGCTCGACGAAACCCCGAATAGCCGGCCTATTGTACATCATGATTTATTTTAAGATTTTTAAATTAAATTCGAATTTAGAATATTTCTTGAAAGTTTAAATTTTTTTTTCTTTAATATTGAGACATGACTTTTAAATAATCGCCACATTAAGTATATATCATTTAGACAGTGAAAATGACATCGTAATTTGATTTTTGCGCAAATTGCTTTTGGGTTTTTAGACATATGAATTTTATTATTTCTTGTGTTTGTTTCACAAGTGCATTTCGTGCAACGATGCTAGAATTTAAACTCAAATAGAAACTGCATCTATTCACTGATTGAATGTGAAAACAATTGTCAGTGTTGAATAATAAATGGACTGACAAACTGATTATCAGATAGGTACTTTCAAAGGGACTGCCAAGAATCATAAGAATTTCTACTTGCGGTACCTACATTTTTCAAATGATAGACTAATGATTTCACTTGATGATAAGTGCTCTAAGATGTAGCACGTTAACGCTTTTAAGTATTTGTAGGGATGAATGCATACGCTTATTTTTTATTTTTCAACTCTCGACATTTAGTCACGCTTAAAAATAATAAAAGCAAAGTGACTGAAAAATTAGTTTAATTTAATATTTGTATACTTAGTAAGTATTTCATCGCTGGTCTGGCATCCATATTACAAGCCAAGTTACGTAATCTAAGACTAAATTGCGACATGTTCAATGTCATTTGTAACAGTATTTAAATAAATAATAATAAACAAATTCTGTGAACAATCAACAGCGCCATCTAGCCCCAAAGTAAGCTACTAAGCTTGTAATACAGTGACGAAACAAAGATATAATACTTATATTTATTTTTTAAGTTAATATTTCTAAAATTTAATCAACATAATTAAGTCCTATAAAAGCAGTAGCACATTTCGAACCCGCGCTAAGTTTGCAAACAAAAATATCCAGTTACCAATACAAATATCAGAAACAAACAAAACGAAATCTTTATTAACATCAAAAACCGCGATAACATCACAAAAATCCCGTCTAAATTGACAGTTGACAGTTAAGAGACGAGTTAATCTCAATTTAAACGTAAAACGGCGGGTAATTTGGCAAATGAATCACTCTGTATATGGGCAGTCCTTCTGAGAATGTCTCAAGTGGTCGAGCGGTCTCCACAGGAGTTCCACCGTTCAGTAAATAACTTTAAACCTGTGATTCTATGCATGTATGTGGAATGGATAGGTTACACAAACATACATACGACAAAAGATGATTTATAATCTACTAGCTTGCACCCCGCGGTTTCACCCGAGTAAGTCCCGCTTCCGCGGGAATATCGGGATAAAATGTAGCCTATGTGTTATTCCCGGTAACCAACTCCTTATAGTCCTAGTTTCATCGCAATCAGTTCAGTAGTTTTGCAAGATTGAGTAACAAACATCCAAACACACACACTTTCACATTTATAAATATTAGTCTTTAATAGATTATAAAATCTTTTTTTTTGTAACTACAAGCTCCACCTCGTTTCACCCGCGTATCGGTATATCGGGATCGGAATCGAATATTAGTTTCATATTAACATTGGAAAACCGTAAAAAATCTAAGTAAAAATAGTTAAATTACAAGCACAATAGCTTAAAAACAGAAAAATAGCTAAATTTTTCTATTTTACACCAGCTTCCGAAAATGGAGAAGCTAGATTCGATTGTGGCTATTTTCAATGTTAGACATTGAAAATAGCCACAATCGAATCTAGCTTCTCTAACATTGAAAATAGCCACAATCGAATCTAGCTTCTCCATTTTCGGAAGCTGGTGTAAAATTACCGTTGGGCCCAGTTGACTATTATCAAACTGGGACCAGGCACCAATTATACCCTTAATTGGTCCCTGGTCCCAGTTTCGAGGTGGACGATTTCCCCCTAACCCATTTTTTTGTATTATTTTGAGGGATGTACTCCGAAGTCAGCCGGCTTCTACTTAAAGGCCTATTTTATCCAGATTTTTTATAGCCATTAAAAATAGGCATTTCTTAAACTAAATTTTTATATGACACATCATCACCCAATAGAAAAGTATTACCTTAACTGTAAATGAAAATGTTTCTGCAACAAACAAACTACCCAATACAGACCGTTCCGAACAATCTCCCACATCTACACGTTGACATGTCAATCTTGCTGAATTATTCAATATCTGGCTACAGGCTGCACAACAGGTTCCGTTGGTTACAGCCACATCGAATCTTTGTTGTTACAAAACTATTGGTAGACATTTTGTTTCATTTTCCTTCCAATTGTTGGCCAAATTGGAAGGAGCGTCGGGAGTCGGGACGGATCCCTGGAGACGCAGGTTTAAGGCGAAATTTTTTGGAAAGCATTTCCTTCATTATTGTCATCCAAGTGTAGGAAACCCTTTAAAATATATCATAAACAAGTCAAATACTTTTAATAAGTACTAGAATTATCGGTTTTGTGAAAAATAGTTCAAATGCGTGTAAAGTGTTTTAATTTCGGGGGCAGTATTCAATTTAGTTTCGTGAAGGTGTAAAAGTGTAATGAAAATGAAAATCAGTGCAAAACATGAACTTTAGCGCTGTCTCCTAAGCTCGCGTGAACCGTCATTGTAAAGAGCCACCATTTACAATGGACTTTCTTGACTTAACTTTTAATACGACGAATTTTTTGATGCAAATTGCAAATAATTTGAAAAAATAATAATACTTGACACTGGCTACTTTCCAAATGGCCATAATCGGTTCACAATCGATAACAAATAATGGATTTCGACTGTTTAGTTGTCTTGTTTTTGTTTCGATTATTCATTATTCTATTGAATGTCTGGCGCATATTCAAATTATTAATTCTATTTGCTTAGTTGGGCATCGCTAGATGGAACTGTTGGAAATGTGGAAATGAAAAATGAATTTGTGGTAATTTTATTCTGATGACATATCTACTGTTAAGGTTGAGAAACAACAACATAAGCAGCAAAGTATTTATAGTACTGATGGAACACTAAATAATATGCTATTAAACACGTATTAATTAACTCTTATTCACGAAGGCCAGTCTGAAGATGGTTAATTGGGCGCGTTACGATTCCACTCGTGCGCAGGTCGGCCATATTTGATTTGTTAGAACGATCGGTGCGCGGACGCATCGCACTTTGTATTGAAAGTGCTATTGAGTCTCAGAATGTTTCTGAGTAGAATCATTTTAATTTATTGTTTGCAGATAATATGGGTGACAATTAATTTTATTTCTCCAATATTGTAGGTTTAGATTTTTATTTGCTTGGATGTTTTGTTTCAATCACGAAAAAACTGCTGATCTGATTGTGATGAAACTTGGTATGCAGTTAACTGGAGATCTTAATTAGCATATAGGATATTTTTATCTCGTTTTTCTCTCAGGATCGGAATTTACGCGGGTAAAACCGCAGGGGGCTGCGTGTTTTGTTAAGGTGAATGACTATCGATTTGCAAGTGATGGAAAATAGTCAAAGGTGTTATTTATTGAATATTTTGCAATTTTATCCCTGACTATATTCATTTTTTTATCTATATCATAGTGAATAATATAATAATAACGAAATATACAAATGATATTTCATCAAATCAATACTTCCTAGTGCCAAGTTATCTCCAATGCCCCAATTTAGGTGTTACTTAAGTCAAAGATCATGATTTTATCTAAATTACGTGTTTACAACATTTCGTAGGGGTAATATAAAGTTTAAAATGATTAATTTTCTAGCTATTCCCTGTAACTGCAAGAACCTATATTGTGTTTTTTTTCGAGATCTTTTTTAACATTGATCAAATACGAGCTAAAACGGACATGTTAGCGTAATGAAACAACATCTTACACAATTTTAATCGCGATTAATTAATTATTATAAGAATCTACAAGATGTATGTACACTATAAAATGTCGCCAAGAGCAACCACCGGATCGGATACCAATCTTGAGCAAACTATGGCAAGAACGATTTAGACTTTTCTAAGGAATGTTACTGGTCTGGATACTTCAAACATTGTTATCATCAACGAAACGAAATCTAGAAAAGTAATTCTAGTAATCCCATACTAGTCCCAAATATTAAAGTGTTTAACAATATTAAAGTGTAACACACAAATGTTTGTGTTTACACAAAAACTAATGAACCGATAGCACTAAAACTTGGTATGGAAATAGCTAGAGATCAGTGAGTAGATTCTGTTAAAACATTGCATGCGACAAGCAGGCTGTATGCATGAGCATTACAGAAGTCGATTTGTTGCAGGAGTAAAAATAATCGCTATAACTTCTTTTAATACTGATTGGCTGATTAACAAGGGGAGCTCTTTAAATAATAAAGTAGCCCTTAATTTTGAAGGCTACTTAACTAATTAGGTAATAATTAAGTAAAATAACATTAACAGAATACGAATTACCTGCAGTTCGCCGGCATTCCGCATGCTATGTCCTTACCGAATCGAGGCCTATGAAATAGGCTACTTTTTATCCCCATGGTTCCACTGTATCGGAACTTAGACGGGTGAAACCGCGGCCTCTAGTTTATCATAATAAATGAACTTTGGATCTAATATCAGCACCAATTACAGTAGATAAATTTATAAACAAATTAGATGTGAGACGCCATTTTATTGCTTCCGTGTTCGTATTAATTAAAGATTCCCAGTTTACGGTTGCGTAAATTATTATTAAATTTAAATCATTTTCAGGGAATTGAGGAAGAAAATCGTGGTTTAATAAATCTAGAAATGGTTTGAAATACACATGCAATTATTATAGTTTACCTGGACTTATCATAATAAAAAGTTTTGCTTAGATGTCTTGACTTATTTAATTTCCTGTGTTTTTATGATGCTAATATAAAATGAATCTCATTTTTAGTCTCAATCGTGTTGTAATAAACCACAATATTTAGTGGGTTTTACTCGCGTTTTTTTTATAAACAGCATTGTATTAATGCTTGTACCAACGTTTTTCTAACTTTACACTCAGCTTTATCAAGGTAGACTGAGATGTGATCGTGTAGCTAAATACACAAAAGTTTTGCAATTACATTTCAAACGCCCGACGACGCGACGTTACAAAAGTTTTACAGCAGTTCCCTTTTCTTCATATGTAGGTAAAACTGCTGTATTTGCTTTAACAAAATAATTTATTTTAAAATTGATTTAAACATGAATGTCAATAGCAGATAAACCTCTACCGTTTCCCCTTTAAACTTTTAAACGATCCAATTGACCGAAACTATAAACCTCTGACCCAGCCCCTACTTCATAAAATAAAAGCAATCGTAAACTATGAGAAGTAGTCACTATCAATCATCCACCATCAGCGTGGAGTCGTAAAAATACAGTAGTTCTTAATATTAAAATTATTGCTCTGATATTATGACTATTTTTATGGGCAACCCAAAAGGTACTATTTAAGCTATTTTTCACTTGTATTTTGAGTATTTCATTATTATAATCGCCTCGAGTATTTTTCAATAGGAATTTAATGACATTCCTTGAAAATATACTAGATTCATCAATTAATTAATTAATGCATTTAGATCATACGATTTTAAGCTTTTCATGGTTAATTTTCACTACGAATAACAGGGTTATTAAATAACGGGGTATTTATTAATAATCGTAGTGAATTAAGATTAGTGCCAGGTCCTACATTCATTTATAATCTGACCATAAAAACGCTGATTTAATTCCTGCCTGATGAAGAACCTTGCTAAGAGGTATCATTTTTTAGTTTTTATAATTGATAAGCGTTTGATCACTATCTCACCCGATGGAAAGCGACGATGTGGTCTAAGATGCTGCACGCTTACCTAGGAGATACCTCTTCACTCGTGACTTGAAGACTCCAAGTTCCCAGTATCTCCAGTTAGTTGTTCGATTACTTGGTCCGACCAATCGTTTAGGGCACTGTCCTCATGGTCTATTTCCCTCAACTTTCCCACTATCAGGCACTCCAGATTGATCAGAGCTACTGGCCAACACGCAATATGGCCAAAGTATTACAGACCACGCTGTAAGCAAGTGGTGGAAAGTCTTGATGATTCTGTCAGATGTAAGTAAGTCATCTAAAATGGATTTGTTCGTTCGATGAGCGGCCTAAAGGATTCAGAGTCAACAATGTTAAGGTAAATGGTCTGCAAGAAGAGCATATGCTAATGTCAGGAGGTAAATAATGAAATCAGATACCATATCTGAGAGTGACGTGAGTGACTTTACAATAGGGCAGTTATTAAAATTCTGCAAAATAACAGGTAGATTTAGTGGGTCGCCATAACCGTGAGTTACCAGTTAACTCAAATCCTGAAAGGGTCTTGGGGAACTGGGTGAAATGATCCCAACATGAAAGGACCGATCACCCGTCTGGTGCTTGCGTTGTCGTCTCCTACTAAATATAATAATAATGCCAACACCACATCATAAGCAGACTGGTCTTATTAAAATTCTAGAATAAACAAAGAATAACGTTAGTTGCTCAATTTTATTATCAACTCTAGTTTACGACGCGAAAGAATTGAAATGTGTCGTAAAAGAGTTGGTTGTTAGAATTTATAATTGTTTTATGGTGCTTATCGAATAAAGCTGTGGCGCAACGTGTTTTAGATTTATTTGCGAGAGTGACAGCGAGGAATTTATTACGGTCTATTTGAAATTGGTGCTTTTACACCTTGGTGTTTTAGACTGATAGTATTTTATGGTAAAATACTACCATAAAATACTATCGTGTTTGTGACTAATTGTTGATGAGTTCACATATTATGGTTTTCATTTTACATAATACTAGCTGCACCCCGCTGTTTCATCCGTATAGGTATCGTTCTCGTGGGAATATCGGGATAATAAGCCTTTGTGGTATTCCAGGTTTCCAGCTACCTATATTCCAAGTTTCATCGCGATCGGTTCAGTAGTTTTTGCGTGATTGAGTAACAAAATCTCAAAAATACATACAAACTTTCGCGTTTATAATATTAGTAAAAAGTAAGATTCGAAAGTGTAGGACGATACAAAATTTCGTATTATATGTCACATTATTCCTATTAAAATTTCGGATCTAGATTACGAGTCTTTGAACTTAAATTTAAAATTCCTCGACGTTTCGGCAAACGGGTTACACCCGCCATGGTCCCGAGAAGACACAGTAGTTCAGATAACTTTAACTACTATTTTTATACATTCTTTTCCAAACGTATAAAAATCTACGTCTAAATAAAAAAGGCAATAAACTCCAAAAATGGACTTTGGGAGCTATTTAATCCATATGCAGTGAAAATAAACAATTCGACTATTGTAAACAAACGTACGTTGCGTATGCGCATGTATAGGCGCTAGTTAAACTGGAACGTTACTTTTATTACTTACGAAAAATTATTGTTTATTTTTAAATAATTTCATACATGCATGTTTTCGGTTGTTTGCTGTAACAAGAAGCACATTTCAACTAGTACTAACTAGATGCGCCCCTCGGGATTATCAGGAACAAAATGACTTGCATTAACAAGAATTACATGAATATTATATTAGATGATTAAACGAACATATAACAAGCATATTATATGGAACTTAATGAATAGGTACCTATATTTCTTAAGGACGCTAAGTAGGTACAATTTCATCATAATTACGTTCACCTTAAATTTTATTACATCCACGCAGATAATATTTTAAACAGTTGTTTATTATAGTAAAGTTCAACACAACTGATTATCTTTATAATGGTGTTTAAAAGGACAGTTATGTTAAGACTGCTTAAATTACAGTATCATTATGTTCACCATCACACCGACACATCACCATTATTTCCCTGGCGCATTTGGTGTCGTCCCTCCTGATCGCCACTTATTACGACCGACACATAATGGTCTGAAATAATTTTATTATTATTATATTAAAATTGGCGTTTTACATATAGTTTTAAGGTGACTGAATATATTAATCACTTCACGTAATTTACTATACTGTACGTCGAATACAAATAATATTAGTTTATGCACTGAGGTACTAAAGCCCTGTCTTATATAGAGGGCGTCATATTGAATCCAGAACGTACGAAGGACTCTAAAGTTAAAACTTTACTCCTGAGCGATGCGGAGGAGTTATTTACCGAGAGTCCTGAGTGAAGCGTGGGATTCACTCAGAACTTTTTTTATTACCGAAGTGAATACTCTGCACATCTACTGCGAGGCTAATTAAAATGACATTGTTTCAAATTATATAGGTACCTATTCGTATTTTAGTATCTACTTACTTGTTGACGTAACATTTGACTTTTGTCAATGTTGCAAATGTTTTGTTTTGATAATAAAAGTAAAACAAAACAGCTAAAGTGACGTCCTAAAGCGGAATTTTTATTTGTATCGTCACTTTATGTGTAACTCTACTTTTTACTATTTAAACTTAGGAAAGATATTTGTTGATGTTTCATAGACCTTTGAAATCATGTCAAAATATCGAGCTGTAAGAAATGATAAAGTTAAGTTTTGTATTTGTAATCTAAAATTTATAAAAGAAAAAATACCTACTTTTTATTTTGATTTAATAAGTTCAGATTTGTGACCTTAATCCTTAAAATGAAGCTAAAGTATTTTTTACAATATAAAAAAGTATTCGCAAACTCCATATTTACTGCATTTTGAGAAGCAATCCCGTTCATCACTCCGGGTCTTCGGAAAAAAAAAACAAAACATTTAACTAATCAAACCTAGAAGAAGCAAGAATAAGGTTTGAAAACCCTAAGAAAACGAGAAAGAGAACATCCTTTTTTCTTTTAAAGTCGGTTAAAAAATAGAGTTTTGTTCTCTCCACTATGTCTAGCGCCTGGACCAATATTACGGGCGTGCGTTGACTGACGTATACACAACACATAGTCTGTTTACAAATAAATCATCTGGCGTTATTTTATAGCTGCAAGTCAGTTTTACCTTACGGTCTCTCATAAATAAGGATGTGAAATTTTGTTTTTCTCTTTATTCGTTTAATTTGAATAGACGAAGATACTGAGGATTTTGAAAAAAAAACCGTTAGGGGATTTTTTGGTAAGGCTTTTTTCTATTGCTGCTGCATCGTCTACCTATTGAAGCGACTAAGGCGCCATGACAGACAACTCACTGAAAATTTAAAGCGGATCGCCGCGGGCGCAGTGCGGAGTCTTTGTACCACTGCTGAAATCACTTTTTTCTTTTGAATCGGCATCATCATTGCATCATTGCGGCGGCTCTAAAAGCCCCGGCAATTGGAAAGCTTGTGAGCGTCTTGACTAAATCAGACCAGCGGGTGGGTGAGCTACCTCGTGGTCTTTTTCCGTAGACCTGACCAACCACCATAAGCTTCTCGAGGCTGTTGGGGCTTCTACGAGCGACGTGACCGAAATATCTGAGAATTCACTGAAAGCAGAGAGTGCAATGGACAGCCTTGTGGTAATTCGACTGAAATCCTACAAGAATTTGATTCAGCGATTTTCAATTTTCCGATTTGTGATTTCAACGGATCCAGTCAAAGAGTTAAAGAGTCACGTCAGAGTAATTTCACGTCATTTTGCGCCGCCTATTCGCCACAGTTTTTCTATGATCGTTAGACTCGAATTGCTTTATTAAGAAATGGAGTAAGGTCGGCGTAGAAAGCACATGCATTGTTTTTTCCGTGACATGAAATTTGAAAGTTAAAAACAGAAACAAAAATCGATCAAATTACTCCAATCTCACTCCACGTTTATTGATAAGGCTTATTTGACTTCTAATTTACCAGATCAATGAGTTCAGGCCTAGATGGCGCTGTTTAAAATCCCCTAAACCAAACCCAATCATAATCAAAACACAGCAGTCGTGAGTATCCCATCCCTAGCGGCTAGAATGGTCATTTCCGGCGCGGGCGCAGGTCATCGGACTCAAATGAATTATGATGTACTGACTACGTACTATTCCGGGGCACGGATGTGATCGACGGAAGACTTCCTTTAGAGTTAGACCTTGCTTGGTATGGCTGTGGGAATTCTGCTTTGTACTTACTAACTGTTTTATTAGGAAGCTATTAATAAATATGTAGGTACTTGGGTCGTACTAGCTGGTCCATGTTTTGTATATTACCGTGTCATTATTATTATTAAAATCATTTTGAAAATTGACAGAAACAAAACATGGTCCAGTTGGTACACATTTGATAATCCAGGCACAGATGGAATTACACGAGGGGCTGAGTTAAAGACAAAAAGAGGAACTCTACTTCGAGCATTCAACAACATTTGCCCTCTTCCTCTCTCTTAAAGTACTTCAACCCGGGGAGGATGTTCGAGCAACATTATATTATTGGGCTACGCAGCCGCTGCCGGGAGAAGTTGGCAACACCGGTCGTGATGTCAACTGTCATCGATGCTAAGTATTTACGCCGACAGAACCTTTCTGGACTTTTGTTGTTGACGCGTTAGTGGAACGTCGTCCTGAATTTTTATTTTTGCAAAACCTAGTTTTATTGCGTTTAAATTGTTTAATTTCGGCGGCATGTTATCAATTTAGTTACGCGAAGTTCAACGAGTTAAGTGAAAATAGAAATACCAGTGCCAAACACGAAATTAGCACGTTATAAACAAATGTTCCATGGGGTTGGAGAAAAATCGTCGCCATTTTTTCTGCAACCTTCACGCATTAAAAATTATTTCAAACGATTACAGTATAATAGTGGTAGTTCACTATTAGTACGAGAAACTGGCTAAATTGTCCTATATTGCTGACAGAAGCCATAACTAAGAAAAAGAAAAAAAGAAAAAGAAGAAATTTTTCTTTTTAACCGACTTCAAAAAAGGAGGAGGTTCTCAATTCGTCGCGTATATATTTTTTTCTTGTAAAATTATTATAATAAAACTTAAAGATACTACAGTCCGCGTTTAATTAGTTACCTATCTAACCAAAGGGAAGCGCTATCCCCTGAACAACGGTATAAATGTTATGTAATGTAGATAATATTGCCGTCTTGATGTTTAAGACGAAGGTTTTCTCGCGGTGTTTTCCTTTACCGTAAGCACATAACACATTTCTTAGAGAAAAAAAAATTGGTACGCGGTCAGCCAGGATTTGAAACCACCCTTTGAACTGAGGTCGGGGTATCTACCATTAGACCAACCGCTCCAGAGGTTAGATAAACGCTTAAACAATGTATTTAAGTACTAAATATTAATCAGACCTCAAGGCATGTCCCAATAAACGAAGCTTGTACCTACTCAGTAACCAGTATAAATACTAACTGGGTTATCTAAACTTCTTCACCTAACAAGAGATAATGATATTATAACATAACAAATGTTGGCTAATTTTTGTTTCGACCTATGGAATTTTACAACGCACACTCAATTACTTATTTCTTCTTGTTATTTTCAGAATTTAAAGAGCAAAAATCAAATATTTGATCATTTAGACAGTTTATAAAAAGTATATAAAAATTTCAAACTCACACGAATTAAAGTCATAATTATTTTTCCCGGGTCTTATTCGCGTTTTATTATTTTTAAATTATCTTACCTCGACGTTTCGATCATGTTACAATGATTTTGAAAAAATAGAAACATGTGTTTTTAATTATTTTCTATCGCATTTTTAAATCATCGTGTTTTCACGATTACTTTTTTATTTATTATTCTCAAGTTAAATGGGGCAAAAGTGGATATAGCTCGCTCTTAAGAGCAAATACTGTGATATCGCTAAGTAGGTACCTACCTATAAAACAAACATAAGAGATGACAGTGAAAGCACTCAGAAACACAAGGCGTTCAATTGAAGACTATTTGTAAGTAATTTATCGATATGTCCTGCCCTTGTCGCGAGTTGACCTCACACAATGTCCCACTGTAGTACAATTTTAGACGACTTTCCATTTCGATGACGTCATGGTGGCCGATAAGTTTGCATCTTGAATGGACTTTGCATTCGCCTTAATGCACCGGTCAATGACATATTGTTTTGGTGAAACCAAAGGAAATATTGGGCCCTACCATGATGTCGACAATAAGTCGTCGCGTTGTCGTTCAGCTAAAAAAAAATAAAATTAAAAACACATCAAATAATTAAAAAAAAAAAAAACTCCAAAAAAAAAATTTTTTTTTAAATTGTCTGTGGTTTTTAAACGTAGTCGGGGTGTTTTATATTTAAAATTTACTTTATTTTATTGAACGACAAAAGGACGACATAGCAACGACAAACGAGCATAGTAGGGCACATTATATTTATTGGTGACTAACTGCGTCCCGCGGTATCACCTGTGTAAGTCCCGGTCCTGCGGGAATAACGGGATAAAATGTAACCTGTGTGTTATTCCCGGTATCCAGCTACCTACATTAAAAATCACAATCGGTTCAGTAGTTTTTGCGTGAAAGATTAACAAAGTTACATTACATACAACCAAACTTTCGCATTTATAATATTAGTAAGATTAAACAAGAAACACTGTTTTGGCGTTTACGAGAGTAGCTACCCATAGTAAACTAGTATGAGTTTTTAGTTTATCAATCCTTCGCCTTAATTCCAGAAAGAGTTCGCATTTCCAAGGCCTATTAAGAGTACGCTAAGCCAAGCCTATAATCCTCATTAACAAAGACTTTTTAAGACTGGAGAAAAAAGCCTTAATTAATCCCTAGAGTTCAAAAACCCTTCGGTCGTAAACTGAGCGGGCGTCCTATAAAAATAGTGTTGGTCCTGCAGCTTTAACGATCTCGGGTTTTTATAACACCTATTGCTATACCACAGTTTATTGTGCAATGTTCGTTGTGTATACTTAATCGGGGCTATTAATAAACGCGTACTAAAGTCGTACTAGTTAGAACGTGTTTTAATTAACTCTGTAAACTTTGAATGTTAAAGTTAAATTGTAGATGTTTATCGTGCCATGTTTCATGATTGTGTGGTCAAAATTACTATAGTGTACTGAGCACTTCAAAATTAAACTTTTTAAATTGGCGCGAATTCTTAACATTGTTACATTTTTTGTCTGAATCGCGTACTGTTATTTATCTTAATTTTACCACGCCTTTTCAACTATGATTTAATAGTCTTTAATAACTTTTTTTTTCATAACAAAAGTCACTTATTACGATAGTGAATTATCGGCGAAAGAGACTTTTTGCAAAAGGAGCATTCGGCGAAAGTGTCAAAATTTTGTCAGTGACGTGCGAAAGTGACTTTTTGCGCTAAGACTTATAAGTATTGCACATTACGTCATATAATTCTCAGAAACTTCTAAATCCGTAACCAATTTTTGATATATTTTAAAGTGTTTCCTACACTTGGATGAATATACTTAAAGAAATGCTTTCCAAAAAACTTCGCACCCGACAGGACTTGAACCTGCATCTCTGGGGATCCGTCCCAACGCCTTTTCGAATTTGGCCACGGATGCATGTTCAATCGAGTCGAAATTAAGGATTACATTTCTTATTGTTTACGTTTTTCGTAACCAATTTCAAGAGAACCATTTTCTTATAACAGACAGGAAATTAAATGAAATAATCAAACGAGCAAAACGTTGATGTTCGATAATATAATAAGCATGTGTCGAAATGAAACTGTAAATAAGGTTTTATGATTATGTGTGTTCGAAAATTTTGTCCCAATTTGCGATGATTCAACGTTTTTATTAGCCTGTTGTAAGTCTGCAGGTGAAATTATTGGTTCCGAGGAAACGTATCGAGGGATTATATCTGCACCCCGCGGTTTCACTCGCACACGTCTCCGATCCCTAGTCTAGGCGATCACCTTTTGTTCTACGACTTTTGAAAATACAAACCTTTTTTTTAAACTTTTGAGGTTATGTTTCACTGAACAAACAGCTGCTTTTGAAAATAAAGGTAATTGAAGTTTTAATTGGAGTACATCAAACGAAATGAACATAAGGTCAATGACCTCGAACTCTCAGAAACAGCTGATTTTCAAGTCAACTTTACACCTAATTTTTTTGAAAAGTACTTCAAATTTCCAAAAGTGGTAGAACAAAAGTTGTTCACCTAGACGTCTAAAACAACCCCCTTTCGGATTAAAAGGGCTTACCCGTTACACCTTGTATATCCACAGGCGGCTAGTCTTCAATCTTCTACTGCAGACAGTGTGTCGAGAGGATGATGAGGAGGCCGATAATTTATGATGCGCAAACGATTGTGTTCGCCCAAAGGCGGCGAGTTAATGTGTCAGTGGTTAGTTCGATATTCAAACTTTATAGATTGTATGAAATCTACCCACAAATTGTGTTTTCTTACCAAAGGTACCCTCAATTCTAGTGATAAAAATATTCAAACTAAAATAACCTGTTTCACAAAGGAACATACTCCCAAAGATGAAATGTACCTTCATACTTATTTCATCATCATAATAATTTTCCAGGCTTTATCTAAATGTTCGGTTAGCGTTACTTATTTACGATACATAAAATTGAATAAAACCTTCTTTTAAAAAAAACAACTAATTGTTATCAACATAAAAAAACTAGTAGCAATTGGAGAAGGTAGAAAATTTAATGTAACGTTTTATAATTAAATTTGATATTTTCAATAGGAACAATATTTTTTATTATTTAACGCAATAAAAAATCAAATAAATTCGTTGCTATAATAAGTACTTACCAGAAAGGGTTTTACGATTTCTCTTGAAAGAATATTCAACAATATTATTGGTATTTTCTGTTTAAAATATAGACATGAATGTCGTACATAAAAAGACAAGTCATAACTTTGAAATTTTATTCCAAAAAGCAGTTATCGGGTTATCACTTTTTTAGTACGGGTCTCATAATAACACCGTTTCGGCATTTGTGGTATAATGAATGCCGCCATTTGAGCAATGAATTTTTCTAAATAATCATTGTGTAACACGCTAAAAGCGGTGTCGGTTTAGTGGTAGATATGACTTTCATTTCAAAGGTCGTGGTTTCGGATCCCAGCTGACGCGTAGCTCTATAATATTTTTTATGTTTTAATAATATTAAACAATGTCATACTATAAAGGAACCTTCAAAAAGGCTCTTGGTTAAACTTCGCCGCGACGCGATTGAATTTTTAAAGATGGATTTTTCCTTTAAAATATGTAAGTATAGTAGATATGCCTGAGCAATATTTTTTTTACGAAATGTTAAAAAAATGTTTAAGTACCTGTAATTTGTTACTTAAAATATCTCAAAATAAATACCTATAAAGGATATCCAGTGTTTCCTTCTGTTTTTAATTGTCTCAGAAACAAACAGACAGACAGACATGAATTTTAAAAATTATCTAATTCTGTTACTACTTTTCCTAAGTCCCCTAGATTTTTTTTTTAATTTACTTCGAAGTACAGACTTTTTTCCTATCTTCCTTTATTTTAAGTATAAAGATATTTTACTTTATTTTTTTGAGCGACAAAAAACGACAAAACAGTGACAAACAATAATGGTATCGCGAATTATCTGTAAAATGACAATGTTTAAAATAATAAAGCCATCTATTTTTAAGAAACAAAACTACCCAGTAGACTCAAAACATACCTACTTTCAACCAAACAGAAAAAAAACGTACAAAAACCGCCCACATGTTTGCCGACAAAGCTGAATGAATAACTCAATCTAACACATCAATATTGTATCTATTGTCCCAAAATATCCCAGAAACTGATCTAATGGACGAATTTTTTGTCCCAAATTGTGACCAAAATGACCGACCGGGGCAATCGGTCCCATAAAACTGAGTTCCGGTCATAAATATCCCGTACTACCCCCGACATCCTGTTGGTATTGTCGTGACCACGACTGTTTGAATTTAGAACAAATTATTGGAAAATGTCCCGCGGTTTTGCTGCAAATGGTCACCGCTATTTTATTTTCTATGGAAATTTTACGTAATATGATCCACATGTATGTTGGTATTGTTGGTGCCTTCGCAAAAAACACAAACTGAATCGAAGATCTCCACATCAACACAACAATCTGGCAAGATTTGGCTCTCCTCGTCCTCATATTTATTAATGATTTGTTTATTGAAACTAATAAATTATATTTGAAACAAGTTTATAGTTTATTTATAGTTTTTATAGTCATTTTAAGTTTAAGTTTTGTTAGTAACCTAAAAATAACATCAATCATAATAAATCAAAATGTCAAAATAATAATGAAATGTCAATAATAAATGAAATCAATAAAATACAAAAATACAAATCCAAAAGAAAAAATACAATTAACAACACCTTAAAACTACAAACTACAACTAATTATAAATTCTTTACAGTTGCAACTAATAAGATCTACGAGGAATAAATAGAATGGAGATCTAACTTCTCTATTAAATTCGAAAAAAAACATGTTCCACGGTCACACAGCAGCAGATGCACACACTGACATGTTCCGTACAGTATTACTTAAATATTACGTATGATCGACAAATAGCGACGACAGTCGAACAAGATCCGACTAGCCTTCCTCACAGCCATATTATACTGAAACGCCACTTAAAGTTTAAGCGGCACTAAAATAATTGAGCATCTTCTAAATACAAAACTAGCACGATTTTTTTGATTTGAAGAGCTGCATAAATCCGTATACAGATACGCTACTCGAACTTCGAGTTCTACTCAAACAATCAAGCAGCTCTCAAACACGAAAAAACATAAAATAATATTAAATTTAGAAGCAGCAAGCAGAAAGCAATTTAAATATTTAAGTACCCCTCAAATTATGAGTAGCATTTCTGTATTCGGCCGTTAGTAACTTATTTCAGTTGTTCATCAAAAAAGGGGGTAATTTATAAATAAACCTATGACAACACTAAGGAACAGTGTCACCTAACAAAACATACTCCGACGTGTAACTGGATGCGAGTTCAAAGCGTGTTACTTCGGATATACGCCACCTGTTTCTGTTTTTAAAGAAAACAATTCATTTTTGTCTACGATTTCATGAACGATTTACACCGTGTCATTGTTCTAGGGCAATACAGTAGTGAAATAGTAAAGAGGAATTTCGGTAAAGTGACTTTTCATAGAGGATGAAAAACCTCTTTTGCACCCCTAAATGTAAAAATTATTTTTCTGTAATATGTATGTCTCGGAATAACGGGATAAAAAGTCTATGTGTAACTCCAGTTTTCAGCTGCCTATATTCCAAGTTTCATCGTAATCGGTTCAGTGGTTTTTGCGTGAAAGAGTAACAAAGTCACATACATACAGACATACATACTTGCAAACTTTCGCGCTTATAATATTTTTATTACACCGTGGAATACCCTTAAATGAGATTTTCAAACTTTTAGATTATTATTAACTATTTATTGTGCAAAACTATACCGAAACAACAGGAAATAACTCAATAAAGTTTTCTCTAATGATCCTAAAACGCCTTCAGACCAAAATAAAATCATCTAAAAGCCTAATCAGTGTATCCTTCAATCAATCAACCGGCAAAGCTCGCAGGCCAACGCAGAGAAAAGACTTTGTGTCGGACGATAGTAAGGATTATAAAATTACTAGGATTTATCGCTCCCATATAATATATCGATCTAAGACCTGCTACAGACTGCTACGATTTATCTGTGCAATCCATTTGATCAAGGACCCATTCTAACATTTTTTCTTATTGTGGTATGAAATACCAAAAATCATACTCATCATCATCATAATGCTTCATGCTAAGGCTGTGTCCATTCAGGCATACCTACCCTTTTTAATTACATAAGATTTATATTAACCTATGTCCTTTGTATGTTGTTGAATTGTGTGCTTGTCTGATTAAACTACTTTCTTTCTTTCTTTAATAAAATCTATAGTCTACAACGACCCTCAGCCTCGCACGCACAACTTGCTTTTAATGAGCGCAGGTTAGCACGCACGCGCAGCGCAGGCGCAGGCTGTGAGGCGGCGGTTACTCCGCGCATGCGCGATCGATCGCTCCTGCTACCGTGCAGCATCACCACACACGCGACCTCGCATGACCACACACATTTTTATAACAAGTATTTTTCTTATTAGGGCGTTTTACAGTCGATTTGAGAATTAGTTAATTTTGTATGGTGTTGGTAATTTGATTTTATATTTTTTATAAGTCTCGGCGGTGGACACATCTTACTAATATTATAAACGCGAAAGTTTGTATGTAAGTATGTATGTATGTGAGGTTGTTACTCTTTCACGCAAAACTACTAAACTGATTGCGATGAAACTTGGAATATAGGTAGCTGGGGACCTGGATTAACACATAGGCTACTTTTTATCCCGATATTCCCGCGGGAACGGGACTTACGCGGGTGAAACCACGGGGCGCAGTTAGTATGTATAATATGGAGCGTCGTCGCGTTGTGAATTCCTTTGACATTACCACAAAAAACAGACGCAAAACCCTGTTACCTATTCAACCCAAAAAGCAGTTTGCATTGCCTCTTGGGATAACAATACATATTGGTTGAATAAATCCCTTTCGTCACCACAAACTAACACTAATAATTGTGAGGAAAAAAATTCAACTTTACCACATTCAATTTTTTTTACCGATGATAGTCTTTTGCTAAAGGTTTAAACCTAACAATAAACTATGGTTTAGCTAGGACTTCGCTTTGTAATAACCCCCCGTTAAAAAATATACCTACAGGTTTGAACTAAACAATTTACGTAACTTCAACACAAACAAATATAATTACTGTAACCTAAACAAATCGCTTTATACACAATTTAAAAAAAGCGTATCAAATTCAAATCCTTAAAAGTATTTCTAGATGTAAACCTGACAATATATTATGGTTCGGCTAAGACTTCGGTTTGTAATAATACCACAATCGACCAGTTAAAAGATTACGTAACTTTAACAAAAATAAATAAAACTGTAACCTAAACAAATCCATTTACACACAAATCCAAAAAAATACGTCTCAAATTCAATTACAAAACGTTTATATTGAGAAACGTCTGTGTTTACTTCGAAAACATAAAGATCGGAAATCAATGTATCGAATGACATAATCTGTTCCAAAATACGGTTGTCGTTACATGAAAATCTTTGGTTGAAATCTAGCGGTGTTGGATTCCCATAGTACGATGCTGAGGATGCGTTTCGGATATTTACGCCTCTATCGATTTTATTGTAACTAGTGGGCTAACATTAGTAAAAAACAAGATTCCGCCCGGACCACCAAACAAACAAACAAGAGTTGTGAGTGAATAAAAACGTAGGGAAAAAGCTCATGAAAATAGAGTCATTGCTTTACATTTGCAGCAACGGGAATTCAGTAATTTTAAGTACTTATCTAATATTAATACGGATAAAGAGTATTTTCCTTTCATAAAAATTCAAGATTTTGTTAGTTTGTAATATTTGTAATTAAAAAACATACTATATACTATACCTACTTGGTTTCATCAGATCGTTGATAAAAATGAAAATGTTGATATCTGACAAAAAACGACACAGACCTTTTGCATTCATAAACACACTCAATTGTTTTACTTATGACTGTTGCGTGATAAAAAATTATTTTATCTTAAGGATAGTAAAACATAAATTCTCGAATCGCATTCTCAACATCGTTCTACTCTAATATTTAACGCTTTGGTCTAATACGTCAGTTTACCTTATTATCATGTTTATTATAGAATTTATTATAAATATTATATTTCCTACATCTGATAAAGATGTCCGAATATTTTTGTGAAGATATATCTTCTGTCATCTAATGAAGATCACTTGTAATTATTCAAAATAATCTATGGAGATAATTTTAATAATTTGGTATTGTGTGCTTCTACTTTAATGATTAACTTGTTTTCTGTTAAATAACGGCCGAATATCGAAAAGCAATATAAAAATGTTGAGCAGCTAGTTTTGGCTTTTAGGCTTACCTAGTTGTTTTGTTTGTGGCTACTATGTGATGTGTACGACGTCCTACAAAATTGAATTATTTGAATTGAATGTTGACTATTTATGTCAATATTCATGACATGAAGCAGCAGCACATGACAATCTAAGATAATTGATTGGAATACGCTTTACTTTTCGGGAACTCCATAACAACTATGGTAAAGATTAATATTTAGTTTTAGTTCCGACACCTGACTAGTATCACTGCGTTTCATGCTGTGTGCAGCGTGTAAACAGCACCACCCTCCCACCGCTGTTTGCATGCGACATAAAATTAGTTATTACACCATTCATTAACCGTGCATCGACGCGTTTCAGCTTCAAAAAGCCATCATCAGGAACATAGACTCCGACTGAACTGTATAGGCGACAATATTTAATTAGTAACAACGCCATTCACAGGACATTGTTGACTCGCCGACAGCTGGAGCAAGAGACCAGGTCAGTCCAGTCTTCGGTCCTCTCCAGTCTCTTGGTCTTGTCCCATGGTTCTATAGTTGTTATCTCTGATAGCCAGTTAGAAGCCCTAGAGCGACTTGACAATTCTAAACTTAGGCTAAACTTACCTAAGTAAGACACACCACTAGGTATACTAAAAGAAGAAGAAGAATTGGTGGGAACCGCTATGGGAACAAAACTCCTTGACGCCAAGATTGTAAGCGCCGATAATGAGGATGATTTCACCAATCATGATCCAACATTCTAATTAGGGATCAACACAATATGCCACACACGTCGCTCATCGTCAATCTTTTGTCTTTGCTACAAATAATATGTAGGTAGGTACATACCATGGTCGATGATTTGATCCACAATAGGTATGTAGGTTCTTATAGGAGGATGCGGGCGTTTCAATAGAGCTTTATATTTATATGGGAATTATGAGGAACCTTTTGAGTTTTTGTGGTAACATCTGGTGTAAGCTAAAAGTATTAAGCTTGAAGTATTTTATATTCATTTATGGTGTAGACATTTACTATATCTATGTTATTAATTATTATATCTTAGTTAGATATCTAATTGTACTTAGAAGAAAAAGTAACAGTTAATTAGAGGAATTCAAGCCATTATGTTTTAAAACCATTTGAGTATTATATAATTCTATTATAATATTATTGTTATTTCTATTAGGCGGCGCCAGCGCAACGCAAGCACCAGGCGGGTGATCGGTCCTCTACTATTGGGACCATTTCCCCAATTTATTGGCGTCATTGCTTGAATGGGTGAAAGAAATATCTCAACACTAGGTGAGACACACTACACGATAAAAGAAGACGAACTGATTTCATACTTTATTTTCGTTCAATACATTTATCTAGATGAATGGAGTATGTTGGAATGAGATAGGTACAAATGACATAAAACAATGAAAGACAGTAGAACAACAAAAGAAATACGATAAATTATTTAACAAAACACAATCTTGCCATGAACAAGAATCAATTGATGTCAACACCAACAGCATATCATTAATAAAAGAAACACCTCAAATGATGCGGAGCAAAGCATCGTTTGTTAAACAAAGAAAAACATAAAAATATACTGTCACAGGAATATAAATATCTATACGAAGTGGAACTTACGACGTACCTACAGAATGTCCAAATAAAACGAACACACAAGTTCACACAACTACAAAGTGTAAAATACAAATCATAGCGATGAATCGATTTTTGTAACAAATAGTTGTTAGTTACTTATTTATTTACTTTCGTACGTGTCTATCACTTGAAATGCTTTTGCAAAGTTGTTAGTTGTCAGTACACAACTAAAATAGTCGTTATAGTTGTAGTGGTTGTACTAACAACAGCTATTTGTTACGAAAACAAACTGCTAGCCAGTGAAAGCAATTCATTAGTAAAAATCATTAAACCAAACAATATAAACAAGCTATACTTATAGTGAACTTAACGTATTAGTACATCTGCCTAATAGAATTTAATTAGTAGAAGAAGTCAATGAATCAGCCGACACTGAACTCAGCAACTCTTTGACGGAACATAGTGTCTTAAAATAATCCATCGTGTCCAACCCATTGTGGTTCTATATTTAACTGTTATTTGAAATACACGTGGTGGCAATTATCACAGACGCTGGCTAAATGAGGCGGTCCGTTGCTGTCGTTAATGAGTAAATCCATCCTGCTGACTGAATTCACCTTTTGGAACAGTTCTGGGTATTCTGAGAAAGATTGGGAAGTGACAAGTTCATAATTTTATTGGAATTGATGCTTGGTTAGTTTTGTTATTTGAAACGTCGTTTTATATACACTTTTAGCCTGTATTTAAATCACTATAAATGTAGGTCGAAGGTGTTATAGGTCGAAATTGGACCCTTAACGCATTCAGTTAAAATGTTTTCATTCTGACTATACCAAATAGGATTGACAAATCTCTATATTGTGAAAAAAAAGAGCCCAGAAAGGGAGCATATTGAGAACATAAACTTAATAGTTTAACGTCAAAAAAGTGGGCGAAGTATAAGAAAAAACTATGGGTTTTCGAAAATCTCTATAATTTGTAAGGTGTTGATCATTTGTGTCCAAACTTCGAAAGGGAATAATTCCGAGCTGATTTTTATTCCATCTCTTTTTCAGTCCATTTTTCTCTTTCTACGATCATCCACTTCTCTATGCCCTAAACCGTTAATTAACGTAATATGGTAATATAACAAAATTCCTCTCTACAACATAACATAACATAGATTCGCGCTATCATCATAAATAATTCCTGAATTAAATTTTATAGTACAGGGACGACACTTAAATAGATTGCACGAGGTGCTCCATCCATCTTCTTGAAAGATTTAGCTGCTCCACATATACTCTAGAAACTGAACTATAACAAAAGAATTAATCATTCACTCATAAACTGTGCATGAAATACAACTGATGTCCAACTAAAACTCCAAGTCAATTAGCTTAAAAATATTAGTTTTTAATTTTCGGTTTCGGTTGTAAAAGATAAAGGCGTACCTCGAGCTTCTTTGTAAGGATATTAATCATTTGAGTTTACCACTAATAAACACATCACAGAAAGAACAAATTCGTTGACACGGAGCCTGTTTTATAGCCAGTATACTCGTAGTATCCTACGTCTCAAACCAAAGATTTTCCATCTGATGGTTAGCCGTATCGATTTGAACATTTTAGATTTCGTACCCAGTTAGTGTATAGATTGATGTTGTCGAGTTGATGCTTTCCAGTGTCCCGCAATAAATTATCATTAAGTAACACCTTGTCCCAACTCACCTGGCCAAGGTTTTACGACCGACGACCGTAAACCGTCCAATGCGAACCTAATCTTATCTAAAAATTTCTACCTGCTCCCGATATAAACTTCGTAAAACGTAAAAAAGCTGTTAGCGAAGTTGAAATAAAAAATAATACACTAATGGAACGGCATGTGCATAAAGGACAGGAGACAAATATGGATTTTATTGCTGATAAACAAGGAGCAGTTTTAATTGAAGCGGGAAATGACAATGTTGGGCGACATTTTGAAATAGACTTGGTTGTTAAAGGAGCAATTGCGCAATGAGAGGGTTTCGTGGCCTTTCAAATGAACTTCTCGGTTTTATGGAGTTGTCCCATAAATGAAGCAAGTGACCACTAATGCTAGTAATACTAAAGGCGTTTGACTAGCGCGCGAATCATAATTAAATTACATATGTAGATGGATTCGGACGATGCCAACGCATTTATTACATCCGATACGCGTAAAGGTACTAAAAATATAAAAATTGTGCTCAACGAATTAAGATTGTTATAGTTTTTTTTTTGCTGTAATTTAAATTGAAGATGATTTGAAAAATATATACAATGAAGAGAAAAACAAACTTTTAGAATATTTCCGTGGGTACTTACACAAGTACGATATCATGGGTTAAAATTTGTGTGTAAATGTTAAAAATTCTTGAACTCAACTTTCTAGCATAGAACTACTAGGTAAACTGTGGTAATCATTATATTTAGTATCAATACTGTTAGCCATAAAAACGACGAAAAGAACAATCTAGGTATATCTATAAAATCCATTGTCCCGAGTGAAGACACAAGAAACTCTGTTTTTTTGTTGCAATGATCATATGATTCACATTGTCACATATTTAGATCCAAAGTGGAATTAGATCAACAATGTACATTATAATATTTACAAACACTAAAATTGCCTCTGTTTGTTAAAATAAATCGGAGTGGCGAGTTCGACTCGTATTCCGATATCTATAGCGCCGAGGGTTCCGTACTCATGTACGACTTTATGTAGTTCTGTAATTATAACCAGAAATTAAAGACCTTTGTATTGTATAGTTGGTCATTCGAACCAGAGGCCTACTTACACTGGTTTTATATTTTGTACGTGGACATCTAATAAAAAAGGTACTTACTGCGCATGATGATGATAATGCGTGGCGTGGTGCATCGCTGCCGACTGTCCCGGCTGTGGGGATGCATGGAACGCGGCGAAGGCAGACGGAAACTGAAGAGGCAGAAACCCACTGCCAGCCCCCACACTGTCGCGTTCTGGCATCATAAGTTGGAAGACCACATCACTTAAAGTTCACCCGTAATAACCTTCCATCTTCACTCACTTTTAAGTCCTTATTTCTTCACTCAGAGTCCGTATCTTTTCTCCACTTAGAGTCCGTATATTTTCTTCACTTAGAGTCCGTATCTTTTCTCCACTAACTTTTAGAGTATTTATCTTTGCTTCACTAACTTTTAGTTCCGGCATCTTATGTGGACGGACCACATAACTAGATTTAAATTTTAACGTTGGATTTAAGTTAACTCTGTTCTAGTGAGATTCATTTTTTTAGTAGGTAGATTTATTGTCATAATTTATGAGGAGCAATTTTTTGTGACTTTTCTTCTTTCATTTAGGTTTATCTGAAACAAGAAGAAATAGATTCAATTAGTATTTTATACAATAATAATTCGACTGTTGAATTTTTGTTCTTAAACCAAGACTACTTTGGTGATAGATACCTAGCGGTAAATGTAGATTAAAAACAATTTTGATAATAAATAGGAATAAAACACATAATCGGCCATTTTGTGGCGGCAGCCATTTGGATCATCAGTTAGAAATTTAATTCAATGGTTATATTATTTGTTGATATTCATCAGACCCAAACGATTAATATTTTAGATCTTTTTCTTCTTTTCATGGGATGGTGTGTCCCACCTAGTATTAGAGTTTTCGGCGACCAGAACCCTTAGTGTGAATTTTTTGGTAAAAAAAAGTGAACGTTATTTTGTATGGAAACTCAAAAAGCGCCCCTAGCGGACGATATAAGTTACCAATTTCTATACAAAATACGCTTTAACTAAACCATCACGTTCGCTTTTTTTTACGAAATAACTCACACTACGGATACTGAAAACTGTAAGGCCTAACGACTGCTATCGGAAATAACAACCAGATATAACAACCAGATTCCGATAAGACGGGATGAAATAAATTCACCATTAGTAATTGCTGAATTATTACCATAGTAATTGCTGAACTACCATCGCACCATTAGTAAAATGTAAAGTAATTGCTGAAAAAATTGATAGCCCTATATGGGGGAAATGGATGCAAATCCATATAGTTAATTATTTTATTGTAATAAAATTATTATTTTTTCTACAATAAGGTTGTGGGCTTGTGTGACTTGAGACTTTGCTCCTTTCACGGGGCTAAAATTGCTTTGTCAAAATGGTTGAATAGCTTGGACTATGACTGTACAGAGAAAATTTTGGAAATTGTATCTTAAATATGAGATAACTTACTATAATTATATTTACTTGTATTTTTACTTTATTTCGTAATATGTGTGTATAAAATGTAAGTAACATTGTTATTGTATTTATAATTTTGGTAATGTGTGTATGTAAGTATATGTGTATATATGTATGTATGTGGTATGGTATATATATATATATATATATATATATATATATCATAGTATATTATATTATTTATCATAATTTTTTGATTAGTATCACAATTATTATGTTGTCATAACTTGTTAAGTTTTCACCTAAGCTTTTGTTTTCATTTAGTAGCTAAAACCTGTATTAGTAATAATCATAGTTCGCCGACGAGGTACATTCTCACTAGTTAATCAATTACTGACATCCACGGCACAGATTTAATCTAGTGTGGATGCCATCGTCAACACTATTCATAAGTACCCTCATCCAGCAAACACTACTGTTACCAACGAATTTTCCTTTAAGTTACTTTACGTTGTTTGTTAACTGTTAGTATGTAGTTTGTTTTGCTGCAATAAAACATATTTAAACATTAGATTTTAAGTACTAATATAGGTAGTCTCATAAGCTCAATTTACTAACGACTCGATGGACACTTAGTCTGAAATAAAGTTATTAAGTATTATTATTATTAGATACTAGATATGCACCACAAAACACATAAACAAAGCTAAGTACCTAAACCGTTTCATAAGCGAAAACAATTATTGTACCTACAAGTTACATAAGTATTATATACTTTACAAGATTGCGTGAATATTAACTCCTTCTTTAATATTTATGTCTCAATCCTAATAGGAATATCCACTGGTTTTACTCGTTATTTTAATGTTTTGTTGTTTATTTGACATGAAATGGAAATTAACTCCATAAAGAACGTACATCCCTGTATTCCATTACTGTGTTTTTAGAAAGCAAAAGTACATTTTAGTATGAAATGGTTTGAAATGTGTTTAATTGAGGTGTACGTTCATCGTGCTTTGATGGAAATATAGTTAAAAAAAAGTTAATAAGAATTAATACTGTTTTTTTTTTCAAAATCAATAATTATTACAAATACAGTCAACGTCGTATTCTGATTAACAAACAATACAACCTTTTTACCATGGCAACTTTCTACGCCCATGGAATCTCGCAGACTAGCGAATTTAAGTCGGCCGATTATTCAGACGTCTATGCTAAAATTTGTGTGTCACCTATGCATTACAACAGCTAGTACCTAATAACATAAATAAATAAATCAGTAATGTTAATAAAACTTATGAAATATTTCTTGTTTTTATTGCTCAAGGCATTTTTAAACTTAGATTTTTTTTTTGGCAATTATTGAAAATATATCTCCTTGCGAAATTATTTCTAATGACTAAATGTGAATTAAAACATAGAATAATTAGTAGAATAGCATTTAAGGTGTATATGTATGATTTGATTTGTACCATAAAATATATTATCTCTTTAATTGAAACATAACAAAATATGTTTTTTGTTCAGTTTTCACGATGTTAATTGAAATTAAACTCACTTTCCGGTTTTGATTGTATTGCTTTTATTATTTTCAACATTGTTGCAATGACGTTCCTACGTTTAGAAGCCTTTACAGGCTCTTTTCTCAAGGTAGATTGCATAAAAGCAACGCGATTTTAACCGAAAAGTATTTCATCTGTGGAAACCCCTTTAAAAGTCAGTTGCTCATAAAAATATTACAATTCTTACAAATATGGTAACCATACAATTTAAAATTTAAAACGTTTTTATTTTTTGTTAGTATTCATGCGAAAATTCATTAAATCATAACTCCATCTGTTTATCACTTGTACCACCGTTTAAGGACAAAGAAATATCTCAAGTAATTAATGAAGATGTGATTGTTCCGAACGTTGTTGACCAAAGGCCACTAGTCTCGGCCAGTATCGATAATCCGACATATCGATAATCGATACTCATTTTCATTGAATGAGATTTACGATGTATATGTATGCGAAATTGGCGGGCGTTTCCAGTGTCGAGTTTTATCGGCTATTCATTCGAATTGTGAATTTTGAATGGAACGAATTAATGGGGTAATTTTTTAATCGTTCGTTTTTTGTACTGTGTCAAACAATTTTACTGGCGCACTTGCCCATTGTTTTGAGTTTATGATACCAGTTTTTAAACGCATAAAAACTGAGATGAGGTGTTTCCTTTGATTTGTAAGGGGTTTTTTTTAAAACAAAATGGATTTATACGAGTGCAGGTTATGACGATTTTAATTATTTCTACTTGGTTAAACGATCTTACTCGTATTTCTGGAAAAATATCGACTTAGTTTTTTCTTCTGTTTCTCATCTACCTTGAAAAAGGGAGTCTGAAATAGGCTCTGAAACGTTGGATCGGCTTTGCCACGATGCTGGTAATAAAAACAACGCGATTAAAACCGTAAAATGAGTTTTATTACAAAATATCGACTTATTACAGACCGCGTCCCAACACTACCCCTAAAATGAGTAGAGAAATGCGTCCACGCATACCTCTTTTCTTGATACGGTGCTTAATTACAATTTAATTGTTTTAGTCGACGAATTGTTCTGGAATCTTCTCGGAAAAGATGTGAACTGGAATGACCACGTTTCGAACCTTACGGTTGAGTGTCACTTATGAGTTTTACTTTAAGCACGACTACTATAGTTTTTTTTCTTGCAGGTATAAATAATTTGGTTTTTAAATTTTGCATGTCAAGGAAAATAATATTTGTTGCAATGAAATTATTTTAGAACTTAGTACACATCACCATGGCATCTGTGAGAACCCTTTACATGGAACATTGGCTATACATAAATATATAAGTTCGGAGAACATCACACAGCGCCACCTAGCTGCTGCTAAGCTATTAAGCTTGTGTTGCGGTGACTAAACAACGAAAATAATACTTACAAACTCTACGTATACCATACGTATAAGATTTTTTTTCTAAGTTTTTTATTTATGTACCGACAATCATACAAACACGATCCCTATCCCGGGGGAATATTTAAAAACACTGATTTTAGTCGTTTTTAACTAGTTTTGCTTAAACGACTTAGTAATACAATAAAACACATAGACTACACAAATTAATCTTAATTAATTTATCAAAGTAATACGAGTACGCATTTTTTATCGATAACAATTAATTTACTACGCCCATCACTAAATTTGACAAAAAAAATTGTTTACTGCTGCAACGAGAATGGATAAATGATGGTTATTATACCAAAAAATAGGTCAATTAATTAAATAGGCCACTTCTTTGCTGAATTAAGCCGTAATAATTACTTTGTTGTGCAGCTGAGAGTGGATTATAGACTACTTATTTTTCTATCGGCCGACAGCTTTATTTAATACAAAACAAACAGGTAAGTAAACAGGAAAACTTAGGTTCCTATTTAAAATACATTCGAAATAGGTAGGTACCTAATATTTAAATTAGAAATTAAAATTACGAATTAAACAATGTAGCGGTTTTACCAATTTGAATAACACAAATAAACATCACAGTCTAGCCGGCATTTTACAGACTCCCTTGATTTGACATATAATCACTAATATTAGGAACGATTTGTATTTTAGTGTGTGTCGATTTAAAAAAATCTTTATATTATAATATGTGACGGTTTCACTGTGTTGTATCCCTAAATAACTTGCAAAAATTGTAAAAATAATTGCTATTGGCTAGTTCCCAAATGGCCATATTCGGTTCACGACCAAGAAGAAAATAAATGCAAACTTTCTACAGCAATTGCACGATGAAACATTTCTCGTCTGTTTTTTCAAAAAGGGTTATTTTGCAAGGAAATTCCTTAAATGATTTCTGGAAAGATAAATATAGCACACAGTACATACTTAGCTTAGCAAATAGCAATGTTGGGATTAAAAATAGCTAATGGCTAGTAGCTATGCACCTTCGTTTAAATTATTTGTTGTTAGTTTTTGATACGCAGCAACTTGAAATGAGAAAAATACGCGACGAATAGAGAACCTCCTCTTTTTTTGAAGTCGGTTAAAAAGAGATGAAAATGGAACAAAAGATGATTTTTATTTTTTATAAACGACTAGCTCGCGGTTTCAGCCCCGTAAGTCCCGTTCCCGCGGGATTATTGGTATAAAAAGAAGTCTATGTGTTATTCCACGTTTCAAGCTACTTATATTCCAAGTTTCCTCGCTACGGGTTCAGTCTGATAGTTTCAACCAAACCTGATAGCCTCAACCATATTTCTCCTTTTAAAAAAAGTCTTAGTTCCTAGTAAAATTTGTATTTTGGAAATAAATGAATGCAGAAGTGGACAATAATCGAATCAAAGAACAAAGTTCACTAACTACTTCTTCTTCTATTTTTGGTGAAGTCGTGTGCTCACCTAGTGTTAGAATCGTCAGGTGGCCCTAGGGCCTCTCTCTAACTTTATCTAACGACTGCTATCAAAGATAGCAACCAGGATCAACTGCTTAACGTGCCTTACGAAGCACGAAGGCGCTCCAAAAAATCACTTTTTGCCAAACAAATTTTCGCTTGCCCATCCAAGTAATGACAGCGCCAAGCGTTACTTAACCCGCACGACCATTCAAAATCGCCACGTGCAGTTAGGCCATTGAGCTACTAGAAACGAAAAAGTGAAATCTTATCACAGTCCTTGAGTTTCACTCGCACTAAACTTGGAACTAAATTAGTATGCACAAATTGAAGACACAATTCCAAATACATACTTAGTTTTAATTGAAGCCATTAGTGCATCCAATCACGGACTCATTCGGTAAACATTATCTTTATAAAGCTATGGTTGTCACAGTGTAGCACATTCAGTTGACAAAGTACTGACATCAACCTTAACACTAGATATTATGGCATCATTCATTCATTCATTCATTTTCTTAGTTTTGGCGTTTTGTCAGCAATATAGAACAATTTAGCCAGTTTCTTGTACTATTAGTGAACTACCACTATTAAAGACGAAAGACAGATGAAACAAGCCACTGAAGTAACGCTACGTCAAATTCAATAATACATCAATTTGTTTACGTTAAACGTGACAATATTGTGTGCGCAGCTTTTTATAAAGAAATATAAATTATCAGAGATTTATGAATTTACGACATTATAATATTAAAAGTGATTGATTATTACTGTATTTTGACTAGAATGTGTTTTATTATTAGTGTTTATTACGTATTTTTATAGAAATGAGCACTCGTTAAATTTCAATATTAAATTTTATAATTTTTTTATAAGTTTTACTACTTTTTCTAAGCCCCATAGACAACATTTTTTTTTATTTACCTACATCCAAGCACAGACTTTTTGTCCTCTCTTCCTTTATTTTAAGTATGGAAAAACAATAATTTTCATGGGTGCTTAGGTACCTACATAACGGTCGTACATAAATTCGATACACAATTGCTAACGCTTTGTTCTCACTTGTTTCACTACCACCCTCTACACTGTACCAGCAGCATAACCAATAAGTCTTGGTAGGACAATAGAATCATCAACATCATTATACAATACAGACGGACATCGCGCGATTTGAACGCGAATTGTCTAATTAGTACTAGTAAAGGTCACTCTGAACATGTGCCAACTGAGTGAATTCTTGGAGATATCTTACAGAAACCAAATGGTGACTACCTGTAGGTATTTTTAACTAGGTGAGCTTGATGTAACTAGATGCTCCTTACGGTTCCACCCGCGTAAGTCCCGATCCTGCTGGAAAATCGAGTATTTCATATTCGGGGTTACTTCTCTTTCGGTCGGTAAGCGGCAGTGAACGGATATAAGCATGGAAGAAGCCTTTCCATACTAACTCACCTCAACTAATAGCGCCAAAACTTACTCAAATACGAAGAATGCATACAGAAACTATATACCACGCTACTAAGCAATTGGAGCTTTGTTTATATTTTCACCAATTGTGTGTTGACAACGAGGACGGCCCGGCAGCAATACGCTGTTCTCTAACGTGATTGGTTCTTTGAATAACCCGATCCGAGTACAACCGAAGTGACAGATTCGTGTCACGGCACACTTTTTAATAATCGCGGGCTATTTTACGTCATTTTGAAACGTAAGGAATACTTCCATGGTTATGTATCCGTTCACGGTAAGCGGCTTTATTGTCTTTTGATTTACTAAAAGAACTAGCTGCACCCCGCGGTTTCACCCGCGTAAGTCCCGATCCCGCAGGATTATCGGAAACAAAAGTATTCTATGTTACTCTCCATTGCTTGAACTATCCCTATGCAAATTTTCATCCACGTTGGTCGAACCGTTTGACCGTGAATTTTACACATCATTTTTTGAAAAACAAAGAAAATATCAGATTTTAAAAAATAGTGAGGATTGCCTATGTTTATTTTGGACTTAAACTTGAATTTTTTTATGAATTTGAACTGAAATAATGTCAATACTACTTACATTTAAAAATTACTTTTTTCTTACATCATTATTTCCAATATGCACATTTACTAATACTTAGCTGTTTTTATATCACAGGCTGCGTAAAAAAAGTTTAAAAAGTCACTGAATGAGAACCTCTTTCTTTTTTTAAGTTGTTTAAAATTTGACGGGTTTGATTGAACGGAGCATTAAAAGAAATTTCGGTCTCAAAGGTCTTTAAATCCACATTAAGACATGTTTCTTTACAATTATTATACTTTCCAATGCCCTTTTAACACCTGCGTTTCATAATTTCCTTTTTTACACACAAAATAATTCGAAAATGGCAACATTGCGCGAATTATTTACGATTTTGTCTTCAGCTGTTGTCGGAAATACCCAAGCCCGTAATAATTGTCACATTTAAAGGAAAACAGTATTTTACGCTTTGAAAATTAAATTGCAATTTTGCATTCAAAAGCAGACCAACGCGAACACTGCAGCAGCAATCGCGAGCAGATCTCGTACTACTGTTATGAAGTTAATTAATGATAATTTCATTTCAAAATTATTTCAATATCTACGCAGTCAATTTTTAATCTCATACTTGACAGTTGTCAAATACCATCTGACACTGCTCGCGGAATCGAAGTTAAGGGCGTACCACAACGCCAAGTTAAATAGAGACAGGGATAGCGCCAGATTTTCAGATGGGTGCAAGAAGGACGTAAAATGAGACTATCCGAAATTTTAGAGAATCAAATAAATACTGGTTGCTCGGCTGGCGCAGGCCAATGAGCTCCTTAATGAGTAAAATTATGTTTTTAAAGAAACAATAGCTATTAATAAAGACGATAAATCCAGTTGACTGTTCATAAGTATTCCCTCCACAACTCCACACATAAATAGTTTATCTTTTTAGTAGCACTCTTGTGCAAAAACGGTCAATCACAAAGAGTTAAGGACTAGAAAGGTAACGCACCGGCTAATCACAAATACTCTAAGTATAAATAGGTAACACAATGGCCAATCACATAGTTTGATTATTACCTCACCCCTGCCCGCAACGGTGAGTTATGTTTTGCAGGAAAATTCGCGGTATGAGCAGTTAATCGGCTTTATTATCTTTGGCTACTAACTACGACACCAAAGCAATTCCGTGTTAAAATTCAAGACACAGTTCAAGAGGACATCCATAAATTACAATGAGTTGACGAGTTCTATGCCTTTGACGGTACCTCTAGCCGATACGTCCGCTAGTGTTGAGGATTGGACACGTTAAGAATTAATAGTTTAACTATACTTATAACTAGCTGGGTCTCGTAGTTTCACCTGCATCATTCCCGACCCCGCTGGATTTTCCAAAAATCCTTTATTTGCCTGTCAATTTCTACTGTTGTCAGACATCCACTGGATAGATGATTGGTACAGCTGTGGTATCATCTAATTAGCATCCACCGCTAGTAGTTGCTAAGTTGCAGTGCATTGCTGCTTTGACGTGACGTGGTTGTTACCGGTGATTACTTCAAAGCATCAATGTAGAATACGAAATATGTTTTTTTGATAGTAAATAGCAACTAGTAGCGGTGCATACTAATTAGATGATATCACAGCAGGTATGTGCAACGAGTGAAAACCTGTAAGTACTGTAAGTGTTAACAGAAGCATTTAAACTAAAAACTGTTTAAGCTTTTAAGCCCTTAACGTCACTAACTTTCATTAGTCACTTTCCCGCGCGTGACTGTACAGAGGCCCGCAAAACCAGCCTCTGTACAGTCACGAACAATTAAAATCATCTGCTTACTATCTAGTCTGACAGCGTGCTCGCAAGTGTACCAGCATCACTAATAAGGTTGACACATTTTGATATGCAACCTCCTTTACAGTATTTTGATGCCGAGAATGTGTCGCGGGAGTTTTCGTCGCTTGGAGGTGCAAAAAGAGCACGCGTGGTCGATATGAAAATGTGATTTTTATTACACGTTACATTACAGCTGCTGAGCACCAGCTCAGTAACTGGTGTTGTAAATTAATGTCATTTTAATTCTTCTGCTTCCTTTTTATAGTGGTATGGTATGACTACCACACAACTATATGAGGAAGGAAGCAAGTACGTTAGATCAAGTTAGAGAAGGAGTCATCCTTTTGTAACTTGACCTTACGAGTGAGTAATTAATAAGTATAAGAACTGGGACCAACGCCTTAACTGGCTCTTAATTGCAAAATAGTTCAGTTATTAAGTTATTCATTCAGTCAAACAGTCAGGACTTTGAATTTTATATGTATACTAGCTGCGGTTTCACCCGCGTAAGTCCCGTTCCCGCGGGAATATCGGGATACAAAGTAGCCTATGTGTCATTCCCGGTTTCCAGCTACCTATATTCCAAGTTTCATCGCAATCGATTCAGTAGTTTTTGTATGATTGAGTAACAAACACACATACATACATTCATACACACACCCTCACAAAGTTTCAGCTTTATAATATTAGTAGGATACAATAAGTGTACAATAGCTTTAAAGCTTCCGAAATGCATTATATATATCGTACTTTTTACTAGATTTACTATTGGGGACCTGTTACACGTAAATTTAATTTATGTTTCTACTTTTTATTACCGTTTCGGCGTCAGTTTGTTAATGATTTGACGCTTCTTGTTACCGAAAAATAATTTGTCATACAATTTTACACTCTAAACTTTACGCGTGAAGTTTTTTTTCGGTTACTCATTAAAAACGGTGAAACAATATTCGTAGCACGAAGGATGTTAACTTTAAGGCCTTTGCAGACTATGAACTTTTTGTCGACTGATATTTTGTTTAGGCGGACAATTCATGTCTAATCCATGTACCGCGATCGTTTCTTGTTGCTTTGTCGATCTTTAGTTGCTCAAAAAAATTAAGTTAATTTTAAATAAAAAATACTACCACTACTTTTAAAAACCACTTTTTTTAGGTTGTTTTTTTTTTTAATTATATAATGTGTTATTTTAATTTTTTTTTAGTTGAACGATAACGCTGTGACTTTGCGACGACTCATGACATCATGGACATTATGGAAGACATCATGGTAGGGCAGAATATTAAAAATTGATTTAATTTCGTATAAACACCTATTGTAGCTGCATTTTATATTCTTTAGAGTTAAGTAACATACGCACCTATAATATGTCAGTTTTTCAATATCCAATTTATGTTTACCTAGCTGCGCCCCGCGGTTTCACCCGCGTAAGTCCCGTTCCCGCGGGAATATCGGGATAAAAAGTAGCCTATGTGTTAATCCAGGTCCCCAGCTACCTATATTCCAAGTTTCATCGCAATCGGTTCAGTAGTTTTTGCGTGAAAGAGTAACAACCTCGCATACATACATACAAACTTTCGCGTTTATAATATTAGTAAGAAGTAAGATGTGGATAAGAAAACAATAATTAGGCTAGCGCTAAAAGCTTGTGCTTAATGTAGAATCGATGTCTGATATATACCTATGTATTATGTAATTTGAGAAATCTTCTAAATACTTATACTAATAAAGGAAGAGAGGACAAAAAGTCTGTCTTGGAAGTAAATAAAAAAATAGTGGTCTAGGGGGCTTAGGATAAGTAGTAAAATAAATTATACAATTTTTTAAATTCATGCTGTCGGTTCCTTATACAATTAAAAACTACAAATCCGATTGAAACCTGGTTTTCAATGTTGGATAGTTCTATTTTCGAGGAAAGTCGTGGTATACTTTGCATCGAAATCCAATTAGTTGGACCCGAGTAACGAACGAAAAAGTCCAACCGGTCGAGTGGTTCTCGAGCATCCCGCGTCCGTGATAACGCGTTTTTCACTTTCGCGGGTGAAACCGCGGAGCGCCTAATAAGAGTCATAGCTAATAAATAAATATTTCATTGATTGATTTGATTTTTTTAATCGTCAGACAAAAAATCATCACCGTCTGTCGGTTCCTAAATCACAAAACATAAAAGTCGAAACAATAAAATTTCTAGGTGAAACTTATTTATTTACATTATAATTTATTTCTATAACATCGATTGGTACTGTTCGGTATTGGTAGTCATTTTCTGAATTTATAAGCTACCGACTGTTTTTACGACTTCATTTTTATGGTTTCTGTTTTAGGGGACTATAAATTAATCCTAGTGAAGAATCAGCGCTGAATATCAAGTGGTTAGTATAAATTTTGTATTGTTAGAACCCAATTATAAGGCGAGGTAGTTAGGCTGTGTTTTCGTGTAATTTATGTTGCTATAAAAGTTTAACGTGGTTGAATTTATTAGGCCTAGGACATTTGAGGAATTATAAGATAGACGGCCGAATACAAAAGCTTCAGTTACTCACAACTTCAGTTTTACTTAAAAAGTTTAGCAGCTCTCAAACTCAAAAATAACCATAGACTCAAACTCAGAAACTGCTCATAAATATAATGCTTTATTCAATGATGACATACCGACTGTGCCGTCCCAAATAATTTGTGATTTAAAAGCATAGTTTTAGTAGGAGTCTGAGAAGATGCAACCGGAAACATCGCTTATATAAGAGAGATCGACTAATACCCTACTGGTACCTACATTTTTATTTGATTTATTTATCATAATTACAACAAAAATTTCATAACAAATACATAACCTATAAATCACCATGTCTCCAGCTACCTATATTTCAAGTTTCATCGCAATCGGTTCAGTAGTTTTTACGTGATTGAGCAACAAACACACATACTCACAAACTTTTCTTTATAATATTAGTAGTATAGGATAGGGTAGGATGAAAGCTCAAAAAATGTTATGTATGAATTATATTTTCCAGCATTAAACAGGCATACCTACTTACTCGTAAAATGTACCTACATTTAACGATTATTTACGACAAGAGGGTTTGAGGGTCATCCAGAATTGATATTATTTCAGGAACAAATAAATATAAAAATGTAACAACAAATATATCAACACTCTCAATATTGAATACTATAAAATTGTTACAGTCTTTGGCATGCTTCCATAATAGATCTTTCAACGGGTTTGCGCTGTTCATTTCGTTTTTTTTTCGCGTTTCTTTTATATTTTCGATTCTCGACATTTCACGGTCTTCACAGACCTCTCGATTGAGTCAGACAGATCAGATACCCGCGGGAAAACGGGGCGATGCTAGTAGAAGTAGGTAGTGAATACTAGTAGTCATTGCTAGTGTGGTGTCTAAATGTGCCTACTCTACGAAGATGCTTTTGGTCGCAATAACTTTTTTACAACATCGTCGACCTTATCGTTGCTTCCCATCAGGTGAGATGAGGTCAAATGCTAGCCTATTAAGTATAAAAAATAACTTCTAAAAAACCTTTTTAAACCTCCTGTTGAAATGTAAAAAAACCTAGGTCTACCCATAAAGGAGTTAGAGGGGGGTCGAAAATGGCGCGCAGGGCTTCAGGCGCAGGGCAGGGAGAAAAGGATGGTACGGCTACGGCCGTGCCTTTATTGCTCGACTTGGAATTTCCTTAGCTCCCGCGTGTTAACGCACCTTTGAGATGAAAAAAATGTAAATCCTGAACTCCCTGTCCTCTGTATACCTAATATTTAAAAATACAGATAAGTTCATTACTATGCCAGACAACATTCCAAAACACTTACATAACAAAAATATTAACATTCCTTTTCATACATTTTACATATTTGTTTAAAAAACCGTTTCAAATTTAAACCTTCAGAACGAATTTCTGGACTAAACAATCACACGAACTGCAGGGAAAAGGCCTTAAACCAAACTAAACTAGGTTAGTTTAGCTTAGCTATGCTTAGTTGGGCCAGTTTTTCTTACATATGCTTCCACGGTAAAGTAAGCCTGTGCCTAGCTAAGCTCACTTGATTAAAAAACTGGCGAGCTAAGCTTAACTGAGCTAAAAGTTTAGCTCCACATACCTACTTAATTTCATACTTATGCGTCCACAGCAAACTATGCTAGCTATGCTCATTTGTTTGAAAAACTGGTAAGCTAAGATACTAACTTAGTTGAGTTAGTCTGTAACCATACTTTTCTATCTGTCAACGCCTGACAACAGTGGAAAATGACTGGCACTATGCAGTACATTGCTGCTTTGAGGTAATCACCGGTAATAACTACGTTACGTCAAAGCAGCGAAGTACTGCATAGTGCCTGTCATTTTCCACTGTTGTCAGACATCCACTGAATAGATAATATGGGTGCTAATAAAGCCGCCCTTTACCAAATTATACATTTTTTCTCATTTACGACAGGATCACAAAAAAACTAGGTATAATTATCAAAATCGCTTCAGCCGTTCGTGAGATAAACACAAACTCACAAACAGACACCTTAAACTTATAACACCCCTTTTTTCCATCAGGGGTTTATAAGATTTTAAAATTCAAAACAAAACGCCCCATAAAAAATCAAATCCACAAACTAATTTAAAGGAAACTGTTTTTATAAATTTTTATCATCAGGAAATAAGTTGTGAAATAAAATAAAGGATTACTCGAAACGCGTAGATGATTGTTGAATATTAAATCGGGTAAAGGTAGCTTTCGACTGCTGCGATAATGTAGTATAGGTAGTTCATAAACTGCCCAATATACGCCCAATAAACTGCCCAATAAAAAGAGGGAGGGTCGGCCATAAAATGAGTACCAAATCTAATGCAATATCTTAGTTTGATCAATAAGACTAACCGTACAAACCCATCACACCAAACTACTGTATGACCTTTGACTGCTGAAAACACAAACGGTGTATTTACGATTTTAATTCTGTGATTTGTCTCGGTTTTCGATTTGAGATAGTTTGCGATTTCAACGTCAGTCAGTGAAAGAATTGTTATAAATATAAATGTTTTCGGCAAGTCGATGCTAAGAAATCAATTTGAGTCAAACGCGCATTGACTTTTTTAACAAACGCTCCAAAAGGAATAATGATTCGAGCCACTTCAGAATTCAAATGAAATGCATGCAGCCGGACAATATTTCAATTTAAAATATCGTTTCATTAAAAAGGGTTTATCTTTTAGCTCATAGTCTTTCTTTTTTTTTATTTATGTCACCCGAAAATGTTTATACGTTTTTACTATTCGTCTTGGTATTTCAACCGATTGAGGATTCAAAACATTAATCTCATTCGGCAGGTCACATAAATTGGGGAACAACACTAGTTGAATATTAATTTTTTAGTAGTTAAAAAAGGACAAAAGTATTAAACGTCTTACTCTAGGACTACTCTGGACAATAGGATAATTTTTCACAAGGAAACTTAATTGCAAACAAAGTAAAGTCGATCAAAATTACTAACTAATATAATTATAGAAATATTTTTAGCAAGGAAATTTATTTCCAAAAAAATCCCCATGACAGGATTCGAACCTGCGTCCCGCGCCTGCGTTTGTTTTTATTGCTCAAATGCCTTGAGCAATAAAAACAAAAAAGAAATATCAATATAATTATGTTAAAAATTAACGTAACAAAACTTAATTAAGGTTAAAACAATACCGATCCGTATGATCCATCTAGTCTAAACAATAAAAGTAATCCCTTTCAGCCTTCTTAATAAACGTGGAGTAAGGTCGGAGTAAGTAATGAGAACATGCTTCGTCTTTTTCCATGACAAGAACTATCAAAATTGACAGAGTAACAAAAAAAGAAATAACTATTCAGACCTTACTCCCCTTTTATTAATAAAGCTATTAAAGTGGGTACTAGTTATTACGTATCACAAAATGAGCGAATTAGTAACAAGTTGCTAATAACTGATACTTTAAAATATTGATTTTATTGTCTAATGAAAGTCTTATTTTTGGGCCAATTTAAAAGCCTTTGTTTGTAATGGAATCCACGCAGTAAGTGTGGATGTGTTTAGTTTAAAGTTCACAAAAAACAGCTGGTTCTTAGAGTTAGTGGTCCTGGTCATTGACCTGAAGTTGTCCTTTCATTTACTTTGGTCTAAACTAAAAAAGTTCGAATTTCCAAAAGTCATAAAGCAAAAGTTGTTCGCCTAACACATCTAGAACAACCGCAACCAACATGAACAAAATGTCCAACAATCCTGTATAAACCTCACGGATATGAAAACGATCAGTTATATCAATCGATTTTATTAAACCAACGTAATCAAAGCCCACGAAACCGCTGATCCAACTCGTGCGCAAGTTTAGTCTGTGGTTAGATGGTTGGTTCTTCTTTTGTACCTTTTTATCGTATCTAAGTAAGCGTAGAAACCACAATTTGAAGTACGTTTTACCCTTTAGTTGCAGTAGTACGGTTGGTCAAACAGTGGAAACTTTTTAGTGCCAACGGTCCTGTTAATATCTTAAACAGTATAGACTCATGTTCATTCTCAAGTTTCAAACTCATTTTGACTAAGACTAAATTACAAAAGGACAAGGTAGCAGAACGTCCACTTTTTTAAAAAATAGATTACTACCGGAAACTACAAACATTTGTTTTATTAAAAAACTATTGATGAATATGTATGGGTTCAAGTCAATCAATATATTATTTTAACGTCGATAAGTGAAAAAAAAATGTTACAAGATATAATCTTGTAGCTATCTTGTCTGATATGATTGTCTTAAAACTATGGGGTCAAAATCGACTCCCCTGTGTATATATGTTAAGTATGTTACCCCTCCTTGACGATATACAAGGTGTAACGGGTAAGCCCTTTTAATCCGAAAGGGGGTTGTTCTAGACATCTAGGCGAACAACTTTTGTTCTACGACTTTTGGAAATTCGAAGTACTTTTCGAAAATGTTAAGTGTAAAGTTTACTTGAAGATCAGCTGTTTCTTAAGAGTTCGAGGTCATTGACCTTATGTTGTCCTTTTATTTAGTTTGATGGTTTACAATCAAAACTTCAATTATCTTTATTTTCAAAAGCAGCTGTTTTTTCAGTGAAACAATCTCAAAAAAAGTTTGAATTTTCAAAAGTCGTAGAACAAAAAGTGTTCGCCTAGACGTCTAGAACAACCCCCTTTCGTATTAAAAGGGCATACCCGTTACAAATTTTATGTGGATCATGCAAATATTCGTTCATCAGCGAATATCGAATTCGATACTTTCTACGTCGCAAGCAGAGAGTAACTTATATTAAAAATAAGTTCACGCATGTATTTTAAGAACCAATAAATAAAATACTGAAATTATTATTCATTGTTTCTGAACCAGGTTTTATTTTTAAGTAACATACATTGTATGATATATTAAACGTTCGAAAGTCACGTGCTAACCTCTTTATTGGTGTGTTTTTGTTTTACGCAAAAAGGGCATGCACTTTCTGAATATTTTGGATTCGTTAAAACATACACTCAGAGCGGATACTAATCAAACTCAAATAATATTAATTTCATAATTCTAACTGATTCATTGACTGATATATCAATACACAGCCTAAGTTGCAGGTTCTAGAGATACAAAATTTGGAGGTCGTGGGCTTTTTGATTTTGTAGGTTTTTAAAATTCTAACGAGCACAAGTAAAACGGAACACAGTTAAAGCAGAAATAGATCATCGAAATGCTGTATATTATTCACTTTCAAATGTTTTCTAAAGAATTATGGTATTTAACTACAAATTACATATTGATTGAGCACCTATTCATCACAAACTCTTCAATGATTACGAATTGTCGTTTGTTAATTTTTTTTTTAAAGTTGCCCTTTTATTTTTATTAGCAGTGTTTTCAATAGCCACTTTAGGTTTTATTTAATAAACTGAAACTAAACTATTGCCATAAAGATTCCACTTAACTGACTCATACACACTTCAAAGCTTAAAAAACCGACTTCAAAAAGAAACAAAAAATAATTTAAAAAACAACAAAAAAAAATAATTGATAAAAATGACCAAAATAACCTCTACATAGGTACAGAGCCACCGACTAATTAATCTGTTTTATCATCTGAAGTCGGGCAGCCAAACTAAGTACAATATGGAACTAACCAGTAAAACTGCCCGACTTCAGATGATAAAACAGATTAATTAGTCGGTGGCTCTGTACCTATGTAGAGGTTATTTTGGTCATTTTTATCAATTATTTTTTTTTGTTGTTTTTTAAATTATTTTTTGTTTCTTTTTGAAGTCGGTTTTTTAATTGTTAAATTATTTTTTTATTTTACCCTTTTTAGTATACTTACCTACCTAAAATCAACAATATTGTTAACGTAATTTTCATTATTGAGGAGTTTGCTGATGAGAAGGTGGTTTCAGGTGCCCCATCAATCTGTACTTAGCTCTTTAGGGGTCTATTCTTTTTGGTAGAAGTCCAAAAATGAGTAATTTATTGAATTCTGGGATGCTATCCTGTCCATCATTCCGAAGATACTCATCAGATCCTTACTAAACTTTCATGGGACCACCTCGTAGCTTCCACCTTTCCATTAAAAAAGAACTATATCAATCGGTCAAGCCATCTTCGTGTAATCGATGAACAATTGAATTGAATACAGCGTTTTGAGGAGCATTCCCGGTCCTCACTTCGAAGATCCTCATCAGATCCTCATCAAATTTTTATAGGACCATCTCGAAGCTTTCACCTTTCCATTAAAAAAAGAATCTTCTCAATCGGTCAAGCCATCTTCGAGTAATCGATAAACAACTGGATTGATTAATGCGTTTTGAGGAGCATTTCCGTTCATCACTCCGAAGACCCTCATCAGATGCACATCAAATTTTTATGGGACCATCTTGGAGCTCCTACCTATCTATTAAAAAAAGAATCATCTTAATCCGTCAATCCGTCTTCGAGTAATCGGTAAACATACAAAAAAAAAAAAAAATATTATACATACAGACGAATTGATAACCTCCTCCTTTTTTTTTGAAGTCGGTTAAAAAGTAAAGTAGTTCACAACAATGTAGAGGAAATAAAAATACATTTTTATTGAAACTTCTCTAAAAAGTTAGTTATAAATACCAATAGTTCCAATCAAAAATGTACCTTACAAAATTACCATTATAAGTGAAGTCACATGGGACAGCTAGTTACAAAAAATAGAAATCAACGTCGTTTAATCAGGTAGTCGGGAAATACTTGGGATAGATGTCTATTATGGTTCTTCTACACGAAGACCATTTTTCTTGATAAGAAATTTAGCTTGTGATGAGGCACAAGCTAAGCTTCAGAGAGCCAGCTTCAGCTTCAGCGTCTGCCTCTCTTCCCGCTCTATCCTCTAGGATAGAGCGGGAAGAAGCAATATCGTGTCTATTTTATGATGCCCCAGGACTTAAAACTTAGAACAGAGAGGAAGAAGAGAGAAGCTTTGGATAAGTCTACAAGACTCACTTGTCTAAACCATACCGTAAAGCAAATTAGTCCGAAATCAAAGGAATATTAATTGGCTCATTTTTACTTTCAAATTTTGAAATAATGGATTAGTTATTTCGCCTACAATATAGGCCGGGGCAAAAAGACTAGCTTAATAATATTATATTTTCGATAAATTGTCGTTTTGGACCGCAGTCAATAAAAACTTCCTATCAGTGACATAGGTTAACTACAATCGACATTACAAATATCTGCTACATAACCGTGCTACAAGTTAGACCACCTAGTCGTTTCCCAACTGAATATACGCCATTAGTCAAACACTTACCCAACTGATTTTTAAAAAGTATACAATCCTTGAATGCTGCGGATAGACTATAGACCAAAGGATAGGAATAACTATGGGACTCGTGTAGCGACACCACAACAAACCACACGACAATTTCCAAGAAATAATCAAGATAAAAACCCCGACACTCAATTTATTGTTGCTTCCCGAATAGTATAAATAGGTACGTCTTTTTACAAAGTTGGCTAAACGGTAATTTGTATTAATATTATGGACATATTTTGTAGGATTATTTAACTCGACTCGTCTCATGGTGGTTTAGTTGTAGGTTTTTTTATTGTTGTCCATTGAAACCTTATTTTGTATGATAAATTATGGATTAAATATTGATTTGTAAGTATTAGATCAGTAAAAAGTGTGAACACATTATTATTACATATAAATACAAGTTTGGCATTTTGCTTAAACATATTAGTCATTTTGCAATTAAGACGTTTGGAATTAGCATGTTTTGTTAGAACTACTCTACAGTTACATAAATTGTTTTGCCTTCAAAGCCTTTCAGAAATTCAGATCTTTTAGATTTAATTGGTTTAGCAATGCAATTAATTCTTTCCAGTTTTTTTTTTTTAAATCGAATGTTTCGTTTTCGAGAACAAATCAAACAAACAAATGATAACAAATGAGGGAGACGATTGCCCTGCAGTGGCATAAAAAAAAAAAAAGGTTAATAAAAGAAATGTTTTGTATTTTTTCTTAAACTTTTTCGAGAAATACATTTTGCAAACGCAATTATTATTTATTTCTTCGCAGTTGGTTGAATGACGGTTAACATCTTTCGTTTGCGGTTTGTGGTAGTAAACACATTGTTGTTAGCTTGTAACACACTTAGACGAGGCTGTAATTTTAGTTCATTTGGTAAAATGCATAGGTAAGTTCACAAAATAAGGCCAAACGCGCATTGACAGGTTGCGGCGGCGGCGTGAAATCCCTTTTAGCCTTATTAATAAACGTGGAGTAGGGTCCGAAAATACCTATACATCGCTAAGTTTTCGCATACATCGATAAAAATAAGTTGCGTAGCGTAAGCGTATAAGTAGCGAAAGGTCTACTTACCGTTACTTTCAAAAAATCAACCCCATCTCATCTGAAAAGAAAAGACAAAAATTAGGTAACATTTTATATACAAAACTCAAATTCGGTATATAATTTACGGTTAATTTATTCATTTTCCTCAATTTTCTGAGAAATAACTAACCATTTTAAGAATTTTAGTGACGGAAAATTATCGATAAATTGAGTAATAAAATAATTGTGTTAACTGACCCGTCAACGTGGTCATTTAGACTGCAATTCTTTATAACTATTAAAAAAAGATATTTTTAAAATAATTAGACGTAAAGTTCTAATTTATTTTTAGCTCAAAGTAAATAAATAAATAAATATTTCACGACATTACGTTTACGCGATATATTTTAAAATAGTTTTTTAAACGTATTTACGTTTCAAATATATACCTATAAAAATCTCAAAATATACTTCGCAGTAACACCGTTTATTTGTTTTAAATTAATTAGTAACACATTCGTTCTAAATTGTAAAAACCACATCTAACTAAAGTTAGAAATCAAAAATATCCCTCCAGACAGACACAGTTATTTTAAAGGGTATTAAAATGCATTACATTCCTTGGCAATGACACTGGGACAATTTATTCAGATAACCATGCATAGCTAAATAACAGAATTGGTTTGTATATTTATGAAATTTTACTAATCATAATAAATATGTAACCACGGGTCTTTAATAGCCATTTCTTTATAAACGAAGTATTCATAGCTTTATTTATACAATTTAGATTTTTTTGAAGACTTTAGTAGTCTGTGTATCAACGATATATGTCAGATATTTTACTCAATTCAATTCATTTATTTTATGTCACAGATTCATTGATTGTTAGTATATACTTAAAGAGCTATGTTACTGATAAATTCATGCTTGATTATACAACCACAAAAATATTATTTTATAATATCATAAACCTATAACATAAACCGAGCCATATGAAAAAACACATGGCATTTCTAAGATGATGATGGAATATTAAAAGTCTTTGATTATTTTTTAAATTCTTGTCCTTAAACTATTAAGTGCATGTAACAAAACTTAAAATTTTAATTTTGTTCTTTCCCTTATCGCAAAATCTTTCCAAAACTTATTACAGTGACTTTTCAAAAAGTCGAAACTTAAAAACTCTTTTAATTCGCACAATTTTTTAGCCACACCTAGTTACAATTTACAGGGTCTTAATCACGTATTATTATTTATTTTCTATTAAAAATTATTATTTATCTTATTAAAATCTGCATAAAACAAGTAAACAGTCTTAAAAACTATCGATAAATGAATAATATACAAAGATCCCATCCCTAGTTCTTGAAGCAGTGCATAGTACAACCGGTCGTGGGCACGACAAAAACTATCGATAAATAAAGAGTAAACAAGGACCCATCCCTAGTTCTCGAAGCAGTGCATACTGGTCACGACTAAAACTATCGATAAATGAAGAGTAAACAAGGACCCCATCCCTAGTTCTCGAAGCAGCGCATACTGGTCACGACTAAAACTATCGATACATGAAGAGTAAACAAGGACCCCATCCCTAGTTCTCGAAGCAGTGCATAGTACACGCACCGGTCGTGGTCACGACAAAAAAGCTCTCACGCGCTCTCATCAACTCGGAGCTTTCGATTATTCATGCGCTACGCTGTCGCAGGTATCGATGGAAATATATAGAGATGTTAGTTAAACTTGGACCTGTTCTAAAGTGTGACTGTGTTAAATGCTTAGTATAATAAAAGCAAGGTTATAAGTTGATTTCGTTAGTTTTTTTTTTATTTTAGTAATATCATTTTTTGGTGTAAAACATCTATAGGGAGAGTAAATCTGATTGTTGGTTTGGCGATACAGGCCGCATCGCTACGCTATTCAGTTACGCTACGTTAGTTCAGGCACAAACGTTATCCCCCCCGAGTTGCGTCCACCTTGTCGTGGTGGGGGGGCTCAGTAACCGCTCACCATAGCAAGCCAGCTATGTTGGGCGGTGAAGCGAAGAGACGCATTAGGTAGGTACACTTCACATTCGCTCATACACTTACACACACAACTAACATTTTCACACACACACACCACACACCCCCACACACACTACACACCAATAGGTGGGTGCCCTTGCCTTAATTGGCCGGGGTACGTGTTAGAGTAGGTGCCTCCCGTGAAAGCGGGGATGGGTCGTTCGGGCTTGCCTTTACCGGCCGGCCCCGTGGAGAGACCACGTTAAAAAACCTGGAAGGCAAGTTGGTGGTGCGGGGCGAGGCCTGTGTGGCTGCCCAGTCGGCAGTCTCTACCGCACCCCCAGGGGGGGTACCTGCCGCCCCTCCCTTGGGTTACAAATTTAGGCCCCACAGGTGCCGAACCGGCTCCGGCCCTAGTGGGAAACCTTACCGTGTACTCGTGGGACGTTAATGGAGTATATCAAAGAAAAACCAAACCAAACACAAGACGTAAAGGAGAAGAAGAGGGAAAGGCGAGAGAGGCGCGAGACGCGCAGGCTAGTGAAGGAGCAATTGCTCGTGAAAGAAAGCTTGGGGCAAATCCCCGACCGGACAGAGGCGGGTGATCGACCTAGAAGCCCCGTTGTGAGAATAGACGGCAAAAAACTGCCGAAGGACAAGGAGTCGCTGGCTAGCAACTTAGAACTGTCATCTATTACAACAGATGCGGACATACCATCCGGGTCCGCATCTGGCTACCACTCTCCAGCAGAGAGCGTCGCTAGCATGGTGACAGTTAGCAGTAAGAGAGCACGGAGTGGCTCTGATAGCGACGAGCAGTGGGGTGTTGTCAAAACACCTGCCATTTCGACTGGTTCCAAACCAGGCAGAGGGCGAGGACGTGGCCGTCCCCCCACCTCCGGCGAATATGTGGGCTTGGCCAAGGCCAAGGAGCACCTCCTTAATGTGGAGAAAGAGGCGATGCGACTCGAAGCAGAAAAAGAGGTAGACTTTGCTGCTTCCGTCGCCCGAGAGCTCCGCCTCAAACATGCTACGAAATCGGAGCAAATAAAAAGGGCTACTGAGAGTGGAACCCACGATGTCCCGGTCGAGGCGCAGACCACACAAGGTCTCGGGGAAAGAATTGCGGGCGACCTAGCCACGATCACCCACGTCGCCAACAATTCAAAGAAGCTCCAGGGTAGATTTGTGGGCTACCTCAGAAATGCCGTGGTCAGCGTCGCCAGCGTGGTGGACGAGCTGAGCAAACGGACAATAAGCGACGAAACGGCCCTGCTTCAAGCGGAAAACGTCCGTATAAAGGCGGAGATGGCGGAGCTCCGTAAGGAGCTCACCGCCATTAGGCAAGAGATGGCCAGGGCGAACGGCAACCTTCCTTCGTCGTCCCAGGCTGCTTCCTCGGGTGCTGGTGGTCAGACCGCCGCAGAAATGGCAACTAGACAGCCAACTGCGGTGCGTGCCCACCCAGAGGCCAGCCTCATTGAGGAGCTGAAACGGGCACTAATAGTCGAAGTGGGGACTATGGTGAATGCCCGTCTTCAGGTGCTGGAGGAGAGGTTGCCCCCCGCCCCAAGAATTCGCCCACCGCTGGCGACTGACAGGGCGAGCTGGGCAGCTGTAGCTGCGTCCCCGCCCATAGCGGCTGAAGACATCAGCCCTGCAATGCCTGCTGCCGCAGGAAAGGGCAAAGGAAAGGGGAAAGGGAAGGGCAAGAGCTCCAAGCCGCAGACAACTTCTGTGGCAACTCCTGGCCCTTCCACTTCCACGGCCGCTTCCGGCCCTCCCATCGCCGTGCCTGGCCCATCAAGGGCCGCCTCTGGTGCCCCCGTTCAGCCGACTGCTCCGCCCGGAGCCTGGACGAAAGTGGCGAAGAGAGGCAAAAAGGCGCCTAAAAAGAAGGAGACGGCCCAACAGCCTTCGCAGGCTAAGAAGCCGAAGCTCAGGGTGCATAGAACCGCGGGCATAGTGGTCACCCTGCAGCCTGAGGCGGAAGCACGAGGTGAAACATATGCGGCGGTCCTCTCTGAGGCGAAAGCCCAAATTGACTTCCGCCAAATGGGGATAGAGGGCGTCCGTATTGACCGCACAGCGACGGGTGCCCGGATCATTAAGATCCCGGGTCCCAACAAGGCCGCACAAGCGGAAGCCCTCGCGGCAAAAATCTGCGAGACCCTGTCGTCAGATCGTGTCCGGGTCTACAGACCGGTCGCAACCGCGGACATCCGCATTACCGGTCTGGACGACTCGGTGACGGTCACCGAGCTGGCGACAGCAATCGCGAGCGCAGGAAACTGCTCTATAGAGCAGATCAAGTGCGGCGAAATCCGGCGAGAATCGCGCGGCATGGGCTCGGCATGGGCTCGCTGCCCAGTGGAGGTCGCGAAAAAGGCAACGGAAAGTGGCCGATTGCTTGTGGGCTGGGTATCAGCGACCGTCAAACTGCTGCAGCCCCAAGCACAGAGGTGCTTCCGTTGCCTCGAGACGGGGCATGTGAGGGCCAAATGCCAATCCACCGTCGACCGCAGCGATGTCTGCTATCGCTGCGGCCAGCCTGGCCATAAAGCGGGGGCCTGCTCGGCCGCCTTGAATTGCGCCCTGTGCGCAGCCGCCGGACTTCCGGCAGCTCACAAAGTGGGCACCAAGGGGTGTAAAGACCCTAAGGTATCGAAGAGGAGGCCTGCAAGGGACGCACCGTCCAGCTCTGCCACGGCCAACCCAATCGTCTCGGAGGCTACGGAGGCGATGGATGAGGTGGTCGAGATTCCGGCTCCGTAATGGACCAAGACCCCTCCCATCGCTTCCTACAGACGAACCTCAACCATTGCTGGAATGCGCAGAACCTCCTGGTGGCGTCAATGGTTGAGTGGTCTATCGAGGTGGCAGTTGTGGCAGATCCCCACAGCATCCCGAGTGGGTCTAGCTGGGTTGCGGATGCGGCGGCACTAGTCGCAATCATCCCGGGTGCACTCTGTGCGCAGCCCCTCCGTCTCATCGCCCGCGGCTTTGGCTATGTCGCGGTGCGTTGGAGGGACACGGTCGTGGTTGGAGCGTATTTTACGCCAAACCGGCCCGACCGTGAGTTTGAGGTCTTCCTGGAAGAGGTTGGGGCCCTTTTGGACCGAACACAACCTCTTCCGGCCCTCCTCCTGGGAGACCTCAACTCCTGGTCCACAAGGTGGGGCAGCGCACGGCCCAACTCAAGGGGAAGGCTCCTCGAGCCTTGGCTCGATACATACGAGCTGGCGGCGCTTAATCGGGGATCGGCAAGCACCTTCGTGCGGTGGCGGGCCCAGTCGATTGTGGACATCACACTCGCAAGTCCCGCCCTCGCGCAAAGGGTGCATAACTGGCGGGTTGAGGAGACGGAGACTCTCTCTGACCATCTCTATGTCAGATTTGAGATCTCTGCCCACACCTCGCCCCCAGCCCAGCCGACCCCGCGGGCAGAACGCCCGAGATGGGCTCTCAAACAGCTCGACAAGGAGCTGCTGGAGGAGGCCGCCATCATCCAGGCGTGGGTGCCCGTACCCGAATCCCTGGATGATGTGCACGAAGAGGCGGAACGGCTCACGAGGGTGATGGCGAGCGTCTGTGACGCGTCGATGCCCCGGGTCAAGCCGCGAGCTCGCTCGCGGCAGGTGTACTGGTGGAGCGCGGAGATTGCCACGCTACGCGCCTCCTGCGTGGCAATGCGCCGCCAGTACCAGAGACACCGGAGGCGTCGACACGGTCGGCCCCGTGAGCCCGACGAGCCGGACCCGGTCGAAGACCGCCTCTACGAGGCCTGGAGGTCTGCGAGGAGAGCCCTAAGTGTGGCTATAAGCGCCGCTAAGGACAAAGCTCGCGAAGAGATGCTCGCGTCATTGAGTCGAGACCCATGGGGGCGCCCCTACCGCTCAGCTAGGGGCAAGCTCAGACCGTGGGCTCCACCTCTGACCCAGACGCTCGAGCCGAGCTTTGTCACCCGGGTCGTAGCGACGCTCTTTCCCCAGAGAGCGGAGCATAGCCCGCCGAGCATGGCTCCGCCACCAGCAGCCGAGCCGGCACCGATGGAGGAAGACATCGCAGTCACTTCCTCGGAGATGGGAATGGTCCTCCGTCGCCTCAGCGCGAAGAGCACCGCCCCTGGGCCTGACGGCATACCGGGGCGCGCCGTTGTTCTCGCCTCCAGGCACCTGGGGGACCATTTCCGGGGGCTGTTTTCCGCCTGCCTCGAGCGTGGGGAGTTCCCAGCTCGATGGCGGGTAGGCAGCCTCATACTCCTGAGGAAGGAGGGGCGGCCGGAGGACTCGCCGTCGGCGTACCGCCCGATTATCCTTCTCGATGAGGGGTGTAAACTCCTCGAGAGGATAATCGCGGCGCGCCTAACGAGCCACCTCACCCGTACCGGGCCGGACTTGTCGGCAAACCAGTACGGGTTCCGGAGGGAGCGCTCGACGGTGGGGGCCATCCTTCGGGTGAAAGCCCTGGCGGAGGAGGCCGTGGCCCGGGGAGAGGTGCTGTTGGCTGTATCACTCGATATAGCCAACGCCTTTAACACTCTCCCCTGGGCCTGTATCAAGGAGGCACTCCGCTTCCATCGTGTGCCGGAGTATCTGCGGCGAATAATCGACGCGTATCTGTCGGAAAGATGGATCGCGTACGAATCCCAGGAGGGGCCACAGAGGTGGCGGATGACCTGCGGTGTTCCACAGGGGTCGGTACTTGGGCCGCTCCTGTGGAACGTGGGTTATGACTGGGTGCTGCGCGGCGCTTTTCTCCCGGGCCTGTCTGTGACGTGTTACGCAGACGACACGTTGGTCACGGCCCGGGGGAGGACCTGCCGCGAGGCGGCCGTACTTGCTACAGCTGGCGTCGCCCATGTGGTGGCGAGGATCCGCCGTCTGGGCCTGCAAGTCGCCCTTGACAAGACGGAGGCAATCCTGTTTTGCGGACCGAGGGTTCGGCCTCCACCGGACTACCATCTGGTGGTTGGCGGGGTAAGAATCGCCATCGGCTCGGCCCTTAAATACCTGGGCTTGACCTTGGACAGCCGATGGCGGTTCGTCGCCCATTTCAGCCGCCTCATCCCGAGGCTGATAGGAGCGGCGGGGCCACTTGCCCGGCTCCTGCCAAACATCGGCGGTCCTAGCGCCTCCACAAGGCGCTTATACCTGGGGATCATCCGCTCCATGGCTCTGTACGGAGCCCCGGTGTGGGCCGCGAACACCCCTGATGGCGTCATCGGCAGACTCTTGCAAGTTCAGAGGCTGATGGCCATCAGGGTGACGCGGGCATACCGCACCGTGTCGGGCGAGGCGGCCGCTGTTCTCGCTGGTTCCATGCCGTGGGACCTGGAAGCGAGAGCCCTCACGTCACTCTATGAGTGGCGTGAGGAGGCGCGGAACCGGGGCGACCAACCGTCGCTCCGGGTTGTCGAAGAGCGACGGGAGGAGCTCCGCCAGGTCCAGCTGGCGGTGTGGCAACAGCGGCTGCAGGAGCCTGGAGCGGGTCACTGGACCATATCGGCGGTCCGGCCCGTCTTGGAGGACTGGCTCTCTCGGAGCCACGGGGCGCTTGCGTTCCGGCTGACACAGGTACTGACCGGTCACGGCTGCTTCGGCAGGTACCTGTGTCGCATCAAAAGGGAGGTTGATGAGCGGTGTCACCACTGCACCTCCAGTGACGACACCGCTCAACACACAATAGAAGTCTGTCCAGCCTGGGACACTCCTAGGCAGGACTTAGCCCGGGTAATGGGCAACGATCTTTCGTTGCCCACAATTGTGGCCGCCATGGTCACAAGTGAGGACGCATGGACGGCAATGCGCCGTTTCTGCGAAGACGTAATGTCTTTAAAGGAGGACGCGGAGCGGGCGAGGGAGTTGCTCCGCGACACTCCGCGCCCAAGGCGCCCCCGGAGGCGAGGTCGAAATGACCTGATGCCTCCATGATTCGGCACTTGGCGGCGGGCTCGGGGGAGTCTGTCGCCAAACAACGTGCCCGAGATGGCGGCGGCGTGTCCACGCCGCCACTCGAGAGGTCCACCCTGTTAAGGGTCAGAGAGGAGGCCTGACGAGGCCAACCGCAGTCGGGACTCGCGGCTGTAATGCAACAGCGGATCTTCCCGTGAGTCCCGACAACATGCGGAGTGACGGACACCGAGGGGTTTAGTGGGTAAACCCTGGCCGCTTACCATCTTAGGCCAGCGGGACCCCCACACACCGGGCCGCTCTCCCCCGGGAGCGGCCTGACGGTCTTAAGGTGATTCCCCTCGTAAAAAAAAAAAAAAAAAAAAAAAAGGCACAAACGTTATACTGTATTTGTTTGTAAGATTGCTAAAATAAATAAATTTATTATTATTATATGAAAACACATGTCAAGTTTTCACATCTATCGGCGCGCATTTGTTTTTCCGCGTCGGAATTTTTATTTACTGTAGTAAATTGCATTCGTTACTTATGTTGACATATTAAGCTGATGGGTAGCGACAAATAGATATAAATATAAGGCGAAAGACATTTTATGCTGATCCGAATCTCAGAATTATATGGTTAATCCGTGAGAATTGCAAATTTAATACAATTCTAATAATAATGTAAATGAAATGTTATATGTAATTATGTCGCTATTATATTATAAAATAGTTATTTAATTATAGTAATTATATTATAAAATATAATGCAAATTGAAAGTTCAGGTATGCACCTACTAAAGAAAAAATAATAATTTGCAAACAATTAACGTAATTATAATCTAAGTAAAAACACTATTACATTACAACTGCATTGAATTTAAAAATACAATTATCAATTAATGCATTACTATCAAAGACACATATCATAAATTATCTACTCGGTAAAGTAGCAAAAAGTAAAACTTGCCATCAATTAAGTGCACTCATTCTTAACCGACTGCATTTTTATCGCAAATAACTTCTTTATCAATGCAACCTTTACATATTACTTTAGTGTGTACTTATCAATAAGTGCTGACAGACAGACAGGCTTTTGACTTAATGAATTGATTATTGAGTTTTGAACGATATTTCTTAATGCGGCTTGCAAAATGGTGAGAATTGTCACGTAAAGAAATGCTGTAAGATGGCGAGTTAGTGCGTGTAAGTCAAACAGAAGATATCCCTCGAATCCGTAGATCCACCATTATTTAAAAAAAAATCTTAATAAAATCTACAACTATTTTTGCTAAACATTTTATCACTACATGGCTTAATAATTTATCGAATTAAAAGTACTCATTCTAAAATATAAAAACACTAATAAAAATATAAAAAGAAGATATAAAAAAAACCTAAAAGCAGTGTAAACATTTCTATATCATTCCTTTCCTCGTAATCGACGTTCCCTGATAGAGTTGGCCAAGTAAATGACATATGCGGTAAAAACACACGCTCTCGGTTATTTATCATCCAGTGGCCTCTTTAATTACCGTCCGGTGTGGATACAGCCTTAACAACGTTAACTCGAGTGTGGACGCGATTTTATAAAGACATTTCTGTCTTAAAATGGTGATTTTTGACGAATCCAATTAGTTTTTTTAGGAGCCACTGATTTATAAGGTTGGGTTTGGTGTGAAGTAGTTGAGTTCCTAAGCATTTTTTAATGTAGGTGTTTTTGTCTTTCGCCGTTAGTTCCGGGTTCGGGATGAAATTAACCTCTAAGCTAACCAATCCCGTAGGGAATTTGGAAAACTTAGTCAAATGCCTTCTCTATCTTACTTCTTACTAATATTATAAACGCGAAAGTATGTATGTTTGTGATTTTGTTACTTTTTCATGCAAAAACCACTGAATCGATTGCGATGAAACTCGGAATATAGGTAGCTGGATACCGGGAATAACACATAGGCTACTGTTCATTCCGATATTAAGACGGTAACGGGACTTACGCGGGTGAAACCGCAGGGCGCAGCTATAATAATATTATTTAGTAATAATAATAATATTAAAATGGGACACACCATCATCACATAAACTATTAACACAACCAGTAGCATACCATCATCATTATTCTCTTAACAGGGGAAAATGAGCATCCCTTTTCCCGTGGGTTACGGGACGGGGTGTTCATTTATACCGGGTCAAACCGGGAGGAGAAAACTCCACTTTAAAAGGGGAAACATTTATTATTTATTTGTTTGTAATAAATAGGCTCCGAAACAAGGCCAATTAAAAAAAAACTTTCACCAATAGAACGTTACATTATCGAGAAGTAACATAAGCTACTTTTGATCCCGATATTTCCACGGGATCGACACATAAGTGGGTAAAACAATAGTTCAGAATACGTTCGTACGTAGAATATAATTCAGGTTTTAATACCTACCTAGCTATAAAATTAACCTCCGATACAACAAATAATCATCATAAATTATTTTTTATGTATATTTCTGATAAATTACCTATAAATAAAAGTAAAAAATAATAATCGATTAATCAAATTTCGATCAAATTATTACATTTTAACGTCAATATTAAAATTATTGGTGTTTTAAAACACGATTTCGTTTCAATCACTTTATTTCAATTATATCAAATAATAAAAAAAATACTATTTTAAGAATCCGATGAATCGGGTCGTGTCGTGTGTGGACTGTAATATATCAAATATCGATATCAAATAGGGTTGTGACAACTTTGAAACAAATGAGAAAAAAATCTCATTTCATATGTTCTTAGCTTGATTCAGTTTTTGATCTCGTGTTAATAGGTGATCACTGACACAGTACATAGAGGGAACAGTATGGAAGCTGCACACACACGTGGACACTCGTTGTGACGCGGCTCCTAATTCCACTGCCATCTACGCTAACCGCTAAACCCGCTTAGAGGCTAGACGCGCATGTATATGTGAGTGAGCAGTTTTCGAACATTTGTAGATAGTTTCCATAATGCTGTGCCCCAGGCCCCAGCTTTTCTACGTACTGTGTCTGATCACTTGTAGAATCGAGGCCAGGGTATCATAAAGTAGAGACCAGGGCCAGGGTTCCAAGGACCCCTTAGTTTCATTTTAATTAGGTACCCATGAATTTTAGTTTTTTTTTTATTTAATTTCAAAATTTAAATGTAATTTGCTTTAATTATATTTTTGATATTTTTATTTGTACTTTTTATGTGACTGCTTTTCATAGGCTACATTCGACTTTGATACAAAATTTATTGATTAAATGATCTTTATGTAATCGTAAAAGTTTTCACTTTTTGCCAGCCCTGGTGATAAAGCATGCTCATGTGATCGCGATAAATCTTGTAGGGTTAATTAAACGCCACCACAGGACTGTATACTCGTAGTACCAGATTAAGTAGGTATACTGTGTAATATATGCTGTGTATGTATAGTTGTTATAGGTGGCTGCGTAAAGGATATGGCCCAAGAAGTAGGTAAGTATATATTTTGTAAGAAGGAGTAAATATGTCTGGAATTACAAAACGAAAGTCGTAGCACTGGATTAAGTATGTACTTTTATATACTACTAGCTGTGCCCCGCGGTTTCACCCGCATCAATTCCTATCCCGTAATGTATGTGACGCATCACGTATGTCATATCAAGCCTTGCTTAACCCGCACGATCATTTAAAGTACCCTATATCTTATTCATACCCCTATACTAACCCTGTACCTGTAATTTCATCCCTATCGGTTCCGCCGTTCTTGAAATATAAATAGTGTAACTAACACGACTTTCGTTTTTATAGCTGAGTCTCGCGGGATTTACCTTCGTAAGTCCCGACTCCGTAGGAATATCGGTAACAAAAGTAGCCTATTAACCTTACTCGATAAATAGACTATCAAACACAAAAATATTTTTTCAAATAGGTCCAGCAGTTTCTGAGATTAGCGCGTTCAAACAAACAATCAAACTCTTCAGCTTTATAATATTATGTTGTATTTATAGATGTGCGTTAGTAGGTACTTATGTACTTATTAGACGCGGCCAGTATATGGCCCAAGAAGAAGGGTAAATTGCAACCTCTGTAGCACGATGAGCATGCGCTGCGTATAATTGTGTATAATTGCCGTACGAGTAAATGTGTAAGAAGGTAAACATACATGTTTGTTACTTCATACAAAAACTGCTAAACCGTTTATAATGATATATTAATATGCAGAAAGCAGGAGATCTGGATTAACACATAAGCTACTTTTCATCTCGATATTCTAGTCGACTTCGCGGATAAAACCTCGCAACGAAATTAATCTAGTCTACATTTAAAGATACTCAAAACAAGAAATATTTTAAAGGAAAAATTCATCATTAAAAACCATCAACTTTCATCTCGCACCGAGTGATTTTTGAAGATGAATTTTTCCCTTAAAAAGGGTATTTTTCCCTTTTTCCTTTAAAATATTTCTCGTAGACATGCCTTGAGCAATAACAACAAATTACGAAATACTCAAAACGAGTTTCTACTCTACATAAACTCATCTTCCATTTATAATCACATAGTAGAAATGTAATGAAAAGCCTGTGCCTTAAGGTATCTCCTAGAACTAATACACACAGATTAAGATCTAGATTCTAGACGCAAGAACTCGATGCAGGCACGTTATCTACAGGCCGATCGGATAGATCTCGCCTGTAGTGAGAAAACCGACTTAATTTTGCACAGGTATTGAAGATTTTTATTAGAAGAATTTGTCGGTACTTGTATTTATTGAAAATGTTTTTGTTGGCTGGTGCACTTTGGCACGGTTAGCGCGCCAGCTAGGTCGTGATTTCAAGTCCCGTTGAAGCATTGAGTTTGGTTTAAAAATCAGAATAAAAATTAAATACTGTGTCTCTTACTCCCTATCCTAAGGGCTCAATGTATCTATCAAAATAAATAGTAATAAGCATTTTATAGACATAAGTTTACAAAATGCTTTCCAACTTGTTTCTTAGTAAATATAAATTTATATCAAAATAAATCGATCATGTAAACCGCAATGATAAACATTGCGAAGTTTAAACTAGTTATGGCGTTGTCAATAATCGGTGTCCGCGCGACTTATCGATAATATCTGGACCACACTCGATTCCGTAACTCGATTTTATCGATATCGATAGTAAATTACGTAAGTGGATTGATCGATTTGTTTTATTGATATTTTAATGTTGACGTATTTAGAGATTGACACATTTTTCAAAATGACAGATTTATTATACCAGTCAGATTCTTAAATAGGTATCTAATCATTTGTGGAGATTGATATAGATCTATTATTTAGATTTTATCAGACATATTAATTAATTGGTTTATTGTATTTTGTATAGATTTCAATTTAATTTACTTGTGTTTTTTTTTTGCTTATTTAATATTTTTCATTAAGATGTATAACTTTATTTCTAAAATTTATTTCAAAGTATTAAAAACATTGTTAAATCTAAACTGAAATTAAATATACAAGATGTAACAGAACTTGCGTGGCCGAGCGGTATAGGCACTGGAATATTGATCCAGGGACGCGAGTTCAAATCTCGCCGCAAGTGAATTTTTGAAGATGAATTTTTCCTTCAAAAATATTTCTAAGATGTAACAGGTTAGCCCTTTTAATCCGAAAGGGGGTTGTTCTAGACGTCTAGGCGAACACCTTTTGTTCTACGACTTTTGAAAATTCGAACCTTTTTTTTCAAAATTTTGAGATTATGTTTCACTAGAAAAACAGCTGTTTTTGAAAATAAAGGTAATTGAAGATTTGATTGTAGTAGACCAAACTAAATGAAAGAACAACATAAGGTCAATGACCACGAACTCTAAAAAACAGCTGATTTTCAAGTAAACTTTACACCTAAATTTTTCGAAAAGTACTTCGAATTTTCAAAATTCGAAGTACAAAAGTTGTTCGCCTAAACGTCTAGAACAACCCCCTTTCGGATTAAAAGGGCTTACCTGTTACATCTTGTATCTATATTAAATTATTCTATATTTAATCATTAAATTATTTAGTATAAGTACTTCTAACATCTATTGTAATGTTATTAAACATGAGATAATTAAATTTATATCCATATTAAAACAATTTACACAATTATATCTCAAAATTGATAGTAAATAGGTATAGGTATTTTGTGTTACCAATTGATTATTTTTGTTCATTGCATTATATGAAAAGATCATTGATTATTGTCATTCATTGATGATTCATTGCATTATATTGAGATATTTTGTACAAGACTTGAGATCAACAATCTATCCTAAAACATATATTTGAAAATCGTGACACAAAGGTAAAGTACTTTTTGAATTAATGATAAACACAAACACCAAAAGCTACTGTTATGTAGGAAAAGAAAATATTAAATATTTGAGACTTTTATAGTGACACTTTAAAAGACACATAGACGTCTGAATCATTGCGTTTATAACTTCATAAATGCAAGAGAATTACAATTTTTATGATGACGTTATAAATGTGTTTAAACAACTTCGAAATCGTAAAAAAATATTACGAAAAATACGAGGAAATCCACATGTCATTAAAAAGTCATTACAGCTTTTGACATGAGTTATTTGCGAATGTTAAATCAAAACAATAATATCTAATAGCAATACCGAAAAACAATAAAGTAATTCACATTTTCGATTAATATATAAATCTCAATCTCGTAACACTACAAGCAATTTAATTTATATCCGAATTCAAAATCATTCAATCATATCTTTATCGACTTAACCGACAACCAACATTTCTTCATAATAGTGATGTGATTAAAAGAAAGATTAACAATCAAGCCTAATCAACTCGATTTTTTACACAGCTGTCAATAAAAATAGTGATGTGCGCTGCATAGATGTTGTTTCGATAAGTATATCGATAAAATCGGGCCCACACCGAGTGATATCCGCGCGCGGTGCGCAGTGCACGACTGCGATTATTAAATAGTATATGTTTCAATTGCAGACGTGTGCTCACTATATTTATTGCACCTTTTCAATGGCTGAATAGAGATAAACACCATGTTGTGTTCAGATTAATGTTGTTTTTGTCCGCCAAGTTAAAGCTTATACATTTTATTGTTGGTCCCATTGTTATCTGTAGCAGAAATCGGTTTTTAAAGCGTGTAATGTTTGCTAATTTTTCTTTTTAAGTATCATATTACTTGTGTAGCGTATGTTTGCTCGGGGTTATCATTAATACTGTTCAAGTTATCTTTTTAATAGTGAACGTCCTGTTATAATATTTCATTATTATTTCGTAATTTATCAACTTTATTTAATGTAGGGCTTTAAAAAATTAAGCAATCGATTTTAATGACAATAACGTTATTTTTGCGGCATCACGTGTACGTAATTACAAGGCGTAAATAAAATTAATAGCGCTTCAGACCTCATAAAGTACCTACATGAAAAATCGTTGGTAATTTTTCAACGAATTTACGAGAGAAGCTGTCATTACAACGACCTCGGTTGAGGGCCCCCATGACAGCAAATTGGCACTCAGCCAGAGAAGAGACAACGCTTATCGATTAATTACCTGGTCAACTGCATTACTAAAACGAGACATTAAATGATATTATATTCTGCCGTAATAAAAAACACTTTTTATACAGCAACATTAAAAAGATTGCTAAAGCTGTAACTGTAAATCGGTAACAAACGAAAAACCCAAGCAATCACGACCAAGTTCAAACTGTTACTCAACGGAAGCAAAGTGATATGTAAAAAACGCGAAACTCAAACATAATTGCGTAATAACTCAGAAACGATTACTATAACATTTTCGATTGAACATTATTATTCGTGAGGTCCGAAAACACGTAAATTTGTGTGCACCTCGGCTGCGCTGTGTTATAAGTACGTCCAGTTTTTGCAGTCGGCCCCCAAGCTTCGAGATTCCAAGCGGTATAATGAAGCCATTACCTACAAGAACAAGCTCTGGCGAACTCAACTGATACAGAATAAAAAAATATCGAAATCGCCCGAAGGCTCTCTCGTGCGTCGACATGCTGTCTTCCCAACGTAGAAAAAGAATTAAAAAATGCATTTAAGTTCGTTAGGACTCGTTTCGCGGTCTCGCTTTCAAATTCGAAATGTTTGGATACACTTCTTAGTTTATTTTTGTTCTCGAGGGCTAAACTGGCTTGTCAAAGTTAAGTTTAACTAGCAGCCGAGTTTGAGGGTATGGTATTTTAATGATATTTTAATTGAGATGATTTTTAGAATGTAAATATGAATTAATTGCTTTCCTATATAAGTGTGTAACTCTACATCATTAGTGAGTTAACAAACAGGCAATGACTGGCAAGAACTGCTTACAAGTGACTGCTTACAATAAGGTTTTTTGTTGGTGAAGCTGCATACAGCCGTTAGATTTATGCATCTCGCTCGACGTTCGTCTGAGAGATCTTCATTATACAGGAAATAATGTAGGTAGGTCTGTGGTTATACTCGTAGCTATCCTATTAAAATATTTCAAAGCGATGGGCCGTAACACGACATTAACATTGTATTAAGACATTAATTATTCTTCAAAGCCGTATAAGGGACATTGTTCGAGTGTAACACATAGTTAATGGGATTCATAAATAGCATATTTTAAGTCATAGAAGTTGAATTTACCCTTTTAATCCACTAATTCCTGATTAAAAGAGTATTGACTTGTAATTTAAGACGCATACGAGAGGAATGCTGATTGCTTTCCAGCATCAATTAAATGAAAGAATAATATTTCGAATTACCTCACGCTGAGCATAATCTAAGTTAAAAATAATGTCTTTAAAGCAATTTACATAATTATTCAACTTCTGATAGTACAAGCTTTTATTAATGAGATTGTATTTCTTAAAACACAATCACATTTCGGCATCGTCATCAAATCACCATCATCATCACACAAAACATCCGGACATGTTAATCTGAGATCATTAGCTACGATAAAGATGCAGTCATTACCCTACAATGTGAGACAAAAAATACCTTAATCAATTCAAGATGAAGAAAGAAAGCGAAGCGACAAACTTACACCCACGGGATGGGATACGACGACCGCAGGACTTGGAATAATAAGGTAATTTGTATAACAAAAAAAAAGTACCATGACACTTAACTCTATTACCTTTGAAACTTTATTCGATTCTACTGTCAGTTGTTGATAAAAACTGAATTTAAATCAAGCGACACTTTCTTAGAGATTATTACAAAAAGGTTTTTCAATCAAACACGTTGATACGAAAAATGTTAATTTCTTCTGTCAAACTGTCTGTTATATTCTTCTAGTTGGATCATTAAAGTCACATAAATACATTGAAACAAGTATATGTTAAAGCAGCCAGAGATACGTGTACTAATAACTCAATCTTTAGGAAATTATACTTCGACGAACGCACATCACTATCATTAATGCACATTCGATTTGAAACAGTGCAGTGCTATGTTTCAGAGTCACGATCAATGTAATTGGACAAGTGAATTCGATATTTGGTTGAATCGATTTTTGGTAAGTACAGATATTACGGATCTCTCTTTTGAAATTCTAATACATTTTTAATCGAAAACCTTGTCTTAACAACCTACGAAGTAATTAAAAAAGAATTTCTAAATTTCAATTTACTAAAATCTCTTGTAGTAATTAAAACTACGAATTGATTTTTTTGAGTAGGTAAATAAAATTTAGATTTTCAATTTTCGATCTTTCAACTACGACTGTAGAATATTCAAAGTTTATAATGAGTTAAAACTATTTAAAGTAGATAAATATGGTATTACAAGAATAATAATTAGTGCTCGGATTTGACACGCAACCGAAGAAGTTAAACGCTGAAAAAGCAAAGTAGGTATATTTTATTCGAAATAGGAGGAAAAATCCTGATTAATTCATTTAACCAATAAGGCCACACTCGTAGCAAAGATATTCAATCAATACAAGGAGCCACTTACATACATCTCGGCTTACGTTTACAGTCGCGCACCTACTAATTTGCAGGCACAAATCGTGCGTGCCGCTATTACGATATTCGTCACGTTGCTCGCCGCTTCGGCCGAGCGTTCTTTTTGTTTTTACACACTATAACACGCCCATACCATTATTATGCCTGAGATTATGGATAGGGAGGTTAAGATACTTTATTTTTAAGGTCTGTTTTGTAGTATGTTTTGTTTATTATAAGAAAACGTATTATTTGAAGTACTTACGTGATTTTTATATTACAAAACGAAGGTTGAGCTGTGGTATCCAAATTTACTTTGTTTTAGTAACTTCTAAGTAGTTATCTAGATCTGGAGTTCTAATCCTGTAACTAAGTAGTAAAAAAAAACTATGTTGAGGTATTTAAATTCTAATAAGTATATCGCTAAGTTCTATAGGAAATAATTATTAATAATTATGTTTTTTTAATATATTAAATACCATTATATTACATACCTACTACTTTAATCTTAGTAAGTGAAAATGAAATGGTGAATATCGATATCGATAAAACAATTAAGCTAACGCGCCATCCCTATTCAATAAATTAAGTACTAAAGCAATGATAGTATTATTATTAAGCCAATCGCCAGTGTACTAAAACATAGGCCGGTTCAGCCACTAAGGTGGCATCTTCCTGTGTCCTGAGCAACACGACATAACAATCACCGTTGAGCGTACTTCATTATCATCTAATCGTCACTTAACGTATGGCTGGAGAAATCGTAGTTAATTATCATCAAAATCACAACATATTTCCTTCAGTAAGATTTTGTTGATTTCGATAATCATCAGCAATCGTGTCTTCGAAATTCCACCTCCGATGAGGAAACTAGCAAAAATAAACTATACTAAAATCGATTTAGCCTTTTGGGAGCTATAATACCACAAACAGAGACCTCATACTCATAACACCTATCTTTTTCCGTCGAGGTTCAAAAACAATATTCAATTCTCATAAAATAAAAAAACATGTTATATAACCTGACTTCAACTATAAATGTATCATATAATGTTCATTATTAGTTCGATTCCGAGGCAAACAGGCAAATATTTACGCTGAACAGAGTTTACTGCGACGCATCAGTGCAGCTTACTGCTTGTGTCAATATTGACGCGGTCGTGCGCGGGCGCAACTAGGGTTGACACTGTGACATGTAGAAAATATTTCTTTCAGTTTAATATAATAATTGACTTGTTATGGAGCGTGGTTATGATGTCTGTAATTAAATATGAACATGTCCAACGAAAACTTAAAAATAGCTTCATCCGTTTGGGAGCTACGCATGCCACAGATAAACACCGCAAACTTATAACACTCCTCTTTTTTCGACGCAAAAATCGCATCATCCATTCTTGGAGCTATGATGCATCCAAGAATGACTGACACAGACTTTGACACTCCTCTTACTCCATCGAAAGTTAAAATCGCAGAAGGAGAAGACAGAATGCCTTAATCGACTGAGTAATTTACAGCAAGGAGCCTATAGGGACGTGAGCGGCTAAAAGATGAAGAGACCTCAATAGAATTCAAGTCACCGCTAGGTATGCTTTAGTGCGGGTCAACTCATCTGGCGACAGGTGTCCAAAATCCATGCTCAGAGGATTTCTGCTCTCATCAACTCACTGTTATCGGGTAAAGACAAGCCAAAAGCCCTTTTCCCTTCAATGTTTATTCTGACCAGCCAACGAAGCCGGAAGTCAGAAATAGTGACTTTCTTCTGAAGCATTCGGGTCACTACTGTCCGACACATCGCCTCAAGGTATTATGGGGCATTTTTACACGAGATATGCTAGCATTTGACATCATCTCATCAGATGGGAAGCGACGATGAGGCCTATATTTTATTTCATTGACTATATTTTTCAAAAGTGAATTGCATATTAAACTTTGGGTTCAAATTAGTCTAGTGACAGCCCTAGCAGGTTGTGAGGCTAGAAGCGTTTGTAGAGCAAACTTGCATGATGGGAGAAATATCGTAAAGTATGCTGCCTTCGACCGGATTTCATTTTTGTATGTCATTCCTACGTGCCTTCTTGGAATAAAACAGTTACTGTGCCCTTTTTGTCGTACTCGTATTGTTGGTGACTACCATTTTGTCAAAGGCTTTTTTTCCCTGTGTGATTAATAGACAGTTTGCGTAATTTATATAACCTAAAACGATTTTAGAATAGAATAAAAGAAAGTTTATTTGGTCTAAAGTTACGCACACATAGTCGTAAAAAACATAAAATATCAACCTAAATATGTAAGTATTTCAACAGAAGCGCATGCGCAGATTTTTTAGACACTATCACTTATGTGGTAAACGGTAAGTGTCTTAAAAAGGCGACCCTAACGTCTGAAAGCTTCAACTTTCTATAGAAAAGTTTCGCTTTAACGCAAATGTGATGCAGGCCTTAACACGTTTCTTTAGTTATCTTACTCCTAGTAGCTGGATACCGAGAATAACACACGCGTGGGTGAAACCGCGGGAAAAAGCTAGTAATAATATAACTTTAGGTAAACGTTTAACGTTTGACGTAGAAGAGAGGGCGGCATAATTGTAATCTTACTAATATTATAAACGCAAAGTTTGTATGTATGTATGTTTGTATGTATGTGACTTTGTTACTCTTTCTCGCAAAAACTACTGAACAAAATGCAATGAAACTTGGAATATAGGTAGCTGGAGACCTGAAATAACACATAGGCTACAAAATCCCGCGGGAACGGGACTTCCGCGGGTGAAACCGAGGGGTGTATCTATTATCACTATTGACTTCTACTCAAACAATTAGGTTGCTCTCAAAGTCAAAAATTCTCAAAGAAATTTTAAATTTAGAAGCTGAATTCGGTTGTTAATAAATTATCTCGAAAATTCTAATCTAAACTATTATAAATGTTGGTTTAGGAAATGATAATCATCAAACAGACTCTAAAACAAATATTAAGTTTTAAAACAAATGTAAGTTGCATGCACCTATTCAAATACAAAGATATAAGGTGTTACAAGCTTCCAAATTAATGTAAACATTAAAGTTCTGTGTGTCATTTTTAAATGACGTAATGTCCACGTAAAGTACACATAATTTCAACATTATACTACGAAGTAAAATAATAGGTTTAAATATTTTATGTGAACCATTTTTTATTTACCTTAAAATATGCGAATGACCTCGCATATTTTAAGTTTAAATTTAAATCGTGGAATCCAAAGCTTTTAAAAGTCCATTTTTTCTAGTATCTAGGTACTTACAAATCTCTTAAAACTCATGACTTGTTGACACGCGCGTGCTATTATTTTACATATCATCGACCGTCCCTGTCAGATGATTATTATATAAATATCATGAAAATAACCCTTAAATTACGAACACTTTTTAAAGTACGAAGAAATCACTTGTACCTTGTTGAACTACTGACAATATCTATACAAAATCAATATTTACCGAAAACGAGATTCTAAAACATCAATAAGCTACTGTACCAGCTCTCGGTCAATATTAGTTAAAGTTAAAATCATTTTCTAAGAAACAGTATTAGTGTTACAGTGAGAGATATTCGAGGTTTACTAGATTTATTTTTATTTAGAAGGATGTTACCCCGTAATTCTGACAGATTAAAACTTGTAGTTAGAAATATTTTAAATTGGAAGGACTTTTAAATTCTCTTTGATTATATTTGGGGTCTAGATTGGATAGTTTGACATTTTTGTTTTACGTATTGATATTATTTTAATTGAATGTTGTAAAAAAATATTTAGGTTTATGATAGTTTTTGGTTAATTTTTATTTGGACATTTTTTTCAGTAATGTATTTCATTGTTTGTGTTTTGTTATTTTTGTAATTATTGATAAATTGTATTTGACTTTCAAATTGTTTTAACAAGAAAAATATTTACATACAACCTGCAATACAATTAGCAAGTAACTGCTATGACTCTGCAGCGAAATTCCGCTCTTTTTTCTGCATAAAATCTTAAATCATACCTGTGAAATCACATCTTCTGTCCTTAAACTATCAAACAAACGCAAAAAACCGACAACAAAGACATTCAAATCTGTCAAGGACCTGTCAGTACCTTTCTATTTACTAAATTCCTTCAAAACTAATAATTTTTGAAAATCCGTCCGCTTTGCATTGTAATCGGAATATTTAACCTGTCATTTTTAAAGGACAATACTAAATATGAAGTGGACACTTGTTCAAATAATGAAAGAAATATTTAATCTCTTGTATTAACAATGGTATCCTGCCGCAAATTGAAGTTTGAAGTACATTGTTTATTTTATAATTGCATGTTTTTTGTTATTTTTGTACCTGGTAGCTCTGGACTCCCTTACTTATGAACAATTAACAGATTACTTAGTTACGCTATCCGTTGTCTATAGTACAAGCCTAGTTGCTTAGTTTATGTAACGTTTGTTTCTGAATGTCATGTCTTTATGAAGCGAGTAAAGGGATAAGTTTATTTTTCTATTACGGGTATCTTAAAGGTAAAAGGGTTAAATATTATCTCAATAATGTATTTCTAAGCGTCCAGTTCCAATACCTTATCTACTATTAAATAGTAAGAGCATGTTTGATCAGAAACTGAAACCATAAACCAACTCGTTATGAAAGCTCGGGGCGGTACATTAATTACAGTTGTACTTATGTCTTAGGAATTATATTTATAGTTTGCAGAGTTTAGTATGCTCTTTGATTAGTTCATTCTTGCATTAATTTCAGAAAAGTAAATGTTATAGTATTGCATTGATTTTATAACCCTTTAACGATATTGTCCTTTTAAAAGAACTCGTTATGAAAGCTCGGGGCGGTACATTAATTACAGTTGTACTTATGTCTTAGGAATTATATTTATAGTTTGCAGAGTTTAGTATGCTCTTTGATTAGTTCATTCTTGCATTAATTTCAGAAAAGTAAATGTTATAGTATTGCATTGATTTTATAACCCTTTAACGATATTGTCCTTTTAAAAGAACAAACAGTTAGTTTATTTCAACTTGTCAAGATTTGGTTGAATTGAAATAAATAGAATCGGTATAATGTTTGAAGTGAGAAATTCGACCATTAAACCCATCTGAAAAAGGAGCACAAGATTCTAAAAGTTACGGTGAATGATTTTTTAGAGGCCTATTACATTTTTCTTAACATTTTAATTAGAAACTATGTCCTAAAATAAAATGTAAAAAATTCGTGGCCAGTTTAAATTTTAAAACTGGAAACTTAAATACAAAGGTAAGTGTTCAATCGTTAATACCAAGTTTAGATACCAATACCATTTCTAAATCCCACAACATTACAGGTTCAAAAGTGATAATGTTAGTTTGCGGAACGAGTTAGCGTAAGGGTGTTAGCTACCGGAGCATGCGTCTACGCATCCTATAATATTGTTTCACAGCTACCGTGTTTGGATACTTAAGTGAACGTGGTTTTAGGATTAGAAGTGATGAATTATTATGGTGATTTTGTAATAAAAAAATATAAACGGGCTGTAGAAATCACGTTGTTAATGAAACCCTGACTGTTTAATCAATAGCACACTGTGTGTGGAACTTGCACTAAGCAATTAGTTTATTTTATAACCTGGGTTATGAAAATTAAGTGTAGACACAACCATAGTTTACCGTATCAGCAAGTTTTGCCGTAATATTCGGTACGCATACTTGCATTTTTTTTCACTACTATATTCTGTCTACGTAAAAACTAATAATCGTTAAAAATACAGTATTTTTATAGTGGGTAATAAAAAAGGTAGTACGAACTAATTTTCAGATATAATTCATAAGAAAAAATATTGTATGTTTTCAATCTATTTAGACAGTTTTTTATCAGTGTAAAACAATTTAGTTTTCTGTAGTTATTAATATGTCATAAAACACAATATTCACCGGGTTTTAATCGCGTTTTATTCAATAACGTCATTAATGATTATCAACCAACTTTACAATTTGCTTTTTCAACCTACCTTGAAAAAGACTTTAGACAAAATTATAAATAATTATATTCCGAAAACTAAGAATTGTAAAGAAAACTTATTTAAATAGTCGTTCGACGTATAAAAACGTACACATGTATTAATATAGTCATCATAATACATAACACAAACGATATAATTATTACATACACTTTTAGTACTTATAGTATTGGGTAACAAGATCATGTTCATACTGCACCAGTGTAATGATTATATCTACTTGTCTCTCTGAGACGTCTTTATTGTTTCAAGTTATGCGTTAAGTTTATGTTATTAAGTCTAAGTTGTCTGATAGACCAATTCTTATTATTCGAAGTTAAAAAACATTATTCATAACTGTTTTAGATAGTAACAAATTACTTAATTGAAAATTCTACAAGTATATATTTAAAAAAAAAAAAGTTCATTTTGTCAATAAATGTAGACTTCTGAAAAAAAATGTAGATTAAAATGAAAGTTTTTATCCGGTTTTAATCGAATTGCGTATACCATTTTCAGCTTCATTGCAATCACACGTTTTCTACGTTTTGAAGCCTTTATAGCCTACTTCCTCAGGGTAGACAGATGTAAAGAAAAAATGGAAGTAGAAAGATGTTTTAACCAGGAGTATAATCAGTAGTGCGTTAACATGTAAACGATGCAGATAACATTTCATAAAAGGACCGTAATATAATTATTAAGTAAGATTTATACGAGTAGTTTAATAACAATTTGAAGCCATAGACAAACAGTGAACTAATATTGTATCTAAACGAACTAAACTAAGCAACCAGTTTTAGGAATTCGTGTAGGCGACACTGCACTCACCAAACCGATTGTGACGCAACAAAATATGGATTAAACATCAGAATAGACTTTAATAAAAACGGATAAAATATCTTCATTTGACATAAATTTGTTTGTAACATTGTGTTCTGTTAGTTTTGGATAGATTGTATGCTAATTTTCAACTAGATATGTACATAATTTGGGATAAGATTGGGTTATTTGACTCATATTGGTTCGTTATTGAAAATGACTACAAATGTGGGTATTTGGAACCGTGAACGGATGTTGCGTTAGAAAACAGTAATTTATTGTATAACAGTAACAACTATCTGTGCTCTGCTAGTCTCCTCGGGGTGACTCCGAACAAGGATTTCGAAAGAATTAAGAACCAATGTGAAACTCGATTTAAAAACAAAAAAATACACTTATACCATATTGACTTGCACTTTAGCATTCATTATTTGATGTGAATCAATTAATGGACTAAGTAAAACATTGAAAAATCCAATATTCGTTTTAGGGCGACCTGAAACTCTAAGACTAGGTGAGCCACACCACTACACAAAATAGAAGATTAGTTTTATAGCTAGGTATATATTATTATATTCAAATTCTAGCTGCGCCCCGCGGTTTCCCCTATGTAAGTCTTTTTCCGAATATCGGGATAAAAAGTAGCCAGTGTGTTATTCCAGGTCGCCAGCTACGTATATTCTAAGTTTCAGCCCAATCGGTTCAGTTATTTTTGAAAGTCATGTACAGACATATATATACAAACATGCAAACAAACTTTCACGTTTGTAATATTGGAAAGATTTTGGAAAAAGCATCTCGTTAGGTCAAAAATCTGTGGATTAAATGAAAACATCAATTAACCAGTACCCTTCTCGCAGAGATTTAAATTATCTCTCCTAAACACAGGAAACGAAATTAACCCCAGAATTAAGCAATCAAGTTAACTTTGAGTTATCTTATCAAGCACAGACGGACAGACAGGATGCCCGGTTCAGGCGAGAGACCCTTTAGGAGTGACATACGAATCCCGAGCAAACAAATGCTGAGATTGTTTTATGTCTGGTTTTTGATAGGAAGCAAACACTAAGCTATCTTGAAATTTAAAGTAAGATGTTGACCTAAAACTTTTTGTATGTACTTTTAAAATCACAAATAAAACAAATATTTTTCATGTTACCTATTTTTTTATAAATATTGCACAACATTATCCCCTAGCCCCAAGTTATTGTACTATGAGTACTAGACAATGGATATACCTACTAAATGTAATACCTTTTTTTTGTAAATACATACATATTAAACATATATACACCCCGACCAGATACAAATATTTATTTTTTATTTTTAAGCATAAAAATTTGCACCCAGCGGGAATCGAGCCCGCAGCCTTCTGCATTGCAGTCGGGCGTTCGCCCGACGCGCCACAGAGGCCGTCAAGTATAATTTAAAGTAATAAGCAAAGTATAACTAAACATTACAAATTTTAATCAAATAATAAAGTTTCACATCCTCACATGTTACGAAAATTAAGTAGCTAAGTATCATTTACACGGGATTTGTCACGTTTAGCGAAAAACGATAAATATCAGTTTCAAACACCTTGCAATACAATGTAGGCACTTAAAAAGCCCACGTGGAGTTTCGCGGAACCCCTGAATGTGTCGAAAATCATTAAATGTCCCTCACAAAGGACAGTAAGGAACTAGTTTCACAGATTTATTCCGAAAAAAGGTGTATTTTGACGTCTAAATAGACACGTCAGGTAGAAGGGCGAAGGTGTAGGGTAACCATGGTAACCAACACTGTGTCAGACACCGGCGAAAGAATTGTCATTAATTTTAACGGTCGCTCGGTCGGGTGATTTGTTCGGGATAAAGAAATTTATTTTTTTAATAATTTGATAGCTGATTATTCGGAATTTTATCGAGACGTGCGTGAATAATGTGAATAGCTTTTTTTGTTACGATGATTTTGTATTTTTGGTTGGTTTTTTACGATATTGTTGGGGATTGTATGGCTTTATCAATATAATCACTAATCATATTTGGCAGCTGAAAGAAACTCAATCAAAAATGTATGAGTTGGCATAGCTTGGAAGTAAGTTGCTGCGAGTAATGTTCTCGCATCTAAACCGTCAAAATTAAAAAGTTTTCGTTTCTAACATTAATCCTTTAGAATCTTCATTTAGCACTGTTGACAAGAGATCAATTCATAAGGAACTGCTGTCTTTCTGTATTTCACGGTGTAAATCATAAAAGAGAGAGAATATAATAAAATAGAAGATAAATGAACTACAGGTCAGAGGAACAGGGAATCCGAAATAATACGAATGTTAATCTAAAGACTTAAAGAAGAAAAAAATATTGCGCTACACAAAAGTTTCACCGAAAAAATTTAGCGTCCACATTTATTACTCGAATTTAAGAACAAGCCAATGGTATCTATGGTATCCGACAATAGGAAATTTATTCTACCTGACCGTCTCTCGAATACTATTGTTCGGGTTTCTTCAGGTTTTTTATTCTTTCTTTTTTTGGAGACCTTCTTGTTAGCAAGTCTTCGAATAGAGAGGACAATGGGGCTACATATTTATAAGTAGGTAGGCAGAGTACAGGTGTTTATTTCGAACGGTTCTACAGTCTTGTAGTTGTGTAACTGATAAAAGATATAACTTTATTTCTAAAAGTTTCTACTCTACCTCTCAATAGCTTGAAGAGAACTAGCTATTTATTTCGTCTCTCTGTTTTTCTTTAACTTTATAATAATTTTCAGTAACATTTAATGGTAAGGTAAGTAAGGTTTTGGTGTGAACCCTGCATACATTTGTATGTAACATCCGTATGCAACTGGAAAACATCGTAAGGAAACCCACGGCTTAGTTAGCTCCAGACGTATTGACCAGTTCTTTCCTCTGGGCATGGCTGACTAGGCTGGGAGGGTGGTATAGGTGTTGGGCAAGCCTACTCCACCTAACAACGTCCCGGGGTCCCGGGCACTACAGCGCCATAAATAGCATGGATTAAGTTTCTTGCGTTGCATAAATCATCTAAAATTAGATGAAAAAGCTAAATATTATTATTATTTATGCAACTGGAGCGCGCGTCTCTGGGTGTGATTTAAAAAGGCATAAGTAGATTCGAGAGTTTAAAACACAGGTATGATGAGACTTGCTAGATGATAATGAATCAAATGCAACAATAAATGATTTGTCAATAATATAATATCTTATTCATATTATTAACGCGAAAGTTTGTATATATGTCTGTATGTGACTTTGTTACTCTTTCACGCAAAAAACTACTTAACCGATTGCGATGAAACTTGGAATATAGGGAGCTGTATACCGGGAATAACACATAGACTACTTTCTATCCCGATATTCCCAGGAAATGGACCTTACGCGGATGAAACAGCGGGGCCAGCTAGTAGATTATAATTATCAAAAAAATGGAAATAAAATTAGTTAATTTTCACGTTAAAAGCAGTTACCAATTTGTTAAAATTACATACATAATATTAGTAACAAACTCTTCGGCCATGACTAAGTGGTTTTAAGTAACATAACTTACCACATTTTCTTTGAGTAAGTTCAAGGTGTGGACAGACTTAAGTTCGAAACCGGACATAGTCAATTTCCTACGTCCCGTATAAGGTACAAAATCAATTGCATTATTTATGTTCAACGTTTAGTAGAAGAATAGTAGAATAGTAGGTACAAACACTATTATTTATAGTATGAACTCAATCAGTTTCTTTAGTGACGAAACTTCACTATACCATCTTAAGATAACAAATTGACGCGGTCACTCCAATTTTTTGTCCAACCTCACGCTCCGACCGGACATCAAAATAGTAGTGTATAACAAATAACTTTTTTAACTAAATCAATCGAGGTATGATTAACGATGATCTACCCTATGCCCACGTAATAGAATTGAAAATAGAGCGATGGGTGCCCAATTAGTTCTACCCCGAAGATGGCTCTTTCGACGCTTTTTTTGTAAACGGTAATTTTGTTTAGAGAACGCCATGATTCGACGCGCTTCTGTCCGTTTATTACGTTGCTGACTGTACAAATATTTTGTGTTCGTATTTTCTGGTCGTGTCACGGTATTGGTTACTTCAATCGATTGGTTTGTACATAGGTTTTTTGCTGACGGCTTTGATGAACAGATAACTAGTACCTATCGAAATGAAAGCGCATTTTTTATATGTAACTATGTAATACATAATTGCATTTATTGTGAGCACGTATCATATAATTCGAAATCACGATGGTATGAATCATCTTGTTAACCTTTTTGGTCGCAACATAAAATACACAGATCTAAGAAATGTTGTGTCAAATGTCCAATCACTATCAAATATACGCTTTACCAACGTACAGCACTTGCTAAGCCTATAATAAAAATATAAATAAATAAATTCTGTGACCAGCACACAGCGTCATCTAGCCCCATGGTTAGCTGCTAAGCTTGTGCTACGGTGACTAGACAACGCATGAACTACTTATATTTATTCTATGCTATAACATTATTTATTTCAGGAAAAAAACCGCACATAAAATTTTATAGACTATCGAATATATACTTCTATAAGTACATATTATGTACCTATTTCACAAGATCGAAACAAATAATTATATTGAAATATTTATAAAGTTTAATTACGGGTCAATATAAAGTACGGTGGGCACTAAAGGGTTAAAGTTAAGGGTTGTTTAAAAAGGTTAAACATTTTTGCTAGGCGTTTTCCTTACTTAAGGGGTATCTACAATCGCTTTTGGCTTAATATTACCGTCGTCGTAACACATACAGTGTTTAAAAAAAAATGAAGAAATCATTAAACTAGTAACAACAAAAACATCACACAAATTACCTACTAAAAAAACTGAATCAATCTCAATTGCTTAATAACAAAAATATAGAGAGATCTTCGGTCGGTCTGAAGCCCAATGTCTTCATCTGAGGGCGTGACCGCACTTGACCCTTACGGCTTACCCGACCAGTTCCAGAGATGTACCCAGACGAAATAACTAAGGTATCGGCGAAATTACCTACTACACATTTTTATTTGTTTTTTATTTTACTCCGATACGGCGAGGTTATATTTTTATTGAGTGGTCTTACAGGGTTAAAGGACATCGGCACAATCTTTTTTCGTTTGTATTGGCTTTTCAGTTTTAGAGATATACCCAGACGAAATAAGCAAGGTATCGGCGAAATTACCTACTATACATTTTTATTTGTTTTTTATTTTACGCCGATACGGCGAGGTTATATTTTTATTGAGTGGTCTTATAGGGTTAAAGGAAATCAGCATAAATTTAGTTAATATTTTATTCATACTTGGGGTTAAAAGAATCGTTTCTATAGACTTTTTCAGTTTTGGAGATATACCCTGACGAAATATGTAAGGTACGAGTATCGGCGAAATTACCCACTACATATTTTTATTTGTTTTTATTCTACTCCGATACGGCGATGTTATTTTTTATTGAGGGTCTTATAGGGTTAAGGGAAATCAGCACAATCTTAGTTAATATTTTCCTTTTACTTGTGGTTAAAAGGGTCGTTTCTATAAGCTTTTTCAGTTTTAAAGATATACCCAGACGAAATAAGTAAGGTATCGGCGAAATTACCCACCACATATTTTTATTTGTTTTAATTCTACTCCGATGCGGCGAGGTTATTTTTTATTGAGGGTCTTATAGGGTTAAAGGAAATCAGCACAAACTTAGTTTATATTTTCCTTTTGGTACTTGTGGTTAAAAGAGCCGTTTCTCTAGGTTTTTTCAGTTTTAGAAATATACCCAGACGAAATAAGTAAGGTATCGGCAAAATTACCTACTACATATTTTTATTTGTTTTTTTTTTTAATCCGAATATGAATATGAATGAATATAAATATATTGAGTGGTCTTACAGGGTTAGGGGAAATCAGCATAAACTTAGTTTATGTTTTCCTTATAGGTACTTGTGGTTAAAACAGCCGTTTCTATAGGCTTTTTCAGTTATAAAAACTTTTCTTGCTTAATATTATAAAAAACGAAAGTTTGTATGTATATTATGTATGTGGCTTTGTTACTCATTCACGCCAAAACTACTGAACTAATTGCTACGAAAGTTTGAATATGCGTAGGTGACGACCTGGAATAACACATAGGTTACTTTTTATCCCGATATTCCCTTGGGAACGGGACTTACTCTAGTAAAACCGCGGGGCGCTGCTAGTCACTTAATAAGTCGCAGTTTACTTAGCTCGACACTAGTTAAGGCTGTTTCTGTAATTAAGTACGTACGGAAAAGGTTTAACGCACACTCATATTCTTTTCGTAACTTCTTACAGTAAAGTATTAAATCAGTTCAGTCCATCCGGTCAGGCAGATGTGATAGAATAGCTACGGGGTCTTGAGACCGTTCCATTATTACTTAGTATCTCAATTTTCATCTTCTATCTATTTTAAGATTCAGTTGGTTCAACATAAATTAACATGCCTAAAAAAATACGGGACGTATTGAGAACCTACTCCTTTTTTTGAAGTTGGTTAAAAAGGAACCATTATTTCTCACTTTCTTGTCCGTTTGCTTTTTATAAGTTACTTTTACAAATGGAATCATTTCAGTGAACGCAGGGAGTCCAACTGCGACTAAATTTATTAGGTACAGCTAGAATAAATATGACGTTCGTATATTGGATGTAATATTCATATTTTATTGTTAATAGCAAGCAAATATCGCTTACATAGAAGCGTCGAGGATTTTATTTAAAAAGTAAAGTAAAGAAATAAGTTGTGGTTGTTTTTGTAGTTTACAGTGCTGTTCGAAAGTCAAGAGTCAAGTCAAGTCAAGTTTTTTTTTTAATAATGGCAATTGAAAACCCCTGGGTTTCAATTGCCATTATTTAAAAAAAATGTATTCTTTCTTTCTTCTTTCCCCAACTCGACTGTCTCGACTTTTGAACTGTACATCTTCTTCTTATTCTTTTCGTGTAGTGGTGTGGCTCACCTAGTGTATGAGTTTTCAGGTCGCCCTAAGGCCTCTAACTTGACCTTACGACTGCTATCAGAGATAACAACCGGAACCAACTGCTTACGTGCCTTCCGAAGCACGGAGGAGCACGATAAAATGCTTTATTGCCACACTAATTTTCCGTCACCCATCTAAGTAATAACCGCGCCAAGCGTTGCCTAATCTTCAGCTTCTTTGTACCTTCGGCTTGTTAGGGTACTTATTTGGATTTTTTTATAAATAAGGGAATAATATTGCCTCCTTAGCATAAAATAAATCATCACAAAAAAACGAAAATAAAGTGTTTTGAGAATACAGTCCTAACGTTTATTCATACCTATAAAGCTGCGTTCCTCGGTTTAACCGGCGTAGGTCCCGATCCCGTAAAAATATCGGGAACAAAAGTAGCTTATCTTACTTCTCGTTAATGTAGCTTTCTTTAAGTGAAAGAATTTTGGAAATCGGTCCAGTAGTTTCGGAGCCTTTTCATTACAAACAAACAATCAAACTAACACAGAAATCTTTCCTCCTTATTATAATATTAGTACCTACAGATTAGTATAGAAGGTAAAATAAGTTATAAAAAAACATTTTACTTATAACTTCGGACAATTTGAAACCAATTGAACTCAGTTCATTGACTTCAAACGAACCAATATCGAACCAATAGCCGAACAATAGCTATAAATCACTAAATACAAAGTTATAATTATACATTAAAGTTACGTTTTCAACGGGCAACGGATGATTTATACAAAAAACCGCAAGGTACGCCTGGAGGCATAGTACAGTCTATGCGTCGGTAATTACTTAATCAAATCGTGTGGATTGAAGTCGACGACCGGAGTCGGAGGTGGAGATTAGTTTGTTGAGACTATAATCGCCCCGTGGATTTATTCGTGTAGGTCCCGATCGGGATTAAAAATTCAACTAATATTATATTTAGTTTGTATTTTCCAAGAACCGTATTAATAATCGTGGAATGAGGTTGGAGTAAGTTTACCACTTTTTGTAGCTGCCCATCAACTTTAAAAGTTCACGCCAAAAAAGATAAAGCAAGTTCTCACTATTCCGACCTTGCTCCACGTTTATTTATAAAGCTACAAGAGTTTATGAGTATTTGAAACTTACAATAGATTCACCAAAGTGCTTTCCCGAACGTAAATAGAGAGGTACAAAGAAAGATGCGATCACGAGAACCGATTGTTTGTATCGATAGTCGAAGCCGATGCTATCGATCTTACATAGAATATCGGACTATGCTTTGTAGGAGACATTTTGTAGTTCTAATATGAAGTCTGTCTTTGGTGACATTCTCTTCAACTAATGTAGTTTTCAAACTAACCCCCCATACTTACAACTTGTGATGTTAGTATTAGTAAGCATTGTTTTGATGCCTACTTATCCAAAACTTTGGAAATAGTTGTCTATTACTACACCGCGACATACCAAATTGTAAGAAACATTGTTACTTTTTAAACTCCGACGGGAAAAGAGGAGGCTAGACATACCTAAATTTGAACTAATTATCTTTAATATTAAATATTAGATATTCGGGTCTAGATCGCGTTATTATCAACAAAAGGTTGGTGGATGGTTGTCTTCCCGGGACCACGGCCGGTGTAATCCGTTTGCCGAAACGTCGGGGTAATTTTAAATTTATTTACTAAATTTAAAATAATTTTGTTGATATAACGCGATCTAGACCCGAATATCTAATATTTAATAATAATAAACGGAAATCGTGTAAGTTTAAAAAATGTATTGTAATTATCTCTGTCTCCAGCATATGATAGTAATTCACAAACGGAAAAATTCTGGGAATTTTTCTAAAAATTCTTCTTGAGATTAGCGCGTTCAAACAAACAATCAAACAAACTCTTCAGCTTCATAATATTGGTGTGGATTGATATTATTAATTGGTAGGTACACCAACATACTCATATTTAAATAAAATGTATTAAAATTAAAAATCCAAAAATGCGTCCCTACGCAAGGTACCCAAAAGGCGGCATTGCCTCTTTGAATTGCTATACCAATTCTTTGGCCAAAGTAGCTCCCAGATATTATTATTATTAATTAGATTTTTTTGGCCTTATTTAAAACTAGCTGCGTCCCGCGGTTTCACCCGCGTAAATCCCGTTCCCGCGGGAATATCGGGATAAAAAGTAGCTACCTATATTCCAAGTTTCATCGCAATCGGTTCAGTAATTTTTGTGTGAAAGAGTAACAACCTCACATACATACATACATACAAACTTTCGCGTTTATAATATTAGTAAGATAAGATCAACAATTCTCTAAATAAATAGTATTTATAGGATATCTGTAATGTAGGTAGGTCTATGTTCCTACCAATGCAAATCCCATCCCTTTGGCTTTCTCGACTAGTTCGATACGGACACACCTTGAAACTGAAGATTACGGTCCCGGGTTGAAGGTACGAGTACCTTACCTACTGAGAACTATGGGTAATATTGGATAAGTACTTTATCTGCAGAGTTTACGTCTTTAAACGTTCACGATACGGTGTTCTGATCAATAGCCAGATATTTTATGGTGTTTACCACAAGATATGCCCATTTTCTGCTTCTTTTCTTTCTACTCATCTAGTATTATCCTTATTGTCTTTATTCTTTTTATCTATATTGCATTTATAGTATACACCTTACCCATCCCCTTCCTTAAATCTTGTCCATTCATTGGTTGCCTGGAAGAGAAGGCGGCCTTATCGCCCTTAGGTGACAAGGCCGCCCATTGTACCACACTAGTTTTAAGTTTTTTGAATTTGTAATATTTGCTAATTTATGTTTCTGGTGCTATAAAGTATTTATTCATTCATTCATTATTACAGTTTTCAAAGACCTCTAACTTGACCTAACGACTTCATTTTATTTGACAGTGATATTATAGCAAAAATGTAATAATAATGCAGTACCATTCATAAGCTTTCGCATTAAAACACTACTTACACACGACTATCTGAGATAACAACTGGGACCAACTACTTAATGTACAGTACATACCTTACGAAGCACTATAAATCCTGAGCTTACATTACAACCCTAGAACTAGAATTCTAGAGTTCATTACGGACCGAATGAGGGGCAGTGAAAAATAGAAGTCAATAAAAAAAAACGTAATTGTAATTATTGAGGAGTTTGCTGATGAGAAGGTGATTTTAAGTGCTCCATCAATATGTACCTAGTTCTTTAGGGGCCGATTATTTTTGGTAGAAGTCAAAAATGAGCAATTTACCGCATTCTGGGATTTATCCTGTCCGAAGATACTCATCAGATCTTCACCAAATTTTGTCTACATTGAACCATCTGTCATCATCAACCCACCTTTCCATTAAAAGAAAAACCATCTCAATCGGTCAAGCCATCTCTGAGTAATCGGTAAACAAACATAAAATATATATTTACGCGACGAATTAAAAACCTCCTCCTTTTTTGAACTCAGTTAAAAACGTTGAAACCTGAATGATATTGATATTAATGACTCTTGACTTTGATAATATGATATTTATATATAGGTAACAAAAAAAACATTATAAATGCACTAAATGGAAGACAAAAAACTTAACCCTTAAATGCGCGCTTAAATAAAATTATTACAAGGATGCCACGCACAGTGCCAATAAATGGTGCACGCATGGTACCAATAAATAAAAATTTCAACATTTTAAATGTTTAATAAGTACCTACTTAATAGAAATTAAACTATTTATTCCTTTTTTAATCGCATTGCTTTTACTATATAAGCATTATAAACTAAATAGATATAGATAGATATGAGTTTAAGGCAAATTTTTAGTGCTTCCTGTAGTTTATAGCGTATAACTTTAAATCTACCTCTTTACTTTACATTAGAATACTATGATTGCACTCACATATGTATTGTGATGGTGATATCATTATGTTAAATAAGCCTTTGTGTTTATATCTTCATTTAATTAACTATTTAAAAAATTGAAGTCAGATTTGCTAAAACCGTTTTATTACGGTTAAACGCTTTTATTATGAGAATTCTCGAGATACAATCAACTTTTATACATTTAGGATCCTTAATTTGTACAATTTGAAATGAGTTGTACTCAGTTGGTGCTATTATGGGTACCGCAACTTTTGAAGTGTTAAATTTATGCTACTTTTTAGCGGATTACTTGAATTTCTGGGAGTTTCCGCATAAAATCTGACCTTATGCTCAATGCGATTATGATTTTAACGAAGGTAAGCATAATTATGCCGTGTTACTATGTAAAAGTTATTAATATTGGGTTATTAAGATTTTAAATATTGTAAATGATTATCGTTTTGACTAAAAAAGTGAGAAAATTTAACTTTTTATAGTTCCGTAGCTAAAGGATAAAGCAAAGGGGTATTTACTAAGACTCCACTGTCCGTTTGTCTGTCAACAGGATGTACCTCATGAATTGTGGTAGTTAAAGAATTGAAAAATTCACATGATGTATTTCTATTCCTGCTATACATAGCTGCTATAACAACAATTCCTAAAAACAGAATACAATGATGTTGAAAATATTTTATATTTTATGAATGATATTTTGTGATCCTGATATTAAGCTAAGGCTAAGCATGACTTAGCCCGTTGTTTTTTGTTTTTCGAGAATAAAATCATTACAGTAATCGGTAGACACAATTTATAAAAGAACATACGTTGAATTTAAAAACCTACCTTCATTAATAATTATTATTGTTTCTCACAGTCACGTAAGTATTGAAAAGTAGTAAACAGGTAAGTGTTAGCAATAATTAAGTATTGATATGAAGAACAACTTCAAGTAACAAAGCTAAACTAACTTCAAAGTAAATACACTACTTAAAATAATACAGGATGTTAAATTCATAACTCAAACAGCTATAATAACATTCCAGTTATTCCGGGGAATGACTAAAAACGTGACTTTACTGCAACGCTGGCTCCCCGTCGTCGTCCGGGACATTTTCTTTGTTTTTAAACATACAAAAAGCCAGTCCCTTTTCTGTCTGTCCGAAGCAGGTACAAAGTTATTCTCCATTCGACCACATGTTCTTAACTTTACTTCGAAATCTTCAACTGACTTTCATTCACGAAATAACTTAGGTAAGTAATTTAAGCGATTTGAAGTTTCAAACTACCCTTCTTTAAATGCTTTGATGTTAACGACAATGTAAACGTGGTATTATTATTGGCATGCCAAAAGTAGATGTTTAATGTAACTGTGTACTTACAATTCATGTCTTGATTAGTCAGGTCATCTTGTGTCAAACTATATCGGTGAAGTATAAGCAATCCATTCGCATATTTATAAATAAGGCACTTCACACATGCTCACTTGTCAATCGTCTCCAAAACTTTTTTGGCACTTGTGTAAAATCCGAACGAGTCACTGCACTTGCACTGTCAATGTTTAAAATTGAAATGTCTAAGTTTTAATTTAAAATGAACAGCGATTGTTTTTGAAGAGCGCGATGCGTGACGAGCGTGCGTCCGCCTCGTAAGCGGCCCGAACCGATATACCATTTCAATAGGAGGATTCAGAATTCAGAACTTGCCGACGGCAATTTCATCTCAATCTCGCCCGTCGAAACGAGACAGTAACATGACAATAAACGATTGTAAAACGTCTAGAGCGAAAGAGACAACAGATTTCTCATAATGCACGCGTCGAGCGTGACATTTCAATCGCGCTGTCCCACTCACACAGAAAGTTATTTCCGTACAAATTATATGCGGGTGTATTTGTATTCTGTCCCGCTCTCCCTCGGATAGTGCTAACCAGATAATGTCTTAATCGCATTTTCTTAGTGCTATGCTGAGTGATGCACTAACATAAACAATGATAATTCATGAATTTGCACCAACGATAAAATTGTTTTTATTCTGTCAATATTGACAGGTGTTCAAATATGGTGTTGTGGGAGGTCTCGGAGTGTCAATGAGATATTATGACTTATTTATTGAAAGATGTTAAAATATATGTATATTTACGTAACTCTTAAGCAAATATGAACTGTAACAAATACGTCGGTACTGAATTCAAAATAAAGCGCAACAATTGGTAATTATAGTACATTTTAGTAGGTACCTGTCTATAGTATTTTTTATATAACGTTTCATGTTTAAGAGCCCCCTTAAATATTTTTTTACTTTTGTTTGTAGTTATTTGTTGTTTATTTCAGCAATAGAAATACATCATTTGTAAAAAATTTAACTGTCTAGCTATTACTGTTCATAACATAAGATAAAGCCTAGTGACTGCAGACAGACGGACGGACGGATAGACAGCGAAGTATCAAGTAATAATGTCTCGTTTTTACCCTTTGGGCACAGAACTCTAAAACGAAGTATATACAAGATGTAACGGGTAAGCCCGTTTAAGCCGAAAGGGGGTTGTTTTGGACTTCTAGGCGAACAACTTTTGTTCTACGATTTTTGGAAATTCGAAGAACTTTTCGAAAATTTTAAGTGTAAAGTTTACTTGAAAATCAGGTGTTTCTGAGAGGTTGAGGTCGTTGACCTTATGTTGTCCTTTCATTTGATGTACTACAATCAAAACTTCAATGACTTTTATTTTCAAAAGCAGCTGTTTTTTTCAGTGAAACATTACCTCAAAATTTAAAAAAAAATCTAATTTTCAATATTCGTAGAACAAATGGTGTTCCTAGACGTCTAGAACGGCTTAAAAGGACATACCCGTTACAAATTGTATATGAGTATGTAGGTATTTACGAACGACTGTAACTAATCTAGTTCCTTACCCTATATTTACTTATTCGTGGAACTTAGCTCAGGTTTAACCAAACTTTATCTAGCAATCTTAGAATTACCCGTGAAACCGAACATACCAAAGGCAGGTAACAGATGGTTATCTATAAAGCGAAACAATGAAAAGAACATAAATTGGTTGAAAACAATTTGAACAATGCGTTTTAAAAGATATTAAATGCAAAATATTTTACAAATAGAAGTGCCAAGAATTTGTTGATAGATTTTAAGGAAATCAAGGTTAAAGTTAGAAAATCAGGCGAAGTTTAAAAAGATAAAATCAAAGCACAATCGGTATATAAAACTAAATAATGCTTCCTAGAAATAATGTAAAGCAAAAAAAAACATCTTCAAAAATTTACTCGCGGCGAGGTTTGAACTCGCGTCTCTGGGCATATTGCCTTGGGTCTTTCTAGTAAATATGCCTTGAGCAATAAAAACAAATTACGAAATACTAAATAATGCTTTTTTTTTTTTTTTTGCATTGTTTTTTTTTAAATTTAATTATTTACATGGACCTTTGCGCCGGGTACAATTCGGGGCGGATTGTTTAATTAGGTTTAAGTTTGACATTGTAATAATTTTTATTTTGACTTTGTATTTTGACAATACATGTATTATGTAATAAATTTACTTTAATAAAAAAATACTTTTTTTACCAAAACTAATGGGGTTACCATGGTCTCCTTATTCCCGAACCTAACTCTCCCGCGTTATTTTTACATTTGCTACAAATTACATTACGAGTTACGCAATCACCCCCCAGAAAATCATACAACTTGTTGATAACTAAATAAATCTCGCTAAATTTATATACATAAATAATTCCTGTAAATAATTTTAAATACCAACATTACAATAATTTCAAACGTAACGTTACTAAATAATTATCTATTTGTGAAGTGGTTGACAAACACTCGTGTTTGCCCCGGTGACCACTCGGCAAATGTTTACTCTCAAATGACAGTATTGACGACTCAACTCAACCTTCTAAGAAACTGCATTGTTTGAACAGAAGCTGGTCTAGTTAGTGAGAGCTTTTCGAAGTAAATATAGACATTTTATGCTTCCAGTAAAGGGTGAGGGACTGGCTAATGATGTTTGGGATATGAGATTTGAGGATTTTTTAGAATACTGATCTTCTTCTTGTATACAAGGTGTAACGGGTAAGCCCTTTTAAGCCGAAAGCGGTTTGTTCTAGACGTCTAGGCGAACATCTTTTGTTCTACGACTTTTGAAACTTCAAACTTTTTTTTTTTAAATATTATATTGCTACAAATTACATTACGAGTTACGCAATCACCCCCCAGAATATTTTCACTGAAAAAACAGCTGCTTTTGAAAATAAAGCTAATTAAAGTTTTGATTGTAGTAGAACAAACTAAATAAAAGGACAACATAAGGTTAATGACCTCAAACTCTGAGAAACAGCTGATTTTTAAGTAAACTTTACACTTAAAATTTTCGAACTACTTCGAATTTCCAAAAGTCGAAGAACAAAAGTTGTTCGCCTAGACGTCTAGAACAACCCCCTTTCGGCTTAAAAGGGCATACCCGTTACAAGTTGTATAAAAATGAATCCCTATTTCCCTTAGTCACGGCATCACGCACAAACGGCTGAATAGATTTTGTTAATTCTTCTTTTGTTGTGTTTGTTATCGTCAGGAGGAAGTTCTTATGAAATCAAATTACGGGACTTAAGCGGGTGAAACCGCGGGGCGCAGCAAGAACTGAAATACAACCTTTTTCTATATTTATAGAATAAACTGAAATACAACCTTTGTCTTTCCTTTCCATTGAGATTTGTCAGGAGAAACTATTACAGGGTCAGACGACGTTAGATCACTTTGGTAAATATTTGTATAACATCTGTTTTGTAATTTATTTTTTCTCTTGGGTTCTAAAATATTTATACAAATGATTAATAAAGATTCACTGATTACCGCAAACAGTGATAATAAAATAACACAGGTTAAAATGAGCAGCTCACAACTTGTAGATTTTGTTCCTTTCATATTCTGTATTCAGTCAGATGAACGGAAATCAGTTAAACTCAAGCAATTAAAACGCTTTATGTGAGCCAAATGGGGCTGATATAGTTTGAATCGTAAATTGTTAGATTTCTAGGGAAATATCGTACGAACAAATAGGCCATCATTGTTCTTTGTTACCTATTTATGCTTTCACTGTGACAAATCATAAGAGAAATTCTGAATTCACAATAATAAAGATCATCTTTATTCAAGTTAGAGGCCTCAGGGCGAAATGAACAACTCTAACAATAGGTGAGAAACACCACTGTACAAAAAGATGAAGAAAAAAGCTTCATTAAGCCCTGAATTTTATGGAAACCAAATATTGGTGTTAAACAATTTAGTGAATTGAGTACCCTCGAGTACCTAGAAACGTCTAAAGAAAGCTCGTAGCAGAATATGGTGCTAAACTCTTAGTACTCATAAAATTAGAGTTTTGAGAACTGCAACAAAGTTTATGGTACTTCAAGGCGAAGTCGTAAATTATATGGGGTCCACATTAGACAAGATCCAAAAGTAAGTATCTTGGTTTACAATCGTTAGTAAAGAAAGACAATGTTGTTGACAACGTCCGTGAAATAGCATCACTTGCAGCATCCTCCTGCATCATTCATTAGTTACTTGAACTCTGTTCGAGGCATGTCTTAATGCCCACTTAAAGGACCAGCATCAACCCTTTGACAGTAACATCTTCACGGTGCCACAAAACATTGTCATTAAACAAAACAACCCTCTAATTTCATCAATATAAAGTTCAATTTTAATTCGAAATAAATAAACTATGAGACCCAAACCCGTTTTACGAATGAAATGCTCAGAGAAAAAGGACAGGGTTACAAGCCTACAAAAAGCGACCGCGGTAAGGCAACTCGAAAGCTCAAAGGACTTGAGCTGCATTTTGTTTTGTCTGAGCGAGATAACTTGATCATCAACTCAATGTAATAAACATCTTTAAAACAAGAAACAGTTTTCAATTCTAACCTTATTTTTTGAACAACAGAAATCATATTGGCACCCAAAGAAAACGTTTACAATCTTTCGGCACTGACGACTGTAAAATGAACAATTTACTAGTTCGTCTGGAGCAAAGTGAAATGGAACATGGATATTAACGAGTCCGAAAGAGATAGACGATCTGAGAACCGGAGTCGAGAGTCTGTGTATTTTTTCTGAATTATAATGCCGGTTTCGATCATTTAATTAAGACATTTTGTGCATTTATAATGAAATAACAATATGAGTCAACTTTACCAACACCTTGGTCAGTTCGAAGTCGACATTGAAAAATTAAATGGTCGAATGCTTCGCGTCTTGGTAATAAATGAGTCCATTTCTGTTCACATGATTGTTTGCGGTCGTATAGTGATGTATTGTTATTGTACTGTCAGAAGAAAGCAGACTGAAATAAGTTTACTGAAGGCACGAACGAGAATGTGGTTGGTTTTAAAAACTTGAAATATTAGCTAATATTAGTGTAGAAAATGGTCCCGGATAGTCTATGTATACATTGTGTTTTTTTTAAACTGTCGTTTTTATAAACTTAATGGGGAAAATGAAGAACCAAAGAACTAAACAGTAATTTAAATTCGTATAAGCTTAGAATTGGTAATCGGCTATTTTATAAGAACCAAAACCACCTAAAATTACGTTTTACAAGATCACTGCAGCTTTATGCACCACAAATGAACCGCGGTGGATGAAGGGTTAAGAAATTAACATGCTTTGTGCTGACTGATGGATCAGCGCGCGGCCTATAACGCTGACATTAGAAGCTGAAATTTGGAGATTATTTTCTTTATAATATGATGTAGGCATCCGATAAGAATTAATGATTATCACGGGATCGGAACTTACCCAAGTGGAACTTACCTGATAAAAACACACACACCTGATAAAAATATGAAATTTAAAAGAATAAAATAATTAAAAAAAAACTAGATATAGAATTGAAAAAGAATATTAAATGAGAGTTCAAATAAATAGTCATCAACAGCCAAGTCATGACCGATCACAGATACGCTGACGGCACCTGCAAATATGCTGACGGCAAGCAATGAGACTCGTGGGATTGTTTACACTTTACTTAAGTATTTACACGGTGAATAACTAAGATTTTAATGGAGCGAGCTCTTTAAAAAAACAGTTAAATAAAATATATATTCACAACGATCGTCTTTTGTTTCTACATCGATCGCCTTTTGTGTCTGTTCCGATTTTCTCTTGTTTCTACTTTGATCGCTTTTTGATTCTGTTTCGATCATCTTTTGTTTCTGCTCTGATCGGATTTTGTTTCTGTTTCGATCGTCTTTGGATTTCTATTCTGATCGTCTTCAGTTTGAACTGATATTTGCAATGATCGTCTTTTGTGTTGCCATTAATATTTTTTATAATATAATATGTCGGGCGGACGGTCGTAAAAACATTGTTAGATATTTTTGCAGTAAGTAGGTATGGTTAATGAAGGCTTACCTACTGTAACTACTGTACTATAAGAAGATAAAATATACATATCACACACAACAAACGGAAGTTAGTTAAGTTGCAATTGCAATAGATCGTTTTTTGGCATTAGTGTCATTTTTGGCGGAGCCAATATGGAAACTAGAACCAAAATTGGCATCTCTGTAAGTTAAGGGTTAATCTAAAAACTTATCGAAACCACAGAAAATGTTCACTTATTCAAGCTGTAAGTGAACCGAAGCTTTTTTCTTAAATAAAAGCTTTTAAAAGAAACTTTCTCACCCGAACCGGTCAAGAATAAGCGATCACTTTTATTAACAAAGATAACACGAGACTTGGAGAAAAAAAAGAATTGATTAGAGTAATTCAAAGATTTTTAAGATTATTTGTGGAATATACTCGTAGAGCGTCATCAATGTTATATCGCTAGTACTACACTTTCTTACAAACCTACAGTTAAAATAAAATGGTAAAACTAAAAACTCCAGTTTTTACCCTTTAGGTACGGATCTCTTTTACTAGACTCCTTTTCACGAAAGAAGTCCCGTGGTAATAAACAGAAAAAAAGTTAAATCTTAGCAATATCCTTCCTAACTCTTTATTGTACTAAATTAGATGACTTATTAAGTATTTATTCATTAAAACATAAAAGTTAATACAATTACAACTAAAATATACACATACAATATCAATATCAATAATCAATAAAAATACAATATCAATAAAAAAGGTCATCCTCCAAGGCACTTCGACTCAAAGTCCCAAGCAAACTGGCGGCTCTCCCCCTCTGAATCGCGAGGCTTTTCGCTGGGACAAGAAACCCCCAGCCCTGCGGTCCCCAGAAACCTCGCAAAGACGGGATGACAACCCCCTAACAAAAGACTTTGCACAGGGACCCCACGAGCCAACAGTCTCAAACCCCAATGACACGAAAGTGTAACACCCCGGGATGTCGCGGTATTTTAAAGACTTTAAAGTCTCCGCACCAGCAGCAGCGGCGCAGGCCCGCGCACAAGTGGCCCGAAGATGAGAGGGAGCCAGCGTATCGACGCACGTCGCGTCCCAAACCAAACATTTACCCTGCTTCCAAGGAATGAGCGTCACGCCGTCGGGTCTCTTGCCATGTATCCTTCCTATGTATTTCTTTAGCTACCTATATCATTTTGATTCAAACACGTATTTCATTATTTCATTTCAAAAATAAGTAGCTAAAACTCCCAAAAATCACAGAAAATTACAACAACAACACGAAAGAAACTACACATACAGTCAATCAAGACCCAAGGACACTGGCAGCATTGCCTCTCTGTATGGCAATGGCTATCCTTTGGACCAAGTAAGATCCGGAGCGATAGTCAAGTCCTCGACCTCTAAGACGGCGGCTCAATTCCTTCCTAGAGGCAATTGCCTCCACACCCACTATCTCGACTGCAGGTTAAATGGGTATTTATGTTTTTTTCTTCTTTATCTATTGAGTTAGGTTCATAAACAATAGGTTTGTAACTATCAAATTCAATTATTGTTTTTTTTTGTAATAAGTATTTTATTCTTATGTGAAAACACCTAACACTATATTATGAAAAGAAGAAGATTTAAAAGATGCTGTCAGATGTTCTTTCTATTTGATCTTACTCTAAATATCTTTAGAGTAAAAGAGTAAAGTGTCACAGTACCTGGAATTTATGTTAATAGCAGACAAAAAAGTACTCAATTTATTCGATTTGACTAGAGATTTTCGATAATCGAGACGTTTTTCTACTTTTTGTCGTAGAGTCGTAGGCGATCGGTGTAGCTACACTATTTATGATATTGAGCTTTGAAGCTTTGTAATGTGTTTGACCTCTATGTAGAGGTAAGTAATATTAGATAGACATATGTGCTTTAAAAAGATATAGATACATTACCTATTCTTCTCACTTGAGGGATGTTTTCGGTTGAATCCCTCTCAGAAGCCCGGGGTCTTGAACGGCCCCTGTGCCGCTGCGGGCGAATGCCCGACTGCGAGTAGCACGACAATGGTCAAGTCTGTCATAGGTCAAATTGGTAATTCGTCAAGTCCACTTTTCGACAAATTATACTGCAATGCAGAGAGTAACAGGGCTAATTGAATTGTGACAATATTCAACATAATTAAATACAATGGTCAATGGTCAAATACAATATAAACAATCAATACAAACTTTTTGGAAAGCAATTCAATACAATGCCATTAAAATTATTTTTTTGTAAATTGTCAATAATAAGTTAAATAATAAATTAATCAATTAAATATTGCACGATATTACACACAACGCAATCTAGCCCCAAATTAAGCACTAAGGCTTGTACTATTTGTACCAGACAACGGATATACTATCTACATATTAAATAAATAATAAATATTGCACGACATTCCACACAGCGCAATCTAGCCCCAAACTAAGCACAAGGCTTGTACTATGGGTACTAGACAACGGATATATTACATTTACATATACTATTTTTTTTGTAAATACATACATATCATACATAGAAAGACACCCAGACCAGATGCAAATATTTATTTTTAAGCGGGAATTGCACCTAGCGGTAATCGAACCCGCAATCTTCTGCATTGGAGTCAAGCGGTTGCCCGACGCACCACAGAGGTCGTCTGAATTTGGTAGTTAATTAGTGATTTATCCTTTAGAAATTCGTCAACATTAGGACGGTATACCTACAGAAGGCAAGGTGCTAGACAATTGATGGGCACTACCTACTTATTATGGCCAAAGTCCACCTAAAATATAAACATTATAAATGACATTCTAACCCGATAATTCTATAACTAATCGATGGAGCACCATATATAATTAATAAAACATACTAAATGATTATAGTTACGGTGTCGAGACTCGGCTGGGTTCCTTATAAAGCCTATTTGAATTTATTGGCATGTTATTTAGGTACAGGTGGGGAGAGATGTGGTTATTTTAAACTTAATAATATTATATTTATTTCTCTAAGTTCGAGAGATGTTGGTCTAGTGGTAAATCCGACTTTCAGACCGAACATTGTCGTGGTTTCGAATCCCGGCTTACCGCGCACCAATGTCTTTTTCCTTGCGGATAAGTTATGTGCGTTAATAACATCGCTCATACGGTGAAGGAAAACATCGTGAGGAAACCGACGGCTTAGTTAGCTCCAGACGTATTGACCAGTTCTTTCCTCTGGGCAGTTTGCTGTTTAGGCTGGGAGGGTGGTATAGGTGCTGGGCAAGCCTACTCCACCTAACAATGTCCCGGGCACTACAGGGCCATAAAATAGTATGGATTAAAAGTTGCTTGCGCTGTATCATTATTATTACAAGGCCAACTATTATTATTATTAAGTTCGAGGCTTCGGTTGTGGTCTAGTAATAGATATATCCTGTCTTTCATTTTGAAGGAACTTTAAGAAAAGACATAGCTCTTACGGTAAAGGAAAACATCGCATTAAGACCATAGTTTAAATATGTTAGTAAGTTAGTTTAACATCATAGTTTAAATTAAAATCACACAAAAAGGCCCTTTATAGGGCTAGTAACGGAAACACTAATTATAAACATTGAGAACTTTTTCGAAGGCTTTGGTTGCGGTTTGCACCCCACAACTGTAGCCGTAAGGGCGTATTCGGGTAGAAATCCGATCCTGAAAGCTGGTCTAACCAGCGCAAGCGCACTGCGCTGCTTCAGGGAGCACGAGAGCTTGTAAGCTTGCAAGTGCGTAGTTCCCCCTCCATTTAGTTGGACTGGTAGCCAACATTTGGTATTTTAGTGCCCGGTTTTTTAATCATACGTATTTCAATTTTTTTTTAGTCGACGATAGATCGGCTGGTCGAAAAATCTGTAGTCTGCATTATCAAAATCACAAGAAGAAGTCCTGGCCAATATTCTATAAGTCATAACACTAAAGAAGCAACTAAATGTGCCAAAACTGTGCCAATAACTTTTGTAAAAATAAAATCATCGCTTCGAAATTCGAAGAATTGAAAGAGATGAAGAAATTTAATATACTTTGGAATAAAGACTACGTTTTAACTGTAACAGACACAATTAGACGTGATAACTATAGCAAAGTGCGTACGCAGTTTCACTCGCATAAGTCAGCGGATTCCGTAGGAATTTCGAAAAATTCCTTTCTTATTGGATGACCACATCGCTGTATTATAAAGATCCACCAGTCAGTTATTCACGACAGTCTTTTATAGATCCCTATAGAGTAGGTTCGCCTACAGGATCTTAGTTCTTCTGTTTGTAAGAATTTCATTGATTTAGGTAATTGATATAGAATTTACATAGGTTTCCAGGGCGCGTTATGAAATTAATTGGTCTTCCGGTTTTAATCGCAATCGCTCTTATTATTATTATTTTTAAAAATTAAGCAGGCTTTCATCCCCGAACCACTGGCGTAAAGGAAGAATTTAGATAAGTACCAAAAGCTAGTTACTTTTATAATTTTTCGTTTTTCAGCATTTAATAGTGTTAATTTTAAATCTCTTTAAAATTAACACTTCTGATCGCACTTGTACACGTAAACTACGTACACATTCGTTTTTCGAGAAAAAAGCATCGGTGATTCCAGCTGTGCGATATTTATGACTTCATATTTGTTGTCACTGTCACACAGCCCAGCTCCAGATGGTGTCGTCTCTGTCTCCCGGAGTGCCCGCTGGCACCGACTGCGTCGGTTCCATGTTGTTCTCGAGGATTGTTCATGAATTTTTCGATTTTAAAGATGATTCAATAAAGTTTTGTTAATGGTTCCTGGACGGTTGGTCGGATGAAGTGGTATTTTTGGGCACCTGTCAGTGGCGTTGGTGTAATAACTGTAAGTTTTCGGATAAGTAGATGGCCTTCGGTGGAGATTTGGACAGCTATCTCGCGCTGCGCCCGCGCCGCGCTCTGTTGTCCTTTTGTAAGCTTTTTTTATTTATCTGAACTGAACTAATGACTGACTTTTTCCCATTTAGATTCATTTGTAAACCTTCGAGCTGACCCTGCGCTACTTCGTATCGACTTAAAAAAGAACTTGACACTGGCAGCGCTAAAATGCCCTCGTTAGGTAACACTGGAGTTGTAACTTCTTTGTCGTCTGCTTAGTTATTATATTCCGCGCTGCCATGCTCGTTTGTCGTTGCTATGTCGTCCTTTTATCGTTTAAAAAAATAAAGTAAATTTTAATAATAAAAAATACCCCGACTACTTTTAAAAACTACAAACAATTTAAAAAAAAAATTTACTTTTTTGAAGTCTGTTTTTCTTTTTTTTTAATTATTTGATGTGATTTTAATTTTTTTTAAGCTGAACGGCCACGCGACGACTTAGCTAAGACTTATAAGACATCATGGTAGGGCCCATTATGTTTAACCCTAACTGGTTCCATTTGCAAACCTAAATTCTGCTTCCACGAGGACCCTGCAACCCTTGAATGACTACTGTGTAACAGGAGTTTACATCGTCAGATTAACGTTAAAAAACGAATTCTTTCTTAATTCCTACCCTGTTTGGCTCGTCGCCCCTTGAATATTTAGTTTTCTTCTTCTCTTCGTGTCTTAGTGGTTTGTATAACAACCAGGACCAACTGTTTCCAAAGCACGGAACAGCTTTTTTTAGCTACATATTCATCTTTAGTAAAGAGATGTTATGCGATTAAAAGGACAATATCATACTAGCTTGTGTCATAGCAAAGAAACTACCAGAATAATACTAGGAGGTACCTAGATATTTATTATTAAACCTTACAACAACCAAATCCGGGCGTAATCAACTAAACCAGCCTAGTTCAAATAGCCCCCGGATGGTGGTAGTTGTTAAAATAAATTGAAGTTTAATAGAAACACCATTACGTAATGAGATCGACTCTTGCGCACCTGTTTTGTATCATGTTACTTATTGCAATAATGAGTTTTTGTTAGTACCTGAAGTATTTATCGTGGGATTATTTATCTGAACCTGATTTTATCTCTTTTTTATCGTTCAGAAAAATAAGCAAATTGAGGACCTTATTGGGCGTCCGCCGATCATTTAAATTGTATAGGAGCCCCACTTTAATATTTATTTTATTGTTGTTATAGTGGCAACAGAAAAACATCATCTGTGAAAATTTCAACAGTCTAGCTATCACGGTTCATGAGAAATAGCCTGACAGACGGACGGACAGAACCTTTTGGTACGGAATTTTTTCGAGCTCCTAATCGTGCTTCGGAAAGTACGATAAGGTAACTAAAGGTTCCGGTTGTTACCTCTGATAGCAGTCGTAAGGTCACATCATGAAACTCTAACACTAGAGCACAGTACACAGAAAGGCTGAGCCTGGGGCACAGCAGTATGGAAACTACCTACAAATGCTCGTAAACGGCTTACTCACACAAACATACGCGTCGGCGGGCCCCTAAGCTTACTACTTAGCTCTTATGATTGGTTGAGCACTGAGATTTGTGTCAGTGCAAGACCAATCACAAGAGTCACACTAGGGTCATAGTTGTAAGAACGCTCGAAATATTTAAAGTGATCGAATATACATCCAATTAAATAAAGATATTTGAATTTGAATTTAAATTAGCACTGGGCTAGCTCACTAGCCCATGGCTAAGTATAGCAGCGCAAATCAACCTAAGAGGGTTTCGCGTAGATGGCAGTACTGAGTACCGCGTCACGACGAGTGTGCACGTGTGTGTGTGCAGTTTCCATACTGCTCCCTCTATGTACTGTGACTAGGGTCTCAGAGAAAAATCAACTATACGGAAAGATGAAGCCAACCGATCTAAGGCAGGTTCTTGGTGGTTACTGGGTACCTAATATACCTACTTCTAAATGTCTTCATTACACGGGATGCCGAAGATCTTGCAATATGGAGAAGTAAGAGCAGAAAGCGAACTCCAGGCATTTAAAAAATCTTTTGTTTAGTTTCACCTGTATGTTCCGATGTGGGTAATCAAATCTTCTTCTTCTTTAAAATGACTTTTCCATTCGGACATTTGCCAGTGTCAAATATTATCAATATTTGCAAGTTAATTGCATTGAACGAAACAGTCAAGTCGTCATAGTTAAAGTCAAGTCGAGGGAATCATTGTAAAACGAGGGCCATTTTTTACAATGTTTGTTCACGGAGCTTTGGAGATAACACTAGTTTTGTCCATGTTTTACACCGATTTTCACTTTTATTTACACTTGTACACCTTCACGAAACTAAATTGATTAATATGCCCCCGAAATTAAACAATTTACACGCATTTGAACTAAGTTTCACAAAAATTAAAATTTAGTGAACTTCAACTTATTCGACATTTTTGATTACCCGACCCGCCGACCCGCCGATTGTATTGGTTTAAACAAAATAAAGTTATTTTTTATCCTAAATAGGATTAAAGAAACGTGTTTCGTCTCGTACGTGTATCAGAATGGACTCTATCTACTAATTATCACGTCTAAGAACGGCCGATAGAGATATTTTTAGTTTTTTTTCTGCCTACCCACTTAATAACATTCTTCACGGCTATAGAACAAGAAAACTGTGGAGATGAACGAAGGATAAAATCAGTGGATGGGAAAAAGAGATTCGTGAAAGAGTTCTAATGAAAACGCCTACGTTTGTTATACTTTCAAACATGTTCATATATTCAGATTCATTCAGGTTCATTCTATATTAATTTAAGTATTCTAAGCACACATTTATTGACTACGATCTAGCTAGATCGTAGCCCCTTTTACCTATCTATATATTTTATGGAATTTGTAATGATTGTAGACTGTTTTGTGTGCGTAAAACATAAGTATGTTGAAAACTTCTAGATACAGGCGAATTTCTTGGCGACACAATTCTAAGGCAATTTTTCAGGTAGAAGAAGTCTTAGTTCCATCCCAGCTCAAGTTGCGATCACCCGCTTGTTGACACACAGTAACATTTAGTTTAGTTCACTTTTACAACATTTTCAAAGACAACAATGCCTTCGTACGTATTTAGGCGACGCGATGTACGAATTATACTCTAAAAGTCGGCAAAAATATTCATACGTAAGTAAAGCTGTATTTTATTTAATAAAAAAGTTTATATGTTGGAATAAAAAATACTTTGACGTTTTATTGACGCTTGCTTACCCCTTATCGCTATTAAAAAATAGAAAAAAAATATGACATCTCTTTCTAACGTCCGTTATGTTTTAGAGAGAGATAACAATAGTTTCGTCCATTTCTTCTTTAAATATGGGAATGAATATAAGTAATGAGGTTGTGTAGCATAGTTTTCAATAATGGTTTATTCTCAATGGCGTCTCTATAACCTATAATAGACTTATTGGCTTAAATAAATAAATTTTAATACAGATTAACAGCCCAATTAAACTACCGGCATTTAAAAGTTCGTAAAAACCACTTGAAAATATTTAAAGTCTTTAATATTTAATAAAAATCTTCTTTCGTTAACTGCGAAGTTGGATCGATATAAAGCTATTTTTTTCTGTTCCGCGACTAAAAACGGTAAGAGAAATTAGTTTAAAAAAAACTCCTTATAATTTTAAGAACATAATATAACTAAAAAAACTTTTATTGTAAATCTTCTCCACAGTTTTTTAGAACTAACACCTTACTCCGTGTCTTAGCGGTCATCTCGGGCGGAAGTCTACCAAAACCGTTCATTTTGGAAGTTTTTGATGCGACTCCTACATTTTTTTTCTCACTTACCTTTTCTCGGAAAGTTTACGACTGTAAAAAACTTAACACAACAACATGATAAGCAGTAGGTATGCAGTTGGAGGGTCATGGGAAAGGGTAGTTAGGAATATTTTTAGCCATAGTCCAATTTTGACTAGGTAGGTAGTTAGAATAAGTTAGATTACACCCACACCTATAGGTTGCCTGGAAGAGATTGCTTTAAGCGAAAAGGCCGCAACAATATGCCATCTGTTTTTAAGATATATTTGTTTTCTTTGTAAACATAAATATTTGCACCTGGCGGGAATTGAACCCGCAGCCTTCGGCATTGCAGTCGGGCGTTTGCCAGACGCGTCACAGAGTCAAAAACGGTTGATCATTTTGAAAAAACACACTTACACATTGAAAGATTTAATAAAACTTATTTTCTAAAAATTGTAGAACTATTCCGAGAAAAATCTATAACAATCTGAGGTTGAGGCGATGTTTAACCGCAGTTTAGTTATAGAATGTGTGCCCTCATTTCAGCCTCCTAAACTATTCTCATTTTTTAAGAGCAACAATCATTAAAATAAAGGAAATTCAGCTGCTATCTATTTTAGGAGCAGATAAGTAAGGTAATTCCTTACTTAGAGAAAAGTAGCACATTGTACAAAGCTAGTAAAATCTATTAAATGCTAGCGTAAAATTAATAATGGCACCATCTAGTGTCAGACTACCAAACCGACATGATCAACATTTTACTTAGGTACTCTATTTTTTTCATGACTATGCTTCTCAATCAAATCAATAGAGAGCGCTGTTTCCAAACATAACAAAAAAGTGTTCAACTGCCGATAGATGGCAATGACGTGAATATACCAGTTGACATTTTGTTTAGAATGTAGAAATATAGATGGCGTTAAAGATAATCCGACTAAATTAAATTGTAGTACATGTGAGATAATAATACATTGCTAAACGAGCATTTTGAATTTAGTTAGGATATAAAAACTGACAGCCCATGAGTACTCGGTTGTTGACTGGCGTGAAATTCATTCGATTCTTGGCAGTCTTTTGCCGCTTTCGCAACGAAGTGTTGTGCATTTGAGAAAAAAAACAGATTCATCGTGGTTGCACTGTGTTTATGTTTTTTTACATGTTTTGTGACTGAAATAGTGTTGAAATCCAATAAATAAGTATACACGAAGATAGTGAAGTGTTTGTTTCGTGAGATTTAGTGGACGTTTATGTGAAATTTTGTAGCGTAAGTCTGGAACGTTGATGCCACTTAGATTCGCCGGTCTTCTTATTATGGTGAGCGTGTGATCGATTTTTACCCCCTTTTAGTCATGTTTTTAGTTGATTATCCTGTTTATACGAGTGGTTCTCGCATTGAGCTATCATTTGTGCGTGAAATTATGCATGTGGCGTGGTTATCTTGCATAGTTTCAATGTAATAAAACATTGAACTCATTTTTATTGAGGTGCCGAACTGTCCGTGAATTTGTACAACCGTAACAAACAATCATTAGCATTACAATCTTTATTTTCATTACAAAACAAGGTTATCTTGTAAATTCACATTGTTTCACTACAGACAAAATCTCTCGTGGTTATTGTAATTTATTTGAAAGTGCATTTTTCATTTGCGTTAGGTTTGTCTAAAGTAAATGCATGACAACAACTTTCTTCACAAAGCAAGATATCATAGTTCCAGGACTTCCAGGTCCAATAGATTGCTACATAGAGGTAGTTGCTTGCTACAATCTACTAACTAAAATTCTTACAGGATTCTTGGTAGGTTTACTCGAGAGTACTTATTGTATATAATAATAAGAAACTATAGGTAATTAATTAGTAGCCTCCAGAGATATGTAAAGATAACTTTAATAGACTCATTGGTAGCCTCTTTATTTCTTGTGAAAGTGTAGTTAGCTAAGGAATTATGCTCCATCTTCGAATAACCCTCAGGTTGTCCTTAGTCCTCACCACACCAGATTGAAGCCTGTTTTTCAGTGCTCCTCGTGGTTTCAATTAGCCTAGCTCATTTAAATAATATCTCACTTGACAAAAAATGACAATGATTTCGATAATGTAGCAAACTTATGTAGAAAACTGGAAGACGGCAGTTTTTCTAGCAAAATAAATACAGGGATAGGATAGGATAGTTAAGCGATGGGAAATTAGTAATCCAATTGTTGATACTTCTCAGACAATCAGTGTTAAAGTGGTATAACTAAAGTTGGTATAGTTAGTTTAAGTCGCATAACTATAGTTGGTATAGTTATAGTCGTATAACTAAAGTTGGTATTTCTATACCAAGTAAGCTAAGTTATACTAAGTTAAAAGTTGCCTAACCATATGGTGAACTCTTGTTAACTTAAGTTAAAAGCTTAAGCACTGGTCATAACATCTGTTCATAAAGCAGTGTTGACGTTAACACCCTTCTTTCTCAGGGTTTGGTTACATAGTTAATATGATTTGAATAAGCAAAGGGTGGCTTACTTAAATAAATTAAACACTAAAATTGTATGAAACGCTGATACATATTTATGGTGTTTCAATAGGACTTTATTTAAAATGACCAGTTAACCATGTTGATGATATTGTAATTAAAGTAAGCAAGATTGTCAAATCAATTTTTTTACACACCATGAGTGTTTGACCACAATTTCCGCTGATTGTAAGTGATGTTATGGGCCAAGATTTTACACGCACATCTAGAAGAAGGAATACGGTATTTTAAAAAGATCCAACCCATTCTCATTATTGACTTTGCCTTGCTTCTAATTTACCTAGTTCTTGCTAGGCCTTTGGGATGGCAATAGCTCATGAAAAGCTCAAGGGAGCTACCTATTAAATGTTCAATCATTTTTGATAAACATTTACTTTGCTACCGACCAACCTGATGAGTACCTCAAGCACCTAGGTACTACAACACCTAAGTAGTTCAGGAGGTATCGCTTATATTTAGTACTAGCTGTGTCAGTTTCACCCGCGTAAATCCTGATCCTGAAAATCGGGATCAACAGTAGACTATGTTACCCTCGATATTAAGAAGAACTATTAAAATCGGTCCAGTAGTTTCGGAAAGGACCCCCAATATAATACATGTTAGGTACTAACGTTACCTATTAGAGTGGTGTTGGTCTAGTGGTAGATACCCTGACTTTCATTCCGAAGGTCGTGGTTTCAAATCTCGGCCGCGCACCAATGTCTTTTTCTTTAAGAAAAAAATGACCCTGAGAAAACCCACGGCTTAAAATATCGCACAAAGGCCCAGTAGTAGGGCTAATTGCGGAAACACACGGTTAAAACTTTAACTTTTTTACTTTACCTCTTTAAAATCCTATTATTATTATTATATAATAGAATAGAAGTAGGTATAGATATTATAAAAACAAGCAGCCAAGACGCATTTGTCTCGTCAACAAGCCAGTTGCAATTACTGGTGAAATATCGAGCTCAGTAAATAACAAATTAAAACACGGTAAGTAACTACCCCGTTTTCCCGGACTGCAAGGAAAGGGTTATATGTCACTGTTAACCTAATCGGCGCTCTCGCTATCTTAGTAAGTTTTTTTAAATATAGTTATTTTACACCATCACCCAGCATATTAAAAAGCTTCACGTCTAATGTAGGAGGTAAATCTTACAGCAACATTTCCTATTTCCTGTAGAAATGTTCTCTTTTCAAACTGACGATGGCGTGCCGACTGCATCGCACAATCGATAAAACTCGAATCGACCGGTCAATTTCCGCTTAGCCACGATCTGAAATTCAGCTTCAGAAGCTGAACTTGTTTCTAGACAGAAGTTTAAAAGTCAGCTAAGTTAAGACCGAGTGATACGAAGCCGGCATTCAAATTTAGGATGACCTAGTAAGTTTACTTAACTAAACACAACAAATTATGAGTTACTAGCTGCGCCCTGCAGTTTTTCCCGCATAAGTTCCTTTCTCGAGGGAATGTCAGATTAAAAAGTAGCCTAAGTGTTATTCTAGGTCTCCAACTAGGTCTCTGTACCAAGTTTAATCGCAATCGATTCAGCGGTTTTTATATTATTCCCGGTATCCAGCTACCTATATTACAAAATTCATCGCAATCCGTTTAGCCGTTTTTGCGTAATTGAGTAACAAACATCCGAACACACACACTTTCATATTTATAATATTAGTAGGATTAAGAATCACTATTACATTGTTGTGAATGAGACCTGAAGTACCTAACTAGTTAACAATGATCTTCTTGTCCTATGTCTTATAGTTAGGGCTTACGTACGTTTAACCTATTTAATAAACGTTAAGTAAGGTCGGAGTAGTTAGTATGAATCTTTGTCTTTCTCCGTGACAAGAACTTTCAAAGTTGACAGACTGAAACAAAAAGTGATATAACTACTCCGACCTTACTGCGCGTTTAAGACTATTAGTTTTTATCAGTGGTATTCTCTGATGTAACAGCCTAGAGCTCGACGCTGTTTCAGCGTCGAACCTGAGCAATACGACGCTCTGATTGGACGCTCACTTTGACCTGCAGTTATATAAGAATAAGAATATTTTTATTGCCATAACTGTGTACATTAAGGTCTTACAATAGTATAACGTTTCAACAGTTTACTCATTTCGAGCATGCAATAAGGTAAAACAGTAGTAGGTACCTACTTAAAATAAAATTTTAATCCTAAGGTTAATTAAACATATCAATAATATTGTAATTTAGTCACTTTTCATAATTATCGAAAAACTCTGCAAGATTATAAAAAACCTTAGAGATGAGCCAAGCTTTCAATTTGTTTTTGAATATAACACCATTTAGTAATTTTAAGTGTAAGGGTAAGTAATTGTAAATTTTTATTGCAGTGTAATAAGAACTTTTATAAAAAATATTATTATTTACTTGAGGTATGCTAATATTATATTTATGTTTGTCTCTTTGACTGCCAGACCTGCTTGAGATTGTGCTAAAAAAATAATCTTTATTGTTTTTAACAAATAAGCAAATTTCTAATATATAGATACTTGTCAGGGTTAGAAACTTTTCATCTTTAAAAATTTTACGCAGAGAATCAGTGTTTTTTAGGTTATACATTTTTCTTAAACGCTTTTTTTGCAGCTTAAAGGTGGATTCTAAATCAACAGAATTTCCCCAGAAGATAATCCCATAGCTCAAATGAGGATAGACATAACCATAATATGCTATTTTAGCTACATTTCTTGAACTTATATTCACTATTATTGTCAAACTGAAGCAATATTTAGATAAAATGTTATTTACTTTTTTGATTTGAGATTTCCAGCTAAGGTGACAATCGATAACAACACCAAGGAATTTCGTTTCTGAGACTTCAACAATTTTCGAATTTTTATGCATAACATTTATGCTTTTAGGTTTAGCTCTGTAGCTTTTAAATTGCATAAACATAGTTTTATTTAGATTTACTTTTAAATTAAGATTACCTAACCAATTCAAAATTAAATCCAATGATCTGTTTATTTCTGTTTCAAATTCTGTATGAGTCATATTATCTTTTGAGATATACAATGTCGCATCATCTGCAAACATAACAGTAAGATGTTTAGTCACCGACGGCAGTTCATTTATGTATATCAGGAACAATAGAGGCCCAAGGACACTTCCCTGTGGAACACCTATAGCAATTTTTTTAGAAGTGGATAATATTTTTTCGACAGTTTTCGTTTTTTTGTTATATACATCGAGTTCAATAGTTTGAGACCTGTCTTTTAAATAGGATTGTAATAAATTAAGAGCAATTCCCCTTATACCGACGCGTTCTAATTTTTCTAATAATATGCTGTGAACCACGCAATCGAATGCTTTCGATAAGTCTAGGTATAAGGCTATACCTGTTTTTTTTCTGTTAATATCGGTCCAAGCTTGTTTGAGCATGTTAAAAATTGCTAAAGAAGTGTTTTTTCCTTTTTGAAACCCAAATTGTGACTTATTAATCGAGTTATTAGAAACAAAGAAGTCCATTAATTTCTTGTAAATGACTTTTTCAAACAGTTTGGAGAAACTAGACAATAATGCTATTGGTCTGTAATTTTTAATATCAGATTTTGAACCTTTCTTAAAAAGCGGTTTAACAATAGCAATTTTCATTTCGTCTGGAAAAATACCCGATGATAAACATAAATTTATGATATGAACTAAAGGTTTAACAATTTCATTTATGGTGTATTTTACTACTTGCATTGGTATAAGATCATGGCCTGAACTTTTTTTGTTTTTCAAATTATTTACTATATTTATTAATTCAGTAATTGTAACTGGTTCTAGAAATATACTTATTGAACTATTTCTATGGATGGGCTTTTGTGTTATTGCACTGGTTTTACAATTGTTGTCCAAAAAGTAATCATTAAATTTTTGAGATATAACTACAGGATCATGTATTTCAGTGTTATATATTTTTAAATATTCAATAGTGGTACGTATGTAGTTAGCTGGTGAAGTATGATTTTTAATAATACCCCATGTGGCTTTGCTTTTGTTAGTGCTATTATTTATATACGTTATATTTGATATATTTTTACTGTGTTTGATTACTTTCTTCAATAAACGGCAATAGTTAAGATATTTATTTTTATCTTCTATAGTATTCGATTTTTTACTCTTTATATACAGTTTGCGTTTTTCTTTACTTGCTCTAGTTATGCCTTTTGTTCTCCAATTCGTCTTTTTGCTAAAAGTAATTTTATATCTCTCAGTGGGGAAGCATAAATCAAACAGTAATTTGTAAAAATGTATAAATTCGAAGTAAGCTTTATTTGGGTCTTCCTGACAATAAACTGATGAAAAATTCAGTTGTCTTAAATGTGACAAAAATAGGTCGAGGTTTGTATCAATATTACGTTTGTGTAAGTACCAGTATTTTTCAAAAAAGCTTCGGTTAACTGATAAACTTATGATTTGAGCAGTGTGGTCAGATATACCTAGATCTAATACATGAGTTTTATATCGGTTTATGTTTGTTATAATATTATCTATACAAGTCTGTGAATGGGTTGTAATTCTAGTAGGATCATTTATTGTTAGATTCATACCAAAAGAAGTTAACGTATTGATGAATATTTCACTATTTTTAGTTTTTTCTAGTATATTGATGTTAAAATCACCGACTACAAATACCTTCTTTTTGTTGTGTCTATTTCTCACGGCGAGTTTGTTAAGAATATTTTCTAAAGTATGAATAAATAATTTAAAATTACTATTTGGAACCCTGTAAATACAGATAATTACGTAATTAAGATCAGGCAAAAAAACTCCACAACATTCAAAATGACGTTCAACCGATAAATTGATTATCCAGTCTAGCTTTCTATGATTAATGAAATGTTTTAAATAGATACACACTCCACCTCTTGCCCTTTTTTTTCTTGAGAAGTGAGCAGCCTTAATGTAACTGTCTAACTGTAAAATGTCAGCTTGCTCATCACGAAGAAAGGTCTCACTGAGGCAACATACATCTATTTTATGTTGACTGGTAAAAATGTCGAGTAAGTCTTTTTTAGCTTTAAGGCTTTGTACGTTAAGATGCATTATATTTATACAATTATTGTCATTTTTATTGTTTAAGAAAAAACTCACCGGTTATTGTATCACTAGCGTATTCGGTTGGCATGGAACCGTTTGAGATTTTGCGATTTATCTTCTTAAAATAAAAGGGAATAGTACCAGACTTGGGTTCTGTGGACATTATTTTAGCTTTTGCTTGAGCAGCCACTGGGGTTTGTTTAGGTGTAATTAAAATATTTGAGGATGAATTATGAAGCAGACCTTTTTTCTCAATGTATTTCTTAAATATATCTGGTATGGTGCTGAATTTTTTTGTAATATGAGTAGCTTTTTGAATAGGATTATTTTGATTATGACCTTTCAAAACATTTTTGCCTAGATAACAATATTCATAGTCGATGGTATTTATAGTGTCATTAATCAACTTGCTTAGTTGGTAGGCAGAATTAAATGTTGGAGGAACGAACTTGCAATATGAATAATTTTTAGTTGCTAGTTGTATAGTTTGGTTAAGTTTATCCTCATTTAGAAACGGATTTTGTGTAACACCAACAACAATGACATTTGTACTTAGAAGAGACTTTAGAAAAGCAGTTAATTCGATGTTATAGTTAAGCGGATTTTTATCATTAGACCCTAAACTTACAATCACCGAATCGTTTTTACCAAATGTCATGCATTCATTTTTAAGTTTAGCTATTATATATTCTGTCTCAGCATCAGGATAACAGTAATTGATAACATTATAGTTACGGGAGTTGCGATATTTAGTACGCTGTTGAATCAATAAGGAACCTAGATTTCTGGTACTCTGATCACCAATTATGATGACCCTCTTGTTCTCTTCTTGGGGGTACGGAGTAACTATTGGGGTTGAGGACGACATGGGTTTAGCTTTGTATGGAGAATGCAAAGACTTTTTGGAAGTAACTGTAGTCTGTGTTGAAATTGTAGACTGAAATGGCGTACTTGTGACTTGCGTTGACTCCGATACTGTCTTGAGACCATTATTATGATTGTCGGTTGACATTATTACTGCCTTCAGAGCATAATTAGACTGGGGCGTAGAGGGGCGAAGTAGAGGCGAGCTCGTAAAGTGTTCTGTAGAATTTTCTCTTTCCCGTCCTTTTAGTAGTGTTATCTGACCTTTTAAATAGTTATTTTCAAGATAGAGATCATTGATTTGTTTTCTTGCTTCTGTGAGATGTCTTGTCATTTCTTCAAGTTCAGTTTTTAAGTTATTGCAGGAATCTTCATTCAATTCTGTTGCAATGATTGTAGTCTCGTTTAAGGTATTTGTAAAATTTAAGTTTTCGAGAGACAGTTGTCTTATAACCCTAGGTTTTCTTATTGTTACGTTAGCTTCATCGTTTTGAGCTAAGTCGATCTGTTTAGCTATGTATCTAGGTACATCAGGTACTTGTCTTCCTACAGGAGTATTAGTATTATCTCCAGTTTTTCTGATTTGGCAGCGACATTTTGGGCATATCCATTGCGATTTGTGTTCATTAGTCATTAAGTAGAATCTTTTTTCTGTTATATTTGCACACATAATATCGTACGTTAGTTTACAGTACAGACATATTAAGTATTGCCTGTCAGTGATTTGCTGTAGACACCCGCTACATTTTGGAGTATTGGCATCCATTTTTGTGTATTTAAATTAAAATCAATTTCACAACGAAGAAGAACGTAAATTCGTTTTTTTTAAATCACGCCATCTGTAAGTTGATGCCAGAAGTGAAAAAAATTATAGTCTGTATTTTGTGATTTTGGCGGACAAGTTAAAATGTTTAATTTTAGGTTATATTTGGTATTTTTCCGAGTTTTTATTAAATATATCAAAGTTTATAGCACTAAATAGCTTAGGGCACAAGTTATTTCGTTAACACTGTAGCAATAAAAAGGTTAAATATGAAAAACGTTCACCAGTAGAGTTCTAATAGAGTCGAGAGTTTTTAGTGAAAAATGTTAGAAATTAACCAATTTAACGCGGTGACAATGTTTGTACACGGTTATTATACTTAGTTGTTGCACTTTAAGTTGTTATTACACAAACACAAGGTCATTGAAGCACATAAATTATTTTAATACACATCAGTAGATCCATTCATTGAGCAACTATCTTATATTACCACGTATAATAATATATTATATATATATAATAATATATTCTGTTTTTTAATAATAAATATAATTTTTATTTGAAATCATTACTTTTATTTACTACTAGCTGCGCCCCGTGGTTTCTCCCGCGTAAGTCCCGTTTCTGCGGGAATATCGGGATGAAATGTAGCCTATCCCGGTATCCAACTGATATATATTAGAGAATAACACTGCAGGTTCGCCCTAAAGCCTCTAACTTTGACTTAACGACTGCCGTCAGAGATTACAACCGGGTCCAGTGCTTAACTATGCTCTAAATCAGGGAAATCTGTGGAACATCCACACAAAAATGTCACATCCGTGACATTACATTATGTAACGTTAAACAGCTAAAAACAATAAGGAATTTAGGTATTCGGAAAATAAAAAAATAACGGAAATAATAAAACGATAATTCCGGATACAACCCAGTCTATTCGTTACAAACTATACATTCATTTTGATTAGAAACGTAGGACTGGAACAAATAGCAAGCAATTCACTGATGGCGTTTAGTTGTAGTCAATAAAATGACGTAAGCGGTAGATAACTACGGCTATAAGTCAAATCAGTTTAAAGTTACGGTTATGTGGTTAAACTGAATAGATCTTAGCAGTTAGATATCGCTAAATACTGCCTAGTTCGATAGTAAAACTTGATTCTTAGCTTAGAAACAAACTTGTTAGTTTTAACATGAAAGTGCAGCAGACATATTTTGTGAAGACAAGAATCTGCCGCATATCCAACGAGGATCCATTTCTGTATTTGGCTGTTTTAACTAGGTACCTATAACCCCTCTTATAATCGCTAATTAATATGCTGCATAACTATGCATCGTTTGTCTTTTACTGTCACATGAAGTTTCGAAGTTGACAGACAGAGACAAACGTCACATAACTTAGTCATGTGTAAAATTTTATAAGTAAGGGAGTAAATTATTAACTACCTAATTTAAATGTTTGTTTGTTTTTTCACTGTTTCACAGATTTAGGTAATAGGTAGAGTTATAGTAACCTAATTTACCACAAGCAAACAGACAGCAAACGTGTTGTTCTGCTTGCGATTTTTATTGTGATTTAGGCTAAATACACGGTTTTTTTAATAAAAGATAGGTAAGCGTTTGACCACTATCTCACCTGATGGAAAGCTACGATGTGGTCTTAGATGTTGAACGTTACCTAGGAGAAGGAAGGAAGGACAAAAATCCCCTTAAAACTCATCCTTCAACAAACTACGTACCTATCATCACATATTTCCCCATAAAATGAGACCGCATACTACCAACCTACTCAGTAGAATTGCATATCATGTTAGGAAATGAAACTTCCATTTCATAAAAGGGTCACTCACTAATCCGTCCTTACTATTCCACTACAGTAAGGGCAACGCCCTAGTCTTTTTTTACGTTCTTTCTATGAATTACATTTTAAAACTAATCTGAATCCTATTCCATTGTAATAAGGACTGGATATAATTTGATTCTACATTTTAACTGATAAAACACTACATATGGGAGAAAAACAGTCGTTAAATCGTAGTTAAACAATGCTATCTCCACATCTGGGCATCTGACGTTACTACGTTTTTTGGAATGGAGAATTAACGTCAAATATAGAGTGTTAAGTAAGTGGATTGTTCTAGACGTCTAGGCGAACAGCTCTTGTTCACAACTTTGAAAATTCGAAATTTGTTTTTGAAAAAATTGAGTTTAAACTTGAACATCACCTGTTTCTTAGAGTAAGAAGTGTTTCACCTTAAGTTAGGTAGTTATCAAATAATTTAGACAGGTAAATGGTCGTATATGAGACTGGAAGGTTAATGGTAGGTTGAAAAGGTGAAGCATTTCAAACACGGCTCTGTCGGCCGAGCTTCATCGGTTCCTAAGTCAAATAGTTCGGGAAATTACTCCCACACCTATAAAAAAGTCAGAACAAAATTCGAACGTTGTTTTTAGAATACCCACTTGTTATCTATGATAATTTAAAATAGGTACGTCGGACAGCGATCAGTTCCGATTTTGGCCACTAGCAGGATCTGGAACGCACTCTAAGCATAAGTGTTGCAAAAGCCGTGTAGCATGCGTTTTATTTTTAATTCGTGTCATAGTGTCATAGTATCGGTACTTACGACGACGTACCAAAATCAATGTTTTTCAGTTATTAGTAAGAAGGAAGGCGAAGGGAAAAAGGTCCGTGTTTTCTTTTGACTAAGTGCTTCTCTTTCTGTTTATAGAGACCTATAAATGGTTATTATTGTTACTACTTAACGTGATTTTTTCTACGTTTTTATACTCTCACTTTTCTCGTGTTTATTTGTTTGTTTGTCGGTCCAGGCGGTATATTGTTTAGTATACCCTTACTTACTTTCTACTTAAGTAAGGGTCAGTATCTTACTAAAACTAGGAGTTCGCCCCGAACTGAGACCTCACGACCCCCTACCCCCAACCCCCCTACCGATCTGGCTCATCTTCAAACTCATACATTCTATTGACCTAAACTACGCGCGTACTAAGAAAATCATGAAGATCGGAGCTACGATACTCAAGTTATCGTCGAACAAAGATACAAGCGCCAGGCCCGTCTACACTGGACCTCACTCGCTTCGCTCGTTCGGTCACCAAATATTGTCCGATATTACACACAGCGCTATCTAGCCACCAAACTAAGCCCTAGGCTTGTTCTGTGGGTACCAAACAACGGATATTATACTAAATGTTATACATTTTTTTTTGTAAATACATACATACTATACAAAGAATACACCCAAAATCAAGAAACAAACATTTATGATCAGCAGAAATATTTGTTCCCGGCGGGAATCGACCCGCAACCTCCTGCTTTGCATTCCGGGCGTCACCCGCCGCGCCACAGAGGTCGATATAATAAATGTAATAATAACAAGAACAAAGCAAAAACTACATTTATCTTCACTTTTGAAATAATCCCACTCTCTATGTCTTGTCTATGTATGTAGGTAACTGGGTGTATAGCACATACCTAGCGAATAATACTTCGTGCTTTCCCTGCAGCGTCCTTCCGCATACGAATTTTGGACTAGTGCCAGTAAAATCTTCACAAAACTACGGTTTATGATTAACCGTTTCTCTTTTATAGTTTTGCCCGTCTGTAATAATGAAAGAGGGGTGTTTTAGGACTCCGAAAGGGGATCATGGTTATTGGTGAACTTAAACTAAGCGTGATTTACATTACGAAATTAGTGTCATGCGATTTATAGTCATTTTCACAAAAACATATGAGTAGACACAGCAGTACCTTCTATTTATCTATTTGATAAAGATAAATAGATTCTTCCAGTAACTGCTGCAAGACTTCTTTTGGGTAATATTCGTTCAGTTTCGTTGGGTTATTGTGTCTTCGACCCTTCGTCACATACTTAGGTAGTTAATTTGTCAAGAAACGAGTATGTGGTAAATTGCCACCATTCTATATTTTCTGGTTAATATTTTATATTGTTTCATAATACTTTACTGTTATTATGTAACACTCCCTTAAAAACGTCGCTAAGTACCTAGGGACTACTTTCTAAGGGAACACTTATAATTTGGCTATTTTTTTCACACTATGGATGAGCGTTTGACCGCTTTCTCATCAGATGGTAAGTGAAGATATGGCCTTAGATGTAACACGTTCATCTAATAGATGGAAGACGATAATAAAACATGATCCGACCCGTTTTCCTTAGTGGGTCGATCGGCCTATGCATCGGAACTCGGACGAGTCCTCTAGGCGCTTAGGCAGGTGGGCCTATGCGTGTCCTAAGCAAATTTTATATGGATAATTCCTTGGCTTTAGGCTTTCCTTAGATAAATCGTGAGAGCATAATCTAAGACCGCCTGTTTTTACTATCAAATGTTTTGAAGATGAAGAATTTGAAGAGAATTACAGTTTTGGGCACTTACACCTACCGCAGAATGATTCTCGCAAAACTTTAGGCTTTAATATCCAATGTTTTTACACCACATCACTTGGTAATAAAGCGTAGTCACAGGCAAAGTTAGTACCAATAATAAATAACAACTTCACACGTCGTCGCCTTTACAACCGTCAGAGCTACGGCACCGTTAAGACATCAAAACGGTTCGAGCTTTGATCAAAACAGTATCTGAATTGAAAATGGCGAATAAGCTATTTGGAGCACATGTATGATGATGAGTAAAGCCAGCGTAAAGTGAACATTGGTGGCGCAAACGCATTTTGTATGCTTTTTGACAGCGCAGCGACACGTTTTTGCTTCAAGTCTGGCAAATTTGTCTTTCGTCTGTCGATATATTGGTTCTTAGCTACAGGTCGTGATTCTAAACCGATCTTCACGAAACTTATGGGTTATATACTTCGAATTTGGCCAATATCTGGATATTTCGCCCACTAAGGAGGCTAAGTGCTTGCGAGGTCTATTCTTCTCATAATGAAGAATGTTAATAGGTATGCCAAATCGGTTGACAGTTTGGTACAGTATAGCTTTGAGTATACATAAGCAAGCTACAGGGCGCTGGTATGCGAGTATGAACTGTAAGCACCGGTATGAACAGTCGAAAAATGATAAAGATGATGTCCTCTGTCACCTAGGGTTACGGGAATGGACTGTTTCTCTCGTTAGAATTTATTCTAGTAATAATTATGGTAAAAATGATTCGCGGATCACTATTCAACCTCGACATTTGAAAATCTATGTATAGAGCATCAGCTTACACTTAGCGCTGTAGGTAAATACCCATAGGCGCGCTCTGTAGCTTGCTCATGTATACTCTAAGCAGTATAGCTTGTATGTAAACACTACTTTTTGTTGTAGGTAGTCAAAAATAAATATTAGTGCTAATTTTACTGGCATTCAAACTTACGATAAAACTTGTTTCGCTGACAATCTCATCGTCATTTACAACAGTCCCCTAATCAAACCATTAGACGATATGTATTGTAACATCGACACAGAGCGCGAGTGGACTGGGCGTGTGTGATGTGACGTCACACCAGACTACGAGTCCGCATCTCATAACTTACTCTTACCTTAGTAAACCTTTCTATTTTGGGGAACTGAGTGGAATATTCCCAACATGAGAGGACAGATCACCCGACTGGTGCTTGCGCTGGCGTCCCCTACTAGAAATAATAAAACCTTCTATTAAAGACAGTTCGCAACTCCGTCTGTGAAAAAGTGAAGTTAACAGTTAAGTTATATCATTACCGGTGCTGTACCAGATATCTGAACAACATGCAAATGTTACGGAAAGCAGGTCAGATTGCCTCATAATGTACGAATTTTTACACAATCCTTGGAAATTTTGCGGGGTTAGGTTGTTTTAGCAGACGATGCGATGCTACACGCTTTGTAAGATTTGAGGTAGAGTATTGTGGAATTTTAAACAGTTTTATTTTTCTGAGCTAGTAAGGTATTTGTATACTTACGTCATTTGCATGTTTATCCATCTTTTTAGGGAACTAAGGAACTCTTTTTTCCTGCAAATATTCCAAATTATTTGGGATCGCCGCGGTGGGTCAGTCTTCTTTAACCATATCTACTATAATACTAAAATCTACTAATAGTTTTGGCAATATTTTTCTGGCCAGCTGCCTACCTGACACCAACGCTCCTTCAGACCAAGAACCGCGCTATGAAAACTCCAGGTTTCGCTAATCTCCATAACCATATATATAATGGGTTTACGTTATCGCACCAAGTGCTAAACTCTTTATTAAATACTACACATGCCGCAACAAACCATAACTCCATTACGCCGACACATCAGCTGCCGATCTTCTTCGACCGCAATGGAAAATTTACTAATATTTTCTTCCAAATAATCCTAGTAGTATTCATGGGAGCAGAGTAGCTAGGAAGCTAGCGAATGAAGAAATTACAAACACACAAAACATGTTATATAAACTAATAACGTAAGAGGAATATCATGTAGGACTAATAAATGCGGGCGATGTGAGCAGTGTTAGTCTCGTGGTAGATACCTTTCATTTAGAGGGTCGTGGGTTCGAATCCAGGCCGACCGAGCACCAATGTCTTTTTCTTTATGAATAAGTTAGGTATGTGTGTTAATAACACCGCTCTTACGGTGAAGGAAACTATCGTAAGAAAACCGACATGTCCTAGGACTCATCACAGTTCGAAGACATGGGACATTCGCCAATCCGGGTTAGGCTCCCGTGGTGTCTTACTGCCTAACCCCCTCTAAGAGGAGGCCTTTGCTCTGCAGTTGGACAAATTAACGGGCTGATTATGTACCAATAAATTTATGCATTTCTTCGAGTAGCTCTTTAATGTTTAACTTCCTACTATACATGTCTAACTGGTTAGCGTAATGTAGAAACACTGCCACTGGGTTTCTCAAAATAATCTCAGGATATAAATTTTCCAAGTCATTTTGAAATTCAACATTTTCTGGAATATTCAAATTTTGGTGCTTAAAGCTTTGGTGTATTATTTGGAAAGATATGTTTTTTTAGATCAAATGTGCTGAAAAGTTTCCTTTTCTTTTTCTCCTTTTCCATAAGCGTTTCTGATCTAAACTAACTCATCTAGATTCAGAGTAATTAATATTCACAGGAATTTGCGGAAAATTTGATAGAAACAATGTGACTACAAAATATGGCTACCTAATTACAATTCGGCTAAAACACATGATCAAAAACAACTCGACTAAAATAATAATATTTTACTAGGCGCTTAAAAAAACACCTATCACTGTATTATGTCATTTCTTTAACTGAAAATCTTCCTAGGTTGTAGACCTAGACGCCTCACTGTATTTACTGAGATAAGTTTTAATTAATTTCTCAAAATCTAGGTTACCTAGCTAGTTAGTACGTTTGTAAGATTATCATTCAGGATTTACGTCACAGAATTATTTAACCTTATTATGACAGACATTTGCAGAAATGATCAAAGTTCTAAGTTTAATTTATTCTTAAAGATGTACCGACTAAGTAAGTAAGTATGGCTTTTGTCGACTAACGAACCAGTCGGATTTAGAGCTGCTGACTTGTCGGTAAAGTCTTGATTTGGGCCCTGTAGCCCGGGCCTAAAAGAATATGGCTACAGTATTCACTGCCCGTCGTAAAAGGCAACCAGCCCCCATATTATATATCAAGAGGACGTCTGCCAACAGTGGAAAATTACAGGCACTATGCAGTAGGTACATTGCTGCTTTAAGGTGATCACCGGTAATTACCACGTCACGTCAAAGCAGCAATATACCTACTGCATAGTGTCTGTCAATTTCTACTAGGTTTTAGTGTACAGCCGATGGTAGGTTAACAACAAATTATGTTTCCTCTACATTGGCTTCGGCATATGAAGTCATAACAATGTCTGAAAATAGATAAATTACCTACATATCAATTCAATCCATGATTCAAACATAGACAAGATAATTATAAGCTAATATCCAAGGCTACTAAAATAAATATACGGAAAATGTCAACAAATAGAAAATACACAATTCATACATAACACCCACAGAGTAGGCCTTTATCAATAATTCGTATAGGATGATCTCAAAGGAGAAATTTTAAAAGTCGGTCATGGTCAATTCATACAGTGTTGTACCCACTTTTACCGCTCCCCTTATGTTTTGGGTATGACGACGGTTAAATAGTGACAACTCGGTTTGTCCACTCCTTACGACGTACGTAGTGACCATTTTCGACTAGAAAGTGATTTTAGGTTAGCCCTTTTTTTCTCTCGAGTAAATATTTGCTTGTAAACCATTTTTTGGTGAAAGTAGAGGAAGTGTGGTGCGATAATTGGGTAAGGGCGTGAAATTGCGTGTCACTTACTTCTTAAAGTTCAATAAAGGACATGTTTGGGAAAATTATAACTTCCTTTGTAATTTTCGACGAAATGCAACTTTAAATTGGCCCTAAAATTGGGTGAAAAGGTCAGGTAAAACTTTAGAATACAATTTATTGTTTAAAAATGGGTATTTACCATGTTCTCGTACAGTGAACAAGCCAGTTGCAATACTGTTTGTAACGGGTAATCATAGGCTACTCTTGATCCCGATTATTTCAACGGGGATCGGGACTTAAGGACGCGACGGATGTGAAATCCCTTCCGATTGAATATTTTTCTTCATAACCGGTATCAAATAGATCTTTCAACAATGTATTATGTTATTGTACACGATACAAGAAGTGTCCCCTTTATTTCAAAAACAATAAAAAATAACTTTAAATACCACTATTATACAAACAAAGTTACCCCTGTTTTACAAAATAAATCAATTTTTCTTCTAAATCCTTAACCGCTATATTTTCTTATAGGCATCATATTAGAAAATACAATACCTAGAACCTCTTCATCGCGTTTTATAAAAATATTATTTTAATCTTCGTTAATGATTGATTTTACGAGAAATTGTAGTTTTTTTCATGCAATTCCATCTCGCTCATTTATATGCAATCGGACAAGGACCGATAATTATCATCTATCGCCGTCTTAAGTGAGTAAAACCGCGGGATGCAGCTAGCCCTTAGATAAGTAGGTAAGTGGATACATCCTACTAATGTAATAAACGCGAAAGTTTGCAAGTATGTATCTAACTTCGTTACTCTTTCACACAAAAACTTCTGAACCGATTACGATGAAACTTTGAATATAGATAGTTGAGGACCTGGAGTAACAAATAGGCTACTTTTTATCCCGATGTTCCCACAGGAACTGGACTTCCTCGGGTGAAACCGCGGGGCGCTGCTAACCAGTCCATTCATAAACGTAAACATGGTAAATTACGGTAATTATCTAAGCCTAGCCTATTGTTTGTCTTGTCTGTCCTTTTGCGTCGTTCTTGTTCCGATTTTACTCGTCATCTCTACATCGGACCGTTGAAGTGGAATTTAAACGGTTATCAAGTCAGTGAACTCGAAAAATATTGGCAGTCATGGAAAAAATTGTTTTATTTTGATATAAACATCTACTGAAAAAAATGTGTCTCTAACGAGACAAATCAACTCTAACAAGTTTTAAGACTGTGTCTTAAATTTGTTTTGAACTTAAATTCGTCGACTGAAGTGATTTTCCGATCACAGTTGGGGTAATCGAATTTGCGAAAAATAATCCAAAGGAGATTCATCACTTTTTAACAGTGAAAATGACGGAGTCCGTGAGCAATCAATCTTGTTTTCAACAATAAAATATAATCAGCTTCTTGATCTTGGATACCCTTCGTTTCGGCAAACGAGCCGCAGCAGCAATCAGTTAAACATGTCCATAAAATCAAGGCCTTAGGAATACAATCGTCGATTTCCAATTTACACTTAAACGTGGGAGGTTGCATGGATCAAATTAAACTGGCACAGGTGCACCATCTCCGCCAGAGTAATTAGAACTATTAGTCGTATTATTTTATTTGTCATTCTAAAGCTCAGAGAGCTCAGTTCTAACTGGATATGGAAGACAATATCAGTTGCTAATGACTGTTGCGTCATATTGGTTCATGCAATTGTTGTGTGGCTTGTTGAGTTTTGAAGCAATAATGTTTAAATTTACATTACTTTATCAAGTTAAGGTAAACCTTTACGGTGGAAATTCAAATAGTAAGGTAAAATCTGTCTAAAGAGGAAAGCTATTCCAATTCTTTCTCCATCCAAACGAAGTCGACTGTTTCTTCCCTGGATAAAGCCTTTAAAGCAATTGTGTTTATGCCATAAAAACCTATATCTGTCATGTCTAAAACCGAGAAAACAGTCTGTAAGTATCGATAAAGAGTAGATATCCCTTTCTCTTAAGAGTAGGAAGTTATGAATTGGGACATTTTTCCTGGCCGATTAAACATTCGATTTTTCGGACTGTAACGTATCAATTGCTCCAACACAGTCCATGGAACATCTGATTCAATGCCCACTATGCTTCATCCAACACTAGTATAGAGGACGACCTCAACGATGCTAATGACGCAGCCGTAGCTGTGGCACGATGCCGGGCAGATATGATAATAATTGGCTGAACATTATCATATCACACAAAGAAGATTAATTCCACGAATGATAATGTAAACTCATACCTTGTTATACTTCCCAAATAATTATGGGTCGTCATCTCAGCCTTTATTCGTCACCTGCTGAACAGGTCTCCCCCATACGACGACACAAACAGCATTCCCGGGCCACCTCCATCCAACTACTCCCCGAGACCGGCAAAATGTGATCGGTCCACCGAGTACGTGGTCTTCCAACAGTCCGTTTCGCATTGCATCGTGATCGCCAATCGAAGACATTTACTCCTTAAAGGTTATCTGGTATAAGTATTTGTACGCTTTGATATTAAACCCAGTGCAGCATGCGTTATACGTTGCAGCAAAAACCGCATGTCCAACTACGCAACCACAGCGGTCATTAAATCTATAGAACCTAGATCTAATACCTAAAAGACAATTATCTTAAATGATATACCTAGGTGATTTGCAATTCCCTTTGATTCGTCTGATTAGATTTAAGTGCCAAATGACATGACGAGTTTGACAAGTCGTAAGTAATTATATAGGCTTGGATATCTGGGTTAGACTTGGTTAATGCGTGGGTAGGTTATATACCTAAGTTCTTATAATAACCATAAGAAAGTATATCCTACAGAGTGACATGATAATTGATAAACATACAGTAGGAGGCGGGATAATTCTAAAACTACCTCAATCCTATTCTAATTTTATTATATAATCCTGTTTCCTAAAGAACTTCCGAACGAAGCCGTGGGTAAAGTTAGTAGGTGTATAAAATTCAAGGTTATCTACAAGATCAAAGATATTGCCATTTCTTAAATAATCTGAACTAAAAATCAGAGTATTTCTCACCTTGTAAGTTAAAGCAAGATTGATGTACGTCTACAATATTTTTTATTAAACGTTCCGGTCCAAGCATTCCTATGCTATAAATCTTACTCGATTCGGAATGGCTTTCTCGTGAAGCGGCGGTATTCGGTTAATTACTGGATTCCTTGCAGTATCCATATTGGCAATAATTGTCTACAAGTCTAATAGACCAAGAGTGTGTGGCAAGCGTTTGCCACGATGGCGATAAATGACGTGATTTTTAAGAGGACGAATCGATGAATTTGTAGATTTCGTTGTCAATAAATCTTAGTAATTACAAAGCATACGGTAACCATACTTTGTTTTAATAATTTAATTCTTTTGCCATCATTTTGGCAGTTTTATTTATACGATTAGTTAACTTTTAGACACATAAAAATATATAAAAAATCTCTTTAAAACATATTATGTTTTTATTTTACAACGAAATGTGATCTATTTCTAATTTTTTTAAGAGATTTTTTACACAACTTTAATACCGTTTATTTGGTAAAGCTATGTTACTCAAATTTCATGATTGGCAATCGTTCTTGCCTGTGTTGGGAGCTTGCACTAGCAAAGTTTCAGCCTTTACAATATCACGAAGGTCTGGCGTTCACGGGCTCCTGGCCTATAAGCAAGACTTCACGTCACAAAGTAACTCGTGCTATGTGAAAATTAGATATTTGACTGCTCGTGTTGTAAGTTGTAAATGTGTGTAAGAAAGTTATTCTAGGTAGGAGTCTAATTGAAATGGAACTCTATGGTACTGGTGAAGAGACTTATTTTCCTGTTACTAATTTAATATACTAGAACAAGCGTTTTAAGTTCTGCGTTGATTATAGTAGGTATAGAAGTATGTTTATCCAACAGCCAGGACGAATTTAAATCTATTTGTTACATATTTACCATTAAAATCCTACTAATATTATGAGGAGTTTTGGCAGAAAAGCGTTGAGGAGATGTGTTGCTAAATTTTTATTCTTGTGAAACCTAGTTCAAATGCGTATAAATAGTTTAATTTCGGGGGCATATTAATCAATTTCGTTTCGTGAAGGTGTACAAGTGTAATGAAAGTGAAAATAGGTGCAATACATGGACTTTAGCGTTGTCTCCAAAGCTCGCGTAAACCGTCATTGTAAAGAGCCACCATTAAGGCCGGCTTGCATAACAGTTCCTAAACATGTTTAAGCTGTTAATCGTATTTAAAATCTGTCAAACTGTCAATGTGTGGCAACATATTATCAATCGTCCACCTAATGAAATAGAGTCCAATGTTCGATTTCCCATAAATTATTTTAAAATTGATTTAGTTAAATATGTTTTTAAATAGTGTTATGCAAGTCGCCCTTACTTCCTTAACTTGGCCTTTTGACTACTTGACTGTTTTAACGCAAATTGCAATTTCAAAAACTTGTTAAACACAAATCTTTTTTAATATGTTATTACGCAGATGTCTCGCTCTGGCCTAAAAAAGAAATGGTCATGTTATACTTCCAACAAAGTGATCCGGCAACTTACCACCCGCCCGTAAAATTTTCCAAGAGCTTCCTGAAAACTTAATTTCTCAACCTACTGTAGTAATTTCAAACTCTGTACCACTATTAACAACAAACTTAGAGGAAAATGGTGCCGCTACTCAGTCTTGCCCTTACATAAGTCTACGGAAAGTACGTAAAAAATAAATGGGCATTAGCGGGAGGAATGTTTTCGTACCGTTCTTCCTTCGATTTTAGTGTTCTGTATTTCTGTACTAGAGCACTTATTTCACTTACAGTTGATGTTATAGTGGTTTTAATGGATCTCTTGTTGTTTATTTCCAAGTATTTTCTTGTTTTGGGTCCTGAGGATCCGTAAACGAAGGCACAAACGGAACCCTATTACCTACTAAGACTTCACTGTAAGTCTGGCTGCCTGTTTGTACGGTCAGCAAAGGACATAATGCATATTTTAAAGTTTTAATTTTATCAATAGCGGTTTAGTATTTTTTGGATATTCTACATGGAATTACCAACAATAAGGACGCTTTACTGATATCAAGTAGAATTATCAACAATTACTGAACCATTATTGTAAATCATAAAACTTTAAAATGTGCACCTGGTACCCTCAGTCCTTTTTTGACTGTACTTAGTCTGTTTCTCATGAACCGGGACAATTCTGAAGCTTGACAGTTGAAATTTTTACAGATCCGTATTCCATGTTTCACGCGTTAGTAGAGTTTATTTGATAGGCAGAGATTAGTTAGGATTTCCACGGTATCGGGACTTACGAGGTGAAACAGCCCAGCTAGCTTTAGTATATTACTATTATTACCCATTTTGTTTTTAATGATCTTACACTCGTCTAGTTAGCTATATCTAAATTGTATAAGGTCGGGAAAGGCGGCAGACCGAACCGTAAAATCGCATTTATTTCCGTAACTGATCGTGGAACAAGCCACAAAACCGATTAGTTTAGATTCATTAATCGTCTTTTTCACATTGAAGTATTTAGGCTTTCTTATTCATGCCACAGAATACGTAATAGTAGGACGCATCTTTCGGCGTGTATGTTGCTATACTGATGTCAGTTACCTGACACCTGATGATGATTTATATTAGATCGACACCGGGCCGTACCGTGTCCGAGCTTCGTTACCTATTGCTTTACCACCACTCGATTGCAACAGACCGATCGACTTCTCACCGAGCAATGAACAACGAAGCTCGGACACGGTACGGCCCGGTGATGGTATAATATAAATCGTCCCTTAAAGTAATCGTGTTTCATCTAAGAGCGCTTCTACACTTACCATCAGGTGTGATAGTAGTCAAACGCTGATCTAGACTTATAAAAAAAAGTTAGGCTCATATTGAATTAGAACTGCAACTACCACTAAGCCGTGTGATTGCTTGGCTTAGTGTTTGTTTCAGCTTATTCGCGTATATTTTAAATACCATTTCAATATAATTGCAGACAATCTTCGACTATAAATTCCAATTCAATGTTTAAGCTTAGCTTTTGATGAGCTCAGTCTGAGCAAAGTCAAAGTAGGCACTATAGATTTCAGCCTGAGTGGTTTACAACAATGATGTTGAATCTTCAAAGATTTAAACCCTCCCAATGATAACTTAACCATTTCTATTAATAGAAAGAGATTAATCGATACTACAAATCTTATCTTACTATTTGACTAATATTATAAACGCGAAAGTTTGTATGTATGTGAGCTTGTTACTCTTTCACGCAAAAACTACTGAACCGATTGTGATGATACTTGGAATATAGGTAGCTGGGGACCTGGATTAACACATAGGCTACTTTTTATCCCGATATTCCCGCGGGAACGGGCCTTACGCGGTTGAAACCGCAGGGCGCAGCTAGTACTCTATAAATACTATAAATATACATCCATTTGAGTGTAATGTGATGTGATAATTTCAAAAACAATTAAGTACCCAATTGTTCAACGTTTTATATGAGAAAAGTTAACTGCATGACCGCCAAATTAGTTTTATTGTCACTTATAAAAGTTATAAATAACCCTAAATTGTTATTGTATAATTGGAGCGGAAAAATAGTTGAATTAATTGCTGTAACTATAGGTGTTATTTATTATATCGCATTGACCTCCAATTGTATCCGAATAACGATTTAAATTTTTCCGATATTTTACAATTCGAAACTGCATTATCTCACGCTATTCGATTCTATCTGAATATCTACTGGTTTGGCTGTGATTGCCCTTGCTCATTTTTTATACCTTATTCCCTCATCTTCCTTCATTCGATATCAAAATGAATCCATCCTATTTTAAACCGTCTTATAACTTTTCATCAAAATCGATCTTTCGGTATAGTTAAAATAGAGTGTGAAGTTTATTTTAAGTTAAACTTGATTGTAAATTTGTAAAACAGCGACCCAAATTCCATTTATTTTTGTAACGTCTAGGTAACTAGTTAGCGTGTTAACTAACTTGCTTAACTATACTAACTTAACTATAAATACCTAGTTAACTACATGATTTGACATAGTTAAGTACACAGATTTGAACATAGTTTAATTTTTTTTTTTGACATTAAGAATAAGAAAAATGACATTTGTAAATAAATAAAATATACCCTAAATAAAATAAAGGTAAATTTGTATAATAATACTTAATAGATTTTGACTGACTATTAAAATAAGAATAATGTATAAGAGACACTTGTCAGCAATATTGCATGACAGTTTTGGCGGTGTAAGGAGATCCCATTTCTGTGTAACATCAATTTTAATGTATCCTTATTGGCAATCAATAAAATGAATTATGAATTATTTTAGACTGCATCATCGGTCGTACTCCATCAGTGACCGTAAAGTTCACGCCTAAACCCACATTAAAAATAAAATTGCTTCATCTAAAAAGGAAGCTCTTTATCCTCCTCACGCAAAAATATAAAAATACAAATCACATCGAGACGTTTCTCATGAAATACAGTTGAATATTAAACGTGACGTGTTCGCACCGTGGTCGCAAAAAGACGATGTCATTCTTCGCGTTGGTACGCCCATATTTAGACTGTGGCTCCCACATTATTGTAGCGGTAAGCAGCGTTATTGGGATGACATGGTGTCGATGTCGCTTTGAAGCTCGGCATTGGCGTTTAAATCATATGGGCTTGCCTTTCTTTATTGTAAGTGCTGTATTTATCTATTGAATGTATGTAGTACGTTGGAACAGCTGTATTTTGTATTTATCGGGTTGTTTTGATTTTGTGTGTATTTAACCTAAACTTGTTCCTCAGACGTCTTAGCTATTTATGATCAATCGGTAGATGTTTGTTTACCCATTAATGGATATAGTTTTAATTAATGCTGTTCCGCTAACAGCTTGCTGTTCATGTAGGTAAATTAAAATAAAAGATTAAAAACGTCTAAATACAGTGCCACTTATCTGTTTTGTTATCTGAAATCAGGCAGGCAGACAACAATATGGACCCAGCCAGTAAAACTGCCCGACTTCAGGTAACAAAATAGATAAGTCGGTGGCACTGTATATTGAGGTTGATTTTTTTTAAAGTCAGTTTTTAAATTATTTTTTTATTTCACCCTTTTTAGTGTACACTGTACATACTACTTTCGACTGTCACTAAAAATCAACAAATATGTAACCGTAATTTTCATTATTAAAGAGAAAGTCTATCGATTTGTACCTAGTTATTTAGGAGCCGAATCTTTTTGGTAAAAATCATTTACTGCATTCTGGTATCGTTATCCTGTCCATTATTCCGAAGATACTCATCAGATCCTCACCAATTTTTTATGGGACCATAAAAATCGCGTATTTGACGCGACGAATTTAAACCCACCTTTTTTGTTTGAAGTCGGTTAAAAGTGTGTTCTGTGTGTGTAAGTAAGTAAAACTAACGAATATGTTTGTTACTCCTTTACGCAAAAATTGCAAAACCGATTGCGATAAAACTTGGTAAGTATAGTTTTTAGATTTTTTATTTATTTTTGGTAAGTACACCTACGTTTGCAGATAGTTGGAGATCTATGTAACACAACATCCAGAATCTGAATTAACGGCTTCTTTTATCCCGATATTTCCACGGGATCGGGGTGGGATAGCTAGTGCTTTAATAATTGTAATAACTGTTTATTAATTTACCTTCCTAATAGTATTTACAAAAGGACAAAATATATACTAATAGCATCCAAAACTGATCTAACAAAACGCGGAATCACTTACCTACATAAAATAAACACTCCCTTATAAACGAAAAATCAAAAATAGAACATCGGTTATCTGTATCTAATTCAGTATCGTGCGCACGCGCTTGCACTTGACTGATGTGATGAGTCACGGCCATTGCACTCTCTGTTGTGATTGACTGTACTAGTGTACGTAACTACCATGTTGTAGCAATTATATGTGGATATTGACTAAGAGTCCGTGAATGCTAGACCTTCGTTATTTTGTAACAGCTGAAAGTTTGTCAGCGCATGGTAATGTGGGTAACATTTAGCCTACGTCCGCGAAGTAGGCAAGAGGCTTGTTAAGCGCCTAGTGGCTTGCGTTCTAGCTAGATACACAGCTAGGCGTCAGGTGCTCAGTGCGGCTGGCCGGTATATTGTCAAAATTAAAAATTCCAAAATCATCAAAGTATGTCAAGATGGGTATCGTTGAATAGGTATTTAGGATAAAATCATTGTTAGGTTTCTTTTACCATTTTTCATTTTAAATAACAGTTTAGGAAATAGAACGATTTAAAGTTAAAAACACACAAAATAAAATATGTCGATTACAAAACTATTTGAATGATTTTTCAGTATTACATAACATAATTTCAAATTACTGGGCTTGTTTTTTCTTTTTAGTTTTTAGTTGTTTCTTTAGGTACGTATTTTTAAAACGAGCAGTCGGGTTTTTTAGACCCTTCGTTTTAGTTAGGTGACTCGCTTCTAGGCACTAGGTAAACTAAAAATCGCACTTTATTTGTAGATTTTTGATTGTATTAGGCGTTACTTTTCGGAACTCCATATCAACTATATTAAAAATTAATATTTAGTTTTTAGTCCCGATACCTGACTAGTATCACTACGTATCATGTGGTTTGCCGCGTGCAAAGAACACCTCCCTCCTCCCGCTCCTTGCATGCGGCAGAAATTAGATATTATGTTAGTATTAGTGACACCAATCATCAACCGTGAAATCGACGCGTTTCGGCTTTATTAAGCCATCATCAGGAACGTAGACTCCGACCGAACCGTGTGGGCGACAAAAATACGTACAATACGTAAATACGTAGTGATACTAGTCAGGTATCGGGACTAAAAACTAAATATTAATTTTTAATATAGTTGTAGATTTTTTTTTACACACATTTAGTTATTTACGTTTATCTGCCAAATCCACAGTAAACCAAACTGTATAATGGTCCACTGTTCTTTCCTGTGTTGGGAGCATGCGACGACAAAGTTTCAGCTTTTACAAAATAACGAAGGTCCGGGGTTCACGGGCTCTTGCTCTATTATACCATACACAATCTACATAACGATTCAAGTACAGTTGTGGGATAAAGTTGTTTACTGTTAATTTTGAGTCGTTTGCTGTTAGGCTTAATTAAATTCCCACAAATTAAGAGAATAAACGAAAGAATACCATTCTCTGTGAAATTCTTATCTTTTAAACTGATGTTGCGGGCCAATATATGACTACTAGATTGGTCTCTATTTTAGACTAGAAGGAGAATGGTCTCGTTTCTCACGAATGAGCTTCAGCAGTTCCAAAGTTGCGAGATTACTCACTCGCCTTAAAAAAGGTGAATCACAATTCAGACGTCGTCGTTAAAATACCCACTATCTGGGTAACCTGAGACTAGTCTGCCTTTCCAACTCACGATGGAGATGATAGGGATGATTTATATTAGACCGAGCCTCGGTCGCCACTCGGTTGCAACAGACCGATCGACTGCTCGCCGAGCAATGGACAACGAAGCTCGAACCCGTGACGGTCTAATATAAATCATCCCTTAGCCGTTTTTTCGTCTTATATTTTTAACAGTAGATACCTAAGTCAGCCTTCTCCTTTAATTTTGTTCCCCTTTCTCACGGCATCCATCGAATCCATCAAAACTTCATCAGTATTATTATCACAGGCCAGAATATTAAATAGTAACAACAATTTTGTTGATCTTTCACTTTTCCTTGTTGCTTTACCAAATCGACTTTCTGGTTTAGTGTCTTGACAAACTTAGACGGGTAATCGAGAAGAATATCAGACGTGATTTGCATCTCACTTACTTTGTACTAAGTCTTAAGGTGACATACTCACGATGTTAGCGGCAGGGATCTTAATATTTCTCAGTAATTACAAAACATTCGGAAATACTATTTTGGTATTTTATTTTTCATTCTCTTATCTTCATTTTGGTAGTTCTCTTTATACGATTGGTTAACTTTTATAACAGATTTTTTGAGATCTAAATCAACTAGTTTAAAACCGAAATTTTCATTTTACAGCTAAACGTTACGTATTTAAACCTCATTTTTTTCTGTATTATAGCATAATAACATAAGACTTGAAATTGGTAGAACAGTTTTACTAAATTAGCAATAGTTATCTTGTTATTAGGAAGTGTATGTTTTTACTCACTAAAATATTGCATAGTCGCATCTTATGTCCTTCTTTTACACATCTGAAATTTGCTAGCCCTATCCCTGTCACGTCATTAGGTGAGTATGGGGCCTTAATCGCGTTAAATTTGGTAGTTCTGCCTACACATGTATAGTTTTGACGACCTCTGTGGCACGTCGGGCGAACGCTTGGCTGCAATACAGAAGGTTGCGGGTTCGATTCCCGATGGGTGCAAATATTTATACATAAAATAAATATTTGTATCTGGTCTGGGCGTATTTCTATGTATAATATGTATGTATTTACAAAAGAAATATAAATATAAGTAGTATATCCGTTATCTAGTTACCGTAACACAAGCTTAGCAGCTTACCACGGGGCTAGATGGCGCTGTGTGTTCGAAACAGGATTTATTTATTTATTTATATTTTTATTTAGTTAAAATGTGGATACTACACCTACCTATACCTTCTGATAAAAATAACGGTTATATAGATGACGACACCCGCCGCAGCTCTCGCGACCATGACCATTGTAACATGGTTGAAACATCGAAGTAAGAAACTAAATCGCGTATCATACGCGATTAGGACCCCGTAAAATGTAACTAGTATGTTAAAACACAATATTTACCAGGTTTTACTCGCGTTTTCTTTAATAACGTCATTATTACTAAAGAACGAGCCTTCGCTAACTTTAAAGTTAGCTTTTTCAAGGTTCAAATCCCGAAAACCTTAAACAAAATTATGTAGGTAACTATATGTTGACAAACCGTGTGATTTTCATGAATTGAAAAATTGTTCTCGGATGTAAAAAGAGAGATGTGATGTGAGCCAAATAAATAACCAATTTAGCTCAAATCTCTCTTTGCTGAAGTCGTGCGTTTACTTCTTTCGGTTTGTGCAGAACTTAAGAGTGCTAACTGTTTAGAATTCATTGATCACACTCTGCGGTTGTTCTTATAATCGACTCGGTTGTTTTTGGCCTTATCATTATGCATTCTTGTTGTCGCCTCGGGGGTTGTACGAAAACGAAATTTTTAAACGGAAACTTAAATAATATAATCTTGATATTTACTTATATTTTATTTTATGGTCTTTTAAATACACAAACTGGATGCGAGAAGCCGAAAATAGATCTAGGTGGCGTGCAATTGGAGAGGCCTATGTCCAGCAGTGGACTGCAACAGGCTGATGACGATGATGATGATGATGAGATACACAAGAATTTCTTTTGTAAGAGTATGAAGATATTATGCTTTCATGTTCTTTCGCTCGAAGAATTTTGTCTTTTAACTAGCAGAGTCCCGCGGTTTCTTTCGCTTAAATCCTGATCCCGCGGGATTAACCAGATACCCTTAGTGGATAACACACCACAAAAACATTATTTCCAAATCGCATGTCTCTATACTATTTTTCAGAAACTAAGATAAAAAATATTAACATAGAACTGTCAATTATTACAGGAAAAAGTAAACAAAGAACTGTCAATTTGAAATAAATATACTTAGGTATGAGTTTTTGTTTACATTTTTGATCTAAGTTTCTGAAATAGGTCTAGCGGTTTGAGCTCTGAGTTGATATATCATTAAATGAGTGGAATTTTAAACGTAACATTATAATTTTCGTGTATATTTTGGATCTTGCTTCAGTCAATATAAATTAATTTTATCTCCATTTTAACCTATAATAATGCAGAGGCATTATAACTGGGTATACTTACCTAAATAATTTTAATTAAGGTCAAGTAACCATATAATATCGTGTCCTAATATCAATTTACGTGGAGGTACCCTTGTTAACCTAAACAGGACTTGTAATGGTTGAACATTGTAATATTAGTACTTACTAGCTGTGCCTCGCGGGTTCACCCGCGTAGGTCCCGTTTCCGCGGGAATATCGGGATAAAAAGTAACCTTTGTGTTATTCCAGGTACACCTATCTTCCAAATTTTATTGCAATCGGTTCAGTAGTTTGTATGTCATTTACAAACGCTTTAAACGAAAATGTTCTAAAACACTGCTTTAGAAAATAATCAACAGTTTTCGATGAATCCGACTAGGATTTTCAGTTTAGCTCGTATCGCCATTAAATTGTGAAGCCAGACGTCATCGAAACTATAATTTAATATTGATAAATATTATTAACCTAAACTTACTCTCATTTGGTAAATTAAATTATGTTTTAATTGTCCGCACTCAACCAGATTACTTTAAAAGTTTTATTGAAATGTTTGTGCTCTGCTTCGCAGAGGACAAAAACAAGAACTTGTCGAAAATAGAAATGGGCAAACAGACAGATTTTACTATTTCACTGAAAAAAAAAACAACTGTTTTTGAAAATAAATTCAATTAAAGTTTTGATTGATAGTAGACCAAACTAAAAGAAAGGACAACTTAAGGTCAATGACCTCTAACTCTAAAAAACAGCTGATTTTCAAGTAACCTTTACACTTAAAATTTCTATAATTCGTAGAAGGAAAGTTATTTGTGTTTTGATATGGGAATAACCCCCTGAACGGTTTTGGATTAGAAACCCAGTAAATTCGAGTTTGTTGATGCTAAAGTAATTTGTTAGTAAAGATAGATTAAGTTATGGATAGTGATACTTATTATCCCGATAATCCTTCGGGATCAAGACTTACGCGGGTGAAACCCCGGGACCTAGCTATAATTCTCTTCACGACATACCACGTTTGATTAATCCTTATAATCCGTGACAAAAAGACTGATAAACCCAATGAGTCTATTAAAGTTATAGATACGCCATTGCAGAACAAATCATCATTGAAAAGCGCCACAAATTATGCTATACAAACTCATTATTTATATTCATTCACATAATTTAAAGAAGAAATAGACGAAACTATTGTTATCTCTTTCTAAAACATAAGACACAATGCTACTTGCATGACGTAAGAAAGAGATGTCATAATATTATTATGACATCTCATAGAGGTTAGGAGAGAATGATAAAACGTCAAAGTCAAAAACTTCGTTGAGTTTTTGGAAAAAAAAACTTTTTCACTAAATAAACTAAAATAAATAAATACAGCTTTACTTAAGTATAAAATGAAATATTTTTGCCAGTTTTTGAAGTACAATTCGTGCATCGCCTAAATACGCCCGAAGGCATTGTTGTGAAAGAGAACTAAATGTACTGTGTGATAACAAGCGGGTGATCGTGACGTGAGCTGGGATGGAACTAAGACTTCTCTGGCTAGCTAGCTTGCATTTGTGTTGCCAAGAAATTTGCCCTATTACGTATCTAGAAGTTTTTACATATCTCTGGATAAACCGATAACAATGAATCAAGATGTCGATAGACACCGGACAACTGATTTGTCGCGCTTGATAAACTTTTAAAGGCTACAAATCAAGACTTGTTAGTTGAAAGGTCTCTTAGATTATATACTTTTGGTTGGCCGATAGTTTCGCTTCGTTTCAGTGCCGTCTTTAAATTAATGAATGAACAACAAATACTTTATTGCACTAAAAACTTAAATTAAACACATACTACAAAGACAAAAACTTGAAACTAGTGTGGTACAATGGGTGTGGTACTTTTGTACATGTTACAGAAAATGTATGTAATCCGTTATTGTATTTCTAGAAAATGTAGGTAGATACAATATCAAAAATCGTCCGGAAATGTGTGAAATAAATTGAAGTACACACATTTTCTAGGAATTCTATCAGTGATCGAAAATTGTGTTGTGTGATGCAGTGAACTTTCTGGGTGGTAAAAAAAGAACCTCGAGATGGTTAAACCAAGAGTAACCTTCTGGAACCTCCCTGATATTGTTGTATTGTAACGCATGTAACGTAAAGTTATGTATTGTAACGAAAAATTCTAATCTTGAGACAGATTTGAGCTTATAATTAAATGTAATGTAATGCATTTCCTAGTAGGTACCTTTTATATGTGTAATCTTAATTGTTTTTTGCAACAATTTTCTAATTATGATAAACGCGAAAGGTTGCAAGTATGTATCTACGTCTGAGACTTTGTTACTCAATCACGCAAAATCTAGTGACCCGATTGTGATGAAACTTGAAATTTAGGTAGCTGGAAACCTGAAATAACACATAGGCTACTTTTTATCCCGATAATCCCGCGGGAACGGGACTTACGCCAGTAAAATCACGGGCGCAGCTAGTATTTCATACATTTCCTAAATAGACCGGAATTGTATACAATTCCTAAGCTTCATACATATTATTATCCTGTCACAGATACACAGAAAATCCTCAGTCTGCTAGGGTTCTATGGTACTGGTTTAGAACGGATGTGATTGTGTACTTATTGAACACTTGACAGAGTGACAAAAACAACCAGTCATCGTTTTAACTGGCAATTAGATTTCTCACCAGATTGAAATCTGTTGTTCACAATTTGACTGATTCTTCTATTATTACCTTTTTTTTACTTTTCCCAAGTGACAATTGATTAATTGATTTATGTCTGCAGTCCTGTTCTAACAAAAGGTATCAAGTTGACCATAAACTTTTAAATTAACACGATTTTTTTTTAAAGTATTTTCTACACTTGGAAAACTATTTCTTTAAAGAAATGCTTTCCAAAAATTCGCACCCAAAAGGACTTAAAACTGCATCTCTGGGATATTAGTAAGATCACACTATAATATTTATTTTATTACAACGTACTACAAATCAGCACGCCAACTAAATCACTGTGATTTACGGCCTGCATTATGTTTTTTTAAGTTTGTTTTATTTGCCAATAAATAAATTAAAAATCTTACTAATATTATAAACGCGAAAGTTTTTATGTATGTTTGTGAGGTTGTTACTCTTTCACGCAAAAAGTACAGAACTGATTGCGATGAAACTTGGAATATAGGTAGCTGGGGAACTGGATTAACACATAGGCTACTTTTTATCCCGATATTCCCGCGGGAACGGGACTTACGCGGGTGAAACCGCGGGGCGCAGCTAGTATAATATATATTTATTTCTCATTTGCGTACTATCAACACTTAAGAGCTAATGAAGCTTTTCTCTAAGAGCCACATACCTACCTAAAACAGCTTATTAGTAGGTATAGGTACCTATAGATGTACCTATATTCCCCAAAAACTTTTCACTGCAGTACATTAACCGTTTTTAAACTTTTTAAATTCACACCATTTCAACATATTTACATTTCACCGGGTCTTAATCGCGTACTTTTTTTTATTTTTCTTACCTCGACGGTTCGATCATGTTACAATGATCTTGTTCTCGAGGGGACCAAGATAAAATGTAAATATATTAACCGTTTTTGCGGTACCATAAAACACTTTTTCAGTTGAATTGTAACATTAAGGATGACACGAAATGAAATTACCTTCGAGTCCAACGCTGCAGTACAAAACTCGGTAAACTGAGTGAAATTTAAAATGTATGCAAATTCAATGTCAAACGCTCTTTCACCGGCTTTTGAGTTGAGTGTCTTGTTGGATTTACGGTACAGTGGATGGTCGTAGTTTGCACAAATTACAAATTTTCACTTTCACTTTCTGCATTAAGAATATTGACGATACGTTGGAAATTAGAAGTCAAAGTCATGAATCTTTATTGATTTAAATGACTTGCTCGATTCTTCTTAAGCCTAAGTTTTAATGCGGTATCGGAAGTTTTCCAACGACAAGCAACTATAAAAGAAACGTTTTAGATTTCTAATTGTAATACCAAAATAATAAGTCAGGTCTCTTATAAACTACTAGTAGGTTAGAGGTTTCTCGACAGTAAAGCATTTTAAACTCGGCCCTGTCTGACGAACGAGTTTATCACTTTTAAAGTCAAAATGGAAATTAGTCACACACCTTGAAAAAGTGAACGAAATTCAAACTTTATTGTTAGAATACCCACTATCTATAAAAAATCTAAGTGTGATCCTTTAAAAGCTTAACATGCATATATCTTCTGCCTTCTATCATCCAAAAATAGTGGAACCATGACAACTTATTTTGATGATTTGAGTACGCATAGCCACTGGAACTCCAGTAATTAAGCAGACTGATCGGTCACTAAATACTACTGCAATTATTTGTAATCGACAATAGCTGCTGATTAATACCCTTGCTTTGGCATCGCGGTTTACATAAATTTTACATTAATCAACATCTATATTCATTAACGAAATTAATAAAAATAATTTTAGGGCTGAATTTCGAAATCAGGGAGGTTTCTACCTACACCTACTTTCGTTTCTAAACTGTTTGTAAAAAAAACCAGGAAAACTTAAAACATAAAGAAACTTAAAAAAGTGGCAACATTAACTTAATTTTCGGCCTGAATTTAGAAATAAAAAGGTATTTACCCCGCACAACTATATTCATATTCAATTTAACATCAATATTCATTAAATAAATTAATAAACTTAATTTTAGGGTTTCTACCTACTTACTTTTCTTTCGTTTTGTTTCTGAACTGTCGAAAAACGTAACCAAAGACAAAGAAACCTAAAAAAAGTGGAAACAATTTTCGTTAATCTATCATATTAAATTGAGCGAGAAGCCACTGCTTTTCACTTTCTCTCTCTAATTGTTCAACTTCTCTACGTTTTATTTTGTCTGCAACAGTTTTCCATCTTGCAACTGGTCTTACGAGATTTTGCTCTAGATCAGCATTTAATACGGACTTTAAATTTATTCTCCTTATCTTAAAGTTTAAAATCTTATGGAGCTCTAGAGAGAAACTACTTGTTCCGATATCCTGGAAAATTTTATGATTACGAAGGCTTCTGCTTCTGTTGTGACAATTTTTGTTGATTTCTTTATACGTTTTTATAATTGACAATCAACTGAAATAGGTACTGAAACTTAAAAAGACTATTACTCTGCCAACGACCTTTCTAGAACGATCGATAGAATCTGGTACAAAAGCACAAACTTGAGGGTGGAAAATTAGTGAAATGGTGCAAAGCTGGCATGTTAAACTCGCATTGTCGTTTTGCGGTATTTTAATTGGGATTTTGGGTAGAATGTTGTTGCTTATAATTCTGCTTAATATCTGCGAAAGTCTGTTTCGTTGTCATAGCTAAGCCAAGCTACTTTTGCTTAGAAATTTCAATGGAAATTGGTACAGGAGAGTCAACAGTGTTCACAAGGACATTGGCTATTTCTTAAGCCTGTAAAGCGCAGCTAATTTCGCCATAAATCTTAAAACTTTTGTCATGCGTACCATTAATCCATGTCAGGTTTACAAGGGTGTTGGTGGCTATTTCTGACTTCAATACCTCCTATTTTTACTCTCGTCTCGGAGCAATGAGCGTAATAAAAATTTTGCATGAAGAAATATTGGGTCAAGGCGAACACATGGGTTGTTTTTATCACCTGCGCTAATGTGTTCTGGTCGACTGTTTTTTAACTCTTAATTCGTTGATTTTATTAATTTAAATATTGTAAAAAAATATTAGATTTCGGTTCGTGCTTGTATGGGATTCTAGGAAAAATTCTACCTCTTAGTTTTCAAAAAAATCTACGCGATAAAAATTAATGCACTCCAATTACGTGCAGTATACTTCTCACTGTAAAAGAGAAAGAATAAAATCAACTCGTGATTCCGTAGGTAAATATTGATTGTAGTTGGTAAATTAGTCTTATAGATACATTAATTACGCTTACAATACTAATAGTACCTATTTCTTCTATCAACTTATGCATTCAGCGCGTAAATGTGTTGGAGGACTCCGAAAATAATACACAGGACAATGGTTCAGCCGATAGTGATGGAACTGGCTTTGAGAGTAATGGTTTCGTGGAGACAGGAAGCGAAAGTCATCAGGCAGGGGGGCATTCTTGCTTCGATGCCAATGAGAGCAGCCCTGTGTTGGGGTAGGAGACAGTTTGAGCTGTGAGCCACCTCCGTTGACCAGTATTATTACCACCGACTGGTGAAGTAAATTATAGCGCTTAGCCGAGTTTGGCTTCATTGTTGTCGGTCCCGCCATCAGATGCTTCGTCTGTTGCTGGCAACCAGACGAACATCAAAAACAACCAGACATGAGAGAGGGATGCCAGCACGAGCACGGGCAGAGCATTTTCAAGCGGCACCAATCGTAAATTTATAATTATGGTTTCAGTGTTGTTTTGGAACACGCTCTCCGATGAGAGGAAACTACAAGAAACTCAAAAGGCTTTGTTTAAGGATTATAATTAACCTACTTGGATTAAGGATCTTTTTGGTTAATTATTCTTAGCAATAACTCTAGATTCTCATACTCTGATCAAGTGTAATGGAGCGAGTCGATAGGCAATATCTTTACACTGTGCATTGGCCCTTGAACTGGACTTGACCTTTGTGTACCTTCGTTACGTGAGAGTGCGCTCGTTGTTCTGACCATTACCAGCTATAGCGAGATCTTGCACTTTGTTATATAATCGTGGTACTTACCAGTTCGGTCTGTTGGACTATTCTCTCAGTAAATTATCCAAAATATCATTTCATTTTCTGTTAGTATAAAAGGACAATTTCAGACAGTTTCATATGTTTATTAGTGTATTTTCAAATTGTTTGAAACAATTAGCAATGCGTGAAGGTTGCAGAAAAATGGAGACGATTTTGTATTCCAATCACATGGGAGCATATATTGGTAACTTAACGTATTGTTAATTTTTTTTTTTTACATTTTCACTGCATTCATTGCAATGATGTTTAAATGAAAATTTGGACAATCTAAATACATAAATAGCCCCTCTGATGGATAAAGCAAGTTCTTCAACATACCTTTATCCTTTTATTTGATTTTAACTTCTTTATTACCTTTATCCAAAAATCCCGAACCCTTAAACTTTTCACCTGTATCAACAAGTTCAATTAAAAGGATTCCGTTCCGCATAATATTACCTTTGTCAGACGATAGCAAATCGATAGCAGAAAATTGAGTAACCGAATACGAGATACCGAAATTTCGCTCTATCGATCCGATGCACCCGCGAGCACTGGTTGCAGTAATTTATATCTATGAGGGCGTTGTGCACTTGCTTCTCTATCTGTGACCCTTGTTACGGTTAGGTAGAGTTCTTTATTGCAATTTAAAGAGGGGAGAGTATTAAGGGGTTTGACCCACGTGTTACATGTATGCATTATATTGCGTGATCGTTTTTTTTCTTCTATTTGTTGTGTTTTGGCTTTGTTACTTTCACGGCCTTTCGGCATCGTCGTACGCATCGGATGGATCGCATCAAACGGATATTTTTTCACAATGCGTCCACTTGATCGGCAGCGATCGCAGTTCCCGACGCAACTGCCAAGCCAACTAAGCAATCGAATGACGTCATCGGCACGAAGCAACGGCGTCGGCATGCCGATGAGCAGATTCGAGCGATGCGTACGATGCGGAATGGTGAACGCACTTGTCTGCTATATATTCAAAGAATATTACGATGCGTTTGATGCGATGCGTTCGGTGCATACGATGCCTTGAGGTGGAAGCTTAGTTTAAAACGTCTTCGTCATCACATACGATTTTATAGAGATTTCCTATTGTATTTTGTAATCGTATTGTGGAAGTTTCTAGAGATTTCATCTTTGAAGCTTGAAACTTAGAAAGTTGTAGTTTGCAAAACTGTAGATTGAATAGCGACTCTTTGTTCTTGAATTTTTAACAAAGGCACACAGTAAAGTCTTCAGTCTACAAGAAATTTTATACCAACGATGATAAAATATTAGCTTTATTAATGAGCGATGTCTATTTTAAGGTTTTTCGAATGAAAATACAAAATGAACAAAGAAATTCTTATTCGGAAACCGCAAACAGGAAGTTTAGAAATTCATGATTTTACATTAAATATAACGTAGGAATTTTGTGGAGCTACTAAAATAATTTCCAAATTCATTACCTATCCTACCAAACCAGCGTTTTTTAGGGTTGCGTACCCAAACGGTAAAAACGGGACCCTATTACTGAGACTTCGAATGAAAATTATTTCAAACGATTACAGTATAATAGTGGTAGTTCGCTATTTGTACGAGTATTTGGCTAAATTGTCTCATATTGCTGACAGAAGCCATAACTAAGAAAAAGAAAGAAGAATACCAGCGGCCCTAGCCAAAATACTTATCAAATAACGAAAACGCCAATCGACAGATTTTTTTGTATTAAATTGACATAAGCTCGCGATAAATCAAGCGTGACTTTATGTCAATTTCGCTACCTCACAATTTGCAATTAAACAAGCAGCTACTAAACCCAAAAAAAATCACACTGATTTTGAATTTAGAAGTTGCACAATTAATTGTGTAGGATTAAAATTTTAAGTGTCGTTTCAGTATTCTACTGTAAGTAACCTAACCGACTTCCAGAAAGAAAAAGGATGTTCTATAAAATTGCACAGACAAATTTCACTTCGCAAAGATAGAAGACAAGATTATCGTAACTGTATTTCGCTTCTAAAATAGGACTAACAGGAGCTTAGAATCGAGTATTATAAAGAAATTAAAAACCCTAATGTCAGTAGTCATAAGGCCGTCATAAGGCTGTATCCGCGATAGCTAGACAGTTGAAATTTTAAAGTTTTTTTTCACCACTGGCGCCATCTAGTGATGAACTAGCGTCAGTGATAAAGTACACATAAATTTTAACGTGCGTCGTCGTTGCGTTTACGAATTTAGCTTAGTCCATTGTTTAAAATTATCGTTACACAATTGTGATAGTAGTACCTACGGAACACTTCGTGCGCGAGTCTCGACTCGTACTTGGCCGGTTTTTTTCTTTCCGTATATTAATCTGCGATTGTCAAAGGTATTTCCATGTTGACTTCGACTCCACTCACTCTTTCCAAAGGTCAGTTATTCCATATCCTTTAGTCAGACCTCTTGTACCTTATTATTTAACTGTTTAATATTTATATTATGTATGTTCGTATTTGGCAAGCTTCTCTACTAAAAGTTTTAACTGTGTTTCCGCAAATAGCCCTACAACTGGGCCTTTGTGCGTGATTTTAAGCCGTGGATTTCGTCACGATGTTTTCACCGTAAGAGCGATGTTAATAGCGCACTAGACCAACACCGCTTATCGCTTCTCTACTAACTATTTCAGAATAGTTAGCCTGCAGAATGTCTAACTATGCATGTTTCTTTGTTTGTTGTGTGTAGTTTATAAGTGGGTCCCAGATTGGTAATAGATCAGTTTGTCGTAAATTGTTTTAGTTATAAGATTGTAGTCTGAGACCTGTAACTATACCTAATAAAAAAAATAAAAAATAATAATATCCTCTTGACTATTGGAACAAATAACACGTCTCATGAAATATAAATAAATAAACAAATTAATAGTGCACGACAGTACACATAGAGCAATCAAGTCCCAAACGAAGCACTAGGCTTGTACTATGGGTACTAGACTATGGATATACTACATATACCTACTTGTTTTTAAAAATAAAGACACCCAGACCAGATACAAATATTTATTTAAATAAATATGTGTACCCGACGGGAATCGAATCCGCAGCCTTCTGCATTGCAGTCAGGCGTTCGCCCGACGCGCCACAGGGCCTAGTTGGTTGTCTTTATTTCAATACAGACAACCAACTAGGAATTATTATCGATCGCTACCGCCAGTCACCCCATTATTAACCGTTTTCTCTCATATTGTTTAATCGTACACAATTGAAAATGATTCGGTTTGTAGACTTGTTTGTTTTCTAAATTGTATTGTGATTCTAACAAGATTAGTTTGTCTGTTGACTTTGTATTAAGTTTTGTATTATGTTGCCCTAAATCTACAATGGAAATTGACTTGTTCTTAATACGCTAGTTGATACTGTCAAAATAATAATGTTATTAAACAGTTACAAAACTATGAATTTTCAATATGGTACTAATAATTTTTCTTTTTGTTACAGGTTTTTTCTATAAGGTAAGATCCAGATAGTCCAGGGGCCTAAATCCTAATACGGGACATGCATTTGAACTACATTTGTATCGTAGTTTATATTCCGAAACAGTAGGAACATTAAATGGCATTCTGTAATCCTGATCACGACACCCAATGCTTCATACTGCTATTACAGTTATTTAAATAATTAAGTAACCCTTAAATTTGAAGGCTACTTAAATGATTAAGTAGGTGTCTAATTTTAAGTAGCACTTAAATGTGACATAGCTCTAAAATTTTAATAGGCCACTTAATTTTTTTAAATTATAAGACTTAAAATTTAAGGAGAGCCACTGTGGCGACTACGGCAACTAGAATTGCACAGCAGGTGACTTACCGCTCTGTTGCCTCTGAGTGGCAGTTCTAAAGTCGGAAACACTTACAGAATAAGTGAATTCGAGAAAAATCTAAATTTATACCTAAATTACTTACCTACCCCTTTTTATTACATTAGCAACATTACTTACCCCTTTTTTTTTCAAGGTTGGCAGTAAACCTTGAAAAAGCTAACTGTAAAGTTAGCGGAAGCTCGATCTTTAGTAATAATGCCATTATTAAATAAAACGCGAGAAAAACCCGGTAAATATTGTGTTTAATAATAATTTTCATTATCAGTTATCACGTCAACCTTTATCGATAAAGGTCCTAAGCTTGTTAGGTATTTCATCTTTGAATAAAACAACGGTATCCAAGTGTTTTTAATTAAAAGCAGCGCAATCTCCGCCAGCATTTGTAATTATGTTATTTGATTAACAGAAGGGTCCACCTTTTCATTATATCCACGAATAAGCCTGTAATCTTTTAAGCTCAAAGGTAAGTTTACCTCTGAAAATTATGCTTAGATTTGATAAGAATTTTATAACGAACTTTTTGAATTACGAAGTTTTTAGGTACTTTGGTTATTGTTGAAATGTTCTTGTTCATAGTAATTATTATTTTGTGGTTCCTAAAATGTTTTAGGGCTGATTTTTCATTCCACGGATAAAATCCCAAAATGTCCAACGGGTGCAGATTGTCATAATTCCAGAATGTCCATATCCCAAAATATCCAAATCCCGAAATGTCCAAATACCCAAATCTCCAAATCCTAGTGTCCATGTCCCAGAATGACCAAATCTTAGAATCAGAATGGGCATATTATTTGTCAGATATTTCTATCTAGGGATTTGGCAAATCAGCCCTTAGCGTAATATTTCAACGTTTCTTTAATGTTAGGTAGGTAGGTATCTATTAATCTAAAAGCTTGACATTTGTTTTTATAAATTTAAAAATTTGATTGTAATCGTATGTTTAAACCCGGGCAGAATATGCACTAATACTTTTGTAATTTTTATGTAAACTTTCTTATTTTAAATGGGGAAAGTGACTTCCGTCTGCAAATTATCACTTCCTTCCATATATAATACTGCGGTTTGCTCTTTCAATTTTAAATTTCTTTTATTTATATATTTTATATTGTGACCGTCTAAACGTACTTTTTGGTATTTCTGAGCTGGGTGATTCTGGATTGTTACAAATTTTACATTTATGACAAATTAAAGTTGATACGGATTTAGGTTTTTTTACTTACATGGTTGTTTTCAGTACTAAAATTACTTATTATCGGGGTATTATTAAGTAATTTTAGTAGTTGATACGGATTTATCTAAATTTATAACAATCAGTCGTCTACTACAACTCAGTCGGTTCATGTATCTGAAATTTTAAACTTGTTCCCTACACAATAATAGCAAACATACTTAAATCACATGATAGGGAGCCTAAAAAACTTAGGTCAAAAGAAAAAAGTTGGGATTTTAAAAAAACTTTCAAAGTCCAATATCTCAAACACGGTTAGTTTTGGGACAGGGTGTTTCGTAGTGAAATTAGTCAGAAATGATGGAAACTACAACACGTTAAAGGATCTAGGCTTGTATTCATAGATATAGCCTTATTGTCTGGTACCCATATTGCAAACCTAATCCCGCTGGTTGCAACATCCTGCAATCCTGCAATGTCTCTACATATTTTCTTAAATTTCCAACTAAACTAGTTCCTTTTCGTTCCACTAAATAAGAGGCGCCTTTCGCTAACAAATCTACAATACTTCAAGTTAAGCCTACTCTACACGTGTAGAGTTGCCGGTAAACTCGCTTAGAGAGCTTAATAGAAGGCAACATTTATTTCCTAGTAGAGTTAGCCGGTAGAGTACTCGCTTAGAAAGCTTAATAGAAGGCAACATTCACTTCCTAGTATAAATCCTAAGCTTTTAACTTTGTCCTCTATCACAATTTTGTTACAATTAATTTAAAACTCAAATGTTTATATACTTATTTATACTCACCCTATTCATTGCACCCTACCATTCACATTTCTTAGCTACCTTTCCATCCAAAGGTTGCCTACAAGAGATCGCTTTCAGCGATAGGCAGCCCATTATGCCTCCTAAATTTACCTTCTATTTTTTCTATCTGTATATTATATATTGTCATTTTATATGGTGTGTACAATAATTTATTCATTCATTCATTTTTAATGGTTGGTTTCACTACTGAAAATGTTCAACGGGATATTTATCAACTTTACTAATATTCTATTTTGCTTTGTTTCTTGAACTACATCTGTTCATATAAAACTCAAAGTTCTGCTTGATTGACTGACAGAAGTTTTATACAGACACATCCTAAACTAGTAGACATGTTTGGAGGATCTGTTCTTTGGGATGTTTGTGTAGGTATCCACTAAGAAAGGGGTCGGGACTCAAGTGTGTGAGACTAGGTAACACTGCTAGTTTTGTATGATACTCATGTTAATACTCTCCCGTCTCTACTCTCTACTCTACCACTAACTCTACCCGTACACATGTATAGTTAGCGGTAGAGTTGCTACTCTAACGCTGTAATCTGCCAGACACGAGTAGAGTAAACGGTATAGGATCACGGCAGAGTACTAACTAGGTATATCGACGTAGACAGCATTCGTAAAGGCTTGCTTTCAAGAGCACTTGTCGTTGTTTTGGCGATTTAAGAAACATTACTTGAACTACTAACAAAATTAAATTTTGTATGTAAACAAATACTCTACTTAAGATGGTAGAGTACCTACTTATAACTAGTAGAGTAGTATGCTAGTGTAATCTACCATTTACTCTACTTGTCAACGGTTTCAGGGCCTCTACTTTAATTATACGAACGAACGAAAAAAAAACTGTAATTCAGAAAGATAATCTGTCATTTTAAGGCATTATGGATTTCAGCTTTTACGTTCGTTCATAGAATTAAAGTACTCTAGCTGTATGCTTACCCCCTTACTTATAAACGCTGGTTGACAGCTGCAAAACTATGTATCGTTTGTCTTATACTATGACAGGAAGTTTCAAAGTTGACAGACAGAGATAAACGTTACATAACTTGGTCATCTGTTAATCATTATTTATAAGTAAGAGGGTTATTGTAGAGTTAACGGTAGAGTAGCAACTTTCCTCGTCTGTAGAAGGCTTAACATTTCTGTAATAAATCTTTTGAAAATGTTTCGTCTGTTTGAAACAGTTCCATGATGCGCGCAATGCTCGCTTCCTCGGGCTATTTTATTAAATTCCAACAACTCTGCTATTCCATTTCAAAGAATAAACATGATGATAATATTATGATACTTTTATTTCTTGATTTCTTTTGTTATGTAATACTTACATATTTGTTGTTTCGGTAGTTATATTTCCTTACACTTTTATTTTTGCGGTTCCGTACCTAAAAGATATGATAAATGCCTTGAGGAATTATTATTAAATCATTTATTTCATAACTTAAAATTCAATCATGTTACAATAAAAAATAAACTAAACATTCTATTCAATTTAAAATATAAAACACATGTCAAAATAAATATGTCCAATACTTCACTGGATGCCAAATAAGGCTCTTTCCTGCCCCAATATTACAATAGTCCAGTGTTTGTGATAAGGGCCATCAAATCTAGACTCAAACATCCTTATAATATTGTTGCTGCTGGCCCTAAAACAAGAAATATTAAACAAAAAGTGGTTAAACTACTCCGACATTATTCCACGTTTATTATTCAGGCTATGAGATTGTAGTTTTGGAGGAATAGCGACTTCGCCTTTTACTCTAAGTCGGTGGCCCATCATTCATGACCATTCATGACTAAATTTGGCCAAATTTGGCTAAATGATTGGCCACCATGCCAATTCCATTCATGCCAATGCCATTCATGACAACAATCATGACTTTAGTGCATCATTTCAACTTTGTCCTTGACAGTTACGTCGCATTATTTTGATCATATCTACTGCTTCGTTATCAATATCCTTTTATGAATTTTAATCAGGTATGCTGATTAAATTCCTTGCTAATGCAATTATTAAAATAATAAATAAGTATTTTTTTTAATTTCGTGTTTCTCAAAACCCCATTAAGATTTGTCTTTAGGGTTGTGTAATTTTATAGTCGACTGAGCTCCAACGACACTTGACTTCCGAGTGCTGGTTACAAGATCCCTCATTATAAACTGCAGCTATGAAAAGCTAATTGATGAAGGGGAGACTAGTGCTTTTGTTTCCTAGATGATTTATTAATGGATCCCCCTGCAGTTTCTTGCTCGCGTGTAAAAGATATCATCTTTATTTAGAATCCTACTAATATTATAAATGTGAAAATGTGTGTGTTTGGCTGTTTGTTACTCAATCAGGCAAAAATTACTGAACCGATGAAATGAAATTTGGAATATAGGTAGCTGGATACCAAAATAACACACAGGCTACTTTTTACGCAGCTAGTGTACAATAAGCGTGAATAATTAGTCCCTGTTGAGTTGCGACAGTGAGATTTTAGCCCTGAAGTTGATAAATCGACACCATTCGGTTGGCATATGCATTAAGGATGCAAATATACCACCCAAATACAAAATTTTATTAATAACCCCACGGTTACATGTCATAAATTGTACGATTACTACACTAGTTAATTTAATTAGTTAGCATACACTAAGGGCGACTTGCATAATACAATTTACACACCTACTGCTCTACAAAGTTACTTTATTTGACCAAAAAGGTCAACGTAAAGCTTGTCTTTATTCCCTAGGTGCATAAAGTGCTCATTATAACCCTAGGGCATAAAGTAATTTAAATTTAGAACTAAGGTTTTGGTAGCATACGGCCATTTCGAACTGGCCACCTAGACATAACACATAAAAAACTAAAAACTGGGCTATTTTTCGTCTATTTTCATTTCGACGGAAGGGTAAGGCAAAAAGTTTTAGTTATTACAACGCCTGTAACTTTTTTTTTATCGGCTGAGGCCGATGTTTGGTTTCGTTATTTTGAGATAACATTATTAAATTTAATTAATATAGAGCTGTAAATGTATTTCATGCACGTTGCTTAATATATTGGTTTATTGTTACTTAAATGCTTAGTTTTGTAACTTTTTTGTTGTATCGCAGTAGATGTGTAAAGTAAAGTATTCACCTCGGTAATAAAGCCTGTCTTTATCTTGGGCGCTTGAATCCCACGCTTCACTCAGGACTCTAGGTACATAACTCCTTCGCTTCGCTCAGGAGTTAAGTTTTTAACACCCTCGCTCCGCTCGGGAGTTAACTCTCTAGAGTCCTTCGTACGCTTTGGATTCAATATGACGCCCGCTATATAAGACAGGGCTTTAGTACCTCGGTGCATAAACTACTATTAAAAACATATTTAACTAAATTAATTTTAAAATAATTTATGGGAAATCGAACATTGGACTCTATTTCATTACGTGGACGATTGATAATATGTTGCCACACATTGACTGTTCTTGAAATTCTGACAGATTTTAAACACGTTTAACAGCTTAAACATGTTTAGGAACCGTTATGCAAGCCGGCCTAAAAGTTTAATTAGGGTTCGGGACCCTATTACTGTGACTTTGCTGTCCGTCCGTCCGTCCATCTCTCTGTCACCAGGCTGTATTTCGAGAACCGTGATAGCTAGTCAGTTGAAATTTGATGATACTAACAAATACTAAAAAAAATATTTAAGGGAGGCTCCCATACAACAGACGTATATTTTTGCCGTTTTTTGCAATAATAGTACGGAACCTTTCGTGCGCAAGATCCACTCGCACTTGGCCGTTATTTTTCAACCCAGCCTGGCGGTAGCTATTCAAACGGATAAAGACTAAAGCAGATATACCATGTTGTTTTTTAATCAAATATTAGTATAGATTTTTAAGTATTTGATTCATTTTCTCAGAAGTAAGACAAAAATTTTGCTATTATAACGGTTGTGTAGCTATGTAGCTATATTACTTTCTGTGTATATGATGTCTTAATTTTCAGGGTTTTATAGTCAACATTACAGTTTCGTCATGTCCGTCCGACCGTCCGCGGCTTTGCTCAGAGACGCTTGACACTAAGAAGCTGTAACTTTGCAATGTATAGGATCTGTAGTTTTTCGTTGTGCAAATAAAGCATTTATCTCTATATTTATGTTGCTAAAACTTAACGCTTTAAGCTCTAAATAATCGTTAATTGAAACTAAGATGTTTGTTGAGTTTTGATGATTAATTAATCCAACAGAATTTGCCATTAGATTAAGTACACGGATGAACAATCGTAGCTTAATATCTAAATAAAACCTACCTGAAATAAGCCTCATTAACTGTAACCAAGATTAACTTAATTACAATGTTAAAAAAACATGTCGAACTACTTAATTCCAACATAGGTAAGTACAGTTATGGCTCAGTGTATTCTGTGTGAACGTTTCGGGTGATGAGTTGTGATTGTGATGTGATGAATGAAGACATTGTGACCGTTCACAGTCCCGTACGTAACACATTACATTAGGTCGTGGACATGGACATTTAGATCTGTTTTGTGATTACATTTTATCTTTATTTAAACTAGTTTTCTTGTATCATATATCATATGTGTTTACAAAAAAGTATATCTAATATGTAGTAAGTACTTAGTTTGGGGCTAGATTTCGCTGTGTGTAATGAATGTCGTACAATATTTATTTATTTTAAGATTAGATAAACTTCATTTTCTTTCTTTTTTCCTTTCAATAGAAAGGAAAACAATGAAATGAAATGAAATGGAACAAACAATCAGGCCTCTAATAAAATATTATTAGATGCCTGATTGTTCATTCCACGGATAAAAGATATCTGTCGAATAAGTTCGAACCCAACCAAATTTAAAAGCCTTCAAATTTTGATGTTCTAAATTTAAATTTATTTTCTTTTTAAATAGCATAGTGACGTTTTTCATTCGATGGTGTTACATTTTATTCGTCAGTTTTGGAATTTCAACCCTTCTATTATGACATTTATCTTTCCGTAGAAGGTCGAGTTGGTAACTTTTTACACGACTGCCAAAGGAAGTGTTATGTTTTTGCCGTGAGTGTATGTATGTATGTATGTATGTGACCTATTTTTGAGCCGTCGTAGGGCCTAAACGGCTGGGCCGATTTAGATAAACGATACGTCGTTAGATTCGTCATGACCGCGTGAGTGACATAGGGTACATTAAAATAATAAATAAATAAAAATAATTATGTAAAACGCTATTAACCAAGATTTGTAAAGACAATAAAAAACAGAGAAAACGCGTAACATTGTTCACTCAAACGATATGTTTTATTCTTTCTTAAATTTACATTTGAAAAGTATTGCTTGTAAAGTTTTTCAATTAAGTTTTAAAATAATTAATTATAAAATTATCGGAAGTCGTTTAAGTAGGTTGTCTTCATTAATATGTACGTGTCTTCGGCTCGGTTGTCTTGTCTTTAATGACGTTCATAATATATTATTTTTACTTACTTCATTTTATGGCTTAGCACTACCTCTGGATTGGGATTTTTGAATTTTCGCACAAAAATACATAATTCGCATGCGAAAACAATCCGCGTGTGAATAATGTATTCTAATAGTCATTCTAATAGTTAATCTTCGAAAGTTATGTTGCTACTACATTTATGATTACGCAGGTAATTTTCGCAAGAACAACGGAACGTTAATTAAAAACTTTTCGATTTCACTCGTATATAAATATCTCATTTATGGATTTGCATTTGACGCCGAGTTTGAAGGAATTGGCAGAGATGACATAAAATACTTTAGTATCTTCTTACTAGTCTGTGAACATAAATAACCACTTTGTTTTTCAAAGAAAAAAAATACCTAAGTAATAGCCTAAAATTAGAAAGCTAAAAAAAGTTGTCAGCAACAACAACCGGAGGCATTGCGCCCAAGATGCTGGCGGCGTTCCCGCGCTGGATAGGAAACCGCCAGCTCTTGTACTTATCACCCTGAGTAAGCAAAAACAAGCAATGCACGTCCTCGCTACTGGAGTATAATACATCTAGAATTAATGAATTTCTTCTGGAGTAATTAAATCTGATCTCTAAAAACTAAAAAGCGATAAATAAAAAAAATATTTAAAAAAATAAAAAACCCGACTGCAGTTTTAACAGAAAAGTGAAAAACAAGATGCTTCTAGTAGCTTTAGGAATGGTGGATGCAGTCGGGTGGGACTCCAAATAAAAGGTGAATAAGTTTAAATAAACCAAATACTTAGTGTTATATAATTAGGCATATACTATCTTTATGTTATTTGGAGTCCCACCCGACTGCATCCACCATTCCTAAAGCTACTAGAAGCATCTTGTTTTTCACTTTTCTGTTAAAACTGCAGTCGGGTTTTTTATTTTTTTAATTTCTCGTGTTCAAACTGTTCATTTTCTTTAAAAAATTGTGTTAGGTGTTTGATACTGTTACAATCTTTCATTTGAAAACTGAAATTCTCACTCTTTTTTATTCTTATTATTTTCCGTGTTTTTCTTCTATCTCACTTCATCTTTTGTAATGTTGGTAATTATTGTTTACCAACATTACAACACTTAAAATAAAACACAAAATGTATTGCTCGAATTGTATGTAGGTAGTAACTAATATCAAATTCCGATCATAAAGAACCTTTTGAAGCGTTCTTAAGACTAGTTGACCTTCATCTCTAAGAAATAGAAAAATATATTGAACTTAACTCGTATTTACGAAAGGAAAATTTGTTGTAATATTATTATGGCTTCACCTATGTCATTGGCCTCATAATCAAAGGGAATCAATACGTTAAAAGCGAACGTTTGACCGTTTTTTACGAAGATTATTCCGTAATCTATTACGTAAAATAGCTCAGGGTTTTTTCATTTTTTTATGTTGTGTTATTCTAATCTAACTATAATAATCGATAACGTTTATCTGGATTATTTCTGTCGTTTCATAGATAGCTGGAATTATCACCACGTGTTGCTGTGACTATATGGACCTTTATGTCCATTGAGATATTTATTATGTACTATTCTATATCTGTGTTATTTGATTACATACACATGCTTAGTTAGGATTTCCAAAATATTCACAGATATTGATGTGAAGAAACGTCTTGTACATTTTTGTATATTTTTTGCCGATTCTAGTCTAAAGCCTAGATTTTGTGATTGATTTTGGATGTCCACAGATACCTAATTACACCAACTAAATTAGCTAAATTAAATGATATGATTAAAATAAAATGTAATAAAATTAATATAATGTAATGTAATGAAATGTATGTATTGTAATGGTAATAACGTGATGATGTATTCATTATGAGTATTGTGACTGACTTGTAACGGTGGTTATTAATAAAATATATGTATTTGTATTTGTACTATTTATAGTTACATATATAAATTGGCCATCTGATCTGATTGTCAATCATCATCTTATCGGGACAAATCTAAAGATATGTGACCCAACCGCGCATCTTCCGTCGTAATCGGCATCGAAATCCCATTACGCAAAGGGATACCTGCGCGGTTTAAACCATAGCGTTAATTTGCATGGATTTGAAGGCGACGCCGTCGAGTTCAACTGTCATTGAAACCGGCAGCTCAAGAGACTCAAATGACAGTTAAACTAGACGGTGCCGGTTTCAAATGCATGCAAATCAACGCTGTCGTTTTCACGACACAGGTTATTCAAGAATAGAATAGAATAGAAAAAGTTACACACACATAGTCGTACAAAAACATCAATATCAACCTTATAATGTAGGTAGGTGAGGTTCACGACTAAATACAACATGTGTGTGTTGCAGCAGGACAATGGGCCATGACTCAGTGTATAATTCACTCGTTAGAGCGAACACTGATTTTCTGTCATCACCAAAGGGATTGTAGACCATTGATCAGAACAAAATTTTGCATGATCCAACCTAGTTCCTTTGCGCAGTGGGATTACGACGAAAGTTGCGCGGTAGGGTCGATGGTCCTATTCGGATTTCGATGGTTGATCATTTGTCATTCACTCAATAGACCCATATGGCCACTAAGCGTACTTCGTTACACAATTTCAGTTCCCATCTCTCTCGTAATTCCACACTGAGATTGTATCAACTCATCAAAGTTATGAAACAAAATGCGTTTTTGATTGAGTGAGATGTCTCTTGCTTGTTTGTAGTTGTAAAATCATTTACAATTAAAGTGTAGGGTCACATTGCTCGATTGACTTGGGAAACAGGTTACTCACGATTGAACCATATTATGGAATTGGGATATTTAGATTTTTCTTCTGTTTCACGATGATTATATGAAATTTAAAACTATTTTTTTTAGTTGTGTTTAATAAATTAGGCATTGTTATGTATTGTTATTGGCCTTACGACCTTTTCCGGGGTGTATTATGTATGATTCTCAGACGTTATATGTATTATCCTTGTATCATCATATCCTTGAATAAAGAGTAATCTTTGTTAATTTATCTTTTCCTTCTAATTTGTTTTGGTTGGATTGTGTAATGTGTTATTTTTCTTTTTTTTATCATTATTTACTGTTCTTATTTTATTTTTTCTTACCTTTTGAAATCCTTTCAGACCTCTTCCTCATGATCTCAACCCCTGAGTGAGAGAAAATTAAATAAAATTTAAACTTGAATATTTTCCAATAGGTAGGTACTAGGTATACTTTCACTTTTTGTACTCTGCGATATGTCGATTGTCCATATTCCCGTTTCTGTATATTCCTCCTTATATTTACTGTTTATCATCATGTCCATCAACCACAGATGTCCTTTGATTTTCTTGATAAAAAGTTCTCTGAACTCACTCTGCATTCAAAACTGCATCTAATCCACTAGCTACAAGGTACAAAATCTCTTGCTGATCCATATCTCATTAAATGTCAACTAAATATACGGCTTCTATATTTAATATAACCAGACCAAAGACGATAAAACCAGTTGAATGCTCAAAAGCATTCCTCCCTCATGAAAATAGTATGTCTTTTTAGTAGTACTCTCGTGAAAGAACGTTCAATCGCAAAGAGTCTAGGTATAGATAAATAACGTATCGGCCAATCCTACTTCCTACTAATATTAGGGGTTAAAGTATGAAATTGCCGATTTGTACTGAAAATCTTAATTGTTTATTTTTTAAATTTTTAACAAATTTATTTAATCAAAATAGTTGCCATTATTATCTATACATTGCTGCCATCTAATGGGAAGGTTATTAATGCCTTTGCGATAGAACTCCGACGATCTAGACTGCACAAACTGTGTGAAAGCATTTTGTACTGCCTCCTGGGAAGAAAACTTCTTGTCACGTAGATAATTGTCCAAATCACGAAAAAAATGGTAGTCCGTTGGAGCAAGGTCTGGTAAATACGGATGATGGCGAATGGTTTCTAAGTGCAGTTCCTGAAGGGTCAAAATGGTTTCTCGTGCTGTGTGAGATCTCGCGTTGTCGTGGAGCAATAATGGTGAAGATCGATTCATGAGTCGGGGCTGTTTTACTGCTAGTTTTGTCAACATGGTTCGGAGTTCGGCACAATAGACATCTGCCGTAATTGCTTGACCAGATCGAAGAAAACTATAGTGAATAACACCATGCTGAGACCACCAAACAGTTACCATTACCTTTTTATTGGTAAGTTTTGCTTTAGGACACTGTTGTGGCATTTGACCTGGGGTTAGCCATTGCATTTTTCTTTTCCGGTTATCATAAAGAATCCACTTTTCATCACATGTTACAATTCGATCCAATATTCCTTCATTTCTGTACCGGTTCAACAAGGCAACACAAGTTTCAACACGCGTTTCTTTCTGCAGATCAGTCAAATCATGAGGCACCCATTTTTCGTATTTTTTTATTTTATTGATTTGACGCAAGTGAGTCAATAAAGTGGGTAAGGTAACGTTAAACCATGCCGCGAATTCCTGGGTAGTTTGACTAGGATCGGCTTCCACTATCTCTCTTAATTCATCGTTATTTACCTGTGTGGGCGGTCTTCCTCGTGGCTCGTTCTTTAAGTAGAAATTTCCATCACGAAAGCGTTTAAACCAAAATCGCACGGTGCGTTCATTAGTAGACCCCTCTCCAAACGCAGCATTGATATTGCGGGCTGTTTCTGCCGCGTTAGTTCCGCGTCGGAACTCGTATTCAAAAATCACTCGAATTTTCGCAGTATCCATCTTTCTTGTCTAAATTGAATAACAAAAACAATTGAAAGTCGATATTCAAATGTTTCACATTTTTTAAAAAAAGAACATCACAGAAACCATTTGAAAATTCGAAAACCTCAAACCATGAAGATTCTATGTCAATTCAAAGAACCTATTGCAATAAAACGGCAATTTCATACTTTAACCCCTATTATTATAAATCCGAAAATCTGTTTGTTTGTTTGTTTGTTTGTTCCCTCTTCACGGTCAAACGGCTCAACCGATTTGGATGAAAATTTGCATAGGGATAGTTTAAATGATGGAGAGTAACATAGGATACTTTTGATCCCGAAAATCCCGCGGGATCGGGACTTACGCGGGTGATAACTATCTAATAGATGAAAATTTGCATAGGGATAGTTTAAATGATGGAGAGTAACATAGAATACTTTTGATCCCAAAAATCCCGCGGGATCGGGACGTACGCGGGTGATAACTATTTATTGGATGAAAATTTGCACATCGATAGTTTAAATGATAGAGAGTGACATAGGATACTTTTGATCCCGAAAATCCCTCATGATCGGGACTTACGCGGGTGATAACTATTCAATAAATGAAATTCGACACAGGGGTAGGGTAAGTTATGTAGAGTGGCATCATGATCATCGTCATCCTTCGTCATCGTCATCGTCACTTACTAATGAAATACAAACTTTACTTTACTTCACCTACCAACCGCAGTGCATTGCGGTAGGTAGGTGTTCGAACAACGCGGGTTCGCAACTTGCGCGGGTGAAACCGCGGGGTGCAGCTAGTCACAAATAAAGCTATAAATAAAGGTCAGATCAATTTTAAAACTTTTAACTTTGAAAGTTATTGTCACGGAAAATGACAAAGCATGTTTTCACTACTCCGACCTTACTCCTCGTTAATAATAAGGTTGAAAGGGTCTTTATAAGTATAGTATATAGGTAACGCATAGCTAATCACATAGTTTGATTATTATACCTTACCCCTTGCCCGCAACGGTGAGTTTTTAACCGACTTCAAAAAAGTAGGAGGTTCTCAATTCGTCGCGTATTTTATTTTAGGAATTTTTATTGAGGTGGTTCTTTTTAAAATGGGAAAGAAGTGGTTTTGCTATATAAAAAATCGCGGTATGAGCACGCAGTCAATTGGCTTTATTGTCTTTGAACCAGAGCTACCCCCAAGAATGAGTCACCTACCGATCTGGTATCGAGGGTGGTCGTCTCGGAGCTCGCAAAACCACCTTTGTTAGTATAAAATTAAATTTTTTATATTCTAATGCAATAAAAATGTTCATTGCCCTTTGTTTTGTATACAGACCAGCTGTCGGTTTTAATTGTTCGTGTGAAACAATCAAATTCGTATTGGGGAAGTGGTTCGTTCATATAAGACATACATATGATACATATTAGCGGCGCCCCACGGTTTTACTCGCGACAGTCCCACTCCCGCTGGAATACTGGGATAAAACGTAGTCCATGAGTTATTCCAGGTCTTCAACTATATTCCGAATTTCATCGCAATCGTTTTTACGTGATTGAGTAACCAACATACTAACTTGCACCCAACTTTCCATTAAAAAATTAACCATTTTACTCGTTCAAGCCATCTTCGAGTAATCAGTGGACAATCAATTAAAAAAAACGTGACGAATTGAGAACCTCCTTTTTTGAAGTCGGTTAAAAATATGGCCTACTAAGAGCCCCCTTTTTAAACATGTCTTTTAATTACTGTTATGAAAACAAATTACGAAGTAATAAAACTTGTACTGTGTAGATTTTTTAAATTAGGTTAATGTAGGTAGGTGTTCCAAATTATAGCCTGAATGTGTCTTTTGGTTTGAGTTTCTATAACCAGTAGCTAAGGATATCATCACTGCCTCTGCTTATGTAGTTAGAAGTTAAACTACATTGACTACAAACGCCTCGGGACCCTATAATATAAAACATCAACAAACCATAACTCAGTTAAAACCTGGCCTATTGTTCCCCCGTCCGTCCTTTTAATATACTTTCGATTCCGGAACTAAAAAGCTATTGTTTACTAAACAGTTACTGTTGTGTATGAAACGGTTCCAGTTTCGCAATTTCTAGTTTAACAAGAATGATCGATTGCTTCCTTGTGGAATACTAGGTAGAAGCCGCGACTTGTTCTGCGTGGGATTAAGACTAGAATCAACTTTTTTTTTTGCAAGTTTCAACAATGCAACTAAATAAAAAAAATAGCGTTAATAGAAATACATCATCTATAAATATCTAACACTACAAAGAGAAATGTCTCATTAAAAATGCCCCGTGACAAGATTCAAATCTGTGCCTATCGCTTACCGGGCGAGCGCGCTCACCGTGTGGCGCAGTGGCGAGTGCGCTCACCACTGCGCCACACGGACCTTGAGTAATAAACACAAGAAATATTACATTTTCTGTGAAAAATTCACCTGTCATGGTTTACGGGACTGTCCGTTGACAGACAGGAAAACGGACAGTGGAGTCTTAGTAAAAGGGTTTGTACCCTTTCGGTATGGAACACTAAAAAAAGATATCAAAGTTACTCTGAACCTCTACTATGTACCATTCAACAGAATTGTTGCAACTGCTTAATACCACTTTCTTCATCGATAGTAAAAATTAAAAATGACCGCTTTAAAGTGACACCTAGCAATTTTTTTGAACTGTAACTTTGAATTTTACTTTTAAACAGAGAAATCTGTTTTGCACTAATAAATATTAGTATGAATGTAACGCCTTTATTGTCTAGTTTATGATTTCTCAAGATTATTGATGTGTTGATGTCTTGAAGCTTACATGGATTTATTATAGTTAAATGGGGTGAAGTCGGTGTTAGGTGGGCAAGACAGTGTGCTGATGTAATTGTATCGTCAAGTCTATTTTAAGATTTTATAGCTATTTTTGAACTTAAGGGTGAATGAAATCCACTTTAGTGAGTCGATATCAATTTTAACTAGAACAGTTGAACTCATTTTTAACATTTAAATAAATAAATATTGCTCACACATCGCAATCTAGCTACAAACTAAGCACTAGGCTTGTACTATGGGTACTAGACAACGGATACACTACATATAATACTTTTTTTTTGCAAATACATGCAAATATGATATACATAAAATACACCCAGAACCAGAAACAAACATTTATGGTCAGCAGAAATAATTGTTCCCGGCGCGCCAGAGGCCGATTTATTTATAAGTAGAGTGAAATTACATGTAAGTATTATTATAATAAACATTACAAAAACTCGTTTTTGAAAAAAAATGCTTTTTCAAATTCTACACACGACAGGTTTTGAATTTGCTACAGAAATCCGTTGTAATTCGTCCTTTTTTTAAAAGTGTTCATTTTCTAAACGAATTTTTTACGTGAAAACTACCATCTTATTCACAAAAAATAATTATTACTGTCATAAAAAAATCTCTCCTAGGTAATTGATTGCTGGTAAAATTACAGACGCATGACGTCTCATGTCTTCAAGTCTTAAAATATGGTGCAATGTGTCAGTCACATTACTAATGAGCGGTGAAGACAACTCAATATCAGACAAATTTCCACCTGGCATATCACTTTCTGTAATAAAAATATCAATATTTCATTTGGAAATGGAACCAAATCTTCCATACCTAGTTTGTAGAATTTGTTATTACGAAATAGCTTTGTAATAAAATACATAATTACCTTCGATATACAATTTTACTATTTACTCCTCGTTGTTTTTGTTTTGTCTACTGGCAATTTGGAAAGTTCGGTATGAAATTAAAACTTAGGTTACGTCACAATAAGCAATTATTATGCACTGCAAATACCGTTTTTGTTAGATGGAACATCTGTATAATTTATATCCGATTGCCTTTTTAGTTTTAGCTATTAGTAATTAAATCCTAGCAAAAATTCTATCCAAAACTGGGCGGTTTAACGTAAACAATATGCCAACAATAAACAATAACAGTTCCACTATAGCCCACTATGCGACAATGTGAATCACCTGATCATTGCAACAAAAAAATAACCCTATGGGTTTCTTGTGTCTTCTTCTCATTGGAAGTCTTACTTAACGCTTACTTAACGTTTTTAATAATATTTATAAGAATAAAAATATTTTTGATTTTGTTAATTTATTTATTTTGTATACAGCTTATCTGCCTAATTCATTACATGTTTTATGTAAGTGACAAACATGAACGAGTCGTAAAAATGAATGTGAGGATTACTCATGCTTAGTTTACTTTTATTTATTTCAAGATACAAGTGTGTCGGTCAGTTTCTAACTCCATAATAGTTTGGAAGTAACGTTTTGAACAATTTATTGCGAAAGAACATCAATGACTTTTACCTTTCAATGGAGAAATTGACAGCGTATCAGTAATATTATACTTTACTGGTAATTATATGAAAATTATAATAAGTTGCAACTGCAATGCGGAAATAAAATTTTAAAATTGGAAGCCACTTACAACTTCAGGGCTACTTAAATAATTAAGTAGCTCCCAAATTTAAAGTGTGGTAGAAATAAAAAATATCGCGTTTGGAAATGACATTTGTTGCGAACTTCGGTCAAACAATTTTCGGTGAAACGAACAATAGGGGAAATGAACAATCGGGGAAACAACTATTCGGTAAAGTAATCTATCGGTCAATCGTCTTCGGCGAAAGGTGTTTATATGGATAGTTTCGAAGTAGCGTGGGGAACCCAAAAAAATCGCCTAGAAACTAAGTTTCGTAAAGATTGATTGAGAAATACAACCTGTAGAAGGAAAGCAACATATACCTCACGAAAGAAAATTTTGCCAGACTTTTTAAAACATTTCCCTCGCTCAGTCAATTAATTATTGATTTTGCATTCAACATATATTAGATAAAAAGAAAATGATTGGAAAGCTTCCATTCGTTATCCACTTAGTTATATTACGGCCAAGTTATCTTTCTACTACCAAATCAAACAACTAAATAGCCGAACCCAACCTCTTCAATTCGATACCGCAATAATAACGCCCGGGTCCTCGTGACTCGGTCTCGTAAAAGCCGAAATTCATTTCCCGAATTGCCATTGCACCTGTATTAAGGACAAAGACAATAAAACTTATTGACTGATCATACTGCGAATTTTCTACAAAACAAAACACACCGGGAAGCACCCACAACTGATAAAATATATAACTAGTAGTTCGCCCTGCACTGAGACCTCACGTCCCCTTATCTCCTCAATTCCCCTACCGATCCGGCTCATCTTCGAACTCATAAATTCTATTGACCTAAATACGCGCATACCAAAATTCATGAAGATCGGAGCTACGGTACTAAAGTTACAGTCGAACAAACATTAAAAATCACAAAGGTACAAGCGCCAGGCCCATCAAATATGTTATAGCGTCCCCACTAACGGTCATCCGCAGGCTTACCTTGCAGGGTTCGCTGTTCCCAGCTGGACACTTCGAAGAGCTTCGTCGGGGATCAGTTATAGACTGTTCTAGTCCCCAATGCTATTGTTTCACTTTAAAGGAGAGTAGCCTCGTGCCCAAGTAACACCGTGACACGGTTGCGGACAGGGGGGACAGCTAGTAATCAAATTGTGTGATTGCGTACCCCTTTACGAAACTAGTACGTCTTTGTAATAGCACGAGTATGCTACTAAAAAGACGTACTATTTTCGTAATGGGGGAAATCTTATGAGCAGTCAATTAGCTTTATTGTCTTTGATTACGGCCCACAAGGTTCAGACTTCAGGCTACGTCATCGTTTCGATTATTCAAATGCCTTTTTATACGAGGGATAGGTCCGGGGTGTTTGACAAATTGCCTCAAGCCCAGACAGGGGGCTTTGAAGCGTAATGTTTGGGGGTCTATTGCTTTAGGGTGTATGTCTCGGTCGTATACGATTCTTGAACACGTTGAAGCATTCATTTGGATTTTATTACGCTGTGAACACTTGTGCTTTATTCAGAACCGGGTTTGTTTCGGATTTATACCATTTAAAAAAAAAACCAAAAAGAAAAAAACAAGCCCAGTAATTTGAAATTACGCTAAGTAATAATAGTTTTGTAATCGATACACACAGAACACATAATAAATGAGTAAAAAATTACTCACAGTCGGGACCCATTCATTTTACCAATCTAATTTTTCCAATGGGTCCCGACTGTGAGTAATTTTTTACTCATTTATTATGTGTTCTGTGTGTATCGATTACAAAACTATTATTACTTAGCGTAATTTCAAATTACTGGGCTTGTTTTTTTCTTTTTGGTTTTTTTGTTGTTTCTATGCGTATTTTTTAATCGAGTTTTTTACGCAGTCGGGTTTTTTGTTTTTTTATAAATTATTTTTTTTATTTTACGCTTTTTAGTTATTTTCATTTATTGATGGTAGGTAAGTCTCGTAATCTATTCATTTCATTAGGGGGTTATAATGTACTAGCTGCGCCCCGCGGTTTCACCCGCGTAATTTCCGTTCCCGCGGGAATAAAAAGTAGCCTATGTGTTAATCCAGGTCCCCCAGCTACCTATATTCCAAGTTTCATCGCAATCGGTTCAGTAGTTTTTGCGTGAAAGAGTAACAACCTTACATACATACGTATGTGAGGTGGTTACTCTTATACATACATACTTACATACAAACTTTCGCGTTTATAATATTAGTAAGATTCTATTTCAGTTAGGGTTTAGTTATTTATTGTTTAAATTTATTATTCTTAACGTTTTTAGGTACCTAAGTTTTATTAGGCTTTTATTCAGTAGGTAGGTACAATTTATGTAAATATTTTTTTAGTTTATATCAATAAATTCCTGTCACCTGTACCATCACGGCTTATACCACGGCTTATACTTTGATAGTTCCAAGCGTAACTACGTAACAAAAATAAAAACTTGTTCGTTAGTAATAAAAAGCAAGAATACCTAATTGTAAATTAACTTTAAACCGTTATATTTCCTAAACGGTTCTTTAAAACGAAAAATGGTGAAAGAAACCTAATATTTATTTTTAAAAACCTATTCAACGATACCCATCTTGACATACTTTGACGATTTTGGATTTTTTAATTTTGACAATATGGCGTCTGGTGGTGACATATGTTACTTTGGATTACTGTCATGTCTTTAGTCACACTCGCCAGATTAAGACGAATCGATTGACGTAAGAATCATCAAAATCGGTCCATGCGTTTGGCCTCTAGAACGCCACATAGAAACATCCATACATACATACATACATACATACATAGACCGGTAAACACATTACCCTCCTTTGCGTCGCGCAGTCGGGTAAAAAGAATATACTATGGCGCTAAATAGAAAAGCGGTGTTGGTCTAGTGGTAGATACCTACTTCATTACGAAGGTCGTGGTTTCGAATTCCGGCTAACCACGCACCTATGTCTTTTTTCTTGCGAAAAAAATGTGTGACAACAATCGAAAACCCAAAACTTGTAATCGAAAACTCAAAACTTGTAAACTCAAAAGCTCGAAAACTCATAAACTCGAAAACTAACAAATCGAAAACTCGAACTCTTAACTCGAACTCGAGTCAAAATACGGCTTAAAAAACATTTTAAACTCACACGATTTGAACTCATTATTATTTAATTATAATTATTAATTATTATTTTAATTATTATAATTATACGCGAATAAGACCCGGGAAAAATAATAATGGGATACGGCCTAAAGTTCGGTTTCTTCGGATTTTAAAATTTAATCTAAAATATTTTTCATCACATCTATTCGAAAAGAGCGAATCCAGTCCCTGTAAACTAGGCTGGAACTTTATTCCTTTCCTAGAAAATATTTGGCACTGGCTACTTTTAAAACGGCCATATTCGGATCATTAACGATAAGAAATTTAAAAAAAGCAGACTTGCGTCACTGAAAAGTTTGGAAAAGGTTCGATCTACGAGTTCGATATTTGAAAACTCTTTCTGCGCTAGCGTGGAAAATCCTATTTTCCACGCAGTGGAATCAGTGGAAAATCCTATTTTCCACGCAGATTTCTAGTGATAAAGAGCATATTTCCGAGGTTGTGAGGTGAAAATTATATTTTTATGTCACCTATCTAAGAACCATTAGAGAAATGGAAGGAATCTAACAATACCATTATTCAAGAAATTCATCGAGTGGTTTGATACGGACATGATAGGCGCGAAAACCCCTGAAGCCGGGTAATTAGATAGATAGATGATAGATTAACACTTTATTTGCACAACCAACAACAATTAAAATCAGTTGCTAAAGCAGTTCATCAGTTGCTATTAGTTGTTGTTGTTGTTGTTGCAGTTGTTGTAGTTGCAATCAATTACTCTGTCCTGGAACTATAGGTGGCATAAACTTCTGACGCAAAGATTTGCTTCCCATCTCGAACAATGCTACGCGACAACGGAATCTTTGTTCCAGTACCATCGTTATCAGTCTGCGACACTAAATTGTTTACGTTACTTGTTCTAGTTAAACAAAAGCCTCTACTTCCATGCTACAGACAGACAACAATTCCCTCTGTTACGTTTTTCACGGCCTTACTCACACCCCTTGTACTTAGGCATTAGGGGGCTTTTCTATTAAACTTAACCGGGCGTGTTGGATAAACAATCTTGCACCATTACTTTAGAGTTGGTTCTCGAACAGCAATTATTGTTAATCACGGACATTGAAAGTGAAACAAAGGATGTTGATCTTTAACGTAATGATGTTTGGGGGGTGTTTGTCCTGTCTACAGCGTTGATGTTGGAAGTAATGGAAAATTGCTTTAGGTGCGCCTATTGGTCCCACGTTGGGCGCCAGTTATGAGGTGTCGAGGGACAATTTATGAACCTTGAATGTTTGTTCACACTTCCATAGTTACTTATCTATTAACAAGGGGATTTCAACACAATTTTCTTAAAAAAAAATTTGCAAGGAGAGCGCATCATCAAAAATCCAACATAACAGGATTCGAACGGGTAGCTTGACGAGTGAGCGTGCTACCACTGCGCCACATGGAAACCCATGTAGGACGGCGAAATTAATGATTATGCTCTTCTTTAACAATTTTTACACGACTGCCAAAGGAAGTGTTATGTTTTTGCCGTGAGTGTATGTATGTATGTATGTGACCTATTTTTGTGCCGTCGTAGGGCCTAAACGGCTGGGCCGATTTAGATAAACGATACGTCGTTAGATTCGTCATGACCGTGAGAGTGACATAGGGTACATTAAAATAATAAATAAATAAAAATAAAGATTTAAAACGCTATAAAGCAAGATTTGTCTTGACCATAAAAACCGAGCAAAGACAACGGAACGTTACTTAAAAACTTTTCGATTTGACTTTGACGCAGAGTTTCAACTTTTGAAGGAATTTGAATGTTTAATTTGTCAGTTTGTCAGAGATAACATAAATAACAATTACTATTGAGTTTTGGCGCGAATGCGTTGAGGAGATGTGTTGCTAAATTTTCATTTTTGTGAAACTTAGTTCAAATGCGTGTAAATTGTTTAATTTCGGGGGCATATTAATCAATTTAGTTTCGTGATGGTGTACAAGTGAAAATAAAAGTGAAAATCGGTGCAAAACATGGACTTTAGCTTAGTGTTTTCTCCAAAGCTCCAAAGCCTTAAAAAATTGTGGATGCAGTCGGGTGGGACTCCTTTTAAAGGAAAAGTATAATGACACCAAATTGTGTTGAAGTCCCACCCGAGTCCATCCACATTTTTTTAAGGCTCCTAGATGCGTCGAACGATTTTTAAGGTTTCTTTACCTTTAGGTATCGTCTTGTTTTTTACTTTTCAGTTTTAACGGCAGTCGGGTTTTTTATTTTTTTTAAACTTTTTTAAATCAAAATTTTATATTCTAAATTATATTTATTGAATAAAATATCACATTATCGTTTTCTCTGTTTGTCTGCCGGTTCCTTCTACAATTAAAAACTACTTATACGATTAAAATCTGGTTTTCAATATTGGATAGTTCTATTTTCGAGAAAGGTCGTGCCCAACTAACAAATCAACTTCAAATGTAGCTATATATCGAGAACAGAGCAGTAGCATATCCGTGGTAGACACGTTTCTGCAATGCGAAAATGGCCCCACTTTTAGCACTTTTAAGTAATACAATGTATCTACAGTAGCTCCACTTAGGACTAATCGGATACATGTTGGTGATAGATCTGTGTTATTTTTATCTTGTTGGTGTTATATCAGTGGCCTTAAATCAGTTGTAACACAATAAAGAAGCAATAGGGTCACATCGACACCGATGTATCAAGTAATTTGATGATATATTGGTGATTGTGATTCTATAATAACTATACATTGTCGGCTAGTATTTTGGCAGAAAAATATCAATAATAACTTTGGTTAAGGTTTTTATTATATAATGTTAGAAGTTACATTTGAATGTCCATTTTGTTTTAAAATTTGTGCATGTAATTAAAAAATCATAAATAGTGTAAAATCACATGCGCTTGAAATTCTGTTGATAAATTTATGGTACAATATTAGTGTTTTTTCAGTGGGCCTCTCTAATTTATACTTTTTAATAAAATAAAGATGATTTAAATTATGAATTGATTTTGTAAGCAGCATTATACAATTCATTAGTGTTATCATTGCTACTAAACAAACGATTTACAACATCTTGCAGCCATTACAATATTTAGGGTTATCTTAAAGCAAGAAGATAACTAAGTCCGTCCTAATAAAACTTATAAATTCCTCAGTCTTCTTAATCTGCACTCAATCAGGAAAAAATGGTACCCGAGAAAATGGAAAAAGCGATTAAAAACACAAAACTTAATGTAAAGTAGTTGTCTGATTAATATTTTGGTAATTTGGGGACAAAAACTATGCAATAACGCAGAAAGGTCCAGTAAATGAATTTCTGTGAATAGATATGCGTCTATTTAGGTTTAAATTAGAAATAAAAACGTTTTTATGTCAATAAAGATATATGAGCGCACACAGATCTTCTTTGTAACTTATTAACGTTATTAAAGATCCCTTATCAAATATTTAGCACTAGTGTTAATAGATGCTTATATAAATCATATCTGAGATATAAGAGCTACAATGACATCCATTATATCACGTGTTAGCTACAGTGGTGATCAATATATAATTAGCTCGATTTCAGTGATCTTAAAGCCATATTAGTTTACTATTGCGTTTTAATGGCATCATAGAACCCATTGTGCAACATAATTGTTCTTTATTCAAGTTAAAAGTTTCAATTTACCGCTGTGTTATATAAGTTGTATAAAGTAGCTGACAAAACGTTTATGTCGTTAAGTATAAAGGCAATTGAGCTGTTTAACCTTATACAGCTTTTAAGCGTTTTATAACACAGATATACAAAAAGCAGTTATAGAGTTACGTATATACAAGTTAAATATCATTACTTAGTAATAAAAAATTGCCTGTTAACTCAATTTTGTTAGTTGGGTGGTATACTTTGCATCGAAATCCAATTAGTAGAACCCGAGTAATGAACGAAAAAGTGCAACCGCTCGAGAACCGCTCGGCCGCCCGCGCCCGTGATAACGCGTTTTCACTTCTGCGGGTGAAACCGCGGGGCGCAACTATACCTAATGGAACTGGAGCAATAATCTTTACTAACTATAATAGTTTATTACTGACATTAAAATGCAAAAGTAACTCTGTCTTTCTGTTAAAATACAATAAACAGATCCTATCCTCTGAACTTGAAATTGTTTATGTTCGTTTCGACTGACATTGTTTTGTTAATATTCGCTTTGTAATTAAATGGTAATAATTACTATTGTAAATTTCCATTATTATTTCTGTATAATTGTATTTTTGAAGCGCTGATGCCTTAATCAAATTGCCAACTTTAGCTGCCACAGTAACAATATTTACTGAATTATAAATATTTCGCGTTCTCTTTGAAAAATATAGGAACGAAGATCCGTAGGTACATATTTTATTTCAAGCTGATATTCACTTCGTTCTTAAATGACAGTTCAACCCATCTCACGTGTAATGTAAAGACAATTTATCTTAAACGATGTAAGAGAAATTTTGTTTACTGAATATGAATCCTACTAACAATATAAAGCTGAAAGTTTGTATGTATGTGTATTTGTTATTCAATCACGCAAATACTACTTAACCGATTGCGATGAAACTTGGAAGATAGGTAGCTGGAGACCTGGAATAACACATAGGCTACTTTTTATCCCGATAATCCCGCGGGAACGGGACTTAGCGGTTGAAACAGCGGATCGCAGCTAGTGTTAAATAATTTTGCCCTTAAATTACTTAGATGGTGTATAATAGAACAACGACGTTCCAATTTTAAATCGAGCATTGTAAAGGTGTATGGGTAAATTTCCGAACAGTTTAACTGTGGAACGTATGAAACCGACATAAAAAAGCTTCACTATGAGGCAGCCTTTCTCCTTCTAGTCTCTAATAGAGACCAGTCTAGTTCTATATTTGTCACGTATGAAACTTGGACGTCAAGACCGAGATCAAAAAACTTCACTGGGCCCTACCATGATGGTTTATAAGTCGTCGCGAAGTCGTTGCGTTGTCGTTCAGCTAAAAAAAATAAAATTAAAAACACATCAAATAATTAAAAAAAAACGAAAAACAAAGTTGAAAAAAATATACTTATCCTTTTTTTTTAATTGTCTGTGGTTTTTAAAAGTAGTCGGGGTATTTTTTATTTTAAATTTACTTTATTTTTGTGAACGACAAAAGGACGACATAGCAACGACAAACGAGCATGGTAGGGCCCATTATCAGGCGGTCTTTCTCTTCCTGGTCTCTAATAGAGACCAGTCCAGTTCTATATTTACCACGTATAAAACTCGGCCGTCAAGGCCGAGATCAAAAAACTTCACTATCAGGCGGTCTTTCTCTTCCTGGTCTCTAATAGAGACCAGTCCAGTTCTATATTTACCACGTATAAAACTCGGCCGTCAGGACCGAGATCAAAAAACTTCACTATCAGGCGGTCTTTCTCCTTCTAGTTTCTAATAGAGACCAGTCTAGTTCTATATTTGGAACCTATGAAACTCGGCCGTCAGGGCCGAGATCAAAAAACTTCACTATCAGGCGGTCTTTCTCCTTCTAGTCTCTAATAGAGACCAGTCTAGTTCTATATTTGGAACCTATGAAACTGAACCGTCAGTGCCGAGATCAAAAAACTTAAATATAAGGCAACATTTCTTCATCTAGTCTCAAATAGAGACCAGTCCAGTTCTATGATTTAACCATTTTGCCCTTTTGTTCACAGTTAAGTCTAAGCAGAAGAAAAATATTGTTTGTTGCGAAGCATATTCTGCATCAGCCACAAGTTTGGCGAATGTGAAATTCAAATACATGTTTTATTGAACCTTCTTCTAAGGTCTGCAAATAACAGAATCACGATTCATTAAGTTTTGTTCGATACTTTTTTACTTTGAAAATTGTGCTGTATTTTCTATATTTTACTCTTTTCTCCTCTATTATACTATATATCGAAACAATTTTTTATTTAATACAAAGGAAATAATCAATACTTTAAATTGCTTATGTGATGATTTTTAATATTGCTTAATTTCCGTAAAATTATCGAAAAATGATTTGAGACTTACGCCTTTTTAGTTTCGTGTTAAAAGCATGAAAACCTTCAATCTAAAATCAACTGTATTACAACGCATCTAAGTAGACGTTGCGCCAACCTCAGTCCGCCGTCTGGCGCCGTCGAAGGTGGACCTATGTCAGTTTTCGCTCCCAAATAATTACGTAATCTATTTTAAATTATATTTCGTATAGATTCGAACTTTTTACATTTTTTCCGGCCAATATGAAAATAATTGTTATGTTATATGACAGTCATGTCAAATCATACCTACTGTCATAAAACTGTCTAGCATTGTTGGTAAATAAAACGTAGTGATTATTTATCTTTGATATTTGATTGTTGTTGTAATAAAAGAAGAAAGACTAAATAATTACACAAGAAATAAATACTACAAAGATAATAAACTATATAAATAATCTAAGGTGAATGACCATTGAGTCCAAAAATGCCCATCACACTGGTGGCATTACCCCGTTGAATCGCCAACGATACTATTTGTACTTAGTGTTGCAATCAGAGTAACTGTATTTACTAGCAATTTGCAATAAAAAAAGCTTTTTCCAAACGAAAGCTTGCTAAAACATCAAAAAGAAATCTAAATATCGTAAGAGAGGCGAAAAAATAAATCTATTTACCTTTTCCATTGTCAAAATGAAAATTGAGATAGGTACTTACCTACAAGGATTTTGCGGAATTAATATAATAAGTATCTACACTTCATCGAGGTAATTCAAGCTAATAATCGACCATTACAAATGAGAAAGTATTATAAATATAAATTTCGATTCAAAGATAGATGGTACTTTGGCAAAGGTTACTTTTGAAATTGATATTCCCGCGGGTTCGGGACTTACACGTGTGGAACCGAAGGGCGCAGCTAGTACTTACATACCTACTAATCTATTATCTATACTTCTGTAATCTATCTATATCTATAAAACTCTTTGTCCTGACTGACTTACTCACTGACTGAACCGCTGGTAGTAGAGAGATGAAATTTGGAAGGTGTGTTCTTTGTGATCTAGGCATCTGATAATAATATTATTACAAGTGATTCAACGAACAGTGGACCTCGTGGGAACTAATTATTGAAAGGGCTCTTTATATCATCATAATAGAGCAGAAAAATCGGATCACATAATGTTTAGATATCTAGTACATCCTTTTGTGGGGGAATTACCCCAAAAATTAAAATCCCCCACAACAAATAAAATCTATTTACTCATAGAACTTGTATACCTTTCAAGTTTCATTAAAATCGGATCTCATAGTGCGGAGATAGCTGTTACCGCTTTTAGTGGGAGAATCACCCCACCAATCAAAAAACCCCCACGACAAAAATAGTAAGTTTACACATCTACGGCTCAACAAAGTAATTTTACACACCTACTGCTCTACAAAGTAATTTTATTTGACCACTAGCTGCGCCCCGCGGTTTCACCCGCGGAAGTGAACGCGTTATCACGGGCGCGGGCGGCCAAGCGGTTGCACTTTTTCGTTCATACTCGGATTCTACTAATTGGATGTCGATGCAAAGTATACCACGACCTTCCTCGAAAATTGAACTATCCAATATTGAAAACCAGATTTCAATCGGATCAGTAGTTTTTAATTGTATAAGAAACAAAGAAACAAACAGACAGACAATTTTGTTCTATTATTTTTCCTAAGTCCACTAGACCACTTTTTTTTAAATTACTTCCAAGTACAGACTTTTTGTTCTCTCTTTCTTTATTATAAGTATAGATAGATATAGGATAAGAAAAGGTCAACGTAAAGCGAGCCTTTATTCCCTAGGTACATAAAGTGCCATTATACACCTAAGTAGGGCATAATAGTAGTATATGCACCGAGGTACTAAAGCCCTGTCTTATATAGCGGGCGTCATGTTTAATCCAAAGCGTACGTATCTTGAGCGAAGCGAAGGAGTTATGTACCTTGAGTCCTGAGTGAAGCGTGGGATTCAAGCGCCCAAGATAAAGACAGGTTTTATTACCGAGGTGAATACTCTACTTTACACATCTACTGCGAGACAATAAAGAGGCTACAAAAACAAGAATTTAATTAACAACAAAATAATAGATGAATGCTACGTGTATGAAATATATTTACAGCTCTATTTTAGCAATATTTTAAAGGACAAATTTATCTTCAAAAATTCACTCGCGACGAGATTTGAACTCGCGTCTCTACGTGAGTGAATTTTTGAAGATAAATTTTCCCTTTAAAATATTTTTAGTAGATATGCCTTGTGCAATAAAAACAAATTATGAAATAGCTCTATATTAATTAAATTTAACAATGATACATCAAAATGACAAAACCAAGCATCGGCTTTAGTCGATGAAATAAGTTGGGGCTTTATATTAACTAAAACTTTTTGCCTTACCCTTCCGTCGAAATAAAAATAGAAGAAAAATAGCCCAGTTTTTATTTTTTTATGTGTTATGTCTAGGTGGCCAGTTCCAAGTGGACGTATGCTACCTGAACCTTAGTTCTAAATTTAAATTACTTTATGCCCTAGGTGTATAATATCGCTTTACGCTGACCTTTTTGGTCAAATAAAGTAACTTTGTTGAGCAGTTATAGGTGTGTAAAGTAATTTAAATTTGGAACTAAGGTTCTGGTAGCATACGGCCATTTTGAACTGGCCACCTAGACAAAACACATAAAAAAATAAAAACTGGGTTATTTTTCTTCTATTTTATTTCGACGGAAGGGTAAGGCAAAAGTTTTAGTTAATACAAAGTAAAGTAGAGTATTCACCTCGGTAATTAAGCCTTTATCTTGAAAAAGATAAAGACAGGCTTAATTAATTAATAATTGCGCTTGAATCCCACGCTTCACTCAGGACTCTAGGTACATAACTCCTTCGCTTCGCTCAGAAGTAAGTTTTTAAAACCCTCGCTGCGCTTGGGAGTTAACTCTAGAGTCTTTCGTATGCTTTGGATTCAATATGACGCCCGGTATATAAGACAGGGCTTTAGTACCTCGGTGCATAAACTAATATTATTTGACCAAAGAAGTCAACGTAAAACGAGTAATGACTCGCTAAATATCTAATGAGATATCTGGGAAGTAAAATGCGCGTTTAAGCCCTAGGGAATAAAGTAATTTAAATATGGAACATTAACATTTGCTTGTATTACAGGTATTTAATAATAAAAATCAGACTGGTACATTCAGGCCCAGGGCCAAATGCACATTGCAAACAAAAATAATTGTCTTTTGGCCGCATGGTAAGGTGATAATAAATTGAAAATAGAAATACCGGAAAAAGACGATCAATTTTGGAAAAAAGAGATGGAACCGAAGTTAACAAGTTTTTACATGGAATGCTTACTGCCTGAGTTGATAGATCCACGCCATCCCAGAAAAAGAACAATTCTCGATCCAGATTACATAACCGTCAAAAAGAGTGTTTGTCAAACCTCTTAATCTGAAATTCCATCGAGAAAACGACTACTTCCGCCTATTGAAAACGATTCAATAATTGTTACACCACCAGTTCAACGTAGGAAATTGGAATTTCATGAAATGTAAATACTTAATTATTTGTAAATAAAAAGGAGTCAGTTTTGTTTACAAATGAAACTTTTAATGCAACAGTAAATAGTAATAATATTAAAAACCTATTTGTGAAAACTGTAAAATGAAAAAAATAAGAATAACTCCATAGTTTTTCTGTTCGTTGCGCTGATATTTTTGTATCACAACATTTTTGATGAAGTTGCAACAAAACCAATTTTTCATCTCTCCCGTTCGGAAAGTTTAATTTTCATGGGTAGATATCCGGGTTGAAAGTAGCTCATTTCATCCCTAGGGTGGAAATTTAAAAATATTTTTTAATTATTGCAACTATTTGACAAATTTTAAGGGGTATTTAAATAATTAAGTAGCTCTCAAATTTTGAAAGGCCTCAAATTTAAAGTACATTTAAAATTGATTAAAATTTGAGGCCACTTAAAATTTGAGGGAAACTTAAATAATTAAGTAGCTTTTAAATTTTGAATGGCCTCAAATTTGAATTGGATTAAAAAATGATTAAAATTTGAGGCAACTTAAAATTTGAGGAAAACTTAAATAATTAAGTAGCTTTTAAATTTTGAATGGCCTCAAATTTGAATTGGATTTAAAATTGATTAAAATTTGAGGCCACTTAAGACTTGAGGGCTACTTAAATAATAAAGTAGCTCTCAAATTATAAATATGAGGCGCCTTCTATTTTCTCATAGACGGTAATAAAAAGTAGAGTGTATCACACTACTCTAGAATCCTTCACTTCGCTCTGGATTCAAAAAACCACCCTCACCGTAAAAATATTATTTTGCTTCATTGTAATACAATCTACTAACTATTCTCATAGTGGGCGATGAATATTTTTCATTCGAAAAATAGTATTCGCTCCCGAGGTAGACATTCTAGTATTACGGTATGAATCGCGTTTGTTGCCTCAGATGAGGGAGGCCGGAAGGGCTCCAAATCGTCGGGCTTGTATTATAAAGCCAACAAAACAAACGCGATTCAAACCGAAACACAGTTTCAGCACGCTAGCTAATTGGAAAGTGTATCAAATTGAATTTGCAAGATTCCGCCCGGACTCCGGACAGACAAACTAACAAGAAAAGTGAGAATGGCACGACAATGGTCAAGTCTGTAAAAAGTCAAATAGGTAATTCGTCAAGTCCACTATCGACAAGTTATGAAATTTTCCAAACATGCCATTAGCCTGGTCCACACTGTACGATCCACATGCTCCAGAATCTTTTATCCTATTTTCTCCCTCTCCGCTGCTTGAGTTCGAATAAGATAAAATATTCTTGAGCGCGGGGATCGTCCGGTGTGGATGCGGCCGATTATTCCCAGCTGTCCCCTCTAACCCTGTCCCCGGGGTGACAATTCGTGGCGACTGTCCCCTTTGAAAGCTGGCTAAAGGGGACAAATGGAATTATGTTTCTCAGTTGTCACGGTGGGGGGGGGGACAGATGGGAATCTGTTCTCCCATTTCTACCCCGCATGTGTGTGTTATAATAAAACTAGCTGCGCCCCGCGGTTTCACCCGTGTTCGTAATAAGTACCCTAATGTACCATTATTATTTTAATGAACTTTATAAACGCATACCACTTGCATTCATAGTACAAAATATTACTATGAATGCAAGTCGTAAGGGGTTTGTCGGTTAGGGGTGAAGTGTGTAATGAAGATCTCGAGAAGCTCTATCACTTATGCTAAGAAACTAGTGGTCTAGTGTCAATAGTTTCGGAGTTAGGTTAGATCGTTTTTTGTTTTTACTTCGATCGTCTTTTGTTTTCCACTAATCTCTTCTATTAACTTTTTTTCCCAAAAATTTACAAAGTCTTTTTAGTATCTTCTTAGTGGGACTACTTCACCTCTAGAGTATATTAATATGTATGTAGTCGACTCGTCCCAATGTCTAAACTACCGTCCCCGGTCCCAGTTTCGAAGGGGACGACTTCACCCCTAATCCAAAATATTGCTATAAATGCAAGTCGTATGCGTTTATAAAGTTCATTAAAATAATAATGGTACATTAGGGTACTTATTACGAACACGGATGAAACCGCTGGGCGCAGCTAGTTCTATTGTAACACCAACATGCGGGGTAGAAATGGGAGAACTGAGAAACATAATTCCCATTTGTCCCCTTTAGCCAGCTTTCAAAGGGACAGTCGCCACGAATTGTCGCCCCGGGGACAACTGGGGAAAAATTCCTAGTTGTCGGAGTAGGAATAATCGGACGATACAAGTTTTGAAGATACAAAACAAACAACTTGCAAATTATTAAATAAATATTATTGCACGACATTTACAGACAGCGCAATCTAGCTCCAAACTAAGCACTGGGCTTGTACTAGGGGTATTAGACCACGAATATAATACATAATATATATACCTCTTTTTTTTGTAAATACATACATATTATACATAGAAAGACACCCAGATCAGATAAAAATATTTATTTTTAAGCATAAATATTTGCACCCGACGGGAATCGAATCTGCAGCCTTCCGTATTGCAGCCAGGCCCGCTAGGGGTAATAGTGTTCCGTGAGCCAGGCGGTCGCCCGACGCACCAATGAGGTCGTATTATAAAATACTTGACACTGGCTACTTTCCAAACGACCATAATCGGTTTACAACCTATGAAAAAATATATAACAGTTTTGATTTCGCGCGCTTGGGCGCTAGATCAAAAAAGTTGCGATGTTCGAAAGTGCATACGTGTGCGTGTGACTCGTGGATGTAGGGGTAAGTGGGCGGGCCGTTCATGACATATTTTTTATTAGAGCTTCGTCTTAATGTAACATTCCCACACTTTGCTAGCTCCGAGTCACGGTTAAATCGAACGGAAACATTGTTCGAAAGTGCCATTGCGAGAATATGAAGCCTAAGGAGTGATAAAAATTATCCATTCAAGCCTTCATTCAGTGAGAGTGGAATAAAGAGAAGTGTTATTGCGATGAATTTGAAATTAGGTGATGTTTCATTGGCGTCAGCTTTAAATCTCAAGTTATTACCTATGCCTGTGAATAACGTATAAGATGCAATTATATTTCATGACTAGCAGCGCCCCGCGGTTTCACCCGCGAAAGTGAAAAAACGCCTGCGCCCAGGCGGCCGAGCGGTTCTCGAGCGTTTGCTCTTTTTCGTTCATTAACCGACTTCAAAAAAGGAGGAGGTTCTCAATTCGTCGCGTATATATATATTTTTTTTTTTTTTTTTAATTTTTTTTTATGTTTGTTCACCGATTACTCGAAGGTGGCTTGACTGATTAAGATGGTTCTTTTTTTAATGGAAAGGTGGAAACCCCGAGGTGGTCCCATAAAAATTTTGTGAGGATCTGATGAGGATCTTAGAAGTGAGGACCGGGAATGCTCCTCAAAAACCTGTATTCAATTCACTTGTTCACCGATTACTCGAAGGTGGCTTGACCGATTAAGATGGTTCTTTTTTAAATGGAAAGGTGGAAGCCCCGAGGTGGTCCCATAAAAATTTGGTGAGGATCTGATGAGGATCTTCGAAGTAAGGACCGGGAATGCTCCTCAAAAACCTGTATTCAATTCACTTGTTCACCGATTACTCGAAGGTGGCTTGACCGATTGAGATGGTTCTTTTTTTAATGGAAAGGTGGAAGCCCTGTGGTGGTCCCATAAAAATTTGGTCAGGATCTGATGAGTATCTTCGGAATGATGGACAGGATAGCTATCCTGTCCATCATTCCGAAGATACTCATCATCCCAGAATGTAATAAATTACTCGTTTTTGGACTCCTACCAAAAAGAATAGACCCCTAAAGAACTCAGAACAGATTGATGGGCCACCTAAAACCACCTTCTCATCAGCAAACTCCTCAATAATTAAAATTACGGTAACAATAGGTATTGTTAATTTATTTGGCAGTCGGAAGCAGGTAGGTAGGTACTAAAAAGGGTGAAATAAAAAAATAATTTAAAAATTAAAAAACCGACTTCAAAAATGACCAAAAAAAAATTAAAATTTTAAAAACCACCAAAAAAAAGAATTGATAAAAAAGACCAAAATAACCTCTACATACAGCGCCACCGACTAATTAATCTGTTTTATCATCTGAAGTCGGGCAGCCAAACGAAGTACAATATGGAACCATACAGCCAGTAAAATTGCCCGACTTCAGATGATAAAACAGATTAATTAGTCGGTGGCGCTGTAGAGGTTATTTTGGTCTTTTTTATCAATTCTTTTTTTTGTTGGTTTTTAAATTTTTATTTTTTTTTGTACATTTTGAAGTCGGTTTTTTAATTTTTAAATTATTTTTACTCGGGTTCTACTAATTGGATTTCGATGCAAAGTATACCACGACGTTCCTCGAAAATAGAACTATCCAATATTGCAAACCAGATTTCAATCGGATTAGTAATTTTCAAATTGTATAAAGAACAGATGGAAAAACAGTCAAACCGACAGACAGACATGAATTTTAAAAATTATATAATTTTGTTCTACTGCTTTTCCTAAGTCCTCCAGACAACTTTTTTTTTAATTTACTTCCAAGTACAGACTTTTTGTCCTCTCTTCCTTTATTATTATAGATAGATATAGATATACATTACCTGAATTCAACAAAAAATTCATTGTTAAGCCAAAACTTACCATTTGATGTTAATAAAATAGAATTAATTAAAATAGAATAACTAGCTGCGACCTCCACCCGCGTAAGTTCCGTTCCCACGGGAATATCGATATAAAAAGTAACCTATGTGTTATTCCAGATCCCCAGCTACCTATATTCCAAGTTTCGCTATCGGTTGAGTAGTTTTTGCGTGAAAGATAAATACATATCTACATATGTACAAACATAAATACATATATGTACGTATGTCTACACATACGTACATATATGTATTTATGTTTGTATGTATGTATGTAACTGGATGCGAGAAGCCGAAAATAGATCTAGGTGGCGTGCAATTGGAGAAGCCTATGTCCAGCAGTGGACTGCAACGGGCTGATGATGATGATGATGATGATGTATACAAATATTTATACATACATACAAACTTTCTCGTTTATAATATTAGTAAGATGAAGCAAACATACAAGATAATAAAATCAGTAGTAAAAAGTAGACTATGTGTTAATCTAGATTTCAAGCCACCTAAATACCAAGTTCAGAAGTTATTTAACTTACATAGCAATTGCTCCTATTGTAAAAAAACAATTAAAACCTCTAGCTAATTTAACTAATAAACTACAATTCCCTTTCCTCCAACAATATGAACACCGCAAATTATGTTTGCAAATAATATTTTTATTAGTAGCATCCTAGTTAAACGGCTACCTCAATTTATGTCCCTGGTTAATATGCTCGGTAAACAAAGACAATAAAGCCAATCGACCGCTCATACCGCGTTTTTTTTTCTATAAAACACAACTCGCCGTTGCGGGCAGTGGGTGAGTCAATCTTTGTGATTGGCCATTCCGTTGCGTATTTATACTTAGGCGAAATCTATAGTGCGTGCTTTGACTTAGCTTAAACTGAGCTTAGCAAAAACTAAGCATAAATTTAATCTGAGTTTATAGTCGAAATTAATTTTGTATTTAACAAATAAAATAAAATGAACTTTAAAGTCATAACAGAGAAGCAAAATTTAGGTTATTTTTGTATACATTATTTTACACCAATCAAAAATAATATACATTATTTTTGATTGGTTTACATTCTAAATTTGAAAAACTTCGAGTTTACTGTACAAAACTTTGGATAGTTGCGAAGATCGCCTTATAAACACCAAAAATTGTCTTAAGTCAAAGGTTTTGCTAAGCAAAGTCAAAGTCACGACTATAGATTTAAACCTTAGACTCTTCGTGATTGTCCGATGCGTTACCTATCTATACCTAGACGAGACTCATTGTGATTGGCCGTTCTTAAACGAGAGTTCTACTAAAAAGACGTACTATTTTCGCGAAGAGCGAATACTTATGAGCAGTAAATTGGTTTTATCGTCTTTGTCAGTATAATATAATGTTCAAGTGTGTGTGTTGTGTAGTAATTAAAGTGAGTTTAATTAACCACGGGGTGGTTATTAAAGGTATGACAAATTTAAGCTTTGGGCATACCTTTGTCGACCTTGATTCATTGGTTAGTTTTGTAGCATAACGTCCCCAGGGTGGTGGGTTTAATGTGTATCTGATGTTCTTATCCGACTTTTAAAAAAAAAGGTTATCTTTTTGGATGTAATTTTTTTGTGTGTGTATAACGCCGTCTGAGGATCGATCGAGGTGATTTAACCGACTTCAAAAAAAAAAAACTCAATTCGTCTCGTATATATTTTTTAGGGATGTTCATCGATTACTCGAAAAAGGCTTGACCATTTGAACTTCGTGGTAGTCCAATAAAAATTTGTTGTGGATCGGATGAGTCTTCGGAATGATGGACAGGTTAGCATCCCAAAATGCAGTAATTCATTACACATTTTTGGACTTCCAAAAAGGTTCGTCCCCTAAAGAACTTAGTACAAATTGAAGAAGCACCTGAAACCACCTTCTCATCAAAAAACTCTACAATAATTGAAATTACGCTTACAATTTTGAGTATTTTTAGTGGCAGTAGGCCGAGGAAAGTAGGTAGGTAGGTATACAAAAAAGGGTAAAATAATTTAAAAATTAAAAAAGGGCAAAAATAACCTCTACATATAGTGCCACGGACTTATCTGTTTTGTTACCCGAAGTCGGGCAGTTTTACTGGCTGGGTCCATCTTTTAATTGGGCTAACCTTTCAGAACAGATGACTTTTGCAAATAAATTGACTAAAAACGTTCATATTTGTAGTTTTCATTTCACTCAAAGAAAATAAATGATTAGAAAACACATTATGACTACATTTTCCGCTCCCTTAACCAACATATAACATTTTATAACAATATATTACGTACGTCGAATTGTTAAATAAAGTCATGTTTATTTCTTATTTATGTGGTAAAAAACAAGCTTTCTTACGCTCTCATTCGTAATTTTAATAGGTAGGTAGGTACCTAGCTGACAATTAAATGAACACTAATCTATCTTATCGTACAAATAATTATCATAAGCTGCATTTCCAAGATGTGCATAGATGTGTAGCAAGAGATGTGTTAGCTAAGAACCATGTACCCTGTAGCCCAGGTCTTAAAGAACATGGCTATACGATATCCTCCGCCCCACGAAAAGGGCTGGATTTATTTGTGGGGTCCACCGGTTTACCGTCTTCTTGTCTTCCAGATGAGCGTGCCACCTCTTAGACCATACCATTACGAAATTTATTTTTTAAAACAAAAAACCCCATGAGTTTCTTTTGTCCTCTTCTCATTGAAGGTCGCCTTACGAAGACACGGTAGTTTGCTGACGTTTTTAAACGATTATGTGATAAAATGATATGGAATAAAAATATTTTGACTTTGACCAGGCAGTACATAGTTCGTAACTAGCACATCTCTTGCTACACATCTTCGCACACTGGAAATGCAACCTTAGACAAATACTCATTTCTATATTATGATAATCTAATGATGTAACTATTTAACGAAAGTTGAAAGTGTAATAAATGATTTGAATTAACTTTGTTTAATAAATAAATAAAGTTAAACTTTTCTTATGTTTTTATTGCTCAAGGCATATATAAACTTAGAAATATTTTTCGCAAGGAGATACATTTAAAAAAAAACCCAGGAGTGGATTCAAACCTGTGCCTCTCTGCGCCACACGGACTATCCTATGTAATAGGGGTTAAAGTATGAAATTGCCGTTTTATTGCAATAGGTTCTTTGAATTGACATAGAATCTTCATGGTTTGAGGTTTCGAATTTTCAAATGGTTTCTGTGATGTTCTTTTTTTAAAAAATGTGAAACATTTGAATATCGACTTTCAATTGTTTTTGTTATTCAATTTAGACAAGAAAGATGGATACTGCGAAAATTCGAGTGATTTTTGAATACGAGTTCCGACGCGGAACTAACGCGGCAGAAACAGCCCGCAATATCAATGCTGCGTTTGGAGAGGGGTCTACTAATGAACGCACCGTGCGATTTTGGTTTAAACGCTTTCGTGATGGAAATTTCGACTTAAAGAACGAGCCACGAGGAAGACCGCCCACACAGGTGAATAACGATGAATTAAGAGAGATAGTGGAAGCCGATCCTAGTCAAACTACCCAGGAATTAGCGGCATGGTTTAACGTTACCTTACCCACTTTATTGACTCACTTGCGTCAAATCAATAAAATAAAAAAATACGAAAAATGGGTGCCTCATGATTTGACTGATCTGCAGAAAGAAACGCGTGTTGAAACTTGTGTTGCCTTGTTGAACCGGTACAGAAATGAAGGAATATTGGATCGAATAGTAACATGTGATGAAAAGTGGATTCTTTATGATAACCGGAAAAGAAAAATGCAATGGCTGACCCCAGGTCAAATGCCACAACAGTGTCCTAAAGCAAAACTTACCAATAAAAAGGTAATGGTAACTGTTTGGTGGTCTCAGCATGGTGTTATTCACTATAGTTTTCTTCGATCTGGTCAAGCAATTACGGCAGATGTCTATTGTGCCGAACTCCGAACCATGTTGACAAAACTAGCAGTAAAACAGCCCCGACTCATGAATCGATCTTCACCATTATTGCTCCACGACAACGCGAGACCTCACACAGCACGAGAAACCATTTTGACCCATCAGGAACTGCACGAAAATCAGCTGTTTCTCAGAGTTCGAGGTCATTGACCTTATTTTGTCCTTTCATTTAGTTTAGTCTACTACAATCAACACTTCAATTACCTTTATTTTCAAAAGCAGCTGTTTTTTTCAGTAAAACAACTTCAAAATTTTCAACAAAAAAAAAGGTTGAATTTTCAAAAGTCGTAGATCAATAGTTGTTCCCCTAGATGTCTAGAACAACCCCCTTTCGGCTTAAAAGGGAATAGCCGTTACACTTTATATAGTTAAGCAACGCCTGGTGAGGTCTTGCCATGGATGGGTGGACGATAATTTGTGTGGCAAAAACGGTTACCATTTTAGACCGCTTAGTTATTTGCCATTTCATAGGATGTGGTTGAACACTTAGCTTTCTTACTTCTTACTAATATTATATTATAAACGCGAAAGTTTGTATGTATGTATGTAAAGAAAGAAAGAAGAAAGAAAAACATTTAATGACAACAAACACACACCTAAGTAGGTACATACGAACAATGGAACACAATTTTTACATAGATAATAATAGAAAACAAAACAAAGATCGTTGAAAAGGAAAGAAAAATAACATAAAAGAAATACAAGGTTCAATTAACTGTTATAATGTGAGCAGTGTGCCTGCTCAACGAGGATCTGCCTCGGCATACGTGAGTCCAGAAGATGCCACAACACTAGTCTTCCGGCATCTCCTCCCAGTGATGTATGTATGTGACTTTGTTAATCTTTCAGGCAAAAACTACTGAACCGACTGCGATAAACCTTGGAATATTGGTCTGGGGACCTGGAATAACACATAGGCTACTTTTATCCCGATATTCCCGCGGGATCGGGACCTACGCGGGTGAAACCACGGGTTGCAGCTAATTATATAAAGGTCACAATTGAGCAATGTGTGTTGTTTGATTGTTATTCTTACCAGTAAAAACCGATGGATCAATTTTGATGAAAGTTTTAATGTAGATAACTGGAGACCTCGAATAAGACAGGCTACGTTTCATCCCGATGTTCCCGCGGGACCGGGACTTATGTTGGTAAACAGCTGGGTGGTGCTAGTAGTTAAGGACGCGACCTGATGTGAAATCCCTTCCGATTGAATATTTTTCCCCATAACCGGCATCAAATAGATCTTTAAACAATGTATTATGTTATTGTACATGTCCCCTTCATTTTAAAAACAATAAAAAATAACTTTAAATACCACTATTATACAGGCAAAGTTACCCGTTTTACAAAATAAATCAATTTTTCTTATAAATCCTTAACCGCTATATTTTCTTATAGGCATCATAATATTAGAAAATACAATACCTAGAACCTCTTCATCGCATTTTATAAAAATATTATTTTAATCTTCGTTAATGATTGATTTTACGAGAAATTGTAGATTTTTTCTGCAATTCCATCTCGCTCATTTATATGCAATCGGACCAGGACCGATAATTATCATCTATCGCCGTCTTAAATAAAAGTGTACTTAAATGGAAAACAATTTCTTAAAGAAGTCATAATATAAAATTTGTTCCATCGACATTGTAAACGAAGTTTCGATTTCAGAGTGAACAGACTACGTAACAACCCTAAACTACTACAGTCGAATTTAATATCCACTATGTTACCAAACTGAGTACCCGTATCAATTCGAAATTTACTAAATATTTGCTTCATTTCGGTCCGATTATGAGTTTTATGAGCTTTGATGGTCTTGAGTTAGTCGAAACTATTTCTAAATGTGGTAAATTTCCCATTTTGTGACCACTCTCAATATTCTCAACATTTGTGTTTGAATGACGCCACAACTACTGAATTGATTGCGATAAAACGTAGGCAGATAGTTGGAGATCTGGATTAAAACATGGGCTACTTTTTATCCCGCGGGATCGGGATAAAAACTATTATAGATTTACTATTTTTTTACTAATAGTCTGATTAATAAACGTGGAGTAGGGCCTGAGTAAGGAAACATGCTTTGTCTTTATCCGTGACAAGAACTTTAAAGTTGACAGACAGAAACAAAAGACGGAACTACTACTCCAACCTTACTCTCCTATTATTAATAGGGCTATTAGAGTCTGGTTGACCATGTTACTTTTAACTAATCCTACTATAATATTATAAAGCTGAAAGTTAGTATGCATGTGTGTTGTTACTCAATCACGTAAAAACCTCAGAACCGATTGGGATGAAACTTGGAATATAAGTAGCTGGAGACCTAGTATCTATACTTATGATAAAGGAAGAGAGGACAAAAAGTCTATACTTGAAATTAAATTAAAAAAGTGGTCTAGGGGACTTAGAATAAGTAGCACAACAAAATTATATTATGTTTAAAATTCATGTCTGTCTGTCTGTTTGTCTGTCTGTTCGGTAAAGAATTAAAAACTACTAATCCGATTGAAATCTGGTTTTCAATATTGGAAGGAAGGTCGTGGTATACTTTGCATCGGAATCCAATTAATAAAACCCGAGTAATGAACGAAGAAGTGCAACCGCTCGGCCGCCCGCGCCCTTGACTAGTAGCTAGTTGATATAATAAAACAAAATACAGCCCTTGTACTCACTGATTCCACTGATACATCAAAACCAGTATACATAGCATTCGTTAACGCCCTACCGAACTCATCGTAAAGCCTTACAATTCAATAGGCGACGCGTCGTGTCTAAAGGGCTTGTAGACAAACGCGTTCGGAATTAATCACCCGGCCTAAGTACACCTACTTACTGTTGCCATTGCTGTAGACACTATAGGGTTGTTTAAATGACTGTAGTACGTTACTGCGAATAATGTCATTGCGAAACACGTTACTGCGAAAACTAAAGACCGCGAACGAACAAAACTGCGATATTTGTTACCTATCACAAAATTCTGTCTCTGATTTTTATGGATAAATAAATAAATATTTGTATTTGGTCTGGGTGTCTTTCTATGTATGTATTTACAAAAGAAAAATAAATATAAGTATTATCCGTTAAATCCGTTGTCTAGTCACCATAACACAAGCTTAGCAGCTAATAAAGCTTAATAAAACACTTTATTTATCGAGCTATTAAAGCTTATTATTTATTTATTTTATCACTGTTTTGTATTTAATTGAAATTAAAAAAAACATAATTGGGTTTTAATCGCGTTATTTTAATATCAACATTGTTGCAATGCCGATCCAACGTTTCGGAGCCTAATATCAGGCTCCTTTTTCAAGGTAGACTACTGTGTAATTTTTCATTTGTATTCTACTAAAGTCTCATCTAATATATGCAATAAAACGTTCCAGTGTATTTTAGATTACAAAGACGCTTCTAATTAATCCAAAATAACTAAAGCGCCCACACATGAGAAGAAGCCACAAGAAACTCATGGGGGTTTTAAGAAAACAGAAGAAACACCTTTGTGGTAACAGTTTTTCCGCTTGCTATTTAAGCATACTGCAAATGTTTAATTGGACTGTATGTAACGTACAAATTGAATCGTATACTATAGTGAGATAAAGTTTTTAAGTAAATTGTTTTGCATTAATGCACACCGAACAACTGCTTGGCATCCGAAATAAGTACGGTATGGACTATTCACACGGTGCTATTTTCAAAGTCTTTCTACTCCGGAAAGCTAATGCAATATGGCTGTTAAGCAGATACGCCAGTAACTAAGCCAAGGATAATTAGGCTATTGTAAAGCCCCAGGTTTTCTCACGAAGTTCCCCTTCACTGCGAAAGCGATGCTAATGCTGCTCTTATCTATTTTTTCAATTTTTCTCTTTTAAATATTCTATCTTTTTCCATAATCTATTGTGACCTTAACCACAGTACATAGAAAGGCTGGGGCCTTGGGCACAGCAGTATGGAAACTACCTACAAAGGCTCGAAAACGGCTCATTCACACAAACATCCGCGTCGACAAGCCCCTAACTTTGACTTAAAGTCAAAGTCAAAAGTCAAACATTTCTTTATTTAATTGGATGTATTGATCACTTTAAATATGTCGAGTGTTCTTACAACTATGACTCTAGTGTGGCTTCGGAACGCGCCCTCCGATGAGAAGAAGCCACAAGAAACTCATGGGTTTTTTTGTGATAATTTTTTTATTTACAATCGTCAAATATATATTTTTTTACAATAATCATAATTTGATTCACATTGTCGCATATTTAGGGCTATAGTGGAACCTACCTACAAAGACTCGAAAACGGCTCATTCACACAAACATGCGCGTCCACGAGCCCCTAACTTTGACTTACGCTGTTACACTTAGCCCCGGGCTAGTGAGCTAACCCAGTGCTAACTCTTGTGATTGGTCTTGCACTGACACAAATGTCAGTGCACAAGCAATCACAAGAGTTAGCACGTTAGTTAGTTAAGGCTAATAATAGCAGCGGAAGTCATTGCCGAAGATAGTGCGAAGTGGAGACGCAAAAGCAGGAATGCGGACCCCTGGCTCCCGAGAAATGCAACCAGGAACATCGCTCGGATGATGATGATGATAGCAGCGCAAGTCAACCTAAGGGGGTTTCGCATAGATGTCTGTACTGAGTGCCGCGTCACGACGAGTATGGACGTGTGCAGTTTCCATACTGCTCCCTCTATGTACTGTGCCTTAACCAAGTCTCCTTAGCATCCAAGTACACGTGCTAAAAAATACACATGGGTAGGAGAAAAATCGATAGAGTTCTGTCTACGTTTTATATGGGTCATCGGGCGGTATAATAGGAACGGGAGTCCCGAGGGTGGCTGGCTATCGGCTTCTATTTATGCTTAATGTAACATGTTAATGGCAGAACTTTATAGAGGCCATTTAAGGGTATATAATATAACACCTAAACTGAAAATCGCTGTCCGGGTCAAAGAAAATTGTTGACATTTTCATGAAGGAATGTTGTTGTATATTCTTTCACTCCTAGCCTAGTCAGCCATGTCCAGAGGAAAGAACTGGTCAATACGTCTGGAGCTAACTAAGCCGTGGGATTCCTCGTGATGTTTTTATCTTCACCGTAGAAATAACTCCAGCGAGAATTATTAAATAGACTAAAATTACATCCCAGTTAACTTTGAAAAAGCCAACTGTAAAGTTAGCGAAAGCTCGGTACATTGTAATCATGCCGCTAATAAATAAACGCAAGTAAAACCCTGTAAATATTGTGTTTTATTATGCAAAATCGCGAAAATTTAAGACAACATTTAGAATTGTATCATAAAAACTGCGTCCTACATTCGTTACATGCCAACATAACATCATCTCATCAGTCATCAAAAACAACAATAACATTACGGCTAAACGTATAATAGCGCAATTAGTATGACCCCGGGTTGATCATTCAATTGAGACTCGTGCGTCGCCGGCCGGTAGCGGCGCGGGCGCAGTCTGTACGACGCTATTTGTTAAGGTTAATTTGTTTTGTCGGCTGATTTGATTTAGAATTATAGGGTCTACTTTGTTTTATTATTTGGTTGGTTTTGTGACAAGGTTAGCTAATCTTATTTAATTTTATTTGATTGGAACTACTTCCAATCAAACCTACGCACCTACGTGCCTGAGAGTTTTCACAGGAGCGCGCTAACGAAATGCGTTGTTGAATTTTCATGCTGTTAAGTTATTATTTTTATTAAAGAATCGAATGCGATTTCTTATTCGAATATCTAGAAACAAAAACTCAAGTGGGAAGTTTTTTTCCTCGTTTTAGTATTGCCATTTCGCTGACTTTAAATTTTTCTTGTCTCAAAAACACGCCTTCTACTCGGTTCATTAGCTTACACACATTTTTTTTGTATGTGCAAAGAACTTTTGGCGTGTTTCTCTTTTTAATCTTTATAGTTCTCGCGATGACGTAAATCTCCTGTTGTATAATGTGGGCGGCATTTTAGACCTTCTCAAAAAACTCCGTTTGTTTAGAACAGCATTGTTATAAAAAACACACCTTTTACAGTTAGGTAAGATGATTAAGTGAGATTATGTTGATTCAAGACTATTCAAATCAAACCTACGCGTTCTTTTGAAAGTAATTCTCAAAGAGTCTGCTATAAGACTTGGAGATCTCTTTGACTCCTTAAAGTCTTGTGTCTTTAATTCTTGCTGAATCAACGAATTTTCACGTCGACTTGGCACCCGTTAATTTTATCTAGTAGTTTTTCTCAGTCTTCGCTTCGTTTCTTTTTTGAACTAACACGATTGGAACACTTAATGACATCTTTATTGGATGATTTTACTGTTTATTTTTCTTACTTCGACGTTTCGACTTTTGGTCCAACAGTCTTGGTCGCGAGGTAACTGAAAAACTAAGGATTAAAAATCAGAAGTAAAAATCACGCGATTAAGACCCGGCTAAATATTTAGTTATTCCACATTGCAACATAGATAGTTCAAAAATGAAATTTGTAACGGCTTTTTAAAAGGTGTACGAGTAATATCCAGAACAATTTGACTTTGGAACTGATGAAGCTCATCCGTCAGACTCGTGTTTGAACAGCTTCAAGCGACTATTAACCTTCTAGTCTCCTATAATAATTATTTAATAATAATAAAATTAATAATAATAATTATTATTTATTATTAAATTATAATAATAATTATAATTTAATAATAATAATAATTTTCTCGAGCTCCTCCGTGCTTCGGAAGGCACGTTAAGCAGTTGGTCCCGGTTGTTATCTCTGATAACAGTCGTTAGGTCAAGTTAGAGGCCTTAAGGCGATCTGAGAAACTCTAACACCAGGTGAGCCACACCACTACACGAAAAGAAGAAGAAGAAGTCTCCTATAAGGTACCTGTCTTAATACTTTGCGTGCACCTAATTTCTTAACTTACAGAGTACATATACAGACTATGACAGTCTATCCATCTTCACCTAACGCAACACTTTCTGGGCTTTGTTTAACCTCTTAATTTAACAACTAACATCAGAGCTTACAAAAAACTTCACACCTGCCACATAAAACCATACACTTTGTTTATCCATTGTTTCTATCCATCTTCACATATTTTGACCTATTTTCTCAATTTTTTCCTTAAATAGATCACTGCACTACCGATAGACATTTCTTACCACCTCATTATCCAACTAACAAATAACTCAACAAAGTTTAGGTTTGTTTTATCCACTCTCCTAGTTAACAGGAGCTCTACCAACTGTTATGTATTCTGTGGCTCTTCTATCTCTGTATGTAAATAAGTAACTTCTCTTCCAATCGTTTTATGACCTATTTTCTACAATTCTTTCCTTAAATAGATGCTACTACCGATAGATATTTCTTACCACTATTTATATTATACCGGGTCTTAATCGCGTACTATTTTTATTTTCTTACCTCGACGTTTCGATCATGTTACAATGATCTTGGTCTCGAGGGTCGAGATCATTGTAACATGATCGAAACGTCGAGGTAAGAAAATAAAAATAGTACGCGATTAAGACCCGGTAAAATATAAATATGTTAACAAATCGTGTAAATTTAAAAAGTTTATTTCTTACCACTTCTTATCATCATTCAACTAACCAATATCTCATCCAACTTTAGGTATGTTTTCTTCACTCTCCTAGTTAACAGGAACTCTGCTTCGTATGTAAATAAGCAACCTGTCTTTTAATCGCTCCATTGCACCTATCATCGGTTACGTAGCTTCACGGTTGGCAAGTGCGCGTGCGCATCTCGGATATGACGTACGCTACCGTAATAGCGGTAAAGTGTGGCGCTTGTACTACGCATGGGTTGAGTCGACCCGCCCATAATGGCTTCGGAGTAAGTGTGTGCGGTTTCATGTTATGCTGCATTTTCTAGCTAAATACGATTCGATTTGCCATTTTTTGGCCATTTTTTTAAAGAGGTTAAAAATAAATGGTTAGTTTACGTAATTCCCATTTTCCAGAACGTTTTGCAATGGTTTTACCAACAGTCTAGTAACAGTAGCTCAAGTTTGTGACTGTTTTGATGCGAATTGCAAATATGAATAATACACTGGCTACTTTCCATACGGCCATAATCGGTTCACAACCGATAAGAAATAAAAATAAAGTCTCGAAAAATATGAAATGTATCAAAAGAAAGGTTTTGGCTAGCACATGACATAGCCGATCGGGAAACGGAAAAGTATTAAATAAATAAATAAAGTTAAACTATAATCAGACTTAGTGAATAAAAAATGGGGTCTAAAAGGAAACAAGTTACAAATCCAGTAATGCATAGCTACCTACAAAAATGGTCAAGGTTGAGCCGTGGTCGCACCTACGTTTTTAAAATAGACATCCAAAGTTTCAGTGTATTGACAGACAGAAAGCATATCCTCTGGTAAAGCTGTTTACAGGCAAAAAGTTATAATAACAGTATAGGAAATTTACAGGTCGTTTGATGCATATATTCTGTTTCGTCCGGACGTTTAGGAGAATCGGAAGTTTCAATATTTGAAACGGATTAGGATGGATTGAGATTGACGTTATTTATATGATAACTAATTCTTTGAACTTTGTTATGTGAGATTGTACTTGTAGTTGTCACCAGTTGAAACAAAAACAAATCATCATCATTACTTTGACTTTTACTTTCAATAAAGACACTGGCCTCAAGTCAGGAATACCCAGAACTGTAAAGTTATAAAAAATATTGTGAAAGTAAGAGTTGATTCAAGATACGAGTATATTAATATCATTACATCAATTCCACCCACATTATAAAGTTTGCTTCATTCATTACATTAATGTATGTGCCATTAGGTCAATATGGTTTTCTGACACCGACACCTACATACGTCGAGTTTACTATGAATTACTAATTGATCAAGAAGCTGTGTAAATCATATTAGGATTAAAATTATAAACGCGAAAGCTTCAAGTATGTATGTTATGTAATGTGACTTTGTTACTCTTTTACGTTAAAACTACTGAACCGATTGCAATGAAAGTTGTATGACGGTAGCTGGAGATATAGCAAACACGTAACAGCAAATAATACTAAGAAAAAAATTAAACAAAACTGGCATAATATCTGCGCCTCGCGGTTTTACCCGCTTAAGTCCCGTTCTCGCGAGATTATCGGGATAAAAAGTAGCCTATGTGTTATTTCAGGTTTCCAGCGACCTATATTCTAAGTTTCATCGCAATCTGTTCAGTAGTTTTTACATGAAAGAGTAACAAAGTCACATATACAAACTTTCGCGTTTATAATATTAGTAAGATGGGCGATCTTTCCCAGGCAAGGCAACCAATGGACAAGACTTAAGGAATGGTGTATTATAATGTCACTATCTGTAACTATTACTCATGATTCAGCAATAAAGAAACTTGAAACTTGAAACTTGGTGTGGGCAATGTTTATACTAAGGAATGACGATTTGGGTAGTTTTTCCATGATTATATGTGGTACAATAAAATATCGCTCGCTGATCAGTTGTGTTTGATAAGCTAGTGATATATTGGACCTATATATCCCGGAAGGATATAGAGGGACATTATATAAGAGGGAAGTGCGTTATTTTCTCACTGTTTTTGTTATTGATTACGACTTGTATAGTCTCTTAGCTTTGTTAGATAGATAATTTGACGTATGTAAACGAAAAATCCTGTCGGCGAATCGTTCGACAGGGAAATGTTTGTCGGAGGTATGTTTCAGAATCATGTATTTCTAAAGGTACTTTTATTCTCATGACGTATTTCGATTCCTAAATTCAGGATGTATTGAATTAGTCTATTACATCCTGAATTTAGGAATTGAACTTGGTTGTTTTCACTACAAATATTAGATAAAAACGGGGTTTTTATATTTGTTATGTGATGTGTTTTTAATTTTTTTTTTAGCTGAACGACAACCCGGCGACTTCTCTGCGGCTTGTAAGGCATCATGGTAGGGCTGCAAAAACAAAAATTATATAAAATAATTAAATCAATATTTCAAAATTCACGTCACGTAAAACCAAAATAATTAATTTACTTACCTACTACAAAAAAATAGGTTACATAATAAAAACTAATATATAAATTTACAAAAAAACATTAAAAAACAAATGATTCTAGAAAAACGGGTTTGTTACTGTAAAGTAATTTTTAAAACAAAACCACGTCTGAAACAAAATTATAATTTGTGTAAAGATACTGCGAATTTCGTAGCTACGTACACAATTTTCCCCTTACACAATAGGAATATAAACATCGGATCACACGAAGCGAAATCCGGAAACGTACGAGACGAAGGTTCAAAAGGGAAGATACATACTTTATCGGAAATTGTAGTATTTATACTAAGGCTGAAATCTATAGTGCGTACTTTGACTTTGCTCAGACTGAGCTTAGCAAAAACTAAGCATAAACTTTGAATTGGAATTTATAGTCGAAATTCATTTTGTAATATACAAATAAAATAAAAAGATCTTCATAGTCATAACAGAGAAGCAAAGTTTAGGTCAATATTTTTGATTAGTTTACATTCTAAATTTGAAAAACTTAGATTAAACTTAGCAAAAACTTTGGATAGTATCGAAGATCGCTTTACAAATTCCAAAAATGTCTGAAGTCAAAGTTTTTGCTTAGCAAATTCAAAGTACGGACTATAGAGTTCAACCTTAGAGGAAATTCTGTAGATACGTCGCAAAGGTTCGGTCTCCTTAAGCTTGCGTTTAAAATCGTGTCGTCATTTTGGTCTCACAAGTTCTATCCAATAAGCTGGAGATTTGATTTTCATGAATATTTGAAACTTTCACGGTTGAAATAAGGTAACTAATATTGATATAAATGATTACGTAAACATTATTATTGAGTTTATTGAAACCAATGATGATTTATTGAAACAATAAATTTGCCTACCAATATTATAAATGCGAAAGCATCTCTGTTATCTGTCTAAATACGTGTTTAAGCCTAAACCGCAGAACCGGTTTTGATGAATTTTGGTAAACAGATTGACGGGAATTCGGAAAAGGATATAGGTTACCTTTTATACCAATATTCTCACAGGATCGGGACTTACGGGGGTGAAACGCAGGTCTTACGACTATTAACGATCAACCTGAATCGCTATGGACTTGAAAATACCATAATAAAATAAAAAGTATTTAATCTACTGCCATACGTATGTAGTGTAGACCTCAGAATTATCATATAAATGCGCAATGGATGGATGGATGGATTCACCGACTTACATTCTTGTATCACCGCCATTCCGAGCCGTTAGATTTTAGAAACTAGACTATTTGTAAGGCAAAAGAATGAAAACAACAGTAATGTTTTCATAACAATAGTTTTATTTTTGCTTGTATATATAGATTTTTTACAGAAAGTATTTACTTAAATGTTTCCTTTTTTATGTTCTGTCAACAAGAAAAATCAAATCGAAACACTATTTGACATCATAGCTGCATGACCAAATTGACCAAAAAGCCACTAAAATTTTACGGTTTATTTGAGTAGCTTCTAAATTCAAAAATTCGTATATTTAAATTTAGGAACGGCGTAATTGTATATGTAGCCTTCAAATTTTGGCGTTTAACTATACGGCCATAGGACATTAAAATGTTAAATCTACATACTTGCCCAAGAACCTATTCACACTAACTAAATCATTGACGAATTAAAACAATGGTAAAGTTTAATAAAAAGTTCATGTTTTCTACGTTTTGTTGACACAAAAATGCGACGTAAAATAATACTTGTTCATTGGAATATATTTTTATTGTTTGAAGAATACTCCATAGTCAACGACGTGGCAAGACGCTCTTCAGTAATTTAATTTGAACTTGTCTGATAAAAAAGCTAATTTGAAAATTTCCCCTAAGCGGCACGGACGGCGCATCCGATCGCCTTTTATTTCATTTCTTGGTATTTGGTCTTTTCATTTTTATTTCGTTATTTGAGTGTTGAATTATTTTTTTACATGGGATGGGCTAGCGTTTGAACTCATCTCACCTAATAGGAAGCGACGATGAGGTCGAGGGAGGGACCGGCGGTGTAACGTGCTTGCCTAGAAGAAACCTAAAGGGATCTTTTTTTTATTGTTGATAGGTAAACGCTTGATCACTACTTCACCTGATGATAAGCGAATATGTAGCACGCTTACCTAGAAGAAACCTATTCACTCGCGACTTGAAGATCTTATCTTATTTACTAACTAGCTGCGCCCGCGGTTATTGGGATAAAAAGTAGCCTATGTGTTATTCCCGGTATCCCGCTACCTATATTCCAAGTTTCATCGCAATCGGTTCAGTAGTTTTTGCATGATTGAGTAACATTGGGATATCGAGATATTTCCGCGGGAACGGGACTTACGCGGGTGAAACCGCGGGGCACAGCTAGTAATTTATAAAGATAAATAATTTCTTACCTCCAGAGCTACTAGTCACTGTAAATTCTAAAAAAAATATTTCCATTTAAGACAATTAGGGCCCATTTAACAAATGAGCGATTTGAGGGCACGTAACGAGCGCCACTTTTATAACGCGGTGGAGTATCATAAATTGGGTGATAATCTTCACGAAATTAACCCAATATTAAGTCCAAGTTACGGGGATTGTTTTGTTTTTAGTTACACGGTGCCGGTTTTCAAGGCTATGCCACTTACAGCCAAATACACAAACGTCACTTAACATTTCAGAGGTACTTCTATTCAAATAATGAAGCAGCTTCTAAATTTAAAATCAGGATGGTTATTTTTGAGTTTGAGAGCTGCTTAACTGTTTATGAATGAATTATATTTTAAGTAAAGTTTTTGTATTCGGCCATAAGGCCAGCCTCACCGAATATTGTAAATAGCAGCAATAATGGCAAGTTATTAAAAACTAGTTGCGCTCCGAACGGGCCTTACGCGGTATTCCCGCGGGAATATCATAATAAAAAGTAGCCTATATCTTATTTCCGATATCCAGCTACCTATTTCAAGTTTCATCGCAATGAGTTCAGTAGTTTTTGCGTGAAAGAGTCACAAAGTCACATACAGACATGAAACATACATACAAACATTCGTGTTTAAAATATTAGTAAGAGGTAAGATATTCGCGGGCCCTACACATAATGTTTTTACCAAAGGTTATTACTGACTTATTGGAATGCGAATAATTCCAACAAACCAGTAAAAAACATCATATCGTTTGTAGGTCAATGTCGTGTTAGGACTTTAGTGTATTTTTTTTTTCAATTTCATAAAACTCGGTCCGCTTAAACGAGGCTTATTTCTTCAAACGATATAAAATTTTATTCATTATGGTGATTCGGTTCATCTAGGGAATTTAAATTGCCATTGACCTTGAAATAAATTACTGTCTCATCAATTTTTATTAAGATTTTAAAAACTCTACGGCGCACATGAACTTTTTTACCTACTTCAAAAACAGGAGGTGGGTCTTCATTCGACGTGTATATTGTTTGTATGTATTTATGTTCACGCTGTATTCCGGCATACGAAATCCGATTTCGATAATTCTTTTTTATATCATATAAAACTGCCCAACTTGAGAAAAAAAAACAGATAAGTCGGTAGCACTGGATATAGAGGTTATTTGTCTTTTTTAGGTCGAGAGGTCATCTCAATCAACCTTGAAAAAGCCAACTGTAAATTTGGCGAAAGCTCGGTTCGTTTAAAACCACGAATAAAACGTAATTACACCCGATAAATAAAATGTTTTATTTTTTAGGTCGGTTTTTAAATTAATTTTGTCGTAGCCTAGTTATCCTTGTAACTAATGGAACCAAACCACCTTTTCCACTAAAAATGCAAATTTATTTCCAAATTAGCGACTGAATTAACAGGACTGACGTCATGACACCAATTCATCCGTCCAGTAGCCCAAACCCTTTGATCTCGGGCAATCTCAGCTGACCGTATTTAGCTACCAACCCATAGCCTTATAAAAGATTACAAAAACCCGCAAAAGCTAACGCGACACGGCGTCTCTTTTATTTTTGTCCGTGTCCCGAAATATTTCAAGTTAATTACTTCGGTTATTAAAGTGAGGTGCGGCGGAAAATCTGGTTTAAAATAAAGGTTTTTTATTTGGTGTTTATATTTCTACTTAGTTACGCAGACATGGTTCATAGTTCATTTTTACCGGGTCTTAATCGAGAATTATTATTTATTTCCTTACCTCGATGTTTTAACTGTTTCACTATAGTCTGGGTCTATAGTTATAGAATCTGCACGACCATGGGCTCTATTTTTGAACCAAATGCGCCACTTCGAGCGATTAAAATACCTCGATTTCTATTGATTTTTGTTCGGTTTCTGTAATTTTTCTAAGTGGTATCAATCATTCGCCGTAGGAGTCCGACATTGACCGAAAATCTGCAGATATTAAATTATTTAATCACCTGGGTGCAACAAGTGATTTAAAAATAAGGCTCCAAGACTTATTGTATATGTTATGTAAGCAAATCGCATGAATTAAAAAGGTTTTTTTATTCAATATGGTCTTCTATCCTATACGTTTCTATATATTTCCCCGAGCATGTCCCGTTCCTTTCAACCTATTTTAATCCCGACGGAAAAAGAAAAGCAGACCTAAAAAGGTTCCTTATAGCAATTCTGCTAGCAATATTTCTTTTTAACAGATTTACAATAACCGTGCACCTGTCATAGAACAAAGCCGTGACAACCAGGTGAACATTTATCGTAAATGTGTCAAAATTCAACATTGCAGGAACCTTTAAGTTCTACAGTATTATAAGTTTAACGTGTAAGCGGTATCATAGCTCCAGAACGTATGAAGCTATATGCATACAGTTTTATTTTTCCTAAGGAAACGAGGGCTAATTAAAACTCACTGTCCGCGTCCTTTGAAAACCTTGGAGTTTAAATATAAATTTTCTAGGCAAGCATGCTACAATGTCGACTTAGTCGTTGCTTTCCATCAAGTGATGTTTATACAAGCCTATTAAATCACGCATAAAAGAACTTAGATAGCTGTTCAGAAATAAGTCTTAAACACCGGTTTATCATTAATTTAACTAACAATACTGTAATTGTTCCAGGTACATATGAGAACTAAACACTATGCCACCGCTATTCGCCACAGTGAGTATACGTCGATGACGTCATGTTTTTTCCAATGACTCATCGTTGACACGCACGGATTGTTCCGATTATGCATTTATGAGGGTCTTGTATTCAGCGATTTGAATGGTCAGGCAGGTTAGACAAAATTATTGCAAAGAGTTTACCCTGATTTCTTATGTCGGTAGACAAATAGTCTTAAAAATGGTCATAAAACTGCTGATAAGACGCACCATTACCTTGCAAAAAGCTAAATGTCTAATTCAAAGTTTTAAATATACTGAGAAAGCCAGCCATCGTGAAAGTGCTAAAGTGTTAATCCCAAAGTGTCAGTGAATATTTGTAATATACTGGTACCAGAACGTCTTTGCAATTTTTTGTTTTCATAACAATATCTCCGCTTACCTCTTCTAAACCAACTCAAAGGCTTTCGATACGTGTTTTCTGCTTCTTTTCATGTAGTGATGTGGCTCATCTAGTGTTGGAGTTTTCAGGACAACAACTTGACGTGTTTTTACAGATACAGTTTACGTTCACCCATAAAAAGCCGGGTCAGGTCACTAGTATTTCAACACTCTTATTTTCTCAGCCTAAAGTTATTTATGAAATTCAGTATCAAGCGAAAACATTTCAGAACTTATTGAGCTTGTCAAAACTTTAAACTTTCACCAGAGCTTATTTTTCAAATTGTCCCCGTTGTTATTTTTTAAATGTAAAAGTTTCGGTCTGTTTGAATTTTTAACGAATGAAAATGCTAATTTAGACAAAGGGTAGGTTGGTACCTATCTTGTTAGTGGTACATAAATAAGTAGCTTTGATAAATAGATGCGGTTTAATTTCTTTTGATGTTATTTCTCTTTCTTCTCATCGTCAGTGACGTGTTCAGATCTCACATCCTAAATTATTTTTAAGACCTGTCAAAATGATCTCGAATATATCCGTTTGAATAAAAATATTTCAACTTTTGTCTTTTTATCTCACGGGACTGCGGTAATTATTTTACGGCTTACCAATGTGTTATCTTCAAGCAGAATTCCTGAAAACTTCCTTTGTGAAGTCTTTTTTAGCTATTATTTTGACTTTTACTATCAGTGAAGAAACTCAGCGTAAGCCACTAACTTTAAATAAGTCCTCAATGAGACACCTTTTAAAATTAGCATCTTTATATTTAGATTTTTCTTCTGTTTCACTACTGTATATTGAAAAAAAAAACTAATTTTTCGGTGTTAATCGAGTTGTTTTTATTATCAGCATTGTTGCAATGCTGTTCCATCTTTATATTCGTACAAAAGTAGATTATTTACTTTCGATCTCAACTTAAAACACAAAGGTTCTTCAATCCATTTCATTCCTCAACTTCAGTAATCTTTAATACTACTCTCAAATCGGTAGTACTACAGCATGTGCGTTTAAACCAGGTGCGCAAACGCATCTGCCAACATGTTTATAAAGAAGATACTTGTGCACGTGTTTCATAGCCTTCATAGCTGTTACACAATGACTTTATGGCGAACGGTCCACGTGTGAGGTTGTTTAATGTTGATGTACTCGTATAAAGTTTATAGCTCGAGTAACCAGGATTCCATAACAGTATGAATTGGGGCAGTAGGAACTATTTAGACGATGACAGATGTATTATAGCTTATTGCGTAGTATGGATTTAGGGACCGATTGGGAGATTTTTACGCTTTATTCCGAGTATCATGTCGTTTTAGGATTTTTGGTATTAAAGGGGTTGTCGAGAAATTGACGTATCAGAGTATAGGCGAATGAAATATCCTGTGCCGACTCTATATATATTATTATGCTTCTTAGTACGATTGTTTATATTTGAACATATATATCATTGTGGACTTTGCACGGATGCTCTGAACTAAATAATAGTGAAAAGAAAAGTGTATCAACATGTGGTGCATGGTTTGAGAAATTTTTGCGGTTAAACGGACAGTTAATGAATGACAGCCAACTAGGTATTTAAAAATTAGATAAGAGATTTCTATGTAATGTAATAAGTAATAAATTTGCCAAAATCTTTGTCTACCTTCTTCCTGCCCATATCCCAATATTTGAGATCCGTGCAGTATATTCGTCTTGCTGTAAATAGTTTCGGCAAGGTCTTTACGGACCTGACACCAATCCTTCTTGGGAGTACCTACCACTGCATGGGGAGAACTCGAGGTTCACTAGCCTTTTAAAACACCGACACAAAGAATATCAACCCTATTCTATGCCGCGGCTGCACTGTTCGTCAGCAACCATCACTCACAAAACCGTAAATTTTAAATCAATCAATAGTGTTATCCAGTAACCAACAGTTTTCCAGTCTGCTGGACTCGCGGTAGGCACAACACAACAGACGGACTAATGGTTCATTGAACCATTTGATCAACGATTAATGTATCGGATAATGTGTCCGATTTTGTACCATTCGGAGGGAGGAATGGTAACGGTGGAATGCGACAATTATCGGACGTATAAAATGTTGAAGTGTTGTTGGAGAGATATCGGTGATTGCAAAAATGTTCGGCCTAATTAAAGGCATTCTGTAAGATCATGTTTTCTTGTAAAGGTAATTTTCATCTCTCCTGTTCGGAAAGTTTAATATTCAAGTGTAGATAGCCGGGTTGAAAGTGGCTCATTTCATCCCTAGGGTGGAAAGTATTCTTCGTTTTTTAATTAATGCAACCATTTGACACTTCTTTCTCTGGAAAAATTGTCAAATACAAGAAGCCAAAACGTCAGATCATAGTCTAAAATAAAAAAATATATTTTGAAATACTTTGTTTTAGTTTGGTTATGAAAATTGAATTACTCTTCTAGTCCTCCACTTGAAATAATGCCATGATTGCTTACAACTTTTCACGTGTCGGCATGGGTTCTTAGATGCACGGCGGCGTGACCAACTCGATTATATTGTGGCCCAATAGATAAGTTTTTCATTTTCTAATGTTGGCAGTAAGTATTTAACTTATTTAAACTTTTTTTTTTAAATCTAATAAAAAAAAAATTTGTGTTTTACAAACTGTTCTAATTTAACTTTATTTTTTAACTGATTTTCAATATCCTGTTTTATGAAATGTGTGAGTGTTATTTTAATTTCCTCACAGTCGAAATGAATAGTGGAGTGTTTAGCTCGGGTGAATATCAAGCATTTCACCCTCGAATTATTGGCGCCAGAAATATCTCTGGTGAAATGCTTGACATTCAGCCCTTGTCTAACAATCTATTATTGGTATATTAGTTAAATTTCTTTTAGTCTTATCATTTGAGTTTTTGTTGGATTGATTACATTCTCCTTTTTAGCAGTTCAGATAAACAAAGTAATAAACCGAAAGATGGTTCTTTCTTCGTTTTTATCTGAACTGATATACCTATCATCTCATACGTCTGTATTAAGGTTCTACCAATAATTTATTAATATTTAGGTACATTACAATTGTTACTTTGCTTGAGAAACTAATCGGAACCATTTGACGTCGGTCTGAATTTTCGTACAATGTGCATTTTTCAAATGGGGCACCTCTTATAACAAGCACTTCTCTAAATGAACATTTCGCAGAATGTGCCGTGATCGCTAAACGCGAGGGATGTTTTTTGTCTAGGTAACTTCTGAATTAACAAGTCCCGCCTTATCAGCCTTAATTACTCCAATATCTTCAACAATATTTCACTGAGTCGACAGTTAGCTTGCGTGTGCGCAGAACAAGCCAGACTAATTACGTCTAACAAGACGTAGACTAACAGTTATCGGTTTCTCACTCGAATAATTACTAATTCTATTTAATTGAAGATCTCGTGTAGCATATCATTATTTGGTAGAATGTTGTTGTTCAATAGCTGTTTCTAATTGTTTCGTCAGTTCAGTTTTTTTATCAGTTTACATTCCAAGACAGATACACAGAAAGCTCAAGAGTAAAAAGCTGTACAAATGGGCGACCTTATCGCGAAAAGCGATTTCTACCCGGCAACCTTTGGATGGAGAAGGTTAGTAAAGTTTGTGCGCTAAGCAGAGGTACAGAATATGAACCTCTATACTTACTAATTTTGTATTTAGAAGCTGCTCAATTATTTAAGTTGCCCTCAAATTTTAAGTGCCGGTTCTGTATTCGGCTGTTACCTACACCGTTGAGTTTTTGCCTGCTAAATACAGTTGAGTTGTTGATTTGTCTATAAGGGACACTTGTGGGAGAACTAAGGTCTATCGATGACCCCTGTTATTAGATAAGAAAGATATTATTATATTCCTAACAATCTCATCAATTAGATATTATGGTTTTGACGACATTGTACTTTTTTTCCTTCAAAATATTTACTTGATCATTGCAACAACTCATGGAAATTAAGCCATAATGATTTAATTTCAAATACCTACATTGATTCCAAATTAAAGATCAACAACATCACAAACAAACAAAAATCGACTACGAAAAAAAACGTAAAAAATACACCTAGAGAAGGTAGTTGTTATGCAAATGTGAAACAATAGAATTTCTCGTGCAGGTACGAGTGGAGTAGGCGAGCCTTAGGGCGTCCTTCATTGAACTTCCTAAAGTTGAGTGACCTGGCACTTAGCGGCGCGACGTGGCGCCTGCCACCTACGTGCACCACTATGCATGGTGAACTTGTGAAACTCTATGGAGATGATACAACTATGCCACTTTATATGGTGATACTCTTCAGAGATGATACAACTGGGCCACTTTATTATGATGATTCCATAGGAATAGTACAGTAACTAGGAAGCTTACTTCGTCAATAAAACGGTCCCGCTTCATGTTACAAAGCCAATATGTCCTTTTTTCACTTAAGTGTTCGTTGGTTAGTTAGATAAGGACACACTGGGACCAACTGGATTCAACAGGACCGTTTTGATATATTAAAGCAAAAACTACCTTAACCTTAGAGAACAATGATTGAAATTGATTTCAAAAGTTGTCAAGTTCACAGTCTTCTAGGAGCGAAGACAACGATGTAACTGTGTATCTTTCTATTATGACACTCTTTGAAGATGATACAACTGCGTCTTTATCTATGGTGAAACTCTTCATAGATGATACATTGATATACAGCCACGCCGCCCGAGGGTCATTTTTGAATACTGCTTGTAGTGATCTGAAGTCTTTATAAGTTATGTTGTTGCAAAATAGAGACTAAATACAATATTGGCCAAATGGAGTTGGAATTTTGGAGTTACGAAAAGTAAGGCCTAAGAATGAAGAATTGGCACCCAAGACAAACGTGGATTTGTTGTGGATGTTACGTGTTTTGAGGATTTTGAGTGTACACATAATTATTTTTCCCGGATCTTATTCGCTTATTATTATTTTTAAAATATCTTACATCGACGACGTTTTGATCATGTTACAATGATTTTGGTGGGGGGACCCTATGAGTTCAAATCGAGTGAGTTTTAAATGTTTATTTTGAGTGTAGCTCGCCCCTTAATATAATTTCATTACTATATGATCAATTTCCCAACCTTGACCACGTTTTCTCGACCTCTTCGCGTGTCGCTAACTACCAATCTACTGCCCACCAACAGACTGTAATAAAAACGAAAGTTACGGGTTTATCATCTCTTTCGACATGCAACACGTAAATTATGTTATCAATATTAACCTTCAAGTCTGTAATTAATGCGAATTTTACATACTATGTGTGGTTTTAGCTGGGTTGACTAATTCATTATTCACAAGGACATTACTGAGACTTCTCTGTCTGTCTGTCAGACTGTCCGTCCGTTTGTTTCCAGGCTTAATCTCATGAACCCTGGTAAGGTACACAGTTGACATTTTCACAGATGATGGTATTATGTTGCCGCTATAAAAACAAATACTTTTTTTTATTAACCTTAACACACTTACTGCTCTACAAAGTTACTTTATTTGACCAAAAAGGTCAACGCAAAGCGATTCTTTATTCCCTAGGTGCATAAAGTGCTCATTATACACCTAGGGCATTAAGTAATTTAAATTTGGAACTAAGGTTCTGGTAGCATACAGCCATTTCGAACTGGCCACCTAGACCAAACGCATAAAAAAATAAAAACTGGGCCATTTTTCTTCTATTTTGATTCGACCAACTTTTTTTTTTCATCAGCTAAGGCCGATGTGTGGTTTTGTCATTTTGATGTAACATTGTTAAATTTAATTAATACACCCATATATGTATGTATACTATATAGTATGAAAATTATTTATAAGCTGTTAATAATAGGGGTTAAAGTATGAAATTGCCGTTTTATTGCAATAGGTTCTTTGAATTGACATAGAATCTTCATGGTTTGAGGTTTTCGAATGAAACTTTTTTCAAATGGTTTCTGTGATGTTCTTTTTTTAAAAAATGTGAAACATTTGAATATCGACTTTCAATTGTTTTTGTTATTCAATTTAGACAAGAAAGATGGATACTGCGAAAATTCGAGTGATTTTTGAATACGAGTTCCGACGCGGAACTAACGCGGCAGAAACAGCCCGCAATATCAATGCTGCGTTTGGAGAGGGGTCTACTAATTTCGACTTAAAGAACGAGCCACGAGGAAGACCGCCCACACAGGTGAATAACGATGAATTAAGAGAGATAGTGGAAGCCGATCCTAGTCAAACTACCCAGGAATTAGCGGCATGGTTTAACGTTACCTTACCCACTTTATTGACTCACTTGCGTCAAATCAATAAAATAAAAAAATACGAAAAATGGGTGCCTCATGATTTGACTGATCTGCAGAAAGAAACGCGTGTTGAAACTTGTGTTGCCTTGTTGAACCGGTACAGAAATGAAGGAATATTGGATCGAATTGTAACATGTGATGAAAATTGGATTCTTTATGATAACCGGAAAAGAAAAATACAATGGCTGACCCCAGGTCAAATGCCACAACAGTGTCCTAAAGCAAAACTTACCAATAAAAAGGTAATGGTAACTGTTTGGTGGTCTCAGCATGGTGTTATTGACTATAGTTTTCTTCGATCTGGTCAAGCAATTACGGCAGATGTCTATTGTGCCGAACTCCGAACCATGTTGACAAAACTAGCAGTAAAACAGCCCCGACTCATGAATCGATCTTCACCATTATTGCTCCACGACAACGCGAGACCTCACACAGCACGAGAAACCATTTTGACCCTTCAGGAACTGCACTTAGAAACCATTCGTCATCCTCCGTATTCACCAGACATTGCTCCAACGGACTACCATTTTTTTCGTGATTTGGACAATTATCTACGTGACAAGAAGTTTTCTTCCCAGGAGGCAGTACAAAATGCTTTCACACAGTTTGTGCAGTCTAGATCGTCGGAGTTCTATCGCAAAGGCATTAATAACCTTCCCATTAGATGGCAGCAATGTATAGATAATAATAGCAACTAGGTATTTTGATTAAATAAATTTGTTAAAAATTTAAAAAATAAACAATTAAGATTTTCAGTACAAATCGGCAATTTCATACTTTAACCCCTAATATATTTCATACACGTTGCATTAATCTATTGTTTAGTTGTTAGTTAAATAGAGTAGAGTATTCAGACAGATAAAAGTTGTTTTTTTTGCTGCTCGAGTTGGACCCTGCCATTTAGAGCTAAAAGTAAAACCTCAATAGAGGAGAGAGACCTTCGGCCCCATACCGAAATTCGGAAACCTATTACCGTCTTGCTCAGCGCGAGTTAAAGTGACAGTGACAAGCACAGTCATTTCCATCATCGTATTTGGACCGGGAGCTATGAATCCCCCACAGGACAGTTACGAAAGAAACACATAAATGTAAGTTGTATTTGCAGGGTTCTGTTAGGGATCGACGTTACATTAGGAACCTTAAATGTTTCGTCGGGTTTGACATCACCTTAAATGTTTGGTCTATAAAAGCGCCCGTACTTGAAACAAATAAACAATTTGCTATTCTACCGCAGTAGCCCCTTTGTAGGTGTTGAATAAATGAAGTGAAGCCGTGAGAGAGAGAGAGAGAGAGAGCAGATCAAGACGTATGGACGACTTGATCTCTTGGACATATATTTATGTGAAACTATATACTATATTTGTATCTGGTCTGGGCGTATTTCTATGTATAATATGTATGTATTTACATAAGAAAAATAAATATAAGTAGTATATCCGTTGTCTAGTCACCGTAACACAAGCTTAGCAGCTTGCCACGGGGCTAGATGGCGCTGTGTGTTCGTCACATGATTTATTTATTATTATTTTTTATTAAACTAGCTGCGCCCGCGTAAGTCCCGTTCCCGAGGGAACATCAGGATAAAATGTATGTGCCTATCTGTTATTCCAGATCTCCGCAGTTATCTACATACTTCAGACTTTTATCGAAAGTCAATATTCCACAGCCTATGCCTATGTGTTATTCCAGGTCTCCAGCTACCTATATTTCAAGTTTCATCGCAATCGATTCAGTAGTTTTTGCGTGATTGAGTAACAAAGTCACAGACATACATACGCGAAAGTTTGCATAAACTTTCGCGTTTACAATATTGGTAAGAAATGAAGATGTGATTGTTTGCATAAACTTTCGCGTTTACAATATTGGTAAGAAATGAAGATGTGATTGTTTGGATCCTATTCTTTTTTAGACTTAATGTTGTTTTAAATAAGCTATAATATTTCTGCGAACAGTAAAGCACTAGGCTTGCACTATAGGTACTAAACAACGGATATAGTTCATAATAATAAATTTTTTTGTTAATGCATACGTCATATTCTGCATAGAAAGACACCCAGACCAGATACAAATGTTTTTTATTTTATTTTTAAACATAAATACTTATTTGCTCCCGCCGGGTATCGAACCCTCAGCCTTGTCCATTGCTGTCGGGCGTTTGCCCAACGCGCCAAAGAGGCCGTTGAAAAGGAGCACTATAAACATGCCACAAACTTATAAAATGTTAATTAGGAAACCAAATACATTGAATCTGTCTAAAGTTTATAAAATAAGAGAATATCGTTTTTCAAAGAAGTATTAAATTGTAAAATTTAATCTTAGGAATTACAATGTTGTGAGTTTGTGAGTAGGCCATTGTTCCTATTGTATAGGCTGTGGGAATAAAGTTTTAGTTTTTGAATTATATCGTAGCTGCGCCCCGCGGTATCACCCGCGTAAGTTCAATATAATAGAATAGAATAGCGTTAATTTGCATTAAATATGGTACATACATACAGTGGTGTTACGAAATAGGATACTGTCTCGTCATATTTAGCAATTAAATTACATACAAATGTTTTGGAAGGTGATTCCTTGTCAACATAATCAAATTACGTACCAACATTTAAAATTCGTTGAAATATCTTCTGAAATGCAATTAATTATGAACACAAAATACCATTCAGAAATTAAAATGGCAAGAGTTCGCGCTTGGGTTCGCGCAGGAATATCGAGATAAAAAGTAGCCTACCTGTTATTCGAGGTCTCCAGCTGTGCTTATTCTATGTTATAGTTTCATCTCAATGGGTGCAGTTGTTTTTGCGTCAAAGAGTCAAAGTCACTAACACCGACCTACATGCAATTTATCAGCTTTATAACATAACTAAAATAATAGGATACTATAGAATTGAAATGGATGATTAGACTTTAGAACAAACCTGTTAAAAACACCGTTGACACAATAAGAAAAAGAATGTTAGCCCGCAAAATTGGTCCACTGTTGGGCAAGAACCATCTCTTAGGGATAATTTATATTAGACTGTTTCCCAGCCGTTTCGGGTACGAGCTTCGTTGTCTGTTGCTTGGCCGCCACTGGGTTGGAACAGAACGATCGACTTCTCGCCGAGCAATGGACAACGAAGCTCGGCCGGGTGACGGTCTAATTTAAATCATCCCCTGAGGGGTTAGCCAGTAAGACGCCATTTTAGGAACTTCCGAACTGGCGAATGTCCGTCCATGGCTTCGGACCGTGGTGAACTACGGGAAAATAAGCTACGGTGACTCCGTGGCGTATTTCACCCGTGGCTCAAATTAAAAAAATCCTTTCTATACCTTCATCTCCTTCTTTTCGTGTGTCTCCCTACTGTTAGTGTATTCAGGTCACCCTTAGACCTCTAACTTGACCTAACGACGCTATAAGAGATAATAACCGGGACCAACTGCTTAACGTCCTTTCGAAGCACGGAGGAGCTCGAGAAAATGTCTTCTTGACACACAAATTTTCGATCCAAGTAATGGCCGCGCCAAGCGTTGCTTCTTTTCCTAAAGCCAGTAAGTAAAATGGTTCAACTTACTTGAAGACGCATATCCGTCCCTGCTTGTAAGCCGGACGGGTCTAAGTTGTAACTTAGCTATCTTATTTATTCATTTATTTAGGAAATCCAACAGCTATTACAGAAGTATAAACATATAAAATTAACGTGTATCACCACAGGCCTTAGTATGAGTTTTGATAGTTTATCGTCTCGATGAAACTGGCAAAACTCATACTAAGGGCTCAGGAAGCCAATTACAGGATCTCACGAACAAAAAATAATGTTGCTATACAATATGGGTATGAGCTTCAATACCTAACCAATAACTAACCAATTCTTACAAAGTAGTAAGTAGGTAATCAGTAAAAATACACCTAAACGTTAACAGACGTTTAGACGTTATGACCTGACTATACTATAGGTATACACCACAGAACCAGTTAAAAGTTCATGGCCTTATCCATGTCCAACCTTTTGAAAGTAACCAAAAGCTTTTAAGATTAGCAAGCACTCTTTTAAGTAGCGGAAAACAAAAGCCAAATAAAAACCGGTTACAATCCACATTTATAAATTCAGATTTTTCGCCCACCTTCTTAATTAGTTCTCGAATCGACGCAGAAATTAACTTGAGACCTCGTCCAAAATGAGCCTTCAAAGCGTGCGGTTTCATCGGCGCAAGTTGCGATTCCGCGGGAGTATCGGGATCAAAGGTAGCCCATGTTCCTCACTAAAGCCACACTATCTCTATGCAAAACATAGAAATCGGTTCGTCGATTTAGGCGTGAAAACGTAACAGAGTTTCTTTTGCATTTATAATAGTCGTAGGGATTAGCAGCGAAGTCCCGTTGGAATGTCGGGATAAAAAGTATGGGCTTATATTATTCCAGGTCTCCAGTTAGCCATACTTCGCGAACTCGCGCCTCCGGATCAGCACTCTGGCGCCTTTAGGCTACGCGAGTTCTCGAGCGAGGTAAGGGCGCCGATCCGGTGACGCGAGTTCAAACCTCGCCGCGAGTGAATTTTTGAAGATGTATTTTCCTTTAAAATATTTCTAGTGAAAATGCCTTGAGCATTAAAAAAAAGATATAAAGAAGATATACATACTTTTCCTTTAAAATATTTCAGTTTTCGTTTGTCACATCAAACCTTTCAACCTTGATGAGTTCCGGCCGAAGTATCAACTTAATTCCTGTGGGTTACTCCATTAACAACTCTTTATTAATTAATGAACGAATAAAGGCGCACTGGCGTAATATTAATTCTCATATTTCTATTTTAATTTGTCGCGTAAATAAGTGAAATTGAGTCGTTAGTGAGCTTTAACAAATGAGAATGAAAACAGTAGGTACACTAGGTATGCGATGTTTAGTACAAAGAAGGTTTTTAATCATCAGTTTTTAAGTTTTTTTAGCCTTATTAATAAACGTGGAGTAAGGTTGGAGTAATTTCACCACCTTTTGTATCTGTCTTACATAAAATCAAATCTGCAGGTCCTATAAATAATGTATACATAAACGTATAAAAACAGTAAAGTACTATGAAAACATAGACCCAGATTATCTATATCTCTATCAAGTGGACGTCGGACAACCGTGGAAAATGACTACACTATGCAGTTACATTGCTGCTGTGACGTAACGTAGTTATAGTGCCTGTTATTTTTCATTGCTGTCAGGATTCCACTGGATAGATAATCTCGGGGATGGGCAGCAGGGCAGAGCCCAGGTCACCGATGCCGATGGTTAGGACAGAAACCTTCTGCCGATACGTGCCGTATCAAGGACGACTGCCTTCTGAATCTGACCCTTGACCCAACCGTCAAGCAAGAGCCTCAGAAGGTGTTGGTCGAGGCTCTTCACTATTGAACCGTTTGCCGACACGACTATCGGAACAATACTTGTCGAATCAACGTGCCACATGGTAATCTTGTGGGCCTAGTCCAAGTACTTAATTTAGATAGATAGATCATATTTTATTCGTAATTAATTTCCTTGTCTTCAGTACTTTATTATTGTAACCTGAACCCATTGGAGGATCTTTATGTAAATTTCAATTTTCGTCTCTCATCTCTCAGGCTTTACCGTCCTTTTATTATTTTTAAACCTACCACTCTACGACGCCAAAAAGTGGCAAGCACCCAAAGACGATAATACCAGTTGACAGCTCATAGATACTCCTCACGAAAACAGAATTTTTAGTAGTACTATCGTTCAAAAACGGCCAATCACAAAAAGTCTAGGCATTGATAGGTAACACATCGGCAAATGGCAAAGAGTCTAAATATACTCGTAGATAGGTAACGCGTAACGGTAATAATTAAACTTTGCTATTGCCAATCATAAAGTTTGATTATTACGTCACCCACTATTACCTCAACCCCTGCCCTTGTAGAAAAGGTCCCTTAGTCCCTTATGGCCCCGATCCGCGACGGCCCCGTTCGAGATGGCCACGATTTTCGATATACCACGCCACTCTATCCTGACCTACCATTCCCTCTGACACAAAATATAAAAAAAATTGTAAGTACCTTCTACATTTTACACGAACCTTGTTTCTGGTGAATGAAGGTTATATTCCTTTAAATTTAGCTAGGTCACTTTTTCGCATGATGGCGTACCACCATGCGAAAAATTTACCTAGCTAAAAAATCCAATAAGATATGTTTTTTGCCAAAAACTTTTTACCCAAAAACGTTTTTGGGCGTATCTAAAAATAAAGAATTAAATACTTTATTGGCGTGGTATATCTAAAATCGTGGCCATATCGAACGGGGCCGTCGCGGATCGGGGTCATAAGGGACTATTCCGTAGAAAAATCGCGGATTGAGTAGTCAATCGGCTTTATTGTCTCTGCAGGCACCCAAGCACCCTTGAAATTTTTGACCGTTCCACGAATTGTGCAGCCACGCGTTAACATCTCGTGCGCCCTCTGTCCCTAAATGTTAATGCTTGATTTAAAATCACTTAGATAATGATCTAACTGTTGATAAAAGCTATGGAAAATGCTATAATTTTGTATTGGTATAATGATATTAATTTTTGTAGCGGGCGCTTAGAACAATAATAGTGATTTTTGTAATTCGTAATTTGTTTTATATTGGTCAAGGTAGGTATTTCTACTAGAAGTAATTTAAATAATAACTAGCTGCGCCCCGTGATTTCACCCGCGCGAGTCCCGATCCCGCTGGATTATCGGGATCAGTATACTATGTTACTTTGCATCACTTAACCTATCCCTATGCAAATTTACATCCAAAACGGTCCACAAAATAAAACTCAAATGTTATGGGTGGACAACCCTTATCACTTAGGGTATGAAAAATAGATAGTAGCCTATTCTCAGACCTAGTGAATCAACATATAAATTTAATAAAAATCGGTCAAGCCGTTTCGGAGGAATAGGCTTGTACTATGGGTAGTAGACAATTTACGGTCTAATGTAAATCATCCCTTAGTTACAGTACCTACCCGTCTGTTCGTTTTATCTTCAAGGTAGGAATAGTGAAAACATGCTTTGTCTTTTCCGTAACAAGAACTTTCAAAGTTGACAGACAGAAATAAAAATCGGAATAACTACTCCGACCTTACTCCCCTTTTATTAATAAAAGTTATAGAAACAAAGGGAACATGCATCTTCACTTCCCACTGGGCGTGATAGTGGTCAAACGTGGCCTAAAAATACCAAAACATCCTGCGTACCTCCCATTCAAAAACACCTTCAAAGTAAAGGTAATATTTCCATCAATCACATGAGGTAATAAATTATTAATGTCTAGCTGCGCCCCGCGGTTTTACCCACGTAAGTCCCTTTCCCGCGGGAATATCGGGATAAAAAGTAGCCTTTGTGTTATTCCCGGTATCCAGCTACCTATATTCCAAGTTTCGTCGCAATCAGTTCAGTAGTTTTTGCATAAAGGGTAACAAACTCACATACACATACATACTTACCAGCATACAAACTTTCGCGTAATATTAGTAAGATATTTTTCTTAATACTAGAAATAAAAGTCCAATTTCCCACCAACTCTTATTATGATGAATTATTCCTTTTGTACCGAAAATGTTGTATTATATCCCAAATATCATCGTTGCCATTTTAATGGGTTTTTTTCCTTATTTCACCGAATCGATCTAAAGTGATATGACAACTTGAAAGAAACACGCGACTTTTTCTCCAAAAATACGTCTTAGAGTGTATTTTTTGTCCATACGAAATGTTATTTTATCTTAAATCGATATTTAGGCGTAGGGGCTTAAGGAGATGGTAAATACTGTCGCCACGAAATGGTTGGCAATCTTGTTTTTATAGAAGACGATTCTCTACACAATTTCAGGCTGTATATACAAGCAGTACTTACCTAAAACGTGATTTCTAGAGGCTTATTGTATGCTACATCTTATCTTACTTCTTACTAATATAAACGCGAAAGTTTGCATGTTTGTATGTCTGCGAGTTTGTTACTCAATCACGCAAGTCTTTTTATCCTGATGACCCCGCTGGAACGGAACTTACGGTTATTTTAATAATAAGGTTATTTTAAATCCTGTGGCCTAAAAGAATATTGACCAAATACAGAAACACCACCTAAACTTTAATGGCCACTTAAATAATTTAGCTGTTTCTAAATTCAAAATTAGTATTAGATGTTTTATGTTTAAGAGCTGCTTATTTTTTTAATAGCCTTCAAATTTTAAGTAGCGTTTCAGTTTTTGGCTGTATTCTGTGCCCGTCGTAGAAAGCGACTAAAAGGCTTTGCGGTGGAACTTTAGCTTGTTACCAGTTACCACTTAGCAGCTGAAGTTGTTGCGCCAAGTGGACAAGTAGACTAGTGCAACTACGAAAAAAGCTACGTTGGATCTTGTTCTACTGCGTTTTTCTAGATGAACGTGCTGCATCTTATACCGTGTTTTGTTATCATCACTTTCCATCAGGTGAGATATTATGCTGCTTAAAAAATCAAACATAACCGAAAACGGCTGAATTTATATTGTATTACCAAAACGGACACAAAAGTATGTGACTAAATCAGCTGTTTATTTTAAGATCAAACCGGTGTGATCCAAAAAACAATTCCAAAGAAAAAACCATGATTCATTCTTCACGAGAATGTATAAAATCAGCAAATGACATAATATAATGCTAAACGAAGTTTACGGTAGTGAATTTAGAACACCTGTTGCAAGCTTATTATTATTGATCTAGCACTCCAAAAGGCTTAATAGACTCAAACTTGTTTAACTAGAAGTTGCCTCTATTAAGTGTTGAAAGATATTGAAATCCCATTCTACTAAAATTTTAAAGGTTAAAAGTTTGTGAGAGTGAGTTTTCGTTGATTCTTTAAGCCGATAGATACATAGATTTTTGTACAACATAAAATAATAACTACAAAACACATACACATAAAGTAAAGACACAGTTTAAAAGGTATTAGCTGAAGACCTGGAATAAAACGTAAGCTACTGTTTATTTCGATACCCTTACGAATCGGGTTTAAATGCCTGCAGCGTCCTGTGGTACGAGATTTTAAATTACCCCAAATGAATTGGGTCGTCTAAGAACTCTCACTTGACCTAATGACTACTCTCTCTCTCTCTGAAGTCTTTCTCTCATGGTTGAGGATCGTGGTCATCAATGGGTTGTCGCCACCGGTTCCTGTCCATCGCCTGGTTGACGGTTGTATAGAACTTGGCTACCAACCGACTACGCAACTCCTACCTAATGCAGGCAATCTGAAGAAGAGGTGGCGTGAATATGTCCATAGTCTGCTTAACTGTCCCTAGCCAGCTAACCTGTTACCCTCGAGACAAACGTCGATGCCGAAGTGGCCCCGTGGCTGAGTCTCTAGTTTGGTCGGTCCATCGTGTTGGTGGTTCGAATGCGTTTTCCCTCTGTATTTTCAACCACGATGAGTTTTTCCAAATTCTCATCTCCCTTTCGTACAATGTGGCCGAAGTAGTAGTAGAAGTAAATAAAATCCGAAAGCAAGGTACAGCTCGCCGAAGCACGAAGATTGATGCACGCACGAATGTTTTTTGCCACATAACATAAACATACCCACGATTATCCCATCCCCAACCCATCTATTCAAGGATATTAAATGCTGTGATTGTGTCTTGTACCACGAACTCATTTACCTACCTGGCTGTATGTATGCACTGCTTTGTTTGTGAACGTCAAAAACATTGCGTCTATTAGAAACTGTAGTTAGTGTAGGTTGTAATTGCCAATGTTAGTGCCTTGTTATTAGAACTGACTTGAAGACTCCAATATTGCGGAGACATACTTAGTAAAATTAAACACTTTATTTATCCGGGTTAATCGCGTTTTTATTCATTGTTCCAAACGAACCGAGCTTTCGCCAACTTTACAGTTAGCTTTATCAAGGCTGTAAAGTTGGCGAAAGCTCGGTTCGTTTGGAAAAATGAACAAAAACGGATAAATAAAGTGTTTTATTATGCAAAATCGCGAAAACCATAGAAGAAATTATACTTAGTAAAGATTTGAATAGTAAGTACAGAATTGAGGTTACAATTGAGTTCTATTTAGTAAATTTTATCCAAGGTTTTTGCGATTTTGCATAATAAAACACAATATAACTAAATTCAAAGCAGTACAGATGCAGCAGCTGCTGCTGCTTGCAGCTGTATTTAGTGGTTTATAGCTAAATGTAAAGTTAGCGAAAGCTTGGTACTTTTGTAGCAATGCGGTTATTAAATAAAACGCAAGTAAAACCGGTTAATATTGTGTTTTCTATATAGTTCTTCATAGTTTTCTTCTTGGTTCTATTCCTACTAAACGGGACCTACGTGTTCTTGTTTCATTTTCTTCCATATGCCGTCATCTAATGAGATGACGGCATATTTAAGAAAAAGTGGCAAGAACAAGTTAATTTTTTTTAATTTATTTACAATCCACTCAACTTTGCATTATTTATTACTAGCTTTAGCGGTTTTACCCGCGTATTACCCGTTCCCGTGGTAATATCGGGATATAAAGTAGCCTATGTGTTATTCCCAGTATCCAGCTACCTATATTCCAAGTTTCATCGCAATCGGTTCAATAGTTTTTGCGTGAAAGGGTAACAAAGTCACATACATTCATAAATAAGAACTTTCACGTTTATAATATTAGTAAGAAATAGGTATTATATAGATAGCTGGGGACCTGGAATAACACAGATCCCGATATTCCCGCGGGATCGGGACCTACGCGGGTGAAACCGTGGGGTGCAGCTAGTATTCTATAAATAAGTATGTACCTATCACAATATGGAGTATGATGGATGAATAACCGGAATGAGCTAGGGAAAAATATCCGTAATCCCAAAATCCTAATTCTGTTTGACATAACAGATATTTTATCTCTACTAATAATATTTTAAAGTGTGAAGTTTGTACGTTTAAGGGACGATTTATATTAGACCCCGAATTGAAAAAATCGTTTTGTGTTTGATAGTCCATTAATTGAGAAAGGTTTATAGGCTACTTATGATTCCGATATTCCCGCTTACGCATGTGAAACCGCGGGCGCTGCTAGTATATTTATAAAGGTACTTTTCACCCATGTAAGTCCCGATTCTATGAGAATATCGAGATAAAAAGGTCTTATGTGTTAATCCAGATCTCCAACTATCTGCATACTAAGTTTCATTGTAATCGGTTCCGTAGTTTTTGCGTGAAGGAGTAAGAAACATACTTGTTTACACACTTACACCCATCAACTTTATAATGTTCTCAGTAGGATTTAATCGTCTTAAGTAAAAAGTAGGCTATTTTTAACCAACTTTAAAAAAGTATGGAATTATCATTTTGTCATTTTGCCGTATTATTCGGATACTTTCACCGAATGGATAGTTTTCTTTTAGGCAGCTTGTTACACCTCATCGTTTCGCTTCCCATCAGGTGGGATGAGGTCAAATGCCAGCTTATCCAATGATTTATGCACGAGGGAAACAGTGTGACATGGCTAGCACGACCATATTTGTCTTTGTCCCAAGTTGGGAAGACGGAAATGTAAAATTTATTTAGTACGCAGCTCTTCTGAAATCTTCAGTAGGGTAATATATCAAAACTACTCGTCTCCTGGAATTTTCTGTAAAATGTGAGAACAAAATCCGACCGGTCTTCCAAAGGACTTGCACCAGTCTACATTTCGGACCACGAACGAAATGCTTTTTGAATTAACGGCCTCTGTGGCGCGTCGGGCGAACGCCACTGCAATGCAGAAAGTTGCGGGTTCGATTCCTGCCGGGTGCAAATATTTATGCTTAAAAATAAATATTTGTATCTGGTCCGGGTCTTTCTATATATAATATGTATGTATTTATAAAAAAATATATATATAATATGTAGTATATCCGTTGTCTAGTACCCATAGTACAAGCCTAGAGCTTAATTTGGGGCTAGATTGCGCTGTGTGTAATGTCGTGCAATATTTACTTTTATTTTTATTGGGGTCTTTCGCATTGCACGAACCTAATCATATTAGGCTGAAACTTCGCTGTTTTCAATTTAAAAAAAATCATATCGTTGAGATGGATTGTGTTTTTACATCAATTAGGTATGTAATTAGGTCATTTAATTTTAATAGGTACTTATCATTTATTTTCACCATTAGTTCCCCAGACGACCGACGCTTGGTAAGCTTCAGTTGAATATGACCTATATTTGCATCCGTTCTGCACTAGCGACCTACATTTGAGAAAATGTCTTTTTAAATAAATATTTGCAAGGAAAACGTGTTTGCGGGGAGTAGGGCTATCAACAACATCTCGGATTTTATGTACGGTGTAGAAAGTGATAAGTGGGTAGTTTAATATTAAATATATCGAGGGAAAACCGAGGTTAAATACGAGTTCCTACCTATATCCATTCAGATTGAATTTACTACTGGGTTTTTACTACACCCGGATTTTATTTTACTAAATATGCGAGTCAAGCAACGCCTGGCGCGGTAAATTTTTGGATACTTAGTGTATTTATGGCACCGGAAAATAACAAGAACAGTCCAAGAACCAATCAAAGCGCACTTGACGCTCACTTATTATTTTACGCATGAGATCGGTAAGTTTATTTATAAATTTACGAAAATGTTCTCGTAAAACAACTTATCTCTCGTTTATATTCCTTAAAAAAGTTTATAAATTTCCTAGGAAATTTATAAATTTACGTTTCTTATTAATAATAATAATAATAAGCCCGCAGGGCACCTTGAGGCGAGGTGTCGGGGAGTAGCGACCCCGCGGCTTCCCGAGTGCTCCAGGGGGAAGTCACCGTTCCTCACCTCCGGCTTGCCTTAGTTGGCTGGTCGGAGTGAACACTGACGAGGAAGCGGTCCCCCGCCTCTGGCTTGCCTTCACCGGCCGGTCAGAGTGGAGTCGCGAGAGCAGAAATGCTCGAAGGATGGACGCCTCACGTCAGTGATGAGTTGGCCCGCTCCACAGGATCTCGACCTAGGATGGTTTAAAATCCAGTGAGGTCCCTCCATCCTTCAGCCTCTCACGCCCCTGTTGCCCCCTGGCTGTAATTTGCTCGGCTTATTTAGGGTGGCCCAGTTTGTGAGTTGGCGAGTCTCCGTCTGCCATTTTTACGTGTTTTTAACATTGTTACGGCAGGCGCCATATTCCCCATAGTTCCCCCCAGTACCCGATCCACTACCAACCCATTTCCATAGCCCAAGTAGTTTTCACCCGTAGTTTATTCATAGTTCTATCCGACCCGGGGGTTGTCCTTGGCTGCATTTTATAGTGCAGACAGGGATAATTGCCGGTTTGGTGTCCATCACATATTTTAAAATTAAAATGTTACTAAAACGGGCCTCTACGTGTTGGCTTCGGCCCCACGCACGCCTTCCAAAGGTCCGGGTGCTCCATAGCCCCGAGAATCCAAAATGGTAACAACAAATAATAATAATAATAATATTCATTTATTACTTTACGGTAACACGTTACGGTTTCCGGTCGTCGTCGGATCATCCTGTATAAACAGGATGATCCGACGACGACCATTTAAGCTGAAAGCTGGTTGTTCTAGACGTCTAGGCGAACAACTTTTGTTCTACAACTCATCAACAACAACGACGTTCGAATTTTAGTGAACTTTATTAAAGATGTGTTAGTAAATTTTTGAATACTTAACCTGTGGAACGTATGAAACTCAAACGTCTGGTCCGATATAAAAAGCTTCACTATCAGGCGGCCTTTCACCTTCCAGTCTTGAGACCAGGGACGTCTGAGAACCGTGGAAAATAACAGGCACTATGCAGTACATTGCTGCTTTGACGTAACGTGGTTATTACCGGTAATTACCTCAAAGCAGCAATGTTGTTGCGGACTGTAACTTGAATTAGTATAGAGGTGCTGTGCTTGAAAAGAAGTAGAACGTTTTTAAGTTTAGTTGAATATAGTTTTATTTTCCAACTTATAACAAATGCGGCCATCGATGCCGATGAGTAAATTCAAAGAGAGTGTTGCCACCATAGACATAACAAAATTAACATTTTTTGTAGCAAAAATGTTGCCAACTTATTCTACTTTTAGTTGACATTTTTATGTTGTTAACAATGTAGTCAGACATCCACTGGATAGATGATCTGCTGTGATATCATCTAATTAGCATCCACCGCCAGTAGTTGCTAAGTTGCAGTACATTGCTGCTTTGACGTAACGTGGTTGTTACCGGTTATTACTTTAAAGCAGCAATGTAGAATACGAAATATGTTTTTGACGGCAAATAGCAACTAGCGGTGGATGCTAATTAGATGATACCACAGCTGAGGGCAGTTCTATGCCGCCGGCCTTGTGTCTAGTTGTGTTTAGAATTAGAACTAATAAATATTCCTCACGTAATAGGTACCTAACCAATACAATTGTCAAGAAAGCCACAACAATGGTAAATCGTAGGTCCGAATTGTCTCCTCACCTTATTTGCAACTGCGATTAATCATCGACTTACGATTTACGTGAGGGGAATGGTAATTTTACCGTAGATTTATGTATTAGATTCTATGGGCACAATGATTAATGAAAGTAGTAGGTTAGTATCTATTTAAAGCTCTTCAGAATTTGAGCAAGTTTTTGAAAGAAAGAAAGGAAATAATTCTATAAATAAAAGTCGTAAGTATGATTTTTTTCTATAGTAGGCAGGTAGCATATCTTACTAATATTAGGGGTTAAAGTATGAAATTGCCGATTTGTACTGAAAATCTTAATTGTTTATTTTTTAAATTTTTAACAAATTTATTTAATCAAAATAGTTGCCATTATTATCTATACATTGCTGCCATCTAATGGGAAGGTTATTAATGCCTTTGCGATAGAACTCCGTCGATCTAGACTGCACAAACTGTGTGAAAGCATTTTGTACTGCCTCCTGGGAAGAAAACTTCTTGTCACGTAGATAATTGTCCAAATCACGAAAAAAATGGTAGTCCGTTGGAGCAAGGTCTGGTGAATACGGAGGATGACGAATGGTTTCTAAGTGCAGTTCTTGAAGGGTCAAAATGGTTTCTCGTGCTGTGTGAGGTCTCGCGTCGTCGTGGAGCAATAATGGTGAAGATCTATTCATGAGTCGGGGCTGTTTTACTGCTAGTTTTGTCAACATGGTTCGGAGTTCGGCACAATAGACATCTGCCGTAATTGCTTGACCAGATCGAAGAAAACTATAGTGAATAACACCATGCTGAGACCACCAAACAGTTACCATTACCTTTTTATTGGTAAGTTTTGCTTTAGGACACTGTTGTGGCATTTGACCTGGGGTCAGCCATTGCATTTTTCTTTTCCGGTTATCATAAAGAATCCAATTTTCATCACATGTTACAATTCGATCCAATATTCCTTCATTTCTGTACCGGTTCAACAAGGCAACACAAGTTTCAACACGCGTTTCTTTCTGCAGATCAGTCAAATCATGAGGCACCCATTTTTCGTATTTTTTTATTTTATTGATTTGACGCAAGTGAGTCAATAAAGTGGGTAAGGTAACGTTAAACCATGCCGCTAATTCCTGGGTAGTTTGACTAGGATCGGCTTCCACTATCTCTCTTAATTCATCGTTATTCACCTGTGTGGGCGGTCTTCCTCGTGGCTCGTTCTTTAAGTCGAAATTTCCATCACGAAAGCGTTTAAACCAAAATCGCACGGTGCGTTCATTAGTAGACCCCTCTCCAAACGCAGCATTGATATTGCGGGCTGTTTCTGCCGCGTTAGTTCCGCGTCGGAACTCGTATTCAAAAATCACTCGAATTTTCGCAGTATCCATCTTTCTTGTCTAAATTGAATAACAAAAACAATTGAAAGTCGATATTCAAATGTTTCACATTTTTTAAAAAAAGAACATCACAAAACCATTTGAAAAAAGTTTCATTCGAAAACCTCAAACCATGAAGATTCTATGTCAATTCAAAGAACCTATTGCAATAAAACGGCAATTTCATACTTTAACCCCTATTATTATAAACGCGAAAGTTTTTATTCATGTATGTGAGGTTGTTACTCTTTCACGCAAAAACAACTGGACCGATTGCGGTGAAACTTGGAATATAGGTAGCTGGATACCGGGAATAACACATTGGCTACTTTTTATCCTGATATTTCCGTGGGAGGGGGTTTACGCGGGTTGAACCGCGGGGCGCAGCTAGTATTATTTAATTATAAGTCGTGAGTATGAATTTTTTAATGGTAGGCAGGCAGCATATTTTGTATAAATATTACTACCAACTTCACAATGAGAAACATGAACAAGCAAGTGATCTTTTTTTCCTAAAGGTTCTTTTTTTAACTTTTGGGCTACGAAACCTTAAAAATAAACAATTAAGGGCTGATCTTTCAAATCCCTAGATAGAGATTATCTGGACAAATACAATGTAACACCACCGAATGAAAATGTCTTTATGACGTTTAAAAAGAAAATAAATCTAAATTTAGAAGATCAAAATTTGAAGGCTTTAATATTTGATTAGGTTCGAACTTATTCGACAGATGTCTTTTATCCGTGGAATAAAAAACCGGCTCTAAAAAGAATATCCAAGAATTTAATTATACTCGAACAAAAATAATGTGAAACCATTATCACGCATCACAACACTACTCTGATACTCATTTCTACGGTACATTAAAACAACCGAAAATCCAATAACCGAAGATTTAACCCATCAATCGTCCCTGTTCAGAAATAACCACACATCTTCGGATGACGTTGTAAATCAGTAACGTTTGGTATGCTGGTAGTGAACAGTGAAACTGCTTACATATTAGGAATGCAAGTAAAAGTATTGAAACGCTGTAGTGTGACTGTAAAGTTAGGTTTTTGGGGGATATTTTTCTTTCACAATGTACAGTCAGCGTCAAAAGTCGATGGACCACCAAAAACAAAATAAAATTCAATATCAAGCATCGGAAGTTCTATGACTACATTTAGATTTTCAATGTCGCTGTACTTCATAATCGTAGGGTGGAAAAGGATAACAGAAAACAAAAAAAAAATGGCAGTAATTAGTAACAAGAGATTTAAGCCATCAACCGTTACCGTTCAGAAGTAACCACACAACCTCGGGTGTCGTTGTAAATCAATGGCACTACAAGTAAAAGTGTTAAGACGATTTAGTGTGGTTGTGAGTTTAGGTGTTAGGGGGATATTTTTCTTTTACGATGAGACGAATCGATTGTGTTAGAAGAAGTAGAGGTGTTACCTTTACCTTATACTTTTTTTTCTTAAAAACAGATGATAATAAAAAAAACGACTTCGAATACTGTGAAAAAAACCCCTGAAGCCTGGCAGATAAACAAGAACAAGAACTTACGTAAAACTGCAAGACCACCATTTCAGGTGTTTTTTATTTTATTTTAAATGCTTTTTTTGACGTCCGAGTTTAATTTTTCGAAAATGCATTATTGTCCTGTCGGGTGAAAAATTTAGAAAAGCATTGTATCAAAAAATCTGATGCATATTGTTGATTTAAAATATTTTTAATTTAGAATAATTATCTCCAAATTTCTAAATCCATAGTCATCCTACAAACAACGGATTACATTAAAATAATATTGCGATTCATGATTACGGTACCATTTTCGCTTCACTTTCAATTCATTATGCGCATACATCTCGTAAACATGGCACTTGTAACAGTGTCGATATGTCTATCTTAAGGGGTATAGATGAAGTAAGCTGAAAATGTCTTCGAATTTATCGAGTATTAATCATTATTTTATTACGCAATGTTTTTGAATATGAAATGCCACACTAAAATCAATACACCTAAGACGTAGCCAAATGATCATAATCATCATCATCATCAGCCTGTCATGCATGTGCATTTAATGTTGTACAAGTACAATCTAAAGGAAATAAACTTTTTTTTTTTTTTTTTATTTGTCTCCTACATTTTGGGATAGTTTCTCGACAAAAACGTCTTTATCATCATCATCATCAGCCAGTTGCAGTCCACTGCTGAACATAGGCCTCTCCAATTGCACGCCACCTAGACCTATTTTCGGCTTCTCGCATCCAGTCTGCGCCTGCCAAGAAAAACTTCTACTGTTTCGAAGTTTGTTTAGCACATTTTAGACTTTTTTTTTGTCCAAAATGTGCTAATGCTTAAACTGAACACTCTATTTCATGTTTGTTCAATAGTTAATTAAGCGTTGAACTATCGGTAGGTGGTTAGTTGTCTAAGGGCCGATTTTTCAAATCCTTAGATAGTTTTCTGACAAATAAAATGTAACACCACCTAATAATAATAAATAATAAATAAATAAATAAATTATGTGACCAACACACAGCGCCATCTAGCCCCATGGTAAGCTGCTAAGCTTGTGTTACGGTGACTGGACAACGGATATACTACTTATATTTATTTTTCTTTTGTAAATACATACATATTATACATAGAAATACGCCCATACCAGATACAAATATTTATTTTTAAGCATAAATATTTGCACCCAGCGGGAATCGAACCCGCAACCTTCTGCATTGCAGCCAAGCGTTCGCCCGACGCGCCACAGAGGTCGTCATGACTTGTCCCAATGTCTAAACTATCTTTGGGCCCAGTTGACTACTATCAAGTGTCATATACTACGGGTCAAGTGGTTTCTGGTCCCAGTTTGGGGGGGGGGGGGGACTTCACCCCTAACCCATCTTTTATCCGTAGAATGAAAAATCGGCTCTTAATGAGGTCGTCTGAAACTTTTCAATTGACACTTTGTTCGCGGGCACCGTTTTAGTTTCCATTAGAAAACTTCTCGAAATGGGAAATGTTATAGAAAGTCTTTTTAAGTTCTCCAATAAAAGAAAAAAAATATTGTTTTCTCGGTTTTAATAGCATTTTGTTTTCAGGGCGCTTCGGTTATTTTGCATTAGCCATGGTCACGAATACAATTCACAAACTTTTGTCTGGGCACCTTTGTACAAATGAAAAGTCTCAAACGAGTCTTGGTCCTTTTTTTTTTTCGAAAATCTTACTTACTAATATTATAAACGCGATAGTTTGTATGTTTGTGACTTTGTTACGCTTTTACGGAAAAAGTACTGAGCCGATTGCAATAACACTTGGAATATGGTAGTTGGAGACTTGGAATAATACACAGGCTACTTTTTATCCCGATATCCCACGGAAAAGGGACTTAAGCAGGTAAAACCGCGGGGCGCAGCTAGTATTTTAATATAGGGGAACTTAAAATCATGTATATGGTTCTTGGCATAGTCAACGGCCGCCATCTTGCCTCCTGTTAATACGTCCTTTGGGAAATTTCACTAAGTTATTTGACATTTTAGTGATTTCTTACAAAATCATCCTACAATTGCTCAACCAACAAATTAAAAAAAAAAGGGCTAATGATAATTGAGACAATTGTAAAATTGCTGTCATTTAAGTTACATACAATAACCATAGTGCTACATATTTATCTATATTGCTCCAAGAAACATTTTCATATTACAACAAATGGAACAAACAACATCCCCAATATCTCGGTTATACCTACTACTAAATTAGTTAACCCTACTCTAACCTTTTTATTCGGAAAAGGCATACGTTTTAGGGATGATTTATATTAGACCGTCACGAGCACGAGCTTCGTTGTCCATTGCTCGGCGAGCAGTCGATCGGTCTGTTGCAACCGAGTGGTGGCCGAGCAATGGACAACGAAGCTCGGACCCTGCCCGCACTCGGTGACCGTCTAACATAAATCATCCCATCTATTATCACATTCATTTTTTTATTATAAAATATGTATGTAGTCTGTCACTTACTTTGTAAGATATATATTTATGGGCCTTTGTAGCCTGAAAAAAAATGAAAGTTATAGTCATCTATGCAAAAAAAAATGCGTAGCACCAGCGATGTTTTGATAAAACTAGTGTCGACCAACTTTTTTGTGAAGCTGACTATAACTTTCGCGACGCTAGTTCCGTAATGAAAACAGGGCTTTAGGGACTCTTTTGCAACCGACCCATCGACTGCTCGCCGAGCAATGGACAACGAAGGTCGGACCCGGCCCGCGCTCGTGACGGTCTAATATAAATCATCTTTTAGGGCTTATAAGTTTTCTTTCTTTCACTATTCTGCGGCTCTCCGTACCCGGAATGTCTACATATTAAAGTAATCGGCTGAAAATCAGTTCGCTGCACGTAGGTTTAGGTTTAAAGAATTTTATTATCGACAAAGACACAAGTGTCACTTATGTGATATGATAACAATAACTTAAACTTAATGTAGGTACTTATGAAACATTCATCGTTCGCTAATTTAAATCTTGAGTAGCTTGGTAGGTTATAATTAATTCGTAAGCAAAAATGTCAGTGGGTAGATACAGAAAAAAGTTTGTTACGACAATTCGTGTACGTCTTGATGTGTAACGCTTAATGCTGAGACGATTTCCTTTTTGTAGCCACACTAGTTAATCTACGTGTACAACGTACTAGTTAATAAGCTGGGTGTGTTTTTTTTTGTGTTGTTACAATTACAAATAAACGTTTTCTCATTTCATTTCATTTTCATAATAGGGGCTCTGTTGCAACAGATCGATCGACCGCCGAGCAATTGACAACGAACCTCGGACCCGGCCCGCGCCCGTTGTGGTCAAATATAAATAATTCCTTACATTGACAAATAGAATAACATGTCAGCGTCCCAACGGCAACGGCCTACATTTCTCGATTGCGATGTTTGTTCTGCAGTGGTGTCCCATTTCGTAAGACCGGTTTAGCCCTGAGGTTTACCATATAATGTAGACGACATTTATTATAATAAGAACAGTGTTGGTCAAGTGGTGGGTAGATTAGATACCCCAACCCTAACTATTATAACACAAACAGGGGGGGACAAATAGGAGTAACAGACTTCTCATTTGCCCCTTTAATCAGCTTTCAAAGGAGACAGTCGCCACGAATTGTCACCCCGGGGGTGACAATTGTCCCAGCTGTCCCCCCTCGGGACAGAGCTAGAGGGGACAACTGGGAATAATCGATTCCGAAGGACGTAGGAGTCCCGGCCGACCAATTATCTTTTCTTTAAGAGATATGTGCGCTGTCCTCCTGGAAAACATCGCGAGGAAACTGCGTATATAAATCACGTGCGTTGGTCACATTATGTAGCTGGCCACGTACGAAAAACTTCCTGCAGTTTTTTTAACCTTTTTCATCCTTCATGTTTCATTTGCAACTGTCTTTTATAAAAGACAATGTATTGATATGACTGTAATGCTTTTTTTTAGGGTTTCGTACTCAAATTATATAAAACGGGACCATTATACTAAGATTCCACTTTCCATCTGTCTGTCACTAGGCTGTATAAACGTCAAAAACATTGTTAAGTTTTTTGTAACGTTCTGTTACAAGGGGGCTGTTTACATATAGACAGTTGTCTTATGATTTCATATCTACTGTTAAGGTTAAAATCAACGCTTAAACGGCAAATGTGACGTCACAAGACTTGCCCCCAATGCAACCACGAACGCCTTGCACAGGTAAATCACTGAAAAGTGATCCTGTAGATGGCGTCTCAAAATAGTAGACAGGGGAAACATTCATATTCGTAAAGTTCGCCGCTCAAGATGGGAACTCGTGTGGCCTAGTTGGTTAAGGCGCTGCGATACTGACGCAGAAATGCAAGTCCAAATCTCGGCGCGAGTGAATTTTTGAAGGTGAATTTTTCCTTCAAAATATTTCTAGTAGATATGCCTTGAGCTATACAAACAAATTACGAAATACGAACGCCTTAATTGAGAACAGAACTGATTAGAATTTTACTACTAACTGGTTGGATTGTCCGTAGTACAGATTCGCAGTCGATAGCGGTTTGAAAGAATAGTGTGTCGGATAATACCGGAAAGTTGAATTAAATGGTGTATAAGGTTTACTCGAAACGCTCGGCCTGCTCAAATAATCAATTCGAACCTATCCGCAGCAGATGAAACTTTTAATTGGGTTTTTTATTGTCTCAGTTCTAGCCACAGGGTTCTAGGTGCTAGCAGACCGAATATTATCGATTGCCTACCTTTCGAGTATAACTGGTGCGCAGTTCCTTGGCATAGAAGAGCTGCAAATTAAACATTTGCTTTCAAATATGTCGGCCGACAAAATAGTTCATAGTCTACTCTGCTCGTCAGGTCATAGGTTTTCTTTTGTTCCAACCCGCGTTTTTAAACGAACTCCCATTTTGTCTGACCCCATTCTGAAAATTGGTTAGTTGGAAATTTTATTTTGAATCTGGGTTACGGCTGGGATTTTCATGGGATCCTTCTTTAATACCTTATGGCTTAATGGAATTTAGTATCTGTGCGTATTATTGAGAAGGCATATATTTTTTAATTTAAATATTGTATTTAGGGATCTTATTCTCAGCTCTAAATTGAAAGCGTTACATTGTGCACTATAGATTTTTAGTTAAACAATTTCTAAATAAAAAAAATTTTTTGTTTGGAAATATTTAGAATGTTTTTCATTCCAAACAACAAAAATATTTTTTATACTTAATAAATGTTATTATGTATTAGTAAGTTATGTAAACTTATGTAATTTTAACCATGACCAATTTTAACAAGGCAAACAATTGAAATGCCGCGCCTAATCAGCAGTCCTGCTTGAGAAAGAATTCCATGAAGTTTTTTTTTTGGTTTAATGGCTTTAGGTGATAACAAAATTCAATGAGTTATTTAGAGCTAAAAGTAAGACCCCCAGGGAAGAGTAAATAAATAGGAACTTACGCGAGTGAAGCCACGGGCCAGAGCTGTACGTTGATGTTAGGACAATCCGGTTATTTGATAACTTTATGAATTTGTAAGTTGAAGTAGCGACATCTAACGTAATAAAGTGTAAATATTGACAATAAAGCAGCTGTATTATCTGCGCGTGAGTTGTTGACGTTTTAGTTTAACCACGATTGTGCAGATGGCGTTAGCTTATCACATTTTTACTGTTGTCATTTAGTTGACCGATAGAAATAAATTGTTTATTTACTTATTTACCTACTAAGCTCATGTGCTCATGTACCGATTATAAGCTCATGTGCTGACGGTTATACCTACGGACGTCTTACCGACACGGTTCCAACGGAAGACCAGCGCTTGTCGAATGACTAGCATTTATGCTGAGTTGAGGGCTGTTTCGCAACAATTTGTTATGTTTAATGTTTGTGTATATTATTATTTTTTTGTATTGTTTTGGTGTTTGTTGTTGCGAATAAACAGTTATTCTATTCTATTCTATTCTACTTGTCTTTATTGATACGACTATATTTAAATTGGAAACATAATAATTTACAAATACAAACATAAGTACAAAAATAAGGGCTTTATATTGCTTACTTCTTAATATTACGTTTTTTTTACTATCTTCTAAAATATTTAGCCATAAGATTATTTTTAAACCGATTGACCTCAAAAAAGGAGAAGGTTCTCAGTTCGGCTATTTTATTTAAAAATGTTAAGCACTTTTTATTATTAAAAATTTCATACTTTCGCTAATAGTTAACCTGCCATATTATTATTTACTAGCTGCTCCCCGCGGTTTTACCCGCGTAAGTCCCGTTCCCGCGGTAATATGGCCTATGTTTTATTCCCGGTATCCAACTACTTATATTCCAAGTTTCATCGCAATCAGTTCAGTAGTTTTTGCGTGATTGAGTAACAAACATCCAAACACAAACACTTTCACATTTATAATATTAGCAGGATAACACACCTTTGGGTATGTACACCTATTTAATTTTATATCAAACTGTAAAGCTTGTAACACAAGAGCTTGTTACTTTAGTTGGACCCTCAAAGGTAACTGGATTAAGCATGGCTCTGAATAACCTGAGTTTGTTAATTTAGACACGTAGATAACCATTCCTTTTCGTATTGAATATGTGTGAAATATTCATTTTGTTACTACACTGTTTTTGTGGCTGTTATTTAATAGAAATATTATTATTTCGTAAATTTGTTTTTATTGCTCAAGGCATATTTACTAGAAATATTTTTAAAGGAAAAATTCATCTTCAAAAATTCACTTGCGGCGAGATTTGAACTCGCGTCCCTGGACTTCGGAGTTCGCAAGTTCCCTAACCTAAATAGTTCGGGAACTTGCGTGGCCGAGCGGTATAGGCACTGGAATATTGATCCAGGGACGCGAGTTCAAATCTCGCCGCAAGTGAATACTTGAAGATGAATTTTTCCTTTAAAAATATTTCTAGAAATATTATTTTTTTAAAATTCACTCGTTGTGGAGTACACTTAATATTTCTAGTAGATATATATGAGCCTTGAGCAATAAAAACAAATAACGAAATTTGTTGTTTTTAACATTGTTGAAAATTCCAACATTGATTAATTTTTAATCATGTTTAAAAAAAATATTTTTGTAATCAGGTAGAAAAGAACTAAAGATTTGCATCTCGTGAATCCGGAGCCAAGAAGAAAAAAAGAACTAAAGAAAGATTTGAAGGTTTTTCAGGACGTAAAAACCAAAAATGATAAAGCTCTAACGCATCATAAGTTCCACTCATAACAGTAAAAAAAAACAAAGAATAAAAACAATCTTCAATCTATTCAATCTATAATTATAATAAAGGACAAAAAGTCTGTACTTAGAAGCAAATTAAAAAAAAGTTGCTTAGAAAACCTCAACCTATTTAATCTATACTTATAACAAAGGAAGAGAGGACAAAAATTCTGTACTCAGAAGTAATTTAAAAAAAAAGTTTTCTAGAGGGCTTAGAAAAAGTAGTAGAACAAAGTTATATAATTTTTAAAATTCATGTCTGTCTTTTTCTCTGTTTATCTGTCGGTTCCTTATACAATTAAAACTACTTATCCGATTGAAATCTGATTTTTAATATTAGATAGTTCTATTTACGAGGAAGGTTGTGGTATACTTTGCATCCAAATCCCATTAGTAGAACCCGAGTAATGAACGAAAAAGTGCAACCGTTCGAGAACCGCTCGGCCGCCCGCGCCCTGTGATAACGCGTTTTTACTTCTGCGGGTGAAACCGCGGGGCGCAGCTGGTATAAACTAAGTATCATCATCATCATCATCATCAGCCTGTTGCAGTCCACTGCTGGACATAGGCCTCTCCAATTGCACGCAACCTAGATCTATTTTCGGCTTCTTGCATACAGTTTAGACTAAGTACAAACTAAGTAAGTATACTAAAAATAATGTAACAAAATGAGAAAACTATAACAATAGTCGATAAGTAATAAAACCGAGGTCGACCATGACAAAACATTATCCACTCGAGTGTAAGCAGGAACTATGTTAAAACGTCTCGTTCTTAGAAAACAACGGATAAAACAAACTTAGGGACTTTCTTCATGCTTGGATTTTCTGCAGTGACTGAAGTTTCCTTACTTGTAGTAATTGACCGAACGAGCGAAGCGAATGAGGTCCAGTGTAGACGGGCCTGGCGCTTGTATCTTTGTATGTTTGTATGTTTGTTCGACGATAACTTGAGTATCGTAGCTCCGATCTTCATGAATTTTGGTATGCGCGTAGTTTAGGTCAGTAAAATTCGGATCGGTAGGGGGGTTGGGGAGATAGGGGGTCGTGAGGTCTCAGTTCGGGGCGAACTCCTTGTCTTACTTAATATTATAAACGCGAAAGTTTGCATGCATGTATGTAAGACTGTGAGCTTGTTACTCAATCACGCAAAAACTACTGAATTGATTGCGAAAACTACTGAAATTGGAACATAGGTAGCTGGAGTCCCGCGAGAGGCGCAGCTAGTTTGTATATATAACTAGCTGCGCCCCGCGGTTTTACCCGCGTAAGTCCCGTTCCCGCGAGAATATCGGAATAAAAAGTAGCCTATGTTTTATTCCCGGTATCCAGCTACCTATATTCCAAGTTTCATCGCAATCGGTTCAGTAGTTTTTGCGTGATTGAGTAACAAACATCTAAACATCCAAATACATACACTTTCACATAGGATTATGGTATACTAGCTGCGCACTGCGATTTCAATTAAGCGTAGTAAGCGTAATTAAGCGTAGTAAGAAATAAGATTTTTCTATTTTGTTTAATTCTCCATAATTCAGAAGATAAATGTTTATAGGTAAGTTATGATTAAAACTGAAATTACACACAAAACAAATACTAATAAAAAAACACATTAAAATATAAAAACTAAATCTAAAATAGCTATAATAGATCAACATAGACACTAACGAAATTACACTTATAACTTATTTTTCGAACAAGGGTAATTCTAACAATGATTTGCGAACTTTTCAGGGGTTACCTACCCATAAATGAAAAATTGCACCAAATGACTGCCTCTACCCTATTTTTGTCGACTAGTCACGCCAAATTGTCATTAACACACTGTTACAAAAGTAAAAATATTTGAAATCAAATAATTTTCGGAAATAATTTACCCGTACTTCCCCCAATTGCCCTGATTAAATTTGAGTTTACAAAGAAAGAAGCAATATTGTTTACGGTTTTGTGTGCAGCGAGTAAGTGGAGCGCCCGTACAAGAACCGTGATATATTTAAAAAAAAATGGTACGGAACCTTACGTGAACAAGTCCGACTATTTTTTTTTGCTTTTACTTTTATAGAATGTAAGAAGGTAGTTAATAACTTTAAGTACAATGCTTCTTCATTATCTCCCGAGTGTAAAACACTGTCTTACAGCCATCAGCTTAATACATTTTCTTACACTTCGCTAACCAACTGATTTATTGTTTCAGATGTTCCGGAAAACCTTCGAGATGGAACCTTGAAATCTAACGCCCATCCCTAAAACACCGCGTTTGACGTAACAAAATGCCGTTCTTAGTTTGAAATGTGTAGTTGTGATTGGTGTAGCGTAGTGAATAGTGATGTGTATGTGTAACGTTGGGTATCGATAGTCGATATGGCGACGATGGATCTGACGAATGAGGTGGTCCGCTTGCGGGCCGAGCTCGAAAAGGTTGCGCAGGAGAGGGACATGCTGCTGTGTGAGGTGTCCAATTTAAGGAGGGAACTGGAGTTGAGCGAGTTGAAGAACTTGCATGATGACGGGTAAGTTTTTAAATAGAATAATTTTAGTAGTTAGGTACTTATGATGTTCCGTTAGCCATGTTGATCGCTGCTAATGAGCTAAGGCTAAGACATACTGACTAGACTGGAAGGGTGGGTGGTATAGGTGCTGGGCAAGCCTACTCCACATAACAACGTCCCGAGCACTACAGCGCCAAAGAAGCATAGATAAAAAATTGCTTGTGCTTTATATAAATCATCTAAATTTAATTGAAAAAGTCCTAGTCACAAGATCGGAAAAATATTCGTTGACGTCATTAAAAGTACTGATTTTCAAGTCCCACAGGAAGCATTCAATTGTGGAACAAAACCATTTTTTTTTTCTAAATACAAATTTTCCCCGCAGTGATTTTATTTTGCAGACGAAAAACAAAATCGTAGTCTATTTCCTGTATAGGTAAAAAATTCTGAAAGATATCTTTGATTTTGACAGTAAACTATTTAAAAAGGCTTTTTTAGATTTTGGAAAAAACCGTTACCAAGAATTAAAACTGTTTATTTTTACAAAAAATTATACTATAAATACAGAAAACTCGCGTGGCTTAGTTGGTTAGCGCGCTAGAGTACTGACCCAGAGGCGCGAGTTTAAACCTCGCCGCGTGTAAATTTTTGAGGATGATTATTTCCTTTATAATATTTATAGTAGATATGCCTTGAGCAAAATAAAAATATACGTAATAAGTATTCGAAATTATTCTGTCAATCGATAGCGTTGTGGATAAAGCTTTGAAGGTTTACAAAATCACCCTGCAAATATATGTCTATCTCCTTACTCCTATCTATCTATCTATTGGAATAATCGGTATTTAACAAATAGAGCGAAGGTAGTTCATCCCCTCCCCTCCCCCTTAGGTACCTACGGTCTTCCTACAACGTGTGATACATACGTATCCATTTCCTTACAAACAAAGGTGCCTACATCTTGTGGGTCCTTTCAAAAGCTCGACGTTCTCTCGACAGTTCGTCGGGGTCTCTCACTCGAGCGTGTGTGGTCGAAGTGACGAGAGAAATGTCTGCTCAAATGAAGCTGTCTTTTGCGCTTTAATCTTACTAATATTATAAACGCGAAAGATTGTATGTAAACTGTATGTGTATATGTGAGTTTGTTACTCTTTCACGCAAAAACTGCTGAACCGATTGCGATGAAACTTAGAATATAGATAGCTGGATACCGGAAATAATACACAGGCTACTTTTTATCCCGATATTCCCGAGGGAACGAGACTTACGCGGGTGAAACCGCGGGGCGCAGCTAGTAAATCTGCGAATAGACCACTAACCTCCGCAAAATACTTAAAAACTCCTCTGCAAATTGTTCTAATCCGTATTAGGCACAGCATAAGACATATTTAATAGTTTTCCTCGTACACATTTTTCGTTAATTTCTATGTTCGATGAAATCTAATTCCCTAATCAAACCGGCTTCATCTCCCAACTTGCGGCACTTACACGCATGCCTATTACAGCTATTGTTCGAGGAGAGGCTTCCGTCGCCAGTGACGTCAGGAGGTCCTCGGCACTCTTTCAAAAGACCCGCTATGTCTGCTGATATGATAGCTATTGTCTCTTCTAGACAAATATAATAGCTTGAATTAGGCTGAATTCTGTAGTGCGTACTTTATGTGATGCTCCACAGAAACCCCAACATTAGTTTTTAGAGGGTCCGTAGTTTACGCGTGAAAGTCGTATGATCGAATAACGATTGATCGAGTGAACGATCGTTTGAAAAAGTTTATTGCAAAACAATCTTTTGTCGACAAACGCTGCATCGATTGAACGATTTATCGAATGTGTTTATTATATCATTTATCACAAAGACTGTTACAATAAATACATCCTAGACACTAAGGCTGAAATCTGTAGTGCGTACTTTGACGTTGCTCAGACTGAGCTTAGCAAAAACTAAGCATAACTTTGAATTGGAATTCATAGTCGATATTCATTTTGTAATATACGAATAAAATAAAAACAACTTCATAGTCATAATAACAAAGAAGCAAAGTTTAGGTCATTATTTTGACTGGTTTACAGTTTAGGTCATTATTTTTTATTGGTCTGCAATATAAATTTGAAAAACTTCGACTTTACTAATCATAAACTTTGGATAGTTGCGAAGATCGCTTTATAAATACCAAAATTTGTCTTTGTTTTTGCTTAGCAAAGTCAAAATCCGGACTATAGATTTCAGCCTTAGAAACGTTCCTGGGTCAAACTTTAATGTTAAGTTTCTGGAAAACAATTTAGTCTTGTCAGATTTGCTTGTAGATGCTTATTGGACCTGCTAGAAAAAAATAAAGTCAGTATACTTATATAACTACTTACAAGCAGGCGTTACTGGGCTAGATTTAGACAATCTCTGTGGAATGCATTAAGATTTATAATAATATTATCACCGTACCGTACAGTAATAAGAAACGTAACGTAAGCTCTTCTGTTGTTGGTCGAACCGTTTAAAAATTAACTACGAGACGTCGTAAGCTTATAAATTGGCGAAAAACTGGTCGTAAAATAATACAATTTATCTCTAGTTTGAATCCTACGAAAGTTTATAAACTTACTGTTCTTGTTATTTTCCGGTGACATATATAATTTATTTTAATAATTCAAAGCAAGACTGATTGGCTTCAATACGGAATCGACATCACCAAAACTAGATTACATCTTAACCGGTTTGCTATTTATTCTAAGTTCTAACTCTAATAATATTTACTTAAGTTTTAAAATATGTAACAGTAAGTAATCAAGTTCGCTTTCTCTAAAAAAGAACGACCAAGTGTGAGTTGGGTTCGCGCACGAAGAGTTCCGTACCATTATCTTTCATTCGACATTCCCATCCCGGTGTCTGCGGTGTGATTCTCACCGGTGAGATTTCTGTCATTTTAGCCAAAAAAAAATCCGACATATCTCTAATATGACATTAATCCTATGCCTTTTTTCCTAGTTCAGGCATATGGGTTACTTAGATTTATGGGTTACTTAGTTACTTAGACTTTAAGAAACTCTGTATAGTTTTTTTTTTTTTGGAAATAAGTTATTTATTTATTTTTTATCTCACGGCGCGAGAATCCAGGCCCTGTTTGCCTAAGCAAAAAACGACATTGATTGTGGTATTTTTTGTTATACCTAGCGGCACAGTAATACATCTGTGAAAATTTCTACTGTCTAGCTATATTATTAATAAGAATCCACCTGATTGATTGATTGATTGATTAATTCTTTATTGCAACACACCAAATATAAACAAAATACAATAAAAAGAAAAATAAACATTAAAAACTTAAAACTAGGTGGCACAATGGGCGTCGTTATCGCTTTAAAGCGATCTCTTCCAGGCAACCTTTGGATGGAAAAGAAGTGAAGAATGATGAAAGGCCGGCTATCCTGACGGATGTCAGCCTGGTGACAGACAGACGGACGGACAGCGAAGTCTCAGTCATAGGGTCCCGTTTTTACCCTTTGAGTACGGAACCCTAAAAAGGCGTTGTTATTTTGTTATGTCGCACGTCACGGTGGCTAAGCGTTTTGCATAGTAAAAAACTGTTATAATAATTGTAAATGTAGTGAAAGTGTGGTTACATCATTGTAGCTGATGTCATGTAGTTTATGATCGATGGTGTGCTGATAAGGGAGACAAGACGTGTTTGACACAGTGGAGGTCAATGGTGTTTGATGAGGAATTGACAGGAGAATCGAGGCGTGTTTTATTCATACACTAACTAGCTGCGCCCCGCGGTTTCACCCGCGTAAGTCCCGTTCCCGCTTAAATATCGGGATAAAATGTAGTCTATGAGTTATTCCCGGTATCCAACTACTATATTCCAAGTTTCATCGCAATCGAACCGATTGCCGAACCGAACCGAACCGAACAGTAGTTTTTGCGTGATTAAGTTACAAACATCCAAACACACACACTTACATAACGAGCGTAAAAATATATCCCCCTCCTTTTTTGGAAGTCGGTTAAACGGAACAACTTGTTTTCAAACCATTCACACAACCACCTGGTGTCGATTGTTAAACGCTCAATTATACTTTTCCTACCAACTAAAGTCCCATATAAACGACTTGCCCAACAAACTACTTATCCAATAATACATATCTTTGCTTTTAAACCAAGTGATTGGCCCAATCAATCAGCTAAATGAGGCAATCGGAGGACATCAAAACACCTGCCGTTTATGTTACTTCACTAAAACGTGGGTAGATGACGTCACCTATGTATGACAACCTTCGACTTTAGGCCCATGGGCACACCCACTTGCCTACATGCGTTCAGTTCCATACATAGAACTCGAATGATCTGAACTAAGCCTTGTTTGTTTGTATCTGGGTGATGTTCCCGGTTGCATCCCTCTACACATAGAAGACTTTACTAACGACTAAATATTCCTTCCGGACCAACAGAAGTTCAAGAAACTGTATCTAATGTGGGCCCATACGAAATGGTTCCTTCTTACATTTCGTTGATATTTGCGTACTTTCCGTTATGTGAAAATATCATATTAACTACTTGTCTTTTCCCATATTAAAATAAAATATGAGTTCTCAGACATCGAAATATAAAACCAAATTTCTTGACGAGGCTTTACCTCCATAATTTACAAAAGCTTAGATATTTAAACTTTTACTCATTAAGGAATTATGTGTTTTGTTATTAAGTTCTTAAAATCTTTGTCAGATTACTTAACTTTTAACGTTTGACTTTTGAAGTTACTTCCGTTTACTCTTTTGACACAGTTCTTAATTCACTGAACAGGGGTAATTCTTATGGGATTGTTTCTTAGGTATTTTAGAGGATGGAATACAGAGTAATATCGCTATTTTTTTTTCTTTGTTTTACCTGTGATGAATTGCTTTCTTACTGGGGAAAGATATGAGCTTTTAAATCACGTGTGTACTAAAATCCTTTTAAATGGACTTTTAGGGGGATGTCATCAACTATGAGATAATTAGTGATGAAAGGCGCTTAGTCTCCGATTTTCGTGAAAATTAAAATGCCATTTAGATTTTAGATGAAAAAAAAACTTTACCCTACGCAGTAGATCTTTGTCTTTTTGCAAAAAAAAAACACCCAATGTTATTGTACCAATCGATAGTGTTGCTGAAAAAAAACCAAAATCCTGGAAACAAATGTAGTGTGGTAAATCGAGAGAAATGTATTTTTTTGAATACATGATATTGTATTGTGTAATACCCCAGTAGAACCCTGTTTAATCGACCATCAACCACACAAGATGAAGACACTTCAATACACGTCAATAGAGAACAGACAACCTGTTTCACATTAATTAGTGACAAAAAGGCCTTCAACCTTAAATGTCGATGTTCACGAGACCATGTAAACGCAAACGCGTGCATAGAAGACCCATTGCCTCACACGTATACCAACATCTTCATATTAGTGTATGATCTTGACCCGTGTTGCCACAGAATGACCTTTACGTCGTCAACATTGTCTAATTCTTTGTGCACACGTAAAGTTTTAGCGATACCAGTTTCTGTTTGGTTTGCTTATTATTTCTCGAGTGGAAAGTTGGCGTTGGGACCTATTGGACTGAGGGTTTTTCTGCTTTCACAAATGAATGAGTCCTTAGTTAATAAATGCTTTACAAAATTCTGCTGCCAAATTTCGGACAGGTCTCGAAACTAAATTTCTTTAGGAAAATCTGGATAACCTGGTTGGTTTGTAATAACTCCCAGTTACTTAATCAAAAAAAAAAAGTTATTATAAGAACTAGCTAAAAGTGACGCCATAAAGAAAATAAAATTTTCTTTTAGGACTTTAGTTGTTTCTTTAACTTTTACTATCGTTGAAGTAACTATCAGATATTTACCTACAACTCGTAATGGAAACTATCCTAAGGACTATTTTCAATTCTATACCAAAAACTGTAACTTAAGAGTTAAGCCTCCACCGTACCTCCCACGATTTCATTAGATTTAACTTTGTTTCGGTTTCTAAAGCTCGGTGTAGAAGTGTGGGCAGAATTTGAATAATTAGCAAGGTCTCCATAAGTTATTTAAATTTTCTATGTCAAAACTTTGCATAGAACGTGTTGTGTATGTATTAATGGTGATTGGTGACTACCCACTCTGTGTTCTTTAGGAAGAATTGGTTTTCCCATTCTTACTTAGACTACACATTGAGATAAACTAAGTTTGTTTTGTTAGCCTATGCTGTTCCACCGCTGGGCTAACATCCTTTCAAGCAGTCCAGTTCTGTGCTATATTTGGCAAATCTAAGGCCATGAGTTTACATATGTATAATTGTATAGGTATCTCACTCTTTGAACTTTGTGATAAGTTGGTTTTTCCATGCTTACTTAGGTAGACTACACGGATGAGATAAACTAAGAATCATATCTAAGTATAATTGTATATTATTTTCCTTACCTGAGATGGGCTTGTATTTGACCACACCTCACCTAACAGGAAACGATGATGTAGTAATATTGCCTAGAAGAAACCTATTCACTCTAAACTTGAAGAATCCAATGTTGCAGTTAAGGAGAAATATCGACGCGGGCAGCGGATGTCACTTCGTACCAGTACTTACTTACTTTCCTTTTATTTGACTTATTCTTTTATTTACTCGAAGCATTTCTGCTAGGCGGTTGTTATAGGTATTATCAATGAACTAGCTGTGTTCCGTGGTTTAACGTCCTAATCTCTTGAGAATTAAAAAAACCCTTTCTTCCATCATATAAAGACCATATACTCCAGATTCCAGCTCTCTACTGTCAGCGATTTGGGCTGTGCGTTGATCCATCAGTCAGTTAATCAGGATAAGGCACTTTATAGATATTGAAGTACTCTTCAAATTTGAACTCTCCTACCGTTAGGCTCTTAATCCATCGGGCCAATCCATTTAAAGACATAAATCAATATCTGTGAAAATATTTTTTCTGACTGTCCTGCCTCAGCCAAAAATACGTCAACCAACCAAAAACTCCGTATCTCAGGATCAGAAACAAATCGTACGAAACAATCAGTTATTAGGCGTCAAGTCCTTCGACAGTTGGACGTCATCTGTTCCGATACGCGGAGACATCTCGACGGACGGGAAATTAACATGTCATTCTAATTTCCTTACAGATTGGTAATTTTGTTCGATTCATCGTATTTCATGGAGTTTTGATTAGAAGCATTTTAAGTTACATCGTGCTTGTATTTTGTGGAAATATTAAATGGATCATTCACACGCTGCCGAATTCCAAGCCATTCCGGTCAGCCAGTAGTTTTTTTAGAATTCTGTACCCGATGTAATGCGAAACGGAGTGTTGTGGCGACTACCTGCTCGGTGAACCGATGACATTGTAGCGGTCGCAGGGAGTCGTTGGATCGCGATCGCTATTTGTGGCGTCGTGTGTAGGGGGGGGGATATGTTCTGCAGTGGACGGATAAGGACTGGGATGATAATGATGGTACCCAAAGGGTAAAAACAGGATCCTTTTACTAAGACTTTACTGTACGTCTGTCTATCTGTCATCAAGACATTTTGTCGATCGACAAAAAAGTTGCCTTTTTTAAACGACTACAAAAAAGAGCAAAAGAGACAAAAAATAACTCGTGTCTTATATGCTACCACTGCTTGTTCATATTATACCTCCATAATAAGATGTCTCGAGCTTCCGGTAAAGCCGGAACACATTCGGAATGATTTTTCTTTGTTTCTCTTATTTCCTCAGAAGAGCAGGAAACCCAGAACATCTATATAAAACGTAGGCAGTTACTTACCAAAGTTTTAGTTCTCGAATAACATTAAGGTCGGGCCTAATGTGTGAAAAGTTGGAAACCTAGTTTGTCCAACTTTCTTCGACGTAGAAAAACATTGTAAACTTAGCTAAGTGAAGATATTGTAAAGTTTGTCGGAAGGTTCTGTCTTACTTACCCTTTTTAGTTGCATCTGTACACTAAATTATACGGATATATATCAATGATCAAGACGTTTCCTTTGGCAGAGTTGGTCTTTAGGACTTAAAGAGTTATTTAAGAAGCTTTTAATGGGGCGTGGCCAGCAGGGGAAATTCCCTACACTAAAAGTATAGCTATACAAGGACAAGTTTGGTATCATTAAGGGACCGTCTCCACGAGCGTTAGAATCGCGGCGATATTATCTTATTTCTATACAACGCACCGCCGCGTTGACATCGCCGTGTGGAGACACGTTCATGGAGATCGTATAGAAATAAGTGGCTCGACCATAATATCGCCGTCGTGTGGCGGTTTAGTATATCGATATGCCAAACCGATAGCGATGAAAGTAGTTATATAGGCAGCTGGATACCGGGAATAACACATAGACTACTGCTTATCCCGATTCTTCTTCTTTTCGTGTAGTGGTGTGACACACCTAGTGTTAGAGTTTTCAGGTCGCCGTAAGGCCTCTAACTTGACCTAACGACTGCTATCACAGATAACAACCGGGACCAACTGCTTAACGTACCTTCCGAAGCACGGAGGAGCTCGAGAATATGATTTTTTGTCACACAAATTTTCGGTCACCCATCCAAGTAAGGACCACGCCATACGTTGCTTAACCCACACGACCATTCAAGATCGGCTGGTGCAGCTAGGCCAATGAGCTCCTCCCGATCTTATCCCGATTTATCCCGATATTCACGCGGGAACTGGATTTACGCGGGTGAAACCGCAAGGCGTGCTGCTATTTTATAACTACGTAAATGTCCCTCACATGTAGCAGCTGGATCGCACTTTCACTGCCAAGATAGGTTACATATTAGTCATGTGAGGTCACATAAATTCATAATATTAGATCGGACACGTAAACAAGTTAGCTGAAATGCAGGCGCTGTAGTCGGAATCGGTTGTGAAGTATGATGAAGCTACTTTTGGTCCTAATATTTTCACGGGATCGCGACTTAGGGATGTCGCGACCTGCCGCTCGGTCTGTTGCAACCGAGTGGCGATTGTCCACTGCTCGCCGAGCAATGGACAATGAAGCTCGTGCTCGTAATGGTCTAATATAAATCATCTCTTACGCGGATGAGACTACGGGACGCAGCTAGTGGTACATACACCTACTATTATTCCGAGGGTCATGTCACTTAGGCTACTTTTTGGGTTTCGTACCCCAAAAGGTAAAAAGGAACCCTTTTAAGATTACTTTGTTGTCCGTCGTATGTTTATTCTTCTCGTCTAAGTGATGTTCCCGATTGCATCACTCTCGTTAGCCCGGGGTCCGCTAAAACCTAAATTATTTGGACCATTCCTTCTTACTACAAATAAATTTGGCAATATTTTAAATCCTGAGACCAGCGCTCTTAGCGACCAAGGAGTTTGTCCGCCACCACACGGGAAAAATTTCTAGGTTAGCTATTATCCCCTAGATCCTTACTTATAAAATATTATTTACACATGGCTAAGTTATGTGACGTTTGTCTCGGTGCTTTTAAACTTCATGTGACAGTAAAAGAAAAACGATGCATAGTTGTGCAGCGCATTAATTAGAGTTTATAAGTAAGGGGGCTATTCTATAACAGCATATACGAGTATAAATAGTGTATCGGTGGGTTTTATGATCCCTATATAATCTATACTGGTGCTAGACGAACAAAGCACTATGGCTACTCTTTATTGTGGGTGAAATTACTTTGCGTACTTTGTTCTACCTATTCGTACACTTATTTTGTTTCTCCACACCTAAAACAACTGTTATCCTCCTACACCTGCACTGCAGTACCACTTAACATAATCCAAATGAAAAAACAACATTTTTATCTGAACCCTGATCATCATACAAAACGCCGACCTTTGTCTCTATAGACGCCCACCGTATGACGTAGGTATCCACCCACTCGATTTCAATTATTGCAATACTATTCGTATTTTAAACAGGGCAATACAAGTTTAATAATTTTTTATGAAGTGTCGATAAAACGGTTATAAAAGATTCGGAGTTATTGAAAAGATTATTATTGTTAAATTCTATAAAAAAAATAATCAAAAAAAAACAAGTGATACTTTTTACAGTGTTTTATGATGATTATTGAAAATGATGGACAGAAGAATCAAGTTTCGATATTTTTGTACGAGTATCGGATGTGAATGCTATTATAAAAGGTAAGAACCGATAGAATCAAACTTTTTTCTTTTATACATCCAACTAGAGTACTTTCTCTGAAACTGTCATTGAAAGCGATCTTAAACTGCCGGATTCAATAACAGTTTAACTCGACGGCAGTGTAGCGTCGGCTTCAAATGCTTGTAAATCAACGCTGTGGTTTGAACCGGGCAGGTTATACCTTTGTGCAGTGTGGATTTCGAAGTCGATGCCGACGGAAGATGCGCGGTTTGGTCCAAGGTTGGGGAAGAGAAAGATAGAACGTCCGGTAGCAAGATCGGGTAGATGACAACTTCAACATTGATAATAAGATGATGGTCGATGATGGTCGCCCATGATCGTAAGAGATGATGCAGGCGTATAGTAGTAGACTGGGTCTCGGGTGTTTAAATTTGCCATTTTAGGATGCCAAGAATGACTACTCCGGATAGTTCAGGTTATGTTGCAACGTAAAGAATCTTGAGTTTTAGGTTAGTGCTGTAATCGTGATGGAAACCAGCAGGATTTAATTATGATTTAATTTTGATTTTAAAGCCTGGAACTGTGACGTCGCAGATTGTATCTTTCGCAAAATGTAGCAAAACTATTTTTAAAGAAAATATATATTCACAAAAACACAACGCACGGTCTACGTCAGGCGGGATTCGAACCAACGCATCTCAATCAAATCCGGGGAATGCGACTTAGGCCTCTTAGTCTACCGACGCGGTGACTCATACGGCTTAAGCACTTAAAAAAATATAATGTAGCAAAACGTCCCTTTCGCAGAATGTCCGACGTAACGCCTTGAACTTTGGAAGCAACATTCTTGGCCTGGATGTGTGGAGTGACGCTAAAAGATCGCGTTAGAAACACGCGCATCCTTAGCAGCCTTCATGTCCGAGACATTGCGGATAAACTGCAAGAATGTCACCTTCGCTGGTACGGTCACGTCTTGCGAAAACTGACCAATTACATGGGGAACCAATGTCTTGCCATGGCGCCCCCGCCTGGCCTCGGCAGACTGGGTAGACTCAAAAAGTCCTGGCTTGACGTAGTAAAGGGTGATATGCGTGCCAATAGTCTCACTACACGGGATGCCGAAGATCGTGCGTAGTGGAGACGCAAAAGTAGGAAAGCGGACCCCGGGCTCTCGAGAGGGATGCAACCGGGAACATCGCTCGTATGATGATTCTTGGTGTTATACACGTAGAACCATGGTACCTAATGCACGCATTAACTTTTAGAATAACCTACGGCCTTTGGGAATTGTTCTCCTCCTAATTATTTCAAGTGGGCCCGAAATTACGTTACCAAAATTAAATTTTAAACAATTTACTAAATTAGGTACTATTTAAGTTCAAACTTGTAATGGAATTAAACTTAAAACCATTGTTTCATAACCTCGTTATTGAGTAGGACAGTTTTGGATCTTATCCAGAATTTTGTGTAAGTAGTTTACTGCTGAATACAGAAACATCACTTAAAATTTGAAGGGTACTTAAATAATTGAGCAACAACTATATTTAAATTTTGTATCCGAATTTTAAGAGTTGCTTAATTGTTTAATTAGAGCTCTAAGTTTTAGTAGAGTATCTGTTTTCGGCCGGAAGCCAAGTACTTGTTTAAAAGTTATACATATCAGTTAAGTACACAAAAATATCTACTTAAGTCGATCAAGTTGTATTGGTTTTTCTTTTTGTATTTTCTCTTTAATTTGTCATTGTTGACATCAAGCTATTTCAAACGCTAAAACAAATAAAACATCAAGTCTGATTGATACTTCACGCTTGCTGCATATAGTTTGAAATTGACGAATGCTTGAAACGTGTACTGGCACTTAAAATATAACGATTATGTAAGAAGAACTCAATACCCCAGTTGCGTGGTGTAACAGTTTAACTCGATAGTTAGTGCACCACATATTTGTCAACGCAGATAAATCATGCTTCAATTTAAAAACGGGTTTTCGCAAGGTGACCTTATTGGTCCCCTTTTATTTTTAATGCTTATAAATGATTCCTTCCACGTTCCAAAAATTGCGTGATAAAAATAAATAAATATTGTACGACGTTACACATAGCGCAATCTAGCTCTAAACTAAGCACTAGGCTTGTAATATGGGTATTGTAATACGAATAAACTACATATTATACTTTTTTTTTGTTTATACATACATTTTATGATACATAGAAAATACCCAGACCAGAAATATTTATATTTGAGCATAAATGCCTACACCCGGCGGGAATCGAACCCGCATCCTCCTGCTTTGCAGTTCTGCCTTCGCCTGACGCGCCACAGAGGCCGTGATAGAATAGAACTGCTATGTCCTGCAATATTTGTAAATTACCATATATGTATCTCTTTTAAACTTTTTTCAAATAAAAAGCTTTTCATAGATAGATACTAGGAACAGTTGTTTCGCAAAACAAATAAAAACTACGAATATACAACCAAACGAATTCAATTTAGCGTATTAAAATCTCAATTTAAAAGGACATTCATCAAACTTTTTATCCAGATTGCTGTTTTTGTTCCGACCGCACAGATGTGGAATATTTTCCTGCACAATATTTTTCCGAGTATTTTTAAGATGGATGTAACTACTGTACAACAAAAATGTTTAAAATCTACTATATTTTACATTTATACTTAATATACTATATTTATATCTATTTATTTTAATCGAGTCTATTATGCTTACCTATTCATTAAATGGAAATCTAAAACGATTTGAGCAATGCAACTAATGACGAATTAGATGCGATTGAACGTACCCAAATCGAAAAAGTAAACAGTAAAAGTAGGAAATTGTGATAATTTTTTATTAGATGTGCCGATCTATATCTGATTACGGACAGGTCCATGCTAGTAATACAACTTCGGCCAAGACTATCAAGCCAGGCCAGTGCCTGGCTTGATAGCATCGTGTAAACTGATGACTTCGCTTACTGGGTCACTGGACCCAGTAATGCTTTAGTAAGCAAGTAGCTTACTCTTTGTTTAGACTCCTAAATCTGCTCTATGTGATTTAGGGTCCTATAGCCAAAAAATCAATAAAATACCTACGACTCTACGATGTGTATAGTCCATTATGTCTATATCCCTTAGAATTTTAAATATCTTTGTTGTGCTATTGTCATTTCTCTTCTATTGTACATCGATCACATTTGCTATTTGTGAATTTGCTACTGAATATACTATTCCAATGTTATTTGCTGTTGCAAATTCTCGATTTTGTGTTGTAGCATTGAAGATATATGGGTCGCTTGTTATAGTTTTGGTGTTATTAGATTGTAGAACAGGGAACGCCCAAGATAGATTAGAATAGAAGTGTTTCCACTATATCATCATTCTTTTTAATCCCTCCATCGCCGTTTGCTGACCACACAGTTTCGGGAGATTTATTATATCATCAAAGACATTGTCTGCATTAACGTTATGAAGCTAGGGTGAATTTGGAAACATGACTTTTAAATTGACGTTAAATGCTCTTCTTCTTTTTGCTTTTGCCAAAAAAAATGGAGAAAACAACTTAACTGGATCGTATTTTAATAAAGGAATAGATATTACCGCAATATTACCCGCATTGCCGTTTCTGAGTCTCGTTCGCTAGTCCACCTGTCCATTACGCTTCGTATTTATTTCACTGTGCCGCATAGTTTGTGGTTGCAGTATCAATTAGTTGTTAATTATTTAATATTGTTTGTGCTACATACTGTAGTATTTTCTTGGCTAGGTCCGGGATCGAATTAAAAGGTAGATTATGGTGCCTCAAAGGCTAGATCTTCTTCAAGGTCCCACCGATCTTAAAACCAAAATTCATCAAAATTTGATTCGGCGGCTTAGACGTAAAGTTGTAAACGCTTTTTAAACTTTATCAGACAAGAAGATAGTGCAATAGTGATCAGACGTTCACCAATCATTTTAAATATATTCCTCATTGGGAACTGCTTCATTGCTTCGTTGCGGACACTTCAAGAGAATGGTTTAACACACTGATCAGAATCTAGACTTATTTTATACTAGCGTTACTACTACGAGAACACGATTAAGCATTCATTTTTGATGGTGGTCATGGTGATTTTTATGTGTGTTTCTAATTTTTAATCTTAAAATTCTAGTCTTTAACTTTTAACTTGATTAATTCCTCGGAGACTGTCCATATCTAGCCCAAGATCGGACAGCTTGGAAGGATGTTAGGGTGATCTTTGCCTAGCAGTGAGACAATATAGGTTAAAAAAACTACTTGCATCGGTAAAATGAATGAATGCTTTATTATACCATAACTTAAAAAAAAACAAATATTACAAATACAAAAACTAGTTTCGTAACAATGGGCGGCCTTATCACCTACGGGCGACCTCTTCCAGGCAACCAATGAATAAACAAGATTTAAGGAAGGGGATGGGTAACGTGTATAAATTGGAGACATGATTGCATAAATAGGACGTATAATAAAATTAAAAAAAAAAAACCATAAAAAAGATATGATGCACAAAAAATTAGGTATACATAGATTTTACTTTTACATACTTTCGTAATTTGTTTTTATTACTCAAGGCATAACTCGCATCTACGCAGAGACACAAGTTCTAATCTCGTCGGGAGTGAATTTTCAAGGTGATTTTTTTTCCGTTAGAATATTTATACTTACTAACTATACTTAAATAATAAACACAAAACAACAAAGTATGGATCAAATTAATATTTTTTTTAGTATAATATTAACTAATACTAAATACTATTTACTGTGTTTAGATCACTTCACGTGCTATCCTGTAATTAACACTGCAATATTTCGTATATTATAGTTTTTAACAAATTTTATTATAGGTTTTGGATGTCTAGATAAATAAATAATATCCGACATGTCATCAACATTACGATTGAACTTGCGGCACACCATTAAGTCACGTGCGATCTCTCGACAGCATCTCCGCATGCAGAACACATCACAACTTTACCCAGTTTACCTACTTACCGACATTCATCGGTCAGTAGACCGTCGGCCAAACAGTTACTGTTAATGCGTGGTTTGCTACTGGTCGTTATTTTGTTTTGTAGAGTGTGTTAGGTTTACTGTTTGATAGTGTTTATGTAGATTGATTTCATGTGCTTGATCTGTTTGAATTTCAACCTAAATTTAAGTGGAAGAGGTACTCCTACTTTTAACTTCTATGAGATACTTTTGAATGTGTTAAGCTTTGAATCGTTTCTCCGAGCCACTCACGGCCAAATATAGAAACGCCACTTAAAATTTGAGGGCTATTCAAGAAATGGAGCAGCTTCTAAATTCAATATTAATATCTCTGTATTCGAGTTAAGGAGCTGCTTAACTGTTTAAGTAGCCCTAGAACCTTGAGCTTTTAGTATTCGGTCATTGAAGTCTCTGATTGACAATTTATACTTTACTTCGTAATTGCTCCAATAAACCTCCTGTTTTCCCGTAGCTCAGTGACCCGAAGCGGATCTTTGTCTCTGAAATGAAAGGCTTTCGACGCCTTTTCTTGTGGTGCCTCGCCTCGTATTGTCGTCACAATAGCTGCATATACTCTCTCTAAAACGATTGATCTAAGGATAATAATTTATCTGCAGAAGTAATAACAGGACCATTCATTTTTGTATTTAAGATGACAAAAAACAAAAAAGAAACGCAAACGGATGACGATCGAGAAATCTTGCTAGTTGTTAGTTTGGAGTTCATCTTAATGACAGCTAAAACTCCGTAGTATTTCTTAAAATCTTTGGTCATCCTAACTTGTCGAAACAAGAGTTATTGTGTAACACAGCTGAATGCAGAAACCTCCTATTGTTCACGTAGGTATTGTGAATTCGAAACAGCGTGACTGAAGACGCGCGTTGCCCAATTCACGGTATGTCTTTAATAACTGCAATTAATTGCCCATGTAATTGTAATTAAGAAATAATAATGAATGGGTTACCTACCTACTCGTCGTTATTATAGTTGTCTGTGTAATGTTCTGGTCAGGTTAGGTAGGTACTTATTTATAGTTTTGAGTTTATCCAATTCTGCTATCTGAATTTCAATTCTGAAATCTAAGCTACTGTGTTTTTATTTAGTGCTGTGTCCCACTATGGACAATATCCATAGCCTCATATTTTGAATTATCTGATTCAAACTGTTTGTACTTATTTATAGTCTTGTGTTACTCATATGATTTGGCAAATTTATTTTTAAATCCCATTTTAAAATTGTTGCTCTGTGTTCCAGTACTTGCCATATCTGCAATTCCTCTAATTTTTCATATTTATCTCTTCCAAACTGCGAAAAATGAAGCGTGAAGCTCATCTCGGATTCACTCCGTAACATCCTCAGAGACAGGTGTAAATTACACCTGTCGATATTCAACTGGATTCTAATAAAATTATCCTGCTTCACATCTGTCGAGTTCATAATTTATTCAGTACGTATCCAAAACCGTATGTTAGATGCATTTTTCTAACCAATATAAACTAACAAGATGCTTTTGTAGTTATTAAAATTTTAAAGGAACTTTTAGTTTAATGTACCTATACCTAATTCCAGAACTGATATCAAACTTTAAATTTCTTTTATAGTGAGTTTTACCATTTATGTGAAATCGCTATAGTTTTCGAATCGTAAAATGTCTGGAAAAAATAAACAAAAATATGTTTAACATCGCTAAAGGAGGCAGGGAATAACCGCCAATATTTAGTTACCCCTGTTTTGGCATGGTCCTTGCCCTACAAAACTGTATTAATTGGATAACCACAAAAATATGAGTTGTGGGTCCAAAACAGATACCGTTACGAATGTTCAGACCAAAAATGCTATACGACGAGAAAAAGACAGAGATTTTTGGAAAAATGTAGTTATTTTTCTTGTGGTCATATGCTACTACAAGTAACTACCCCTACCCCCCACTACTGTCAGGTCAGATCATATAATCATCATCATTATTATAATATCAGCCGTAGGGCATCCACTGCTGAACATAGGCCTTCCTCATCGATTTCCAGCGGCGGCGATTGGAAGCAACCTGCATCTACCGCTGGCCCGCAGATAATCCGTCTATCGCGTCCGCCCTACGCTTGTTTTCCCGGTCCGTGGTCTCCACACGAGAACTCGGCTCCATCGGCCATCCCTATCAGATCACAATAATATTTTTCACAAAAAAATCTCTGTTGACCAATACATTTTAAAAACAATGCAACAATTTAACCGCGGAATATTAAATAGGTGGTATTAACAACCGATTATAACTGCGATAGTGGCCAAAGACCGGTCCCGATACGACCTTGCCCCGGCCTGCGCGGGCGCAAACCACGTTCACTTGCTGATCTATTGATTCGCCTCGTAACGTTATTGCCGTTGGCCGCTTGACCAATCGCTTTTCTATAGACATGTGTTCATGTTCTTAATAGCGTGTTTTGTTAGACGAAATTACCTTTTCGTTTTGTAATTTGTTTGACAACATGTTTTGTAAACTTTGTTATTGATGTTGCTTAAGAGATTTCCGGAATTGAATTTCGCATACAAAAAGTCCACTTTTGTTTTGAGTCATTAGACTTTAAACAATGGTTGTCTAGGTTTCTAAATATTTTATCCCCAAAATATTAAACTAAAACTAGATTGGCACTTTTTTTCTGCATTACAATATTTCTCTATCATTAAATTTCAAGTTACCTAAATTTTTTATAAGAACTTAATGGGTCATTCAGATATTTATGGTGGGTAGTTCACAATTTATCAAATAATTATTTCTGTACCTAAATATTATGTTTGTAAGAAAGAAATCACTCATCAGATATCTTGCATTAGAATTAAAAAGCATAGCTTAGTTACCTCATTTTGATTCTTACAAAATAAGGACGAGCGTAATAAGGAAGGATATGTAGGATATATCAAACTATTATCAATTCATCCATTTGATCTAGATCACAGATTATACAATACTTCGCATATTAGTTCACAACCTAGAAGCATATTCATTATAATCTAATTAACCGGATCTAAACATGAGCATTAATATTGGTTTATATTCAATAAAGGCGCCGACTTTATCAAACGAAAGTCACACGTTATTCAATAGATAATGAATATATTATAATAAACTTGAATGTAGATAATTAGTACGTACAATCAATAAAATTAACTTTTTATGAATAATTAGCATTAAATTTCCATTAAGTTCGAAAGGGAATCTTACTTTCTTGTCTCAGACAGACGGTATTAGAAATCACGTTTCGTCCGATGTATTCTTCCACTTCCTAATTAAAATTAGAACATCAACAGATTTATTTAGAATTCAATCTAAATAATGGCGTCTAATTTCGGATTTACAAAAAATATTGACGGAAATGAAATTAATCTTAATTTCCACTTATGAGAATTTAATAAAGTAATCTACGTATTTCCGATCCCGTGAAAGTATCTGGATCAAACGAAGCCTATGTCACTCCCAATGTTACCTCTTAAACCTTCTAAAAACAAAAAAAATTGAAGCACGTTGCACATTCGATAGGAACGAGTTCTTCTATGGCTATAACATTACCGCATTTTCATTAAATTTATTTAGACAAAACATGTTTAGTCGAACATAAAAAACAGACGTAATGATGAGTCGATGACTTATAATTAAAAATCAGCGACTCTATTGAAGTAGTAGTAGTCATCAATATATCATTAACCTTCGGCAGTAGCAATACCAAATCACCTTGAAGTGGGCCATTGTATTGACACAGGTGTTCCTGACTTTATTTGCTTGATGTGACGTCTATATGGTCTGGCATATGGCAAAAGTTATTAGGCTTCGCGGATTCGTGGCAGGAAGGGCATATGGTGGATTGCTGGCATTTAGGCTTGGATGTTTTAAGAAATATAAGAGATCATCTTGTGACATATAGAAGCACATTAACATTATAGAAACCTAACCAAAACAATAAACTGTAATAATATGGTTTTAAGAATAGAGTTCCTAAATCATAATTTTCTGATAACAGCATTGGAGATTTATGATGACGTCTAATGACAGGGTGATTATCGTATGGACAAAAATGACTTATGATTGTAAGAAAGTGTGGTTAATGAATATATAGGCCAAAGATAATCTCTACCTGTCTGATTGCTTGTCAGCTTTTCCTCTATCAATATGTAACTTAGAAACTGACCATCTTAGAAAGCATTTTAGTGCAAATCAAGCAAAAACAGCGCTTTGTATCTAATATTAAAATATAGTAGCGCAGGAGTCAGGCTTTCTCTCCAGCGATGCGGCGCTCACTGCGCATGATCCGTGCCAGTTGCTTACGGTCTTTCGGACTGGCTGCACGTCCCTCGGTCACGGATGTCGCGAAACATAAACAATTGCAACTCGATGTGTTTGCGTCACCAATAGTTAACAGTGCAAAAAACAAATATTTGTGATACAACATAGGATTTTCCAAGGTTATTATTAGTGATGTTTGCAAAAACCTGTGTATTTGAAGTGTTATGATTACTGTCGTCACGCGCTCTGAACGTTTTTTTTTATTACAGGTGTGCATTTGCTTGTAATTATAATTATTATTCTCGATGGAAGGTCGTTCTGATCTGTTGATCATCATCTCTTAATCTACTAGCTACCTGTTTTTAAATTAACAATTCTTTGATAAAATACTCGTTTTTATTTCAAGACGTCAGAATTCGTTCTCATGTCATAAACATTTGTGAATGGCGTCTGTATTATTTCACTTTTTCATTAGGTAAAGTTAGAAATTCGTATAACAAAGGAATATTTAATTATTCTCAAGAAATTATAAATCCTATTACTAGGCATAATCCTGAATCACCTAACCTATTTGATCGGACTTGTGTAGGAAGCTACCTCGAGTTCACTTGGTAAATCACCTTGAAAAAGACACCTATCTGATTTGTCTGAAACGAGTTTGAAAGTCTACTAAAATAGTCAGATTCAAAATTAATATTTGATCACATAATTTCAATGTCATTTTAATGTGTGAAGAATGTTTTGACTACTAATGATGAATTAATGTTAATAAAGAAAGATTACATTTATTCGGCCTTGGTGTAAAGTTTTCTGATTGTGATCAGACTGACAGTCTCCTTGGCAATGGGAATTTTACCGATGATATCATGCAAGCTTTACAATAACATTACAGTATAATATATTAAATTTTTATTAAATATCTGAAACTATTCCATAGAAATATTTTGATCAGAAAATTGACGTCAGAGTGTTACGTAAGTATTCCTATATTGCAATAGGTTCAAAAGTAACAGGTAACGAATAAGTAATGTCATAACTAAAGAAACCCACCTGGTTCAGAAACCCTTTAACATATATGTTATTGATTTTTCTCACGGCGTTCTTACGATAGTTTATCGAATAAGTACTGATAAGGCAAGATATTTAATGAACTATTCGATCACCTTTGTATGTCATTTTGCTATTTTGTTATCTAAGTGCTACAGTAGACTGGCGATTTACGACCGGCTGAAACAGTTCATAATTTAAGCATATAGCTAAATCCAATTATAGGCCGATTGAAAGTCCTTGTAGTAATCTTTAATATGCAGAGGCTTCAAATCCTAGTCCAAATTTATTACAAAATTATGTTTTAATTCCGCGTGATGTCATAGAAAATGACGATAGACATTTTAAATTACCCGATCAAGATAAGACAGTTTTATTTAACGCAGATGGTCGCAAATTCGTGAATGTTATGATTGCTAAAACTTGGGATATAAATGTCTTATTCATAAAATAGTGTCTCAATTCTTCCAGTAGTATGTGGAAAATGTACATTTTAAAATATTTCAAACCATAATAAATTTCAAAATATGTTTTGCAACTGTTTCTATTAGGCACTTCTTGCAAATTAATCTTTGATCTCACGAAGACCTTGAATTTTTATCGCGCAAGCGGTTTCTGTAGCTTTGTCTTTACCACCTAATTACTTTGTATTTAAATTAATATCCTGATTCTTGTTTCTTATAATTTTGTTGGCTTGTTCAAGTGTAATTTGGTTCAAAGTTAATGCCTCTTCTACTCATATTATATAAGAACTATAGAGTTTAATAATATAGATGACCTTGAATCAACAAATCAATATAACAAAGTGATCCTCTAATCTGCAAAGTAAAGCAATATCTGTCTATAACACTTTTCAGAAGTGTTTCATATTTTTATTGGACATGTATACACAAACTTAAAAAAAACATTTGTAAAAAAAAACTAAAATTAAACTACTTAAATCAAGTTAAACTTTACTAAACTATACTATACGTATATAAATCAGCTAAACCCTTGGTGGAGGGAAAAGGGACCAGAATGCTGGCTGCATTGCCCCGTTGTTAACAAATACTTATTTTCTGAGCAAAATACAAGCCAGCATTCCGGTCACCCGATGCCACCACCAAACATTTCGCTAGCTCTCTGTACAGCTCCACCGGCCCCCACGGACCTAAAGTCTCCACCCCAAACGGCACAATTAAATACGTAACCCCTATCTAGATAACTATATTTTTCAGAAGTTTGAGAAGTGAGTTAGAGAAAAACTATCAAATGATCGTTTAGAGTTTAGATCAATACTGCTTTTAATTAAACTTTCGTAAATTTTAATATAGAATTTGAAGATTTATATGTCGGACTACCTATTGGTAAATCGCCAATCGATTTTGATAGTAACAATTGTATCTAGATTCAAAGTCTGTTATTTGATACCAATCATTACATCAATGCGTAGGTACTTTTTAGTAGGTGCAATAGATATATGCCAAATCTTGATTACAGCACAAGTCTCTACTTAACTAAAATAAACACTACCATTTTACTACTCTTTCTTCCTACTATTTTTCTTTCATTAAGTCGACTTCCACTTCCGCAATCAGTCCAGTTTCTACAAGTTTTATTTTCTCGACATATGTTACCGCTCCGACGATGGTCATGGTAACTTTTTCTTCAACGGTTATAGTTGCGACTTTCTCCATAATTTTCATCTATTTATTTGTTTGCATGTACTTGTGTTGATGATGGAAATAGTGAGTTTACTGTAGAGTGCAGTTTTTAACCTTCTTAGTGCAAAATAACTAAACAAAGTTTATTTTGTTGATCTCGTAAGTTTTTTGCTTAGCAATCAGAGTTACGTAGAGCTACATGCTCTACGAATGTCTACTTATTTATTTATTACAAGTAGATATAAAGTTTGGTTTGTGTACATTTTCAGAAAGAGTAAAATTTGGGGACATGCACTTACCTATGGGGAAAATATCCTAAATAGGCAAGAGTACATTTTGAGAGTGTACATTTCGCATGCACTTTTAAACAAAGTGAAGGAAAATTATATTTATGAGTCTGAATTATATGTAGCAACAGAAATAGACATGACGCCAAAACTCAAGAGCGATGTGTAGTATATTTCATAATATTAACGTTTAAAATCTATTCTAAAGAGAATATAAAAGTAAATTAAAATACGGAATTGATCCTATTTTATTTTGATAGTAACATAAAACGAAGCACATTTCCTAACCCATTTCCGTAGCTGTGTCAAGGCGACAACCAATAAATTATTATTTTATTATGTCATTTTACCCCATTAGTGGCTATGGATAACTTTGAATTGCGTCATTGTCACGCTGAATATCTTTGACTCTAAAGTGAGATGAATATAATATGTTGAGTAGAATAATAGGTCATTTAAAGCAAGATTTTAGAAATACTGCTAAAAATACTGACCCCAATTGACAGGGTAGTTATTGTATGCTGCTATGCTTATGCATGCTGACGACATCACACAAAGGATTCTAAATAAAAAAAAATAGGAACAAAATAAGAATTAGAATTTAAAGTAATTGATTCGATCGAATAGAGAGGTAATAAAAAATATAGAAATAATAAAATATGATAAATTATTGAAATATCATAATTGAAATCAACTTTCTCTAAAAAATTATTATCTTCTCTAAAAATATACAAACGAATTCTGGTTATAAGTACCTAATCTCGGTACCCAACTCGCTTTTAAAAACCGCATTGACATATCTAAGTACTTAGAGAAATCGATCAAAGAGACAAACATGATCTTTAAATCAAAGAAATAAGATTGAAATTCCTCAGGTGATTCAGGTGAATCCATTGATGTAACTCAAACAACCCTCAGAACTTCGAGAAGGCTCATATGATTTCCGTTCTTTTGTACGGAATCGTCTGATGTAACGTTATGGAGGTAATTCGTCCTTAAACATTTGAGATATGGACCGTAAGAAGGTTCTCGTATCGGAAACTATTTAAGTAACCTACTTCATAAATCGGTGCGTCAGTGTGTACTTCTAATTCATATATATTTTTTACTATTTCTACAAAGAGTTTAGACATGTCTTTTATAAGAGACTCTAAGGTAATGGTCGCTTGTGATAGTAAAGCATTTTAAACTCGGCTCTTACTGACTAGCTTCATCAGTTCCAAAGTAAAATTGTTCGGAAAATAACACACACACCTTTAAAAATCTATAAGAATCTAAGCGTTCTTACATTTACAAGGTAATTCATCATAAAATTAAAAAGTTTATTGAAAACAGGTTCTGTGTTTAACACCGCAAAATTACAATTTAACCTGTTATTTGAATCTAATGAATAGAAAAGAAATTACAATCCGAATTTTAGAGAAATATAATTTATCTTACACAATAATTTATTATTTCACCTCATTGCAGAGGAAGATATTTAAATATTATTATTTGAATAAACTGTATTTGTTAAACACGGAGAAGGAAAATCAACAGAAATGTAGGCTGTGAAATAAGCAGTGATTTTTTCAAATTTCAGTTTGGCAAATCAGAAACACAAACATGTGTGTTTTGAGCAATCAAAATGTTAAATTCCAGATGAACCGCTTCATTTCATCATTTATACCCAAAAATGTACCTTACCAAAGAATATCATGAAAGTAGAAGATCAATAATAACAACAGAAATGAGAAAACCATGTTTATAATAACCATACATCGTCATAAATCATTTTACACATTCATCACAGTCAAAAGATGAAGAAAAGCAGTATGCTTTTGGTAACAAACAAAAGACCGTACCTACAAAAGTTCACTGGCCTTTATATAGATGAAGATATTATGTACATATATGAAAATTATATAAAATTAACTGTTCTGTACAAAAAAAAACTTTAATTAAGCAATTTGAGGCTGGCAATCTACTTTTTTAACAATGTTTCATCTCTGTCGTTTTTGTATTTTTTCGTAATTAACAATATACCTACAAATAAAAATATATGTGGCTATATTATAACTAGGCTAGAATTTCTAGACTAAAGACAGACATGGAATTAATGTAGTTTTGCAATGTTATGACTTCAAGGTATATTTCTAGTTAGAATCACGTAGAACCGTGACGTATGTACCTATAGTGGTTATTCGAACAACAATGTTCCAATTTTGTTTCGCTTATTTTAAAGATGCGTGAATCAAACTCGAACAATTTTGGCTTTGGAACTGATGAAGCACGTCTATCAGAGCTGAGTTTGAAATGCTTAATGTCAAACGACTTCTAGTCTCTGTTAAGGTTTTAAGAGACCTGCCCCCAGTTTATTTATCCAGTGGATGTCTGACAACAGTGGAAAATAACAGGCACTATGCAATACATTGCTGCTTTGAGGTAACTACCGGTATTAACCACGTTGCGTCAAAGCAGCAATGTACAGCATAGTGCCGTCATTTTCCACGGTTGTCAGACGTCCACTAGATAGATAATCTGGGGGCTGAATAATTTGCCTGACTGATTTCTTTCCCTGCTGTTTTACCTATTGTGTGTAACTATATCTATTATGGATTGAGCCCGAAGGACGGTTAGATCTAGCTGTTGCCAATTGCATTTGGCTAGGGGAAATGTCTAACGTGCGTGAAACTGCAATATTGACCGTTTTAAATTGACTAGGTACTCGAAAACTTAACTGAGAATTAGATTTAGTTAACGTTAATACGTAATCTAGTGTAAAATAAAAACTTGTACAAAACTCAAGGTAGAAGTGGTCTATATTTTTGGAAGAAGTGGACATTATGTTTGTACCGTTGATACTGTTAATACAGTTGACTTTATGACCAAAGGTGTATCAATCAAAAATTTTACAAAAAAAAATATTTTAATAAATTAATTGATTCTAAATGTAATGAATTTTTGAAGTGTCGATAAATGGCGTTTTGTAATTATGATCAGTATTTAAATCTTTGCTAGTTTAAAAGCGTTCATGAACAATTATTAAGTTTTAATGAAGTAGGTATAGATCAACTAAATTTTCATTTAGGTGTTAACGAACCAAATGTCTGTGGTGTCTATCATCTCAGAAGACAAAATTTCAAGACATTTCAATTTTGACGTGACTTATTATTATTACAGTTTTCCATCCAAGATAATATAATAATAGATAAATCATCTAGGTTAAGTTAGGTTAACCTTTTGACACAATTACATTTCTTTTAGAGTCAGCATAATAGTCTTTTGCCTAAAAAAATCACCGTTGGCCTTCAGTAGTATTGTCTCCATCTTCAATATAGGTTTTAAATTAGCGTGGTTGTTTTCATTAACAAAATTATTTAAAAAACGAGATTGTTACTATGTTTTGATTTTTGTCTTGTCAACAAACCCAAACATTGATTTGAGCAAGTGCTCAGTGTTGAGCCCTGAAACCATGTTGCACTCAAAGATGTATTTATATTATATTAAACTTACTTCGCGAAGGGATCGAGAAAAGACAAAAAAATGTATGACTGACAAGTTAAAACAGGAGTCTAAGACCTAGTGTAATACTTAGAAGAAACGTCAATGCCCTTAGGTTTTTGATCACAAGTTAGGTGCTTTTACGAAATTCAAGAGATCGGCATATCTTAAGTTTTAATGACTGCACGACTGAGTGGTCTCTGACATTCGAAAGAAAATTGTCCTACGGAAACTTCAAGATGCTACACCACTATAATTTATATATCTTTGCCTTCCATAAATGTCGTATCTCATTAATCTACGTAAAAGCAATTAAAGTTACCACCGAAGCGCGTATTCGCTTTCTTTAACCTACATTTACTACGACATTCATATTTATGCGCGTGACATATTACGTCAAACTATTGAGATTTATATGAGAAAGTTCATTGCCATATGGTTCTTTCCCTTTTTAATATGCCACCTGTAGGAAAACGGCTTTTAGATAAAGTTTTGGGCAACAATAAGGAAAGTTTTTTTTTGTATAAAGAGAAAAACATGATGTTATATGGTCTGTTTGCTAACTGGATTTAGAAATATATACGATTTTAAGCTTACATGGATGTTTTGCTACAATTATTATTTAATAAAGAGGTCAGTCAAGCTAGTTGCAATTACTGGCAAAATATCGAGTTCCGTAAAAACAAATTTAAACATCATACATATCCCGTTATTTAATAATATTTGTAATATCTTTTGTGTAAATAAAGCTGTGCTTATATTTAATAATTAATTTCCAAAAAAGACCCACCTTTACAAAGATAAGACAAGTATCTAGATTTCCTTAAAAGAATGCGATGTTTTCAAAGTTAAATGCCAAGGAAAATCTTAGAATTTGATAATAGACCAAAGAAAGCCTCACAATTAGGGAAGATGGAATGGAAACAAAACAATCACGATTGTTTTAAGATTACAGAAAATTAAAGAAAAATAAATATATCTCACTGTACAAGAGATGTAGAGAACGATGAATTATAAAAGGCGACTCATTTTTTTAAACTATTTTTAGAAATTGGAGTTGTTTTTGTAATGTATGTTTACGAATATCGGTTTCACAAACTAGATACAGATTGATGAAGCACCTTCTCCTCAGAAAACTCCTCGATGATTGAGTTATTACAATTTTGATAATTTAATACTAATTTTAAGTGCACTAAACATTATGCAATAATTTTCTTCTTTTCTTTCAGCCGTCAATTTCATATTTTCCACCCCCATATCTACCGTATGATTTTGCGATGTCTTACATACATAGTCCATCTTTGGAATTTTCCTCTTTCTCTCGATTCTTTATGTTAAGGTTGTCGAATATTTTTCATTTATCATTTGACGTAAAATTACTACTCTAGTTTTAAGACTTCTTAGAATAAAGTATCAGTGGTTACATTATTTCATTAATAAAGTGGAGGTATTTCACCACAAGTTTTCATTATTCGTACTTTATCAACACGACTTGCGATAAACCTAAATGAAACCTAACTTAAATGAAACTCAAACGATAAGAAACCTGTTTAACTCGTATTCTGGTACCATCGGTAAATCTATTAACAATCCTTTTATTGTAACCACAAAGGAGTTTTCGACCAAAAATGTTATTTAAACTAACCTATATTTAAAAACAAAAGTTTGTTTTTATTGCTTTCCAAAAATTGGCACTCGACGAAACGCATTGGAAAGCATTTCTTTAAAAAAATAGTCCTCGTGTAGTTAACACTTTAAAATAAATAAATTTTTCAAGAACAATTTGAAGAAAAAAAAACCAAAAGTGTAAAATACCTTAACGAACGAATCCGATGGTAGTACAGAAGCTAGTGCTTAATAGAAACGTTGTTTACAGTGTGGAGTACCGAAATTGAATTCCATTATTATCTTAACCCATGTGTACCTACTCGTACCTCTGTGTATTTGAGAAATGTTGAAGGTACCCTCAGGGCTGGTCCTTTAGACGCCCACGATAGGCATGTGGGCGATTCCTTTTAACTACGAACTTCCGAAACGTCAACTTTATCAAAATCTGCTATGTTTAACTTGTTTATGACTTCGGGCTTGGCCTCTGTTACAATTTTCGAAAACTGTACAACTGCTAATTAGATAACTTTTCTTTGATATTAAATGGCAACTAATTTAATAATCCCATTCTTTAGTTCGTATGAGACTTTCGTTTCTAGAATCTTGTTTTCATAAAGAAGTTCTTTAACGTTTGATGTAGATATAGAATTAATAATACGTGTTTTTAGGGTTTTATAGTTAACAAGAAACCCTTATAGTTTCGTCATGTCTGTCTGCCTGTCTGTCTGTCCGTCTGTCTGTCTGTCCGTTTGTCCGCGGCTTAGCTTAGAGTCGGTTAGTACTAAAAAGCTGTAATTTTGCATGAGTATTGATTGCGACAAGAAAACAGTACGATAAAATAATAACACGTTTTTTAGGGTACCTCCCCACATGTCACATGTTAAAAATACATATTTTTATTTTGTCCGCATCTGGGACCACTGCTACAAGTTACGCCGAGGTTTGGAAAAACCTGGTTTTAGGGATGATTCTGATTTATAAATACACCATTTTGATTTCTGATATACATCCGAATACAGAAACGCTTAAGTGGCGTTTTTGATGGGTATCTAAATTATTGAGCAGTCTCTAAAGAAATTACCTTAGAAATTTTGGAATTTAGGAGCTGCTTAATTGTTTAAGTAGCGTATCTATATCCGATAGATGTACAAATTCAATTGACAAGTACAATTAAATTTTCTAAGTTAGCATGTTTCAATAATAGTATAGGAACTACATTCATTGATCACATTATCTGATTTTCATTAGATAATTAGATCAAATATTGCTGCTCTATATTTTCACTTGTTCCTGAAACCAACTTATAATTTCTAATTCCCATTAAGTGCAGTGCTCTTATTTGGAGACAGTTCAAAGGCCGGAGTAGACTGGGGACAATAAAAAGGCGACGAATGGCGCCCGCCTCGAATACGAATGTGTAGTTTGTATGACTCGGTCAACATTTTAGGCGACAATCCCGGATAATTACGAACAATATATTGCCTATTACTTGGGATTTTGGCTTCAAATCCTATCATGTATTAAGGGAAGCTTATTATTTTATTATAACTGAATATATGCTAGAGGATACATATTTTTATATTGACCTTTGACCAGTAACTCACCTTGCATATGTGACAATGCAAGATATTTATATCTATATTTATAATAAAGGAAGAGAGAACAAAAAGTGTGTACTTGGAAATAATAAAAAAAAAAGTGGTCTTGGGGACTTAGGATAAGTAGTAGAACAAACTTATATATTTTTTAAAATTCTTATATGTCTGTCTGTTTGTCTGTTTTTCTGTCTGTTCCTTTATACAATTAAAAACTACTAATTGAAAACGTCGTGGTATACTTTGCATCGAAATCCAATTAGTGGAACCCGAGTAATGAACGAAAAAGTGCAAGTTACGTCAAAGCAGCAATGTACTGCATAGTGCCTGTCAATTTCCACCGTTGTTAGACATCCACTGGATAGATGATATGGGTGCAGGTACGGTCATACTAAGGCCCCTGATCAATTATACCTGTGGTTAACCAATTTCATTAACATGATACAAACCATTACTAAATACAATAAATTGCCATTTCATTTCTTTCCATTTTTATTGTTACAAACATGTACCTACCGTGTCTCAATGGTGTTGTCACGAAATGCCTGTCTGACCTACAATGGCGCACAAAAGTGTTAAACAAGAATCAAAGGATCATTATCATTAGTCAATCGTGTTTTGTAACTGCACAGACAAATGGACGACGGACGGTCGATTTGTTCCGTTACGTCACAGTAATGCTGGTTAGGCGTTCTCACTTTCACTCAATTTTATAAGTACTTATCCACTCGATTGTACTATCGCCCTGATTTATAATTTCAAAGGAAATGCTTAGTAAAATATGATTTGTTTAACTGTACCGTTCTAGCTAAATTAGCTAGAGTGTTCAATCACTTCATCAGTCATCAGGTTTCAAGTTTAGCAACTTCTGTTGGAATACTTATACTGGTAGTACAAATAAAATGTTGTGTAACACACCTCATTAAAAACAAGAGTAAATTAATTAATTTGTAGTAATCTATGAGGAAAATAAAGTGTTTCCTGTACCTTGTCTCAATTTGGGCATTTAAAAGGTCAAGACTCTGACCTCTACGAAGAGCTGTGTGATAAATCACCTTGCTGTAAACCAATTTGATTTATTTTTCGCATTAAAGTTTCAATTAATAGACCTTGACGATCGATGATAAATTAAATACGAATAAAATTGATTAAATTCAAGGAACTATTTGCATCTATAAACATTCCCAGTCGTTTTGGACTTTCTCCTAAGACATTTTACAAGAGAAAGTAAAAAAAAACGAGTCTTAATCCGTTGTTATGGCTAGAGCAGCACGTAGAAAAAAATCCCTTTGTGGTATATAAATAAAGATTTCACTCACAGAAAAAGAATTAAATGAACTTGGAAGCCCGAAGCAATGATAGTCCCAGATAAAGTATAAAAACCGTCTAAATTGGTATTCATACATTGTACACATTTATGTACTACTTTATTATAATCTTCAATCAAATACAATCTTTATTACTCAATAATAAAAGTAAACACACGTTGAGAAAGTTTTTTAATAAAAGATTTAATATCGATACCTGATTAAATCTCTTCCGGAATATTAGACAATTTCCCATATGCAAGTACTTAGTTTGTTAAACTTACGTAAGATAAAGTTTCTTTAAGTGAATTTCTTAATAGATGTTAAAAAAAATCGTCCACACGGATATTGCCGAGGTCATTGCCGGTGTGACCTAGCAGACGACCTCGGACGAACTTCAAACTGGTTCTCCGATGTTCAGTACCTATTACTGGGAGTATTGGCAGTTTCTTCCATCTGTTTGCTCGCATTTAAACTTTCAACCGCGGCTTCGTTCGCGTTTTTACGATGAAAAATATCTTTTACATCATTTGTTTCACTTAAATTGTGCAAAATATCATCTAGAGTTACAGTAAGAGATTAAATTGACATAGAGTTGAACATTTCAGCTTGTTTGTAAACAACATCGGAATTTCCAGTGTTTTTTGAATTAAATCCGTGCATATTATATTATACATTGTATATTCTATATATACAACGCCTGACATACTATAGTTATATGTGTTGGAAAATAAATAAATGGCTGTCTACAAACGCTTTCACTTTTTAGATACATTCTTAGACAAATATTTATATGGCGAAACGGATATTAGCTGTTGTTTCGATTTCCTCCTTGTTTATTTTTTAACCGACTTCAAAAATAGAAGAGATTCTTATTCGGCTGTGACTGTTTATTTTACAAAAATATGTCTGACATATTTTTATTTAACTCGAATCGAAAAGAGCATAATAAAGATTGAACCGTAGGTAAGGTTTCGTCATGTTATCATCCTCAGCAATATTTCAGCTCTTTGATGTCCACTAGAAAAGTCTTTGACTATGACCAGTCCTGCGCTATCCGCATCCAACGGTTTCCTTCATCTTCAAAATCTATAGCTATAGGTACACTAGTCGTATGATAACTTTTAAGTAACAAAACATAAAATACTGCTCTAAATCTGTCAATACAGTACATGTCTTATCTCTATGTCATAAAGATAACGTTTCATAAATTCTGATTCACCCGTTTCGTGATGCGATGCGAAATGTAAATGTAGTTCTTGTTGTTTTTTTTTCTTATAGTATTATCCCGAAAGTAGTAAAACGAAAGTGAAAGTCTTTCTGCCTTTATGGGTTTGAAGTCGATGACAGTTTCAAATGTTTGGTTTATTTTACGCTTCAGCGCTTATGGAAAACTGCTGTAATTTTGCTCTACTTCCTTATTATACCAGTTCCTATAGTTATTCAAAATCGTAACCGTCATAATAATATTATTATTTATACATTTTGTTGTAGCAGTATTTCCTAACGCTTCCTGAATTTTGTTTGGCGTTCTAGAAGCGATAGTGATAAAGATATGTGATTATTAGATTTGCGAATAAAATGTAGGCTAATAAACAAAATATATAAATTGATTAGCCTACATTTTATTCTCATATTATCTTAAATTATATAATAAAACCAATCATAATACCATTATACATGTATATACCTACATTTAGTTCGAATTCTAATTTAGATGGGATTTTAAAATCTTTTGAAGTATCAAATGTTATTCTTAAATTAAAAGAGATTCTAAACATCACACACCTAACATTTTATAGAAAAAGTAAACTGTTATACAATTCGTCCTAGATTTTGAAAAATATAAACAGTTTTTCAAAATTGTTTATATCTATCAACACAGGTTAATTTAGTACAAAGTATATGATTATCAACATGTCGGTTTACGTTGATTTAACCACAGATTAACCAACAGTTACTACGTGAGCTTACCAGAGCGTGCAACAGGCTACATCGATCGGTCTAACTAAACTGACTCTTAATTATTTTACGTAAGGTTTGATTTTGATCACGTGTCTTTATCACATGCTAGTGCATTAAGGTCAATAGGCTTCAGTGCATAATTGTTGCAACTTGACGTTGTGGAAGATGTTACCTTTCTTGGACTTATATGCAGGGTTATAGGAAATTACAACTGTTGTTGGAAAACAAACAAGTTTTATTTTACGGTTTTAATACTAATTCGTACCCAATTGTTTCGTAGTTAAGAAGAAACCCTTACAGTTTCGTCATGTCCGTCCGCAGCTTACAGCTTTCAGGAAGCAGTAATTTTACATGAGTATACATATTGATCACGGCAATAAAACAGTATAATAAATAACAATATTTAAAGCTTTTTTAGGGTATCTCCCCCACATGTAACATGGGGGATGATTTTTGCTTAACCCATCGTATGTTTTCGTTAGATAGTTCTTTTAAAATCATTGGGGGTTTTTTAAAACAATTTTTCATTTTAGAGTTCCGTTTTCTGAATATTGAGCTTTAAAGTGCTACATTTTAGAGTAATGTATGTGTACTTCCCCTCTAACAGTCAAATGGTTATACTCAGATACGATTGAAGTAAATATAATGAAGTTTAAAGGTAAATTATCACAGCTGGCCTGAATTTTAAAATTTATTTATAAATTAAGATTTCTATTGTTGCTGATTGAAATCCTCGATTCTAACCGACCGGAAGTAACACAATGGCAAGCACATCGTTACAAAACAAATCGCTGACCAAGTCCCACTACATTGAGATACATCTCTTCCATCTTGCACTATTTAAATATAAAACATATAAATCAGTTACTTCATTAGTATTTTAAACAAAGTATTTTTTCTCCGTACGACTTCACACGATGTTACAGCATTTTTAACATTTGCATATTGAATAGTGTTAAGTGTGAATACAATAAGTGTGAAAGGGTTTTTTACGCAACTGTACCTACTGTTTGTCTGTGTGTTTGACCTGCTATTAATTAGGTAATTGGTTTGTTTTGATGATGTAAGAGCGGAAAGAAAATCTGTATATATAAGTACAGTGAGCAACGGACTTAGGGTAGCAGGTGCAAATAAGGTATTTTTTTAAAGAAATTACACTTTCTTCTTCTCTTCTTTATGCAAATCACAAAAATTTCCGGTATGTATGAAACAATTATCACATTAATTGGTTTGTAGGAATGTTCTTTAATTTCGTCTATGGTTTTCGCGATTTTGCATAAAACCGCGCGATAAAACCGGATAAATAAAGTGTTTTAGAATGTTCTTTGTCAAACTTTTAGTACGTACTGGTCGAATTTCTTTTGCATTGAAATCAGTCACTTATTCAATTTCACACGGTTTTATTGAAACGTTCTTTATTATTGCAAAAATTAGGACATACACTGTTCCATTTAATATGTAATTTTTCTAACGTGATTTTTTATTACAGTCATGTTTTTACGTTTAGGAGATGAAGCCATATATATATATTACTAGCTGCGCCCCGCGGTTTTACCCGTGTAATCCCGCTGGAATATCGGGATAAAAAGTAGCCTATGTGTTATTTCAGTTCTCCAGTTACTTATATTCCAAGTTTTATCGCAATTGGTTCAGTAGTTTTTGCGTGAAAGAGTAATAAAGTCACATACCAACTTTCGCTATATAATATTAGTAGGATTTCTGGATTTTTATATATTTTATTACGCGTGTATAGCGAGTTATTCACAAACTTATCGAAGCAAATTGACTATGGTAGACTATTAAGTTGACAAAACGTGCACTTTGTTATTTTTATGTTCTTTACTAAATATGTTGTTAAGTTACGACATTACTATGTTCATGTTTTGGTCTTGTGCTCTTGACTTGAAAGATAAAGTTGAATCATACATCCTTATAAGGATGTAAACGTGTCGTTTGCAGTCGAGCTATTGTGGACAGAAATATACGGCAAAATGTTCTATTACTCTGGATTTTTCTTATGCTCTGAGACTTTACAGATAGATTCCTTTCTCAAGGTACCTTGGAGTTTGTAAAGGCTCTGAAACATAGGAACAGCATTGTAATTGTAACAATTCTGAAAATAATAAAAATAACTCGATTATAACAGAAAAATTAGTTATTTTGTAAAAATACGCTGTTTTTCTATAACTTATCGTCTTTCCTAATCTTTTCCACTTTTTAGTTAGTCAGCGGCTTATTTGGTTAAATTCCTTAAATATAAGGAAAATTCATTTATTAAAAAACAATACCAAATTAAATGTAATTATTAATTATTCTAAGTTAAATGTCAAAGTTATCTAAACTAAAAAACACAAAAATAATAATAGTAACAGACAATAACAATAATTCAAATCATTTATTGCGAACTAAAAATACAAATAAATTGCATTTAAATACAAATAAATTAAATCTTAATAGAAATCAATTAAATCTAAATACAAATAAAATTAAATCAACAAAACATAAAGAATTAAATTGAAATACAAATAAATACAACAATAATACAATTCCTTAAATACGTAGGTTACCTACTTACCCAATTTCTGTCACAACCTACTTCCAAAAAAATATTTCTAAAATGCGACATGTGGTATTACATACTTACAATATTAGAAGCACGCTCGAAATTTCCTTTAAATATTTCCATTAGAAACAGTAAAACAAACGTTTTGATAACGATAACCCTTGTTTTCAAACTCATAAAGTCACGTTCAGCCCGCATTTAATTCCTTATCACTGCTGGATTGGAATCCGCCATGAAAATATACGTGAAATGTGTACGGTATTAAGAATGTAAAATGTTAAAGTGGAGTGAGCGGTGTTGGTCTAGTGGTGGATACCCCGGCTTTCATTTCAAGGATGCGAATCCAGACCGCGCACTATTGTATTTTTCTTTAAGAAAAAGTTATATGCGCTAATAACATCGCTCTTACGAAAACATCGTGAGTAAACCGACATGTCCTAGGACTCATGGTCCAAATAAATGGAACATTCGCCAATCCGGGGTAGACTTAGCGCCTCAAGCTTATCAAATCACCTAGCTAGCACCTGACTAAAACGAACGTTCAAGAATGATCGCGAACTTCCGCATTTATTTCTTTAAATAAATAAATAAATTATACGGTGCAGAACTCGGTACACTCGGCCACTAAAAAGTTGGGTCCGAGCTTCTGACCAGGTTTTCTTTAGTACCTTAATGGTTTGCAAAGTTATAGAAAGAAAGCTTCACAACGTTTTAAAATGTTTGGCCCAGTTTTTTTAAACGAGATAGGGTAGCATTTGACCTCATCTCACCTGATGGGAAGCGACGATGATATCGACGACGGTATCAAATGCTTGCCTAAAAGAAACCTATTCACTTTAGTCCTGTAGACTCTAAAGTTGGTCCAAAGTTACAAAATTTCTAGTTGTAACTAAATCAAATCATATTTCCGCTATAGAAATCCAGCTTTAGAGGAATTAATTTACTAGTATTTGCTATCAATCAATAACGCAATACCCAATGGTCTACAGGCAACACAGGTTGTTTAAACTCTATTAATATTCTAGATTTGATTCTGCCGATGACTTCGCGACGAGGTCGGCTGATTCAATAACTGATTGATTGTTTACCAAACTAGGATTGGAAATGAGGGGCTCGTTAATTACGCCAGTTATCGGTGTCACATTGGTTTTGTTATGGTAAATTGTAAAGGGAAAATTAGTGATTGAACCTAACCGTCCTAAAAATGTGAAATTTGGGGAGTGTTCTTTGTAATGTGTAGATTTCCTTTAAGAAGTATTTTGGTTTTTCAGAAAATCCCATACGGTATAGTTACTTACGTGGATGTAACCGAATGTCAAAGCTAGTTATTATTATAAGTATACTAGGTATATGACTTAGCTATTTACTTACCTTCTTTAAATAAAATATGACTATATACAGTTGACTGGCCTAGTTTGGTCACATTATGCAGAGAGAGGATACTCATGTCACCAGGAGAGCATAGAACTTGGGAGTAAACGGTCGTAATGCGAGAGGAGATCAGAGGAGAGGTGAAGGGATTGTCTTAGGAAGAATATGGGGGAAATGGGGGTGAGCGAGACATCAACAGGGAACAGATTGGAGTGAAGGAAGAAGACAGGCTGTGTCTACCCCACGTAATGGGGCATCAAAATATGACTCACCGGGATCAAATAGTCTGCCCTTTAAAGCCTTGACCCAAAGCTCGGTAACGGCTACTGCCTTGTTTGTAGTCGTCTGCAGAGTAGCTAACAGGACACAGAGTAGCTCTTCGTCCTGTTAGCTGATCTTTAACAGTCAGACTATAAGTAGTCTATAAATAAGGTGTATGGGGTCCGCTAAGATCCTTGAGCCTAAGCCAACCGGACCTGCTAGCTTTGTGCACCTGCTGAAGAACGGACGAGGCTCTTGACTTTCCCTTCGAATTTTGAAGGTCAGACGGCAGTCGCTCCCATAAAGGTCGAAATTTTGATAAATCCTATGGAAAGTTCATTAAGTCACAGACTATAAGTCAAAGGCTTTAAGTAGACAATTACTTCCTGTAACAAACTCCTCAGTCATTCATACCGTAAAAATCAGGACACTTGAATAATAAAATATTTATGTTTGTATCCGCCGGCCACGCTAACGCCATTTAATAATTATTCTACACGTTTTCACTGCGCGTGCGCACGTATAAGGACTAGTACACATGTAAGTTTCTATTTCCTATTTATTTTCTGAATTGAAATATTAAAGTTCCGTGTAAACTCGTTTGTATATTTCAGACGTGTGTGATACGGTTTAGACCATCATGATTTACTTTTAGGTCATCACCTTGACCTAACTTTAAGAAAAATCAGCCTAGTTTAAGCAACGAAGTACGTGCTGAGTGCAACGTCCTGCAATATTTTTTTGTTTATTTACTAGTCGTAGAACCGAGTTGTTATTACTTTTAGTACTTCTAACTTCGGAATGAAAAATGGTACCGAACGTGTAAGTTTTATAGCTTTCCTGACAATAAAACGGGATTTAGTACCTTTTACGGCCTTAATCTAACATCAAAGACTTTCCCTATTTGTTTCACATTTCTAATTATAGAGTTCTTTAATTCGTTTTAACTTGACAATGATATAAAACTTCCACAATTTATGTTCGAAAGAACATACGAGTACATGGGTTCCTTTATCCCTTTGAAGGTTATCGAAAAAAAGCCGATCGTGATAAAAACAAAAGACGATCTGGAGCCTTATTTATGAGTCGCTCGTTGCAATTCTGGCGATTTTAACAAATCGATATCCGCTGATTTTCGTTTGATGTCGGACTCCTGCGACGAGTAGTTGATACCACATGTTACGGTCGAGTGCTTTACATAGAAATATTACAGAAATCAAACGAAAATCGGTAGAAATTAATAGAAAATGGCAAATTTGATTCAAAAATAGAGCCCCTGAACAGAAACAAAAGACGATCTTATGTCAAAGTTCCAGTTTCTGCACCATGTCACCTTCATGGTTCCATTTGTTTTCTGGTTTTAGTTTCGGTTTTAATCACATCGACTTTGTCATATTAAGCATGATTCACGTGTTTGACGGCATGATTTGACGACCTCTGTGGTGCGTCGGGCGGACGCTCGACTGCAATGCAGAAGGCTGCGGGTTCGTTTCCCGTCGGGTGCAAATATTTATGCTTAAAAATAAATATTTGTATCTATCTGGTCTGGGCATCTTTCTATGTATAATATGTATGTATTTATAAAAAAAAGTATATAACATGTAGTATATCCGTTGTCTAGTACCCATACTTAGTACAAGCCTAGTGGTTAGTAGTGCAATATTATTCAACGTCGGACGTTTCGAGCCCTCAGTTAATATTCTCAAACCTTGTGAAATTTTCGCAAAGAGACAAGTAGGTAGTTCTTACTTAATGTTTTATGAACGCACCCTTATTGGTGCAGACTGCATCGCGTGCGCTAATAACGTGCCGAGCGATCCATGGTGTGAGGTTCGATTCGCTCTAATTCAGACTTTCATGTGTTCATTTCATACTTCATAACCTCACGTTTTGAGTTGACACCTCTAAAATAATTATTGTTTTGAATTTCGGGTCTAGAACGTGTTAGTACGGTCAGCAAAGGACTTAGGGTACCAGATGCATATTTTAAAGTTTTAATTTTATCAATAGCGGTTTAGTATTTTTTGGATATTCTACTTGGAATTACTAACAATTAGGACGCTTTACTGATATCAAGCAGAATTTTTAACAATTACTGAACCGTTTTATATATATTTTGAATATCGACACCGTGTGAATGGTTCACCAGGTATGTGGCAACACCTAGTTCTCTATCCAACCGTTAAGGAGGTAATGTTATCTTAGTCCACTTGTGATTGAGTATATCTAATTGCATAGTTATCTGATAGTTGGTACCTCTGTAGTATACGTGTTAGTTTAAGCAAATATTAACTCAAGTAGTTATATACCTATACCTAGATGTATCTACTACACTAATATCAGAGATTGTTTGATTGTTTGTTTGGACGCGCTAATCTCAGGAATTGCTCGTCCGAATTGAAAAATGTTTTATCGAAGAAGGTCATACCTAGGCTATATAACATCACACTACGACCAATAGGAGCATAGCATAGGTTGCCTGAAAGAGATCGCTTTAAGCGATAAGGCTGCCTATTGTGCCACCTATTTTTAAGTTGTGTTTGTTTTCTTTGTACGTATTTATATTTGGTGTGTATAATAAAGAATTTATTCATTCATTCAATCATCTATGAAAAATGTTGCAAAAACGGGAAAAAATTGACCCTATGCAGAGTTTCTGTTGCGTGCTCTTAATATTACGCGTGCACAGCGATGGGAACGGGATTTACGCGGGTGAAACCACGGCGGGAACTGTTAGTGTATTAATAAACTTCTTTAGATGGCTCTTGCTTAAGTGGCTCTCAATACAAAAAGAAAAACTTTTTTTATCCATCTCTTAACATTATCCGATTTCGGTGAATTTTTCTTAATTCTAAATGTTGTCGGTTATATAATATACTTCATTTGTTATTTGGGAGGTTTTAGGAAGTAAAAAATCACAACAAAAAAAAACTTTTAGTTTAGGCAAAAACAACATCAAATATTATTTAAATTAAACTTTGAATTTAACAGTCTTTATTAAAATTTAAATGTTAAATTATTTTGAAAAATCTTCAATACTAGGAAAACTAATCAAGAACCTTCAAAATTTTATCTCGTTCTACAGCACTTCAAAAACCACCTAAATTTCAGCACATAGAGTTCAAATTCCTTCCATGGAAATGAAATTAAATGGAAATTTAAGTATGTATTCAATTTTAAGTTTTACTGCTACGACATAGGGTTAATTATCGGCTTTCGTATCGACTGTGTAAGGCAGAGACGTCTCTGGTGCTAGTATCGTTAGATTACGTTCGAGTATTTGTTTTGTTCAAGTTGTAAGCGTAAGCGATTCCCTTTGACATGTTAATTAGGTTTGCTCTTTGTATAATTTTCAAGTTAAAGTTTAATCTAGAGCAATTAGGTACGTAGCTTATTTATTTTAATTAGGACTGTTCTCTTTTTACCCGGCTGCAAGGAAAGGGTTATGTTTTTCGCGGCTATTTTGTATGTCTATATTTAAAATAAAGGAAGAAAGAACAAAAAGTCTGTAAGTCTGTCTGTAAGTAAATTTAAATAAAGTGGTCTAGGGGAGTTACGATAAGTAGTTTGCAATTAGAATACCTAAAATTAAAATCCCAATCCTTAATAGAGTGTCAGACGACAAAATAACTACTTATATTTTAACCAAAACATTTTCATGTAGGTAAAAAAAAAACGAAGAAATTGTACTCTTTAAATTCACCAACTTTGTCAAACGTTTAGAACTGTTTTAGTACTCTACTTTGTAAGGGATTGTTTTACAAGATTGTAAACTAGACATTATGAAACAGAACGATTTGATTTGATTTACATTAGACCGGGCCATGAACGAAACTTTTTGTAAGAGTCCTGCGGCCCTAGCCAAAATTCTTATCGAATAACGAAAACGCCAATCGACAGATTTTTTTGTATGAAATTGACATAAGCTTGCGAAAAATCAAGCGTGACCTTATGTCGATTTCATACAAAAAAATCTGTCGATTGGCGTTTTCGTTATTCGATAAGAATTTTGGCTAGGGCCGCAGTTCATGGCTTGACCTGTTCTATGAGAACGCCGCCACGACGCGGACGACGTGTCGCGTCCGTGCTTTCTTCATGCAATTACGTCCCCGCCCCGTGCCGTTTACGGCCCGTCCACGGTCCGTTCTAATATGAACTATCCCTTAATCCCAAGAAATGGCCAAACCCTCAATCGCTATCCGCTATCACCTTGTCCTCAGCAACACCTCGATTGGCGATCAAGGCCTCCAGTACTCGCGCTCAGTACCTTTTCTTAACCTTTCAGCTAACCACAGTAGCGTTGTCGCGTAATTGTCTTCGAATACACTTTTAATAGGTATATACCTATATAGTTATATTTTACCGGGTCTTAATCGCGACCGAGATTATTGTAACTTAATTGAATCGTCGTCGATGTAAGAAAATAATACGCGATTAAAAACAATGTTACTATGTTGGTAAATCTTGTAAATTAAAAAGTTTTTTTGTGTTATTAGAGATTATTACACGGTTTAATTTTGAAATAATATATATGTAATGTACGTATCCTTTTTTCTACCCATTTTACTTTCTCTTTAAAATATTAATGGCATTATCTCCAAACCTATTACAGTTCTCTAGAAATAACTAGTTTTTAATTAAACTATCAAAACCAATCATACCTACCTACTTAGATTACGTCAGCCATTTTATTTTCTTTCATTCTCTTTCCGACACAATAGTGATGATTTCCTAACAATTCATAATTGCTATGACTTTTTATTCACTTTCGTTCCATTTCTTTTTATTGCCTGTTTGATTGTACTTCAAGGTAGGCTACCTAGTATAATCTTTAGTTGTATGCGCATTGCAAGTGTAATATAGTGTTTAGTTTGGTGTTTTTAGTGATTGGTTAAAATTAATATCCTGTACACACTAGATGATACTCCTAATTTAACGGCTAATTACGCTATTTGGCTGCTTCTGGTTATGAACAGTTTACCCGCCACCAGACGGAGAAAACTCCAGGTTGGCTAGTTTCCCCTCGATCCCTTAGTCGGCTTTTACGACACTCACTGGAATAGATAGATCCTATTCTATGCTAGAGCTACACAGCTAGTAAATATAGAACTTAATGCCGATCAAAAAATCTTATTTCCCAAGAGGCTTAACGTAGAGAAATATTATCAATGTCAATTTTAGTCAAAGAACATTAACATGTTCCGAGACAATTTAAAAGAATTCTATTAACGTGAAATTTCAATTAATTTTACTTCTACAAATCCGTTTGGCAATCTCAGTTGTGTTCTTTCTACTGCGAAACAAAGTGGTAATTGGTTCGGGAAATGTTTATGAGATATAAACTGTATTATGACCCGATAATAAGTCGTGAAGTTCAGATGTTATGTTCTCTGGACAAACCGGTGAGTTAGTGTTAATTCCATAGTTATGGAGTATGTTCCCCATTTCTTTTACTATTAGGACTTATTTAAAAAAAAAATGGTAGGTGTACCTACTGATTTTCAAGTTACCACTTACACAAATATTTGAAAGTAAAGGCAATTAATGTTAAGTTGATAATAGTCCATCCAAACTAAATAAATAGAAAACTTAAGGTCAATGACGTCTACCGCTTAGACGCAGCTGATTTTCAAATAAACTTTTTTTAAACATATTTTTTTTTCGAAAACTACTTCGAATTTTCTTAAGTCGTAGAACAAAATTTGTTCGCCTAGACGCCAAACCGTCGTCGGTTTGTTCTAGACTATATATAAATATAAAAATTCATAAAATAGGTATCGTCCTACTTGAGCATCTTTTTATCTCATTCAATTTTACCTGCCATTGTTCACAATATCATGTTCTGCGGTCGAACGTCAAAAACATTCAAATGAATTGTTCACTCGATTAGGCCATAACCGCTAATGGGTCCAGGTACCGATAGTCGTTTCGTTAACACATCGACTTTTATCGATATCATTAATTTTTAGTCTCAATATCTAATAATTGCTGTTGTCGCTGTTATTGTTTTCCTTTATTTGGTATTGTTGATTTGATGTTGTTTTGTTTTGTTAGTCGATATGGCTTATTTTGGACCATAGTGCGGTCGTCATGCGGGAAAATGTTCGAACATTTACCTGTCTCATTGTCTCTACATATATGGTTGCGTTTTTACCAGAGCTTAGTGAGGATATTGTGTATTGTGTGTGATAGATACAGGAAGAATTATGATTTTTTATCTACTTTCCCTTATGTCCCTGAATTGAATCCATCAGCTCGCGTTCATTCAGATGAACAGCACGATAAACACATGAATATGACTGTATTTTCACCAGAGCTATCGAGAATGCGTTGCAGCATCCTTAGCAAGGCATCCACGCTCAGCTCCGGTGAGGATCTGCTCCAGGTTTGTAGCCACAGGTCCATAGATTGATTTTATAAATCTGAGTTTAGAATGGACCAATCCGAATGTTTCTAACACACCTATCTGTAGCAACGCATCTTTGAATAAAGCTTTACTCATGTGTTTATCGCGCAGTCAATCTGTGCCTACATGACGTGAAATAAATATAGGTATTTACTCAGGGACATCAGATATTTTTATTTTATTTTATTTATTTTTATTTTATCAGATATAAAGAGGTCAATGTTCCTAATTCTTCCTGCACCCGATCTCCCTATACAACGAAATCTCGAATCCTAGGTCTTTAAACCCGAACCTGAATTCAGTAATTTTTAACCAATTCATTAACAACAGTGTTAAAAAAGACTAAAAGTGCCAAAAACGTGCCAACGAAATTCCCATCTAAACGCTTGTGAATAAAGTTCAAAGTGGCGAAGTCGGACTCTCGCATTGTGTTAGTGGACGGGGATGGCGATGGATGCTGCTCATGCGGTGGTATGAGGATCGGTGACCTCGGTGGGGTACTCTTGGAAGCTGCCAAACTCACCAGGTCTTGGTTCTGTCAGAAGGCTGAACACGGGTGAGTTATAGACTTCACTTGACTTCAGTTTTATGCGTTGTTGCCATAGAAACCGCCCAAGTTTGATTCGGACTCGCGCAGGAAAATTTTCGCATCATTATGACAAAAAAAATCACATAAAATTCAAATATTTGTTCCAAAAAGACGTTCGTATTTCAAATTAATTTATTTTGCTTTATTTAACAATAAAGCAAAATAACGTAGGTGTAAGAAAAAGTTTATTCCGGTAAAATTCCAAATTAATTTACAAAGTGTAATTAATCAAAAAGTTTGTATAGCATGGGATATTTGCTTTGAACCTACTTACAACCCATGTGTTTTAACTAGACACCTTGCGCTCAATGAAAATATCACCTGCTTAAGAAATTATTTAAAATTCTGTCTTCAATTGGGTACGATTTTTTTCCTCGTTACTCCCATGTGAACTTAATAGATACTCACTATCCCTTCTGTTCTGACAATAGAATCAAGAATGATTATCGTTGTAAATTATCGTTTTGTTTCCAATTTGATCCTCTTTTTTTACATAGGTACTTTTATAATAAATACTTATAAAAACATGGAGGACAATCAGGAATAAAAATATTCACCTGGCCGTCACTGAAAGGTTTTAACAGTAACAGAGCGGAATTAATGATTATAGACCATTACATGAATCTCTTTCTATTTTATTTCTCACCGATTTTGCGTCTGCGAGAGTTAAAGTCCTCAATTTAAAAGCTTTGACTGCTGAAAACACATAAGTCGATTTGGATTCAGTGATTTGCGATTTTACGTTTGAGACTGAGGTTTGCGATTTCAACTTCAGCAGTCAAAGAGTCATATCTCTTACGGATTTTTATTTATCTCACCATTATTTTTCTTGAGCGCGAAGTGTCTAATTAAAACTTACAGACCGTACCTTTCCAACTTTGATTAAAGTTGGTTTGCGTCCACTTCAAAATCTGAGACCAGAAGTAATTGAGAGTGTTTGAAAGATTCTGAAAGGAGAACCTGGAATTGCAATTTGTTTCTTCCTTTGCTTTGCTTCATGGTTGTTGATCTAGTTTCCTTACTTAGCGGTTTCATTTTAGTTGAGTTCTTGGTTTAATTAAGTTGAAGTTTAATGATCAAATAGTTTGCATATGAAACGACGTCGTAGTACTGTACTCCTACCATAAGTTGATGCCGTAAATACGTACAATGTAAGCGTTAAGTTATCACTCGCCAATGAACTGCTCGTCAGTTTGGCGGGAGTCCACTTTAAGTTTAAATGCATTTCTGATTAAATTAAATTAAAAAAAAAAGTAACGTTAACAGTTTGACCTTTTCACAGCGCAACCATTCCGTATCTGTTCCCTCACCGGACGCGATACATTGCGTTGCATCGCGGACATTCCCTAACTGCTAACGTTACAGAAGTTACAGTGTATACATATTTACATATCAACTCACGGTAGGGGTACTGTGCAAACATAATTTGGGCAACCATTGAGTTACTGACACCATTGGTGCTGGTTTTTTTGAGATTATTTAATGTCTTAAATTTAGCTAGGGATGTTATATATTATAAACCAATTCTTTGCTTGTAGCCACGACATAGAATAGGGCTACCCCATCTCTTCCCGTGTGAGTCATAAAAGCCGACAGAGGTCTGGCGGAAACTAGCGAAGTTGAAGTTCTCCCCACGCGGTGGCGGATAAACTGCTTGGTTCCAAGGATGGTTGGTGTCAGACAGGCGGCATGAATATTGAATAATATAGATTGATGATGTACCAAACTGTGCCGACCTAGTATCTAGAGTTTGCTATTTAAAAAAAACTGTAAAGTTAGCGAAAGCTCGATACATTTAACAATGCCGTTAATAAATAAAGCGCGAGTAATAACCTGGTAAATATTGTGTTTCATCATCCGATAATTGTTTCATAATTAGTATATAATTATACTAATTTACCGTAATTAATAGTGTTTTACCAGGCTAGAATTATGAGTAAATAGAGATATTATAGATAAAACAGTCAAAGACCTTGTCGACGGTTTTGCTGTGAACATGTGAAATATAATGAATGTAGATAACAATAGTAGAAAGGCGAGCAAATATTTAATTTGAAAAGAATCGTCGAGTTTCTCGAGCATATTTTTGCGACAACTAGTTATTGGTTATCAAAATGTTAATTATCAATTATTCACCGCATCATCACATCAACTTACCAAAATCCAAAATAATCAAAATTAAATATTTTATGTTATTTATTTTACCTTACGTAGTATAGATACAATTATACTGCAGGAATATTTACTTAGAAGTGATTAACCTACAATTAAATGTAGGGGCGGAATCCTAATTATATCCGAATCCTGTTTCCTGTAGAAAATGCGAGCGAAGCCACGAGCAAAAGCTAGTAGTTTACAATATTCCACTTATCATAAGAGTTGTGTAGCAGTTCTTGCCGATTGATTTCTTAGACTTACATTTTATCTTATATTTCAGCATAACACGGTCGCCCCATTACATGTATCGTCTAATCTTAAATACGACCCAGTTTCGACCGTTCAGCCTCGTTAGAAGCTTCAGCGGCTGTTGAGAAAGTGGCTTCATTATAAGCTCACAAATGACGGGTTTGATGCAGTTCTATTTTCAAAGTTTTCCACGTATTTCTCTGGTTTATTTATCGTCAACTAGTCGTAAAAGGTAGACTGTTACGTACCCTAGAGAGACTCCTTTGAAGGTGATGTAGTTTTTCGAGGTCTTCATTTCAAATCACGGCTCTAGATTTGTCAAAAACAAAATAGTATAACTCAAATACGAGTACAACGGTATTTATTGTTTGTCTACTTTGATATGTGGCTGCTAGACCTAGATTTCTTGATTTATCCAGGTATAGGAAGCGTAGCTGCTTAGCACCTAAGCTAGTGACTGATCCGTGACAGATAAGATTGACTTAATCAGTCACAACAACGAGTACAACGGTATTTATTGTAAGTATGTCTACTTTGGTATTTGGCTGCTAGACTTAGATTTCTTGATTTATCCTGATATAGGAAGCCTAAGCTAGTGACTGATCCGTGAAAGATAAGATTGACTTAATCAGTCACCTACTTAAGTGTAAAACTGTATACTTTGACAACTGAGACGCTTCTTAAATCATCTCACGTTCATGTTACTTGCCAAAGATGATACATTGGCAAGTCGGACCACCTATGGTCCTTCCAAACTTTCCATAGGGACTGAAATGCGGAATTAGTTATGATGAAAATTATTATGATCACAAGTTTCTGACAGTGTATAAAATCAATCTTCTTGTAGGTGCCCTATTGTAAAATCGTGTGTCCCAACTAATAACGCAGCCAAACCAATGAACGGATAAGACTCTTCGCCATAACCGAAAACGGTTACGAGTAGATGATGATGCTGATGATAATTTCCCCTAACATATTTAAAATAATAAAACACTTTATTTATCCGGTTTTATCGCGTTTTTATTCATCATTAATGAACCGGATAAATAAAGTGTTTTATTATGCAAAATCGCGAAAACCATAGAAGAAATTATACTTAAAATAATCAATCAGCCTGTTAATTTGTTCCACTGCAGGGTGGAACCGCTTCCTCTTAGAGGGTTTAGGCAGTAAGACGCCACGCGTGCCGTACCCCGGATTGGCGAATGTCTTCGGTCCGAAAACCCCCCAAAATTAAAATGATGATGATGAACCTCTAAGTCTATAAATCTCGTATACAAGATGTAACGGGTAAGTCCTTTTAATCCGAAAGGGGGTTGTTCTAGACGTCTAGGCGAACACCTTTTGTTCTACGACTTTTGAAAATTCGAACTTTTTTTTTATTATTATTTAATTATTCAAAGGTAATTGAAGTTTTGATTGTAAACCATCAAACTAAATTAAAGGACAACATAAGGTCAATGACCTCGAACTCTAAGAAACAGCTGATCTTCAAGTAAACTTTACACTTAAAATTTTCAAAAAGTACTTCGAATTTCAAAAAGTTATAGAACAAAAGTTGTTCGCCTAGACGTCTAGAACAACCCCCTTTCGGATTAAAAGGACTTACCCGTAACATCTTGTGTATTATTTTAGCACGTAACTAATTACATATTTTAACTAAAACTCCTAATTTACTAACAATCTAAAAGTCGTGTATTTTAAATTTCAAAATCCATTGTGTATTTGATTTCTGTTGCAACTTGGATGGTTAAAAACAATAGAAGATTGCTTCAGTTCTCCACATAACACATCTAGTTCTTAGTGAATTCATCGTAATTAACAATTAATGAGTAGGAGCTAGCTATCTTGTTTGTAGTAGAATTTCATTTTTAACTTGGGTAAAGTCCAACGAGGCAATCTCGTCTTCGGGAAATTTCGACTATTCTTAATAACTTTTGCATTTTATTTTATTTTAAAAAGTGCCATCTACGATGGGATAGCGCAAAAGCAATTTCATAAATTTCTACACTGGTTATTAAGAACAGTTGAAATTTCCCGAAGTGGAAATTTCCCCACTTATATCAAGCTGTAATGTACTTAAAGAGTTGTTTTGAATACTTAAAAAAAGTTGAAGTCAATAAACTGAACTGGTCTCAGGCGACCATTCTCTTTCTAGTCTCTATTGAAGAATGTAATGATAGTAATTCATTTAAAACTCGTCTCTGACGGACCTGCTTCATCAGATACAAAGTCAAATTGTTCAGGAAACTACTCGCACACCTTTAAAAATATGGATAAAATTGGAACGCTGTTTTTTTTTTTTTTTTTTTATAAATCCTGTGACGAACACACAGCGCCATCTAGCCCCGTGGTAAGCTTCTAAGCTTGTGTTACGGTGGCTAGACAACGGATATACTACTTATATTTATTTTTCTTTTGTAAATACATACATATTATACATAGAAATACGCCCAGACTAGATACAAATATTTCTTTTTGAGCATAAATATTTGCACCCAGCGGGAATCGAACCCGCAACCTTCTGTATTGCAGCCAAGCGTTCGCCCGACGCGCCACAGAGGTCGTCAAAATCGTTGTTAGTATGCCCACTATTCACCATTGAAGTAATCTGAAGTGTAAGTATTATTTAATAAGAGTCGGTTTAACATTTTATCTTCTAACGGCCTTGTCTAGCTTAGAATTAAAATACCGCCTTGTCTCACTTAAAAATTCATAACGCAATTAATACAATCTAGATTCAAGACTTGAGCACCAACCTGATTTAAACGTCTTACGAAGCGGTTAATAAAATACTACCAGCTATACCTCGTAATATTAGCTGCACCCCACGATTTCAAGCACGCGCATGATTCGCGTAATTCCCGTTCCCGCGGGATTATCGGGATAAAAAGTAGCCTATGTGTTATTGCAGGTCTCCAGCTACCTATATTTCAAGTTTCATGGCAATCGGTTTAGTATTTTTTGTAACAAAGTCACATACATAATTTCGCGGTTATAATATTAGGAAGAAGGAAGTTCTAGCCGATTTTGTCCCTGCAGGGCAAGGGCCTCCTTTTGGAGGGGGTAGGCAGTAAGATGCTACGAGAGCTTACTCCGGATTGGCGAATGTCCCATACCTATTTCGCTTTGAGTCTAAGAAAATGTCGGTTTGGGTTAGTCGCACTTTAGTCTCCAACCAAACTGGGACTAGGGACCAGATAACGATTGCAGAAAATCGATATCGTTGACTGGGACCATAACAACAGCTGTCCTAGGGACCAGCTAACAATAATTGGAATGATTTTAGTGGTTGACTGGGACCACACCACTTTTTTGTTTTGTGTTCTTCGTCATAGAAACACCATGCTTTAAAAAAAAGCCTTAAGGTTCAGCCACGTCTTTTCGAAATACGAATTAAACGAACAAATTTGGTCCATTATTTCGCATTCTCCTAGATTGTACAGCAGCCGTCTGTTGTTGTTATTAACACCCATAACTTTTCTTAATCAAAATCTACTAAAACATTACAAATATCTCTTACAAAAAGTCGTTACGAATTTAGCAAAGTTTTCAACCAGCTCTGCGCTAAATCTCAATTGCAGTTTATTTGTCACAAATGGAGCACAACATAGGCTATTGTCGTCTGGGGGCTGTTTACTTGTACAGCTACAGTTTAAAAGGCCGTTGCAGATTGAAGACTTTCGCTAGACCGATCATATTTCGTCGAATCAACTTCTTGTTGTCTTGTCTTCTTCTTGTTCAAGTTTCGTGTTTATGTAAACATCATAATGAAGAATATTAATAGGTTTGCCAAATCACACAAATACACAGTTTTTGTCAAAAATACCTATTAATTTTACTACTAATGGTAAATACCGTTATTAAGAAATGTAAGTAGTGAAAACAAACATGTAAGTTTAAAATCGTATACCTATTAGTTTTGATTTTACAGGCATTTAAACTTACGATAAGTAATGAGGCTCGTTAACAGTCACGTGACGTCATTTACAACGCTCCCCTAAACACGTAGAGCACGAGCGGACTGGGCGAGTGTGAGATGACGTCACACCCGAGTACGAGTCCGCATCGCACGCATATACTTCTATAAATCGGACACGAATTAACGTATTGACGTACTTCTTTCACTTGAAATAAATGTTTTCTATTCTATTCTACTTGTGTTTTTTTTATTTTTGACAGAGAATATGGTGAGCTGTGTTCAAAATAAGTCAAACCGCGCAGTGCAGCTAAGTAAATCATAGTCCGACAAAGTGTGTGCTAGTGTGCAAGACCCCTTACAACCACCATTCAGTTGCACCGACTTGATTAATACGGCTGAATGGGCCGCTCGCTTCATTCGACCCAGTTTTGTAGGGGATAAAAATTCTAGGTTATTAAATGGGCAATGCTGCACTGCCGGATCGCTGACTTCGGTAAACAAAGACTCCGTTTTGCTTTCATCATTCTTTTTTTGTTTGTTGTTACGAATCAAACTGATCGTTTGATTGTAGTCTTTTTTATTCGGAAATAAAGGACGTATGAATTTGATGGAAGTAAAATATGCACATTGCCAAACGGAGCAGTAGGTATGCATTTGTTTAAACGCCAAAGTACAGACTACAAAAGATTTATTAATAACATGTTCCGCCGATTCCGTGAAAATTTCGAATACTTTACCCTCATATACCGTTATCGGATATCTACCTACCTACATCATTAAAGAACACTTAAAAATCAACCCTCTAAAATGCTGAAAACTCCGAAGTGGTTTAGGCTATGCAGGCAGTTAGTAAAGACATTTTCTACTCGTATACATATAGATTTCATAATTTGACTGCTCAATATAAAATTACAACTGCCATTGAAATTTCTTATACCTAAAACATTTCTGATCGAATCTGCATTCGGCACAATTTTCACAAATTCGCAATTTAGAACGGTAAACATCTCGATTTCCCCTGCGTTTGCATTCCCCACTTCGGCTACGAGTTTCAGTGATCGCGAATATGTATGATTTCTACTTGGTTTGTAGTACAGTTGGTACAGTTAGCTGCAAACTTGCATATAAATGTACCTAGATTTTGGTTATTTTTCATATTCTATTTAAATAATGCGTAACCGACTTGTTCGTTGATTACTCGGGTTCTACTATTTGAATTTCGATGTAAATATACCACGACGTTCCTCAAAAATAGAACTATCCAATATTGAAAACCAGATTTCAATCGGATTAGTCTGTTTTTAATAGTAAAAGGGACAAAACAGAGAAACAGACAGACAGACAGACATGAATTTCATAAATTATATAATTTTGTTCTACTGCCTTCCCTAAGTCCCCTAGGCAACTTTTTTAAAATACTTCCTAGTACAGACTTTTTGTCCTCTCTTCCTTTATTATAAGGATAGATATATATAGAAAAAATACATTTCCAAATATTCACTTGCGACGATTATCAACCTAGCGTTTCTGCGTCACCGTCGCAGCCCAAGGGAATTCGAACCTCACTGCGAGTTAATTTTAAAATAAGCATTTTCCTTGATTGAAAATGTTTCTAGTTGAAATGCCTAGAGCATGAAATATTAAATTACGTAATTCACAATAAATACCTATGTTTATCACTGTACTTTAGTACGAACACGTGAGCGTAACACGGGGGAAATTTAACTAACTTGTATCGTAGCCAGAGTTTACCGGTTCAGTACATTTTATGCAATCGGAGTTGCAATTTACCTACGTATTCATACCTCGTCACTTTATTAAAATTGTTTTTACTTTAGATTGAGAATATATGGAAATTGTATCGTTTTTTTTGCCGGCATAGGTAGAGTAGGTAGGGATCATCATCGGAAATTCATTTTAGCTCGAACTATAACTACCCTTTTACATATTGTTGACTAGCTGTTTGTTAATTTCGGAATCCAGCTACCTATATTTTTAAGTCTTATCGCAATCAGTTTAGTAGTTTTTTGCGTTAAAGAGTACAAAGTCACATAGGTACATACAAACTTTCGCGTTGATAATATTAGTAAAATGCTCAATTCGTTATAAATATATATACTGATATAGTAGAATAGATGCCTATTGCCTACTATTTATTGATACAGCAATAATACGATTTTCTGTATCGGCTGGATGCATTCTAATTATTCGTTAATAATGCATATACAAATACATGTACATGTATGTACTTTATATAATCTACAAATTACTTCTTGTTTCAAAGCAAGATGTTTATTTTTTTAACCGACTTCATAATCTAATGCTGTCTGTTAGATATAACTTGACTTACCTTTGCATCAGTTTAAGAGCGCACTGTATACAATTGCTCCGTTAGACTTGCGAATAATTTGGCAATCATGGTAGAGTAAAAAAATGTATCCATATAGTAAAAAAATGGAAATTCTGAAATTATAATCTTCTCAGCGTGAAACTGAAAACACGATAATTAAAAAACAACGATAGAAAATTACTATGAAAAACACGTGTTACAGAAATGTTTTGTTAAATATCTTTGGAACTGGCCTTTATTTCGTAACATTTTTTTGACATAATGTAGGTATTAACTATTTCTTGAATATGCTCAACATATTTCTTGGATTAACTGTCTAGTTAATCTATAATAAGCAAATATTTGACTTTTAGCTTTAAAATTTCGCATAGTCGCACCGTACGTCCTTCTTGTACACATCTACTTTACTATGTAATTTAATTTGCCGTGGGGCGTACCGCGCTAAAGAAGCACAGCAACTTTCGATACGCAGTTGTTGACAGTAGGAAAACCATAGTTTGAACGAGTTGGTACCTACTAAACTTTGTTATATAGTCTCTCGGGATGTTATTCCAAGTTTTCGGACTTATCGTACTATGTGATGCCGTATCCATGTTCGTTTTGAAGCTTAACTTGACTGTGACTTCCGTGAGAGTGTCTTTAATTAAAGTTAGTCTCCCATTATTTTGTTCTTGCTTTATGTAGGGTGCGTGCACTTGCTATTTTTTGATTCACCCGCGTAAGTCCCGTTCCCGCGGTAATATCGGGATGAAAAGTAGCCTATGTGTTATTCCGGGCCTCCAACTTCTGTATTACAAGTTTCATCGCAATCGGTTCAGTGGTTTTTACGTGATTGAGAAACAGAGTCTCACACACACACACAACATTCGCGTTTATAATATTACAGTTGGTCCCGGTTGTTATTTTTGATAGCAGTCGTTTGAAGTTAGAGGGCTTAGGGCGACCTGAAAACTCTGACACTAGGTGAGTCACACCACTACACGAGAAGAAGAAAGATTGAAGAAGCTCACATCACCCATCCCTTTCCTTAAGTCTTTTCTATTAATTGGTTGCTTGGAAGAGAGCATTACAGAAGATTCTCCATATAATTAAGCTGTATTAGGGGTCTTCAATCGTTCTTCTTAATCGCCTGCAAACCCAGGTTAGCCGATGCAAGGAAATCATGGCCAAGTGGGGATTTTCCAGTCCGATTACCATGTGCGACTGTGGTAGTGCTGTCCAAACTATGACGCATATAATGACCTGCCCACTGTGTCCTGTAAGCTGCTTTGCAGCCGACCGCAACAGCGCCACAGATAATGCAGTAGTGTTGCCGAGTTATGGGCTAAGACTCTGTGGTACGGAGTTTGACGCCGTTGACGCGAAGAAGAACGGGTCTTCAAGAAGGAGTTTTCCCATGTAACGATACATGGGAAAACTCCCAGTGAATCCTTTTCTTTTCTGTGCGATCTACCTAAACCCAAAGTTGATATTTACAGTTAGTCCTTCAATGCATGCTTACGATACAGGTAGCCTAGTATAGGCATTTTAAATAAGTGAATTATTAGAAGAAGAAAAAACTACGATTAAAAACTAAATGGGGAGTAAGGTTGTTTCGAAATTGTAACATCGATTGTTATAAAAATCAAATAGTTTGTTGAACTGTGACAGGTAAACGCACACCTATTTCCGCATGCAACAGATACAATGCCGTACTTTCACCGAATACCCAGTTTCGTAACAATTGTAATACATATGCATATTGTTTTGATGCTCGCATAACCGTTTACAGTTGTAAACTGTTGGAAAAAGGTTACGGCAACTTGTGACCGCTGTGATAGCTAAATGAATTATAAAGTTGTATAATTAAAAAAATAATAATCGTTATATTTATACGTGATTAAGACCCGATAAAATGTAACCATGTCAACAAATCGTGTGATTTAAAAAAAGTTAGTTATTAAATATTATTTTGATGTTAGCATTTCGGATTTTCGGGGCTACGCAGCACCTGAACTTTTGGAAGGTATCCGTGGGACCCAAGTTGGGCCAGGGCACCATAATATCATCTACCACGCCTATTTAGTAACATTTTAAATTATACTGTTACTATTATATACAAGATGTAACGGGCTATTAATCCGAAAGGGGGTTGTTCTAGACGTCTAGGCGAACAACTTTTGTTCTACGACTTTTGAACATTCGAACTTTTTTTTTGTAATTTTGAGATTATGTTTCATTGAAAAAACAGCTGCTTTTGAAAATAAAGGTAATTGAAGTTTTGATTGTAAACCATCAAACTAAATAAAAGGACAACATAAGGTCAATGACCTCGAACTCTCAGAAACAGCTGATTTTCAAGTAAACTTTACACTTAAAATTCTCGAAAAGTACTTCGAATTTCCAAAAGTCGTAGAACAAAAGTTGTTCGCCTAGACGTCTAAAACAACCCCCTTTCGGATTAAAAGGGCTTACCCGTTACACCTTGTATACATGGTCACCGTACTTTTATTTCTTACTAATATTATTTAATAAACGCGAAAGTTTGTATGTACGTATGTGACTTAACCCCCTAACCGGATATATTTTACTTTTTTATTTTCAACAAACACTCGAATATTTCAACGTGAAAATGGATTTTCTCTTTATTTTCTGATTGCGCGATAAACGACGAAGAATGAAAAATATTCATGAATATAAAGCAAATACCAAGTGTTTAATTAACTAATAAAGATTCTGATTAGTTCGAAATTCTTAGAATGCAATGAATAATGAGATCTTAATCAAACATGCTAAATACATAACTAAAGTAAATAACGAAGAACATACATATAATTATATGTATATTGTTACCTACAGTTTTCTTGCAGCAGATAAGTTTATTATACAATTTGTAACGGGTATGCCTTTTTAATCCTAACGTTTTTTTTTTTAAATTTTGGGATTATGTTTCACTGTAAAGACAGCTGCTTTTAAAAATAAAGGTAATTAAAGTTTTGATTGTAAACCATCAAACTAAATAAAAGGACAGCATAAGGTCAATGACCTCGGACTCTCAGAAACAGCTGATTTTCAAGTAAACTTTACACCTAAATTTTTGAAAAGTACTTCTAATTTCTAAAAGTCGTAGAACAAAACTTGTTCGCCCAGCCGTCTAAAACAACCCACTTTCGCATTAAAAGGGCTTACCCGTTACACCTTGTATAGGTTGTAGGGTATCTCGTGTTTTTTTTCCCATACATATGATTGTGCTCTTGCTCGTGACGTCATCACACACCGTCATGGTCGTTGAAAACCGTATGCTAAACGGTCGAGTGACTTCGGTCAGTCATTGTCAAGGAACTTTATTTTATCGCTATGTGTACATAACTGTTGCTATGTACCTACTTATTTATTTTGACTATAGATTATAGTTACCATAGTGGTAGATACCCCGACTTTCATTCCGAAGGTCGTGGTTTCGAATCCCGGCCGCGCACCAATGTCTTTTTCTTTAAGAAAAAATAATGTGCGCTTTTTACATCGCTCTTACCGTGAAGGAAAACATCGTGAGGAAACCCACGGCTTAAAATCACGCACAAAGGCCCAATAGTAGGGCTAATTGCGGAAACACACAGTTAAAACTTTAACTTTGACCATAGATTATATCAGGGTGTCGAGGACAGTAATTTGAGCCGAAACGGGGTTGTTCTAGCTAGAAGTACTATTTTTTGGTAAATACCTTTTATTACCTTTTATTTTTTTAGAAAATTTTGAAGATATGTATGCTTTTTTTTTACAATATTTTGAAGATATGTTTTACTGAAAATAAACCAGTTTTTAAAAGTAAAGGCATTTAATGTTGAGATTGTAATATTAGGGGTTAAAGTATGAAATTGCCGATTTGTACTGAAAATCTTAATTGTTTATTTTTTAAATTTTTAACAAATTTTTTAATCAAAATAGTTGCCATTATTATCTATACATTGGTGCCATCTAATGGGAAGGTTATTAATGCCTTTGCGATAGAACTCCGGCGATCTAGACTGCACAAACTGTGTGAAAGCATTTTGTACTGCCTCCTGGGAAGAAAACTTCTTGTCACGTAGATAATTGTCCAAATCACGAAAAAAATGGTAGTCCGTTGGAGCAAGGTCTGGTGAATACGGAGGATGACGAATGGTTTCTAAGTGCAGTTCCTGAAGGGTCAAAATGGTTTCTCGTGCTGTGTGAGGTCTCGCGTTGTCGTGGAGCAATAATGGTGAAGATCGATTCATGAGTCGGGGCTGTTTTACTGCTAGTTTTGTAAAAAAAAAAAAAAAAATGTAAATTATTTATTTACCAAAAACATACAGAAATAAAAAACAAAGTAAACGTTCCTAACTGCGAAAGTTACAAACTGCGTTGCAGTAAGAGCGCTCACCTCAGGGATTAGACTATGGATACAAAAAGAAAAAGAAAATAATAATACGAAACTTAAATAATAATGACATTTATAAATATGGGGAGTGAGTGTTTGTGTGTGTGTGTGTGTGAGAGAGAGGGTGTGTGAGAGGGTGTGTGTGTTAGTGTAAGTGTGTGATTGAGTAAATTTGTCAACATGGTTCGGAGTTCGGCGCAATAGACATCTGCCGTAATTGCTTGACCAGATCGAAGAAAACTATAGTGAATAACACCATGCTGAGACCACCAAACAGTTACCATTACCTTTTTATTGGTAAGTTTTGCTTTAGGACACTGTTGTGGCATTTGACCTGGGGTCAGCCATTGCATTTTTCTTTTCCGGTTATCATAAAGAATCCACTTTTCATCACATGTTACAATTCGATCCAATATTCCTTCATTTCTGTACCGGTTCAACAAGGCAACACAAGTTTCAACATGCGTTTCTTTCTGCAGATCAGTCAAATCATGAGGCACCCATTTTTCGTATTTTTTTATTTTATTGATTTGACGCAAGTGAGTCAATAAAGTGGGTAAGGTAACGTTAAACCATGCCGCTAATTCCTGGGTAGTTTGACTAGGATCGGCTTCCACTATCTCTCTTAATTCATCGTTATTCACCTGTGTGGGCGGTCTTCCTCGTGGCTCGTTCTTTAAGTCGAAATTTCCATCACGAAAGCGTTTAAACCAAAATCGCACGGTGCGTTCATTAGTAGACCCCTCTCCAAACGCAGCATTGATATTGCGGGCTGTTTCTGCCGCGTTAGTTCCGCGTCGGAACTCGTATTCAAAAATCACTCGAATTTTCGCAGTATCCATCTTTCTTGTCTAAATTGAATAACAAAAACAATTGAAAGTCGATATTCAAATGTTTCACATTTTTTAAAAAAAGAACATCACAGAAACCATTTGAAAAAAGTTTCATTCGAAAACCTCAAACCATGAAGATTCTATGTCAATTCAAAGAACCTATTGCAATAAAACGGCAATTTCATACTTTAACCCCTATTACTAAGTCCAAACTGTGTCAATGACCTCTAGTTCTAAGAAACAGCTGATTATCAAGTAAACTTCATACTCAAAATGTACGAAAACTATTTCGAATTTCTAAGTCAAGAATTTTCAAAAGTAGTAGAACAAAATTTGTTCTCATAGCTAGACTTTAAAACTACCGACCTCGAAATACACTGTACATATTTTGAACATGTATAAAACGTACATACATTTATAAGTATAGATCAAAATAAACCAAATAATTCTCATTAATTTCTGAAAATATTGTATCTCCATATTTCGAATCACTTAAGCGCATATTGAAACGTGTACCTCTTTCCGACGGATTTTAATTGAATTTTAAAAGCGTAATCAAATATTCAGTTGAAATATTTCATTTCAAAATATACACTGTGTTTCATATTCGTATTTACGTTCAATTATTGTGTATTTTCATGCCTGGAAGGTATTTTGTGTTTAATTTGTTTTATCGTGATTTTAAATGTAGGTAAAGTATGTATTTTGACACAAATCTCTTCAACACAAAAAGATGGAATCCTTGATTTCATCTCGATCTTCGATCTGAAAGAGCACTTGTACCGTGACGGTTGCAGGTTCAAATTCTGTCGGTTGCAGAATTTTAGAAAATATTGTACGAAGTCGAAGATGGCCCCACCTTATATTATATTTTTAAATTGCTTTAGGATAGATTTAACCAAACTGAAATTAGTTAAGATTAGCAATTCCACGTATATACATATAGATTTCAGATCTTGAATCGAAAACAATGACTTTTTTTGCGGATAATTTTTATTCATTCTAATTTGGTCAAATCAATAAGTAAAATAATCTCTAACGCGTATATTTCAAGATTCTGTCGAAAAATATGAGCACTAAAATGTTCCAAGATCTTTATCTTTTTAATTTGAAGTTATTTGGAAATGTGTTGCTTAAGTATAGTTTAAGTAGGTCGTTTGGCAACTATATAGCACTGTCCCGGTTAGTGTTAGAGCAAACATTTGCTTAATCTCCATAATGTGGGATTCGGGAATTTCAGTTTAGCGATAAGGGAAGTTTCAGGTGTTGACTTTTGTTCTTTAACGTTTTAAAGTTTTTTGTACATACAAACAATCTCGATTAATCTCGAGATTCACGCAATTTATTATTTTTGGATTTGATCCCGCTTACAAAGTTATTAAAAGCTACTCGATTATTGTCATAAGTAGAGTTAGGAAAATTTCTTTTTCTTGGGTCTAAAAAATATCTTTACACACCTACTGCTCTACAAAGTTACTTTATTTGACCAAAAAGGTCAACGTAAAGCGACTCTTTATTCCCTAGGTGCATAAAGTGCACATTATGCACCTATGGCATAAAGTAATTTAAATTTGGAACTAAGGTTCTGGTAGCATACGGCCATTTCGAACTGGCCACCTAGACATAACACATAAAAAAATTAAAACTGGGCAATTTTTTTCTATTTTCATGGACGGAAGAGTAAAGCAAAAAGTTTTGGTTAGTATAAAGCCCCAACTTTTTTTTTTCATCAGCTAAGGCCGATGTGTGGTTTCGTCATTTTGATGTAACATTGTTAAATTTAATTAATATAAAGCTGTCAATATATTTCATATACGTTGCATTATTCTATTTTTTTGTTGTTAGTTAAATACTTATTTTTGTAGCCCTTTTATTGTCTCGCAGTAGATGTGTACTCGGTACTACCTCGGTACTAAACCTCGGTACTAAAGTCTGTCTTTATCTTGGGCGCTTGAATCCCACGCTTCACTCAGGACTCTAGGTACATAACTTACCGTTACAACTTAACGTTAAGTTTTTAACACCCTCGCTGCGCTCGGGAGTTAACCCTCTAGAGTCCTTCGTGCGCTTTGGATTCAATATGACGCCCGCTATATAAGACAGGACTTTAGTACCTCGGTGCATAAACTACTATTAAATTAGTGCACTATTTTAATTTAACAATTATCTTCTTAACAATTTTATCAATTTATGGTTAGCATCATTGGTCTACATAGAAATGCAATTTCTATGAATTCTGATGTTTTATTTGTTATTGTTCACACTTCTTTCGTGTCCTATTACAGACAGCTTATCTATGTTTTCTTATGTTGCCCTCTTTCTCTCTATCAAAGAGATTTTTGTCGCTGTTCTACAGATCACCTCCGTCTTTTAATTAGACACTAATTATGCTAAGCACTAAACTATACACTTTCAAGGATGCTACTTTTTAATTTCAAGACAACTAATGGTAGACTTTAGACGTAACTAAATTCATTGATCGTTTCTTGAGTTTTGCTTACAGTATATTTTTGTTTGTCAACAGCTTCTCCCAAAAAGTAGACGAAGAGGAGGGCGGGGGCGGGGTGTCATCGTTGCATCCGCCTGACGGGTTCTACTCGCACCAGCACAGCATTCACAGCCACCATGTGTCCCATCCAGAACCTGACCGCGGCTACATGGAGGGCAACAGATATTGTACGGCTGTTCACAGACCTTTGCCGGGTAAGTTGGGTAAGACTGGGAATAATCATCGATTAGAATACTTCTGCTTCTTGATAGCGCAACAATCCTGCGAGAAATCTGCTCAGTGACTTTGATGTTGCTTCACTGTGTCTGTCTGTCTGTCATCAAGACCAAACGAATCACAAGTACCTACCTGTATCATCGAAGTCGTCAGATCCAAAAAAATAAGATAATAATCATCGTAGTAGTGTAACATGCTTTTGAGGATATGTTGTTTTATATGACCAAATTCTAAAAAACTCACTTCAAAGAAAGTTCAGCAGAATTTTGATGACAATAAATCACTTAAGGAACATTGGTCATGAGGGAAGATAGGGAGACGATAGTTCTGAATTTGATAGACATCGTTGTTTACAATTGCCCTTGCTCTCTCCTCCTCATCTGAGCGATAATCTCGATTGCAACCCGCACGGTCTACTAAAATCTCTAATTATATTGGGTCGGTACATTAGCTAGGTAAGTCATCATTAGCCATACCTACTGCAAATAGATTTGGCAATGTTTTTACGTGCGGCTGGCTGCCCGACACCATCCAATGATCCTGAGACCATACAGTTTAACTGGAAAGCCTCAGGTTTCCTATAACGGGAAGCAATGGTGTAGACTTATTCTATGCTTGGATTACATTTCTTAAGTGCCCTTCATCTCTAATTCTTCATAATTATATCCCTCAGCTCTGAACCACTCCAACTCGTCATGCTCGTCAACGTCGAACGCTTCAACGGGGGCTGGCCTTTGTCCAGGGGCTGCAGATCCAGCGCCTCCGCTCTACATCGCAGCCCCGCCCGAGGGTTTTGGCCTCGCTGTACATACCAACAGGTCTGTGGAAAGGTAAGCCTTACTTTTTTCATAATAATCAAGGATATAGTATCCTTGATCAGAATTACCATTATGTGAGAAATTTATATTCTTTTGATGTCTTTTTTAAAGAAACTAAAGTTTTGACAAAAACACACTCTTGATTTTTAAATTTTGGACTAGTATACTCGAGATATCTGCTAGGTCTAGTATTCTGACGCTTGTAACAGTTCAAAATATTTATCTCAAATGATCACACTAGTTAAAAAATATAATTAAAGTTCTTCTGTAATAATTTTGTAGTTAGTTTCAAAACGTAAATAAGAAAGTAATTATTTGTATAGCTTATAATTATGTTAACACGAACTTTTTTCTACAAAATTCCCTAGGCGTGGCACAGACGTGTCTCTGATGGGAACTACTGGAATGGTGCAAAAAGACCCAACAATGCCCCAAAAAAGGGGTAAATTGACCAGAGGGTAGGTCGAGAACCCGACGAATGCTTGTCATGTGAACCTTTTCTTGCCTAGTTAACTTCCTAACTCGCCTTCAGTATTTATTTCATTAATTTATCGATGCCAAATACATTACTATTAGATTAAACATCCTACTGGACCCCAAAATGGGGTAAATTTACCAGAAGATACGTCCCGAACCTAACGAATGCTTTTACCATTTAAACTACCTTTTATTGCCTTGTTAACTTCTTAACATTTTGTAATTAATTTGTTGATGCGAATTACATTATTATTAGGTACTCGCAGGATGATCCAACTATGCCCCAAAGGGGTAAATTGACGAGAGGGTACGTTCCGAACCTATCGAATGCTTGTCTTGTGAAATTTCCTAACACGTCTTTAGTGTTTATTTACTAATATTGTTAATGGAAAATTTATTAGGTACTCGCAAGAAGATACTGCGACGTTACCCCAAAAAAGGGGTAAATTGACTAGAGGAGGGTACGTCCCGAACCTGCGATGCTTGTCATGTGAAACCTTGTCCAGTTAATTTTCCTCAGTATTTTTTATTTGTTTGTCAAAACAAATTCAAATGAGTTACTAGTAAGCATTTAAATAGGTAGGGATTTCCCAATATTTCAAGGAAAACCGAGAAGCAAAAAACCGCGATAAAAACCTTGTCAGATGTTTTTATAGCAATCTACTTAACCTTTCAAAATATCAAAAAGAATTCTGTATATCAATTTTAAGCTCTATACAAACCAGCCTAACAAAACGTCTATGGGATAAACGAGGTGTCTTGCCAACAAATAATTTGGGATCAATTAGAGCGGCATACCGTAGCACCTTTTAATCCTCTTGGGTAGTAACTCCATTGCACCAACACTTGCTCAAGGGATTATAGAGCCCATAACCAACCGTACTATGGCTGGGGCACAGTTGTGGTCAGAAACACCATAGAAACTGATTTTAGACATCCTAAAGCAGATGTTACATCTTGCTGAAGCTAAAGCGATTAGAAGGTGCTACGGTAGTTAACTTTTTAACAACATGACTGCGGTAATCTGGTTATTGGTAGTCACTGTGGGACACCTTGGGCTCAGGACTTCTTTATGATTGTCCCTAATAGCCCAATACAGCAATGCAACTTAAAATTTAAGGGCTACTTAAATAACTGGGCAGTTTCTAAATTTAAATTGAGTATGAGAACTTTTGAGTATGAGAACTGTTTAATTGTTTAAGTAGAACTCAAGGCCCTTAGTATGATCGTTAGACATATCCATAGCTTAACAACCTTGCTATAACAAATTATATGGAACAAGACTACAAAGAGATAATAACTGTTGTCATATATAATCTTCATCGTCTAATAATTTACCCGTAAGTAAGCTATTTGAATGCGATGACGTGATTAAAAGGCTCTTAAGCTGAAATCTATAGTCCGTACTTTGACTTTGCTAAGTAAAAACTTGGACTTACAGACAATTTTTGGTATTTCTAAAGCGATCTTCGCAACTATCCAAAGTTTTTGCTTAGTAAAGTCGAAAGTTTTTCAAATTTAGAATGTAAACCAATCAAAAATGATGACCTAAACTTTGCTCTCTGTTAGGATTATGAAGTTCTTTTTATATGTGTGTGATGAACACAAATGAATTACCACTATAAATTCAAATTCACTGTTTATGTTTAGTTTTTGCTAATCTCAGTCTGAGCAAAGTCAAAGTACGCACTATAGATTTCATCTTTAGTGTCTAGAATTTATTTATTGTACCAGTCTTTGTGATAAATGATAGATTAAACATTAACGTCTGAGACGATTGCGGTCTATTAGCCATTGCTTATACCTACAACGATGCTCGTTTGTATATTCTATTAGGTAGTTTTGATGGAGTAGATATTGGTGAATTGAAGGAAGTTATTTGCCGAACAAATAAAAAATGTAATAACATACATGATGTAACTGAAAATTGTTTAAGATGCTTACAACTGAATCTAAATCAAAGGCTCAATAAATTCTTTAAATAGTTGTCTTAATATAAACTTTTGAAGTCACACGGTCAAAGTTACATTTCAAATAGTGTTATTCGCGTATTACGCGTAATTTTTACAGTCTTCTTGCGACCATGATTTTTGTAACAAAGTTGAATTGTCGTGGTAAGAAAATAAATAATAATAAACAATTAAAGCCCGGTGAAATGTTACTTTGTCCCAATGTGTTCGCACGTAACAAAATAATCGTAGCTCTAAAAAATTGAGTGTCAATCATCAAGTCAAACAGTCATAAATTAAAGTTTCTAATACAAGTAGGAACTACCTACGATATTGCTGATGTAACTCTAATAGATTTTTGTATAATTTATTCGACGAGATATTATTAAAATACTTTCAAGGAATAGGAGCAAACCGTTTTAATCGCATTCATAAATTGTCAGATGAATTATTAGCTCAATAACTTCCACCGTGATTAACTCTTAAAATCAATGTGGGGTTTCTTCTATATCTTTAAATATCATGCATAAACTTCAACCATTAATTGAGGCATGGCACTATGATATCAAAAGACCCTGGTCCACTTTCCGGCATGACTTAATCATTAATCGAAAACTAAATGACTTTTCAATAAGACCTTGGTATTTTAATAGTTCACTCACTCGGACCTTTGTTTACGCCTGTGTTTTTGCTAATTACTACTTATTCACTGACGTGTTTTATGATAAAAAGGCTCTGAACAAACCAATTTGGAAAATCGTATAAACTACGTCTAACGTTGTCGCAAGTATTTCTGCGTCTAGTCGTCGAGGTTTGTCTGGAATCTTCCCCATTGACGTGTGTTTTTATAATTTAATTAGCATGGCAACTAATTTCTTAAACTTAAGTCATTCTTTCTCATATAGAGATCATTTCAAGAATAGTTTTCAAGGTCATCAAGCTGTCTTCTTTAAAACATCAATTATTAGTGTCTTAAACATTGTAAAAGAAAGATTACATAATTTAAATTAGGTCCCGATACCGCCCTTTCTATTGTATATAATAATTGATGACACTGTTTCCATTATATTAATATACCTATCGTCTTTCTGATATATGACTTGCTTAACTAAAGCACTCGCGTTAATGGCAGTAATTTTATTGAAAACTGCAATAACCCTATCGCCCCTTTATTAGGTCTGATACCTATCTTTGATCGGCGAATTATGTAGTACCATTTAGGTACTATTAAGAACTTAATTCTGTTAGGCCCGTTTTCACACACGATCCTATGCGTGGAGTTGACTTTCGTCACAAATTTGCTGACGTTGATTGTCACACACAAGATTGTCGTTTGTGAATACGGTTATAAACTTCCCTCAAACTTTTATCATGTAATCACTCCCCAATCACCACCACAGCTAGTAGAATGTTCAAATCAAATGTCATGTGCAATTGTTAGCACCAGTTCATTCAATCATAATTTTTCCACATACCTGCATACCCTTTGACAATACTTTTGTAGATTTCCAGTTTGAATTAAAAAAACCCCTTCTATATGATTCCAGTCGTTATGAAATGTCCCAAGACCTACTGGATAAGCAAGTTGAGATCCTAGAACGAAGGTACGGAGGTCTTCGAGCTCGACGTGCCGCTGTCACCATACAGCGAGCGTTTAGAAGAAGACAGCTGTTAAAGAAATTTAGCGCCATAACTGCGATGGCAAAAGCTGCTGACTCTACTACAAGGCGGCTTCAAGATGGTCAGGAACATGGCCAACTAGTCAATGGTAAGAAATTTCTCAGGAAATAGTAAACTTAGTGCTCTACGGTGGCAAAGGCTGCTGAATCTATTACAAAGTGGCTTCAAGATGGTCAGGAACATGGCAAACTAGTCAATGGTAAGAAATTTCTCAGAAAATAGTAAACTTAGTGCTCTACGGTGGCAAAGGCTGCTGAATCTTTTACAAGGTGGCTTCAAGATGGTCAGGAACATGGCAAACTAGTAAATGGTAAACAGTTTCTCAGGAAATAGTAAACGGTTTCACGATAATGTTGTGCCATAAAAAAGTGGGGAAAACATAGAATTGAAATCTCTATGTTGTGCTACTACTTTTGCAGCCTTCCGGTATAAACAATTTCATTGAAAATACACAGAAAATCATAAGATTTAAAACCAAAACTTTTTATCTATTTCACAGGTACAGATATCTACGCAAACACATTACTACAGAAGAGCCCCGGTGGCGCTGAAAAAATGTTAGCTATGACACGACCGATGCGGTCCATGTCTCTAAGGGAACGACACGATGTCGATATGAAGTGAGTACTTATTGAAAAATCAACCCTATTCGTTAGAATAGAATATAAATTATTGTGGAATGGGAAGGATTCTTATTGAAAAATTTGCCATGTGGCACGTAATATCGAGTGCTAAGAAGCCGGTGTTTTTTTTTATTTTTCTATGGTAAATTGTAATATGTGTCTTATTTACCACAATATATTGACGAACGGTGGGTTTTCCTTTTTTTCATATTATTCCAAAATATTATTTTGAATGTCATTTTAAAAAAAATGTAGGAAGTCTCAATTTCGTTCTATGTTGTTTAAGAAATTTATTTCATTTTAGAAAAATACACTGATTTAACTGAAAAAACAATCTAAAAAGTAACAACTATTGCATTTGGATTTTTTCACTTTGTATAGAACGGTAAAAAACGTTTTTACGCTTGTAGGAAATAAAACTCTGCAAGCCTCTTAAATTGATTACCTGAAATGTGGTGATTTGATTTACTATACCGAACAAGGTCATCATCATCATCATCATGCGAGCGATGTTTCCGGTTACATCCCTCTCGGGAGCCCGGAGTCCGCTATATCTATACCAAACAACCCCAAGCTATCGAGACATGACATACTCAGTGTACCGACGACAAGGTAGCGGTCGCGGGGAGTCGTTGAATGGAGGTAGCTCGCGATCGCTGTTTGTGGCGTCGACGTATGGGGGCCTAAGTGAGGCAGTGGACGGATAAAGACAAAGATGAATATGATGATAACTATTTCGTAATTTGTTTTTATTGCTCAAGGCATATTTTACTAGAAATAATTTAAAGGAAAAATTCATCTTCAAAAAATTCTGTAACAGTAAAATAAATCATCATCATTTTGTCGAGAAATAATAGACAGGTATACATTCGCTGCTCGAGATGGGAACTTGCGTGGCCGAGCGGTTAAGGCACTGGGGTATAACTGATCCAGGTACGCGAGTTCGAATCTCGCCGCAAGTGAATTTTCGAAGATGTTTTTTTTTCCTTTCAAATATTTCTGATGATAACTAAATGAATCCCAATGGAAATACGAAAATACTCGAGTATTTACCCCCTACATATACAAACGTACATCTAGAATCTAGATATTATAAGCTATCGCAGATATATTATTATTTATTACACGTACTGCGTGAAAACTTAGTTCCCTAAGGAACTAACTCGTGTTCCGAGAAGCTTTCACAATACTTTTTCTGTTCGGTTTTTGGCTTTTTAAGTACTTTTTTTAGGAAAACTTGTGTGTTTGAGTTAAGAAACTGATATTATTATGTTTATAAGTAAAGTTGGTGTTTTATAGCTGAACTACCTGCGCCCTGCGGTTTCACCCGTGTAAGTCCCGTTCCCGCGGGAATATCGGGGATAAAAGTAGCATATGTGTTATTCCCGGTATCCAGCTACCTATATTCCAAGTTTCGTCGCAATCGGTTTAGTAGTTTTTGCGTGAAAGAGTAACAAACTCACATACATACTTACAAGCATACAAACTTTCGCGTTTATGATATTAGTAAGATATACAGAAACGATACTTAAATTTTAAGGGCTACTTTATAACTGAGCAGCTTCTAAATACAAAATGAGTACTTATTCAAATTTTTAGTTAAGGAGCTACTTAATTATTTAAGGTGGTTTGTGTATTCTGCCGTCAAAGTATCACTGTGGTCTGTACCCAAGCGTTTCGTAGCGAGTGAATTTCTGAAAATGTTATATTATTTAAAAAATAATCATATAGATTTTTAACCTTACCTGGTTTTTTTTTACCTTTTTATTTATATCTTTGTTTTCCGAACGTCCGAAATAGTCGTTCAGAAAGCGAGTTGCGTACCTTCTAATTTTCTGACCCACGTTTTCCTCGTAATTTTCCAGCAACCACATGCAGTGTGGAGACCCTCAAAGCGAAGTGGAAGCCATGGTGGCGAGGGTCCAGCAGTCAGCTCATCAGATACACATGATCGCTACCGACATGCCTCATCATCGTGCCGATGCTGATAGCGGGGTGAGTAACCTTATAAATGCCGATTGAACCAGGGACTGAATATCGGTATAAAATATTTAATAATATTTAAAAAAAATATCAGTACTCATTTTTTTATACCAGCCCAAAAAGTGCATATCGGTATAAAGTGGGTACTTTAATAGGACTAGTAAAATATCAGTACTCAAATATTATGTATACTGTGAAAATTTATGTACTTATATTTTCCAATACAGTTATTTAACCCTTATTTAATTTCTGTACCAATAACTGATTTTTATACATAAAAACAATCGAGAATGATCGAAATACATCGTTAATAGGAATATCAATAATATCTGTATCAAAATTTATTTTACGCTACCCAAATATAAAGGTACCTATGAATGTACCTTTATATTTGGAAAATAGCAGAACAGATTTTTGAGTACCGAAATTTATACAAAAAAAATCTGTTCTGCTATTTTTGAGTACCGAAATTTAATGGTATGACGTCATACAGAAATACTCAAATACTAATTTATTGGTAATTAATCATTACATGTCAAAATTATTCATAAAATTCATAGAAGGAGTTAAGGTAGTGCCAATAAAATTAAATCGTCCTAATAACAAATTATCTAGTCCAAAAATTAATTATATTTATATATAAATTAAATGTCAATGTACAAAATTAATCAGAAAAATATTATACAGATATTCATATCGGTATACAGTCCCTGGATTGAACTATAATTTGCTTAGTTTTTATTGACATTAGTGCGCATTTCGTATTGCCATCATGTCAGAAAAAAAATTGGGATTGACATTGCAATCACCCCGTTACACACTGAAGAAAAAAAAAGAAGTTTTGGCGGGAACGCTACGAACCTAATTCAAATACGTGTTTAATTTCGGAGGCATATCAAACAATTTAGTTTTATGAAGGTGTACAAGTGTAAATGAAAGTCAAAATCGGTGGAAAACCTGGACTTAAGCGTTAACTCCAAAGCCCCGTAAACAAAGATTGAAAAAATAGGCCCTCTTTTTACAATGATTCGACTTGACTTTAACTATGACGACTTGACTGTTTCACTTGATGCCAATAACTTGCAAATCTTAATAATACTTGACACTGGCAAACGTCCAAATGGATATGAAACTTCATGTGACAGTAAAAGACAAACGATGCATAGTTATGCAGCGCATTAATTAGCGTTAATAAGTAAGGAGGATAATAATTATGATACGTATAAAACATCCAGAACCAGAAACAAACATTTATGGTCAGCAGAAATATTTGTTCCCGGCGGGAACGAACCCGCAACCTTCTGCGTTGCAGTCCGAGCTTCACCCACTGCGCCTCAGAGGCGGTCGATAAGAACTATCAGTAGTATATTACTGAAGGAGCTTGTACCGGAGTTAGATGTTTTGTTATCAAAACTATGTAGGTAGAATTAAGTTCGAATTCCTGAAATGAATCACTGTAAATTATAACTACATTACTGAAGAATTATTCATTCATAATGATAATTTATTCTTTTACTGCCAAGAAATATTCTTGTTTAATATGTATGTATTTACAAAAAATATATACAATTTGTAACGGGTAAGTCCTTTTAATCCGAAAGGGGGTCGTTCTAGACGTCTAGGCGAACAACTTTTGTTCTACGACTTTTGAAAATTCAAACTTTTTTTTTGAAAATTTTTGAAATTAAGTTTCACTGAAAAAACAGCTGCTTTTGAAAAAAAAGATAATTGAAGTTTTGATTGTAAACCATCAAACTAAATAATAGGACAACATAAGGTCAATGACCTCGAACTCTCAGAAACAGCTGATTTTCAAGTAAACTTTACACCAAAATTTTTCTAAAAGTACTTCAAATTTCCAAAAGTCTTAGAACAATATTTGTTCGCCTAGACGTCTAGAACAAGCCCCTTTCGGATTAAAAGGACTTGCCCGTTACACCTTGTATAGGTAGGTATAATATAATATGTAGTATATCCGTTGTCTAGTACCTATAGTACAAGCCTAGTGCTCAGTTTGGGGTTAGATTGCGCTGTGTGTAATGTCGTGCATATTTTTTTATTTAACTTGCAGGAGAGTGTGTGCCTTGTCGGGCCATACGCGGTGTAGGGTGTCGTAGTCTCTATAAAATTAACACAGATCGCAAATGAGAAAAATAGTTGCAAATACCTTTAAATTTGAACTACCTAGTAGGTAATTTGTTTATTGTTTGTAGGTTAGAATACCAGCAGACCATGCGCAACTGTGTTTTACTTAAAGAAAAAAAATGTGCGCTATAACATCGCTCTTTCGGTGAAGGTAAACATCGTGAGGAACCGACCCGAAGGCGTGGGACATTTGCTAATTAAAAGTAGGTTCCCGGCCTTACCTTTTTAAGGCTTTTGCCATACAGTGGGACAAAAAACGTAACACTTCCTTTGGCATTCGTGTAAAAAAATACCAATTTTCTAATAGCAACATGCCAGCACAAAGTCACGTATTTCCAATGAACTGTCAAAGAAGAGGTGGCCTTCAGACGAGCTTAAGTCGAAAATAGAAGACATATAATATTCTTAAATTCGTTGCTCGAGGTGGGAAGTCGTGTGGTCTAGTTCGTTTAGGCGTCTGGTCGCAAATCTCGCTGCGAGTGATTTTTTAAAAATGTATTTTTGCTGTAGTATAATTCTAAAACGTAACGAGTTGGAAAATCTAACAAATTTGTTTGTTATTCCAAATCCCATCTATAAGTAGGTAAACTATCTTTATGACGACACGAATACCAAAATTATCTCGACACCTATCACAAAATTCCACCGCCAAAACAGATCTTATCATCTTATCTTAGAGTTCATTTTTAATCTGCTAATTGTACAACTTTTTATCATTGCCATCAGTCGTCCACATGACGTCGGATAGGTAGCACGTAATTAGTGATATCAGTTCTCATTTATTCTTCTTCTTCTTTCGTGTAGTGGTGTGTCTCACCTAGTGTTAGAGTTTTCCGCTGTAATATCATCTAATTAGCATCCACCGCTACTAGTTGCTAAGTTGCAGTACATTGCTGCTTTGACGTACCTACCGTGGTTGTTACCGGTGATTACTTCAAAGCAGCAATGTAGAATACGAAATATGTTTTTTGACAGTAAATAGCAACTAGTAGCGGAGGATGCTAATTAGATGATACCACAGCAGGTCGCTCAAAGGCCTCTAACTTGACGCAACGACTGCTATCAGAGATATCGACAGTTTTATTATAATATGCATCAATTGCAAGCGAAAAATATTATCAAAACCATAGTAAAAAGTAAGAATTTGAGACGTGTGAAAAGAGTGCGGTTTTGGAGGATTGGCTCGAAATATAAAGTGAGTGTGGTAAAAACCTAATGGACTTTATAGATAGAATCAAATCTAATAATCATTCAGACATATTTTTTCTTTTTAACCGACTTCAAAAAAAAGGAGGAGGTTATCAATTCGTCTGTATGTATAATATTTTTTTTTTGTATGTTCACCGATTACTCGAAGACGGCTTGACCGATTAAGGTGATTCTTTTTTTAATGGATAGGTGGGAGCTCCAAGATAGTCCCATAAAAATTTCATGTGGATCTGATAAGGGTCTTCGGAGTGATGAACGGAAATGCTCCTCAAAACGCATTAATCAATCCAGTTGTTTATCGATTACTCGAAGATGATTTGACCGATTGAAATGATTCTTTTTTTAATGGAAAGGTGGGACCTCCGAGATGGTTCCATAAAAATTTGATGTGGATCTGATGAGGATCTTCGAAGTGAGGACCGGGAATGCTCCTCAAAACGCTGTATTCAATTCAATTGTTCATCGATTACACGAAGATGGCTTGACCGATTGATATAGTTCTTTTTTTAATAGAAAGGTGGAAGCTGCGAAGTGGTCCCATGAAAGTTTGGTAAGGATCTGATGAGTATCTGATGAGTATATGAGAGTAGCATCCCAGAATTCAATAAAATACTCATTTTTGGACTTCTACCAAAAAGAATAGACCCCTAAAGAACTAAATACAGATTGATGGGGCACCTGAAACCACCTTCTCATCAGCAAACTCCTCAATAATTAAAATTACGGTAACAATATTGTTGATTTTTAGGTAGGTAGGTATACTAAAAAAGGTAAAATAAAAAAATAATTTAAAAATTAAAAAACCGACTTCAAAAAGAAACAAAAAATAATTTAAAAAGCAACCAAAAAAAAAAGAATTGATAAAAATGACCAAAATAACCTCTACATAGGTACAGTGCCACCGACTAATTAATCTGTTTTATCATCTGAAGTCGGGCAGCCAAACTAAGTACAATATGGAACCAACCAATTAGTCGGTGGCACTTTACCTATGTAGAGGTTATTTTGGTCATTTTTATCAATTCTTTTTTTTTTGGTTGCTTTTTAAATTATTTTTTGTTTCTTTTTGAAGTCGGTTTTTTAATTTTTAAATTATTTTTTTATTCGTTTAAAGTGTTGTGGCTCAGCTAGTTAGTCTTTTATTATTTCTTATCGGTTGTGAATCGATTATGGCCATTAGGAAAGTAGCCAGTGTCAAGTATCCATTATTATTTTTTGTAAGTTATTTGCAATTTGCATCAATACAGTCAAGTCGTCGCAGTAAAAGTCAAGTCTCAAGAAAGTCATTGTAAATGGTGGCTCTTTACAATGACGGTTCAGCGAGCTTTGGAGACAACGCCAAACTCCATGCTTTGCACCGATTTTCACTCTCATTACACTCGTACAACTAGGTTTTACAAAAATGAAAATTTAGCAATACATCTCCCCCAACGTGTTTCCGCCAAAACTCCACCTAGTGTGAAAAGTTCTCAGGTCGCTAAGCATCAAAAAGCTTGATCTAACTTCACTCATCAAGTAATGACCGCGCCAGACGTTGCTGTAACCGGCACGTTTATAAAAGACTGGCAGGCGCAGCTTGACCAATGAGATTCTCAGTAAGGCAGTAAATAAGGTTTAGAACTACCTGAGATATTGAGGATTTGATAATAACCCCTTTTTCTTCGGGAGTTAAAAAATAAGTTACTGAAAACGACATCCATTATCAATCAAATAAACCCTTCGAGTGGCTTGGAAGTGGTTTGTCTCTCCGGATGTCTACAACTTGGGGTCTCCAAGTCACAGTGAACAGGTATCAAAGTTCAAAGTTCAAAGACATTTATTGCAAAATTGTAGGTTACAAAAAGGTACTATTGTTTACAGTTCAACCACAATTACCTTCTTAGGTGTACAATATTGATGAGTATTGAGTGAGTTTAGTTTAGGATGACCAATCAAGAAGGGTTTCGTCATCTCATTTAAGTTTATCCAATAGATAATGTTGCCATAACGAGTCGTGAGTAACATTACAATTATTATATTAATACAAAATTTAATTAAAAATATAAATAATAAAAATGTCAATGTTAATTAAATTTACTTATGTCATAGGTAATTTGTTTTAAATCTCCTAAGTAAGCGTGCAACATCTAAGACCTCATTGTCGCTTTCCATCAGGTGAGTTACTAGGTCAAACGCTTACCAATCAACTATAAAAACAAAGAAAAAAAAAGGTCTGAGGAATAAAGTATATTACAAACAAACATACTAAACAGGCGCGAAAAACATAACACTCTCCTTGCTGTCGGGTAAAGAGAAAGCCTTTAAAGAAAGCATTCATTAGTACTCAGAATTGTATAGTTACGTATACTTACTTATCGTATCGAGCGATGGAAACTTTATGTCATTAATAATCCTGAAAACCATCACGTAATGTACTTAATCAAACTTTAGTTATTGGAATCGATAGCGGGTTACATTCAACGCAATCATTAGGTACTTTCGAATGCTTAATAATCGAAATATACGTAGGTAGGTACTTAGTTTCGTAAACACTCGTTTTTCTTCATTTAACACCTGAATAAGTTCGGTGCTTGGTGCTTAGCGTCTATATCCTATACTTATAATAAAGGAAGAGAGGGCAAAAAGTTTGTACTTGAATGAGAAATGAGTGTACGAATAAATAAATAAATATTGCACCACATTACACACAGCGCAATCTAGCCCCAAACTAAGCACTAGGCTTGGACTATGGGTACTAGACAACGGAAATACTACATATTTTACTTTTTTTTGTAAATACATACATTGCCTATAAGTACATAGAAATACACCCAGACCAGATACAAATATTAATTTTAAGCATAAATATTTACATCCAACGGGAATCGAAACGGTATTTATTTAATGCAATATGAATTTAAAAAATACGTATAAATAATCCTATCTTAAATACGCGAGATCGCGACTTACGCCGGTGTAACCGCAGGTCGCAGCTAGTCGAGATAAAGATCAAAGCATTAAGCCTACTATCATTTAAAACTGTGACGTGTTTGTAATTTCGCAGTGTAAAAATATTAAGGTAATTACCATTTTATGTGAAACTAGCTGCGCCCCGCGTTTTCACCCGCGTATGTCCCGTTCCCGCGGGAATATCGGGATAGAAAGTATCCTATGTTACTCTCCATCATTAACCCCCTTACTTATAAAATATTATTTACACATGACTAAGTTATGTGACGTTTGTCTCTGTCTGTCAACTTTGAAACTCCATGTGACAGTAAAAGACAAACGATGAAAAGTTATGCAGCGCACTAATTAGCTTTTATAAGGAAGGTGGTAACACGGAAACCTATAGTGCGCACTTTGACTTTGCTCAGACTGAGCTTAGCAAAAACTTTGAATTGGAATTTATAGTTGAAATTCATTAATATACGAATAAAATAAAACGAACTTCATAGTCATTACTCAGAAGCAAAGTTTAGGTCATTATTTTTGATTGGTTTACATTCTAAATTTGAAAAACTTCGACTCTACTAAGCAAAAACTTTGGATAGTTGAGTTGCAAAGATCGCTTACTAGATACTAAAGCCCTGTCTTATATAGAGGGTGTCATATTTAATCCAGAGCGTACGAAGGACTCTAGAGTTAACTCCCGAGCGTAGCGAGGGTGTTAAAAACTCAACTCGTAGATTTAAAAATATTACATAACAAGTGGAAAATATTATACATATTTGCTACTATTGAAACGCAGACTTTATCTAAATTCTTGTACTATAAATAAATAACAATCCAGTCTATAAATATACTTAGTGCATACCTAAAGGCTAATTTTATGTTGATAACAGTTTCTTATCAACAAGTCTGTTTTCCTCTTAAGAATAAATTACAAATTTCTTGTTTAAAATTAGTGTTGTGCTTTTCACAACGTAAAAAAAAAAGGTTTCGAAAGAGTTTCGAAGTGCTTCTATTATTCTACTTTACTTACCCAAAATAGTTTAAATAGTCTAAAGTCTAAAGGTATATTTGTCAGTTAAATTTGTTACTGAACCACCTACTATGGCTAATATCTACCAATTACTTTATACAAGACTGGCTTCACCCCGCTGATTTACCCGCATAAGTCACTTACCTATCATGCACATCATGACAAAAAGATAACTGTTTAAATCCAGATCTCTAGCTACTGGAGAGTTCAGTTGTTTTTGAATGATTGAAACAAAAACATACAAACATCCAAACCTTTGCAATTAGTGTGAATGTAAAGATATTTTTTTTACAAAAAAGTATTCTATGTATTATATTCGTTGCCTAGTAAGTACCCTTAGTACAAGCCTAGGTGCCTAAATTGGGGCCTGACTGCGCTGTGTGCAAATTGTACAATTTGAGCTCATGTCATACTAGCTGCGCCCATCGGTTTCACCCGCGTGAGTCCCGTTTCCGAAGGATTATTGGGATAAAAAGTAGCCTCTGTGTTATTCCAAGTTTTCAGCTACCAATATTTCAAGTTTCATCGCAATCGGTTTAGTAGTTTTTGCGTGATTGAGTAACAAAGTCACATAAATACAGCCATACATACATAATACATACCTACGAACTTTATTTATTTATTTGGAACAAAACACAGCTTATAAAACACGATTTGTGTAACCTAATTTTACATATTGATAGCCAATTAAGTTTGTCCACATATTATTGATTGTAACAGTTGAAGATGAGATGGAATATTTAAAAAAAAAGTTTATAATTATTTTAGTTTCACTTACAAAAGGTGAACCACCATACCACTCTTCCACAGAAGACACATTCCCGACATATTTAAAATATAAAAAAAATAAAATAACATTTCGCGTTTATAATATTAGTAAGATTAGAAATACTAGTAAAACTAACTCCTATATATTTGTTTCAGGTGTGCAGTTGCTCTGTGAGCGGTTCAGTTACCAACATATCAACGTCATCATCTCACAATGAATCTCTACACAACCATCAGATGTTAAATAATTCAGGTAAGTAACTATTTCTTTTTGTACAGTGGTGCATCTCACCTAGTGTTAGAGTTGTCAGGACGCCCTAAGGACTCTAACTTCACCTAAATACTGTAAATAAAGTACGAACATTATAGGACAGTTCTTCAAAATATCTAATTTTGTAATAAAACACTTTATTTATCCAGTTGAAAGTGTTTTATTATGCAAAATCGCGAAAACCATAGAAGAAATTATCTTATTTTGCCTTAGGTTTTTGCGACTTTGCATAATATGTGTCTTATTATACAGCGTGTTCAGACAATGACCATTTAAGCCGAAAGGGGATTGTTCTAGACGTCTAGTCGAACAACTTTTGATCTATAACTTTAAAAAAACTAACTTTTTAAGCGAGTAAAACCCGGTAGGTATAAATTGTGTTTTATTATGCAAAATCGCGAAAACCTTAGACATAATTTTGAAAATATGTCATTAAATTGCTTACTTACTTGCTTCCAGGTCCGATATACGGCAACTTGCTGTCGTCTGGCGGCAAGCCGCTGTCGTCGCCGACGGCACGCCAGCAGCAGCAGCTGGCGGCTATACAAGCGGCTAACGCGAGGCGGATGCCGCCTGATGTACCCAAGCGGACGAGCAGTATCACTTTGAAGTAAGTTTTAGGAATATACTGCGTGACTTTGCTAACTTCTCTAAGTGTTGCCATTAGTCATATCAACGGAAAATACCGTCCAAGTCCGAATAGGGTCATTATCACAATTACGAACAAATTCCCTGAACGCAACGTTACCTACCATTTCTCTTTGTCATTGGCGCTAGTACATCACTAGATGGCGCCAGTGGTAAAAATGAATCGTGCCAACGTTGCGATTGAAATAAAAATAAACACGTTTGTTGTATCGGAAAATACCGTCCAAGCGCGAATAGGGCCATTATCACAATTACGAACAAATTCCCTGAACGCAAGGTAACTACCATTTCTCTTTGTCATTGGCGCTAGCTAGTATATCACTAGATGGCGCCTGTAGTAAAAATAAATCGTGCTAACGTTGCGATTGAAATAAAAATAAACACGTTAGTTGTATCGGAAAATACCGTCCAAGTGCGAATAGGGCCATTATCACAATTACGAACAAATTCCCTGAACGCAAGGTAACTACCATTTCTCTTTGTCATTGGCGCTAGCTAGTATATCACTAGATGGCGCCTGTAGTAAAAATAAATCGTGCTAACGTTGCGATTGAAATAAAAATAAACACGTTTGTTCCCGTTTAGTATTTTTTAGTATTATTTTGTTAAAACGGTAACAGAAATATGTCATTTGTGAAAATTTCAACTGTCTAGCTATCACGGTTCATGAGATAATACAGTCTGGTGACATACATGCAGACAGACAGACGGACGGATGGTGAAGTAAAAATATCCCGTTTTACCATTTGTGTACGAAACCCTCAAAGAAATATTATATTTGGACATCGACGGACTCCGCGCCCCCCTTTAGTAAAAAAACGAACTTCTTTGTCCTCGTAATCAGGGTTCCGAAACCAAAGTCTAAAAACTGAGACTCCGTTGTCTGTTATTCTGTCTGTCTATCATCAAACTGTACTTTTCGTATCTAAATATCGCCTTATAAAAAAAACCATGTAAATACATTTTGAACTTTATTTTTTAGCGCGGAGAGTCCAGTTTCCCTCCGCCGAGCTGAATGCGGCGGTAACGTGGTGCGGGGAGGGTCAATGTCCTCCGTTCAGTCGTCGAGTTCTTCATCGTCGCAGGAACACAGGCATCATTACCATCAGCCGTATCAGCCTAGAGCACCGGTAAGCTGAATTGTAACTTATTGCAGTTTAAATAGGGTATAGAATCGTTTGGCGAATAGGACTTTATTGTATTTATCCATTCGACAGCAGAAGGAAGACAGTATTGAACCTTATTCCTTAGCACGGAGAGTCCGGTTTTCCAGGTCCCTAGAGTCAGTCGTCAAGTTCTTCATCATTTTCCCAGCTTTCAACTTTTTAGCTGTTTTATGTTGGCCCAGAAAGCCGAGCTTCACTAACAGGCGGCCTTTCTCCTTCTAATCTCTAATAGAGACGATTCCAGTTCTATGCCTACGAATCCTATGATTTGAAATACCTAAATCAATATTACAGGACGATGATGATGATGATGATTTTTTTATTTCTCTCAGGAACCTCACGTCCACATCCAAGAACAGCATTTCCAACAGCACCAACGCACCTCATCCGCTTCCGGTCCGCTGTACGAGCCCGCAACCGCTGACCGGTACGCGGTTTGGAAACGGCAAGAGGCCCCGCCGTACTACGAACCGCCGGCGGTTTGTTGCCGACCGCAGCATGATCATCAAATACAACATCCTCCTATGAAGGTCAGTAAAGTTGCTCTTGGTTTGATTCGGTCCGTTTTGTGATGGGATTTTTGGACCGAAATGCGTTGAACATTCTAAGTTCAAATACAACATCCTCCTATAGATATAGGTTAGGAAAATTGCTCGCGGTTTGTTTCGATCCGTTTTGTAAAGGGAATTTTGGACCGAAATGCGTTGCGCAAATGTGCCTCATCTCTGCCTTTAATGGTTGCTGGGTGATCGTTTCGGTCCATATTGTGAAGTTATATTTTGGACCGAATTGCACGACGAACTTTTGATGTATGTACCAGTCAGGAAGTACTTGATATCCAATTCGGTACATTTGGCTAATAACATTGGGGACCGAATCACGCTTCATGTCGTTTCTAACACAAAATTGTTTTATTTATTTATTTATTATTAGGTTCACCAACAGTAAGATACTCTAAAGCTAATACAGAAAATAACATTTTTCTAAAGATGGATAAGTGCGCTTACCAATTATAGGTGTACACAACGTTACCATAAAAAGTAAAGAACGTAATTTCTTCTATGGTTTTCGCGATTTTGCATAATAAAACACTTTATTTATCCGGTTTTATCGCGTTTTTATTCATTATTTGACCCGAGCTTTCGCCAACTTTACAGTTGGCTTTTTCAAGGTTGACTGAGATGGCGAAAGCTCGGGTCAAATAATGAATAAAAACGCGATAAAACCGGATAAATAAAGTGTTTTATTAAGTAAAGAACGATTAAAGTTTCCTATAACAGTTGTTTTAAATAACTTAACTAAACATTTCTAAGATTTTCAGTAATTCTTTGAGATGAATTAGCCAATCTTATTTATAAACGTTCCATTTTACCCTTTGAGTGGTACGGAACTAAAGAGAACCTAGAACGCATTGATTCCCGAATATGTATACGAATCGTTTTTTTTTAATTGCCACTTCATTGCAGTAAGTAGTCGTGGACACGTAAAAAAATATAAATAAATACCTCATGTTTTTATTCTTTTTCTAGGTTTCGGAAACAGTCCGAAAACGCCAATACCGAGTCGGTCTGAACCTTTTCAACAAGAAGCCAGAACGAGGCATAGCCTACTTGATGGCGCGAGGTTTCCTCGAGAATTCACCGCGGGGAGTCGCGAGGTTCCTCATCACGAGGAAAGGGCTTAGCAAACAGATGATCGGAGAGTATTTGGGGAATTTGCAGAGTCCTTTCAATATGGCTGTTTTAGAGTAAGTTTTAAGTATCTACTTATAAGTTTTTGAAAAAAAAAAAAAAACTGCAAAATTCTGCACACAACTTCCAAGTATGGCAGGATTTTCCTATAGTAGAAAACAATTTAAAAATAAAATCAAAGTTTTATGTGTTCGATTTTCAAACGGACAAATTAATAAAAATACCTACTATTTTTTTTTAATCACAGCGCCATCTAGCCCAATTCTAACCTACTAAGCTTCTGTTACCGTGACTAGACAACGGGTATAATACTTATATTTATTTTTGGTACTAGATGGCGCTTTGTGATGTTTACAGATTTTTTTTTGATTAATTTATATCTAATTTTTTTTCAAACATCACACAGCGCTATCTATTTCTGTGGTAAATTACTAAAGCTTGTGTTACGTTAAAATTTATCCTTCTTTAATTAATTACGTTATACCAGATCTCTAGCTATCTATATTTCAAGTTTCTTCTCAATTTAACTTTGTCTAAGGTTTTGGCGATTTTGCATAATAAAACACAATATTAACCGGGTTTTACTCGCGTTTTATTTAATAACGACTTTATTACTAAAAACCGAGCTTTCGCTAACTTTACAGTTACCGTTCTCAAGGTTGCCAACCTGAAAAAGGTGATCAACCTTGAAAAAGCTTTAAAGTAAAACCCGGTAAATATTGTGTTTTATTTCTTCTCAATTTTTGCATGAAGGAGCAACAAACAAACCTTATCCCTTATAATATTAGTAGTATCACACAAGCCCATTGGTAATGTATACAGATGCTTCGTGAACGAGTTGGATCTGTCCGGGATGGCTGTGGACGTGGCACTGCGCCGGTACCAGGCACACTTCCGGCTGCCCGGCGAGGCGCAGAAGATAGAACGCCTAGTCGAAGCGTTCGCGCGCCGGTACTGTGTGTGCAACCCGGACTTTGTGCAGAGGTTGAGGACTCAGGATACGGTGAGATATTGTAAACTTTGTAAATTCACACGGTATAAATAAATCCTGTGACGAACACACTGCGCCATCTAGCCCCATGGTAAGCTGCTAAGCTTGTGTTACGGTGACTAGACAACGGATATACTACTTATATTTATTTTTCTTTTGTAAATACATACATAATATTATACATAAAAATACGCCCAGACCAGATACAAATATTTATTTTTAAGCATAAATATTTGCACCCAGCGGGAATCGAACCCGCAACTTTTTGCATTGCAGTCGTGCGTTCACACGTCGTCATATGAATCGAATTACTAGCATCATCTACGAGGTATAACTAGAATGGAGATCAAACTTTACTATTAAATTCGACAAAAAAAACATGTTCCACGGTCACACAGCAGCAGATGCACACACTGACATGTTCCGTACAGTATTGCGTATGATCGACCTTTGGATCGACCAATAGTGAACGATCTTTAGTGACAGACTGGCGGTCGAATCATCGTTCTAGGCCCCGCAACCACCGTGGAACATCAAAGGATTGCTACTTCTTTATATATTCTAGTTCGTTGAGCACCATATGCTTTTTGTTTCCAGATATTCGTACTAGCATTCGCCATAATAATGCTGAACACAGACCTGCACACGCCGAACCTGAAGCCCGAAGCGCGGATGTCTCTCGACGACTTCGTTCGGAACTTGCGCGGGATCGACGACTGTGGCGACATCGATAGAGACATGTTGGCTGGCATCTATGACAGGGTCAAGTCGAGCGAGTTCAGACCGGGCAGTGACCATGTTACGCAGGTCAGTTCATCATCATCATCATCAGCCATTCTTCCGCAGTTTCACCCGCGTAAGTCCCGTTCCCGCGGGATTATCGAGATAAAAAGTAGCCTATGTGTTATTCCAGGTCTCCAGCTACCTATAGTCCATGTTTCATCGCAATCGGTTCAGCGGTTTTTACGACGTGATTGAGTAACAAACACACATACTCACAAACTATCAGCTTCATAATATTAGTAGGATTTATTTTATTTATTTACTAGCTGCGCCCCGCGGTTTCACCCGCGTAACTTCCTATCCCGTAACGTTAATGATCCCTCACGTATGTCATACCAAGTGTTGCTTAACGATCATTCAAAGTACTATATAATATTTCTACCTCTAAACCAACCCTGTACCAAGTTTTATGAATATCGGGTCACCCGCTCTGTTTCACCCATCAAGTATGTTGTACCAAGTGTTGCTTAACCCGTACGATCATTCAAAGTACCCTATATATTATTTCTATATAAGAAATAATTTTTGAAATCGGTCTAGAAGTTTCTGAGATGACCCCCAATGACCCCCATACATACATACATGTTACCAACGTAACCTCTTTATAATCAAAAGTACAATGAGATATTGCAAAAGATTTTTTAAAAGCACTGCAGTTTGGTGACACTACCGTCTCGCATGGAGCAGACCGATTAAGTCGCGCGGCATGATGCCTCACAGATTTGGCTGGCCACCCTTATCATCGTCACCCGCTACGTGTATATACAAGATGTAACGGGCAAGCCCTTTTAAGCCGAAAGGCGGTTGTTCTAGACGTCTAGGCGAACAACTTTTGTTCTACGACTTTTGAAAATTCGAATATTTTTTTTGAAAATTTTGAGGTTATGTTTCACTGAAGAAACAGGTGCTTTTAAAAACAAAGGTAATTGAAGGTTTGATTGTAGTAGACCAAACTAAATGAAAGGACAACATAAGGTCAATGACCTCGAACTCTAAGAAACAGCCGATCTTCAAGTAAACTTTACACCTAAATTTTTCGAAAAGTACTTCGAATTTCCAAAAGTCGTAGAACAAAAGTTGTTCGCCTAGACGTCTAGAACAATCCCCTTTCGGATTAAAAGGGCTGACCTGTTACACATTGTATATGCATGCACGCTTGGTACTTAGTAATTATTTATTGTGGAGTTATTTTAAAACTGTAATATCTCGTGAGATATTCATTGAAATCAAGTGATGTTAAGGACAATTATGTTTAAAATTAAATACTTTTAATGAATAACGTATTTATTTGGATAAGGATTAAATCATATTTACAAAATTATCTTCGGGAACAATGCATTGTTCTACAACAAATTTCATTACTCTAAAAAATGTTATATTGAGTCAACCTTAAGAGTTAGACATATGCTGTCGCGGACTATTTATTAGATCCTATTTAGAGGAAGAATTCCGTCATAAATGGTTTTATGTATCTTTGACCGTTTACTCAGCGCACGCGACAGAATCTCGGAAAAGAGTTTTTTTTCCCGTTTTTGCAACATTTTTTATGGATGCTCCGCTCCTATCAGTCGTAGCGTGATGTAATATAGCCTATAACCTTCCTCGATAAACGGACTATCAAACACAAAAAGAATTTTTCATATCGGACCAGCAGTTCCTGAGATTAGCGCGTTCAAACAAACAAACAAACTAACAAACAAACTCTTCAGCTTTATAATATTAGTATAGATTACAAATAAAACTTACACTTAGGTACATTCACCTTCACTCCCTTAAACCTGTGACGTTGCAATTCTTCTAACAGTGGGTATAATATTTTGCTATAACACGGTGATCTACATCTAATTAAACTAATTAAAATGCGGGTAGATACACTTAACTTATTTATACATATACGTGTATATGTAAATGTTCCAGGTGATGAAAGTCCAGACGACCATAGTAGGCAAGAAGCCGCACCTAGCGCTTCCCCACCGGCGGCTGGTGTGCTACTGTCGCCTCTACGAGATACCCGACATACACAAGAAAGAGCGCCCAGGAGTCCATCAGAGAGAGGTTCGCCTATACTTTTTTTTTAAATTTCTTGTCGCTTGTGAACCGATTATGGCCATTTAGAAAGTAGCCAATGTCAAGTATTATTAATTTTTGCAAACACAAAAAATAAACAAAATACATTATTATCATACACTTAAATCAAAATAAAAAGAAGTCATCGTCGACGCCGTCACGAGGCTTCGTTCTCCAGATTTTTAGCAATTCCTCTGTATAGCGAGACTAACTCGCTGAAATAATTAAGTGTTAAGTTGTTAAAGTTATTTTCAATTTGCATCAAAACAGTCAAGTCGTCGTTGTAAAAGTCCACTCGAGGAAGTCGTTGTAAGTGGTGGCTCTTTACAATGACGGTTCACGCGAGCTTTGGAGACAACAGCAAAGTCCATGTTTTGCACCGATTTTCACTTTCATTACACTTGTACTGTACACCTTCACGAAACTAAATTGATTAATATGCCCTAAAAATTAAAAAAAAATAAACAATTTACACGCATTTGCGTAAGCAAAGTGACTGCTGTATATTAACAAGTGGTATCTATCTGCCAGGTGTTCCTTTTCAACGACCTGCTGGTAATAACGAAGATCTTCAGCAAGAAGAAGTCTTCAGTGACGTACACTTTCCGACAATCTTTCCCGCTTTGCGCAATGCTTGTCAACTTGTTCTCTGTGCCACGTAAGTTCTCGCTTTAAGAAGACCTGCAGCCCTAGACAACATTCTTATCGATTAACGAAATCGTCAATCGACACATATTTTGTATGAAATTGACATATAAGTTCGCGAGAAGTCACGTGACTTTTCGAGAACTTTAATGTCAATTTCATACAAAAAAAATCTGTCGATTGCGATTTCGTTAATCGATAAGAATGTTGTCTAGGGCTGCTGCACCCATATTATTAACTGCCACTTATAATTTGAGGGCTACTTCAGTAGTTGAGTAGCTTCTAAATTCAAAATTAGTTAGGCAATTTTTTGATTTAAGGAAGTTATTTTTTTTCTTTCTTTCCACATTTTCACATGCGCTCTTAGTGTGCCACATTTTAGACCGCATCATTACTTATTATCCGAAACATTAAGCCAAATTTCAATAATAAAAGTAAAACAGTACCTATTCCTCAAAACTTGTCATTTAAAAAAGGCCTGCTTAGGCGCAGTCGACCACTATCAAATTAGATTTGGGTCCTGATATTAGATTCGAAGCGTACCATTGGCTCCATAAGCCGATTTATACGATGCCAGTGACTAGACCCAATAACTGGAATCAGCAACTGGAACGAGAAACTGGAACCAGCAACTAGAACCAGTTGCTGAAACTAGTGACTGGAACCAGTAACGGGACACAGCAACTGGAACCAGTACCAAATTAGCTTTGGGCTCTGATACTAGATTCGAAGCGTACCATTCATTGGCTCCATACCCGATTTATACGATGCCAGTGACTAGACCCAGTAACTAGAACCAGCAACTGGAATCAGCAACTGGAACGAGCAACTGGAACCACCAACTAAAACCAGTTGCTGAAACAAGTGACTGGAACCAGTAACTGTAACCAGTAACTGGACACAGTAACTAGCCCCAGTAACTGACATCAAAAATTTAGCTAGAAAAACCATCCTATGAAGTTGGAAAGGTTCTATCTAACCCTCAACTTCTACCAGGACTAAATAAAATTGGTTAAAAGGTTATATTTCTATATTATTTCATAAACTTTCAGACTATCCATTCGGCATCCGTCTGTCGCGACGAGTGGACGGCCGTCGCCTAGCAACGTTTAACGCGCGAAATGAGCACGACCGCTGCAAGTTCGCCGAAGACTTGCGTGAAAGTATCGCTGAAATGGACGAGATGGAAGCTATGAGGATCGAGGGAGAACTCAATAGAGGGAAGGGGAGAGGAACTTCCGGGAACAATGCGCGGAATGGTAAGTAGTACTGCTAGCTTCCGACATGTCCTAGGATTCACCACGGTCCGAAGACATGAGACATACACCAATCCGGAGTAGGCTCCTTGGGCGTCTTAAAACCACGGGTCTCTTGCCCTGCATTGGGACAAATAATTTAACAGCTTAACTCTAGTCTCCTAAGGTTGACTTGCTCTGCTATACTGCAGCCAGGGTTAATCAAATAACTAACCCCCTTAATACACGCTAATTAATGCGCTGCATAACTTTGCATCGTTTGTCTTTTACTGTCACATGAAGTTTCAAAGTTGACAGACAGAGACAAACGTCACATAACTTAGTCATGTGTAAATAATATTTTTTAAATATGGAAGTAACGTGCTAACTCTTGTTATTGTTTGGGCACTGACATTTGTTTCAGTGCAAGAAAAATCATAAGAGTTAGTACTGGACAATGGGCTGGCTTACTAGCCCGGGGCTAAGTAAAGCAGCGCCAGTCAACCTAATAGAGGCCAGTCCAGTTCAATGTTAATAATGTTAATTCTTGTTATTGTTTCAGTAATGGAGAATCGAGACAGCGGTGTGGCAGATGTGGAGATAGACCACCAGCAGTGTATGGACCATGGAATGCACGTGCATGGGTAATTAATAATTATATGTTTTAAGTACTTACCTACTTCTTATGGCCATTTGGAAAGTAGCCAGTGTCAAATATTATTATTTTTTGCAAGTTATCTGCAATTTTCATCAAAAAAGTCAAGTCGTCCGTCGTAGTAAAAGTCAAGTCAAGAAAGTCATTGTAAATGGTGGCTCTTTACAATGATTATTCACGCGAGATTTGGAGACAACGCTTAAGTCCATGTTTCGCTCCGGATTTTCACTTTCATTACACTTGTACACCTTAAACTAAATTGATTAAAATGCTTTCGAAATTAAACAATTAACACGCATTTGAATTAGATAGATAGATAGATTATACTTTAATTGATCAACAACAAAACAATACAAAAACAACCCATTTAAAAATATAATTTAAAACAAATATGCGGAATTAGGAAAACAAAAATGATGCATTTGAACTAAATTTCTCAAATGAAAATTTAGCAACAAATCTCAATACGTTCTTGCCAAAACTCTAGGCGCTTTGATGTCGCCTTGGGGTAATCAGCCCAAACAAATACAGTGTTTTGTTACCTTCCAGCGTGGTGGTCCCGCCGCCGCCATCTTGCCCCGCGCCGGCCGCTCCCCCCCGCTCCCACAACCCGCCCCCCACCTCCATCATCAAGCGGAACGTGCTCAGCAACTCGCTCGTCGACATCAATGACCCAGGTAAGTTCGTTCTAGTTCTTTACTAGAAATCATAACACATAACATAAGGGGAAATAAAATAAGGTTGCTTAAGTTGTTAAGCTACTTCCGTATAGAACGAAGGCCGGCTTAGCGCCTAGAGCCTAGCGAGTTACCTAGTAAGGCCCTAACTAAAACGAATGTTGTATTATTTAAATCAATAAATATTGCAAAACATTATAATATACACTGCGCAATCTAGCCCCAAACTAAGCACCAGGCTTGTACTATGGGTACTAGACAACGGATATACTACGTATTATACTTACTTATAAGTTTATGTTTAGTTTTTTCTAAGCTCAGTCTGAGCAAAGTCAAAGTACGGACTATAGATTTGAGGCTAAGGTTTATACTTGTCCTCCCCAGTGGCTCTAGCGGCCGAGCGTCTCCAACGGCGCGGCTCGGTCGGTTCACTCGACAGCGGTATGTCCGTCTCGTTCCAGCAGGGCAGCCGCACTGCTCTCGCCACGTCGCCACGACACCCAGACCGATCACCCGGTAAACTACACTACCCTTAACTCAAGGTCCTTTTATCGTTTCACAATACCATACCACCTAGTGCTTCTAAGCTTAGATTTAAATAAAAAAAAGGGTAGATATGTTATTTTTTTTAGGTACCCTTCTTTGTTTTAATCTAACGCTTCAAGTAGCTTTTTTTAACCGAACGTTTTTTGAAAAGAAACTTGTTTTTCTGTTTTTAATTGCCTTTTCTTCTCCTTTCTTTCTTTCTGAAAATAACTCTATTAAAATTTGGAAATTAGTTTTATTTCAATTCAATATTGCATTTGATTTATTCAAGAGCGGTGTTAGTCTAGTGGTAGATACCCCGACTTTCATTCCGAAGGTCGTGGTTTCGAGTCCCAGCCGTGCATCAATTGATGTATTTTTCTTTTATGAAAATCTTATGTGCGCCATTAACATCGCTCTTACGGTGAAGGTAAACATCGTGAGGAAACCCACGGCTTAAAATCACGCACCAAGGCCCAATAGTAGGGCTAATTGCGGAAACACACAGTTAAAACTTCAACTTTAAACTTTACTTAATTTATCGGAACGGTTATCGGTAAGTTTTTCACTAGATTCCTTTTTGTGTGCATCGCGTAAAAAATTGTTTTATAACATTGATATCAAATTAATAAGACATTGCGTTTCCTGTAGTCGCAACCTATTTTTTTTCCTTATTTTATAAATCCTTAGTTATTTATTTCGTTGTAAATATTTATGTTCTTTCTTTAAACTGTTCTTTTGTTTGTTTTCTTTTATTTTACCTCCATTTGTTATATTTTGTGCCGTTTGTCTTTTCGTCAATAAAATGTTTTCTTTTCTATTCTTTTTCATTGCTTACGTTTGGTTAAGAAACGTTACCGCGCATGCTTAGTAGTAAGTTGTAATCATGTCATCTGTGACCGTTTTATCATGGTAGTTAGAAAATTAGTACTCTTTCTAAACATTCAAAGACTTATTTCTGACCCTACATCAACTTTACAATTTCAACCCTAAATTATTGTAATAAGGTTTAGAATCTTTTAATTAGAAATTATAACGTCTCGAATATTTCCTATCCACTGCTGTTAAAATAAAATGTCTAACACCGAAGAATTTTTTTTTATTCAGGTTTGGATATATTTATTGAGCATAATCTCTGAAACTACCGGACTGATAGCAATAGTATAAAAATACTAGCTGCGCCCCGCGGTTTCACCCGCGTAAGTCCCGTTCCCGCGGAAATATCGGGATAAAATGTAGCCTATGTGTTATTCCCGGTATCCAACTACTTATATTCCAAGTTTCATCGCAATCGGTTCAGTAGTTTTTGGGTGGTTAAGTAACAAATATCCAAAAATCTAAACATCCAAACACCTACACTTTCACATTTTTAATATTAGTATAATGATTGCAATGATTTCTATTTCCATAATGATGCTGCCTATAAGAGCGAGAGAGAGCGAAATATCCTCCGCATCACGTTTTACGACCCAGTGTGCAGCGAGTAAAAAACTATACTATAGTCAAACTACTAACGTTATAAACGCCATGTTATTTGAGAATGATCGTTACTTCGTCAACCAAAAAGTACTTAACCGATTTCGAACTTAAGGAAGTATATTCCTAAAAGAAACAAAGTACTAACGCACCGGTTATTCAATTTCAGGTCGTATTTTTAGCGGTATAGGGGGCATATTCCCGGCACGCATGCGCAAGTTAAGCGCTTCAGGAGCTATCGAAGGCAAACACGGGCAAGTCGGCAAAAGCACCGAGGTCTAAATCGATAAACCACTCGATTGTTACATCTCTCGATTATTTCGATCGTCAAATAATCGATTTTTAATCGGATAGTACGCACGCGTACGTACGTATTGTACGCAAAATGCGTGCACTGTCGCTTAAATATCTTTAAATGTTTTTTTTTTAAGTGCCATCTTTGTTTTTTCTGTATTTATTATTGACGACGATGTGAATTATGACAGGAGATAAGGTAATTTTATTTTACTGTCATTTTACCATACATAGTTGTACTAGGAAAATCTATCTACGAGTAATAACTTTGCGACAGTGATTAGAACGGCCAGTTTCTTCAATGAACAGTAAAATTGACGTGTTGTAGTTTTTTTTGGCGTAAGAACGTCAATTTTGCTTTTGCAGTGGAATTCGTTTATTTTGATTTTGGTTATATTGACCAACCGCTAAATATGACGTAGTGTTTGTATTAGGCCGGCTTGCATAACGATTCCTAAACATGTTTAAGCTGTTAAACGTGTTTGAAATCTGTCAGAATTTCAAGAACTGTCAATGTGTGGCAACATATTATCAATCGTCCACTTAATGAAATAGAGTCCATGTTCGATTTCCCATAAATTATTTTAAAATTGATTTAGTTAAATATGTTTTTAAATAGTGTTATGCAAGTCACCCTTAGTAATTGTAATACAATACTATGACGTAATTGACAGCTTGGTTCAGTTCCATTACGATTATTCATAAAAATTTGGATATAACGACCTTTTTTTTTACAAGGGGAAATCTTACTAAGACCTAGTATTTGATACTTAAAAGGTTTAAAAGGTGGCTCCCCACAATTGTTTCCACCTAAGAACATTTAAGACAATTTTTTTTTTTTAATTAATCTTTGTTACATTTTTAGTGAGTTTTGATAAATAAAATAAATATATCACATGTCATATTGAAACAGTTTTTGGTTTTTCGCGAATGCTTTGTCTGACGTTCGGTTATAATGACGGGGATTGTTCTTTCCAACAATGTCAATATAAACGGATTCGACTGTGTTTTCAAAATGTAGGCCTATAGTCCAGCAGTCCCTTTTCGCGTTCTTTCCGAAAAAAAAGTATCATGTCATAAATACCACTTTGAATTGGTTATGGATTGAGGTGATTAAAGGTTTTGGGATGGTGAGGGATTAAATTAAATCAATATGAACTTGAAAGTAATATAATTATTGAATTCCTGCAATATTATGGCAAAGAAGAAACGTGAATACTTATTTTGTCTAAGGTTTTCTCGATTTTGCATAAAAAAACACAATATTTATCGGGTTTTTCTTGCGTTTTATTCAAAAAACGGCATTATTACTAACGACCGAGCTTTTGTGAACTTTACAGTTAGCTTTTTCAAGGTTGACTCGGTCGGTTACAATAAATATTGTGTTTTATTACGTGAATACTACTTATGAATATCTACTATGTTTCAAATATAGATTATCGGTTGGATGTCATTGGCCAATACTATTTAATAGATAAAGCTCGTCCGTCAGAGCTCAGTTTCAAATGATTTACTGTCAAGCGATTATTAACCTTCAAGTCTCTCATAAGAGACCTAAGTCAAAATTATTTGATCTTAGTCATTGGGCGCATGAATTTTCGCAAAATGGGTACGAACCAATGACATCTTCTGATAAGAGAAAAAGTAGGTATATTACCCTGAGGTTATGAAAAATTAAACTTAAGATGAGCGTATGAATCGAAATTAACGTGGGTCCATGTTTTGGTGTTTTTGTTAGACGGTTAGATTGAAACTATTCTATTTAGTGGCAAAAACATAAACACTCTTATTACAAAACGAAATCTTAAGCTAAAACCATTGGTTTAAATGTTTACAGAAGGCTAACGGTAGACTACAAATATGGAGCAATCAAGTAAACTGAGGGTTTATCATATTTTTACCCGAGTACAGAATTGATTGGGGGAACTTATAATGAAGCAGCTTATACATTAAATATTGGTTACTTAATTTTTGAATGCGAGAGCTGCTTAATTGTTTAAGTAGAAGTCAATTTTTGAGTAGAATTTCTGTGTTCGGCCGCTTAACATTTTTACGGCTTCCATAACCTGTGTTTAAACTAGGTTTGCGCTTAAATTTCGTCTTGCAATCATAAAGGAGGTTTGTACATTCAAAAAGGAACTGTAATTTAATGAAAATTAAGGTACAGTGTTGTCTAAACAGAATAATTTTAATGTAACGTATGTAGGTAGTAACATTTAAAAGGAATTCGTTACGGATGAGTCAGAAGTAAAATTAAAAAAAAAAACTTTTTTGAAATTATACATTATCTAAAATTAATGCATTTATAAGTAGTTTCCATTATGTGTTACCAAACGAAAGTATTATGAATAATTTCTTATTTATTATTATTATTATATTATATACTTAATTGCAATTTAGAAATAGTTGTACATACGTTTGGATTAGAAATGACCTCACAATATTATATTTTTCAGTAAGCACAAAAATAGTTACTATTCGTGTTTTTTTTGGGCACTAAGCGGCGTACTTAGGAATTCTAAGGAAGCCATAAATAAGGAATAAGGAATGATTTTTCCCTTTCCTTTCCAGTCAGAACAGGGACACAACAAAAGGAACGAATCACATTTTTACTTATATTTAAATAATAAAAACACAAGAGACAAACGAGGTAGAAAAGATGAATATATTGTTTTCTTTAAAAATAAAACTAAATAATTTAAAAACTCTTCATATCCATACACGTATACCTGTAACCTAAGACTATAATAATAATTGCTTATACACATGAAGTGCGCGAAAATTTACGTACGTAAACATAATAAAGTGCGCGTATTTACGCACGTATGGTATGGAGACAGCAGATGTAGGAAAAAAATTGCGTAATTTTTCGTGTTTTATGGTTATGAATTATAATTTACTCATGAGTTTATACTTTCTGCTTCACTTAAATGTCTGCTCTTCAAGCATTTTATCTCATCACACCGACTTAGTGCCCAAAATATAACGCGCAAATTTAGATTGAAAAAAAAAATCACAATATAGCAAATAAAAAAAATATACGAATTTATTCATAATTGTTGAAGAAACTATTAATTAGAGATAGAAAAGTTTTTGAATAATATCTAGGTGTTTTACCGACTCCTGAATCTTCCAATATAAAGACTTTCTTATTTCCGAACGTCCGTATAAAGTCCAGTAAATGTATTTATAGTTATTTATTTTATTTTTATTTATTTAAGTAATGACTTAAATAAATAAAAGTTGGCTGGTGCGAGTTTGCTAACATGAGAGTACAGTAACTAGTACATCGCTGGCTTGTTACTGTTATAATTGTCTTAAGATTGACGGCGAATTCTCCATAGATAGAAACATCTGTAGAGGTTTAGAGCCGTGTTGGTCTAGTGGTAGATACCCCGACTTTCATTCCGAATGTCGTGGTTTCGAATCCCGGCCGCGCACCAATGTTATTTTTCTATAAGATAAAATTATGTGCGCTATTAACATCGCTCTTACGGTGAAGGAAAACATCGTGAGGAAACCCACGGCTTAAAATCACGCACAAAGGCCCAATAGTAGGGCTAATTGCGGAAACACACAGTTAAAACTTTAACTTTTTAACTAAAGGTTTATCGTCGTCTCGGTTAAACATTCTGTAGGTGGAATTGCCTGTCGTCGAAAGTTAAAGGTTCTGACTTTAAAAGGTCCGAGCTGAAATATCCTGTTGGGAAAACGGAAATTAATAAAAAATCCTGTCGACGAACGGTCGTAGGTAAACGGTTGCCGAATCAATAGGTAGTCTAAACTGTCCCACTGCAGGGGAAAGAAGTCTCTAAAATTAATTCCATTTGTGACGTTCTAGGGCTATTGTGGACCAATCACTTTTAAAGACATCAAAATCATCTCAGCCTTTAATCGTCCACAAATAGCGATCGCGAGCCACCACCATCTAACGACTCCCCGCGACCGCTACAACTTTGTCGCTCCACCGAGTAGGTGGTCTTCCAACACTCTGTTTCGCATTACATCGTGGTCGCCACTCGAGGACTTTTACTCCCCAACGGTTATCTGTCCTTCGAGCTATATGCCCTGCCCATTGCCACTTAAGTCTATTTATTTTGTGAGCTATGTGGCTTTAAAAGATTGTTTTAGTTATTACAGCACTATTTACAGTTATTGTATTACCATGCAGGATGCAGATTCTGCCAGACAGAGCATAAGCCAAAAAGCCTGAAGAGCTAGAAACATTATAATTACCATAATACAGTTGATTTCCCCCATAAATGATTCTTGGTCTTAATTGTGTGAGTAAAAGCTGAATAGTGAAACACTATTTACAATTTAGGGGCTACTTAAATGATTAAGCAGCTCGTAAACTCAATAATTCGCTGCTCTATTATTCAACTAATGGCGTTCGCTTAAACTCAATTAGCTGACCATTTAATACAAAGTACCTAGCCCTTAAATTTAAATAACCTTTCGACTTGGAGTACTAAGCAAACCAGATCTATGCTATGTTACTGTACTAAAATGTTACAGACCGCGCCGTTTAAAGCAGCATTTGTACTCAAAAAACTTATATTACCTACCTAAAATTATTTCTGTTTTTAATCCTATATAATATTTCATAAAAACTACCCATTATAAATACCTCTTAAATGTTTTATTTTTCTCCCAAAGTAAATTGAACTTTATTTCGTTAATTTTTAAGATTGATTTCAAAATCTTTTAAAATTTGACCGTAATATATACGTACTATATTGTCTACTTAAAATAATGCTAAGTATAATTTGGTCGGTCTAAACTCTGAAAAGACAAAGTTTTTTCTGGTTTGGGACGGTTTTTGGAAATTGAGCCAAAATGCTTTAATTTCTTTAAAATAATAATAATTCGATATGATGGGATTCTATGGCAAAGCGGTGGTGGCGCTGTGGAATGCAGTATTACTATGTAATTCGCACGCACTGTACGCAGGTTCAAAATCTGCCGCGAACATCAAATTTATATGCCCATACTGTACTTTTTTTTCTATTTGGTAAGAAGCATACACACTAGATAGATTAACGTGGCGATTAAAAGGCGTTCGAGTTTCTGAATTGCAGCCTTAGACAGCATTCTTTTCGAATAACGAAATCGCCAATCGACAGATATTTTTGTATGAAATTATTATTATTTTTTATCGGTTGTGAACCGATTATGGCCATTAGGAAATTAGCCAGTGTCAAGTATTATTAATATATTATGCAAGTTATTTGCATCGAAACAGTCAAGTCGTCATAGTTAAAGTCAAGTCTAGGGAATCATTTGTAAACACGGCGGCCATTTACAAAGGTTGTTCACGGAGCTTTGAAGACAACACTAAGTCAATGTTTTGCACCGATTTTCACTTTCATTCTACTTGTACACCTTCACGAATCTAAATTGATTAATATGCCCCCGAAATTAAACAATTTGCACGCATTTGAACTAGGTTTCACAAAAATGAAAATTTAGCACCACATCTCCTCAACGAGTTCCCGCCAAAACTCTTGTATGAAATTGACATAATAAGCATATACGCGAACTTATTATTATTAGTCAATTTCATACAAAAAAATATGTCGATTGGCGATTTCGTTAATCGATACGAATGTTGTCTAGGGCTGATGTATAGCTTAGCGAACGCCACGATCGTTCATTGGGCTTCCGATCGCTAGCTTTTTGCCAAAGTAGAGATATTCCGAAACCGATGTTGAAAAGGTTATCTCTGTCTCGCTCAGCACGACTTAATAAGACAGTGACAGAGATATCGAGTCGATGATCATATTCCCACAGATAAAACATGACTATGTTTGTTGACACAATGTAATAAGTACAGTAATATTTTATCTGTGAACGTTTTTCTTTTTTGTTTGTTTTCAAAATGGCCGACCAAAACCTTCTAGTGGTTTAAAGTGTTGACTAATCATATACGTAGCCACCGTTAACTTTTGCAGTTTGTTATTTCTACTGTTTGATACTAGTAGATAGCTAAAAAATGTATTATTAATATACAAAAAATATTGTAACTTTCTACTCATCTATTTATAGGAAAATTCCCTTGAATATTTATGCTGAAAATCAAGCATCAAATTATTAACTTTGAAAATCTTTGATTATTTTTATTATGTTCTGTTTTTATTTTGAATCTCATATATCCTAATAAGTTGTCTTTAAGGTAAGTGCAGGTACTAAAATGCCACTTACTTTTCTCTACTACTATTTTTTTTTAATCTATGATAACTTTCACAGTTATTATTATTTTACTAACGCATTTATTATTGATTACTAATTAAGAAATTTATTTGTTTATGTTTTTTTTTATAAATTTTTACTAAACAAATAAATGTAAGCTAAGTTTTTACTAAATGGAAAAAAAAACGCCGCTCTTTCTACGTAGGTATAATCTGCACTTACCTTTATTTTTCCAATATAAAGTCACCTAACTACTACTTAAACCTTAACTAATATGTAATGATAATGGAATTGATAATTGATTAAAAAAACGTGTTTGTCGTTGGATTTTGAACCTTATATGTATTGTAATACGTTTGTATTGAATGAGAGATCCTAAATGAGGTCATGTGACTAAAAATACTTTCAGAGTACTAAAATGTACTCGATACTTAATACTTGATCAAAAAAACCAACAATTTCTACTAAAATTGTTGTTTTTAGTAACTAGTAGTACCTAACTAAATACAACTTTTTAGTGACTATTACTAAAAAGTACTTATAGTGGCAAGTACTAAAAAGTACTTTTTAGTGAACATTAGTACTAAAAAGTACCTTTCAATACCGTACGATTATTATATAGTGTGAAAGGCTCATATAATTTGTTTCGACTCGAATGTAATTTCTTGTACCTACGTATTTCAAGCGGAATGCGTCTTTATTGTGTTAAGTATACGGTGTGATATTGTGATAAACGATGTTGTATTTCAATTAATTTTGCAGATAAGCGTTGATTTTTCAATCTACAGATAAGACATGTTTGTCCAACAAATATTACCAAAAAAGAAGGTGATTTTTTCCTTAAAATATTTCTAGTAGATATGCCTTGAGCAATAAAAATAAATTTAAAAATTAATAACCAAATTAAAAAAAAATTGTTTAATAGCCAGTGACAGATAATCTTTATTTAGAGATTTGAAAATTTTGCCCTTAAGGGCCGATTTAGAAGCGTTGTATTCCATTTTATTTAACAGATACTTTTAACTGTAGATTAGAAATTCAAGTCTACAGGCTGATTTTTCAAATCCCTAGATAGAGATATCTGACAAATAAAATGTAACACCACCGAATGAAAAACGTCACTATGATATTGTAAGCGAAAATAAATCCAAAATTAGAAGATCTAAATTTTAAGGCTTTTAAATTTGGTTGGGTTACTTATTCGATCGATATCTTTAATTGATTGATATAATTGAAATACAACATCAAGAAATGTGTGGTGTATGCATGTTACGAATAGCTTTTTGTAAATTTCGCTTGAAACCAAAGATGTAATATTTTTTTTGTGTTCAAATTATAATATATCTATACTTTGTAATATCCATTTTTTAATAAAAACATACATATTACCTATAATGAGATTGTTTGGTTGCGTGAAGAGGTTATTTTGGCGCAGTAGAGTTTGGTGTCATATTTAGAGATTTGTCTATTGATGATTATAAAAAAAATTAAAGCGATGTTTTAACAGATGTCCTTAAAGATAACACTTCTGATTCTAGATAATGTTCACTTTGTCAGAATCAGATGTGAAATTAAGAGTCGAATCAAAACCTACAATATTTGTCTAGATAAATGGACAAGATTTCGTACTTATATTTGCATAGGTATCTATTTTCTACCACAATACTTCATACTGATTGGTATTGTTTTACTTTTAATCCCCAGCGATTAATACACATTAAATACACACATACAAAAAAAAAGTGTCCACTAATTTAAAAATGTTTTTTTTTATTTAAGGAAAGGTAAGCGTTTGACCACTAACTATCTCACCTGATGGAAAGCGACGATGTGGTCTCAGATGTTGCAAGCGTACCTAGGGTTGTTTTTAAAACAAATGCTTATACCGGCAGGTACATTCTTCTTAATTCGACTTAATGTTCGAAAGAAGAAAGAACATTACTGCGCCAGAATTAAACCCCTAAATTGTTTATATTTCAAATTATTTCATTAAAACTTGATTAAAATGTATTGTAAGTTAAGTATAAATAAGTTTAAATATAATTATCCGTACTTTGTTTTCTGTAATATAATTTACTTTACTAACTTATTAAATACTAGCTTAACCTAACGGCTTCACTCGCTGTCCTTTGAGAATTAGTGAAAAGTAATATACTAGGCTTGTGTTTGGAGATGTCCGTGTGCTTTTAAATAAAAGTCGGTGAAGTAGTAAAGAAAAATACAAACATGCTTTCACATTTTCTAATATTGGTTTGGAAGTTGGGACATTATTCAATATGTATATTAAAGAAATAATATATTAATATATATTTTAGTTCTATCGTTATGTATTAGAATTAAGCAATAAACGCTATATGCGTATCTTACATTGTATATTAAAAAAAATGTTGTTGAAAGTTGCTAAACTAAGTCACTTACAATAGTTTTATTTAAATAAATAAAATTAATAAACACGAAAAATGTATTTATTTATTAAATATGAATTAACATTCATTATAATAAATTGTAGTTTTATTCGATATTAAAAAATTCCTACTTTACCTACTTGAGTGGGTAAATCGATAATGGGCTGATTTTTCAATCTCTAAATAAAAAAATATCTGTTCAATAAAATGTTACACTACTGAATAAAAACCTCTCAAAATCTTTCAAAAGATAATCAAACATTCGATGGTTTAGACGTAATAGTGTTTAATTTTATTCGCCAGACATAATTATATATTTTATCTTTAGATTGATAAATTGACCCATTGAGCGATTTATGTCCCTTAAGTTATTTTAAACGAAGCCGCGTACAGAAGGTACTGGGCTTCGTCTTCAGAACCCGTAGTGTGAATTTTTTCGTAAAAAAAAACGCGAACGTGATGGTTAAGTTAACGTGTATTTTGTATGGAAACTCAAAAAGCGCCCCTAGCGGACGACATCGAAGTTACCAGTTTCCATACAAAATACGCGTTAACTTAACCATCACGTTCGCGTTTTTTTTACGAAAAACTCACACTACGGGTACAGGTCAATCAGGTTTAGGATAGAATTAGAATTGCGATAGTATGAGGATAAGATTGGGACTATCCTGCCCTGTAGGTGGATACACTGTAGAGCTATGTACCAGTTTTCAATACTAACGATTAAGAAAATAAAACGTAAAATACAGATTTTGACCACCTCTTTAGCCTAAAGGGAATTAGGGCACCTTAGTGGTGGAATTTCGAAAATCCTTTTCTTAAATGAATACCAGCGGTTTGGGTTCTGCATTGATAATAGGTACAGGAACGTCGATTATCCGAACGACCGCCTAATCGAACTCCGAATGCATTTTATAAATGAGAGGTATGATATGATGATATTTATTTTAGATTTGTATTATAAGTGTGGTTTTATTGGTATGTTCGTAACTATTCATTCATTTCAATTATCCGAAAGACGATATTATCCGAACGCCTATGTCCCTCAATTAGGTTGGATAACCGGCGCTCTACTGTAGTTGAATAAGTCAATCAGTAATGTACTTATCTTTTCACGCGAAACAAAATAATTTTGACGATCTAAGTACCTAGTATTAATTATGGCTGCGATCAATGTCTTTAATAAATGTTCATATTTAAATTTACCGGCTGTAAGTAGGTATGGTATCGTGAGAAAAGAAATTAATTTACGGTTTTACCTTAAGGGAGGAGGCTCCGATACGTCGGAACGGCATGGCAAAAAGCTCAAAATTATAAAAAAAAATGCGATTAAATAACTTTTTAAATTCACACGATTTATTTAACACAGTTACATTTTAGAAAGAAAGAAAGAAAATAAGTTTATTCAGACAGGCACACAACTTAAACCGTAGGTACAATAAACACAACATAATAAATTATAAAAATATACCCGGTAATTTTACCCGGTCTTAATCGCGTATTATTATTTATTTTCTTACCTCGACGTTTTGATCATGTTACAATGATCGACCAAGATTGTACCATGTCGACGAGTCGAGACGAGTCCCTTGCGACTAAGTCCAAAATAAATGACAATACGCGATTAACACCCGGTTAGATGTAACCATGGTAAATAAATCGTGTGAATTTAAAAAGTTTTTAATCGCATTGTTTTCTCCTCCTCCCTTAAGGTAGACTCAATTGAACATTTCGAAAACGAAAAAGAAAAAACTGAATCGTGTAAATATGAAAAGTAGGTATAACAACTTTTTCACTTATTTTCTAATTATAAACAAGAGATAGGCTACAACTATCTCTTTCTCAACTATCAGGCTTCAAAGCCGCAATGCTTCTAGCCCAATGGCCACTGTAAGGCTTCTTTGCCTCCCCTAAGCTGTGCTTAACTATCTATACCTAGTAGATGTAGCACCTACGTATAGATACGTTTGTTACTGATGTAATACAAACCGTCAAGTTTTCTAGGCAGGTGGAAAAACTGTGGAGTGGAGTGAAAATTTTAATCTGAAAAGTTTTTAACCCTTCGAAGTTCGAGAATTTCGGGTGAAAATATGACTACAGTAAAATACATTTTTTTTAATTTTATTTAAAATACATTTTATATAGGTAGGTACTTATGTAAAAATAAATAGGTTTATCTTATTCTCAAAAAAAAACAGAAGACTTTGTATTGAAACTGCATTTTCCGGTTTTACTCGCGTTGTTTTTAATATCAGCATTGTTGCACTGCCGATCTACGTTTCGGTGCTTTCGCAGGCACCTTCCTCAGGATAGACAGATAGGGTTCTTTGTTTGTAAAACGTCGTTATAAAAGTCTGAATAGATCTGTCTATAAAAATATATTTTTTAAGTACCTACCTCATGTTGTGCATATATTTATTTAGTTATTTACCTAATAGTTTTTCGACCGAAACGTACTATAATTATCTTATTTTACTTATTTAAATGGGAAATATGGATATGATATTCCAAAATTCCACTAGGCGTAGAACAGCGAGCAACAGATTTGAAATGAATCGTCTCCATTCAGTTTCTGTTCCGAGGTAGCCACCCGTCAGGTGTCCGCTCGCTTCAGTCCCACCCACGTGACAAGTGACAATAGTTGCCGGTTCTCTACGATTTGTTTGGTAAGTCTCTATTTAGTTTATTATTTATAGTTTACGATTTTTCCAGTCGAATACAGAAACGGGTTAAAATTGAACAGCTAAAAGGAATTACCTTTTTTCCACCTCTTAACATTTTTCAATTCCATTGTTTACCTGTATAGTTATGTTGGTAATTGACAAAAAACTAGGCCTAAACCTTTTCAAATTTCCAGTAAAAAATATAGGTAAACTTTTATTTTTCTTTAAATTTAAATCCAATGCCGTTTGAGTGAAATATATTCGCTGCTACAATAGCTATTACGGTGAAGGAAATCATCGTGAGGAAACTGACAAATGTTCCCAGGACTCACCACGGTCCGAAGGCGTGGGACATCAGTCAATCCGAAGTAGGCATCCTTTGCCTCTATCCCCTTAGAGACGTTAGGCAACAACGGTCCCGCGCCCTGCAGTAGATTAATATTAATATTTTACGACATTTAGTTTTATTTAAACCTACCTACTCGTTTACACTACACATCAGTCATTCATAACTGATTCACTAAAATCCCCTAATAATTCTACCTATTTGAAATTTAAAACTAATTTTTCGTTTTTAATCGGTTTTGTGTTTTGTGCATAATATTATATTTTTAATGTCCGACGTTTCGAGACGAACAAATATCTTCCTCATTATGAAATTAAAATTAACTTTTCGTTAATTTTAATCCGTTATGACGAAAAAAGAAGAATAAAATTATAAATCTCTTTTCGTTTTAAATACTTATATGTGGTTTTATCCATTAGGTGAGTTCATAGTTTGAGATAATCATGCAATTAATATTTGATTCAGATATTCATACAGATACGTTAGAAATAATCACTGTAACCCAATAGAAATAACTTTTCGCTTTAAGTCTAATTTTTCACTCTCCTAGATTAAGATTTCTGTCCAACAAAACGTAACACTATCGAAAAAAAAAACATGACATTTTAGAGGGCAATTTCATTACATCTATGCAATGAGTCTATTAAAGTTATAGAGACGCCATTGCAGAACAAATCATTATTGAAAGGCGGCCCAAAGTATGCTATACAACCTCATTATTTATATTCATTCACATAATTTAAAGAAGAAATAGTCGAAACTATTGTTATCTCTTTCTAAAAACATAAGACTCAATGCTACTTGCATGACGTAAGAAAGAGATGTCATAATATCATTATGACATCTCAAAATATTATTATGACATCTCATAGTGGTTAGAAGAGAATGATAAAACGTCAAAGTCAAAAACTTCGTTGAGTTTTTGGAAAAAAAAACTTTTTGAATAAATAAACTAAAATAAATAAATACAGCTTTACTTACGTATAAAATGACATATTTTTGCCAGTTTTTGGAGTATAATTCGTGCATCGCCTAAATACGCACGAAGGCATTGTTGTCTGTGAATAATGTTGTGAAAGTGAACTAAATGTACTGTGTGATAACAAGCGGGTGATCGTGACGTGAGCTGGGATGGAACTAAGACTTCTCTGGCTAGCTAGCTTGCATTTGTGTTGCCAAGAAATTTGCCCTATTACGTATCTAGAAGTTTTTACATATCTCTGCATCTATGTTCGGTTTTATTCGATAGATATTAAATATCTCTAAAAAAACTTCAGAAAATATTTGTTCATTAAATGCAACACCACCGAATAAAAAACACATCACTAATTTACAAAGAAATCACTAATTAGAAGGCAATTTGTTAGTGTTCGATTTTATTTGACAGATAACCTTTATCTGTAAATTGAAAAATCAGACCTTAGAGTACTAATTTCCCGCGAAATTATTACGTCACTAACGTCACTGTCAAACTAAAAAAAGCGCGAAAAAAAATAAACAGTCGAGCCCCAACCTCACTCCCTTACTAAACGTTAGTAATATGACTAAAAACAAAGCTCATTTTGTGGTAATTTAATAAAACTAACTAAATTATAGTAATTTAATTGAATTTAAACGCTCCGTGTGTACCTACCTACCTGTACCTATAATACTTATTATATATCAGATAAACACAGTCAATGACCTAAGGGCGAAAGTAGATTACACACTTTTCCATCGATCGACTGAACAACAACCAAATAAAATGTCAGTCAGTATAACAGTAGTATCAAAGATGACTGACTACATACAGACAGATTCAAAAATAGCTATATTCATCGCAATCGGTTCAGTAGTTTTTGCGTTTTAAGGGGTCAGAAATATATTACTTCGTCATTTACTTACACACTTTCACATTAATAATAATTTTAGTAAGATGTGAAATTTCCATCCTGATAATCGCGCGGGATGCGGGATTATACTCCTATACTTATATTTTAAAGGGGAAAGATTTAATTTCTTCTATGGTTTTCGCGACCTTGCATAATAAAACACTTTATTTATCCGGTTGTTTTTTAAATTTTCTGAGCAAAAGAGAACCCCCATGAGTTTCTTCGTGGCTTCTTCTCATGTGAGGGCGCGTTCCGAAGCCATGGTAGTTTTTTGAGGTAGTTAGGGATAAAAATAATTATAATTTAAATTGAAAACTATTACAATAACTCTATAGTCTGCGTACACTGGAACGTTTTTATTGCAAATAATTATGAGGCGGTAGTTTACTGTAACTTTTTAGAATGTTAGAAATAGACAAATTACATCTCTGTCAACCTTGAAAAGGCCGACTGTAAAGTTGGCGAAAGCTCGGGTCAAATAATGAATAAAAACGCGATAAAACCGGATAAATAAAGTGTTTTATGAGGAAAGATTTATTAGTTTGTAATTAATAGGCTCTTTCTTTCTTTCCCAATAGAAAGGTACATAACATTTATGTACCTATTTTTGATTCCGATATATCGGATTTTTAATTTTAATTTCATACGTGATCGGAATTTACGCGGGTGAAACCGCCGGACGCTACTTTTATTTCTCATCAGTTGTGAACCGATTATGGCCATTTAGGAATTAGCCAGTGTCAAGTATTATAAAAAAATTTGTAAGTTATTTGCATTGAAAGAGTCAGGTCGTCATAGTAAAAGTCAAGTCGAGGGACTCATTGTAAACTGCGGTCATTTTTTACAATGATTGTTCACGGAGCTTTGGGGACAACGCTAAAGTCCATGTTTTGCACCGATTTTTCACTTTCGTTACACTTGTACACCTTCAAGAAACTAAATTGATTAATATGCACCCGAAATGAAATTAAACATGCACGCATTTGAACTAGGTTTCACAAAAATGAAAATTTAGCAACACATCTCCTCAACGCGTTTCCGCCAAAACTCCGGACGGTACCTTGACCTTTGATTTAAATATATTTTTTCTGTGACAGACAGATGGACGAATCTCTCGAAGACGGTCGCGATGCTGTGGCAGCTGCAACGGGGTTCGATTCCGCTGCAATCCTCAACGACGACGTATCGCCTACAACCAGTTTCTGTTACAATATACCTAACCTATTCAACAGGTAACTTGCCACACAATACACTTTACTGCAAATAGATTTGATAATAATTTATTTTGTGGTTTTCGCGATTTTGCATAATAAAACACTCTATTGACTTAAGTGTCAACCTTGAAAAAGCCAACTGTGAATTTGGCGAAAGCTCGGTTCGTTTAAAACCATGAATAAAAACGCGATTCAACCGGATAAATAAAGTGTTTTATTAGATTTGGTAATGTTTTACGATCGGCCGCCTGCCTGACACCAACCCTTCTAGGAACCAAGAAGTTTTAATTATTTTTCCCGGGTCTTAATCGCATATTTAAAACGCGCGAATAAGACACGGGAAAAATACTTATGAGTTCAAATCGTGTGAGCTTAAAATGTTTACCAAGAAGTTTATCCGCCACCGCTTGCTGAGCATTCAAGTTTTGCTAGTCTTCCCTAAGTAACCATTTAAAACAGGGGTATAGGGGTAACCCTATTCTATACAGAGGCTACACGATAGCCCCCTATACTAACGGGCGGAATTAGTTTCATGTTTTTAGCATTTGTTGTTATCTACTTTATCTACTGTGAAAATGTCAGCTGTTCAGCAATCAATTTCAATTCAATTTCAATTTCTTTATTGCATAATCATGACATGAGTACAGATGGTGATAAAATACAATATTGTGTGATCATGAAACCCTTTAGGGCGTAGCAATGAGTCTATCTATATAAATTAAATTCAGACAAATGTTTTCTATCTATCTATCTATATAAAAGAAAGTCGTGTTAGTTACACCATTTATAACTCAAGAACGGCTAAATCGATTTGTCTGAAAATTGGTGGGGAGGTAGCTTAGAACCAGGAGAAGGACATAGGATACTTTTAATCCCGCGGGAACTGAAACGGGAACGGGACTTACGCGGGTGAAACCGCGGGGCGCAGCTAGTTATTAATAAGGATACATTATAATTTTTTGATTTTATTGAATTTATTGAACGTGAAGCATCACGGTTCATGAGATGCCTACAGCCTCGCGACAGACAGATAGTGAAGTCAAAGTAAAACGTCCCGTTCTTACCCTTTGGAGTACCTACGGAACCTTAAGTAACGTTACAAGAGCGCCGCGAGGGGTACCAACTATAAATAAAAAAAGTTAACGCCAAGATTGTATTGAAATTCGAAAAGCGCCTACTAGGGTGTATTAATTTTGGGCGCTTAAATCCCACGCTTCACTCAGGACTCTACGCTCATAACTCCTTCACTTCGCTCAGGAGTTAAGTTTTCAACACCCTCCCTGCGCTCTGGAGTCCTTCGTAAGCTTTGGATTCAATATGAGACGTCCGATATATAAGACAGGGCTGTAATTACCTCGTTGCATATAAACTACTATTATGCCCTAGGTGTATGATGAGCACTTTATGCACCTAGGGAATTAACGCTCGCTTAAGTTAACATTTTTAGTCAAATAGTAAATTTGTAGAGCTGTAGATGTGTTAAGGAGTTTTATACCAAAGTATTTACTAGATCTAGAATGCTCGCTCACATACGCTCATGCTGTCCCTTTCTAATAGTGTTTTTATTGTTATTTTTTATCGGTTGTGAACCGATTATGAAATATGATTGGAAAATAGCCAGTGTCAAGTATTATTAATTATATTATTCAAGTTATTTGCATTGAAACAGTCAAGTCGTCATAGTTAAAATCATTTGTAAACACGGCGGCCATTTACAAAGATTGTTCTCGGAGCTTTGGAGACAACGCAAACTAAAGTCCATGTTTTGCACCGATTTTCACTTTCATTCCACTTGTACACCTTGACGAAACTAAACTGATTAATATGCCCCCGAAATTAAACAATTTGGACGCATTTGAACTAGGTTTCACATAGGTAAATGAAAATTAAGCAACACATCTCAAGCGTTCCCGCTAAAACTCCCGTGTTAATTAGAAAGGGAAACTTTCAAAATAACATAATTATGAGTTTTATATGTCAATACAAAATCGTGAACAGAAGAAAAATCGTTACATGTCTTTGGTTTTCTAAAAGTACCTTTCTCCATAACTAGATGGCGTTGTGCATGTGAACTTTTAGATCACGACATCGTTACGTTTTAGTATCGTCGATATAGTTTTGCTATAACCATACCACGTTGTCTTATAAGTCGTCGTGAATGAAAAACGACAAAACAATTTTTGAAAATGGTTGGACTATAATGTTCGCCATTTTGAATAACAGATACAAATACAGGCAGAAAATTTAGTGTAATTTTTTTTTTAAATAAGATAAGATTCCAAGATTTTCTTACATACATAGTTAGGTAAAAGTGAAGCTAATAAAAGTGTGTTAAAAACGCGAACGTGATGATTAAGTTGAAGCGGATTTTGTATGGAAACTTAAAAAGCGCCCCTAGCGGACGATATCAAAGTTATCAGTTTCCATATCAAATACGCGTTAACTTAACCATCACGTTCGCGTTTTTTTTTTTACGAAAAAACTTACACTAAGGGTACCTACTGATTCCCTCTTCTCCTAGTTTAAACGACTTTTAAACACCTTTTTACATACTGTGCCACTGACTTATCTGTTATGTATCTGAAGTCAGTAATTTTAATGGGTGGGTCAAAATTGTAGTTTGCCTGCCCGACTTTTTTTTAAACTATTTTTTTCTACAGAATCAAGCACTTAAGAATATTATGCTACCGCAAGTTATACAAGTCATACTGCCCATTACAGATAACATAACAGATAAGTCGGTGGCGCTATAATGTAGGTGTGGTTATTTTGTACACTTTCAGGTCGGTTTTTTAGTTGTAGAATAGATATCTCTTATTTTTAGGGTTTCGTCCCTTTTAAATCTTTTGTTCTCTAAAAGTACCATTCTCCATAACTAGATGGCGCACTTTTAAATTCCTAGATCGCGGTATCGTTACGTTTTAGTTGCGTCGATAATAAATCAGTTGTGTTTCCTAAATCAACACTGTCAAATGGTAATTACGTTTACCTATCGTATATTTTTGAAATAGTTGGCCTTTTTTGTCAACTACTGAGCTTTGGCGGGAACTCGTTAAGGAGATGTGTTGCTAAATTTTTTTTTTTTTTATAGAGTGCCACCGACTAATTAATCTGTTTTATCATCTAAACTCGGGCAGCCAAACTAAGTACAATATGCAACCAACCAGTAAAACTGCCCGACTTCAGAATTAGTCGGTGGTAATAAAATAGATTAATTAGTCGGTGGCACTGTACCTATGTAGAGGTTATTTTGGTACTTATTATCAATTCTTTTTTTTGGTTGTTTTTTAAATTATTTTTTGTTTCTTTTTTGAAGTCGGTTTTTTAATTTTTGAATTATTTTTTTATTGTACCCTTTTTAGTATACCTACCTACATAAAAATCAACAATATTGTTACCGTAATTTTAATTATTGAGGAGTTTGCTGATGAGAAGGTGGTTTCAGGTGCCCAATCAATATGTACTTAGTTCTTTAGGAGTCTATTCTTTAACCGACTTCAAAAAAGGAGGAGGTTCTCAATTCGTCGCGTATATATAATATTTTTTTTTATTTTTTTTGGTAGAAGTCCAAAAATGTGTAATTTATTGAATTCTGGGATGCTATCCTGTCCTCATCTATCATTCCAAAGATACTTATCAGATCCTTACCAAACTTTTATGGGACCATCTTGGAGCTCCCATCTATCCTATATATTAAAAAAAGAATCATCTTAATCGGACAAGCCGTCTTCAAATAATCGATGAATATACAAATATATATATATATATATATATTATACATACAGACGAATTGATAACCTCCTCCTTTTTTATGAAGTCGGTTAATTATAAAACTGAATGTTTGTGAGTATGAGTATGTGTGTATGTGTGTTTGTTACTCAATCACGCAAAAACAAAAAATAAAAATTAGCAGTTATCGAAGACTCCTAGCCTGCACCCATATTATCTATCCAGTGGACGCCGGAAAACAGTGAAAACTGACAGTCACTATGCAGTACATTACTGTTTTAACGTAACGTGATTATTACCAGTGACCAAAGCATCAATGTACTGCATAGTGCCTGTCATTTCCCACCGAGAGCTGGTAATAAAACAAAATCATAATATAATTAAAAATCCCCGACTACCTACTTAAAAAAAAAACAAATACTAAATTGATTAAAAAAATATATATTATTATATGTTTTTTTTTAATTTGATCATACATTTTTTTAGCTGAACGGTTTAGGTCCGATTTAGGTTCTGCAAAAAGGAGATCATGGTAAGGGCCAAAAATGTCTTGTTTTCTAAAAGTACCTTTCTCCGTAACTAGATGGCGTTATGCTGACAAACAAAACTCTTAGATCGCGGTATCGTTATGTTTTAGTCGAGTTGACAAAATTCGAATAGTAGAAAATAGGCCGACTTTTTCGTCCATTACTCGGGTTCTACCAATTATTGGATTTAAATGTGAAGTATACCTTTACCACGAGGTCCCTCAAAAATAGAACTAACCAATATTGAAAACCTGGTTGCAATCGGATTAGTAGTTTTTATTTGTATAAGGAACAAACAGACAGACAGACATGAATTTTAAAACTTACATAATTTTGTTTTACTACTCTTCCTAAGTCCCCTAGAGAACTTTTTTAGAGATTTTTTTTAATTTACTGCCAAGTACATACTTTTTGTCCTCTCTCCCTTTATTATAAGTATAGAAGATATAGATATATAATAGAAGATAGTTAAATTGAGATAGAAGTTAGATTCTTTTTGTTTTAGGTTCCGTACTTATATTATCAAAGATACTTAGTTCGAATTTTGTTCCGACTTTTTTTAAAGGAGCGAGAAATTTCCCGAACAATTTGACTTTAGAACTGATGAAGCTCGTCTGTCAGAACCATCAGTGTGAATTTTTTCGCAAAAAAAAAAAACGCGAACGTGATGGTTAAGTTAACGCGTAAATTGTATGGAAACTCAAAAAGCGCCCCTAGCGGACGATATCAAAGTTACCAGTTTTCATACAAAATACGCGTTAACTTAACCATCACGTTCGCGTTTTTTTTACGAAAAAAACTTACACTACTGGTTCAGAGCAGAGTTTAGAAATTATTACTGTTAAGCGACTGTTAAATTAACCCCCTCAGTCTTTAAAAAAAAACTGTCTAAATTATTCGGCTTTGCATTTATTGATTATAAAAAACAGACTTCAAAAACAGGGAAAAATAAACATTGCACCAATATAGGTAATCCTAAATCGTATAGTTTAAGGTTGAAATCCATAGTGCGTACTTTGACTTTGCTCAAACTGAGCTTGGCAAAAACTAAGCATAAAATTTGAATTGGAATTTATAGTCTTAAGTCAAAATTTTTGCTTAGCAAAGTTAAAGTACGGACTATAGATAGCAGCCTTAGTGTCTACATCAGATTAGGTATGCTGCAATTTTATTTTTACAAGCTTTTATGTACTACTTTCACTTGTCCCGTACGACAAGTTAATCTGACGCACTTCCCGGTTACTGATTGAGCTGGAGTCTTATTTCTGAAACGCTCGTTGCACTTTGTACGATTTAAAAAAATCTATATCTGCTGACTTTCGTCTGATGTCGGACTCCTGCAGCCAATGGTTGATACTACTCGTTGCGGTCGTACGATTCACATAGAAAAATTACAAAATTCAAACGAAAATCGGTAGAAATCAAGGTATTTAAATCGCGCGAAATTGCACATTTTATTCAAAAATAGAGCCCCTGAAATCTTGCAAACACATGTTTAATTCGCCTGACAAATAGTGCCAATGCAATATTGGTTGATGGAGCCGACTACCTACTTAAAAAAAAACAAATAGTAATATTTTCGCAAGAACATTTATTTTAAAAAAAATCTCATGAGAGGATTCGAACCTGTACCCCTCGCTATCCAGGCTAGTGCTTTAACCACTGAGTTACACGGAAATATATCTCCTTGCGAAAATATTCCACAGTTTAAATTATTACGCCTTGAGCAATAAAAACAAGAAATAAAAAACAAATATTTTTTTAGTTGTTTTTTTTTGGCATTTTATTTTTTAACTGAACGATCGTCGATGAGTCTCTATCGGTTTTCAAAAGTAGCGTTTACAAGTACTATCTTGATATTGCTGAGAAACGTTTGGTTGTGAGATGGTCATAATGTATCTTTATTGTATGTGGGTATGTATATGTGTATTTTATGTGATATGTGTATATGTGTACTTATGTATGGATGTATGTATATATATGTGTATAATATTAGGTGTATTATTATGTCATTTATTAGTATGTTTGTGTAGTATTGTAATGTGTTTATATTAGAATTATATTGTAATTGTATATATTTTTTCCATTATTATTTGGTATGTGTTATCGTAATACTATTGAATTAATTATAATATTATTTAATCACCCTACCTTTTCCTCTTTCTTTGCTTACTGTCCATCCAAAGGTTGCCTGGAAGAAATCGCTTTAAGCGATAAGGCCGCCCATTGTACCACCTATTTTTATGTTGTTTATTTCCTTTTTTGTTATTGTAATTATTTAATCGTGTGCAATAAAGTATTAATCAATCAATCAATCAACGATTTAGGTCCGATTTAGGTCTTGCAATAAGGTAAGGGCCAAATCTTGTTTTCTAAAACAGATAATGCATTTTAAATGAAAACTGACGTTTTTAAACGTCAAATTCATTTTTGGCGGGAATGCGTTAAAGAGATGTGTAGCAAAATTTTCATTTTTGTAAAACTTAGTTCAAATGCGTGTAAATTGTTTAATTTCGGGGGCGTATTAATCAATTTAGTTTCGTGAAGGTGTACAAGCGTAAATAAAAGTGAAAATCGGTGCAAAACATGGACTTTAGCTAAGTGTTGTCTCCAAAGCTCCGTGAACAAACATTGTAAGAAATGGCCCCCTTTTTACAATGATTCCCTCGACTTGACTTTAACTATGACGACTTGACTGTTTCGTTTAATGCAAATAACCTGCAAATATTGATAATACTTGACACTGGCAAATGTCCTAATGGAAAAGCCATTTTAAAGAAGAAGAAGAAGTAATTTTTTTTTAATGGTTGGCCTTTTATGTCAACTCTGTGTATAGTATAGTATAGACCAGCTTTTACCCTGTAAGGTTGAAACGTTCGCACGACTGTCTGTCTGTCAACTTAATGTCACAGTAAAAGACAAACGATACATAATTAAGCAGCTGTTAACCTGTAACCAGCCTTTATAAGTAAGGGGGTAACTGTAAAGTTAGCGAAAGCTCGGTATTTTAGTAATAATGCCGTTATTAAATAAAAACGCGAGTAAAACCCGGTAAATATTGTTTTATATATTATTTCTGTTTACACATTTTCACGGGTCTTAATCGCGTGAACTTAAACTTTTTTTGTCTTTCTGGACGTTTCGATCATTTTTCAATGATCTTGGTCTCGAGGGGACCAGGGGACCTGTCCCCTCGATCATTGAAACATGATGGAAACGTCGAGGTAAAGAAAATTTAAAAAGTTAAAGTTCACGGTATTAAGACCCGGGAAAATGTGTAATTATGAAGCGAGTGAGCTCCAGTGTAGACGGGCCTGGCGCTTGTATCTTTGTAAGTTTGTTCGACGATAACTTGAGTATTGTAGCTCCGATCTTCATGAATTTTGGTATGCACGTAGTTAAAGTCAATAGAATTTATGAGATCGAAGATGAGCCGGATCGTGCCGGTCGTGAGGTCTCAGTTCGGGGCGAACTCCTAGTTATTTTTGTTATTTTGTTCCAGTCTAGGTCCAGGCTCAGTCCTTTGCGAGCGACCGGATACGGAAACACCTGAAACCTACACGAATATAGAACAAGACGTGGAGCACCAGGAATATGAAGAAGACGAAGAATATTCACCAAAGTCAAGTAGGTCTTGATTATGTTTCAATACAAAAACCCTAGCTCCTTTAAGTTCAAAGGCGAATGTCTATCACAAGATTCAAAAAATATATTAAACATAAATTGTGTAAAAAGGCGTACTATGATACGTCGTCATATCGTAATGAAAAAATCCATGGACATAATTTATTGATTGCTCCTGTTCGAATTATAGATAATATCTGTATTATGACGATTGTAATTTAACACATGATCACAAAAAAAAACCCCATGAGTTTCATGTGGCTTCTTCTCATCGGAGGGCGCGTTCCGAAGCCACACTAAAATCAATACACCAAAGACGTAGCCCAATGATCATGTGCATTTAATGTTGTACAAGAATCTAAAGGAAATAAACTATTTTGATTTTTGTTTTTTATTTTTTGAAAACTGCATCTACCCACTACGCAGTAATAAACAGAAAAACGAACTTGCAACTCCTCACCATACGTTGTGTAGATCGATTCAGTCTGTTTACGTGGTGGGCCCGTCAATCTATGATGGGATACCTAAGATGATACGAGATGCAATTTCCATCTATAGCTTTAAAACTAAAACAAAGAAATGGCTAGTCGACTGCTGTTAATTACAGTTTGGCAGAGTATTATAGGTAAACATATTAAACTCACACGATTTGAACTCATAACGTCGAGGTAAGAGAATTTAAAAATAATAATACGTGAATAAGACCCGGGAAAAATAGTTATGAGTAAGATTATAGGTTACTAATAATACCGTGGTAACATGTAACACTAACAACCGAATACAGAAACGTCATTTAAAATTTGAGAAGTTCTTAAATTATTGAGCAGTTTCTAAATTTAAAATTAGTATGGCAATTTTAGAGTTTGAGAGCTGCTCCTTTGTTTAATTAGTTCTCAAATGTTGAGTAGCGTTTCAGTATTCGGCCGTAAGCAATATTATATTTTTTACTATCTAAAATAAATATTTGCATCTTTTTTTTTCATTTTATAAATTCTATTCTATTCTATAAATTCATTTATTAAATTCGTAAATTTAATCTTTTATATTTTTGGACCTTTGTCAAAAACTGAACATGTCGGTCCATTTGCATCTTGCCTGGGTGTATTTCTATGTATAATATGTATATATGAATTTACGAAAGGAACAGAAATATAAGTATTGTATCCGTTGTCTAGTCACCGTAACACAAGCTTAGCAGCTTACCATGTGGTTAGGTGGCGCTGTGTGTTGGTCACAGAATTTATTATTTATTTATTTATCTAGGACGTATTCTACAGGGTGTTTCGACGACGACCATTTAAGCCGAAAGGGGGTCGTTCTAGACGTCTAAGCGAACAACTTGTTCTACAACTTTGAGAAATTCATACTTTTTTTTTGAATTTTTTTAGATTATGGTTTCACAAAAAAACATGAGCTGTTTTTGAAAATAAATAGAATAACTTCCTATTTATTTCAGGTTCAAAAAGTGATCTACCTAAAAGAAAACAACGACGATATAGGTATGCAAATTATTTTAAATCTTACTACTTCTTACTAATATTATGAACGCGAAAGTTTGTATGTAAGTATGTATGTGAGGTTGTTACTCTTTCACACAGAAACTACTGAACCGATTGCGATGAAACTTGGAATATAGGTAGCTTAGGACCTGGATTAACACATAAGCTATTTTTTATCCCGATATTCCCGCGGGAACGGGACTCACGCGGGTGAAACCAAGGGGCGCAGCTAGTATATTATAAACGCGAAAGTTTGTATGTATGTCTGTATGTGACTATGTTACTCTTTCAAGCAAAAACAACTGAACCGATTGCGATGAAACTTTGAATCTAGGTAGCTGGATACCGGGAATACTTTTTATCCACTATAGCCCTAAATAGGCGACAATGTGAATCACAAATGATCATTGCAACAAAAACGTAACCCCATGAGTTTCTTGTCTCGACTTTTCATTTGAGGTCGCGTTTTGAAGACACGGTAGTTTACTTGACGTTTCTAGAAATACCTTTAGTAAGGAAATATATTTTCAAAAAATCTCCATGACAGGATTCGAACCTGCATCCTTTCGCTAACCAGGCGACTTTTCTAACCACTGCACTGGTCAGTGGTTTTTTGAAAATATATTACCTTGCTAAAGGTATTTCTAGGTTTGGAATGCCTTGAGCAATAAAAACAAAAAGAAATATTACTTGACGTTGTATACTTAATAATGTTTTTAAATGAATAAAAATATTTTGATTAGAAAGGATTTCCGAAATTTCCGCGAGAACGGGACTTACGGGGGTGAAACCGCGGGTGCAGCTAGTAATAGAATAATAATTAGCCCGTTAATTTGTCCCACTGCTGGGCAAGGGCCTTCTCTTAGAGGGGTTAGGCAGTAAGACGCCACGGGAGCCTACTCCGGATCGGCGAATGTCCCATGTCTTCAGACCGTGGTTAGTCCTAGGACATGTCGGTTTCCTCACGATGTTTTCCTTCACCGTGAGAGCGATCAATACTAAACTTATAATAAAATCGTAACTTAGCGTTGTTTGTTTTTGAAAGATAATTTGAAAAAAACTATTTTTAGGGGTATGTAGTAACGTAACAGACCCCATTTCCGTGTTTAACTTTTTGTCTGTTTGTCCGTTTGTCTGTGCGTTTGTGCGCGCTAATCTCGGAAACGGCTGGACCGATTTCAATGAAATTTGGTGTGCAGATAGCTCAAGACTTCAATCAACATGATATTTTACATTTAATATCTGATTAAATTCAGATATAAAATGTAGTATATCTGTGTCTTGTACCCATAGTACAAGCCTAGTTCTTGATAGTGCTATAGATAGCGCTGTGTGTAATGTCGTGCAATATTTATTTATTTACTCCCTTATTTATAATATATTATATTATTTGCACATGACTAAGTTATGTGACATTTGTCTCTGTTTGTCAACTTCGAAACTTCATGTGACAGTAAAAGACAAGCGATGCATAGTTATGCAGCGCATTAATTAGCGTTTATAAATAAGGGGGTTAATTTTCCAGGACAACATTCTCCAACGTTCAGTTGGAGCAACTCGAGGCAGCGTTCCACAAGACGCACTATCCTGATGTATTCTTCAGAGAGGAACTCGCCATGAGAATTGATCTCACTGAAGCTAGAGTACAGGTAAATTAAAACAAGTAGGTGCTCCCTTACTGGCAGCATTAACGTGTGCATGAATGAGTATCCTACTAATATCCTATCCTACTTCTTATCCTATCCTACTAATTATTAATATTAAAATCCTACTAATACTAGTAGTTCGCCTCGAACTGAGACCTCACGACCCCCTATCTCCCCAACCTCCCTACCGATCCGGCTCATCTTACTCATAAATTCTATCATAAACTACGTGCATACCAAAATTCATGAAGATTGGAGCTACGATACTCAAGTTATTGAGCTAAACTACGCGCATACCAAAATTCATGAAGATCGGAGCTACAATACTCAAGTTATCGTCGAACAAACATACAAAGATACAAGCGCCAGGCCCGTCTACACTGGACCTCACTCACTTCGCTCGTTCGGTCAATTATAAAGCTGAATAGAGAACCTCTACCTTATTTTAAAGACGAATAAAATACCTAAATCCTATTCTACTATTCTACTAATATTATAAAGCTGAAAGTTTGTGAGTATGTGTGTTTGTTACTCAATCACGTAAAAACCGCTGAACCTATTGTGATGAAACTTGGAATACAGGTAGCTGGATACCTGGAATAACGAAAAGGCTACTTATTTATCCCAATTTTTCCGCGGGATCGGGACTTACGCGGGTGAAACCGCGGAGCGCAGCTAGTTCTATATAAACCCTATAACATCAGGAATTTACCGCGAAATTACATTACGAAACTAGTGGCATGCAATTTATAGTAATTTTTGACAAAAAATGCGTAGACCCAGCGGTACTATGCATCTAGGTATTTGCTTCCAATAACTACTGCAAGACTTCTTTTGTGAAGTCGAATCTATCCATGCATGACACTGGTTTCGTAATGTAAATTAGACTTTTTAATTTAGTCATGTCCGTCTGTTTTTGTCTAGGTTTGGTTTCAAAATCGGAGGGCAAAATGGCGTAAACAGCAAAAGGCCGGTTGCGAAGTTTACTCTAGCAGGCCACGATCACCAGAGCGGTCGCCTTCGGCCTTAGCTTTGGAGATGAGGGACTTCATTACCATACCTGGTAAGTCACTGGATTACTAAAAATGTTATACGAAACTATAATAGCCTTTTAATAAACGTGGAATAAGGTCGGAGTAGTTTTACCACATTCATTTCAAGTTCAAACATTTATTTGCGTATAACAAGGTACAAATATAGATGACAAAAATAATAATAATATAATGCACATGCTTATAAACTTTTTAAACTATCATATTTACACTTTTCCCGGGTCTTAATCGCGTGAAATTCAACTTTTTTTTAAATTCAGCTTTTAGTTCTAGTTCAGTTTCGTTACTTGGATTTTCAGGTATGCTCTGCTGACACATTTATTAAAGTTCTACGATGTAACAGCCTAGAGCTCGACACTGATTCAGTGTCGAACCTGAGCAATACGACGCTCTGATTGGAAGTTCACTCTGATCTCTAGGCTGTTACATTAGAGAATACCACTGCTGGACTCAAATCGAGTTGTTAGGGGTAGAACTGACCTTGATCTACTAAAAAGCATAAGTTCTAGCCTCTCCCATACTTTGCATTTGATCATCAATCAATCGATTGTCATACAATATTAGAATTTTTCGTTTACTCGGATGATATTATGGTATGCTCTGCTGAGACTTGAATGTGAGTTTAATTCAGTTAAAAGACCAGAACTATTTCTAAAAAGTATCAGAAACTGTAGAACTAAGCCGTATTTAAATAGAATTAAAATAATTTTATGCTGTGCTGAAATAAACCGCGAAGTTAGCAGAACATTTTTTCAATTGACTTTTCTCACGCCGGCGCTGGAACTATTTCTAAAAAGTATCAGGAACTATAGAACTCGGCTGCATGCGACTAGAGCTTACATTATTTTTTGATCTGCTAGACAATGCTCTGCCAAGTTCACGAACATCATTTTGGGCTGGCTGACAAGTCACGAAAACTTTGACTTATTTGAAGAAGTTCCTTTTTATTATAAATATGTTTTTGAGTGTTTATATTAAAGAACTTTAAATAACTTAAGAATTTTAATTAACTTAAGGTCTATATTTTATTAACCTACTCAAATTAACCACTTATCTTTTCAGTGTCTTCAACATCAATGGCCAACCTGACAGATACAAACACATATTCCAAGTCGAAAACCCAACCAGCGATTCACATAGCAGCGTTACCAACACGACAAAACCAAATCGAACTACCCGCATTTTCGATTCCTCTACAATACAATTTAGGAACGTTCAAAAAAATTGGCGAAGACATCCAACTGGATTTAGAAACTACAGAACCACAAAATTGGAGTTCCGTAGACTCTAGGGTTATACCGAATTTCAATTTAATGAACCTAAAACCTCAACTTGAAAGCAGGGAACCTATTGGACCAATAGCAGAATTAAAATATGAAATCAAAAATGAAATAGCTCGAGTTGATTTTAATGAAATAAATAATATTAATGACCAAGGTATTGAACCAGATGATCTTATAAAAGAAACTGTGAATGAAGGCCAAACTATCTCACCTGACTTTGAAATTCAAAGGTATCAGAATTATAATGAAAACGAAAAGAGATTTATGAAGAGTTTTAATGAAAATATCATGGAAGATGGTAGAAATCTTATGGAAGAAGGTAGAAATCTTATGGAAGATGGAAGAAATGTTATGGAAGAAGGTAGAAATATAATGGATGGTAGAAATGAATTTGTGTGTGACAATGATTTTCTTTGTAAGAATAATTTTGAAAAGGTCGATGAAAAAAGAGAGGATTTTGAAGAATGTGGATTGTTAGACGCTGACAGTAATGTTATGGGTAATTTTGAGAACAATATATGAAGCAGATGTCATAGATTAGACTGATATTATCTAGGCTGCGGTACAACTTTAGATTATCATAGTAGGTATTCTAACAAAAAATTCGAATGTTGCTCCGACTTTTTTAAAAGGCGTGTGAGTATTTTCCCTGACTTTGGAACTGATGAAGCTTTTCTGTCAGAGCCGAGTTTGAAATGCTTTACTGTCAAGCAACCATTAACCTTCTAATCTCTTATAAGTTATAAGATATCTGTCTGAAGTGACTTGCTTTTGGCGCGTCATCGGTAGAACGTGGTCCTAATGTTAATGCGTGTATTTTTTTAATTTCGGCAGCATTATTATCAATTTAGTTACGCGAAGTTCAACGAGTGTAGTGAAAATAAAAAAAACAGTGCCAAACACGGAATTAGCACGTTACCAACAAATGTTCCAATGGGGTTAGAGTAAAAATTGTCGCTATTTGTTTGTAGCATCTTTACACATTTATAGTACACTATTAAACACGTGAAACTGGCTGAAATTACCCTTTAATGCTGACAGAAAAGCCATGACCAAGAAAATGAATGATCTGTCTAAATTCTTTGTCTATGACGACATTGAATTAAAAATGTTTCCGACTTGAATATAGAAGGGACTTTTGTTTTTTACGCGTTAGTGAAATGTCGTCCTGAATTTTCATTTTTACAAAAACATTGTTTTATTGCGTTTAAATTGTTTAATTTCGGCGGCAAGTTACCAATTTAGTTACGCGAAGTTCAACGAGTTAAGTGAAAATAAAAATACCAGTGCCAAACACGAAATTAGCACGTTACAAACAATTGTTCCATAGGGTTGGAGAAAAATCGTCGCCATTTTTTCTGCAGCCTTCACGCATTGAAAATTATTTCAAACGATTACAGTACAATAGTGGTAGTTCGCTATTCGTACGAGAAATTGGCTAAATTGTCCTATATTGCTGACAGAAGCCATAACTAAGAAAAAGAAAAAACATAGAAGGAATATACATTAAACTTTTCAAAAAAACATAAAAATCTACCTACTTTAAATAAAAACGAAAACACAAATATATCAAATCAAATATCTATTTATCAATATAAATCTTAAAACACAATATTTACCTGGTTTTACTCAAGTTTTATTAATTTTTTTGTTTTATTATGCTAAATCGCGAAAATCTAAGACAAAATTAATAGAAATCTTACTAAACATTTATCAAATTAGGTACCTACATAGAAATCGGTTCTACACTAAGCTTGAAATGAAATGAAGGTTTTACCTTGGATTTTTACTTGAATTTGGTAGGCTAAATTTAGTAAAAACCTTAATACTAAAGTTAAAACCTAGGGCGACTTGCATAAAACTATTTAAAAATATATTTAACTAAATCAACTTTAATATTTCTTTTTTGTTTTTATTGCTCAAGGCATTTTAAACATAGAAATATTTTCTATATATTTTCTAAACCAATTAGCGAGGAAAGATATGGCCGAAAAATTATACCGTGTCACGTGATTCCTGTGTAGCTCAGTGGTTAGAGCAGTCGCCTGGTTAGCGAAAGGACGCAGGTTCGAATCCTGTCATGGGGATTTTTTGGAAATATATTTCCTTGCTAAAAATATTTCTATGTTTAAATCAACTTTTAAAAAAAATATGGGAAATTGAACATTGGACTCTATTTCATTTAATAGACGATTGATAATATGTTGCCACACAGTTTAACGGCTTAAACATGTTTAGGAACCGTTATGCAAGCCGGCCGTTACTAAAGTGTGAATATAAAGTGCAATAAAATATGTAGTCCCTAATAAATGTTATTTGAAATTAAATAATTGTTTCATTTTTGAGTTAGCAAACATACTTATTTTTAATACAGTTTCTGGTACTGTTTCACTGCAAGAGACTTACGTGGGTGAAACCGCAGGGAGCAGCTAGTTACTTAGGAGTCAGCAATTTATTTAACAGTCATATTAAAATGAAACTAAGGCCGATATCTATAGTCCGTACTTTGACTTTACTAAGCAAAAACTTTGTCGACATTATTTTTATCCCAACAGCTTGATAAAATTTCGTGGTAAAATATCCACGAAATTTTATCCCTTCACTACCAAAATCACATAACTTAGTCATGAGTAAATATTGGGCCCTACCATAATGTCTTATAAGTCGCGAAGTCGTCGCGTTGTCGTTCAGCTAAAAAAATAAAATTAATGACACATCAAATAATTAAAAAAAAAACGAAAAACAAAGTTGAAAAAAATATACTTATCCTTTTTTTTTAATTGTCTGTGGTTTATGAAAGTAGTCGGGGTATTATTTATTTCAAATTTACTTTATTTTTGTGAACGACAAAAGGACGACATAGCATGCAACTACAAACGAGCATGGTAACGCGGAATATTTTATAATATAGGAGTAATTCTTAAAATCTTCTTTTTCCTATAATAATAGTTGTTAATAATAACTCTAACACTAGGTGAGGCATCACCTAGTGTTAGAGTTATCAGGTCGCCTTAAGGCCTCTAACTTGACCTAACCAATGTTTTCAGAGATAATAACAGGGACCAATTGCTTAACTCGACGAGCTCAAGAAAATGATTTTTTGCCACACAAATCTGTCACCCATCCAAGTAATGACCGCGCCAAGCGTTGCTTAACCAGCATGGTCGTTCAAGATCCTGTGTTCTCATTATACCAGATTCCCAAAATACCAGATGACTGAAATACCAGATTCCTATTATAAAATTTTCTCTTAATACCAAAAGTTCAGTAATAAACAACACCAAAAAAGCCATGAAAAAACATTTTTAAATAATAAATTTATTATTAATAATTTATTTTTGATAGACTGTATAAGCATGATCGGCAGATATAGCTAGACCAATCAGCTTCGCAGTCTCAAAATGTTGAACTTCCAAAATGATGAATTCCCATAAAACCGATCCAAACAATCAGTACCTACAAACGTTAGCTATCTATTAAAATGTTGTCTCTTAATCACCAGTTCCGACCCTACATTTAACACTAATCAACTAGTTAAAACCCGGCAATTCTTTAACTTAGAATATATACCTATTCAGAGCCGAATTATACCTAATTTAAACGGACCAGGGTGAATTAACTATTAAAGGGTGGCGTTATCTGAATCTTGAGGCAGGGTCGTAGCTGTTATTGGTCATGTAAACACCCTGTAGGGGGTTAAGGGTAGGTTTAGTTGGTGCGACCTTTTGTCGTGTATGTTGTGAACTGTTTTTCAGCCAATTTGATTGACAAAAAGTTTTATACAATAACTAAATAAAACTAAAACAAAGAATTAATTGTATACAAACACTTAAAAACATAGTTACAATACATAGGAATTTATTCAAACAAGTCAAAATGACTTGGCAGCGAGCCCAAAATGCTGGCTGCATTGCCACGCTGAATTGCAATGCTTATCATCATCATAATCATCAGCCTGTTGCAGTCCACTGCTGGACATAGGCCTCTCAAATTGCACGCCACCTAGATCTATTTTCGGCTTCTCGCATCCAGTTTGTGGCAGCCGTCTTGCGCAAATCGTCGCTCCAACGTGCCTGAGGATGTCCTACACTGCGTTTGCCGAGACTTAGTAAAATTTATTGATTAATTAAATATTTGTTTATTTCAATAAATGTCAAAATACATATTAAATGTCAATAAAATAGGTCAATCTAAAATTAAGATTAGTATAAACAAATACCTACTTATATCAAGCTTATATCTAATCAAATAAACCGCCCCTGATAGCACCCGGCGCAAAGGAGCCGAGGATACTTGCAGCATTACCTCTTTGTATCGCAACGCCAACCTTTGGACTAAGAACTATCCGGAGCCATTGATTAATTGATTATTATTAATTTGTTATAGTATTTAATTGACTGATTAACGCCTTCGAAAGTGGAGAATGCTACATACCTGAAATTAAATGATATACTTTAGACGTTTTAAGCTAAGCGTCCTTTCAGCATCGTACGCATCGGAAGGATCGTATCAAACGGATGAATTTCTCACAATGTTTTTACTCGATTATTGGCACTTTCCCTACGCAACTACCAAGCTAACTAAGAAATCTAATGTGACGTCAACAGCACGAAGTAACGGCGGCGTTGGCACTGCCGATGAGCAAATTCGAGCGATCCGTACGATGCGGATTGGTGGATGCACTTGTCTGCTATCCATACAAAGAATATTACGATGCGTTTGATACAATGCGTTCGGTACATACGATGTCAAAGGTTGACGGTTAGCTAGCGTCATTCATCGACTTCATTTGAAGTCTTATTTGTTAATCTTTCGTGCCACTGCGGATGATTTAAATAACTCGATTTCTGCGGATTTTCGTTCGATGTCTGACTCCTGTGTCGAGTGGTTGACAGCACTCGTTGGGGTTGTGCGATTCATATAGAACAATTACTGTTATTGAACGAAAATCAGTTTTTAAGGGGCACAAGCGGTTCAAAAATAGAGGCCCTGAACACCAGCAGCGATGATACGTGGTTCGGAATTGCAATGATACCTGCAACGAGCGCTATACGAGCGAGCAGCTCACAGCGAGACGACGATTCCTTCCGCGTACCTATGGGCGCTTATGAATGTCAAAAGGGAAAAGTCGTCTAGTCTGAAACCAGCCTTAAATATAACTTTTTGTCGACATTAAAATAGTGAAATGAAACAGAAGCATAAGCTATAACGTGAGTTCCTGTGATCACGCTACGTTCGGCCATAATGAGGGCGTTCATTGTTACATTGGATTTACACTTTATTATGAAAATAGGTAAAAAGGTTAAATTATCGTGCAGAAGAATGTCAAGGGGTCACAGGTTTAAAATTGACGTTATTTTTGTTGTAAATATAGAGTCCTAGTTAGAGTACTTATAGACTAGGAGGCGGTCGTAGGTAACCTTACTTTATCGAGTAACTAGTTGAGACTAACGGCACAGTACATAAAAGACTGGGACCTGGGGCACAGCAGTATGGGCGCACGCATTGTATCAAACGCATCGTAATATTCGGGCGGCCATTCATGGACTAAATACTGTAAATACTTTAGTTTTCTATCGTGACTATTATTATTAATGTTTTGGTAGGTTGGCATACATGGACGTGAAGGTCAATGACGTGTGAAAAGAAAGGATAAACTTCCATACGGCTATTTAATTGGTAAAATCATAAATAAGGACTTTATGCAAACTAAAATCATTACACCTAAGACGTAGCCAAATGATCATGTGCATTTATTGTTGAACAAGAATCTAAAGGAAATAAAATATTTTGTTTTTTTTTTGATGCAAAGAGCCCGCGAGATTTGAAATTGGGTACCTAATAAAAACCCTGAGTGCCTTTAGCACTTTTTTGAAATTGGTTAATAATTGACCCCAGGTGCCTTTGGCGGAAGGAGGTTTCGCGTAGATGTCAGTACTGCGTGCCGTGTCACGACGAGTGTGAACGTGTGTGTGTGCAGTTTCCCTACTGCCCCTCTATGTACTGTGCTAACGGTGCTCACTCACGAGGAGCATTGCGTGTAATGTAAAATAATAGATTCGAATTTAAAAATTACATAACAAATATAACTTCCCTGATATTAACATTACATTACACCCTAATGCTTTTGGTAAAGGTAAGGACCCTAAGGGATTATTTACATTAGATAGATAGATAAACACTTTATTTGCACAACCAACAACAATTAAAATCAGTTAACATTATAATGGATAAGTAAGACAAATACATAGAAAGCTTAAAAGAAAAAAAAGCTGTACGAATGGGTGACCTTATCGCTAAAAGCGATTTCTTCCAGGCAACCTTCGGATGGAGAAGGCCGTCGAAGCACCCGGCCGGTTCCGAGCTTCGTTGTCCATTGCTCGGCCGCCACTCGCGTGTAACAGACTGATCGACTAATCGTCTAATATAAATCCCCTAAAAGTAAAGTAAAACTTATGCTTGATATTAAAGTTGTTCAGCCGCATTTCAGCCTGGGCCTGTCTTCAGTCAGCCCATTATTATTTTACCATACATGTTGCATCCACCGCAAATCATGCCAGCTAACTTTTTTGTAAATTGGCCTTCCGCTGAAAGTACTTTACCCATTGCGACGAAATTTAGTTACCAGATAGCTGAAGATCTGGAAGAATACATAGACTATATTTTTCTTATGTTTTTGCGTCGAAAGGCATTTTCTAGTTTTAATCGTGTTTTTTATTATTTTTCGGCAGCATTGTGGTAATGCTGAGAATAATAAAAACACCGCGATTATTAATGTTAGTTTTGTAGTTTGTAAAACATAATATATACCGGATTTTTCTCGCGTTTTATACAAAATCGCGAAAACCTTATACAACATTTCGTAGTTTGTTTTATTTTTTTAACTTTTTTGTTGAGAATAAATAATTTCTTATTCTTATATTAAAATCGGTAAATGAGTTTCAATTGTACATATTTTATAGGCTACATTTTATCCCCACATTCACGCGGAATTGGAACTTACGCGGGTAAAACCGCGGGCACAGCTAGCGAATAAATAAATAAATAAATAAATAAATGTGGGTAGGTACATATAAGTTGTTTTTTAATTTCGATGCTCGCGGCCTTTCTCGAACCACATTCTGGATTATAATCCGGTTAAAATATATTATTCAGAAAGGTTACAAAGTATAAGATTATCTTTATAAAGTACATTAGGCTGTATAAATTATTCTCTATATAGCTCCGCGGTTTGGCCCGCTTTATTCTAGTTCCCATTGGAATATTGAGATACAAAAGTTACCATGTTACTACTCGATAATGGGCCCTACCATTATCGAGTAGTACCTGTCTTATAAGTCGTCGAGAAGTCGTCGCGTTGTCGTTCAGCTGAAAAAAAATAAAATTAAAAACACATCAAACAAATTTTTTTCTATGGTTTTCGCGATTTTGCATAATAAAACACTTTATTTATCCGGTTTTATCGCGTTAAGCTCGGTTCAAATAATGAATAAAAACGCGATAAAACCGGATAAATAAAGTGTTTTATTACACATCAAACAATTAAAAAAAAAAGAAAAACAAACTCCAAAAAAAAGAGATTTTTTCAGTTGTCTGTGACTTTTAAAAGTAGTCGGGGTATTTTTTATTTAAAATTTACTTTATTTTTTTTGAACGCCAAAAGGACGGAAAATAGCTTTCTATAGGTGAAAGAATTTTTGAAATCGATTCATTAGTTTCTGAGTTAGTTTTGTTTACACAATTATCACTTTTGCAATAAATAATAAAACACTTTATTTACCGGGTTTAAGCGCGTTTTATTCATGATTTTATTTTATTTATTTAAATACCAAAATATGGTGACTGTATGTTTTGTAATCACTGAGCTATGTCTTTTGACATCTAAATCTAAAAATTCTTCAATTCGTCATCTTAAACAATTTGGTAGTACGGTCCCATATTCAACTCCGATTTACATCAAGTCGAATGAGTATGTCTATAGGTTTTATGTGAATGAATGAATGAACGAATGAATGAATGAAATTATTTATTAATATGAATTTTGCCAAACATTTATTAAAGGACATTAGAAATCGGCTCTAAGATACACCAAGCACAAGCTTGTATTGCAGGAACTGAGATACTGATATAATAATGAAGAAAACATTTGATAATAATTCAAATATAATTAATGTAAGTTATAAAAGTATCTACAAAACTTTATGTTTGGAAATTCTCTGTTACTATCATTGTATTTAATTTTGACCTTTCTGGTTTTGAGTTCCAGTACTTCCTTTCGGCCAAGCTTTGGTCGAGAGTCGAAGGTTATGAATATCAGACTTAGACTTAGGCGTATCGTGCGTACTTTGACTTTGCTCAGACTGAGCTTAGCAAGAACTAAGCATAAACTTTAAATTGGAATTTACAGTCGAAATTCTTTTTGTAAATACGAATAAATAAAACAAACATCATAGTCGTAACAGAGAAGCAAAGTTTCGGTCATTATTTTTGATTGGTTTACATTCTAAATTCGAATCGAATAAATACTTTGACTTTGATGAGCAAAAACTTTGGATAGTTACGAAGGTCACTTTATTTATATACTAAAAATAGTCTTAAGGGCCTATATATCCCTAATAGCTTGACAGGGATAAAACTAGCGAATTTTAGATAAGAATAAGAATTTATTGTTCAAACTATGTAGGTACATTGGTCTTAAATATGTACTATATTAGTGCACAGTCTACTCATTTCGAGCATACAATAATGTAGTATAAAATTACATTAGGTACTTAAATTTATGTAAGAAATCCAATATATATACAAGCACAACAATATTTGGTATTTATTTTTCATTATGGTCAAAATACTCAGATAGGTTCTAAAAGACCTTGCTGATTAACCAAGACTTTAGTTTTTTTTGGAAAAGGGGACTATTAAGTATTTTTAAATTTACAGGTAAATAATTATAAATTTTTATAGCTGTGTAAAAGGAACTCTTATAAAATAAATTGTTATTAACTTGGGGTATGACTATGTTATATTTATGCTTGTTACGTTGACTTTCAGATCTAGATGAGGTAATACTAAAGAAATAATCTTGGTTAATTTTGACGAATAGACATATTTCTAAAATATATATAGATATCAGGGTTAGGATTTTTTTATTTTTAAATACACTACGTAATGACTCTATATCTTGCATGTTGTACATTCTTCTTAAACACCTTTTTTTCAAAGTAAATACAGATTTCAGATGTGTCAGTGAAGGACGTAAGATGAGACTATGCGAAATTTTAGTGCGTAAAATCAATCAATTGCTAGTTTCAAGATAAGTAAACGTTAATCTTGAAATTCAATTCAACAATTATACAAAATGTATTATTTTAAGGACAATATTAACTGAGTAATAATCACTTATTTATACAATTTAGAGGGAAGCTTGGAATTTTTTCCTATTTAGAAAATTTTCAGGAATCGTGTTTTCACGTCAATCGTGACTTAGTAAATATCCTAGACTTTAAAAAATATGGTTTTAAAAACTTTTGTAGTAATTCATCCTAGAAACATCAGTTCTGGCCTACTATAGCCGCTTAATTCAAAGTTGTTGCTTAGCAAAGTCAAAGTACGGACTATAGATTTAAGAGTTAGACTTTAGGCCGGCTTGCATAACGGTTCCTAAGCAATAAACATGTTTAAGCTGTTAAACGTGTTTAAAATCTGTCAGAATTACAAGAACTGTCAATGTGTGGCAACATATTATCAATCGTCCACTTAATGAAATAGAGTCCAATGTTCGATTTCCCATAAATTATTTTAAAATTGATTTAGTTAAATATGTTTTTAAATTGTTTTATGCAAGTCGCCCTAGACTTTAAAGTTATGTAAATATTAAACTTAAAACTGTTCATATTCAAAGATCAGGATTTAAATATGGTCCAGTTCTATACATAACACTAGCGTTGTTCCGCGGTTTAACCTATACATAACAACTACAAAAACTACAGTTTAAATAAAATCCATGTGAACTATTTGAAATTTTATCACCTGTCGTTTAAACGTCATTCACGATAATGTGCTTGACAATAATAAGTAAATAATAGGGGTTAAAGTATGAAATTGCCGTTTTATTGCAATAGGTTCTTTGAATTGACATAGAATCTTCATGGTTTGAGGTTTTCGAATGAAACTTTTTTCAAATGGTTTCTGTGATGTTCTTTTTTTAAAAAATGTGAAACATTTGAATATCGACTTTCAATTGTTTTTGTTATTCAATTTAGACAAGAAAGATGGATACTGCGAAAATTCGAGTGATTTTTGAATACGAGTTCCGACGCGGAACTAACGCGGCAGAAACAGCCCGCAATATCAATGCTGCGTTTGGAGAGGGGTCTACTAATGAACGCACCGTGCGATTTTGGTTTAAACGCTTTCGTGATGGAAATTTCGACTTAAAGAACGAGCCACGAGGAAGTCCGCCCACACAGGTGAATAACGATGAATTAAGAGAGATAGTGGAAGCCGATCCTAGTCAAACTACCCAGGAATTAGCGGCATGGTTTAACGTTACCTTACCCACTTTATTGACTCACTTGCGTCAAATCAATAAAATAAAAAAATACGAAAAATGGGTGCCTCATGATTTGACTGATCTGCAGAAAGAAACGCGTGTTGAAACTTGTGTTGCCTTGTTGAACCGGTACAGAAATGAAGGAATATTGGATCGAATTGTAACATGTGATGAAAAGTGGATTCTTTATGATAACCGGAAAAGAAAAATGCAATGGCTGACCCCAGGTCAAATGCCACAACAGTGTCCTAAAGCAAAACTTACCAATAAAAAGGTAATGGTAACTGTTTGGTGGTCTCAGCATGGTGTTATTCACTATAGTTTTCTTCGATCTGGTCAAGCAATTACGGCAGATGTCTATTGTGCCGAACTCCGAACCATGTTGACAAAACTAGCAGTAAAACAGCCCCGACTCATGAATCGATCTTCACCATTATTGCTCCACGACAACGCGAGACCTCACACAGCACGAGAAACCATTTTGACCCTTCAGGAACTGCACTTAGAAACCATTCGTCATCCTCCGTATTCACCAGACCTTGCTCCAACGGACTACCATTTTTATCGTGATTTGGACAACTATCTACGTGACAAGAAGTTTTCTTCCCAGGAAGCAGTACAAAATGCTTTCACACAGTTTGTGCAGTCTAGATCGTCGGAGTTCTATCGCAAAGGCATTAATAACCTTCCCATTAGATGGCAGCAATGTATAGATAATAATGGCAATTATTTTGATTAAATAAATTTGTTAAAAATTTAAAAAATGAACAATTAAGATTTTCAGTACAAATCGGCAATTTCATACTTTAACCCCTAATATTAACAAGTAGAGCTATTTATGGGACGCTTAGCTATTCTGTCACCATGTGATTAACTGTCGCGTTTCTAAAGGTGCGTATAATTCAAATTCAATTCAAATTAAAAATATTTTCATGACCTGATTTTTCTTTCTAAGGATAAAAGATACCTATCGAATGAGTTCGAACCCAACCAAATTTAAAAGCTTTCAAATTTTGATCCTCTAAATTTAGATTTATTTTCTTTTTAAATATCATAGTGACGTTTTTCATTCGGTGGTGTTACATTTGATTTGTCAGATATCTCTATCTAGGGATTTGAAAAATCAGCCCTAAATATTATTACTTACTTTTTTTTTTTGAAACGTCAAGTAAACTATCCATAAGACCTAAGTCCTGATCCGACGGGAGTATAGGGATAAAAAATAGCCTACCTTTTAATCCACATCTCTAGCTATATGCAAACCAAGTTTCATCCTAGTCGGTTCAGTAGTTTTTGCGTGATTGAAACACAAACAAACATCTAAACCTTTGGATTTATAATATTACTTGGTTCTTTTCCCGCGGAATAAAAATATTGGATAATATTACCTAGGACTTGTTCCCGGGATAAAAAAAACTATGTGTTTATCCAGGTCTCCGGCTACTTATATATTTGGAGTTTCATCGCAATCGGTTCGGTAGTTTGAGTGATTGATTAACAAAGTCGCATGCATACACAAAAACTTTCGCGTCCATAATATTAGTAAAATATACCTAGTAGGATTCTAATTCACAAACGAGTTCTAGAACGACCTTAGCCTCTCTCTGGGTTAGCTTAAAAGACATTTTCATTAGTTATATTCCAGTTTCAAAGAATAAAGTGAAAACTACACAATATAAGAGCAACTTTTAGGCTTTAATTCTGAAGTCACTTTGGATATTACAGTTGGAGGAGCAATTTAAACCTCAAAGTACTTTGTTGGTGGAATTAGGCCTAGGAATGTACGCAGACTTTAGACTATTTGAACATCCCACTAATTTTGATTTAATAATTTTAAAAGTGTTTAAAAGAACAGTGTGTTTAACAAGTGTTTAGAAGAGAATAGAATAGAAACCATTTATTGTTCATAACTATGTACATCTGCAGATAATAGTGCTATTAATTGGGTAGTCACAATAGTTTACCACATACACAATATTATAATAATTATTTACCATTAAATTATTAGGTAGAAAAACAAAGAATAAAAAAAAATGTCAAACTATGTAACAAATGTCAATTAATCTATTTTAAAAAGATGAAAATAATAATAGTCAGACATCAATCATACTTATTATTTAAATTTAAAATATTCGTCAAGATTATAAAATGTTCTGTCAATGAGCCAATTATTTAATTTAATTAGTTAGTTTGTATTTGTTTAGTAAAAGTCAGCCGTAAATGTAGACTTAGGGCTGATTTTTCAAATCCCTAGATAGATATCTGACAAATAAAATATAACACCACCGAATTCAAAACGTCACTATGATATTTAAAAAGAAAATAAATCTAAATTTAGACAATCAAAATTTGAAAGCTTTTAAATTTGGTTGGGTTCGAACTCATTTATTCATTTATAAATTTAGAAGATTAAGAAGACTTTTAAATTTCGTTGGTTTAAATAAACTTAATTGATAAATAAAATAAGTATCTTGTTTATATTTTTATATGAAAGAATATGTTATTTTAAGAAACTAATTTAGTTTTTTTTTAAATTAGATAGGCAGTTATTTTTATATCATTTTTTGAAAATATTATGTTGATGAACACTCCCGATGATGTACGATCTGTTAATTGGAGTCCAGTGTCTCCTTTTAACACCCCTTATAAAAAAGTATAATCGCTAGTAAAACCACGTTTAAGTCAAAGCAGCTATGCAATGCAAAGTGCCTGTCAATTTCTACTGTTGTCTGACGTCCACTCGATAGATAATATGGGGGACTGATAATGTACGACCTAAAATAACATGCGGTAAAATTTGGGGTCGTGTAATATCTAGTTGTATATTAATGGTCGCTGCAACCATCTGACGTCACATCCTCTTCATTAGGTTTTTTCGATATTTTTTTGTTACCTTTTACTATTTCGAGCTCAGAATAAGAAATTACAGCATCTTACCAAAATATCTCAAAATGGTTTTTTTATTTTCACCCCTTTCATAAAATCTTACATATCCAATTGAATCGTTCAAGGGTAATTCTATATTATGCAGTTCGGAGCTCAGCTGTGGAATCATCTAATTAGCATCCAACGCTACTAGTGGCTAACTTGCAGTACATTGCTGCTTTGACGTAACGTGGTTGTTACCGGTGATTACTTCAAAGCAGGAATTTAGAACACGAAATGTTTTTTGACAGTAAATAGCAACTAGTAGCGGTTGATGCTAATTAGATGATACCACAGAAGGTATTTTTATGGTAATCGGCGGATTTAAACATCTGTAGTCTGTAGTGAGTAGGTAGGTAAGTATTTAAAGTCGTTATACCTACTTATATACTTACCTACCTAGTACCTACGTAGTTGAACATTACAGTAGTTGAATGCACAGTAAACACGCAAAGTGAAGTTACGAAAAATATTAAGTATAAATGTCGTTGACCAAGACTTTTTAGTAACAGATTTTTACATTTTAAATTTAATTTTGTATTTTACTCGCTTATAAGTCCCGACGGCGTAGGAATTAGCTTATGTTACTCCTTGATAATGATTGATTAACTCCTTTATTTTTAAATAAGTTGATGTATAATGACTTGTATGTATAATGACTAAGTGATGTGACGTTTGTCTCTGTCTGTCAACTTTGAAACTTCATTTGACAGTAAAAGACAAACGATGCAGCGCATTAATTAGCGTTTATAAGTAAGGGGGTAATTCTTTATTGCAACACACCACAAATTAAATAATCACTATAAAGAAAAAAACTTAAACAAAATACGAGTAAAACACAATATTTACCGGGTTTTATTCGCGTTTTATTTAATAACGGCATTATTACAAAAGTACTGAGCTTTCGCTAACTTTACAGTTGGCTTTTTCAAGGTTGATTGAGATGTAATTCGTCTATTTTAATATTCTAAAAAGTTACTGTAAGCTACTGTCTCAAAATGTTTGTGTTTTATTATGCAAAATCGCGAAAACATTTGACAAAATGAATACTTAAACAATTTAAAATTAGGTGGCACAATGGGCGGCCTTATCGCATTGAACGATCTCTTCTAGGCAACCTAATGTAGCTTTTTATTGGTGAAAGAATCGTTGAAATTGGTCCAGCAGTTTCAGAGTTTTTTTTTTAATTAACCTATATTGTCCCATTGCTGGGCAATGGTGTCCCTAACATCTTTCCAAGCTGTCCGGTTCTGGGCTAGATTTGGCCAATCTCCGTGGAATGCATCGAGATGGTCACGCCACCGTTTTCGGGGTCTGCCACGATTCCGACGTCCGTCGTTCGAACACCCATTGTGTGACGATCTTAGCCCATCGGTCAGGATGCATTCGACTAACGTGGCCCGCCCCAATCCCACTTAATGTTGGCAGTTTTTTTACCTACATCGGCTATCCCAGTCTTTGGTCGCAGAGTGTTGTTCCTTACGCAATCGATCCGTTCGGAGTAAATTACAAACAAATAAATCTTTATTTTTTGTAAATAGTAGTATAGATAAATTATTCTACTAGCAGTCTGCTGTTTCACTCACTTAAGTGGGATTCCCGTTATCCCGTGGGAATATTAGAATATAAAGTATCTTGCCTATGTGTTAATCTAGATCTCCATTTAAGTTTCATCGCAATCGGTTTTGTAGTTTTTGCGTAAAGGAGTACCTTAAATATAGGTAAGTACTTACCATGTTCATCAGCAAGGGTAACACATGCCGAAAAGGGGTTGTTCAAGTCGTCTAGTAGAACAATTCTTGTCTATCTCTAATCGAAATAACGCAAGTGTTTCAAACAAATTTTCAAATATAATTGTAGTACCAAATCATATACTTCACACTTAAATTTTGTCAACGTTTTCTCAACTCTACTCGTTTGAGAAAAGGCCTAAAATCCTGTGGCGTGAAGTATTTATTTAAGCCTTTTGACCCAGACGTTTTGACCTGATTTTGTTAACACCTCACGACCAAATTTAGATGGGATGGACCGAAGCCATTCAATGTAAGTAAGTGGGAACATAGACTAGGGATTCCTATATTGTCCTTTACGTTACCGATTATTAAAACGACTTCCAATAAAAAACCCGACTGCCGTTAAAACTGAAAAGTAAAAAACAAGAAGATACCTAAAGGTAAAGAAACCTTAAAAATCGTTCGACGCATCTAGGAGCCTTAAAAAATTGTGGATGGACGCGGGTGGGACTTCAACACAATTTGGTGTCATTATACTTTACCTTTAAAAGGAGTCCCACCCGACTGCATCCACAATTTTTTAAGGCTCCTAGATGCGTCGAACGATTTTTAAGGTTTCTTTACCTTTAGGTATCTTCTTGTTTTTTACTTTCAGTTTTAACGGCAGTCGGGTTTTTTATTTTGTTTTAATATTTTTTTTATTTAACGCTTTTTAGTTATTAGAGATTAGATACAATTACACCAGAGAAACTCATTAACTCTGGATGTGTATACTCCAGTAGCGAGGACTCGAAATCGGTTAAAGATAGGCTATCTAAAAGCCTTCAATATTATAATAGCTATTCTTTTTGAGTTGTTGCTGAGATTCATCTTAAAATATAATTACCAAATCCGAAAACTTCGTCGCGACTGGTGATACAAAGGCTGGCGGTTTCTTGTCCTAGCGGACTAGCCTTGCTATCCATTATCCATAGCGCGACATTTCAAATTTTTAGTTAATTACTTATTGTAAACATAGTAATTGTTATTTATGTTATCTCTGACAAACTGACAAATCAAACATTCAAATTCCTTCAAAAGTTGAAACTCGGCGTCAAAGTCAAATCGAAAAGTTTTTAAGTAACGTTCCGTTGTCTTTGCTCGGTTTTTATGGTCAAGACAAATCTTGCTTTATAGCGTTTTAAATCTTTATTTTCATTTATTTATTATTTTAATGTACCCTATGTCACTCTCACGGTCATGACGAATCTAACGACGTATCGTTTATCTAAATCGGCCCAGCCGTTTAGGCCCTACGACGGCACAAAAATAGGTCACATACATACATACACTCACGGCAAAAACATAACACTTCCTTTGGCAGTCGTGTAAAAAGGATGAGGTTGAAATTAAGCTCAAGTGTGGAAATGAGCGGTGTTGCTCTAGTGGTAGATACCCCGACTTTCATTCCGAAGGTCGTGGTTTCGAATCCTGTGGCCCGATTCTGTAAAAACATAGCATGCGACAAGCAGGCGGGATGCAGGAGCATTGCATAAGTAGATTTGTTGCACGAGTAAAAATAAAAGGTATTCCATAACTTCCTTAATACTGATTGGCTGAGGGATAAGGGGAGCTATGTAAATAATTAAGTAGCCCTTAAATTTGACGGCTACTTAAATAGTTAAGTAGTAATTAAGTAAAATAACATTTACAGAATACGAAATAACGTAGGTACATCTCCTGCACGTCCTCTGCATTCCGCCGGCATTCCGCATTTAATTTATGTGCGCTATTAACATCGCTCTCACAGTGAAGGAAGACATCGTGAGGAAACCCACTGCTTAAAATCACGCACAAAGGCCCAATAGTAGGGCTAATTGCGGAAACACACAGTTAATTTTTTTTAAACTTAAGTTCAAGTTTCGCGTAATAAACTTTACGCGATTAAAACCGAAACTAAAGTAAACAGAGACCTGTAAGGTCTCGAAACGTTCAGCAAGTTGAAAGGAAGAGGTTTTCGATTTGGAGGTTTTTGTATTTGCAATCGATTGCAATTTTTCAGAGCAGCTACATATGGATGGAATAAAAATAACGGAATTTCCTAAAACTTTAAATAACGATTTTAAACTAACATGGTTATTTTCACTACTAAAATTACTTAATAACGGGGTATTTACCATGTTTAATAATTTATTCGCGGAGCTCGATATTTCGCTAGTAATTCCAACCAGCTTGTTCACGAGACTGGAGAATGCGGGTAGGTGATGACAGTTAGAGGCGTCCATATCGGACTACCTGCTTTCTGACACGAGTTGAACGTCTGGTTATCGGTCCCCTACTATTGTCACTAACTTCATTATTTACCGCTTCATTTTTTTTCGAGCTCCGCGAATAAATTATTAAACATGGTAAATACCCCGTTATTAAGTAATTTTAGTAACTTTAAATAAGTACAGGACACTATATAATTGAAAGAAACTGCAACTGAAATAGGTAGGTTATTCAAGAAATAATCAAATATTGCAAGACATTACACACAGCACAATCTAGCCCCCAAACTTAGCACTGACTTGTACTATGGGTACTAGGCAACGGAAACACTACATACTATACTTTTTTTTTTTGTAAATACATACATATCATACATAGAAAGACACCCAGACCAGACACCCAGAACAAATATTTATTTTTAAGCATAAATATTTGCACCCGACGGGAATCGAACCCGCAGCCTTCTGCATTGCAGTCGAGCTTCCGCCCGACGCACCACAGAGATCGTTGGATTATGTATCATTTGTACCTTTAACTTTCAACTATTTAGCTATCACGGTTCATGAGATACATCATCATCATCAGCCTGATGCAGTCTACTGCTGGACATAGGCCTCTACAATTGCACGCCACCTGGATCTATTTTCGGCTTCTCGCATCCAGTTTGTGCCAGCCGTCTTGCGCAAATAGTCGCTCCAACGTGCCTGAGGATGTCCTACACTACGTTTGCCGAGACGCGGTATCCACTCTAGAACTCGTTTACCCCAACGGTTGTCGGTTCTACGGCTAATATGGCCAGCCCACTGCCACTTCAGCTTGCTAATCCAGTGAGCTATGTCGAAGACTTTGGTTTTCTGACGGATCACCTCATTTCTGATGCATGCCTAGTGACAGAAAGACGGGCAGTACCTAAGCGGCACAGGTTCATGGTACAAATACCCGTCACCCGAACCAAGCGCTTCGCATTCTTTATTCTTACTGCAAGGCATAAAATCAGTTGCCTGAGTATGTCTTCCCGGATGTCTACAACTTGAGGGTCTTCAAGTCACAAGTGAACAGATATCACCTAGGTAAGCGTGTAACATCTTTCCGCTTTCAATCAGGTGAGGTGGTGGTCAAACGCTTACCTACCAATTATTTAAAAATTACGTGTTAAACTTTGGACACCCTAAACCAAATTACTTTATTTTGCTTTATGCCATCGCATCGGCCGATAGCAAGTTTTTGGTCTAACTCAACTGTAAATAATACAATTTGTTGGACTAGAATGCAAGCCGATTGAGCAATATTTACCTTTATAGAGGAACTAAGTCATTCATACATATTCTTTTTTAAGGGTCTCTCTATGTCTCAAATAAAGTAGTATGTTTTTTGTTTGTTTGTAACGAATAGGCTGCGAAACTACTGGACCGATTTTAAAAATCCTTTCATCAATAGATAGCAACATTATTGAGGAGTAACCTAGGCTACTTTTGATCCCGATTTTCACACAGGATCGGGACTAAAATGGGTAAAACCGCTGGATGCAGCTAGTTCTGTAAAATCTACGTAAATTTCCATAGAAGTGCATTTCTCATGACACTCATTTCACAAAATCAACGCCGGCATTAATATCAGTCTCTAGGTGATAAATTTCGATTTTTCTTATTAAAACTGTTCACACGAAAATGCACCCTATAATTGAGATAATAGAGTAACATTTTGCTTGTTAACTGTTAGAGCCTTGGTTAGGTCGTGAAAAGCTCGCGACAAACAAGATCGACGAGTTAGTAATGTTAAGAATCGAACGATGGCCGTTTAAATAAAAAAAATATAATTTCGTTTACACATCTACTGCTCTACAAAGTTACTTTATTTGACCAAAGAGGTCAACGTAATGCTAGTCTTTATTCTCTAGGTGCGTAAAGCGCTCCTGATAAACCTATGGCATAAAGTAATTTAAATTTGGAACTCAGGTTCTATTAGCATACGGCCATATTGAACTGGCCACCAAGACATACAAAACATTAAAAAAAACTGGGCTATTTTTCTTATATTTTTATTTCGACGGTAGAGTAAGGCAAAAAGTTTTAGTACAAAGCCCCAACTTTTTTTTCATAGGCTAAGGCCGATGTTTGGTTTCGTCATTTTGAGGTAAAATTGTTAAATTTAATGAATATAGAGCTGTAAATATATTTTATATAAGTAGCATTCATTTATTGTTTTGTTGTTATTTAAATGCTTATTTTTGCAGCCTCTTTATTGTCTCACAGTAGATGTGTAAAGTAGAGTATTCACCTCGGTAATAAAGCCTGTCTTTATCTTGGGCGCTTGAATCCCACGCTTCACTCAGGACTCTAGGTAAATAAGTTTTTAAGACACTCGCTGCGCTTGGGAGTTAACTGCTTCTTAAGGTTCTGCTGGTAGCATACGGCTATTCGAACAGGCTATCGGCAATAAAGCCTGTTTTAATCTTGTCCGCTTGAATCCCACGCTTCACTCAGGACTCTAGGTACATAACTCCTTCACTAAGATCAGCTGTTAAGTTTTAACTCTAGAGTCCTTATTCATACGCTTTGGATTCAATATGACGCATGCTATATAAGACAGGGCTTTAGTACCTCGGTGCCTAAACTATACTATTATATGTGCCAATACTAATGTAATAAAGGTAAAAGTTTGTAAGGGTGTTTCTGTTGCGTCTTCACGTAAAAACGGCTGAAGCGATTGCAATAAAACACGGTATGCTGATAGCTGGAGACGTGGGATATACAGGGTGTTCCGACAAGGACCATTTCAGCCGAAAGGGTTGTTCTAGACGTCTAAGCGATCAACTTTTGTTTTACAACTTATGGAAATTCAAATTAATTTTTGGAAATTTAAAGTTTAAAGTTTTCTTGAAAATCATCTGTATCATAGAATTAGAGGTCATTGACCTTAAGTTGTCCTTTCATTTAGTTTGGTCTCGACACATAAAATTTTATTTGCCTTAATTTCAAAAAACAGCTGTTACTTCAGTGAAAAATAGCTTTAACATTTTCGGAAAAATAACAACAATTTTCGAAAGCAGTAGGACAAACGTTGTTCACCTAGACGTCTAGAACAACCCCTTTCGGCTTAAATGGTCATCCTCGAAACAACCTGTATACCTAACCAAATATCAATCAGTAAGGCCCGCTTTCTGAACATCTGATTTCGATTATGTCAGTTCCACTGTACAGTTCTTATTTTTTTTAACTGGACAGTTTGACTATAGGAACAGTTAAACTGGTCTGTAGCCTACTTAACATAAAACTCAACCTAAATTAGCTCTAAATGACAAAACGCCGTCTTAAACTCAATATGGCGGGCGGCGTAATTAAAATTCCTAACAATTTTCATTAACTTAAACATAACAGAGTTTCAAGTTAATCGAATTCGGACATTTATGTATAGCACACATTTGCACCTGATTTTACTCACGAAATATACAATACAATCGAAAATAAATCTTAAAAGGACACCTTTAAGCCGAAATTCGATTATGATTAATATAAATTGTACAACCTATTGACTCGTAGGACGACGTGCATTCGCTTTTCTGACTCAAAATCTTACCGGTGGAAAATGTTTTGGTGCTACATTTGATTTTCCACCATATCTCTTTGATGTTAAGGTGTATTTAAGGTTGGACTGGACAGGGTTAGTAAGGCGTTTCAGCGTCGCGCCTGAAGCCTCGGCCGAGGGCTGAAAGGGGTACCGCGGGGCGAGGGAGGGGGGTCGGGCCAGCTAAAGCCTTTCCAGGTCTTACTACGTTAGTATCACCGCGACCATCGAAGCGGCATCACGCATGGCGCGCACAAAACCGCGCGTGCGATTTTCGATTTTTTTTAAAACGTAATTCGCTTCATCCCTCCTTTTCTAACGATTATATTTTTATTGCTCCCCAAAGTTGTGTTGAGTGCGTGCTGTGTTTCGAACTGCGATCGGTATGCTCAGTGGATTGCAAGACTGGCTTTAATAGATGGTATCGTACGATTGGTCTATAATGTATGACCTACTTATACCTCGATAGCTGTTTATACAGATATTTTAAATAAAGAACGCCGGATGACGGTGACAGTTTGTTATTCCCGTTCGAAATTTAAAAATATTGATGGAGATTGCGCGGGAGGATGGTCCGTCTACACTACACAGTGTGTAATGGCGGGAAATGTTCAGTATACAGACTTGTATCTTATTAAAATTTCAAGTTGAATTTAAAATGGAAATTGTGCTGTAATCCTGAGTCTGCCTACTGAAACAACTTGAAGGGAAATTGGGAACTAAAATATTAATCTGTTTCATTTTATTGCAAGGATTATCATGATTAGGTAACGTTTTTGTAAAGGTCTGTACTAACCTGAACGAGCGGACTGAGTTGGGCGGGCTTGTGCATTTGGAGGGAGATTTAAGAATTTATTTAGGCACGTCGCGACTGTTTGTCTGTAGCATTATACTTAGTGGGCATTTAAACGGTGGTCATATTGCAGTAAGCTCGTTGAAAACATCATGTGAACGGTTCTGAATATCGTGTGAATGGTGCATTATGAAATCGATTGATTGATGAACTGAATGAGTCTAAATCTAAGCTAAACTAAGTTTAGCTTAGATTCGCATAGTTTAGTTAGTTTCTAATTTATGTATTTGTCTAAATTAAAAGAATACAGGATGAACCATTGCGAAGGGCTTTCAGGGGGATATTCTAAACTATATAAGAGATAGCGAAAAATGCTGAAAGGAGTAAATGCTAAAATGGCATTATGAGATTTTTTAAAAATTTATTACCCTAGCCAGGAATCGAACCTCGTCTTTTGGCAAATAAATAAACACCATTTATTATTGATCGATAGTGATACTGATAACGATCAAATCCTAGAAACTAGAACTAGAACTCTATCAGCAAACTTTTTATCAGCAACACATTTTTCGAAAATCTAATAATGCCGATTTAGTTTTTGTCAAAATTTGGAACGCGACTCCTTTCAGCATTTTTCGCTATCTCTTATAGTTTAGGATATCCCCCTGAAAGCCCATCGAAGTGGTTCACCCTGTATATAGAAAATAAACACTATTTTTATATGACACAATGTTAAAGTTTGGCCTAGATTTTTTTAACAGAGTTAATAATGTTCAGAGATGAAAAAAAGGCTTTTCCACGTATTATACAGAGTCACGTGATCAAACCCTCCTCTTAGCTAACTTAGCTTAGTTAGCGATGGACGATCGGCGCAACTGTTAGGGCCCTGATTCTCTAAAATGCGACAAGCAGGCGGGATGCATGAGCATTGCAGAAGTCGATTTGTTGCCGGAGTAAAAATAATAGCTATTCTAAAACTTATTTTAATACTGATTGGCTGAGAAACAAGGGGAGCTATTTAAATAATTAAGTAGCCCTTAATTTTGAAGGCTACTTAACTAATTAAGTAGTAGTTGAATAAAATAACATTTACAGAATATGAAATAATGTACATCTTCTGCACGTCGCCTGCATTACGCCGGCATTTCGCATGCTATGTCCTTACCGAATCGAGCCCCTACTCGTCATTTTGAAAGTCGGTACGGCTATTCGTGAAGGTTTGTCGAAACTCTAACGGTCGAACGATCCATCACAGTTTCTGCATGTTTTGACAGATATTTAACCAAAAATGCATTAATGCGGTTTACCTTGGGAATACACAGTTGGGATTCCAATATAAATCATTGTCAGAGGTTATCTTGGTATTTGATTTCGAAAATAAATGGTTTAAATAACTTATCATTTAAAGTTGTTAAAAGTTTTAGGGCTTTACCTTGGCTGGTTTTTATTTTTATGTTAACTTTTCGTTGGAAATTTGGAAAGACATCGAAACGGAAACGGTTGGGAAGTGAAAAATTCTTCATACAATAATTAAATAAGCAAGGCGATTAAAACAAAATATTAATAATTACGATGTTTTTTTTGGTTCCAACTTCTACAAGTGCTCTACGATGGTTCTACGACTTCGTAGAATGTGCTACGATTGCTACGATTTATTTTGTTATTTTTTCGATTTTTTGTTTTTAGTGGTCTTAATAAATCTATACTCTATACTAATATTATAAAGCTGAAGAGTTTGTTTGATTGTTTGTTTGATTGTTTGTTTGAACGCGCTAATCTCAGGAACTGCTGGTCCGATTTGAAAAATTCTATGATAATTAAATGATAATTAATATTTTAAATGATAATTAATATTTTAAAGAGGTTACGTTGGTAATATGTATGTATGTATGTATTTTGGGGGTCATCTCAGAAACTTCTAGACCTATTTCAAAAATTCTTTCACTAATAGAAAACTACATTATCCAGATGTGACACAGTCTACTTTTGATCCTGATATTCCCTCGGGATCGGGACTTACGCAAGTGAAACCGCGGGACGGCAGCTCTGAACAATAAAGTCGTGTATTTCTATTTCTAACTCAACAACCCGTAAACCGATATGAATGAAATTTGGTACAGGGTAGAAATAATATATAGGGTACTTTGAATGATCGTACGGGTTAAGCAACACTTGGTACAAAATACGTGATGGGTGAAAAAGAGCAGGTGACCCGATATTCATAAACTTGGTACAGGGTTGGTTTAGAGGTAGAAATATTATATAGTACTTTGAATGATCGTTAAGCAACACCTGGTATGACATACGTGAGGGATCATTAACGTTACGGAATAGGAAGTTACGCGGGTGAAACCGCGGGGCGCAGCTAGTGTAAAAATAAAATAAAGAATAAAATAATTAATAGCAATTGAAATAAATTAAACGACACAAAACATTTTTCTAAATATATAATTATTTAGTTAGCTCTATATGTATGCTGTATGTACCTAAAGTTATTTATTTTATTTATTATTTCATTATTATTTTTTATTTTATTTAATATTTATTTATTTTATTTTTATGGTACATAATTAAATTAATACTCAAATTTTTATTTGTTATATCATGGAAATCAGAACCGCACGCAACCTTCGGCATCGCAGACAAATATTCGATCAATCCACTAAAGACGTCGAAAATCCAGACACTCTGCCGACCCTCCACCGTAAACTAAACTAACTTAGTTCACATAATTGAGCCAGTCTTTCTTAGAAGTGTGTCACCGTAAACTATGACAGAGAGCCTAATGTACACTTGTTTGAAAAACTAGCGAGTTAACATTGGTTAACTAACTTAGTTCACAAAGTTGAGCCAGTCTTTCCTAGAAGTGTGTCACCATGAACTATGACAGAGAGCCATATGTACACTTCTTTGAAAAACTAGCGAGTTAACATAGCTTAGTTAGCTGTAGATCAAACTAACTTAGTTCGCATAATTGAACTAGTTTTTCATAAAAATAAAAGCTATTTAGAAAAAAAAACTAATCGATTATCGCTATCGATTTATTCGGATTTATATTATTAATAATTATCCGAATACCTACAACGAATTTATTTAATAAGCTTATTTATTCAATTAAACATACAATTACAAAATGAAAATCACTATTCACTATTTCTACGTAGACAAAGTCGCGGGTAACAGCTAGTTTAATACTATGTGAAGAAGCTATTTACTCTTGCATCGTAGAATATAGCTCGATACCTTTTAAACACAAAACTTTTACTTAGCCAGTAACTTGGGACCCTATTCGAAATCAATAATGGAGGCTTCACAGCTATTTCTGCTGGCCACCACGCATCGCGATAAATAATATATTGCCTACTTCCGGTCTAAGCACGTAGCGGCTACCTTTACAGATAAAATATATTCAACTATAATATATAAATAGGGCCCTACCATGATGTCTTATAAGTCGTCGCGAACTCGCCGTGAGGTCGTTCAATTAAAAAAAAAATTAAAAACTCATCAAACAATAAACAAAAAATATTTTTTTAAATTATCTGTGGTTTTAAAAAGCAGTCGGGGTATTTTTTTAATTTAATATTTACTTTGACTTGACTTTAACTATGAGACGACTTGACTGTGTCAATGCAAATAACCTGCAAAAATCAGTAATACTTGACACTGGCCAATGTCCAAAAGGAATATAGCCATATATATAAAAGAAGAAGAATATTTACTTTTTTTTTTTGAGCGACAAAAGGACTAAATGTATTTTTTTATACAACTATTTCATGACAGTTTATTAATGACTTTTATGCTTTCTTATGCCTAACTTTAACATGACATTTAATTTGTAATTAATTTATTGCTAATAAATGATTTATAAATAGAAATATGACATTAACATACCTTATTATTACTTTTGTTTACGGAGAGATGATGCTTTATCCACTTTTTGTGCTATATTTTTTAATATTCTTTAACATGACATTTAACTTGTAATTATATGAACTATAATTTTTTTTATATATTTCCAATTTACAAAAAAGTATATAAGTATGTTTTTATTAGATTAAACCTACAAAAAAACACTTTTCAACACTTGTAATTAATTTATTACCAATAAATAATATGAATAGGAATATGATATGAACATACTTTATTACTTTTGTTTACGGAGAGATGATGCCCACTATGACAGATTTTCTTTCTAAATGACAGTTTATTTTTCGTTGGTTCGTTCGTACAGTTAAAGTAGCTATCCTGATCGGTATTCTAATTCTGTGGTGCTTCCCCTTCAAGGCTTCAACGGACTCTTGGGGGAGGCTATTTCTTTTAATAAATACTGTATCATCCCTACTGATTTAGCAACCCGGTGGTAAATAAACTATTTTGCGAGTAAATAATTATATCTCCTAATACGCTGGATTTCAGATAGCCTATTCTCGTCCTAAAGTTATCCAAAATCAATATCATTGGATGTAATATTATAGGATTGTTCTCATGAAGACAGAATCTCAAAAAGCCAGCTTCTATTTCATATAAACATACATTTTATTTCAACGCCAAATTTGAAATTAAATAACAATAATGGCAACAAAAATATTAATTATTCAGTAAACATTTTCTTTTGATATTACCGTTTTTACATACATTTTTCAGTCAATATAGTTTCTATTGCAGTACTTCAAGATACACTTTCATTTTTAATGTATTGTTTGCATATGCAATGATGTTTTAGTTAAATTTGGACATTTTTATTAGAGGAGTAACTCCCCTGAAAAAAAACCGCTTTGAAATAATAGTAATAATAACTAAATTTTTGTTTTATTTTTTTATTGACGATTTTATATTATTATTATTTTGTGTAACTATGGACTTTATTATCTGAATTAAATGATTTTATTATTTATTTTATAATTATTTATTAAACCATATCTTTTAGAAATATTTTAAATAATTAAATTAAACCTCTGAGGTCAAACCTCGCCGCGAGTGAAATATTGAAGACGATTTTTACCTTTAAAATATTTCTAGTGGACTTATCAAGTTATTTTTAGATGGTTTATACAAACAGGCTAACTTCTAATCCATGCTATTTATGGCGTTGCAGTGCTCGGGGAATTTTTAGATTGATAAAGCTTACCTAGCACCTTAGAGCAAACTATAGAGCGCGCCTATGGGTATTTGCCTACTGCGCAAAGTGTAAGCAGATGCTCTATACATAGATATTCAAATGTTGAGGTTGAATAGTGATCCGCAAACCAGTTTTACACCGCGGCACTGAACATTTCACCATAATTATTACTAGAATAAATTCTAACGAGAGAAACAGTAAATTCCCGTAACCCTGTGTGACTGATGACATCGTTTTTGTCATTTTTGACTGTTCATACCGGTGCTTACAGTTCATACTCGCATACCAGCGCTCTATAGCTTGCTTTTGTCGAGCATAAAGCCGAGCACCTATATGACCATAACTGGAGACTCCAGCGCGCATTCGACTGTATGTATAGAGCTGTCCCGTGCGTGTCGGATCTTAATTCAGTCGACGTCAATCTTGTTTTCGGAACGAACTAATGAACTTCGAAATGGGGATTGAAGGAACTAGTTCCTCTGTAGGAGCGCTCTTACGACCTAGTTCGTTCACTACAGAAGACTAATTTATAGATTGCTAATTTGAAAACTTACCTCGGCGTTATTTTTCTCCTGTTTGAAACACCCTTTCATCTCATACTCATACTCATTCATTTAGACCGTAGGAACATCACAATGATATCTATCTATCTATCTTTATCTATATAAAAGAAAGTCGTGTTAGTTACACCATTTATAACTCAAGAACGGCTGGACAGATTTGGCTGAAAATTGGCGGGGAGTTAGCTTAGAACCAGGAGAAGGACATAGAATACTTTTAATCCCGCAGGAACTGAAACGGGAACGGGACTTACGCGGGTGAAACCGCGGGGCGCAGCTAGTTACATTATATAAGAACACTTGGTCACGTCAACAATGAAAAACAATAAAAGACAATAAAAGGAACACATAACAGTTGCCACAAATTCTTCTTCACTTTTTGTCCGTTCAATATAGGTAAGGATTTAGGAGCGTAGTCATATGGTAACATCACACCCTTATTAAGTAGTAAAATAACAGGTTTTGTAGGACAAATACTGGATTTTGTTCAAAGGTTGGCTGGAAGAGATCGTTTTAAGCGATAAGGCCGCACATTCTGCCACCTAGATTTAAGTTGTTTATGTCTTTTCTTTTTATTGTAATCTAGCTACGCCTAGTGGTTTTATTCGCTTAAGTCCCGTTCACGCAGGATTATCGGGATAATAAGTAGCCTGTGTATTATTCCCGATATCCAGCTACCTATATACCAAGTTTCATCGCAATCGGTTTAGTAGTTTTTGCGTGAAAGAGTAACAAATTCACATACATTATAGACAAACTTTGCCGATTATAATATTAGTCGATATTTAATTGTGGTGTGTGACAATAAAGAATTATTTTATCTTTCTATCTATCTCCGTGGGTTATTTGTAAGGTCTCTACAGAATCGACCAACATGTCATGAAATATAATGCATCTCAAAAATTCAGTTTCCAAATAAATAAAATGGACATTGCTTGTTTTATATGACAACGAGCAATTTCGATAAATTGGCATATTTTAGTGGAGGGCGTGTGGTGTAGTTACTTTTCATTGTTCTGTTTTTGTGCATGGATATCAAAACGTATACGTTTTATCGACGACTTTATTCGATTGAGAAAAATAGCTTTGATATAATTTGATTATTAAAACACTTTATTTACCGTAAGGTTGGCTGAGATGTAATTCGTCTATTTTAACATTCTAAAAAGTTACTGTAAACTCATAATTATTTGATTGATTATTAAATGCAAATTTAAATACCTCTTTGGCCTAGCTGCACCTGCCGGTCTGGAACGGTCGAGCGGGTTAAGCAACGCTTGGCTGTGATGGGTGACCGATATTTTTTGTGGATAAAAATTCAATTATCCTTGTGTCGTCAAAGATTTGCGCGATTTTACATAATAAAACGCAATAAATACCGGGTTTTACTCGAATTTTATTTAATGACGGAATTATTATTAAAGACTGAGCTTTCGCTAACTTCACAGTTACCTTCAATAATAATTATAATTTTAATTTAAAACTATTACAATAACTTTAGTCTTTTAAACTACCGCCTAATAATTATAAGGCGGTAGTTTACAGTAACTTTTTAGAATGTTAAAATAGAGGAATTACATCTCAGTCAACCTTGAAAAACCAAACTGTAAAGTTAACGAAAGCTCGGTCGTTAATAATAATGCCGTTATTAAATAAAACGAGAGTAAGACCCGGTGTATAATATTGTGTTTTATTATTGTAGTTTCTTTATTACTAATAAAGGTCTTACTAATATTATAAACGCGAAAGTTTGTATGTAAGTCTGTATGTATGTATGTGAGGTTGTTACTCTTTCACACAAAAACTACTGAACCGATTGCGATGAAACTTGGAATATAGGTAGCTGGGGACCTGGATTAACACATAGGCTACTTTTTATCCCGATATTCCCGCGGGAACGGGACTTACACGGGTAAACCGCAGGGCGCAGCTATTATATAATATATCTCATCTATTTTAACATAAAATGTTCCAGTGTACGCAGACTTTAAGAGTTATTGTAATAGTTTTGAATTTAAATTATAATTATTACTATCCCTGTAATTATTATTATCTGTAAGTTGGCGAAAGCTCGGTCGTTTTAAAAATAATGACGTTAATCAAATCACGCGAGTAAAACCCGGTATATATACCGGGTTTTACTCGCGTGATAATAAAACACGACATATATGTCGTGTTTTATTATGCAAAATCTCGAAAACCTTAGACAATTTTTTTTTATTCATTTTCACACATCAATACCATATCAAACGTGTCGTATGTCATCATGAACTGCAAGCAAAAATTCACAAAAGGTCAAGACACGAAAGTGCCCGAGAGACTTGCGACTGCCCAGACAGATCAATAGTTCAAAAGTAAGAACTTAGAACAAAAATCTTTTAATAGTATTTTTTTTTGTAGGTGCATCTTGCTAATATTATAAACGCGAAAGTTTGCATGTATGTGACGTTGTTACTCTCTTACGCAAAAACTACTGAACCGATGGCAATGAAACTTGGAATATAGGTAACTGGGGACCTGGATTAACACATAGGCTACTTTTTATTCCGATATTCCCGCGGGAACAGGACTTATAAGGGTAAGGCTATAAATGTATACTAGCTGCGCCCTGCGGTTTTACCCGCGTAAGTCCCGTAGCCAATGTGTTATTTCAGGTCTCCAGCTATTTATATATACCTATATGTATATAAGTAGCTTTATAACTTATATAATAGATAAATATTCCAAATGTCATCGCCATCGATTTAGTCGTTTTTGCGTGAAAGAGTAACAAACTCACGTACATAAATACATACTCACATACATACAAACTTTCGTGTTTAGAATACGATAAGAAGAGAGATTTATCGAAAGTCAATCAAGTACTTAAATTATTCAAAAGTCTCCACCGAGTGCAATGACCGAAATCGAATTCATATTTACAAAATATGCGACGTCAGTTTGTCTAGAGTCGATTGTACTTGGTATCGTCGCGGTTGGGACAACACGTCTTGTTATTTTGCAAATTGCAAATCGAGGCACAAAAATAAACCGTCTCGATTTCGATTGAAGAGTTTTTGAATTTTGAATTTCAAATAGATGATTTGTATTATAGTGTAGAGTGCAGATTGAACAGTTGCCCGATACTTTGTCTAGGTTAAGCCTGAGCGAGTACTTGCGGAAACTTCCAGGGGCTCTATTTTTGAATGAAATGTCCCATTTCGAGCGATTTAAATACTTCAATTACTTCCGATTTTCGTTCGATATCTGTAGTTTTTCTATATGAATCGAACGGTCGCAACGAGTTGTGTCAACCACTTGCCGCAGGAGTCCGACATCGAACGAAGATCAATAGTTTTCTACTTTATTAAATCGACTGAAGTGCAACGAGCGATTCAAAAATAAGGCTTCAGATTAAACAGTTGCCCGATACTTTGTCTAGGTTAAACCTGAGCGAGTACTTGCGGAAACTTCCTAACTACTTCAATTCTATGAACGAAAAATAAAACTGCCATTCAGAAAGAAAATCTGTTTTAGTGCCTACCTATAAAGGAATAATTACAATATTTAGTCCAGAAAAAAAATGTTATAATGCCTACTATGATGACAGATTTTCGTTCTATTTATTCTATTTCTTATCGGTTGTGAACCGATTATGGCCATTAGGAAATTAGCCAGTGTCATGTATTTTAATATATTATGCAAGTTATTTGCATCGAAACAGTCAAGTCGTCATAGTTAAAGTCAAGTCTAGGGAATCATTTGTAAACACGGCAGCCATTTACAAACAATCTTCACGGAGCCTTGGAGACAACACTAAGTCAATGTTTTGCACCGATTTTCACTTTCATTCCACTTGTACACCTTCACGAAACTAAATTGATTAATATGCCCCCGAAATTAAACAATTTGCACGCATATGAACTAGGTTTCACAAAAATGAAAATTTAGCACCACATCTCCTCAACGAGTTCCCGCCAAGACTCCCTTCATATCGTTGACAATATTTTTTGGAGCAAGCACGGCGATTGATCAGGTTTTCGTTCTGGATGACAGTTTCTTTTATTCCTTCGTAGAATCAAAGTACGAACTGATATCACATCGAAAGAAAACTTCAGAAAATATTGATATTTGAAATATTGGTAATGTTTTTTGTTAAGTTTGTCTTAGGTTTTCGCGATTTTACATAATAATAATAAACGTTATTTAATAAAACGCAAGTAAAACCCGGTAATTGTTGTGTTTTATAAATGTTATTGATGTTGATCAAATAAAGTATTATCCATATTTCTATCTATATTTTCTATGAATGTGTGCTTTAAGTGTGGATTTCGTTCAAGAAAACTCTACAACGATGTCCTAGGCTCAACAACAATTACAACAACAACGAAATCACTTATTTACCAACAACGATCATTCCTATAAAATAATTGACCAAAATTTCATTTGAACATCATTGCAATTACAAACATTACACTTAAAATAAAATTTTAACTCGCAATTTTATAATTTATTGAATTTAAAATGTATGGAAAACTATTCTGCATACTTATACACTTTTATCTAAAAGTAACACACAAATTCGAAGTTAAACATTCACTGCAATGGTACCGAAATAATATTTTGAATAATTTTGTTACGAGAAAAGGCCATCCTGATCAATTCTTACTATAAAACTTAATACCAATTTAATTATACTCCAAAAATATAAGTAAATCATCGAGAAATCCTTTACAAACTCAGTCATTCCAGTTTATTGATTCAAAGTCTGCATTCTCAAAATGATGATACAATTTTCCAACTCCATCAAAACTTAGTACTTGTTAAACAATTCAACATAAATACGTCAAAAACACTTTAATTAAAACAAAAACTCGAAACTTAGTTCGACAAAAAATACTTTTGCAACAATTGAACAAGTTACAATGAAAGAAACATCAGAAAAAATGTTTTTAGATGACAATAAATAAAGATAATTAGGTGCCTAAGAGAAACAAAAAGTATGGCCGTAAAATTGCAATTAATTTGAACAGTAACGAGATTCACAAAGCTATTCTAAAGAAACAAAAAAAATGGGCTTTGGTTTTTGATCAAGCGCTTTAGGATAAGACATCAAGTCTAACACCCATATGCAGAGTCGTTTCGTCCACTCGACTCGACCTCGACTCAACTTGAATGATGCTCGTAGAATCGGTATGATATCGGTATCGATAGATTCGAGGATACCTTTTAAGGTAGATCGCGACGTACCTTGAGTTTGACAATTAATTCCTCGACTCGACTGAGGAATTTCCTCAAGAAATCTATCCTTCAAGTTGAGTCGAGGTCGAGTCGAGTGGAGGAAACGACTCTGCATGTGGGTGTATAGCACGCATACTATTTTTTCTACTCACGATAGATGAGCGTTTGACCACTATATATCACCTAATAATATATACCTATTATGTAATAATACATACCTAATAATATACCTATTATGGTGAGCCTAGAGGACATCTTATTTCTTTTATAACACCTACTGTAATTTACCTAGTGCAAGCAGTTGTGAATAAAGAATTAAATAAATAAATAAATTTACTAATTCTTTTTTTGTTGTATTTGTTATGATCAAGAGAAGGTTCTTATGCAAGAAAAATTTGATCTTAAGCGGGTGAAACCGCGGGGCTCTACTAGTAACTCATAATTGTGAAAGTTTCTACCTTTTAATTTCTTACTCCTTCATTAACGCATGAACTGTAATTGCCAACTAAACCAACTTAGTTCGCGTAGTTAAGTTAGTTTTATAAACAAGTGAACCTAATTGTCATGACTTGCGATGACGCACGTTTTTTGGAAAACTATATCCAGGACTATACCAACTAAGTTAGTTTATTTGGCGGTGGATTCTTAGCTTTAAACTCTGGTCTGCCCCCAGATTATATATCTAGTAGATGTCTGACAAATGACGTGGAAAATGACGGCACTATGCAGTAGGTACTTTGCTGCTGCAAAGTACTGCATAGTGCCGCTGTTGGTAATTACCTCAAAGCAGTAATGTACTGGATAGTGCCTGTTATTTTTCACTGTTGTCAGACATCCACTGGATAGACAGAGTGCCTCGTCACGACGAGTGTGCGTGGGTGTGTGCAGTTTCCATACTGTGTGCATTTTACAAATTGTGTGCAGTTTCCAAATTGTGTGCAGTTTCCAAATTGTGCGCAGTTTCCAAATTGTGTGCAGTTTCCATACTGTTCTCTTTTTGTACTGTGCTAGAGGCGTTGAAGAGAACTATGAATTTCAAAATAAATAGAAAGGAAAAAAAAATTAAGTATTCTAATAGAAAACTGAACAAGTATAGACAGTAAAGACAATATTTTGTAACATAATTATTAGGTTCATTCGTTTATTCATAATTAAATCAAGTTTGTCTTTTTAAACAAGAAAAAATAAATGTAGAAAAAAGTGGAAAAGTTGTAGGAAAAATCCTGTAAAAATTATCCGTTGTTATTGAGTGAATGATAACCGGAGTGAATTAATGAATACGAGATGAGAAAGAATGAAATCAGATTTGATTTAAATTATTTCTACTTCCATCTTCCCTTCTCCCTCTGTCCCTCACGAAGTTTTTCTAATTTTCGACCAACCTTTTCAGATTTAAACAAAAATGAATATTTATAACAAATTATACTAAAATTAACTAACTGCTTTATCAACTCCGAGTCAATTATCGTACGTTGAGAGATAAAATAACATAAGTCATTATTCGCAAAAACCGTGCCATGTGAAATGTTCAGATGACTGTAAAGTGCGATGTCAAAGATAAAACAACTGAGGACGTCGGTGGGAGACAGTTTCGAATGCAAAAACGAACTTGGATAAGTGTAATATTGACTAAACTCGTAGCTTTCTCGAAGGCTGTTTTGTTTATGTTTGGTTTTGGCAAATCAGCGTCGATGTGTCGCGAGTGTTGGTATGTGTGTTTTTTGCTGTTACTGGTCGGATTCGTGGGGGGAAGTGAGTTTCCTGAACGAGAATGTTGCGATCCTGTGTATCCTCCGAACACGGCGACGACGGCCGCTGCTCCGGTCACGCCGCCGCTGCAGACCAAGATTGCTGGTGAGTGATTTTTTTGAAATAATTCAGTTAGTGCATTTTATCTACCTACTAGCGAATCTGTCACAATTGCTAAAGGCAATTTCGTGAGTAATTTTATCGTACCTACAATTCATTTTTTCATTTATTTATTGGGAAATAAAACACTCTCAAAAAACATAATGCAGGCAATAAATTACAATGATTTGTCTGGCGTGCTGATTTGTGGTTCGTATTTTAAAGTAGTTACGAGAATCGAATTATCTGCATTGCGTTATTTACAAAAATACTTATTTTAACCGAAAGACGCAAGTATTCTTCTTATTTTTCATCAAAAATTCCGTCACTAACTGTAAAAGGCATGGGATTCATGGGATTCAAGTGTCAAAAATCAGTAATTTAATAATTTTTTTTAATTTAAAAACATTGTAACTCTAGTTACAATGATATTTACGCTGTTTATGACCTAAAATAGGCTCTGTGCCAAATTTTGCCATAATTGTATTCTAATTTGCGATGATATTAATGTGAACTATTGATTTTTTGCGAGTTACAATGCATTTTACTGTTGCCTAAAATTAAACCTAATAGTCGTAGAAATACGGTTCTTAGACAGAAATAAAGAGCATTCTTTTCTGATTCCGCTACATGTATAGTTTAATTTCATTGTAACCTGAGTTACAATGTTTTTACATTCGGGTGTCGATATTTACCTACTAGAAATATTAAAAAAAAATCGCTCGCGGCAAGATTTGAACTCGCGTTTTTGCGTTCAAATCCCGTCGCGAGTGAATTTTTCAAGATGATTTTTTACCTATAAAATATTTCTATTAGATATAACTTGAGCAATAAAAACAAATTACGAAATAATAATTACCTTCTAACATGTTATTATAAATTATACGGGAACGGTTATATAAGTTAAAAGGTTTTTTTTTCACATGCCTTAAATATGTTTTCCTTTTGCATGGGTTGAGTTTTTATCCAGACGTCAAGAACGACTACTTTCCGGCTAGATTATTTGCCTAGACGTCTAGTACAAGTACTTAGTTTTCGGCTAAAATGAGTATTTTTTTAAATCTAAGACAGAAAATGTATTATTTAGTTTTTTTTTTAAAGTAGGATATTTATTGCTAGAATTAAACGAAAAAAAAAAACAACAAATATCATAGATAAATGCGTACCGAAATTAGAAACCTACACTTTTTTCAAAGTTGGTAATATAGTTAACAGTAGCTTTCTGGGAAGGCGACGTTTTTGCACTTTTTGGGTTCTCCCAGAGGACACCTTTATGGAAAGGCTGTGTTACGTACACACATTGGATACTTAAGTACTTGCCGCGTTAAGTACGTAAGTAAGTAATTTTAAAAGGATTACGATGGGGCCACATTTACGTTTAACACCGCATAAACTAGTTGGTTTAATGTTTATTATTTCTATATGTAATTGGTCTACTATGCATAGTTAATTTAAATCCTACTTATATTATAAATGTAAAAGTGTGTGTGTGTTTGAATATTTGGATGTTTGTTACTCTATCACGCAAAAACTAAACCGATTGCGATGAAACTTGGAGCTGCTGCTTATAGTTAGCTGGATACCGGGAATAACATAGGCTTTTTGTCCGGATATTCCCGCGGGAACGGGACTTACGCCAGTAAAACCACTAAGCGCAGCTAGTGTTAAATATTTTTGTGTATGATTCTACTGTTGTTTCATTGTTTCTTTGAATGCAATATTAGTTAATGAATGTGTTACTGTTTTATTTACACAAATGGTGTTTTATAAACGCTAAAAGTAAGAAAATGGCGGTACTAAATAAAAAATGCCTTTCATGCATTTTACAAAAGCGTAGTTTGATTTTCCAAAGTATTCGAAATTTATAATAACTAGAAAACGAAACTTTAAAAAAAATAACAGAACACTTTAATAAACGTCGTCTATTTACGATTTTTGAACGCAATGTTTTGGATTTTGTTACATTGAAGATAAAATAATTAATTACATAAAAGAAATATTTACATTCATCGTCATTATTTATCTTTAAAATTATGGAAACGGAAGTGTGGCTGTCAAATAGATAACACTTTTACAGTACTTATACTTCAATTTGTTTTGGTCAATTTTGATCATAATTATTATTTAAACTGTAGGTAATCATTGAAAGCCATTAAATAAAACGATATTGTATTAATTGTTTATGAATCCATTTATTTTAGTAGGAATACTTTACGTATTCAAATGTGTTTGTGGAAAACAGTAATCATTAGAAAATAGATAATTTATTTTTGGACGCTTTTCTGATTGGTGGAGTAATTATTGAACTACAACATAAATTAATGATAATTACTCTGTTGTAATGGGACTAACATGTTCAATTTGTGTAAAAGATCCCCAAAATCTAAATAGAATTAAAAAAAAATTGCAGCAAAATGGGTTCAAAAGTCAATGCCACTAATATTATGATTGTTAAAGTTTACATGGTGTTTGGATGATTTGTATTAATCTCGCAAAAACTACTAAACCGATGACGACGAAACTTAATACGCAGATAACTGAAGATAGGCTTTTATACTTTTTACCACGTTATTCCCGCGGGACTCAGACTTACGCGGGTGAAAGCTGCGGGGCGCTGCTAGTGCTGTTATAATCTATACTTATAATAAAAGAAGAGAGGAAAAAAAGTCTGTACTTGAAAGAAAATAAAAAAAAAGTTGCCCAGGAGACAATTGTATAAATTTGTTCTACTACTTTCCCTAAGTAGTACAACAAATTTATACAATTTTCACATTTCATGGTTATCTGTCTGTTTCTCTGTTTGTTCCTTTTACAATTAAAAACTACTAATCCGATTGAAATCTAGTTTTCAATGTTGGATAGTTCTATTTTCGACAAACGTCGTCGTATACTTTACATCAAAATCCAATTAGTAGAACCCGAGTTCTACTAATTTCGATCTAGCAAACTAATATTCACTGTGAAATTAATACAGTTAATTACATCTGTGTAATTAAATAAGCTATATACCTATTGCTACTAATAGGTATCTTTAAAATAAATATAACTTAGGTACATGTACAGACAGGCTTATGTTCTTTCATCATACGACCTAAAGGTCGTTTAAATTACAACTCGAATAATAGCTTCGCAAACGAAATTAATCGAAAACCATTATTAAAATACAAAGAAACTTTTCAGACTACGTTATTAAATCTTATCTTATCTTACTAATATTATAAACGCGAAAGTTTGTATGTATGTATGTGAGGTTGTTACTCTTTCACGCAAAAACTACAGAACCGATTACAATGAAACTTGGAATATAGGTAGCTGGGGACCTGGATTAACACATAGGCTACTTTTTATCCGGTTATTCCCGCGGGAACGGGACTTACGCGGGTGAAACCGCGGGGCGCAGCTAATTAAATATATATATGTCTATACAAGTGAAAGTTGAACGAAAATATCGCGTGTCTCGTATTTAATCCACAAATCAGCTTATTGTGAAACATCCATTAAGAAAGACGTGACGAAGTCGGGCCGTTCGCTTTTAAAATCCAATTAGATTGTATTCAGAGAGGTTCAACAAGTTTTCAATTGGTTTTATTTGAAAAGTTTGACTAGAATGTGTGGGTTCGAATCCCGAGCCGCTCACCAATGTATTTTTTTTTTTTGAAGAAAAAAAATATATGCGAATATGTTCGCTATTTTTTGTGAAAATGACTATTGCATTGCATGCTACTAGTTTCGTAATGTAAATCTAGCTTAACATCGCTCTTAAGGTGAAGGAAAACATCGTGAGGTAATCGATATGTAGAATCGAATCGAATCAATACCGAATGGTCCGATGTTATGGGACATTCGTTAATCCTTAGCAGACTCCTGTGGCGTCTTGCCTTACCCCTCCTAGAAAAGGCCATTACACTACAGTAGGTCAAAACAAAAACTAGAATAAAACACAATATATACCGGGTTTTACTCGCGCTATATTGAGTTACGTCAATATTTTTAAACGACCAAGCTTTCGCCAACTTTACAGTTGGCTTTTTCAAGGTTGACGGTACCTGTATATATTGTGTATTATTATGCGAAATCGCGAAAACTTTAGACAAAATTAAAAACTAGAATGTTAAGTACCTTACTGATTACGTCGTCCCCTATCCTTTGGAACTCGTCTGCAGTTTGATTCTCACCTTGTATGTAAAAAAAAATAATAAAAAAAAAATCCTGTGACGAACACACAGCTCCATCTAGCGCCGTGGTAAGCTGCTAAGCTTGTGTTACGGTGACTAGACAACGGATATACTACTAAGGTATATTTATTTTTCTTTTGTAAATACATACATATTATACATAGAAATACGCCCAGACCAGATACAAATATTTATTTTAAGCATAAATATTTGCACCCAGCGGAAATCGAACCCGCAACCTTCTGTATTGCAGTCAAGCGTTCGCCCGACGCGCCACAGAGGTCGTCAAATGTTTTACCAAACAGTAGTTATTTTATAGTACAATTATAATTCAACTGCTTAAAAAAAATGGAACTTATTTTTGCTGTCTTGAAAACTTGCTTTTCTTGAGTTATGTAATTTGACACATGACACACAGTTATATTATAACTAGCTGCGCCCTTCGGTTATCACCCGCGTATGTCCCGTTCCCGCGGGATTATCCGAATAAAAAGTAGCCTATGTGCTATTCCCGGTATCCAGCTACAGAAAGTTTGTGAGTATGTGTGTTTGTTATACTCAATCAAATAAACACCGCTAAACCGATTGCGATGAAACTTGGAATATAGGTAGCTGGAGACCTGGAATAACACATAGGCTACTTTTTATCCCGATATTCCCGCGGGAACAGGACTTACTGTAAATATATATTAGAAGCTGCGCCCCGCGGTTATACCCGCGTAAGTGCCGTAACACATAGGCTGTGTTAATCCAGGGCCCCAGCTACCTATATTCGAAGATTAATCGCAATCGGTTTAGTAGTTTTTGCGTGAAAGAGTAACAAACTCACATACGAACATACATACATACAAACTTTCGCGCTTATAATATTAGTAAGGTGTTAAAGTAGTTGCACTATAAACCTATTAATATAGAACTGAATTTAGGTATTACCATTTTCAACAGAATAAAAGAACAAAATACCTTATATCGAAATCTCTCTGAGATCTTTCGCTCAACCTTACATATTCATTGCGTAAACAGAATAAAATTTTAATACCACAATTTATGATAAAACGTACAATAACAATTTATTTTATAGAGTTGAAGTGTATAAAGTGTTAGGGGTTGGATAGACTAACGACAGGAGATTGAACGGCTGTCGTACGATGGTTGCGATTAACTACAGGTACTGCAGGAGCCCTAGTATGAGTTTTGATATTCATACATGGCAGTTTACTTCATACATTTTACATCAGCGCCCCTAGCGGTAACTATTATGAACTAAAACAATGTATGGAAGTAAACTGCCAGTTTCATCGAGACAATAAACTTCTTCTTCTTTAATATGGCTTTTCTATTTGGACATTTGCCATTGTCAAGTATTATTAATATTTGCAAGTTATTTGCATCGAAACAGTCAAGTCGTCACAGTTAAAGTCAAGTCGAGGGAATCATTGTAAAAAGGGGGGCATTTTTTTACAATGTTTGTTCAGGGAGCTTTGGAGACAACGTTAAAGTCCATGTTTTGCACCGATTTTCACTTTCATTTACACTTGTACAAGTACATCTTCACGAAACTAAATTGATAAATATGCCCCCGAAATTAAACAATTTACACGCTTTTGAACTACGTCTTACAAAAATGAAAATTTAGCAACTCATTTCCTCAACGCGTTTCCGCCAAAACTCCCATCGTTGCCTTTGTTAATTAAAATTATGCTTTTATATAAATTAATTGATCTTTAAACTTCGAAAGTCTTAAGATAAGATGAGAACAGACCAGGTTGTACTCCCAAAAAATAAATTAGGTATAATAAAAAATAAACAATTAGAAAATTAATTAAAAATAACATGACATCAAGAAAACTATACCTAGGTAGGTACACGAACTAATTATTATAACAATGGTACAATGGACGACCTTATCGCAAAAAGTAACCTTAATTGTTAGTATTACCCACATTTCGGGAAAAATTTGAAGAAATAAGCCTTCGGAAATTTCGTAAAACTATATTATCTACCATTGCAACATTTTAATTATGAATTGGAACACAGTAAACCATAGGATTTCTGTAAAGAAATCCCTGTAGATGGTATGGTGACCTTCATTTTTTGTGTTTTCATAAGTCTTATATGATGATGATGTAATATGCGAAGACTTGTAAATGGTGTTGAGTTTATTAATTTATTGTTACTTAGTTTTTATTCACTGTATGTTTTCCAAATAAAATAAAATAAATAAATAAATAAATATTGATAAGGCTTATAAATAAACCACACTATACAAAATGAAGTAACACTTTACTTATACTCGTATTCATCCCTGTGGGCTAGCTCACTTGGGACAGTTGGTTAGCGCTCCCGCTACTGAAAAGAAAGGACGTCGTGGGTTCCAGTCCCGCAAGGATTTTGGAAATAAGAGCATTTTTTTCTAAAATACAAATTCTTTAAACTTTTGAAACTCATACAATTTGTTAACATTGACATCTAGCATGCGTTAGTTACAATTTCTACAGAAACTCTGCTCGGCTGTATTAAAATAAGCTCGGCTGTAATATGTAAAATCTTCATCTTGTCAACATCCCACAACGCCTTTGCGCATTGTTCAAGTCAGTTAAAATTGTTGAAACACCAGCGCCACAGTTACGCCTTCCAACCGGGCGACTGCAGTCCAATCTGACGTCCGTCTGCTACGCCCGTTTATACACAATATAATGGTGTACCTCTGAGTCTAGACGCCACCGTTTATGCAAATACGGCGATAAGCCGCGGATTTTCATACACATATTAATATAATAAGAGTGGAATCAAAGTATACTGTACGAGATGATGTATGCAAACACTGTTGTGAATAGCTATTGACTCTTTAATAATGTAGAATAAGGGGTTACGCTTTAACAACTGCACTGTCAATTCTCCAGGGTCTCTATTCTAAAATTAAAATGTGTCAAAGACCCTTCGGCCGTTTTGGAAACCAAAGGTTTGAAACCAGTTTCGAAAACAGAATTATTTTTCGTTTTAGGAAACTTGGTTTCGAATAAAGAACATTTTTTTTTTCGAAACAAGTCTCCAATACAGAACATAAAATCTTCTTTTGAAACTCATTCATGGATAAAGGAAATACATAAAAACTATCTTTTTATAGCTTTGACAAAGGTCTATTGATGATAAATATTTAATATTTTAGATAATTATTATTTTTAAACAAGCCATATTTTGAATTTAGAATCTGTCCAATCTTTTAAATGAGAGGAGTTTTGGCGGGAATGCATTGAGGTGTGAAACTTGGTTCAAATGAGTGTAAATTGTTTAATTTCGGGGGCATATTGATCAATTTAGTTTCGTGAAGGTGTACAAGTGTAAATAAAAGTGATAATCGGTGCAAAACATGGAGTTTAGCTTAGTGTTGTCTTCAAAGCTCCGTGAACAAACATTGTAAACCATGGCCCCCTTTTTACAATGATTCCCTCGACTTGAATTTAACTATGACGACTTGACTGTTTCGTTCAATGCAAATAACTTGTAAATATTGATAATACTTGACACTGGCAAATGTCCGAATGGAAAAGCCATTTTAAAGAAGAAGAAAAAGAATCTTTAATAGCCCCCAAATTTAAGTAGCGTTTCTGTCTAAAGTCGTACGCTTCTAAACATCCAGACTTCGAATTGTATATTTTCATCGGTCGACGTCGCTACGTGGCTTAGTAGCTTAGAGCGCCGCGAAAGAAAGAAAGCATAGGTTCAAATAGCGCCGCGATGTTTTATATCAGAAAGCGTGGGTTCAAATGTAAATTTGAATTTTAGAAAAAAAAAAACATTATTACAATTCGTGGTCTACCCACTCAATAAGTAAATAAACTTAACTAGGTACGGTTTTATTATTTAAAATAACATCAAATGGATTACATTAAAACCTACACATTATTTCAAAAAATTGGGCAAGTGCGTGCCTTGTTAGGCCAAGCGCAGTGTAGGGTTTCGTAGTTTTAACAGGGATTGCAAGTGTAGGGTTTCGTAGTTTCCAATAACAGAGATTGCAATCTGGAAAAGACTTAACAACTAACATCTACCTAGTATGTGATATTCAACGGAATTTCTTCGAAATTTACTTTTTTTTTTAAATTTTAATTAGGTACTCGTGAATTTAGAAAGACAGCTTAGCTGTGATAATTTTTCTTTAAATTTCTTTGTATTTACTACTACCGCAAATAAATATGACGTATCCAAGACATTTGGCTATTAGAAGGGCTGATTTTAAAGATAATATAATAATAATACTTTGCAATACATCCCCATTTTACATGTAGGGTACTCTAAAACCTTTATAACCCTACTAATATTATAAATGTGAAAGTGTGTGTGTTTGGATGTTTGTGACTCAATCGCGCAAAAACTACTGAACCGATTGCGATGAAACTTGGAATATAGGTAGCTGGATACCGGGAATAATACATAGGCTACTTTTTATTCCGATATTCCCGCGGGAACGGGACTTACGCGGGGAAACCGCGGGGCGCAGCTAGTTATATATATTTTTTATTGTACTGTTTTCTTGACGTGATCAATATGTATACTCATGCAAAATTTCAGCTTCTTAGTACTAACCGTCTCTGAGTAAAGCCGCGGACGGACGGACGGACATGACGAAACTGTAAGGGTTTCTGCTTGACTATACGAAACCCTAAAACGGGTAGGTAAATGGGGACAATTGAAGTAAATAAAACTAAAACATTGCCTTCATTGCTTGTACATACTTAATAAGGACATGGACCTACTTTAGTACAACCTTAAACTGGTGACTTGAAATCGGCCGATTGATTGGTGATACTGATAGATAAGTTAGATAAGATAATATTGCAATATTTATCTCGAACATTTTTCACCTTGAAATGTCAATAATTAAAAAATATTGATCTGTAAAAAATTCATAATACAACTTGTATGTAAATATATATAACTCTGACTGGTGACTGACTGACTGACATAGTGATCTATCAACGAACAGCCATAACCACTGGACGGATCGGGCTGTAATTTGGCATATTGGTAGATGTTATGACGTAGGCATCCGCTAAGAAAGGATTTTGATTAATTCTACCCCCAAGGGGATAAACGGGATTTACGCAGGTGAAACCGCGGGGCGCAGCTAGTGACTTATATTTTCATTATTATATTTATCTTGTGACTTCTTCTCATTGGAGAAAAATACACAAGAAATTTCATGTTTTTTCTTACTTTTGAGATCTACAGTGGAACCAATGTTTCTTAATAAGCACACAAAGGTAAGTACTTATTAACAATCATTTTCATCAACCTATCAATCATAGATCGGGCAGTGTGTAACGTTGTGTAATTAAAAAAAATATCCCCTATTTTACATGCGGTACCCTGAAAAATGTTTAATATATTTTATTGTACTATTTTCTCGGCGTGATCAATATGTATGCACCACTTATGCGAAATTACAGTTGTTTAGAGTAATTTTGCATGAGCTAAGCCGCAGACATGACAATTTGACTATAAAAGGGTTTCTTGTCAACTACGAAACCCTAAAAATCGTATTGAACCATTTCATAATTTGTTTTTATTGCTCAAGGCATATTTTACTAGAAATATTTAAAAGGAAAAAATCATTTAAAAAATTCACTTGCGGCAAGATTTTGATTTGATCCACGGAAGCGAGTCCAAATCTCGCCGCAAGCAAGTTTTTGAAGTAGAATTTTTCCTTAAGAATATTTCTCGTTTTGAACCAGCTTAGATATGACATCGGGTGATCTTTTAGTTTTTCGTCTGACCCTAACGTTATCATTACACGGAATCATTTATAACAAAGGTAGACAACCGAAACTTCTCAATCAATAACAGCAGAACAAATAACGAACAACAAAATATAGGTACTAGGTACCTAATGTTATGAACAACGAACAAAGACAACATTTTGTCAAGTTCCTTCGACTTGGAAGTTCGGAATTCGAACCGATAGGAAGATATCTTTATAGAGCAAGAGCCCGGGAACGCCAGACCTTCGTTATTTTGTAAAAGCTGAAAGTTTGTGGGTAACATTAAGGTCTGCTCCAGTTAGTTCCATTAATGTAAATAACTGTATATTTTTAATCCACGTTGTTACATTAATTGTTTTTATTTTAATATTAATGTACCTAATGAGTTTTTATGTCGAATTAGTTACAGTACCCATCTGTTCCCACCTAGTTACATTGTAGTTACATTAATGTAACTAACTGGAAAATACCAACATTAAATTTGTCTAACACGATCCTAAGTATCTGGCAATGAATGACGTGATTTTTAATAATATTCTGTAACCTTAAAATCACGTTTTATTTTTTGGATATTTTACACACCTTTAGTACCATTTATCTGCCAAAATCACTGTAACCCAAACTTCATAATAGGCCATCGTTCCTACCTGAGTTGTGATCATGCGCCGTTAAACTTTCAGCTTTTATACAAATTAACGAAGGTCTGGCGTTCACGGGCTCTTGGTTCAGAAGATATCTTTATGATAGGAAGATGTAGGGATATCTCGCTATTTCTACTAGGTATCGGTAAAAGTTTGGTCGTGCCTACTATCGGCTTTTGTTATCATAAGCCCATTGTGTAAGTTAGTAAGTTTTGTAAAGGTGTATGCCTGATCTTGTGCTGATAAAACAATTATTAACGGACGTCCTTTGAACGTATGACATAATACATAATCAGCCCGTTAATTTGTCCAACTGCAGGGCAACGGCCATCTTTTAAACGGGTTAGGCAGTAAGATGTCTTTAGCATCACCATCTAGATCTCCCATCAAGACCAAACCCCGACTTCTTACCCACAAGGGAAGCGCAAGCGCCCAAAATAACCATGGCGACTTAAAGTAATATCCGAAGCACAAACAATCAGCCTCTCCTGGAGCGAGATCAAGCGTGCTGCCTCCGATAGAGTGGGATGGAGAGATATTGTGTCTGCCCTATGCCCCAACAGGGGGACCTAGGACCTGGAAGAAGAAGAAGAGGCGGTAAGACGCCACGGGAGCCTACCCCGGATTGGCGAATGTCCCATATCTTCGGACCGTGGTGAGTCCTAGGACATGTCGGTTTCCTCACGATGTTTTCCTTCACCGTAAGAGCGATGTTACTAGCGCACATAACTTTTAGAAGATATGTGCGCGGTCGCCTGGATTCGAACCCCGCGACCCTCGAAATCAAAGTCGGGGTATTTCCCACTAGATTAACTCCGCTCTTGACCAGCACCACTCTTTGCAACTTTGCTAAGTTCAAATTTAAACAGGACAAAAAGTTGAGGGCGATATTAAGGTGTCTTCTCCGTTTTATATAGTGGTGTGGCTCACCTAGTGTTGTTTTTAGGTCGCTTTGAGGTATCTAACTTGTCCTAACGACTGCTATCAGATAAAGCAACCGGGAGCAACTGCTTTATTAAACTTTTTAAACTCACACAATTTGTACGTATAGTAATATTTTAACCGGCTCTTACTCGCGTATTGTTACTTTTAAATTATCTTACCTCGACGTTGAAATATTAAATGAACTGCTTTATTTACCTACCGAAGCCGAAGGAGTAATAAACATACCCGTTTACTTACACACAAACTTTCACATTTATAATATTAGTACTAAAAATTGTTGAACCACTATAATATCTCATCAGATATGGCAAATGACGTTGTGGTCTCAAATGTAGCATACACTCCTACAGAAGATGGTAGTGCTGCACTTACCTATATATCGGAACACGGTCAAGTCCAATTGGTGCTACGACTTGGATAGTTACATGATAATAATTTGCAGCCGAAACCTCTCACCAAGTAGTTTCTCTCTTAGCACCTCTCAAGGTTACAACTCATGGACGCGAGCAAAACTCATCCACCAAAATTTACCTACTTCGTTGATTATTAAATCAATTATTCATTATTCCCTTAAAAACACCCTGAAACCTTCAGAAATTACGGAAAATATGAAAGAATAAAAGCAAAACACCGAGAAATATCTTCTAGTTTATACGAGGAAAAAGTATTCTTATATTTTTTCTGGTACATGTCAAGTTAAATATCATATCCACTGACTCAGGGTGACAAAGCTAATACCTATGAGGTAAACGTAAACCGAAGACAACACTGTTGGCCGATTGTTCTACTATAGAAAGTAGATATATTAAAAATAAAAATCCCATAATGTTTATTTTTACGGCAGGCGCCATAATCACCATAGTTCCCCCAGTAGCCAATCCACTACCATCACATCACTATGGCCCATTATGTTTTCACCCGCGTAGATTTCTCAATAGTTCTATCCGATTCGGTGGTTGTCCTTGGCTTCATTTTATAGTGCAGACTTGGTGTCCACTTAATTGTTTGTTAAAATAGTTATGAAAAGGGCCTCTACGTGTTCGCTTCGGCTCCACGCACGCCTGCCAAAGGTCCGAAGTTCCATAGCCCCGTGAAATGGGACGTTTAACACTGTAACGGGCTAGTTTATGCAGAAACGTTTTATAGGTATGAAGGCTTACCATAATTTAAAAACAGTCGGTTCCCGCGTTTTAATATCGGGATATGTGTGTTAATCCAGAACTCAAGCTGTTCATTCCAAGTTTCATCGCAACCGGTTTGGTAGTTTTCAGGTAATCATATCAAAATCACATACTGACTTTCACGTTTAATTATATTACCTAGTAGGACTTTCGCTTTTGCTTAGTTCTGTTCATCGTATTCTTGAAAAGAAAAAACAAAAATGTTATTTTTTTGTTACTAAATTGCGGTTTTTGTTTTTCTAATATATAATGATGCTAGGTTACAGGTTCAACTTCTGATTGGAGCATCAAATTCTGTCGAACAGCCAAATACAGAAACGTCATTTAACATTTGAGAGGTACTTAAATTATGGAGCAGCTTCTAAATTCAAAATGAGTATGGCAATTTTCGAGTTTTCTTCTTAGTTTAAGTAGTTCTCAAAGGTTGAGCAGCATTTTTGTATTTGGCCGTAAAAATAGTGTAACAATATAAAATACCAACAATCATCTAGTAAAATCTACGTTCTTCAGTGTTTATTGCTTAAATTTGTACAGTTTTACAAAAGGCAGTAGCAATAGGTACGCTTTTTTCAAGAAAACTTTACTCGTTAAGATCGTTGTAAAGTTGTTATAATGATATTAACAAGAGACTCTATAGAAAAGAAGTTGAGGTCCCATATATGGGAAACTTTTTGTCACACAACTATTTAGTAATATTCCGCCTTACCATGTTGTCTTATAAGTCGTCACGAAGTCTCCGCGTTATCGTTCAGCTCAAAAAAAAAAAAACCAACTAAAAAAATTTTTTTTAAATAAATAAGAAAATTCTAAAATATTAAATAATTTTAAAAGTAGTCTAGATATTTTTTATTTTTAAATTTAAGTTAAGTTCTTGAGGGACAAAAGGACGACAAAGCAACGAGAAAGGATCATGGTAGCATGGAATAAATTATGTAATTTAAGATTTTTTGGTAAATATATGCGTTGTATTATTAGTATCTAGCGAACAATATTAAGTACCTAGTAGATAAAACCAAGGGGATAAAAGCAGAAATTATAAGATTTTGTTATTTTAATCATATTAAAATTTGAAAAATGGAAAAATGCTACCCCTAAATATCTGTTGCAGGCATGCTAAATATTCGCCAGACGCGCCACAGTGTTCGTCAAGTAACTTTTACATTAAAAAACTATGAATTAATTTATAACTATAATTATAGGTTATAAGTTTAATACAGGTTGGTACGGGGTAAGAAGACATAAATTAATATTAAATATGAAATAAAGTATTTTTGATTTAATATTAAGTATGAAATTGATAATAAATCAGAATATAAAATAAAGTCAAAATTAAATCTAAAATTAAGTACTTAATTAACTAAACTACCTATAAAATAAATATCAAGCAAAAAATTAATGAATCGTAAATTAAATTTGTAGCATCCATTTAAAGGGTTGTTCTACACGCCTACGCTAATAACATTTGTCCTAAGACTTTTGGTAAACAAAACCTTGTATCAGTAGGTAAATATAGTCTGGCTAGTAAATGTTGGCCCTGGAATTATTTGAAAACTTTTTACATAGCAACTTTATACGGGAGTTTTGGCGGGGACGCGGTGAGCCTTAGACAAAATTATAATAATTAGTTAATCATGAAGTATCAAAATATGTTATTCCAATTATTTCACTACTAGCTGCGCCCCACGGTTTCACCCGCGCAAGTCGCGATCCCGCGTTGTACGAACACCTTTTTACCGCAATGCAAAAATCCACACTTAAACGGACGACCAGGGAAGTACTGATGATGCCAGGCGCGGTAGCGTCTGGCTTCAACAGTACTGCGGTAGGTAGGTGAAGTAAGGTAAAGTTTGTATTTCATCAGTAAGTGACGATGACGATCAATAACGATGGATGACGATCAATGAAGATGGATGACGATGATGATGATGATGCCACTCTACATCACCTACCCTACCCCTGTGTCGATTTTTATTCATTGAATAGTTATCACCCGAGTGAGTCCCGATCCTGCAGGATTTTCGGGATCAAAAGTATCCTATGTTACTTTCCATCATTTAAACTATCCCTATGCAAATTTTCATCCAAATCGGTCGAGCCGTTTGACCGTGAAGAGAAAACAAACAAACAAACAGACTTTCGGATTTATAATATTAGTTGAATAATTTTGATGTTGCCATACGTAGATTTTTCAATTTGCCGCCCCTTCGAAGGACCAACAATCGGTAGCCAGACTATAGTCTGCGGGAGTCCTAAGTACCTCTGATCCCATTGAGACTACGAAAGCTTACCTAACTTATACCTAACTCCTTTTTATAGGATTACAATGATCCTTAAATTTTTGGCCAAACACTTTAGGTTTGTGAATAAAATATGTCTTAGACCTAAACTTTTGTTAAGACATAAACCTGAAAGGGTAAACCGCTTAAGAAAGGGTGGCGTTTACATGAGTAGGTTCATTATGTGAATCAAGTTTTGATAACTGTTTTTGTGAAACTACTTAAGCCCGGTTTCTGAATTCTGACATAAACTCTCACTACCTATTGATTCAATGAAGATATCCTTGTAGTAATATATACTCTAAGCTTGAGATAAACTCCAGTTATCTGTCTCCGTTTTTCTATGCATGTGACAAGCCGTCACTGTCACTCCGCTGTTCTAGTTATCGAACCCAATTATCGTAGAAATTAAGTAAAATAACACTTACAGAATACGAAATAACATACATCATTGCATTTCGCATGCTAAGTCCTTACCGAATCGGACCCTTGTTAAAAAAAATTGCTAGCCTGTATTCGCTAAACGTGACCGAACGGTGAGTCCTAGGACATATCCCTCACGATATTTGTCCTTCCCCGTACGACCGACGTTAATACAAACTACTTAATACATTTCGTTGGACCGCACCTATCTATCTATATACATACATACATGTTTCAGTTTCATAATAATTTCCCCTGTAACCTAGCAAACATGATTGATTGTCCGATATTAGAGAAAAAGGTTCGCCCTTGAATAATTTCTTCGGCTAAACGTTCAGTGCTTATAATTTATTGATATCCTAGTTTATTAAATAGTTCGGGTCTGGATCTGTTTTTACGTCAGTATGTGGTATGTAATAAATATTGATATTGAGGTATTATGTAAAAGTACAATAGATAGTTTTATTTATATTTTAGGGCTTTTTTACCTGTCATACCATCTACTATATCTTTGTCTCACTTATTAATTTTAATGTAAACTAATTTTAATTGTTGTTGGTTGTGCAAATAAAGTGTTAATCTATCTATCTATCTATCTACCTCTAGATTGAGACCAAAAATAAAGTGTAATAAACTATATTGTATGAATCTATTGACACCCCATTTATCAAAAACGGTTCAGTAGGTGGACGCTACGGTAGAACATTCAAACATAAAGCCATACATAGACTGCCAAAAACATTAATTACCCTTCCTTTTGGCTTTGCCGTAGTCGGGTAAAAAGATAATATAGTATTATATTGGTGCTACATCTCAGACCGAACCTATAGTCACTTACGAACTTATGAGACACAGTTAAAGTGCAAACGCTAAAACTGAAAACAAATAAAAACTGAATAGATCTCCTTTTTTGGAAGTCGGTTAAGAAATAGAAACAAAGTAATCAACGTAGAAAATGAACAACATTTAAAACCTATCACTTACCATCCGTTTAAGACATACCGTCACACAATTGCCCTTTCACACGGTGTGTGTTTCCAAATCATTCCACATATAATCTGACCAGCGAATGGCCCTGAAAAAAAAACGACAAATCAAAAATTACTACGTATGGCAAGATCAAAATAACGGTAAAATAAATGGAATAACCCATTTTGATACTTGTTAAATAACTAATTATTATACTTAAAGAAATGCATTCCAAAAATTTCGCACCCGACTCGATTGAACATGCATCCGTGGCCAATTGGAAGAGGCGTTGGGACGGATCCCCAGAGATGCAGGTTCAAGTCCTGTCGGGTGCGAAATTTTCGGAAAGCATTTCTTTAAGTATAGTCCAAGTGTAGGAAACACTTTAAAAATATATCAAAATAACTAATTACTATTTATAAGTATATTTATGTGGTCATTATTATAAAAATGCGGGTGCTCGTTTTTTTATTTAGGTATTTGTTTTTCAAGATCAAACGGCTTCACCAAATTTGACGAAATTACGCACGTAATAAAGTATCAATAACTATTGTCGAACTTACCTAAAAAATTCGTCATTTTGAAACGTCAGTTCACACGATGCGTTTTATTGCTGTTTCATAGGACTAGTGTCGGCCGTAGGCCGGTAACAATACCTCGGTAACCAGCAACGTTTAAAAGGCCCATTACTCAACCCACATCGTACTCACACAATAAAATACGCCTGTAGTTTAAGCGAACACTATGAAAAATGACAATACCGAACACAGAATTCCAAATAACAGAGTGGATCACTAGAACGTCAAGGCGGCTCAACTGCGGCCTTTCTGAGATAGGCCACCGACAAACCACCAGTCTAACTCGACCCCCTATTGTCTCTCAAACCTTCACAACGACACGAAACTTAGCTTCGCCCTAGGGTCCGTGTAAACTGGTGATTTTCGAACCTGACTCGGACGGTTGAGAAAAGCAATTGCCTGCCACTTTACTACGCGGTTGATTTATTTCCTCATTTAGATTTATATAGTGTGGTAGCTTTCTTGGTTCTCGTTTAAGGACTTATGGGGCGGGACTAGTACAACAAAAAATGGGTTACTATAGGCAAATAGAAGAATAAGTTACTTACATGAGAAATACAAAGCGATCGAATATAAACTGGAAATATAATTTACTAGATGTGTCCCGCGGTTTCAACGGCGTAAGTCGCAATCTCGTGAGAATATCGCTGGCAAATGTAAATCCTATGTTACTCCTTGACAAAGTAAATTGAAAAATCGGTCCAGTGTCTCTGTATGATATTATAGTATATATAATACTTTAATATCATAAAAAGACAATAAAAGACAAGACAAAAATACACTTTCACTTCACAACACGGGAAAGATTCTATCAGGCCCCTGAAATCTGCGTGCAAAAGTGCATTTTGGACGCTAGTGTGGAAAGAGTTTTCAAATATCGAACCTTTTTGTTCCATACTTTTCTGTAGAGAAAGTCTACTTTTATTTTTAATCTTATAAGTTCTCGTATCCGATTATGGCCCTTTGCAAAGTAGCCAGTGTCAAATATTATCTAATAATTATTCACAAGTTATATGAGTCATAAAAACAGTCAAATCGTAAGTAAATGGTAGCTATTTACAATGACGGTTCACGCGAGCTCTGGAAACAACGCTAAAGTTCATGTTTTGCGCTGGTTTTCACTTTTATTACACTTGTGCACCATCACGAAACTAAATTGATTAATATGCCTCTGAAATTAATCAATTTACACGTATTTAAAATAAGTTTACGAAAATGAAAATTTAGACTAGTTTTTTAACGCTTTCCCGCCTAAACTACATGGTCTACTTAAAATGAATTAAATACTTATTTCTTGCCAGTGTGCACTACCTCATTTCTTGGTCATTTCATTACAGGTAGCAGCACTGGACAGAATAAAATAGTTTAGCACCTAGCGTTTTCATCGCTGTACTGAGGCAAAAAATTGTGTGCTTCACTCGGCAGCAAAGTTATTTTGCATCGCGTACCACTGAAACCTTCGCATCACTCAGGATTCAATATTTAAATCACTCGCTTCGCTTGTGGTTCAATCCTGTTGAAAGTTTTCGCCTGTTTGTACAATCCAAATTTAGCTGATAAACTTGAGGATTCCTTAAACATCGAGTCGTTTTTAACCTCAATTAGGTTAAGTCACAAATTTGGCAAAAGAGACGCAGAGACATGTAATTATGTCATAGAAGTGTCTGCCGTCATAAGAAAAGCCCTAATATCAAATGACAGAGTTTTTATAAACTGGTCATCTTGCCCTGTTAGAGACTTTACCCTGGTGACTAGATGTTACAAGTGCCAGCAGTATGGTCACGCAGCCAAGTCATGCCGTGAGTTGACCTACACCTGTGGCCACTGTGGTAAAACAGGTCACACTGCAAAGGAATGTGAGGCGACAATAGAGACAAGATGCGCTACCTGCTCGCGCTTCAAAAAGCCAAATGATCATAGCACTGGAGCTATTGACTGTCCCGCGAAAATAATAGCTGAAAGAAGGTACATCAATTCAGTAGATTATGGTGGCACTTCAGTAAGCCGTTAAAAACTACCTATTGCACAATGTTGTAACTTTCTCTATAAGTATATTATACAAAAGTATGGATCAGCTAAATTGTAAAATATGTCAATATCATTATTATTTATATTATTGTTAAGTTTTCATAGTGTTAGTGTATTGGGTTTAGGTATTTAGAATTTAAGGTCAGTAGGTTTTTATGATCAATCATTGTATAGTAGTAGTTGATTACTAGTTTTATTTGCTATAATATTACTTTGTATATGTAAATTTTTGACAATATTTCCCTTTACTTAGACATATCTATAGTACCAATTTAATAAGTTTTAATTTGTTTCTAATTATAAGTGATAATTTTAGTTTCTACTGTTAGCCATTTTAGCCTGAGATACAGGATATTCCTAGTTCAGGCATATGTGTTACTTAGATTTAAATCGAAATTTAGACTTTAAGCAATTTGTACACAATTTTTTGGAAATAAATTATTTATTTATTTATTTATTTAATCCCAAGCCTTGCGTGACAAATAACTATTTAGCTACATAGGCTACTTTTATCCCAATATTCCCGCGAGAACGGGACTCACCTGGGTGAAACCTAAGGCGAAACTAGTACTCTATATGCTGCCTTTACTGTAATTATACTTTGGAGGTATGAGGTGGTGTATACCTCCAAAGGGTAGATCTTCCACCGGGCAGGAGGTTTTGCCCGGTAGGCCGCGGCCCGACGATGTCTCGTCGGTAGTTGTATATGAGCTTATCTCAGAAAGAAAGTTGATATCGCGATCCAGGATTTCATACTAGTAACGCCATCTAGTAGGTGCTGTGGGCGACCGCCACAATACTACATATATACAGGGTGAAACATTTTAATGGGCTTTCAGGGGGATATCCTAAACTACAAGAGAAAGCGAAAAATGCTGAAAGGAGTTGCGTCCCCGATTTTGACTAAATCTAAAATGGCATTATTCGATTTTTTTTAAAAAATATTACCCTCGCCAGAAATCGAACCTTGTCTTTTTGCAAAAAATCAAACATCCAAATTTTTGTACCGGCGATAATATCGCTGATACAAATCAAATCCTGAAAACAATCATTTTGTGTTACATTGAGAACAATATCTTTTTTTAATAAAAAAATTGAATTTGACCACTAAAAGTTAGTTTATGTCTAAATCGGAGACTCGACTTCTTTCAGCATTTTTCGCGCTCTTATAGTTTAGGATATCCCCCTGAAAGCCCATCGAAATGGTTCACCCTGTATACTGCCCTGTATATTATTATGCTGTAAATACTATAATATATATTTATATATTTTGACGATTGTAAATAAAAACATGATCACAAAAAAACCCCACAAGTTTCTTGTGGCTTCTTATCATAGGTTGGCGCGTTCCGAAGCCACACTAGAGTCATAGTTGTAAGAACACTCGACGTATTTAAAGAGATCGAATACATCCAATAAAATAAAAAAAAAATGATTCTTGATTCTTGATACATAAGTACACTGTACAGTTCGTCTCGATCTCAAACAAAAACCCACTGAAAAGAATATCTCCAACTGTATCCCAACATTAACCCACCAAGTGGCCCAGAATTCAGGGCCAAACATATAAACGAGTGAGCACCAACTGCCTCCAGGCACGCAACCTTAGACATTGAAGGGTTGACAAATTGGGCAGGTAGGTCGGTTTTTTCCAAAGACAATAAAACCAATTGACTGCCCATACTGCGAATTTATTTCTACAAAACACAACTCACCATTGCGGGTGGGGAGTTAGGTAACAATTAAAGTTTGTGATTTGCCATTGCGTTATCTATCTATCTATCTATGTTTAGGCCAATCCCAAAGTTCGGCCAATGCGTTACCTATCTATTATCTAGCTGGGAGGGTGCTATAGATGTGGGGCAAGACTATTCCACCTAATAATGTCCCGGGCACTTTAAATTAAACTTTGTGATTGACCATTGTGTTCTCTATTTATGTTTAGGCCAATCGTAAGGTTTGGCCTATGCGTTACCTATCTATTATCTAACTGGGAGGGTGCTAAAGATGCTAGACAAGGCTACTCCACTTAATAATGTGCCGGGCACTACAGCACCATAAATGTCGTGGATTCAAAGTTGCTTGGGCTCTATAAACCGGCTAAAAAGGCCGATTTCCGCATCCATAACACGTTGTCTAGTTCGTGTTTAGTTATAATAATTGTATTATATGTTAGTCTATATAAGGTATATATTTTTATGGATTAATTAGGTGTCTATCTGTATTACATTGTGTTGGTACCTGAGTTGCTGCGATACAAGCTTGTGTAGTGTTGTTAGTGTAGAATCGATGTCTGATATACCTTTGTAATTTGAGAAATGTCTACTAAGCCTCATAGACATATTTAATTTGAATTTTTTTTATTTTTTTATTTACCTATCTATACCTACCTAGATTCTTTGTGATTGGCCGATCGTGCACGAAAGTGCTACTTAAAAGACGTACTATATTCATGAGGGTGAATATTTATTAGCAGTCAACTAGTTTTATATTCATTAGGGCAGGTACGTCGGTTTTATCAGTGGAATGCAAGATATAAACTCTGTGGTTGATAGGTTTGAGAAAGGTTTTTGATGAAACTTGTTCAGTTTGGGGCTAAGATTGCTCTTCAGGGTTCGATAGAGATTAATGAAGGGCCGAATTCGTTTAATTTTAAACTTTCGATCTTTTGTTAGTTACTAGCTGCACGCCCCGGGTACGCTTAGATGTTTAATAAACCGACTTCAAATAAGGAGGAGGTGCTCAATTCGACCTGTATATTGTCTGTATGTTCGTTAATTTGTAGTTAGCTATACAAGGTGTACTGAAGATACCATTTTAAGCCGAAAGGGGGTTGTTCTAGATGTCTAGGCGAACAGCTTTTGTTCTACGACAAAATACTTTTCTAATGGAAATTCAAATAAGGCCTGCACTGGGCGTTCATAGAAATATTTTAATGGCCGACAACCGACATCGGTGGACTAATTGTTAAGTCGTTACTCCCCGATTAAGTAAAGATGAGTTGTTGGTTGTTAGATTTGATTATGAGTAGACGATTGTTGGTTTCACCGCGAATATTGACTGCAATTGACTTAGCCATTTCCATTCGCGACTTCCATCTATAAAACACGAGTTCTATCGCTAATGGTTCAGCCTTATAGCAAAATGATCATGTTTCACTAAACGTGTTTATTTACCACCCTATTCCCTACCTTATTTCATTGGATTTTAATGACTTTCTTCGAAGAATCAGAACGTATTCTAATTCTGTATCATATTGACTCAATGAACTACTTTCGACGACATTATTGACTGTAGTGGTAGTGGCTAAAAGTCTTTGCTTACTGAATTTCCAAAGTAATGGAGTGTGTTTGACAAAAAATTATGTAAAAATAATTAAAAAACGCGTACGGGGTTTTGAAAATTACGTAACATAACAAAGACAACGCGATTAAATTCAAAACATGAACGTAATTTTATACAAGTACTAGCTGCGCCCCGCGGTTTAACCCACGGAAGTGAAGAACACGTTGTCAGTTGTCTTAGGCGCGGGCGGCCGAGCGGTTCTCGAGCGGTTGCACTTATTCGTTCATTACTCGGGTTCTACTAATTGGATTTCGATGTAAAGTTCACGACGTTCCTCGAAAATAGAACTATCCAATATTAAAAAAAGATTTCAATTGGATTAGTAGTTGTTAATTGTATAAGGAACAGACAGAGAAACAGACAGGCATGAATTTTAAAACTTATATAATTTTGTTCTACTACTTATCCTAAGTCCTAAGTTCCAAGTATTGACTTTTTGTCCTCTCTTCCTTTATTATAAGTATAGATATAGATATGTATGCAGGTATACCAAGTATTATGTTATGACGACCTCTGTGGCGCGTCGGGCGAACGTTTGGCTGCAATACAGAAGGTTGCGGGTTCGATTCCCGATGGGTGCAAAAATTTATGTTTAAAATAAATATTTGTATCCGGTCTAGGCGTATTTTTATGTATAATATGTATGTATTTACAAAAGAAAAATAAATATAAGTAGTATATCCGTTGTCTAGTCACCGTAACACAAGCTTAGCAGCTTACCACGGGGCTAGATGGATGTGTGTTCGTTACAGGATTTATTTATTATTTATTGATTAGTATTGTCAAAACTATTTTCTAAATTTAAGTTTTATTCTAATTTTAGCGATTTATGGTGTTATGAATGTTTTTCTGACCATCGATGAAATAAAAAAAATATAGAAATGATTTAAAAAAAAAACAAAACGTAGGGCATAAACATAATATTATTATTTAGAGAGGGAACACATTACGTTTGAATATAGAACGAGTTAGTATTCTTTCCTCTTATCGCTTTTTGAAGTCGACACGAAACAAGTTAGAAAACTTTAAAAAAGTTTCATCACAAAGTACACGGAAATGTAAACCGTTATTTCCTTGAATTGTCTATCAATATAACTACCAGCTAGTGTAAACAATATTTCGCTTTGTATTCCAACTGTATGAACCTACTGGAGTGGGCCCTCTGTCATTCAATTTTCTATGTCACTGGACCGAAAATTTCTGTTTGTAACAGATGTACCGGGTTTAGACTATTTCTTACTGATATTTTGAAGATTTAAGACGGCGATAGATGATAATTATCAGTCCTTGTCCGATTGCATAGAAATGAGCGAGATGGAATTGCATGAAAAAATCTATAATTTCTCATAAAATTAATCATTAACACTGATTAAAGGAATATTTTTATTAAATACGATGAGGAGGCCCTAGGTATTGTATTTTCTAATATTATGGTGCCTATAAAAAAATATAGCGGTCAAGGATTTAGAAGAAAAAATGTTTTATTTTGTAAAACAGGGGTAATTTTGCCAGTATAATAGTGGCATTTAAAGTTATTTTTATTGTTTTTGAAATGAAGGGGACACTTGTTCTATCATGTACAATAACATAATATATTGTTTAAAGATGTATTTGCTACCGGTTATGAAGAAAAATATTCAATTGGAAGGGATTTCAGCTCGATTCACATTAGTCTAAGATTTGCTGGACTGTTTGTTTGTAACAAATAGGTTGCAAAACTACTGGCACGAGATTGCGACTTACGCTTGCGAAACCGTGGGACGCAGCTAGTTTCTTAGAAATGTAAGTAGGTACCTCTATACTGGGTTATGGGTTTCCAATCCAAAACCGTTCAGGGTGTGATTCTCCATATCAAAACGAATAACTTTTATTCTACGACTTTTAGAAATTCGAAGTAGTTTTCGAAAAATTTAAGTGTAAAGTTTATTTGAAAATCAGCTGTGGCATAGAGTTAGAGGTCCTTAAGTTGACCTTAAGTTGTCCTTTCTTTTAGTTTGGATAAAAACTTTAATTGAATTTATTTTCAAAAACAGTTGTTTTCTAGTGAAACATAACCTCAAAATTTTCAAATAAAAAACGATATTCCAAATATCGTAGAACTAAATGGGGTATTGATCCAGGGACGCGAGTTCAAATCTCGCCGCAAGTGAAATTTTGAAGATGAATTTTTCCTTTAAAATATTTCTAGTAATTTGAAATATTTTAATATTGCCTTCAGCAATAAAAACAAATTACGAAATAAATATATTATTTTTGTTACCAAAAAATTAAATACTTATCTCTGAAACGAAATATGGTTTTTATGTACAACCACGTAACATACACAAGGACTTTCCTGAATAGACCTCAAGAAACCCCTTTAGGGTCACCATTGTCAAGTCTGTATTGTATGTAATTCAAGATCATTAGAACCACAGATTTTGAATGGATATACTCCAATTGTTGAAAAGCAAAAGCATATCTAAGGGTCATTTTATAATATACTATACTATAGCGCAGAGTCGAAGCGTCAAATTCTAAAGTGAAGCTGATTTTTAAAAATGCTTTGCAAAAATTTGTAAAATATCTCTTCAAAAATCATTGTTAGAAGTGTATGAAACACTTTAAAATACCCGCAGTGTAGGGCTTCGTAGTTACCAAAAATATTAGAGACTAGCTACGACCTCTGCGTGGCGCGTCGGGCGAACGCTTGGCTGCAATGCAGAAGGTTGCGGGTTCGATTCGATAAAATATTTATGTTTAAAAATTAAAAATAATCATTTGTATCTTGTCTGGATGTATTTCTATGTATGATATGTATGTATTTACAAAAGAAAAGTAAATATAAGTAGTATATCCGTTGTCCATATAGTCACCTTAACACAAGCTTAGCAGCTTACCATGGGGCTAGATGGCGCTGTGTGTTGGTCTCAAAAATTTATTTATTTATATATTTATTGACGACCTCTGTGGCGCGTCGGGCGAACGCTTGGCTGCAATACAGAAGGTTGCGGGTTCGATTCCGGCTGGGTGCAAATATTTATACTTAAAATAAAAACTTGTATCTGGTCTGGGCGTATTTATATGTATAATATGTATGTATTTACAAAAGAAAAATAAATATAAGTAGTATATCCGTTGTCTAGTCACCGTAACACAAGCTTAGCAGCTTACCACGGGGCTAGATGGCGCTGTGTGTTCGACACAGGATTTATTATTATTATTTATTTATTATTAAGCACCACCAAGAGGTACCGTGTTTGTCAGTCACAGTTACTTTTAAAGAAACAATCACACTTCGCCACTGCAGTGGACTTAAATAATATCCAGTACGTATTATACGGGACTTCATTAAAATTTTACAACTTCACCTGGTTTTTTATTATTGTGACGTCATAAATTTCACCTTCTTACGGGCGCTTTGTGAGGTTTATAACTTGAGATTAATACATTGTAATATTTCTTTCGTTTATTGCTCAGGACAATCCGCCCCACCATGATGTCTTATAAATCGACGCGAAAAAAAATTACATCAAATAATAAAAAATAAAAAACTAACTTCAAAAAAAAAATTGTAGCGACAAAAGGGACGACAAACGATCATGGTAGCGCGGATTTCCTTTGGTCCGTTTTTGTTACTTTTTTTTGTAACTGGCTATGAAAGTAGATTATTTCATCACTGATTCGTAACTAGTCATTAAAATGGAATATTTAATCCATGTTCATAACTGTGTTTTGGAAACCTGTAATAACACATAGGTTACTTTATTTATTTATTATTTATTTATTATCCCGATAATCTTGCGGGAACGGGACTTACGCGGGTGAAACCGCAGGGCGCAGCTGTAGTTCCTAACATTTGATCTCAAATATCTCCTCATTGGTTAGGAATTCCAGTTTCAAATTTATACACCTATTTACTCACTAGCTGCGCCCCGCGGTTTCACCCGCAGAACTGAAAACGTGTTATCCCGGGCGCGGGCGACCGAGCGTTCTCGAGCGGTTGCACTTTTTCCTTCATTACTCGGTTTTTACTAATTGGATTTCGATGCAAAGTATACCACGAGCTTCCTCGAAAATAGAACTATCCAATATTGAAAACCAGATTTCAATCGGATTAGTATTTTTAATTGTATAAGGAACCGACAGATAAACAGACACACATGAATTTTAAAAATTATATGTATTTGTTCTACTACTTTTCCTAAGTCCTCTAGACAACTTTTTTTTGAATTTACTTCCAAGCACAGAATTTTTGTCCTCTCTTCCCTTATTAAAAGTAGTATAAGTATAGATATAGAATAGATTTATTCTGCTTCATTTCGTAGAGTTCAAGTTCGTAGCAATCGTAGCGCATAATTGTCTTTATCCATAACCCGTAGCGGATAGAATGTAAAAATCTGATACCATTTTCGTAGTCTGCAAAATGGTTAACTGCAATCATTCTATTTTAAACCCTGTGCCCTTGAAATAAAGTGGGTTTTTGTTACACCATGCACACTATTCACCGCATGCTATTTTCACATTATATGCAATTACATCAGAGGGTGTAGAAAAATTGCTGTTTTGAGAATAACTGTTATGTATATATATAGGGTGTTTGTTTTGTCCTTTTTAGAGGAGAAGTACCTTGATTTCATAATAATTGAAATAAATCCAGATATACAGTAAGTAGGTAGGTTCTGCTTGTTTAAAACACTTTTAATTTTTTTTGTGCAATTTGATGCTTTGATGCATGTTTTCGCGATATGTGTTCGCGATTTTTTCGTGAAAGTGGTCTGGGGGACTTAGGAATAGTAGTAGAACAAAATTATATAATATTTAAAATTCATGTCTGTCTGACTGTTTGTCTGTTTCTCTGTCTGTTCCTTATACAATTAAAAAGTACCAATCCGATTGAAATCTGGTTTTTAATATTGGATAGTTCTATTTTCGAGGAACGTCGTGGTATACTTTGCATCGAAATCCAATAAGTAGAACCCGAGTAATGAACGAAAAAGTGCAACCGCTCGAGAACCGCTCGGCCGCCCGCGCCCGTGATAACTGACAACGCGTTTTTCACTTCCGCAGGTGAATCCGCGAGCCAGCTAGTTAGTAATATAACTTCTTTGCTTCTTACACACAGCCTGTATATACATATAAGTCCATACATACGTAGACTCCATGGCGCCCTCGAAGGTTATCGATCATTATAATTACTTGTCCTCGACGTTTTCTGTTGTTTGTGACCCGAACAGACGGTTCGGTTCTACGAATTGAAGTCTACGTATAAATAGTTAAATAGTTGAACCTATTTATGTAAGTTTATTTTATTTAACCTTGAATTTAAAAGTAACTACTATAAATAACTACGAATTTAAACTGGGTATTTAAATACACAATGTTTTTAAGGAAAAATATGATCATAACTTTTTAGAATGTTAAAATAGACGAATTTCATCTCAGTCAACCTTGAAAAAGCTAATTGTAAAGTTGGCGAAAGCTCGAATTGTTGGCGAAAGCTCGGTCGTTGATAATATTGACGTTATTGAATAAAACGCCAGCTAAGCCCTATAAAAATTGTGTTTATAAAAATATTATTTTATAAAAATTTGTTCGCGTATATAAAATATGTTTAACAATTTGACTACTTTTTATCCCGATATTTCCGCGGGAATGGAACCCTCGTGGGTAAAACCGCGAGGCACAGCTAGTTCTTCATAAAAACTCGGGTGAAACCGCAGGCGTAGCTATTATAAAATACTTATTTGAATTCTCAGCGCATCCGGTATCCATTTACTTTAACCGAATTTCAGGTTGAGTTCTAGGTACCTACTTATTCTCCTGAAAGTTTCGTTACGACGGAATCGTTTGGACTGAAACTGTAGAGATAAAATATTTATAGCTCTGCTATTAAATAGACAGTCAAAGAAATTAAAAAATAAAGGTTATTCGGACAAGCATACAACTACACTATGAAGGTTCATAAAAAAACAACTTATTATAAGAAAAATAAACAAATGCTTAGAAAAAAACAAACAAAAAAATATAAAGAAAAGAAGTTGTTTGCTGCCCAAATAGGCACAGCGTAATCTCAGCATAAACCAACTGCTAGTATACGAAAAAGTACACTGCGGCAGCGCTGGTCTTTTAACAGTGCCCTCCCTGCTTCTCGACTCAGCCCTCCTAATATAATAAATAAATAATTATAAATAATTAAATATTGCACGACACGTAGCGCAATCTAGCCCCAAACTAAGCACTAGGCTTGTACTTTTTGTTGTAAGACATGCAAGTGATACATAGAAACATATAATAGACACAACACACAACTAAAAATATATTTTTTTACAATAGATAGGTATTTAGAGAAGTTCGGTCCAAAACCGATGTCGGAAATTATATCTTTATCTCATTGCATTTAATGTTGTACAAGAATCTAAAAGAAATAAACTATTTTGACTTTTTGACTTTTTTAATGTGTTAAGTTATGACTGACGACTTACCTACTGAGCCGACGTCAAACAATTTGCAGTTTTACCGGACCTCGACGCAACGGGATGCAACGGGAAACAGCGCTCAGATGAGCATGTACTATCTATGTTGTAAATAAAACTTTTTTACTTCTATGCCTGAAACCGAATCTTTTCAGAATAGAGCGAAATTTGCAGCATTCATTTTGAAATTCCTGTAAAATTTTAGAGTCAAAACACTAGATAAGAATTATTGTGGAATATAAAAGTTACTTGATCAAGCTGATACTCTATGGTTGTAGGTATGTCTGTGACTTTGTTACTCAATCACTCAAAAACTACTGAACCGATTGCGGTGAAATTGGAAATAGAATATAGGTAGGAAAACACGTTATAAGCTACTAGCCCTCGATAAAAATGTTTTTTTTTGTATTTTTTCGTCTGTATTCAGAGAATATTGTACTTTTATTTATAAAAAAAGTTAAAATCGTAGGTATTAACATTTATAAAGAATGTGTTTGGTTTACAATTCTAAAATATAAAATATGTTTTAACAAATTTATAATATAATAATTATACAGGGTTATGGGTTTCGAATCCATTACCGTTCAGGGGGTGATAACTTTTGGTCTACGATTTTATGGAAATTAGTTTTTTTTTTAATTTTGAGATTGTAGTTCACTGAAAAAACACTGTGTTTGAAAGTTAATTCAATTAAAGTTTTTATCGTAGAAGAATAAAATAAAAGAAAGGTCAACTTTAGGTCAATGACCTCTAACTCTAAGAGCTGATTTTCAAGTAAAATTTACACTTAAAATTTTTGAAAACTACTTCGATAAAAAGTCGTAGAACAAAAGTTATTCGTTTTGATGTGGAGAATCACACCCTGAACGGTATTGGCTTTGAAACCCATAACCCTGTATCTATACTCTATACGTACCTACATAGTACTTACGTAGATATTTATGCTATGGTTAGGAAGTAGACACAAAATGGATTTAAGCTAGTCTTTTGTATAAAAGTGTTCGGTCATTCGTCCAGCATTCAGTGTGTCCGAACCGCGCCGTGTGACCGTAACGTGACAAAAGTGACACACGATGGAATGACGTGTTGGGCGTGTCACTAGCTTAATGTCTTTATTGGGGTAAAGGGTGAGTTACGAGCGATTTGAACATTGCTTACTAACATTTTACTATTTTTAAAAACTTACACGAGATCCTTCCAAATTCAAATTCAAAATATCTTTCTTTTGAATATCCTATTCCTACTAATATTATAAAGCTGTAAGTTTGTGAGTATGTGTATGTGTGTTTGTTACTCAATCACGTAAACACCGCTGAACCGATTGCGATGAAACTTGGAATATAGGTAGCTGGAGACCTGGAATAACACATAGGCTACTTTTTATCCCGATAACCCCGCAAGAACGGGACTTACGAGGGGGAAACCGCGTGGCGCAGCTAGTTATTACATATTTTTTAGAAACGTCAAGTAAACTAGTCCATCATTATTATTAGATCTACAGGTCTAAATCGTAGCTGTGGCTGCGAGAAAAGTCGTCTACCTGCGACCACGACCGGTGTAACCCGTTTGCCGAAACTTCGGGGTGGCTGCCCTGGCCTTAGTGGTACCACACGATCAACTATTGTGACCCATATTATCTATCCAGTGGATGTCTGACAACAGTAGAAATTGACAGGCACTATGCAGTACATTGCTGCTTTGACGTAAAGTGGTTATTACCGGTGATCACCTCAAAGCAGTAATGTACTACATAATGCCTGTAATTTTCACTGTTGTCAGACGTTAACAGTTAGATACTATGGGTACAGGTCGATCAATGATGATTATGTAGACAATTCAGTGGCATATTCCCCGGGATGTCCTAATTTAAATTATTAAACTATGATAAAAATAACACTGTCATGCTTTGTCCTGACTTAAGGCGGCGATAGATGATAATCAACGGTCCTTGTCCGATTGCATATAAATTAGACATGGGGCGGGTACCCGGTTTGGATCCGGTACCCGGCGGATCCGGCACTTTTTTTAGGATCCGGCCAGGTACCGGGTAATGGTGCCGGGTATCCGGCTCTGCCGGGTAATTTGATAGACCAAAAATAATGTAACATATTACACTTTTTAAATTATTTATTATGCTGAACACAAACGGTAATCATTATAATTATGTTTTGCTCACTAATTTATCAGAGAGAACTAAAAAAACTAAATATATGTATATTTTATTTTAATATTGGTAATTTATGATGGGTAAGTTGTGATGTAAAAATTATGAAGTAAAAAATGGGTAAAAACGCCAATTTTTCTGCGCGGTTAGCATTTAGGCGACTGCGTTTCTTGTCATAAATTAGCCCTGCTTCTGAGAACAGGCGTTCGCTGTATACAGAATTAGATGGTGTGCATAGATATTTTGCCGATACTTTTAGCACCCCGCGGGAACATGCGCTAGCCAGCCGGTACGCGGCGATTCGAGCTATCAAAGACGCCAGCGCCAGGGAGACACACGCGTCACGACGCGTTACCGTTGCCGGGTACCCGCCGGGTACCCACGAGTACCCGGCGCAGAAGGTGTCGGGTACCCGTTCAGCGAGTACCCGGCAAAACCACTACCCGCCCCATGTCTAATATAAATGAGCGAGATGGAATTGCGTGAAAAAATCTACAATTTCTCGTAAAATCAATAATTAACGAAGATTAAAATATTTTTTTATAAAATACTATGAAGGGGTTCTAGGTATTGTATTTTCTAATATTATGATGCCTATAAGAAAATATAGCGGTTAATTATTTAGAAGAAAAATTGATTTATTTAGTAAAACAGGGGTAACTTTGCCCGTATAATAGTGGTATTTAAAGTTATTTTTATTGTTTTTGAAATGAAGGGGACACTTCTTGTATCATGTACAATAACATTAAACATTGTTCAAAGATCTATTTGATACCGGTTATGAATAAAACTATTCAATCGGAAGGGATTTCACATGAGTCGCGTCCTTAAGATAAGATAATTTATTGAAAAATATATTATAAAAAAAAATAAAAGAAACATTAACCTTACTGATTTTTCAATCATTATTGATAGAATACGAAATACGGAAATCCGTAGAAGAACCAAACTCACCGACATAGCTCTCAAAATTTGTAGACTTAAGTGGCAATGGGCTGGCCATATAGCTCGAAGGACAGATACCCGATGGGGAGTAAAAGTCCTCGAGTGGCGACCACGATGTAATGCGAAACGGAGTGTTGGAAGACCACCTACTCGGTGGAGCGACTACATTGTGGCGGTCGTGGGGAGTCGTTGGATGGAGGTGGCTCGCGATCGCTGTTTGTGGCGTCATATGGGGGAGGCCTATGTTCAGCAGTGGACGGATAAGGGCTAAAATGGTGCTGATGTAAAAAGCGTTTACTTGCCAACAAACTGCTCGTCAGTTTGGGGGGATTATAGTTTAAGTTTAAATGTGTATTCAATTCTGATTAAAATAAATTAAAAAAAAAAAAAAATGTAATTTTGGGATTTGGACATTCTGGGATATGGACATTCTGAGATATGGACAATTTACACTCGCTGGAAATTTTGGGATTTGGACATTATGAACCACGGGGCGGGGTTGAGATTTACGCGGATGGAACTCCAGGACGTAGATAGTAACTCAATGAAAACGCACCAAAAGAATCAATATTGCTATATCCCATGACTTGACCCCGAAAGCCTACTCGGTCGTTTGTCTCGAGCTATCAAATTAGCCAGCAGATTGCCCCTTTGCCCCGCTAACTGAACTTAATGTGTTGTGGACGAGACCGTGTTTAATGTAGACGAACTATTATATAGTACTTTGTAGTTTGTTTCAATCTGTTATTAGTTCTTTCAGGCTACGACAGACCTTTAGCTTTTAACTGCGCAGTTCTAACTGTACAGTTTTATCAAAGAAGAAATCTTCTGTTATGTGATATGAATTTAAATGTTGGTACAGTGGTGTTGCAACAATGCTGGTAATAAATAAAACGCGAGTTAAACTCTGAAAGTTTGTGTTTTAATACAATGCAAAATTGCGAAAATAGTAGTTTATGTACCTACCTCGCAGACTAAAGCCCCGTCTTATACAAGGTGTAACGGGTAAGCCCTTTTAATTCGAAAGGGGGTTGCTCTAGACGTCTAGATGAACAACTTTTGTTTTACGACTTTTGGGAATTCGAAGTACTTTTCGAAAATTTTAACTGTAAGGTTTACTTGAAAATCAGCTGTTTCTGAGAGTTCGAGGTCATTGACCTTATGTTGTCCTTTCATTTAGTTTGGTCTACTACAATCAAAACTTCAATTGCCTTTATTTTCAAAAGCAGCTGTTTTTTCAGTGAAACATAACCTTATTTTTTTTTTTTAAAAAGTTTGAATTTTCAAAAGTCGTAGAACAAAAGGTGTTCGCCTAGATTAAAAGGGCTTGCCCGTTACATATTGTATAGCGGGCGTCATATTAATTCCAAAGCGTACGAAGGACTCAAACAGTTAAAAACTTAACTGCTGAGCGAAGCGAAGGAGTTTTGTACCTTAGGTCCTAAGTGAAGCGTGGGATTCATGCGGACAAGATAAAGACAGGCTTTATTACCGATGGCCAGTTCAAATGGACGTATGCTACCAGCAGAACCTTAGTTCCAAATTTTTATAACATACGGCCCTGACTAAAATGCACCTAGAGAATAAAGACACGTTTTGCGTTGACCCTTTTGGTCGAATAAAGTAACTTTGTAGAGCAGTAGATGTGTAAACCAGTTTTATAAGATAAACTTTATAGTTAAAAATTGCTTTGTTAAATCTACTGGCCTTTTTTAGGAGCCGATGTAGGTAGGTAGGTCCTGCTTTCTGGAATTCTTACAGGTTCGGCACTTACGCTAGTTAAACCGCGGGACAAACTACGAAATTGAAATTCATCCCCACAGTTTCTTCATTTTATATAAATATTTCAAAAATGAATTTTATTTTTTTTACCAAAAAACCGGTTGCAAAATTTCGTTGAAAAATTTTGACGAACAGAATTGAAAGTCTCACCAAAGCTTATCTACATTATGAACCAGTTAACAAGCAAATACACACTCTATTCAAAAGAATCTAGAGTTTAAAATACCGCTGTGAAACGGCTATGACTAATTCAGTTAGAGCTTGAGTTTTAAGAGTTTTTATTGAAAATATTTTGTTGTTTATAATATTGTCTGTTTTCCTACATAGGTTTTTGAGTAAAAACGCCCACGGTTGTTATAATCTGTTGATCAAATGGTGTTGATCAAGTGAATTTTGACCTAATGAATATTAATAACTTTTGGCGGGAAAGCATTGAGGATGTGTTGCTAAATTTTCATATTTGTAAAACCTAGTTCAAAAGCGTGTTATTTTTTAATTTCGGGGGCATATTAATCAATTTAGTTTCGTGATGGTGTACAAGTTCAAATGAAAGTGAAAATCGGTGCAAAACATGGACTTTAGCGTTGTCTCCAAAGCTCCGTGAACAAACATTGTAAAAACTGGCCCCCTTTTTACAATGATTCCCTCGACTTGACTTTAACTATGACGACTTGACTGTTTCGATGCAAATAACTTGCAAATATAAATAATACTTGACACTGGCAAATGTCCGAATGGAAAAGCCATTTAAAGAAGAAGAAGAAGTAGGAAAAGAAGAATATTAATGATAATGATCTTACGTATGTATCCCCTTTGTTATTGGTTAAATCATTTGGTTGTTAATTTGTTTGTTGAGAAGGGGCATTTGGGTCGCAGTTTTGAAGGAGACCATTTGTTCCCTAACTTAAACGCGTGATATGGAGTGTGTGGGATTAAAGTAAGCAATACTTTTATAAAAGCAAACAAATGTCGCTACAGCCCTTTTTTGAATAGTTTGTACCGCTATTTAGCAGCAATTAATAATTGGCCGTCCTCAGGCACGTTGGAGCGTCGATTTGCGCAAGACGTTTGGCACAAACTAAATGCGAGAAGCCGAAAATAGATCTAGGTGACGTGCAATTGGAGAAGCCTAAATCCAGCAGTGGACTGCAACAGGCTGATGATGATGATAATTGATGAATAATTGTCCTGTTTAAGACCCTGTGATGCAATTAGTGAAAAACTGTACAACTGTACTGAGAATATTGAAAAACAATATTCTCATCAGAGATAGTATGAACTCTTATAGGTACATCTTACTTATTATTATAAAGTCATAAACTTTGCATGTATGTATGTCTGTGACTTTGTTATTCAATCACGCAAAAACTTCCAAACCGAATGCAATGAAACTAAGTCTGCAGACAGCTGGAGACCTAAAACAACACATATGCTACTTTTTATCCCGATATTACCGCGGGAACAGGATTTACGCGGGTGAAATCACGGCGCACAGCTAGTACATACATATAAATAAAAGATATTATCTGAAATGTAAACAAAGCCACTTAAAAAAACTTCACTTAACGTTTCGTTTCAGTTTACCTGAAACATGTTTATAAAATTAATTTGTCCATCTGTATACACGTGTCTGAAAGTTACGTAATATAAAGACCGCAGATTCTCCGACTTTTCGTTCTGCCAATTCGCCATCCGTCAACTAAATAAACTCCTCCTTTTTTGAAAGTGGGTTAAAGTTGCCTAACTTTGTAACACCCCACTTTTTGCCAAGTAACATGATGTTGGTATAATTTTTTTTATTTTAACGCATCCAATGATCCTTTAAAAAACAAACTATTTATTTCGATGTGAGTTGAGACAAATAAAGCATCGTGTGAACGAACGATACTTTTTATATAGGGTTTATATTCAAAAGGATATATCCTATCTTATTTTACTAATATTTTATACGCGAAAGTTTGTATGAATGTAAATATGTATATGAGTTTGTTACTCTTTCACGTAAAAACTACTGAATCGATTACGATGAAACCTGGAGTATAGGTAGCTGGAGACCTGGAATAACACATAGGCTACTTTTGATCCCGATATTCCCGCGGGAACGGGACTTAGGCGGGCAAAACCGCAGGGCGCAGCTAGTTAGATTATAAACCAAAAGGACTTAGAGCAATGACATCGTGTAAATGGTCTATTATAGATTGCTCATTTTATTAGATTGTTAGATTTGCATTTACTGTAAATTGGGGATACTTTGCGACATGATTTTTAGAAATACTTTTTCGTTCATTACACGGGTTCTTCTAATTGGATTTTGATGTAAAGTATACCACGAACCACGAGGTTCCTCGAAAATAGAACTATCCAATATTAAAAACCAGATTTCAATCGGATAAGTAGTTTAAATTGTATATAAACACAAAGACAGACAGGTAGACATGAATTTTAATAATTATAAAATTTTGTTCTACTACTTTTCTTAAGTCCCCTAGGCAACATGTTTTAAATTTACTTCCAAGTACAGACTTTTTGTCTCCTCTTCCTTTATTATAAGTAAATAAATAAATATAAATCCTGTGACCAACACACAGCGCCATCTAGCCCCGTGGTAAGCTGCTAAAGCTTGTGTTACGGTGACTAGACACCGTATATACTATTTATATTTATTTTTCTTTTGTAAATACATACATATTATACATAGAAATACACCCAGACCAAATAAAATTATTTATTTTAAGCATAAATATTTGCACCCAGCGGGAATCGAACCCGCAACCTTCTGCATTGCAGCCAAGCGTTCGCCCGACGCGCCACAGAGGTCGTCTATGTAGTATAGATTATAAGTATAGAAAATAACCTTCCGTTCAGTCTTTAGTCTAGATTCTCCCTAACGACAAAGGTCTGTATTTTATAACCCGTATACGACACCGCATTTTACTGCGACATAAATTTTGTAAAGTTTGACAAGTATAGATCGGTAGGTATGTGGGTTCCTATATATATATTTATTACCTTGAAGTTACTTACTACAGGGAATTGGTATATAGGTAACTATATACTACATATATATATATAGGTTTCACCCGCGTAATCCCGTTCCCGCGGAAATATTGAGATGAAAAGTAGCCTATGTGTTATTTCAGATTTTCAGCTACCTACATTCCAAGTTTCATCGCAATCGGTTCTGTAGTTTCTGCGTGATTAAGTAATAAAACCCGTTAAATCAATATTTACGTGAAACACAATTGAAACACAAGCATAATGAAACACAATTGTTTTATTATGCAAAATTGCGAAAATCTAAAACTAAAGGCATTAATTTAATTTTATGAAAACGGAGTAATTGAAACTAGCAGTCTGCAATGTTTGCCGGTAGATGGCACTGCATGTCTTAAACGTCAAACAATAAGAAATGCAATCCTTAATTTCGACTCGATTGAATGCATCCGTGGCCAAATTGGGAAAGGCGTCGGGACGGATCCCCAGAGATGCAGGTTCAAGACCTGCCGAGTGCCGAAATTTTTGGAAAGCATTTCTTTAATTATAATCATCCAAGTATAGGAAACACTTTAAAATATATCAAAAACAACTAAAGACAAAACTAAGATTTTTTTATTTAATTGGAAGAAAGTGTGGTCAAAATTCCTGTTTGACTCAGCTAGCTAAGCGTCTTTTAATTATTATTACTATAAATACCAATCTAGATCGCTTTTGTAGATTTGAAATTTTACATTTAAATTACCTTGCCATAAAGTTAAACTAACTTAGTTTAGTTGACGCTAAACGCTAACTAAACTTTGACGCCGTATATACAATATTTCAAACATTGATTTCATACTAGTACTCAACGATTTCAAAAGTACAAAAATATTACTACAAAGAAAAAAAATCACCTAAATATAATTACTTAAGCTATCTACACCTGAAATCTTACCAAAAGCCGTCCAGCATATTATGAGTGGCGTGTTTTTTTATCGCGTGCGTCCACTGAACTAATTATATGTTTTGGTTTTGTAAAGAAAAGTTGCGTGACAACCCTCTTATCGCTAAAGAAATATGATTTTACTTGGTTCATAGGAATTATTGACATGACTTATTTATTTATATATTTCTTGTGCTTACGTTGAGGTAAAAGTTTTAAAGTAAGAGATTGTTTTGTTCACACATTCGAGGCTTGGGGTTTGTGTTGTACTAGCAGAGTCGCGTGGTTTTACCCTCGTAATGATGATGGCTTTTTAAAGCCGAAACGTCGATTGCACGGCTAATGATGGTGTCACTAATATTAACATAATGCCTAATTTTAACATAATATCTGTTTACTAAAATTACTTATTAACAGGGTATTTACCATGTTTAATAATTCATTAGCGGAGCTCGATATTTCGCTGGTAATTTCAACCAGCTTGTTCACGAGATTGGAGATTGCGGATAGGTGATGAGAGTTAGTTCTCTAACTGTCCATATCGGACTACCTGCTGGTAAATACCCCGTTAATAAGTAATTTTAGTAGTGAAAATAACCTTGTTAGTTTAAAATCTTAATCTAATGTTCTGCCGCATGCAAGGGAGGAGGGAGGTGTGATACTAGTCAGGTGTCGAGACTAAAAACTGAATATTAATTTTAATTAATATAGTTGACATGGAGTTCCGAAAAGTAACGCCTAATTCAATCAATAACCCTCGTAATTCTGCGCGTGTTTTTCCAAAAATCGTTTCTTAATGTTTACCCACACGCCTAAAGACACTCTCATTTCATTTCAGTTTCTTAGTTATGGCTTTCTGTCAGCAATATAGGACAATTTAGCCAGTTTCTCGTACTAATAGTGAACTACCACTATTATACTGTAATCGTTTGAAATAATTTTCAAAGCGTGAAGGATGCAGAAAAAATGACGACGATTTTTCTCCAACCCCATGGAACATTTGTTTGTAACGTGTTAATTTCGTGTTTGGCACTGTTATTTTTATTTTCACTTCACTCGTTAAACTTCGCGTAACTAATTTGATAACATGCATTTTTTATTGTATGAAATTAAACAATTTACACGCAATAAAACTAGGTTTTGTAAAAATAAAAATTCAGGACGAGACGTTCCACTAACGCGTCAAAAACAAAAGTCCGACACTCTCCAAAATGCACGTCCCGCTAAAAGCACAGCGGTTGGGCTCTGCTTTGATATATGGTTTAGTTCAGTAATTGTCATTCAGTCAGTCAATCAATGAGTACTTTGAAACTTTATATGTATACTCGTAGAAGATTTTACGACTTTTTGTTTCTATCTGTCAGCTTTGGAAGTTCTTGTCACGGAAAAAGACAGCATGTTCTCACTATCTCGAACTTCTCGACGTTTAAGTAAATAAGTACTTATAAAAACAAAAAAATGCACAGTAAAAAAAAGAAAGAGATGCTTTGCACAGTAAAAACTCAAAAGTTTCGAGTTTTAATAGTAAGATATTGATACTTACGTCGGGGCAGCCGCGAGAAACTGCCAGTATTAAAGAAAATTAAACACACCGTGTGTCCAAACCAACAAACAGTCAGTGAGGTGAACAAACCCATGTGTGAAGGTAGTTTTTCGGGTCGCTACGGAATACACAGCCCTTGGGAAATTTGGTGGTTGGTCTAATAGATTGGGTGGGGTGCAAAATAGAAGAGGAACCGGATTGTAGATTTTAAACGACTTAAAAAGAGAAGAAGGTGTCCTGTCTTCTCCTATATATTACGCTGTGTGTCCTGCAATATTAACTATGGCCAAAATATAACGGGTTTAATTTTGAAATAAGGAATTTTACCTCTATGATTTTATGTCCAAATAATCTTACTAATATTATAAACGAGAAAGTTTGTATGTGTGTATGTATGTATATATTATGTGATTATCATAAAAAATATGAACTTATTTTAAATACATGTCCCCGGCGGGAATCGAATCCGCTACCTTCTGAATTGCAATTTGCAATTTGAGCATTTGCCCGTTGCGCCCCAGAGACCGTTTAAATGTCAAGGATCATTTGATATAATAGGATAGGATGTTTCTAATGGGAAATTCATTGACTAGCTGCGCCCCGCAGTATTACCCGCGTAGATCACGATCCCGCGCGAATATCAGGATAAAATAGTAGTCTATGTGTTATTCCAGGTATCCACAAATATTCCAAGTTGCATCGCAATCGGTTCAGTAGTTTTTACGTGAAAGAGTAACAAAGTCACATACATATATACAAACTTTCGCGTTGATAATATTAGTAAGATATTAATGGTGGTAGTTTTACCTCATCCGCTTTATTTTACTTACGTAAAATCTCTTAAATTTCGTAACTTAAACCGTTGACATACAAGCTATATGGCGTAAACAGATAATGAAGCCAGAAATCTTGGTCGAGCCTTCTTTCATATGATACTTTATGATGGTTTTCATTTCATTAAAGATCCTCGCTACGATCAAGCCTCAAGCTTCAAGTATAAATAAAATATGGTCAAAACGCTTGAAACGATTGCTGTAACCAGCTGCTTGACCCAAAAAAATCATAGATATATAGATTAACGCCATATTTATTTATAAAAACTATAACAAAGAGTTTTTATTATTATTTCTTATCGGTTGTCAACCGATTATGGCCATTTGGAAAGTAGCCAGTGTCAAGTATTATTAATGTTTGCAAGTTACTTGCAATTTGCATCGAAACAGACAAGTTGTCGTAGTATACTCGTAAGTCAAGTCAATGAAGTCATTGTAAATGGTGGCTCTTTACAATGACGGTTCACGCGAGGTTTGGAAATTATGCTAAAGTCCATGTTTTGCACCGATGTTCACTTTCATTACACTTGTACACCTTCACGAAACTAAATTGATTAATATGCCCCCGAAATTTAAGCAATTTACACGCATTTGAACTGGGTTTCACAAAAATGAAAATTTAATAACACATCTCCTCAACGCGTTACCGCCAAAACTCCGCAAAGAGTGGTGTGAACGTTAAATCGGTGATTATCCCCGTGTTCACCTTAAACGCAACCAACGACAACCATTTTAAGGAAAACTACAGGTGAAATTGCTTGGGCTATTGTAATGGGATAAGGCCCTGTTTGAACATAATGTAACGAGTACGTGCGAGTAAGAGTTAAGGCGGCGATAGATGATAATTATCGGTCATTGTCCGATTGCATATAAATGAGCGAGATGGATTTGCGTGAAATAATCTACAATTTCTCGTAAAATCAATCATTAACGAAGATTAAAATAATGTTTTTATAAAATGCGATGAAGAGGTTCTAGGTATTGTATTTTCGAATATTATGATGCCTATAAGACAATATAGCGGTTAAGGATTTAGAAGAAAAATTGATTTATTTTGTAAAACAGGGGTAACTTTGCCTGTATAATAGTGGTATTTAAAGTTATTTTTTATTGTTATTCAAATGAAGGGGGCACTTCTTGTATCATGTACAATAACATTTAACAATTGTTTAAAGATCTATTTGATACCGGTTATGAAGAAAACTATTCAATCGGAAGGGATTTCACATGAGTCGCGTCCTTAAGTGGGATTTACATTACGAAACTAGTGGCATGCAATTTACAGGGTTTGGATTTCGAATCCAAACTGTTCAGGGGGTATTCTCCACATTAAAACAAATAACTTTTGTTCTACAACTACAACTAGTTCTACAACTACAACTTTGGAAATTCAAAGTAGTTTTCGAAAATTTCAAGTGTAAAGTTTACTTGATAATCAGCTGTTTCTTAAAGTTAGAGGTCATTGACCTTAAGTTGTCCTTTCGTTTAGTTTGGTCTACTACAATACAAACTGTAATTGAATTGAATTTAAAAAGCAGTGTTTTTTTCAGTGAAATAAAACCTTAAAATTTTCACCAAAAATTTCCAAAAGTCTTAGAACAAAAGTTGTTCGCCTAGACGTCTAGAACAACCCCCTTTCGGCTTAAAAGGGCATCCTCGGTATACCTTGTATAGTCAATTTCAAAAAAACATTGTTTAGACGCCAATGCGTCAATTTTACGATTTTTTTTTTGTGAAGCAATTTTATCAAATCGATAAATAGTACCACTGTACTATTTATCAATTTGATAAAATTGCTTCAAGTAACTGCTTTCCCGGAACTGACTAATGCATGACACTAGTTTCGTAATGCAAAGAAGATCGGCGTTTTTCCTTAGAGCTTGGACCTAGGGGGTAGAGGTACAATAATGAAATTTTTAAGGCCGTTCTAAAATACAAGATATGGATTAGTCAACTGATTTGCGTCTTCTTCTTTCTTCTTTTCGTGTAGTGGTGTGGCTCACCTGGTGTTAGAGTTTTTCAGATCGCCTTAAGGCCTCTAACATGACCTAACGACTGTTATCAGAGATAACAACCGGGACCAACTGCTTAACGTGCCATCCGAAGCACGGAGGAGCTCGAGAAAATTATTTTTGCCACACAAATTTTTAGGTCACCCATCCAAGTAATGACCGCGCCAAGCGTTGCTTAACCTGCACAACCATTCAAGATCGGCTGGTACATCTAGGCCAATGAGCTCCTCCTTGCGTGATCTAAAGCCACGGTGTTAGTATTTTCGTTTTATTTCCGCTAAATTAAAATTTATTGTAAATTAAAGTTTCACAGTCAGGAGCACCAAACCTAAATATGGCGGCTCAATCTCTCGTAACTTAGGAGAATAGTGTAGCGTAATCCATATTTATTATTTTAGAACTGAAACGATTTCGTATGAAAAGTTGTTTGAAGTGCCAAATGTGATATCTGTGAAACATAGCTGGTCCATTTTGAACGGTCTTGTCAGAGATATGTAAAAACTTCTAGATACGTAATAGGGAAAATTTCTTGGCAACACAAATCTAAGCTAACTAGCCAAAGAAGTGTTAGTTCCATCCCAGCTCACGTCACGATCGCTTTAGTAATAAAATTATGACATCTCTTTCTTACGTAATGCAAGTAGCATTGAGTCTTATGTTTTAGAAAGAGATAACAATAGTTTCGTTGTGTAGCATAGTTTGTGCCGCTTTTCAATGATGATTTGTTCTGCAATGGCGTCTCTATAACTTTAATAGGCTTATTGGGTCTTGTTAGGCTTGTTTCACTCGCACGCCAACTGTTTGCAAACTATCGACGTACAAGAAGTTTTTAATCTGTTAAGACATTAATCGGTTCCAAATTTCACATTTTATATCTCGCTTTACGAGTTTTTGGTTTTACTTTTATTTCAATAACAAGCGATGATATTTAAGTAGATTTGGCTTTTATGTTTTTTGGTTAGGTAAATAAAGTTAATTTGAAATGGAATTTATTTTGACCTATTTGTATTTTTCTGGATGTTTAGCCTAATACTCTGTATATTCTTAATAGCTGCAATCGTTTTCGCTAACGGGAGTGGACACTGGCTTTGATTAGTACCAAGCGCTACCCAGTTGTGGTATCATCTAATTAGCATCCACCGCTACTAGTTGTTATTTACTGTCAAAGAACATATTTCGTATTCTACATTGCTGCTTTGAAGTGAACACCGGTAACAACCACGTTACGTCAGAGCAACAATGTACGGCAACTTAGCAACTACTAGCGGTGGATGCTAATTAGATGATATCACAGCTGGTGGTAGATGGAACTTATTAGATGTAGATAATCTGTTTTGGGCCCTGATTCTCTAAAAACATAGCATGCGACAAACATACTGGTTGACAGTCAACCTTGAAAAAGCCAACTGTATAGTTGGTGAAAGCTGGGTTCGTTTAAAACCATGAATAAAACGCGATTCAACCCGATAAATAAAGTGTTTCATAAAATATGACTGTTCTTCCAATACAGCCTGCTATTTGATAGATAGACAAACAAACAGTGAATACGTAAATGAAATGGGTCCTGTTTTGTTTCTTTGAATACGGAACCTTATAAACGCCATTAATTGAAATACTATAACAAAGCAGGAGTATTTGATATCGATAAAATTGAAAAGTTATTTAAGGAAGAAACAAAAAGCAAAGTAACTTCAACGTGGCAACAACTTCCGTTTCTCAAACGAACTCCGAGCGAACGTAAACAGTAATAAATGCAAATGTGTCCATTTAATATAATTAAAAGTTCAACTTTTTCACCCTAAAAGTATGTTTTCTTTACCAATGAGAGGTTTTATTAAGTTCCATTTAATTATTGACGCTAGATGGCGCTATTTTATGACGACATAGTAGTTTCGGTTAGATAATAATAATAAATCCTGTGACGAACACACAGTGCCATCTAGCCCCGTGGTAAGCTGCTAAGCTTGTGTTACGGTGGCTAGACAACGGATATACTACTTATATTTATTTTTCTTTTAGATAATGCTTCATTGTTAAAATATAATGAAAAAATACAAATCAAATCACATTGTTTAAAGAAGTTTAGGGAAAATAAATAATAAAGAAAACTAAACCAAACTTGAGTATTTGACAAGTGTCTTACCTAATGGTAAGTGATTATAATGGTCTAAGATGTAGCAGGCTTATCGAGGATAAGTATTGGAAGACGGCAGAAGAAAAAGATCTTCCTCCTTCCTAAGTTGGAGGTATCGTATAACATACGATTTAGTACATGAATAATGAAACATATAAATACGTATAGAAACGAAAAATCTTTGCAGCTATCGCCAATTCTGTGATTATCTGTAAGGAATTTCGTACCATGCTGCCGCCGAGACTTATTATTGAGCGTTGGGCCTAATATCAGTCATAATATTAAAAAACTTATTCTGCTTACCCCACAGGTGACTTTTTTTCATAAATAATAAGTTATCACATTTAACATTTTTTCAATTAAGTTTTTCAATTTTCATTTTGTTAATTAACTATTTTAACAAAACGTGTGAGTTTAAAAATATAGCACATGTTAGAAGTTGATTACGTATACGTATTGCAAGCGAGCGTCATCTACCAATCTCGTAGAAACTATTCTAAAAATCCCTCATTTGAAGTTTCATATACCCACAGAGTTGGGGTAATCAATTCAAATACTTATGTTTTTTTCGTTTCCTTTGATCTGTGTCGTATCAAAGCTAAAGTAGGTAGTAAGTAGTTACCTTTTTTACGGTAGTTTCATATTTATTCTTTATTTATTTATTCTTTTATTTGTTCTTTGTGATTCCACTTTAGCATTTAAGAACATCATTATTTATTTCATAGAGATATTATGTTCCACGACTATGAAATCTTACTAATATTATAAACTTGCTGCGCCCCGCGGTTTCACCGGCTAAGTCGCGTTCCCGCGGGAATATCGGGATAAAAAGTAGCCTATGTGTTAATCCAGGTCCCCAGCTACCTATATTCCAAGTTTCATCGCAATCAGTTCTGTACTTTTTGCATGAAAGAGTAACAACCTCACATACATACATAAAAACTTTCGCGTTTATAATATTGGTAAGATGTGATAGTTTATGTGCTAGTAAACGAGTGTGTTAGTTCCTCCTTCACACAAAGATTACTAAACCGATTGCGATGAAACTATGTTAGTATGCAGTTAGATGGAAATTTGAGCTATCAGTATCACACGCACTAATTTTTATTCCGATATACCAGCGAAATTACGCGAGTGGCGCATCTAGTACGATCAAAACATTTTTTTGGAAACCAGCTGTGGTATCTTGCAGTACATTGCCGCTTTGACGTAACGTGGTTGTTACCGGTGATTACTTCAAAGCAGCAATGTGGAATACGAAATATGTTTTTTGACAGTAAATAGCAACTAGTAGCGGTGGATGCTAATTAGATGATACCACAGCTGAATAGTTTTGAAGATAAAATAAATAAATACACAGCACAATCTAGCCCCAAACTAGCTTTAGGCGTGTACTATGAGTTCTAGATAATAGACTACATATTATCGTATATGAATTCCATACCAACATTATGATGAAAAACATATATATATATAGAAACATTCAATTGCTCACAGACAAACTAACGAACAACCGCACGTATACAAGGTGTAACAACCCTAAACTTATACAAGGTGTAACCAGTATACACTTTTAAGTCGAAATAAGGTTGTTCTAGACGTTTAGGCGAACAACTTTCGTTCTACAGCTTTTGGAAACTCGAACCAGTTTTTGATTTTTTTCAGTTTAAAGTTTACTTGAAAAACAGCTGTTTCTCAGAGTTAGAGGTCATTGATCTTAAGTTGTCCTTTCATCAAGTTTGGTCTATTACAATCAAAACTTTAATTGCTAAAAAATTTCAGTGAAACATAACTTCAAAAATAAAATACGTTCTAGTTTTCAAAAGTCGTAGAACATAAAGTTGTTCGTCTAGACGTATAGAATTACCCCTTTTCGACTTAAATGGCTATCCTCGTTACACCTTGTACATCCGCTTATTTCCGTGGTAGGTAAAAACAAATAATAATTCTAACTTCGCCTGCACAAACATCGCGGAGTTTGTCCCACAAACAGAGTTCAGTTTGCTTCAGACTCCACAGAGTATATTAGACTTAATCTTCCCCCCTGAGATTGACTACCTGATATCGGTAAATAGAATCACCAACTTAGAATGAAGGTGGGGAAAAAATACCGTGGTTGGAGGAAAAGTACCCTTAATATTGACGATGGCAAACTTTGCTGAAAGAAGATATTCATCTAATTTCGAAAATCAGTATAAGTGCATTTAAAGATGTTTACACACCTACTGCTCTACAAAGTTACTTTATTTGACCAAAAAGATCAACGTAAAGCGACTCTTTATTCCCTTGGTGCATAAAGTGCTCATTATGCACCTAGGGCATAAAGTAATTTAAATTTGGAACTAAGGTTCTGGTAGCATACGGCCATTTCGAACTGGCCACCTAGACATAACACATAAAAAAAATAAAAACTGGGCAAATTTTTTCTATTTTCACAGACGGAAGGGTAAAGCAAAAAGTTTTGGTTAGTATAAAGCCCCAACTTTTTTTTTCCATCAGCTAAGGCCGATGTGTAGTTTCGTCATTTTGATGTTACATTGTTAAATTTAATTAGCTAAAATTAATTAATGAGCTGTCAATATATTTCATATACGTTGCATTAATCTATTTTTTGTTGTTAGTTAAATGCTTTTTTTGTAGCCTTTTTATTGTCTCGCAGTAGATGTGTAAAGTAGAGTATTCAACTCGGTACTAAAGTCTGTCTTTATCTTGGGCGCTTGAATCCCACGCTTCACTCAGGACTCTAGGTACATAACTCCTTCGCTTCGCTCAGGAGTTAAGTTTTTAACACCCTCGCTACGCTCGGGAGTTAACCCTCTAGAGTCCTTCGTACGCTTTGGATTCAATATGACGCCCGCTATATAAAACAGAACTTTAGTACCTCGGTGCATAAACTACTATTGAAAATCACCGGGGGTCGATACGGTAAGGACATAACATGCGGAATGCCGGCGGAATGCAGGCGACGTGCGGGAGATGTACGTTAATTCGTATTCTGTAAGTGTTATTTTACTTAATTATTTAAGTAGCCTTCAAAATTAAGGGCTACTTAATTATTTAAATAGCTCCACTTATTCCTCAACCAATCAGTATTAAAAGAAGTACAATAGGTATATTCCAAAATATAAATATTATGTTATACGGAATCACATTTGTTTTAACTTAGAAGAAGATAAAGAATAGCTATTATTTTTACTGCTGTCACCCCAACTGTACAATTCTGATGTTATACATCTTTCTTCTTGCGCAGAATTAAAAAAAAAAAGTTATATTTAAGAAAAAAAAAAAGACTACCAAAAATAAGACAACTCAAAAGCCCACGGAATTAAGTCTAATTTTTGTAAGGATGCCGACATGAATTCACATTTCACATACATCCCTCGCGACTCTGCCTTTATTATGACAAATCACCTCTTTTGAATTTAAAGAAGGATAAAGAATAAAGACTTATTTTTATACCACAAAAACATTACGCGGATATTTCGTGTAATAAAAGGAATAAAGACTCACATTTTTGTGCCTCCAAACCACTTCTCCACGAACGGTGCTTGTAAATCCTATCTAAGTTTTACATGGTTTCTATTTTATAAAGTAGCTGCGCCTCACGGTTTTACCCGCGTAAGTCCCGATCCCGCGGGATTATCGGGATAAAAAGTAGCCTATGGGTTATTTCGAGGTTTCCAGTTTCATGGTAATCGGTTGAGCGGTTTTTAAGTGATTGAGTAACAAACACACATACACAAACTTTTTTGCTTTAAAATATTAGTGGGATAGGCTACCGCCTCTGTGACGGGTTTGACGGCCTCTGTGGTGCGGCGGGCGATGCCCGAATAGCATAATGCAGAAAGTTGCGGGTTCTATTCCCGCCGGAGACAAACAAATGACTTTTCGCTCCAGCGTACCACGCTAAAAGTTTTTCGCCACAACGACCCTTTCTCACGTAGGTAAGTGATTACAATAGAATAATATGTCGCAAGCATAATTATAGACAAAGGAAGACAGCAGTGGAACGAGATTCAACCCATCTTCCTTCGTGTCTGCACCGGTCTATACGTATCGAAACACTGACGATTCCGCTTGGCACAACGACAAGCCCCAGCCAAAACCACCAAGCAAATGTTGTTTATCCGCTTGGCGCTACGACTGAGGCCGGTGGGTGTTAACAAGCGGCGAACGAAGCTTCCCACCAAGATGTTGTTTATCCCTAACCGGTTTTAGTCTGAAATGAAGAAACTTCCCTATTCTAGGCCTCTGTAAATGTTAACCGATAGTGAGAAAAGTCGAATAAGTTGTATTAGGGCGGCATGTTTATGAGTAAACTTGTAACTTAACGTGACTTAGGTGAACGGGAATACAAGCTTGCTTTTAACTTAAGCTGAAATCTATAGTGCGTACTTTAACTTTTCTTAGACTGAACTCTTATATTCAAATTCATAATTCAAATTCATTTTGTTTTTTATTTAATTGTAATAGATCATAATTTCTTCTATGGTTTTCGCGATTTTGCATAATAAAATACTTTATTTATCCGGTTTTATCGCGTTTTTATTCATTATTTGACCCGAGCTTTCGCCAACTTTACAGTTGGCTTTTTCAAGGTTGACTGAGATGTAATTTGTCTATTTTTAACATTCTAAAAAGTTACAGTAAACTACCGCCTCATAATTATTTGCAATAAAAACGTTCCAGTGTACGCAGACTATAGAGTTATTGTAATAGTTTTCAATTTTAATTTTTTTATGTAATAGATCACTTTAAATACATCGAGCGTTCTTACAACTATGACTCTAGTGACTTATGAATTAAAAACACAATACAAATAACTATAGTACGTCATGAATTCTCTCCAAAAGACGATCTCACATCACACACAAGCACCCAAGTGAATCGTAACGTTCCATTCCACGTACGAATACACATCACGACGCAGAGAGCTGATAAGCAAACTCTTCTATTAAATCTAACTCTGCAAAGATAACGGTCATTCTTATGCGGAACGCGACTACGCACAGAGCGCGCCCTATTAGACCCTCCCGTATTTGTTACAATTTCTACACACAAGTGGCACGGTTTGGGTTTAATTCTGAATAGAGTATTATAATCAACATTTTGTTTTTAGTTGTTTTGTTTTTGAGTGTTTGTTTATATTTTATAAACTATCCAATTAATAAGACTAATACTTTAGAGATGAAAGATTGCATCTCATCTGCAGTTTGCAGTTTTATATGACTTTTACATTATATCTATTATAACAATTAATTAAATAGTGTAGCAATTGTATAATTTATGACATGTAACCGTGGGGTTATTAAAAAAGTTTTGTATTTGTATTTGTTTGTATTTGTATAGCATTATTAATAAAAGGGGATTATTTGGCTTTTTCCGTGAAAAGCAAACAGAAACTGAAAGCTGAAAAACTATTCCGACCTTATTCCTCTCCTATCAATAAGGCTACTAGAGAATATTTGTGAATTGAGATTGTGTTTATACGTTTTATAGAAAAGTTTATCAATTATCATCTTACTATTATATACACACTAAAGTTTGCAAGTATGTCTATGTATGTGACTATTTTACACAAGAACTACTGAACCGATTGCAATGAAACTTGAAACGTAGACAGTTAGAGACCTGGAAAAACAAATAGGCTACTTTTTATCTCGATATTTCTGCAGGAACAAGACTTACGAGAGTGAAACCGCGTAAGTTTGTATATCTGTATGTGACTTTGTTAATCTTTCACGCCAAAACTTCCGAACCGAATGCGACGAAACTTGAATATAGGTAGTTGGAGACCTGGAATAACACATCGACTACTTTTAATCTCGATACATCTGCGGGAATAAGACTCACGAGAGTGAAACCGCGGGCGCAACTAGTTATATATGACTAAAAACAATTAGTTTATGAATGTCTAAGTACCTTCCTCTTGAAATGTTTACTTATACATGAATCGAAAAAAATCTTTGTGTTTTAAGGCGGCGATAGATGATAATCAACGGTCCTTGTCCGATTGCATATAAATGAGCGAGATGGAATTGCGTGAAAAAATCTACAATTTCTCTTAAAATCAATAATTAACGAAGATTAAAATAATATTTGTATAAAATACGATGAAGGGGTTCTAGGTATTGTATTTTCTAATATTATGATGCCTAAAAGAAAATATAGCGGTTAAGGATTTAGAAGAAAAACTGATATATTTTGTAAAACAGGGGTAACTTTGCCTGTATAATAGTTGTATGTAAAGTTATTTTTTATTGTTTTTGAAATGAAGGGGACACTTCTTGTATCATGTACAATAACATTAAACATTGTTTAAAGATCTATTTGATACCGGCTATGAAGAAAACTATTCAATCGGAATGGATTTCACATGAGTCGCGTCCTTAAACTCAAATTTCGGCTTTGTCACAGATAGTAGTAGTGGGTAGTGCGGTTGCTCACGTATTTTAAAAAATTCTTTACCTACCCACCACCGGACAGTAAACAACGACGGTTATAAATAGAGGACGACACCCGCCGCAGCTCCAGACACCTCGAGACCAAGATCATTGTAACATGATCGAAACGTCGAGGTAAGAAAATAAAAATAGTACGCGATTAAGACCCGGTAAAATGTAAATATGTTAACAAATCGTGTGGATTTAAGAAGTTTATTTGTCACACATGTCCCAGTTTCAGACATGTCTAAACTCAATGAAAGCACAGGCGACTGGTTATAGGCCAGTCACAATATTTTGGAAATTATAGCGTTATCAGGAATACATTGTCCGTGACTGAAAATACATTCAACAAATGAGATATCGCTATAACTAGCGATACATTATACACTAAGAAGTTCGCCCCAAACTGAGACCTCACGACCCCCTATCTCCACAATCCCCCCACCGTTTCGGCTCATCTTCGAACTCATAAATTCTACTGACCTAAACTACGCGCATACAAAAATTCATAAAGATCAGAGCTACGATACTCAAGTTTTTGTCGAACAACATACAAAGATACAAGCGCCAGGCCCGTCTACACTGGACCTCACTCGCTTCGCTCGTTCGCTCAATTACATTTGTTCGCGCCGTTCCGTTCGTCGTACGTCCGTCGCTGTGTCTATGGTGTACAGCGGGTGTGACGTCACATTCATACCACATTCATTCATTATATTCTTATAATCAAATCAACACGCGAAGCTCTCCATGTAACCGTTTGCCCTATGTATTATTCAATATAATAATTACAACCCGAAAACGCCTTTACTTGGAACTTCCACAAACATATTGGCGACCGTGACAGGACTGCAATCATCGGATAAAGAAGATCCGTAATCTTTCCGCTGCGACGACGGGTCAAGGTCCAACCACGTGCACCGGTATTAACGAAGATCGTTCCTGCTATCCCGTGGATGCCTACAAGGACGTCTTTCACAATATCTCGTCGTGTAACGTGAGCCACCGTCAATCGCCGGGAGAAATATCTACTACAGCTGGAATTCAAAGGAATCACGACTTGCCTACGTGACCGGCAGTCCAGGCCTACAAGATCGCCCAGGAGAAGTCCACGATCTACTTGCCGCTGCTAATTACAAAGTGAGCCCGTTCCTATCTATATTCCTAGCTCTAATTCCCCTTTCTATTTGTGTTTATGAGAAACAAAAACTCATTTGTATGTGTGTGAGCTGTTGCCTCTGTGACTATTATTCTTACGAATTCCACAGTTTCTGCGCCTATATCAGCCTATTTCTGCACATATAAGACCTGAACGTAGCACTATTACAGCTTATAGCCTGTTAATTATAGTCTATCTACACCTATTCAAGTCTAAGCAAACACAATCCTATAAAGTAAACAAAGCCTAGCGTTCCTACGCACTTTGTACTTACATTTTTGCACCTAACATTGCTAAAAATCCATTTCATATCAAGTATAAACTTATCACAACATCACTATCATTTCACTAAGCTACTTTTCATTCGATTTTTGAGACCTAAACTATCGTCATTCCACTTATTTTGATTGTTTTTACCTAAAGTTTACTTAGCAATTGCACGTCTCGCATTCCAGCGTCATATCGAGTACTGATGCACTCGTCGCTCGGCCGGGAGTGAATACCTACCTGATACCTACTCCTCGCGTACCATATCTACTCAGCGTCGGTCATCGTCTGCCTGATCAGCTGTTCAACAAAGGAAGGAGCGTATGCATACCTATTTATATTTTACTTTTATTAGTAACTGATAACTTTATTGAGTTTGTTTACGATGTCGCAAGCGGATGATTCTAAAACTATGGACGCGGATGAACTTAAGTATTTAATTAACAAGCGTAGTGTTATGAAAGGACGCTTGACTAAATTTAAAAATAGTTTAGACGTTTTATCCACTTTAGATGTCATTTCCCAAGTCGAAACTAATAAGCTTACAATGAAGTTATCGAGATTTGAAAATCTGTTCAAGGAATTTGACGAGATGCAAAGTCGAATTGAAATTCTTAATTCAGAAAAACAAGATGCCGAGGTAGAAGTTCGTGATTTAATCGAACAAAATTTCGATCAGTGCATTGCGTTGTGTCAGTTTTTATTAAACAAAAACGCACCTTCGCCCACAGCGCCTGTTGAAAATTTTAACTCGTCTTGTTGCCATCATACTAGCCATAATTCTACTCATTGTTGTGATAATAGTGATGATATTTCCGAGTCATATCGACTTCCGGAACTTAAAATACCTATCTTTTCAGGTAATTTTTCTAAGTGGTTAGAATTTAAAGAAATGTTTAACTCTTTAATTCATAACAGTGAAAAAATCAAAAAGGTTCATAAATTTCACTACTTAACTTCGTACTTAGACGGCGAAGCAGCCGAAGTAATCTCTAATTTTGATATTTGTGCCGATAATTATGATGAAGCTTGGCAACTTTTGTGTGAGCGTTATGATAACAAACGTCAGCTCATTTCTAATCATTTGAAAACGCTATTCGATATTGAAACCGTTCAGAAATCTGAGAAATCATTACTTAAGGTGATTGATCATATTAAAAAACACTTGCGTGCCCTGCGTGGCCTAGGTCTACCTACGGACAAGTGGGATGTCCTAGTTATTTATATTTTGGCGGGTAAATTGGACAATGCGACTACTTTCAAATGGCAGGAACACAAAACTAATTTGCCTGAGATACCTACTCTCAATCATTTTTATAGCTTTCTGAAAAATCGTGCAGAAATTCTAAGTAATTCTTCAAGTAGTTCTACTTATTCTAAAAATATTAAACCCAACTTATCTAACAATTATAACCATAAACCACACACTAAAGTTATGCAGGTGACTACTACTTCTGTAAGTAAGCCTTCAAAGTCCCTACTAATTTGCGTAGTTTGTAAGGGTCATCATCGTCTTTACCAGTGCACTGTCTATAAAAATAAATCACTTGAAGAAAGACAATCTCTTGCTACTTTACTAAAGTTATGTTCAAACTGTCTTCAGGGTGATCACTCAGTTCAGCAGTGTAAACTTCGTGGCAGCTGTCGTGTCTGCAGCGAGCGACACAATACTTTGCTACACGGGGTCGCGTCGATGAACGGAGGTGGCGCGTGTGAGTCAGTATCTATGTCTTCTATTTCTTCAACTGAAATTCTGTTGTGTACTGCTGTAGTTCAGATCACTAACCCAGCAACTAAGGACTCAATTTCAGTCCGCGCTCTCTTGGACTGTGGGAGTCAATCCTCATTTATTACTGAAGTCGTGAGGCGAAAATTGAATTTAGATATTCAACCTACTAATACTGAAGTTGTAGGCATAGGAAATACTCCTCTAAAGCTGAACACAAAACGGTGTTTCATTCAACTTCAGTCTACTGATAAATCTTTTTCAGTCGTTATGTCCTGTTTAGTCTTACCTACTCTTACAGGTACATTACCTAAGTTTCCTTTTGATATCAGTCATTTGAATTTGAATAATTTTAAATTAGCTGATTCTAGTTTTAATGAACCTTCTCCAGTAGATATGCTCATAGGAGCAGATATTTTCTGGGACTTAATTGGTTCAGATGTGCATTCCTTAGGGGATAAAAACCCTACATTAAGGAACTCTAAGTTTGGATGGCTCATATCCGGCCCTATATTTAATCCAAACTCTATTAATAACTCCAAAAGGGTTACCTGTAATTTTTCTTTTAGCAATGAGCAATTAAATTGCGAATTATCCAAGTTCTGGGAACTTGAAAACTTTCCGTCGAGGAAAGCCCTCACTAAAGAGGAAAAAGAATGTGAGCGACTATTTCTGGCAAACACCACACGTCTTCCTAGCGGTCACTTCTGTGTAGCTCTGCCACTACGCGAGGACCCTAATGTGCTTGGAGACTCTTATCGTTTAGCTAAGAAACGCTTACTGAGCCTAGAAGCTCGTTTCCGGAAAAACCCGGATATAAAGATAGCCTATGTGGACTTTATTAATGAATATGAAGCCCTCGGTCATCTTACTAAGCTTCCTTATAACGAAGCTCCCGATAATTCTTTATATTATCTAAGTCATCACCCAGTTATTAAAGAATCCAGTGAATCTACACGTCTTCGGGTGGTTTTCGATCCATCGACCCCCACTTCTTCTGGATTATCACTTAATGACATCCAGATGATAGGACCTACCATTCAGGATCCTCTTTTTAATATTCTTGTCCGCTTCCGGCAGTATAAATATGTAATATCCGGGGACATAGAAAAAATGTTTCGAGCAGTCTATCTACGCGAAACAGATCGTCACCTACAAAATATTCTGTGGCGTGATAATGAAACCGAACCTATTCAAACTCTACAGCTTAACACTGTAACATACGGGTTTTCTAGTTCGAGTTTTCTTACAAGTCGATGCTTGTGGCAAATCGGTGAAGAGTGTAGTGACTCTACGATTAAAACAATAATTCAGCAGGATTTTCACTGCGATGATCTACTTACAGGATCGAATAATGTAACTGAGCTTCGCTACATTCAACACTCCGTATCCAGTGAGTTAGCAAAATACGGTTTTCATCTGCGTAAGTACCGTACTAACTTACCTACTCCTTTATTTGGAGATTCTATTAATCTAGAGGAAAGTCAGCTTATGATAAGCAATGCTACTAGTACTCTAGGTGTAGGTTGGACACCGTCGTCCGACAATCTACATTTCAGTATTAAATATACTCCTACAGACGTTATAACTAAACGTTCTATACTTTCATCTACTTTCAAAATATTTGACCCTCTGGGATTGCTTAGTTTATGTATAATTAAGCCTAAAATTATATTACAATCGTTGTGGTCTCTAAAAATAGACTGGGACGAGCCAGTTCCTCTAGAAATAAGGAAATCTTGGTTTAAATTCACAGAGCACATTGATGAGCTCTCTTCTATTCGTATTCCCAGATATGTCTTAATAGAAAATTGTCATACTGTTGAAACTCACACTTTCTGTGATGCTAGCTCTCGAGCCTTCGGAAGTTGCGTCTATTTGAGGTCCCTAGATAACGCAGGTAACGTTAATGTTTCCTTACTATGCGCGAAATCGCGGGTAGCGCCTATAAAGCCTACGACTATACCCCGTCTAGAACTCTGTGCTACTCTGCTAGGTGCTCAACTTACCAACACAGTCATTCAATCTCTTCGTTGTACTATTACACGTTCAGTATATTGGACTGACTCAAGTGTCGTACTGGGGTGGCTGAGATCTCCTAACAAAACAAAAACATTTGTTGCAAATAGAGTTGCCGCTATTAATGAGTTGGTAGACTCTTCGTGCTGGCGCCATGTTCCCACCGCTGAAAACCCAGCGGACTTGGTATCGCGCGGCGTGGATCCTCAACACGTACACTCGTCTCTAAGGTGGCATGGGCCCGAATATCTAATGAAATCTGAATCTTTTTGGCCTACAGAATCAGCAGCACCAGTAGCCGACTTGCCCGAGATGAAAGCACATTCCGCTTTCGTCGGGGAGGCTGCACTATCGTGCGATTCTATTATTAATTTAACTGACTATTCGAATCTTTTATTTATTCAAAATGTTATCAGTTTTATTTATCGTTTTATACACAATTCTAGATTTCCATCAAATAAATTTATAGGTCCTATATCTATTGACGAAAGAAATAAAGCCACCGAATATCTTATTAAAATGTCACAGAAACAATCGTTTCCAAATGAATTAAATCTTTTAAATAATAAGAAAGTTTTAAAATCTAACGTATCTATAATTTCACTAAACCCTTTTGTCGACTCTAACGGTATCATCCGTGTAGGAGGCCGCATAGGTAACTCAAACTATGATTTCGATAAAAAGCATCCCATCCTTTTAAAATCGGACAATCATTTTACTAAACTTATCTTTCAGTTTGAGCATAACCGCCTATTTCATGCCGGTCCACAGCATATACTGGCATCTGTGCGGGAACGGTACTGGCCTATAGGTGGACGTAACCTCGCCAGGCGCGTGTTCCGCCAGTGTCTAATATGTCGACGGTTTAGAGGTAAGACATTAAATCAAATAATGGGCAACTTACCGCCGGATAGAGTGGAACCGGATTTTCCATTCAGTACAGTAGGTACCGATTTTGCCGGTCCATTTTTAATTACAGATCGCAAAGGACGCGGCTGTAAAATAACGAAATGTTATCTTTGTATTTTTATATGCTTCCGCTACAAGTGCGTACACTTGGAAGCGGTAAGCGACCTCACTAAGGAGGCCTTTTTGCTTACTTTAAAGCGTTTTATCGCCCGACGTGGTTTACCTAAAATCATTTACTGTGACAATGGTCGAAATTTTGTTGCTGCGGCTAACGATATTAAGAACTTTCTTAAAACTAATAAGGATTTTATAGTCGACTTTGCATCTGTTCAGGGAATTGAATTTCGTTTTTCGCCTGCATACGCTCCTAACTTTGGAGGACTCTACGAGAGTAATATCCGTTGCGCGAAAAATCATTTGTATAAGATTCTTAGGAACTCACACCTTACATTTGAGGAGCTGTCTTCCTTGTTCTCACAAATAGAGGCCATCCTGAACAGCCGACCCTTATATCCTCTCAGTTCTTCTCCCGACGACCTGTCATCCCTTACCCCGGGCCACTTTTTAATCGGTAGATCCCTCACCTCGCTTCCATCTCCGTGTCTACTCTCCGCGAACACCGATCGTCTTGACCGTTACCGGCGCATTGAGCAGGCCAGGCAACATTTTTGGAAGCGGTGGACTACAGAGTACATCTCCGAGCTACAACAACGCACCAAGTGGCGCACCCAATCTGCACCACTCCAACTGAACGACTTAGTCCTCATAAAGGAGGACGCGGCACCTCCCCTTTGCTGGCGTCTTGGTAGAGTAGCGAAGCTCTTCCCGGGATCCGACGGACTACCACGCGTCGCTGATGTCGCTACCGCTCATGGACTCGTGCGAAGAGCCATCAATCGTCTCTGCCTACTTCGTAACGATGAAGAACCTTGAAAAGCTGAGCTTTCCAACGCCGGGAGTATGTTCGCGCCGTTCCGTTCGTCGTACGTCCGTCGCTGTGTCTATGGTGTACAGCGGGTGTGACGTCACATTCATACCACATTCATTCATTATATTCTTATAATCAAATCAACACGCGAAGCTCTCCATGTAACCGTTTGCCCTATGTATTATTCAATATAATAATTACAACCCGAAAACGCCTTTACTTGGAACTTCCACAAACAACATTCAACTATAAGTTCAACCGGTTGAACGAATTGCACCAAAAAATTCCAGTTATTTCAACTTTAATGGTTTTTTTTGGAAAAGTTGAATTTTCCGGACAACATTTCCTTCACGCACCTAACCCTAAAAATGCAACAAAATTGACTATCCTATATCCCCCTAACCCAAACTTGTTTCTAAATAGTATCAGACTGGTAACAGCTTTATAAACTAGCTTTTTCTAATTTACTAAGCCCTAACCCAAATAGATAAGGGGCGTTACGTATTCCCTGCCTAACCTTTAAGATGTTTTTAATTCAACTCACGTTCTCACAGACATAAGATCCTCAATTTTAGTGGGTACCTAACGTAAGGATTTGTCCTGCAAAAGATTACTCCGTTCCCTTGACAGCTGCACAATGGCGACTTTTAATCGGCTTGTACTTCTAATTTCATCTATGGCCTTCGCGATTTTGCATAATAAAACACTTTATTTACCGGGTTTAATCGCGTTTTATGCATGATTTTTACACGGACCTAGCTTTCGCCAACTTTACAGTTGGCCTTTTCAAGGTTGTCAACCTTAAAAAACCTCGGTTTTTTTTAAATCATGAAAAAAGCTCGGTTCGTTTAAAAATCACGAATAAAACGCGATTAAACCCGGTAAACAAAGTGTTTTATTTGTACTTCTAGGGTGCGTTTGCGAAAAATCGGACAATTTTTCGTATTTTTTCTTTCGGGGATATCGCAAAATCGTTTTAAAATATCTGTTTATAGAACTGTTTTTAAAGGAAAAATATGCAAGCGTCGGTGGACTAATTGGTATGCCGCTACCCCCGGATTGAATTGAGATGCTTTGTGTTTTTGTGGATAAATCTTTCCTTTTAAAACAGTTCTATAAATGCCCAGTGCAGGCTTAAGAGGAAGCTCCAATAAAAAATATGTCATGAACGGCCCGCCCACTTACCCCTACATCCACGAGTCACACGCACACGTATGCACTTTCGAACATCGCAACTTTTTTGATCTAGCGCCCAAGCGCGCGAAATAATAACTGTTATATATTTTTTCATAGGTTGTAAACCGATTATGGTCGTTTGGAAAGTAGCCAGTGTCAAGTATTTTATAATACGACCTCATTGGTGCGTCGGGCGACCGCCTGGCTCACGGAACACTATTACTCCTAGCGGGCCTGGCTGCAATACGGAAGGCTGCGGATTCGATTCCCGTCGGGTGCAAATATTTATGCTTAAAAATAAATATTTGTATCTGATCTGGGTGTCTTTCTATGTATAATATGTATGTATTTACAAAAAAAATGAGGTATAATATGTAGTATATTCGTGGTCTAATACCCCTAGTACAAGACCAGTGCTTAGTTTGGAGCTAGATTGCGCTGTCTGTATATGTCGTGCAATAATATTTATTTAATAATTTGCAAGTTTTTTGTTTTGTATCTTTAAAACTTGTATCGTCCGATTATTCCTAGTTGTCCCCTCTAGCCCTGTTCCCCGGAGGGACAACTAGGAATTTTTCCCCAGTTGTCCCCGGGGCGACAATTCGTGGCGACTGTCCCTTTGAAAGCTGGCTAAAGGGGACAAATGGGAATTATGTTTCTCAGTTGTCACGGCGGGCGGGGGGGGGGGACAGATGGGAATCAGTTCTCCCATTTCTACCCCGCATGTTGGTGTTATAATAGAACTAGCTGCGCCCAGCGGTTTCATCCGTGTTCGTAATAAGTACCCTAATGTACCATTATTATTTTAATGAACTTTATAAACGCATACGACTTGCATTTATAGCAATATTTTGGATTAGAGGTGAAGTCGTCCCCTTCGAAACTGGGACCAGGGACGATAGTTTAGACATTGGGACGAGTCGACTACATACATATTTATATACTCTAGAGGTGAAGTAGTCCCACTAAGAAGATACTAAAAAGACTTTGTACATTTTTGGGAAAAAAAAGTTAATAGAAGAGATTAGTGGAAAACAAAAGACGATCGAAGTAAAAACAAAAAACGATCTAACCTAACTCCGAAACTATTGACACTAGACCACTAGTTTCTCAGCCTAAGTTATATAGCTCCTCGAGATCATCAGTTTGGTTGACAGCTGTCAAATTTGAACCGTCAATATTTCGGAAACTATTGACACTAGACCACTAGTTTCTTAGCATAAGTGATAGAGCTTCTCGAGATCTTCATTACAAACTTTACCCCTAAACGACGAACCCCTTACGACTTGCATTCATAGTAATATTTTGTACTATGAATGCAAGTGGTATGCGTTTATAAAGTTCATTAAAATAATAATGGTACATTAGGGTACCTACTTATTACGAACACGGGTGAAACCGCGGGGCGCAGCGAGTTTTATTATAACACACACATGCGGGGTAGAAATGGGAGAACAGATTCCCATCTGTCCCCCCCCCCCACCGTGACAACTGAGAAACATAATTCCATTTGTCCCCTTTAGCCAGCTTTCAAAGGGGACAGTCGCCACGAATTGTCACCCCGGGGACAAGGCTAGAGGGGACAGCTGGGAATAATCGGCCGCATCCACACCGGACGATCCCCGCGCTAAAGAATATTTTATCTTATTCGCGCTCAAGCAGCGGAGAGGGAGAAAATAGGATAAAAGATTCTGGAGCATGTGGATCGTACAGTGTGGACCAGGCTAATGGCATGTTTGGAAAATTTCATAACTTGTCGATAGTGGACTTGACGAATTACCTATTTGACTTATTACAGACTTGACCATTGTCGTGCCATTCTCACTTTTCTTGTTAGTTTGTCTGTCCGGAGTCCGGGCGGAATCTTGCAAATTCAATTTGATACACTTTCCAATTAGCTAGCGTGCTGAAACTGTGTTTCTGTTTGAATCGCGTTTGTTTTGTTGGCTTTATAATACAAGCCCGACGTTTCGGAGCCCTTCCGGCCTCCCTCATCTGAGGCAACAAACGCGATTCATACCGTCATACTAGAATGTCTACCTCGGGAGCGAATACTATTTTTCGAATGAAAAATATTCATCGCCCACTATGAGAATAGTTAGTAGATTGTATTACAATGAAGCAAAATAATATTTTTACGGTGAGGGTGGTTTTTTGAATCCAGAGCGAAGTGAGGGATTCTAGAGTAGTGTGATACACTCTACTTTTTATTACCCTCTATGAGAAAATAGAAGGCGCCTCATATTTATAATTTGAGAGCTACTTTATTATTTAAGTAGCCCTCAAGTCTTAAGTGGCCTCCAATTTTAATCAATTTTAAATCCAATTCAAATTTGAGGCCATTCAAAATTTAAAAGCTACTTAATTATTTAAGTTTTCCTCAAATTTTAAGTGGCCTCAAATTTTAATCAATTTTTAATCCAAATCAAATTTGAGGCCATTCAAAATTTAAAAGCTACTTAATTTTAAGTGGCCTCCAATTTTAATCAATTTTAAATCTACTTTAAATTTGAGGCCTTTCAAAATTTGAGAGCTACTTAATTATTTAAATACCCCTTAAAATTTGTCAATTAGTTGCAATAATTAAAAAATATTTTTAAATTTCCACCCTAGGGATGAAATGAGCTACTTTCAACCCGGATATCTACCCATGAAAATTAAACTTTCCGAACGGGAGAGATGAAAAATTGGTTTTGTTGCAACTTCATCAAAAATGTTGTGATACAAAAATATCAGCGCAACGAACAGAAAAGCTATGGAGTTATTCTTATTTTTTTCATTTTACAGTTTTCACAAATAGGTTTTTAATATTATTACTATTTACTCTTGCATTAAAAGTTTCATTTGTAAACAAAACTGACTCCTTTTTATTTACAAATAATTAAGTATTTACATTTCATGAAATTCCAATTTCCTACGTTGAACTGGTGGTGTAACAATTATTGAATGGTTTTCAATAGGCGGAAGTAGTCGTTTTCTCGATGGAATTTCAGATTAAGAGGTTTGACAAACACTCTTTTTGACGGTTATGTAATCTGGATCGAGAATTGTTCTTTTTCTGGGATGGCGTGGATCTATCAACTCAGGCAGTAAGCATTCCATGTAAAAACTTGTTAACTTCGGTTCCATCTCTTTTTTCCAAAATTGATGTCTTTTTCCGGTATTTCTATTTTCAATTTATTATCACCTTACCATGCGGCCAAAAGACAATTATTTTTGTTTGCAATGTGCATTTGGCCCTGGGCCTGAATGTACCAGTCTGATTTTTATTATTAAATACCTGTAATACAAGCAAATGTTAATGTTCCAAATTTAAATTACTTTATTCCCTAGGGCTTAAACACGCATTTTACTTCCCAGATATCTCATTAGATATTTAGCGAGTCATTACTCGTTTTACGTTGACCTCTTTGGTCAAATAATATTAGTTTATGCACCGAGGTACTAAAGCCCCGTCTTATATACCGGGCGTCATATTGAATCCAAAGCATACGAAAGACTCTAGAGTTAACTCCCAAGCGCAGCGAGGGTTTTAAAAACTTACTTCTGAGCGAAGCGAAGGAGTTATGTACCTAGAGTCCTGAGTGAAGCGTGGGATTCAAGCGCAATTATTAATTAATTAAGCCTGTTTTTATCTTGGGCGCTTGAATCCCACGCTTCACTCAAGATTCTAGGTACATAACTCCTTCGCTTCGCTCAAGATACGTACGCTTTGGATTCAACATGACGCCCGCTATATAAGACAGGGCTTTAGTACCTCGGTGCATATACTACTATTATGCCCTACTTAGGTGTATAATGGCACTTTATGTACCTAGGGAATAAAGGCTCGCTTTACGTTCACCTTTTCTTATCCTATATCTATCTATACTTATAATAAAGAAAGAGAGAACAAAAAGTCTGTACTTGGAAGTAATTTAAAAAAAAGTGGTCTAGTGGACTTAGGAAAAATAATAGAACAAAATTATATAATTTTTCAAATTCATGTCTGTCTGTTTGTTTCTTACACAATTAAAAACTACTGATCCGATTGAAATCTGGTTTCCAATATTAGATAGTTCAATTTTCGAGGAAGGTCGTGGTATACTTTGCATCGACGTCCAATTAGTAGAATCCGAGTATGAACGAAAAAGTGCAACCGCTTGGCCGCCCCGCGCCCGTGATAACGCGTTCACTTCCGCGGGTGAAACCGCGGGGCGCAGCTAGTGGTCAAATAAAATTACTTTGTAGAGCAGTAGGTGTGTAAAATTACTTTGTTGAGCCGTAGATGTGTAAACTTACTATTTTTGTCGTGGGGGTTTTTTGATTGGTGGGGTGATTCTCCCACTAAAAGCGGTAACAGCTATCTCCGCACTATGAGATCCGATTTTAATGAAAGGTATACAAGTTCTATGAGTAAATAGATTTTATTTGTTGTGGGGGATTTTAATTTTTGGAATAGTTCCCCCACAAAAGGATGTACTAGATATCTAAACATTATGTGATCCGATTTTTCTGCTCTATTATGATGATATAAAGAGCCCTTTCAATAATTAGTTTCCACGAGGTCCACTGTTCGTTGAATCACTTGTAATAATATTATTATCAGATGCCTAGATCACAAAGAACACACCTTCCAAATTTCATCTCTCTCTACCAGCGGTTCAGTCAGTGAGTAATTCAGTCAGGACAAAGATTTTTATAGATATACATAGATTACAGAAGTATAGATATAGATTAGTAGTTATGTAAGTACTAGCTGCGCCCTTCGGTTCCACACGTGTAAGTCCCGAACCCGCGGGAATATCAATTTCAAAAGTAAACTTTGCCAAAGTACCATCTATCTTTGAATCGAAATTTATCAAAATCGGTTTAGCGGCCTGATAGAGTTACTTTCTCATTTGTAATGGTCGATTATTAGCTTGCATTACCTTGATGAACTGTAGATACTTATTATATTAATTCCGCAAAATCCTTGTAGGTAAGTACCTATCTCAATTTTCATTTTGACAATGGAATAGGTAAATAGATTTATTTTTTCGCCTCTCTTACGATATTTAGATTTCTTTTTGATGTTTTAGCAAGCTTTCGTTTGGAAAAAGCTTTTTTATTGCAAATTGCTAGTAGGTAAATACAGTTACTCTGATTGCAACACTAAGTACAAATAGTATCGTTGGCGATTCAACGGGGTAATGCCACCAGTGTGATGGGCATTTTTGGACTCAATGGTCATTCACCTTAGATTATTTGTATTGTTTATTTTCTTTTCGTAGTATTTATTTCTTGTGTAATTATTTAGTCTTTCTTTTTTTAGTACAACAACAATCAAATATCAAAGATAAATAAACAATGCTAGACAGTTTTATGACAGTAGGTATGATTTGACATGACTGTCATAACATAACAATTATTTTCATATTGGCCGGAAAAAATGTAAAAAGTTCGAATCTATACGAAATATAATTTAAAATAGATTACGTAATTATTTGGGAGCGAAAACTGACATAGGTCCACCTTCGACGGCGCCAGACGGCGGACTGAGGTTGGCGCAACGTCTACTTAGATGCGTTGTAATACAGTTGATTTTAGATTGAAGGTTTTCATGCTTTTAACACGAAACTAAAAAGGCGTAAGTCTCAAATCATTTTTCGATAATTTTACGGAAATTAAGCAATATTAAAAATCATCACATAAGCAATTAAAAGTATTGATTATTTCCTTTGTATTAAATCAAAAATTGTTTCGATATATAGTATAATAGAGGAGAAAAGAGTAAAATATATAAAATACAGCACAATTTTCAAAGTAAAAAAGTATCGAACAAAACTTAATGAATCGTGATTCTGTTATTTGCAGACCTTAGAAGAAGGTTCAATAAAACATGTATTTGAATTTCACATTCGCCAAACTTGTGGCTGATGCAGAATATGCGTCGCAACAAACAATATTTTTCTTCTGCTTAGACTTAAGCACTTAAAAATATCGGTATAGATTTAGCATTTTCCCCCCTTACTTATAAACGCTAATTAATGCGCTGCATAAATATGCATCGTTTGTCTTGTACTATCACATTAAGTTTCAAAGTTGACAGACAGAGACCACCATCGTATAACTTAGTCATGTGTAAATAATATTTTTTTTAAGTATGGGAGTTAATCTATAAAGCTGCGACCCGCGGATTCACCCGTGTAAGTCCCGTTCCCGCGGGATTATCGGGATAAAAAGTAGCCTATGTGTTATTCCAGGCCCCCAGCTACCTATATTCCAAGTTTCATCGCAATCGATTAGATAGTTTTTGCGTGAAAGAGTAACAAAGTCACATACATACATACAAACTTTCAGGTTTATAATGTACTAGCTGCGCTTGCGGTTTCACCCGCGTAAGTTCCGTTCCCGTGGGAATATCGGGATAAAAAGTAGCCTATGAGTTATTCCCGGTATCCAGCTACCTATATTCCAAGTTTCATCGCAATCGGTTCAGTAGTTTTTGCATACATACATACAAAATTTCGCGTTTATAATATTAGTAAGATAAGATTCTATTAAACTATCGACCGACTAAGAGTTTTCAGTCTACACACTTAACTTAGAACTAAATCGAACCATTTACCTACGTACCTCTAAGATAGGCCCTTCTTAATTAACTTACTGACAAAATTACAATGATATTTGCATAGATACAGCCCTCGCTGTGTATTTTATTCAAATTTCAACTTTGACTCGTGGGGATAAAGACAGTTTTAGGTGAGACAGAAATTTCATTGTGATTATTGAATCGTTTGATTTTAATCGAGATTTTATATTAAACTTGCAGCGCTCCGCGGTTTCACCCGGGTCCGTAATTTACGTTCGAAAGTCGTATGATCGAATAACGATTGATTGACTGAACGATTGTTCGAAAGAGTTTATTGCGAAACAATCTTTTGTCCCTCGATCGATTGGACGATTGATCGATTTGTTTTTAATTAATCAGCGTAATTCCCGATCCCACTAGATTACCCGGATAAAAAGTAACGTTGTGTGTTATTTTAGGTCTCCAGCTATCTGCATACCAAGATTCATCGCAATTGGTTCAGAAGTCATATTATAAATACGACATATTGTTCGAGATTTAGATCCAACGTATATAACTACTTAACTAGTTACCATGCCGATAATTCAATATGTGGAACGTCTACTTAATACCTTTAACGCAAGCCGAGCTCACATTATGATATTTACCTAGGTCACCTAGGTCAAGTGGAGTGCTAGACAAACATGCAAACATAGCATCACTATACGCAAAGACAATGGACTAAGAACGGCTATAGTAAAACACTTAATTTATCCGGTTGAATCGCGTTTTTATTCATTGTTCTAAACGAACCAACTTTCGCCAACTTTACAGTTGGCTTTTTCAAGGTTGACTGAGATGTTATTTGTCTAATTTAACCATTCTAAAAAGTTACAGTAAACTACCGCCTCAAAATTATTTGCAACAAAAGGTTCCAGTGTACTCAGACTATAGAGTTATTGTAATAGTTTTCAATTTAAATTATAATTATTTTTATCCCTAGCTAGCTCAAAAAACTAACACACGAACGCGCCCTCACACGAGAAGAAGCCACGAAGAAACTCATGGGGATTCTCATCACGGCTATAGTTTTATTGATGTGAAACATCTAATAGGCGAGGTTTAACTTGATTATTAGCGTTGCGATGCAGGCCGCGGCGAGGCATCGCCACGCTATAGGAAAACAATTATCACATCTGCCGGGCTTCCCGGGATGGTTGACATTTTTTATTGTATTTAATCCAGCTTCGGATCGTTTTTGAGGTGACGCAGAGGTTTTCCATCGCCATTTTGCGTGGCGATGCTACCAGCGTTATACCAGCTCCGAAACGATTCGGGTCAGGTTTTTTGAATAAGTAGTTAAATATGTAGGTAGCTTTAGTTATTTCATAGGTAGGTTAGATTTAAATTGGTTTTCTTTATTTTGGTATTTGTTGTTTTTTGGTATGAAGATAAATAAATATTTTATTTGCCTGCAATCTTTTATGAATCCCTTGCTAGTTCCGCTGAAAATCTTACATTTAGAACCAGATAGGTGTTAGTTGTAAAGACATTTCCAGATTGCAGTCTCTGAATTTGAAACTACGAAACCCTACACTGCGCGTGGCCCAAAAAGGGTATTTTCATGTCTAGGGTATTTTATGGTCTACCTATTTTACCCAAGGCTCTGTGCAGCTCTTCAGTCTGTAGTGCATCCAAAGTTACCGTAGCCGATCCTAATACTTCGCTCGCAAGTAAAATTAACTTAACTAGGTAACCTAAAGGTAAAACGCTTGCAGAATAAAAATGAAACTTTATTCATCAAGATTGTTTTCGTAGAATGATTTAAAAGTTTGAAATACGAGCTTTCGTAACTAACTTTAAATGTTGCATGATTGTTGGTAAACTCATTTTAGACATTTGAAGCCTACTTTGGTAGTTTGTTTGATGTATGTAGGTATTTGACTTTCGTCTCTAGTAGGGCATGGGTGAAAGGTTTAGAAATATGGGCTTATACAGCGTGTTCCGAGATGACCATTTAAGCCGAAAGTATGTTGTTCTAGACGTCTAGGCGAACAACTTTTGTTTTACAACATTTGAAAATTCGAAGTAGATTTCTAAAATTTTAAATTTTAAGATACTCGAAGATCAGCTGTTTCTTAGAGATAGAGGTCATTGACCTTATTTTGTTCTTTCAATCAGTTTGGACAACTACAATCAAAACTTAAATTAACTTTATTTTCTAAAACCAAACATATTTTCAGTGAAATATTAACTCAAAAATTTCAAAAAAAAAAAAGTTACATTATACCACTCACCATTCCCATTTAGAACTCATAAAACTCTATCATACTACCTAAATGAAAACTAGGACAGCTTTCAACAACATCCTGTACCACACAAACATTACAATCTATCACAGGTCATACACAAAGCCTAGGGGCCTAAGTAAGCTTCACACAGTACCTAGACATAGGTGTCTAGATGTAGTGCTAGACAATTCAGGGCGGGAGACAAATGAAACGTACAGTCCGCGAGCCGCTCGAGCGCTCTCAAACCTACGTTAGTGATGCGCTTGTGTCGGTAAACTGAAGTGTCGATATCGATAAAACTGTATACCTAATAAAACACTTTATTTGACGGCCTCTGTGGCGCGTCGGGCGGACGCTCGACTGCAATGCAGAAGGCTGCGGGTTCGATTCCCGTCGGGTGCAAATATTTATGCTTAAAAATAAATATTTGTATCTGGTCTAGGTGTCTTTCTATGTATAATATGTATGTATTTACAAAAAAAAAAAGTATAATATGTAGTTTATCCGTTCTCTAGTACCCATAGTACAAGCCTAGTGCTTAGTTTGGGGCTAGATTGCGCTGTGTGTAATGTAGTGAAATATTTATTTATTTATTTACCGGGTTAACTCGCGTTTTATTCATGATTTTTAAACGAACCGAGCTTTCGCTAACTTTACAGTTGGCTTTTTCAAAGGTTGGCAGGTTAAAGTGTTTTATTATTTGACGACCTCTGTGGCGCGTCGGGCGAACGCTTGGCTGCAATACAGAAGGTTGCGGGTTTGATTCCCGCTGGGTGCAAATATTTATGCTTAAAATAAATATTTGTATCTGGTCTCGGCGTATTTCTATGTATAATATGTATGTATTTACAAAAGAAAAATAAATATAAGTAGTATATCCGTTGTCTAGTCACCGTAACACAAACTTAGCAGCTTACCACGGGGCTAGAAGGCGCTGTGTTCGTCACAGGATTGATTTATTTATTTATTATGCAAAATCGCGAAAACCATAGAAGAAATTAATATATACCTAGTTAAAACTGCGGATTAGTTTGGCTATAGCGAGCGTGGGAACGCCGCCAGCATCTTGGGCACTATGCCGCGGGAGGGAGAAGCTGACAATTTCCTTTTGTTATAGTTTTTTGTTTTAGTTCAATTGTGTATTTGGTTATGGAATAAATGATTTTGAATTAAAAAAAAAGAGAAAAACAAGAAGTTTAAAACTCAATTTTAGTATGTTATACATAACCTCTTTTTGTAGTCGGTTATAAATCAAAATTTATTTGTATTGTCTTTGTGTTTAGTATTTTTTTAAATACCTATTCAACGATACCCCACTCAACATAGGCACTCCACTTTCGTTATTTTTTCTTTTTTATAATATGGCGCCTGGTGATACAAATACAAAATATATATTTCTTTAAAAACTTTAATCTAAACAATAACAAATGTTGAAGCCTACCCAGTAGGCTATAGAATAGTTCTGTGACGGCTCTTCTGAAGCTAAAAAAACATACATAGTAAATATGATCGCCATTTTGTTTTTATTTTTATATTACCTATCTAAGAACCATTAGTGAAATGAGATACATTAATTAACGAAATCCAAGTGGTTTGGAAGGTACGAATGAATTAAGATTACAAACATTCAAGATAAGCGCAAAAAACATAACTCTTTCCTTGCAGCCGAGTAAAAAGTGCATAGTAGGTACTTACAAACGTTTATCGATAAGAAAAACGCCCCATCCCTACAAGGAATACAAAATTGCATAGCAAGATCCAACACAAATGCACTTCGTCGCAGCACAATGAGGCATAAACATAGCTTACATAGCTCACATACATCGTCTGTGCGAAGCGAGAACAAACGGCGCGGGAGGCGCGGCGCGCGCGGGTGTTGTAATCTTATTTACCTTTAGTTGGCTTTTAAACTAGGTTATTTCATACTGAATATAATGCTCATTGTGCACTGGCTACTGAACTAAATTATTTTACACTACATAACATCTTACTTCTTATCTTATCTTACTAATATTATAAACGCGATAGTTTGCATGTATGTACCTATGTATGTGTCTTTGAATGAATGAAAAAATTCTTTATTGTACATATCATATAAAATTACAAGATAATAAATAGATAGAAACAAATACAGCTTAGATTTAGGAGGCACAATGGGCGGCCTTATCGCTGAAAGCGATCTCTTCCAGACAACGACTTTGTTACTCTTTCACGCAAAAACTACGAAGCGATTGCGATGAAACTTAGCCGGATACCGGGAATAAAACATAGGCTTCTTTTTATTCCGATATACCACCAGAAACGGGACTTACACGGGTATAACCGTGGAGTGCAGCTAGTAAATAATATTTGAAATAAAAACAGACAAAGTTTTTAATGAACTTATCATAGCTGTTGAAAAATATAGTAAATGGTAAAGGTACCTACATAAACCAATATAAAATAACCGACTTCAAAAAGCGCAAAATATTTCCACATGCATACCGTGCCACCGCCTTATCTGTATATAATCTGTAGTATAAATAACCTCCTCCTTGAATCGATAACATTAAATAAATAAAAAAAGATGATGAATAGACAATATACAACACAATAGACAATATATTAAAAAGATAAGATTTTAATCGGTTTTCCTTTTTTTGGAGTCGGTTAAAGGCTCTATGCGATACCTAACTTAGTGTATTTAGTCGTTTACATCCCCGAACGTAACAAATCTTAAAACTTTAATAACATTACCTAAGTAACAAAAAAACCCTAAAAACGACATCCTATTTCGATTCCAGGAAAAAATACCGAAGCCTTAATTTAAGGAAATAGGGCCCAATTTTGAATAACATAATTCTTCCCATAGATATATTTGTTCCCATCCCATTTTCTTGATTACATTGATGTACGGTTTTACCCACCCTGTACACCTACTCTCTGTAACTCAATTTGAATCTTAATGTATTAGTGTCAAGGTCTCAATTTGCGTAACTTTGGTATTCCTATTTCTAAGTGGAGGTAGGGTTGTCAATTTAATTTTGCTTTCGATGGTTGGGTTTGATTGATATCAATTTTCAATTTAAAAGATTGATTAAGGGCTTTAATTTGATTGGATTTTAGTAGCCTGCTTTAATACGTTAAAAAACGTTGTGGCTATGTTTTTTATACACTTCGAGGGTAATTTAATTTTGTTAAATCGGTCCCTCGGGTCACGTTTTTGAGATATCTTATTACAATAAAAATGTCTCAAAGAAAAAGAACAAGATAAAATAAATCTGTACCTGGGTATCTAAGTACACAGTGACCTCTGGTTTTACTCATGTTTTAGCCAAAGTTTGATGTTGTCTCTGCAAATGTTGTTTATAATTGGGGTGTATGTACTTACTGTGTTTTTTTATTAGGGAGTTTGATACTTCGCCATTATTGCAACACAATATTGTATTTATACCCAGTTGGGTAAACACAGAATTTTCGTCTTATTTTTACGACACGAGTGAATCCGAAAAAATCGTCGACATATTTTAAAAAGCTTTACTTGTGTTGCCGTTTCATATTATTAAGCATTTTTTAACGTCCATCATCATCATCATCGTCAGACGTGACCGTACCAGCGAAGGTACGGTTACGTCTGATCTTTCTTGTAGTTTATCAATGTCTCGGACATGAAGGCTGCCAAGGTTGCGCGAGTTCCTAGCGCCATCTTTTAGCGTCCCTCCACACATCTTGCGCAGCATCTTCATCTCCGTGACCTGTAATTCCTGCTTATGTCGCACAAGCACTGGCTACGCCTCACTACCATACAGAAGGACCGCGTCAAATGATAGTTTTTTTTTTCAAAAGCATTTTTAACGTCTGACATTAAATAAGTCGTTTTACATTATATTTATAGTGAATCAAGCATATGTTTTTTTATAATAAAAGAGCATACATATAAATAAATAAAATAAAAATAACTACTTAACTACACTAAACTAAGTACAGTCACCATGATATCATACTTAACTGTACAAAACTGACAACCCTACAGCAATAAAAAGAGCCTGGAACATTACTAGTCGTGATTAGCAAACATGCCAGGCTTCAGAGCGTCAATTCGTCCTAATGATTAGCCACGTCAACACGAGTTGATTGTCCTAGCTGCCTGTTTCACACATAAATATTAACATACAAATATAAATACACACAAATTACATAAAATAAAAATAACTAATAAAACACTTTATTTATCCGGTTGAATCGCGTTTTTACACGACTGCCAAAGGAAGTGTTATGTTTTTGCCGTGAGTGTATGTATGTATGTATGTATGTATGTGACCTATTTTTGTGCCGTCGTAGGGCCTAAACGGCTGGACCGATTTAGATAAACGATACGTCGTTAGATTCGTCATGACCGTGGGAGTGACATAGGATACATTAAAATAATAAATAAATAAAAATAATGATGTAAAACGCTATTAACTAAGATATGTAAAGACCATTAAAAACGGTAAAGTTTTGCAATTAAGTTTTAAAATAATTGATAACAAAATTATCGGAAGTCGTTTAAGTAGGGTGTCTTCGTTAATATGTCACTTGCCTTCGGCTCGGTTGTCTTGTCTTTAACGACGTTCATAATATTATATTCTTTTTACTTACTTCAATTTATGGCTTAGCACTACTTCAGGATTGGGATTTTTGAATTTTCGCACAAAAACTCAATATTCGCATGCGAAAACAATCCGCGTGTGAATAGTGTATTTAGTCATTCTAATGGTCAATCTTCGAAAGTTATGTTGCTCCTACATTTATGATTACGCAGGTAATTTTCGTTAGAACAACGGAACGTTAATTAAAAACTTTTCGATTTGACTCGTATAAATATCTCATCTATGGATTTGCATTTGACGCCGAGTTTGAAGGAATTGGCAGAGATGACATAAAATACCAAAATCTTCTTACTAGTCTGTGGACATAAATAACCACTTTGTTTTTCAAAGATAACAATATACCTAAGTAATAACCTAAAATTAGAAAGCTAAAAGAAGTTGTCAGCAACAACAACCCGAGGCATTGCGCCCAAGATGCTGGCGGCGTTCCCGCGCTGGATAGGAAACCGCCAGCTCTTGTACTTATCACCCTGAGTAAGCAAAAACAAGCAATGCACGTCCTCGCTACTGGACTATAATATACATCTAGAATTAATGGATTTCTTCTGGTGTAAGTAATTAAATCTGATCTCCAAACACTAAAAAGCGATAAATAAAAAATATATTTAAAAAAATAAAAAACCCGACTGCAGTTATAACAGAAAAGTGAAAAACAAGATGTTTCTAGTAGCTTTAGGAATGGTGGATGCAGTCGGGTGGGACTCCAATTATAAGGTGAATAAGTTTAATTAACCAAATACTTAGTGTTATAAAATTAGGCATACCATCTTAATGTTATTTGGAGTCCCGCCCGACTGCATCCACCGTTCCTAAAGCTACTAGAAACATCTTGTTTTTCACTTTTCTGTTATATAACTGCAGTCGGGTTTTTTATTTTTTTAAATATATTTTTTTATTCTGTTTAGTTTTTTTTGTTGTTTCTTTACGTATTTGTAAATCGAGTTTTTTACGCAGTCGGGTTTTTAGTTTTTTTTTATTTTTATTTTTTTTATTCATGGTTTTAAACGAACCGAGCTTTCCCCAACTTTACAGTTGGCTTTTTCAAGGTTGACCTCAGTCATTCATGAATAAAAACGCGATTCAACCGGATAAATAAAGTGGTTTATTATGCAAAATCGCGAAAACCATAGAAGAAATTATAAAAATAACTACTTAACTACACAAAACTTAGCAGTCACCATGATATCATACTTAACTGTACAACACTGACAACCCTACAGCAATAACAAGAGCCTGCAACATTACTAGTCGTGATTAGCAAACATGCCAGGCTTCAGAGCGTCAATTCGTCCTAATGATTAGCCACGTCAACACGAGTTGATTGTCCTAGCTGCCTGTTTCACATATAAATTTGGTTTGCTCACTGGTTCGGGGTAAATGAAGAGATTCGGCGGTGACTTGAGTAGAGTTGCGGCAACTAATGCTGGTAGGTAGGTTGGCTTGTTTGTATTTTGATTTAAGGGGGTGCCTTTCTTCAATACGTAATATTGTTCGCTAGTTGCGCCTCACGGTTTTACCCACTTAAGTTCCTATGCCGTTGGGATATATGTGAAAATTACTAGTTATTAGTTCTATTTGTTTTTATTGCTCGAGGCATTTAGCGATTCAATCCTGTCACGCAGGTTCAAATCCTGTCATAGGGATTTTGTGGAATTTTTTTTTTTACTAAAAATAATTCTAAGTTCTAGTTATTACCATTGTTTATACCTAATCGGTACTTTTCTCTATTATGAGATACGGCCTGGTGACATAGATAGAGCGGACAATGTCTTAATAAAAGGGTCCCGTTTTTACTCTTTGAGCACGGAACTCTAAAAAATATTATCCAATTTGGTGCAGTCGTTCTGATGTTATATGCGTACATTTCAGCGAATTATTTTTATAGATAACTTATCTGCGTCCCGCGGTTTTACCCACGTAAGTACCGATCCAGCGGGAATCTCGGGATAAACATCCCAGAATTTGCATACTAAGATTTATTGCAATAGGTTTAGTAGGCAGTTTTTACTTTAAAGAGTTGCAAAGTCACATACCTAAAATATTCAACCCCTCACTTTTAAAAGCTTGTTTTTTTATTTATTTATTTTAAAAACAAACAAATATTTTTTAAAACAAAATGCAGTCCAAAAATCACTAATTTTTTTTGGCGTGCAAAGGGCAAGTACAAGTCCATGGACTGATCTGAATTTTTATAAAACATACCTAATACAGAGATCTTACAAAAATAAATAGCACCTGCATAACAATGTATCGTTTGTCTTTTACTGTGACATGAAATTTCAAAGTTGACAGAGAGAGACATCCGTCACATATTGGTCATCTGTTAATCATCGTTTATATTAGGTATATATTAGTAGGATAGTAGATTGCTAATTAGGTAGATACAATCTTGCTCGACCGATTCGGATTTAGTTTTATTCATGTCTGACAAGTCTAATTTACGAACACGGGTTTAACTAGTTAGGTAGGTAACTAGCACCAAGTAATCGATAGAACCTAACCTCAATAGAAATTCTATTACCTAGTGCCACTGTACTAGTTTCAAGTTAGGAACTAGACCATCTGAACTAACAAGCGTAAAACACATAAACCAGGTTTAATCAGTCCGTAGTTTTTGAATGCAAGTAACAGAGAAACAGAAAAACAAGTTTACCCTGTGTAAGGATTCTGTAAAGGCCCCAAACTGTAGGAACCTAAGCTGTGGCATCGCGACAGTGCTAAAAATATTAAAAACAATGCGATTATTTAGAAAAACGTGCATTTCAAATTACATTAATTATTTTTGAAAACTCTTAAGGCTAAAATCTTCAGTGCGTACTTTGACTTTGCACAAACTGAGCTCAGCAAAAACTAAGCTTAAACTTTGAATTGGAATTTATAGTCCAAATTCATTTTGTAAAATACGAATAAAATAAAACGAACTTCATTGTCATAACAGAAAAGCAAAGTGTAGGTCATTATTTTTGATAGGTTTACATTCTTAATTTGTAAAACTTGGACTTTACTTAGCAAAAGATCGCTTTGTAAATACCAAAAAATATCTTAAGTCAAAGTTTTTGCTTAGTAAAGTCAAAGTACGGGCTATAGATTTTAGCCATAGACTTAATTTTTAAGGTTCTGTACCTTAATGGTAAAAAGATACCTTTAATTTTCACTTTCTTACAGAATGCGATTCTAGTAAAGTCCTTTAGGTTTTAAGTTTTTAAAAGAATGTTGCAAGCAAATTGATCTTTTAATTCTAAATTTGTGTTAGGTTCCTCTTAGACCAAATCATCATTGAGATAGTGATCAAAAGCTCATCTATCAGTGTAAAAGAAATAGGTACTAGAACATAATACTAATTGAATATTCGTTTTTTTTACCTCAAGAAACTATTCACGAAACCTAACGTTTTGCCTGTTTAATGTTTGCCGACACACATATATGTAGGTGATTTTTAGACCATTTTAAGACGAGTGGCTGCTTCACTGCTGTACAGAATAAGGGGGTAGTTCAAATGTCTATTTAGTGCTTATAGGTATGAAAATGCAATTGCATTGGATTATTGTGCGCAATACCAAAGCCAGCTTCAGTTGGTTTTTGTAGTTGCATTGTCTTTTAATTTAATTTTATTTAGGTATGTTTATTTATGTTTTAAATTTTATATGTGTATGTTCATATATGTATCTTGGTCTGAAAATAAACGATTTTATTATTATGAACAAAATGAACCCTACAAATTCAAGTAGGTACTAATAAATCGTTATTCACACGCGAAGTTCCTACGACTTAATTGCAATCTTAGTACGAAACAAAACTTTCAGTTTGAAGTGTAATTTGCTTTTCGCTTCAAAAATAAGCAACGATTTCGTGACTTGGTGCGCTACTGATGTTGGCTTTTGGTGAATTTTGGTATAGTACGTTTTTTAAATTTCGGACTGTAATCTGACGTTTTGGTTCTTTGTATATCTTTTCTTTAATCGTAAGCTGAAATCTATAGTGCGCACTTTGACTTTGCTCAGACCGAGCTTAGCAAAAACTAAGCATCAACTTTGAATTGGAATTTATAGTCGAAATTAATATACAAATAAAATAAAAAGAACTTCATAGTCATAACAGAGAAGCAAAGTTTAGGTCATTATTTTTGATTGGTTTACATTCTAAATTTGATAAGCTTCGACTTTAGATACTAAGCATAAACTTTGTATAGTTGCGAAGATCGCTTTTTTGCGAATCGCGAATTTTTGGTATTAAAAAATATCAAAAAATCTCTTAAAAAAAGTTTTTGCTGAGCCAAAGTAGTCATAGATTTCAGCCGTAGTCTACAATTAAAACCAGATCGTCACCCGGCCGTACCGGGTCCTAGCTTAGTTGTCCATTGCTCGGCGAGCAGTGAATTAGGGTAACAATCGAGTGGCAGCCGAGCAATGGACAACGAAGCTCGAATCCGGCACGGCCGTTATGACGGTCTAGTCTAAATCATCCCCAAAAGACCATGCCGGTTGCGAGATTCGTTGTCCATTGCTCGGCGAGCAGTCGATCGGTCTGTTGCAACCGATTTGCGACCGAGCAACAGACAACGAACCCGGCGCAGTCGGGTACTAATCATCCTTAACACGTAGACAGTTGAAAATGCTTAAGAGGCCGTAGTGGGCCAGAACTGATGTTTCTAGGGTGAATTACTACAAAAGTTATTTGAAATAAAAGTTTTCGAAACCATATTTATTAAAGTCGGGGATATTTACTAACACGTGAATGTCGTGAAAACACGATTCCTGAAAATTTTCTCGATAGAAAAAAAATTCTAACCTTAAAATTCCCTCTAAATTTATTTATTTATTTATTTATTTATTTATTTATTTCAAAAACAACTACAGCTATTTTACAGGATCCCCCAATGCAATAGAGTAGGTAAAAAGCATTATTAATTTTTAATGTTATAGCAGATTGTCCACTGTGCTACTTTACAAAATTCATTCTTCCCGCATGCAATAACATCAATCTGTTCGGCAACTAAATTCAGTATATGTAACGCCCGTGCAAGAGGTGACCTATTCACCAAGTTAGTCCTCCCGCGAGGCACTGCGAATAGCGCTGGCTTTCTAGTGCGACGCCGTTGTAGGTACTCATTTGGAACATATAATTTCACCGACTCAAGTATAGTCGGATTACATATGTTACCTCTAAAGACCCGTAATATATAGCTTACCAGTGCTAAGTCCCTTCTAGTTTCTAATTTGGTGTATCCAACCATACCCAGTACGAATAGTGTTGGATACATCAAGGGATAAAAAGGATAGACACTATATAGCCGCAAATACAGATACCTAGTGTATTTGTTCTGAATGCGCTCCAGCATCGTAGCATATTTGGCTTCATGTGGTGACCATATACTGGCATTACACTCGAGCTGGCTTCTAATGAGTGCGTCATATAATGTAGACACCGCTCTGATGCTCGTGAAACCTTGTGCTCTTCTCAATACAAAGCCGAGACCCCTATATGCCTTCTTACAGATATTGATGATGTGTTCTCTAAATGTCAATTCAGTGTTCAGAAGGATACCAAGATCTCTAACCTTGTCCACCCGCTCCAACGCGACGCCATCTAGTTGATAGTTATAGCGCGTTGGTGCTCTGGCTTTGCTAAATGAAATTATTGAGCATTTGTCAGCATTAAATTGCAGTTTGTTGCTCAGGCACCAATCGCTAACCCTATCTATGTCTTGCTGAAGACAGCGACAGTCATTTTCATTCTTTATCGCCAGTAGCAGCTTAAGGTCGTCCGCAAAGAGAAGACATTTAGCGTCTCTCACTACGTTAGGAAGGTCATTTATCATTATTATAAACTCCATTGGACCCAGGTTACTACCCTGACTGACTCCTGTCCTAGTGAAATACGGCTCCGACCTATGACCTGCATATTCCACATATTGACGCCTGTCTTTCATGTAGCTGGCGAAAAACTGCAGAAGTTTAGTTGTGCATCCAACTTTGGATAGCTTCGACAACAAGACATCATTGTCCACAAGATCGAAGGCCTTTTTGTAGTCGAAGTATGCCGCATCCACTTGTGTCCCGGCATCTACATGCGGCACGATATACGACATGGCATTTAGGAGATTGCTGGTGGTACTTCTTCCTTGTCTAAAACCGTGTTGGGCATCTGACATTTGACTCGAGATTTGGTTTTGAAGGCTTCGCTGCATTGCCGATTCAAACACCTTCGCTATTGAAGAAAGGACAGCAACCGGCCTAAATTCATTGATTTCCGACCCTGAATTTTTTTTCGGAATTGGAATCACTTTTGTGAGTTTCCATCGGTTTGGGAAGTGCGAGTTCTCCAAACATAAGTTAAATATGTGTGTAAGCAGAGGTGCCAACACCATACTGCAATCCCTAACAACGAAGGCTGGTATACCATCAGGGCCTGCTGACCGCTTAGGCTTCATACGTTTTAGAGCTGCCTTAATCTCCTGCAGTGAAAGATTAGGAATGTGTACTGTGGTGCAGTTTGAATCTCCCTCCGTATACGAAGCGCTTACTACATCCAACTTTGGTGGGACAGTTCCATAGACCGAGCAAAAATATCCGGCAAACTCCCTCGCACATTCGGAATCCGACAATATCACACCGGCCTTTGTAACCGTGCTCCCACACCTCGACTTTTTACTGGATCTAATAAAATCCCAGAAAGACCTAGGATCTCTAGTTAAATTTTCCTGCAATCTAGTTTTATACTGCTCATATGATTTATTTATCATTATTTTAATTGCAGTCCTACTCTCGGAAAACAATTGATAGTCCTCTATCCGACCCGATGATTTATACCGCTTATGTAAACGCGCCTTTATTCTCAAATTCCGTATTATATCTGCATTGTACCACTCTGGATACGAATACCTACCTATTTGTTTATTTACTGACTTTATCGGTACACAATTATTAATAATTACGTTTAGTGTATAATAGAAAAAATCCAACGCCTCTTCTGCTTCTTGAAAACCAAATAGCGGGCTCCAATCAGCGGACGCAATGCCATAGTATAAATAATGATAATCTGCTTTAGCAAAGTTCCAGCGCGCTGCAACTTCGTTCGTATTTTGTTTACATTGAGCATCGGAACTATACGCTGTCGGCGCGGGCGGCGGCGGCGCGCGCGGCGTCTGCACCCCGCGCGCAGTCGCGACCGGTGACGCAGACGGCTCGCGCACCGGTACCTCCGCGCACCCCCCCGTCGCTATCGACATAGTTATATCTAGCGGAGGATGATACACATCTACCTTTGAAACAAGTGACATATCCGCTTCGCCTACCTGCACGCTAACTTCCCTCAATGATGACGTCACTAACACTAAATCCAGTTGCCGGTTATTGCAATTGGGAACGTTATTTTCTTGCTTAAACTCGCAAAAGGTTTTAAAATATTCAAAATAATTCAATACATTTTCATTACAAGAATGTAGGTTAAAATGTACAAGTAAGTGAAATTACTCAGTCAATATTGTACGAAAACTAATAAAACTTTGTATAAGAACTGAACTTAGCTCAATACCGGCAGTGAATGTTTTGAATTTCAAGAATAACATTTAGTTATCTTGAAACTAGTAATTGTTTGATTTTACGCAATAAAATTTTGCATAGTCGCATCTTACGTCCTTCACTTACACATGTGAAATCCGCTGGCTTTATCCCTGTCACGCTATTAGGGTTGTATAGGCCTTTAAATATACGTAATAAATAAAACAAACTTCATTAAAACCCTCGACTCGAATATCAACTTTTGCATCCTTTGCATCCTTGAAAACAAAAAACTATTATTTTCATCATACGCTACGTAAGTCCATATCTACTTGTTTTACCTACAACAATGAGAAAACTGCGCTTGGTTTAAAATTGGATGCCATTGTCTATTGTTACACGTTCCTGTCCAGCTCTTTTGTTAGTAGATATAGGGGGGAGGAGGGGGAGGGGAGGTCACAGTAGGAGGTTAATTATGGAACGTTTTTGGCGGGAAAATGTATGGACTGTAAGGATGAATGTGGATTTTTAGCTTTAATATTCTGCCGTACCATGATCGTTTCGTGTTACTTTATCGTCCGTTTATCGCTGAAATTTTTACATAATTTTTATATAAAAAATTCCCCGACTACTTAAATAACCACAAATACCTACTAGAAATATTTCAAAGGAAAAATTATCTTCAAAAATTCACTCGTGGCGAGATTTGAACTCGCGTCCCTATCAATACTCCAGTGCCTCAACCACTCGACCACACGAGTACTCGTGCCTTGAGCAATAGAAACAAATTACAAAATAATCACAAATATTTTTTATTTTTAAATTGTTTTTGTTTTCCTATTTGTTGCTGTTTTAATGTTATTTTTTTATTGAAAAATTTAGGTCCCAATTAGGTCTTGCAATGAAGATATCATAGTTAGGCACATTATGTTAACAACATCGATTTCCGTGTGGAAAACGAGAAAACAAAATAAAACATGTAAGTTTGAAATCGTATAATATTTTTAAAGACGAAAAAGAGGTAATTCCTTATAACATGCCATAAACTTATAAGAGGTTAAAACCGCCGTGTAAAACTTGTGTTAAAGTAACAAAAATCAACACATAAACTACACGCCAACAAAAATAGAACTTTAAAATATTCCGAAAAGCAACGCCGACTAGTTTAAAACTACCAACACTGCTTAGTTCTTTTAAAAATAACTTAAAAACTAACGTAAAATAACATAAGTTGAAGTTGATACTTCAGTGGTTTAAGAGGAAGTAAAGTTTATGAAATTATAGTACAACTAGCTGCGCCCCGCGTTTTCACTCGCTTAAGTCCCGTTCCCGCAGGAATCTTTATCCTTACTTCCTTACTTCTTACTAATATTATAAACGCGAAAGTTTGTATGTATGTATGTATGTATGTGAGGTTGTTACTCTTTCACGAAAAAAACTACTAAACCGATTGCGATGAAACTTGGAATATAGGTAGCTGGGGACCTGGATTAACACATAGGCTACTTTTTATCCCGATATTCCCGCGGGAACGGGACTTAAGCGAGTGAAACCGCGGGGCGCAGCTAGTTTTTTATAAATTTAAAATATAAATATATAATTACCCCGACGTTTCGGCAAACGGATTACACCAGCCGCGGTTCCGGGAAGTCTTCTAATAAAAATAGTAATAAGAAGTAAGATATAATTGATAACTGGGTTCATAATATACAAGGTTATTTCTTACCTTGCAGGGGGTAGTTTTCTAATAAAAACATTGCATAGCATAACATAATCAGCCCGTTTATTTGTCCTACTGTGGGCAAGGGCCTCCTCTTAAAGGGGTTAGGCAGTAAGACGCCACGGGAGCCTACCCTGGATTGGCGAATGTCCCATGTCTTCGGACCGTGGTGATTCCTCGGACATATCGGTTTCCTCACGATGTTTTCCTTCACCGTAAGAGCGATGTTAGTTAATGAATGAACCACAAACGTTATTTTTTTTAATATTATGGTACCTTTCATGCGCTTCAAATAAATAAATAAATAAATCCTGTGACGAGCACACAGCGCCATCTAGCCCCGTGGTAAGCTGCTAAGCTTGTGTTACGGCGACTAGACAAAGGATTTACTACTTATATTTATTTTTCTTTTGTAAATACATACATATTATACATAGAAATACGCCCAGACCAGATACAAATATTTATTTTTAAGCATAAATATTTGCACCCAGCGGTAATCGAGCCCGCAACCTTCTGCATTGCAGCCAAGCGTTCGCCCGACGCGCCACAGAAGTCGTCAAAAGAGGTCCTGCTTTTAATTTGCATTTTTAAAATTTACCTACCTATTTATTACTAAAAAATGTAAAGTTTTTAATTCAAAAATTAATCATAGAAAATTTGTTTCTAACTACTAACAAACAAATGGTAGAGCACAATAAGTCTGTCCGATATCAATTTTCTATAAATTTTTAAAACTCTTTCCATCACGTACGGGCAAAACGTCTCGGAACATTTACAATTCAGCGACAGACGAAGAAAAAAAACATTCAAATTCGAAACAAATATTCAAATAAGGTAGTATTTGTGTATGTATGTTACTAAGAGCGGTGTTACTAGTGGTTGATACCCCGACTTTCATTCCCACCGCCGCGGGTACACATTTTTTAACTTGAAAATAAATAATAACACACTCTATTTACCGGGTTTAATCGCGTTGTATTCATGATATTTAAACGAACCGAGCTTTCGCCAACCTTACAGTTGGCTTTTTCAAGGCTGACTGAACCCAACTGAAGCCAACGGTAAAGTTGGCGAAAGCTCGGTTCGTTTAAGAATCATAAATAAAACGCGATTTAACCCGGTAAATAAAGTGTTTTAGTATGCAAAATCGCAAAAATCATAGAAGAAATTGAAAATAAATATTTGTAAATTTATATAGGTACTATATATAAATATTTATCGCGTAACTCTGCGCGGAAAAAGCTGCCGTGCAAGGTGCGAGCAGAAATTGTTGACGTTAAAGCGATAGACAATTTATACTCGCTTTGCGCGGTAGCCTTTTCCAACCCCGTTATCGAAAGCATCGTATTCCCAAATCGACGTCGAGTTGAACTTGACGGGATCTACGCGGTTTATGGGACTGTTCTTGGTGTTTTCCACGTATCATAATTAAGTAAGTATTATAAATATTTTTAAAGGAAAAATTAACTTGCAGCGAGATTTGAACTCGCTCGGCCACGCAAGTTGCGTGGCCGAGCGGTATAGGCACTGGAATATTGATCCAGGGACGCGAGTTCAAATCTCGCTGCAAGTGAATTTTTGAAGATGAACTTTTCCTTTAAAAATATTTCTAGTAAATATGCCTTGAGCAATAAAAACAAATTTACGAAGTAAGTATGTATTTACAAAAATAAGGTATAACATGTAGCACATCCGTTGTCTAGTACCCATAGTACAAGCTTAGAACTTAGCTTGGGGCTAGATTGCGCTGTGTGTAACGTCGGGCAATGTTCATAACAGGTGACGGGGCGGCTCTTTTGTTCTGGTTGCACTTCAAGCTGCTCGTTTAGTACTTTGTTTCGGTGCAAACATTTCTTTTCCTACCCTCCATCGCCAAAAGTGTAGATTATACCAAAATCTTACTAATATTATGAACGCGAAAGTTGGTATGTATGTATGTATGTGAGGTTGTTACTATTTCACACAAAAACTACTGAACCGATTGCGATTAAACTTGGAATATAGGTAGCTGGGGACCTGGATTAACACATAGGCTACTTTTATCCCGATATTCCCGCGGGAACGGACTTACGCGGGTGAAACCGCGGGGAGCAGCTAGTATTATAATATAATAATATTATTATTTATTATTCCTTATTAACAAACGTGGAGTAAGGTCGGAGTATAGTGAGAACATTCTTTGTCTTTTCCGTGATAATTACATAATTAGGTATTGCAGGACGTTGCACACAGCGCAATATCTTTTTTATATGTGGTTAAATATGTGATATAATATTTTATACGTGGGTAAATTTTCATATTATATAAATTATATTTTTTTATATTGAATTTGTTTTATTTTTGTGTATTTTAATTTAATTTTTAAAAAATTTATAATTGTGTTTTTTTTTATTTTGAATTAGTTTTAAGTTTGCTTTGATTTAATTGTTGTTGTAATGTTATTAGTTTTATTTTCAATTTTTTTTTTTTTTTTTTTTTAACCTGGGAAAATCTTATTAAGACCTTCGGACCACTCTCGGGGGAGAGCGGCCCGGTGAGTGGGGGTTCCTCCTGGTCTTGATGGTGTGTGCCAGGGGTATACCCACTAAAAACCCAGGGTGTCCTTCTCTCCGCTATGCCAGGGCATCGCCGGAAGCTGCAAGCAGTACATCGGCTAGCCCTAGCGGCGCGGGCGGGTGGTCCGCTCCGGACCTCATCTCTGAAAAACCCCATACAGGGTAAAACCCTCGCGAGAGGCGGCGTGGAAACGCCGCCGCCATCTCGGGCTCTCGTACGGCGACGGACCCCCCCGAGTCCGCCGCCATGAGCCGTTTAGGGTGGCAAGTGGTCATTTCTGACCACTCGCCAAATTCGCCTGGGGCGCTGCGTGCCGCGGAGCAGCTCACGTGCTCGCTCCGCCTCCTCTTTTGAGGACATTACGTCTTCGGCGTAGGTCCTAACGGCCTGCCAGGCCTCATCACTGTTGACCATAGTGCGAACTACGGTCGGCAGCGACAAGTCGTGGCCAATGGCCGCCGTCAATTCCCGCCGCTGTTGGTCCCCTGCTGGACAGGCAGCGAGCGTGTGCTCGGCGGAGTCGCAGTCCGACGAGCAGTAATGGCACCTCTCGTCCGCCTCTCTGTGTATTCGGCAAAGGTATTTGCCGAAGCAACCGTGTGCCGTCAGCAACTGAATTCACAATTTTAATTTGACCTAATCTATGTAGGTACTAATTTGAATGAATGATATATTAAATTAATCTATTTATAATTTTGTAAATTTTAATTTTTTTTTTGTATTTTTTATATTATTTTTTCTTGTGTTAGTTACTTAATCAAATTGTCCTATAATTCTATGTAGGTACTTTTAATGATAAGTCTAAGGTTTTAATTTTATACTATAGATAGATAGATAGATAATAACTTTATTTGCACAACATACAACATTACAACAAAAACACAAATAATTACATTACATGAAGTAAAGACATAGATTAAACGTAAATTGCACAAATGGGCGGCCTATAGCTTTATGTTGAGAACCGTTTTATCCAGGAGTGGGAACCTGGCGATCTGTGATACAGGTTAATTCCTACTTCAGACGCCAGCTTCTCACAATTGCAGAAACAACCTAACTTAATCTTTTTGAAACATTTCCTTGCTTTAGTGTATAATGTGTTTATGTAATTGAGAGTTAAATAAACGCTTATTATTATATATTATTATATTTATAAAATTTATTAATAAATACATCTTCCATGGTTTATATTAAGCTGTTTTACTAACACATAGGCTACTTTTATATAGTAAACCAATCCGCCGGGCGTACTCAGTCTTGTATTTGTATGTATGTATGTCAGGTGGTTGTCACAACCGGATAAATGTCTCGAGTGGTGCGGAGGTATGGTCACGGTCATACTGTAACTTTTTCTTACATTTCGTGTATACAAGATGTAACGGGCGCGCCCTTTTAAGCCGAAAGGGGGTTGTTTTAGCCATGTAGGCGAACAACTTTTGTTTTACGACTTTTGAAAATTCGAACTTTTTTTTTGAAAATTTTGAGGTTATTGTTCACTGAAAAACAGCTGCTTTTGAAAATAAAGGTAATTGTAGTTTCGATTATTGTCGACTAAACTTAATGAAAGGACAGGATAAGGTCAATGACCTCGAACTCTGAGAAACAGCTGATTTATAAGTAAAGTTTAAACTTAAAATTTTCGAAAACTACTTCGAATTTCTAAAAGTTGTAGAACAAAAGTTGTTCGCCTAGACGTCTAGAACAACCGCCTTTCGGCTTAAAAGGGCTTTCCCGTTACACCTTGTATTTATTAAATTAATAATGAATATCTTCCACATAGGCTACTTTAAAATAGTAAACCAATCCGCCGGGCGTACTTAGTCTTGTATTTGTATGTATGTATGTCAGGTGGTTGTCACTGCCGGATAAATATCTCAAGTGGTGCCCTGCGCGGTACGTGCCGCTGCCTACCGCTCGCGCTCAGTGCGATGCAGAGGTACGGCTTCGTTCATACTGGGCTTTTTTCCCTAGATTTTGTACCTTTTTATTATAACACCACGAGAGGTACGTTTGGTCGCCATCCACATCCACTTTTCTTGTACGCACTGCCAAAAAGTGGAATTCTCTGCCAGCTTTGCTGTTTCCCCAAACTTTTTGAGAAAATGGTAAAGATTAAGATCAGATAAAGATATTTTACAATCAATATTTCTCATCCTAATAGAACTGTCTCCGAGAATAAAATCTTAGCTACTAAAAACGGTAACATTCCATCGCTCACAGACAAACAAAACAAACTCTAATGAAACCTCTTGAACTCTTTGACTGCTTAAAAAACACATGTTGTAGTTGCGATTTACATTCAGCGATTTGCGGTTTGCAATGTTTTGCGATTTCAACGTCAGCAGTCAAAGAGTGCTCTACATTAATTCTATAAACGAACGATCGATCGCAAAAAAAACCGTCATCCAGAAAGAAAATCGGTCATTATTCGGTAAGCATTGAGCGACTGATGTTTCGTTTGTTCGTAGAATTCTTTAATTCTGTACTTTACTGTACTTTACCTGTACTTTGTGCAGGCCCTGCTTCAATTCGTTAAAATGCCTGCTCAGCTACCTAATATTCTATGATACATAGAATACACCCACCCACCCAATACACCCAAATCAATGATATTGCTTCATTTTCCTCTGTGGCTTGTAGTCTGAAATATAGAGAATGAGGCAGCTACTCTGTGTAAAAACAGTTAATAGGTATAAAAAAAAATCTAAGTTTAAAATGCCTTGAGCATTTGAGCAATAAAAAACAAAAACGAAAATAAATAGTAAATAGGTATTTCAACTAACACCCAAACTACTAAACAAAGAGTATAAAAAGAACCATCTCAATCGGTCAAGCCACCTTCGAGTAATCGGTGAACAAGTGAATTGAATACAGCTTTTTGAGGAGCATTTCCGGTCCTCACTTCGAAGATCCTCATCAGATCCACACCAAATTTTTATGGGACCACCTCGGACCTTCCACCTTTCCATTAAAAAAAGAACCATCTTAATCAGTCAAGCCACCTTCGAGTAATCGGTGAACAAACATAAAAAAAAAAAAAAAAAATATACGCGACGAATTGAGAACCTCCTCCTTTTTTGAAGTCGGTTAATAAAATGTTCGAGCTCACATGAGGTTTATGATCCTCAGTAAAACATTTTATTTGATGACAACACTAAGTCTAGTCAAAGTCATAGCGAGCTGCCAATAAAAACAAGTTTTATATGATGACTTATATAAATAAGACCAAATATTATGTTGTTAGGTAAAGGTATTAAAAAATTTTTTTAGAGTTGTGTGTATATTTAGAACTTTATAATTTTTTACTGTAATTAAAATTATTTCCAGACGAAAATTTAAACAGGTTGGCGTAATAGAAAAAAAATCTGTTAATCAATCTGTTTAATTAATGAAGATGAATTGAAATTTAATAATATTGTTTTATATAATTTTATATACGTACCTACCTATCTTAAAATACAAGATGTAACGGGCAAGTCCTTTTAATCCGAAAGGGGGTTGTTCTAGACGTCTAGGCGAACAACTTTTGTTCTAAGTCTTTTGAAAATTAACATTAAATTAGTATCTAACGTACTAACTTCTTTAAGTTTTAAAGTGTTTCCGCAATTAGCCCTAGTATTGGACCTTTGTGCGTGATATTAAGCCGTGGGTTACCTCACGATGTTTTCCTTCACCGTAAGAGCGATGTTAATTTTTACTTACTAGTACTTACTACTTAGTTGAAAAAAGAAATAAAAAATAAAATTTTTTATACCCAAATATTTTAATTCAAAGTAGCACGAAATTGTTAAGCTTAAAACGGGATAGGTAACCACGTCTTAACAATATACGCATAGAGAATCGCCCAACGCGCATGTGCGAAACTCACTCATTCTCAACTATTTGTTATGTCGTTACGGTATCAAAAAGCATTGGATTGTCTTCAAAGTAGCATCTTTTTGCCTAATTTGAGGTCACCCATGTCTTTAACGAGCGTCTAGAAGTATTGTTATAAGTGCAAAACTGTTTTCAAGCTTGTTGCAAGCCGTGAAACTTGATTCCAACATCAATCACCTATCTGTCAGTGTTCGCGCCAATTATTTGACGTTTGACCGCGTGTTTGGACATTCGAATTTCGAATACGTTTATGACTAACCAGTGTTTCAGTGTTAAAACAGTGTTCTAAATTTGAACTAAGTGATTCTGTGAAGTACTGTAATTTGACTATCTGCAATACGCCAGTGCCGCGGGCAACTGTGCAGTGTTTTGAACTGTATTTGCTTGTGTTAAGGTTGAATTTTGCGTGAGTCGATCGCAGATAAGGTTCTGTTTTCGTATACTATCGGTTATTGGTGGCCAGTGACACGTTAAGTAGGGGAAAGGTAGCAAAAAGGTCGAATACCTGAGCCAAGATGAATTTAACATCGATGGACGGTGAGTTTCTTTAATTATACCTACCGTACCTTAATTTGATATACCTGCAGTTTTTTAAATCTTATGCATAAGGATGCGCAGTGCGATTTAGTTTAAAAAATGAACTAAAATCAAACAATATATAAGGTACATTTTCAATTGCAGCATGATTGTTAGCTTAAAATATTGTTTGCTTGGCTTCAATTAATCAGCAGTTCTGAAAGTAAACTTTTAAGCTGAGGGAGTAAGGTTCAATTTCCGTTGAAATAAGATTGTTTGCTGAAATATTTTTGCTTATTGCGGTATTGGGGCGTGTTCATACTAGACTCGATTGACTTTTCTGTCGATATCAGAGATATGTAAAAACTTCTAGATACGTAATAGGGCAAATTTCTTGGCTACACAAATGCAAGCTATCTAGCCAGAGAAGTCTTAGTTCCATCCCAGCTCACGTCACGATCACCCGCTTGTTAACACACAGTACATTTAGTTACTTTCACAACATTATTCACAGACAACAATGCCTTCGTGCGTATTTAGGCGATGCACGAATTATACTCCAAAAACTGGCAAAAATATGTCATTTTATACGTAAGTAAAGCTGTATTTATTTATTTTAGTTTATTTATTAAAAAAGTTTTTTTTTCCAAAAACTCAACGAAGTTTTTGACTTTGACGTTTTATCATTCTCTTCTAACCACTATGAGATGTCATAATAATATTATGAGATGTCATAATAATGTTATGACATCTCTTTCTTACGTCATGCAAGTAGCATTGAGTCTTATGTTTTTAGAAAGAGATAACAATAGTTTCGTCTATTTCTTCTTTAAATTATGTGAATTAATATAAATAATAAGGTTGTATAGCATACTTTGTGCCGCCTTTCAATAATGATTTGTTCTGCAATGGCGTCTCTATAACTTTAATAGACTCATTGGTCGATATAATATTTTTTTAAATTATCTTTATATTTATATAACTGCGTCCCGCGGTTTCACACGCGTAAGTCCAGTTAAATATCGGGATAAAAAGTAGCCTATGTATTAATCCAGGTCCCCAGCTACCTATATTCCAAGTTTCATCGCAATCGGTTCAGTAGTTTTTGCGTGAAAGAGTAACAACCTCACATACATACAAACTTTCGCGTTTATAATTGACCGAACGAGCGAACCGAGTGAGGTCCAGTGTAGACGGGCCTGGCGCTTGTATCTTTGTATGTTTGTATGTTTGTTCGACGATAACTTGAGTATCGTTGCTTCGATCTTCATGAATTTTGGTATGCGCGTAGTTTAGGTCCATAGAATTTATGAGTTCGAAGATGAGCCGGATCGGTAGGGGGTTGGGGAGATAGGGGGTGCAAAAAGAAAAAATAATCAAGTTCTAAATATTTGTCAATAGATGGCGCTCAACATACCTCCTAGATCGCGGTATCGTTGCGTTTGCTTGCGATATATACTCCAAGATCTGACATTTTTGTAGGGAATGTTACAAATTGTGGTCGATTGTCGTAACAAAGGAATAATTCTTGTTATGTTATCGTTTTTCTTGTCTTTCGTTATATTTATTCGTTTAATAATAATTCTTATTTTGTAAAAAAATAAAGCTGTTGGTGTTAAAATCCTACAAAAAACAAAATCTCTGTAAATGGATTCTCGTGAGGTCTCAGTTCGGGGCGAACTACTAGTTGACCGAACGAGCGAAGCGAGTGAGGTCCAGTGTAGACTAGCCTGGCGCTTGTAACTTTGTATGTTTGTTCGACGATAACTTAAGTATCGTAGCTCCGATCTTCATGAATTTTGGTATGCGCGTAGTTTAGGTCAATAGAATTTATGAGTTCGAAGATGAGCCGGATCGGTAGGGGGGTTGGGGAGATAGGGGGTCGTGAGGTCTCAGTTCGGGGCGAACTCCTAGTATTAGTAAGAAGTAAGATAGTAAGATTTTTAAATTGCCTGCGATGGCACGGGGTTGCAAGTACGATTTCAGCCGGGACATAGTACCTACCTAATTTTTTTTACATAAGGTGTATTTTCAGATAACAAATTATATCTACACTAGCTGCTCCCCGTGGTTTCACCCGCGCAAGTGAAAAACGCGTTTTTACGGGCGCGGGCGGCGGGCACTCTTTCGTTCATTACTCGGGTTCTACTAATTGGATTTCGATGCAAAGTAGGTATGCAACGACCTTCCTCGAAAATAGAAATATCCAATATTGAAAACCAGATAACAATCGGATTAGCAATTTTTAATTGACAAGGAACCGACAGATAAACAGAGAAACAGACAGGCAGACATGAATTTTAAAACTTATGTAATTTTGTTCTACTACTTATCCTAAGTTCCCTAGACAACTTTTTTTTTAATTTACTTCCAAGTGCAGACTTTTTGTCCTCTCTTCCTTTATTATAAGTATAGATAAAAGATATAGATGAAGGACTTCGGCGATTCGTAGGTGACATGCATATCCATCCGTGTCAATCAATCTAAGAAGAGCAAAGAAGTTATATTACTAGAAGCTATAACTGAATGCTCACACAGCGTTCTGTCCCCTTTCTAATAGTGTTATTAGAAAGGGACGGCGCGCACAATGTAGCGGAACACGATTGACTGTAGACGTAACGCTCCGCTCGAGACAAGCTCTCGTCCTGTAATTTGGTTCTAGGCTTAACAATTGGCTTGCGTAGCTATTTAAGGTGTGCAGTAGTACTAGAAGCGCATTTGACGACCTCTGTGGCGCGTCGGGCGAACGCTTGGCTGCAGTACAGAAGGTTGCGGGTTCGATTCTCGCTCGGTGCAAATATTTATGCTTTAAAATAAATATTTGTATCTGGTCTGGGCGTATTTCTATGTATAATATGTATGTATTTACAAAAGAAAAATAAATATAAGTAGTATATCCGTTGTCTAGCCACCGTAACACAAGCTTAGCAGCTTACCACGGGGCTAGATGGCGCTGTGTGTTTGTCACAGGATTTATTTATTATTTATTTATTTATTTAGATACTATAGTAGTTACTATGAACTATGAGCGCCGCGACTAAACTCCAACTGTGTTTTAAATTTGGAGCTTGTAGGTCTGCTAGAAGTACCTTCGAATTTTGACGATCGGTCAGTGAGTCAGTCAGTGACAAATTTGACGACGAACTTTGACTTGAAATAATTCCGATACTACTGGTCTAAAATAATAGATTTTTGAAAATATTATTATACTATCCAATCCTTATTGGCCCCTGATAATATCCAGACGCTTAGGCTGCTAGGTCTACCCGTAAAGGAATTGTAGGGGGTCAAAAATGGCGCAAATGGTTTCGAGAAAACGATAGTACGGCCGTGCTTTTTTGCTTGACTTGGCGGAGGCACTGTCGTGCCTCCAATTTATACCTTATATAGCTAAATACACAAAAACTGCTTAAAATTTGAGGCGTAGGTACTTATACTCGTATAGTTGAGCAGCTTCTAAATTTAAAATTAATATAAAAATAATCGAGTTTGAGAGTTGCTTAATTGTTTTAAGTAGAACTCAAATTTTGATTAAGTTACTGTGTTCTAATAGTCTGACATATACATACAGATTAATATACAGATCTAAAAGTAGGGTCTCAAATCAAATCTGTAGTACAAAGAAATTGAAATCTTAGGATAATCGACGGAAGGTACATTTTCTTCTGTCAATACAGGAAAGCACCTAATTTAATACAAAATGAACGTTTGCGTGCTGAAACGCAGAAATGTTCCATAGTTTTTTATGATTGGGTATTTTTAGCATTAGTTTTATTGGGTATGTTTCTTTTCTCTTTATTTATGACCTGCTTTATGGCACTTCGATTGTAACGGTGTGGGTTCGATTCTCGCCGTGTAATGTTCAATAATATACATGTATAAGTGCAACCATGTCCATTGTAAACGGACTCCAAAAATAGGATTATTTTAAACTACCAGAGCCAAAGTATGAGTTTTGATAGTTTATCGTCTCGATGAAACTGGCAGTTTACTTCATACATTTTCCATCAGCGCCCCTAGCGGTAACTATTATGAACTAAAACAGTATATGAAAGTAAACTGCCGGTTTCATCAAAACTCATACTAAGGGCTCTGATAGATTTCTTTAAGCATCTCAGCTCTTATCCGTTCTCTGCCTCACATAGGCCTCTCTCATACGACGCCACAAACAGCGATCGCGAGCTACCTCCATCCAACGACTCCCCGCGACCGCTACAATGTCGTCGGTCCACCGAGTAGGTCGCCACAACACTCCGTACAGCATTGCATCGTGGTCGCCACTAAGTCTTTTAACCGGGCCCATAGTTTGCGATTTCGTTAAAGTAGGTCAAATTAAGCGACATGTCGCTTTAAGCGAGTCATTACATCCGAATTCGAAACCAAACAAGTTAAGGCGGCGATAGATGATAATTATCGGTCCTTGTCCGATTGCATATAAATGAGCGAGATGGAATTGCATGAAAAAATCTACAATTTCTCGTAAAATCAATCATTAACGAAGATTAATATAATATTTTTATAAAATGCGATGAAGAGGTTCTAGGTATTGTATTTTCTAATATATTATTATGATGCCTCTAAGAAACTATAGCGGTAAAGAATTTAGAAGAAAAATTGATTTATTTTGTAAAACAGGGGTAACTTTGTCTGTATAATAGTGGTATTTAAAGTTATTTTTTATTGTTTTTGAAATGAAGGGGACACATCTTGTATCATGTACAATAACATAATACATTGTTTAAAGATCTATATGATACCGGTTATGAAGAAAACTATTCAATCGGAAGGGATTTCGCATGAGTCGCGTCCTTAATAGCAATGTTTGGCAATGACTGCTTGCCTGATACTAACTCTTCTTGGGAGCAAGCAGTTTACCCGCCACCTTGAGTGGCAATTTTTATCGACCGGCCTCCTTGGGAGCAACCAATTTACCCGCCATTTCGTCGAACGGTTAGTTTGGACGCTATATCATCAACAGAAATACGGGTGTAGAGTGGATGATTGCCCGACGCCTGTATGTTAGTATATGTGAGAAATTAATAACTCCATATACTTAATGTTTTTTATGGGAAAAAATTTCAGTGAGGAATCACTTTTGACCCTGACTGTACATTTCAAGTACTATGGTGACCTAGATACCGTTACCAGCAAGTGTACACGTACATCAAAACGAGTGTACTTTTATGGCTTGTAAAAGGTTTACGGTGTTTGTGGGCAAATTTTCAGTTCATCATACGTATGCATGTGCGAAATTAAGTATAAATTTTAGGCCCTTATTAACCGATTTATAAAGAAGCAGTATTCGGCTGTTATTTTTAGTTTGGTATATTAAAATTTATTATTAAATAAATTAAATTATTTAACATTTAAATAATCAATATTGAAAAATATGAAATATTTTTATTAATATTTAATTTAACTGATTGACCTTATTATTATGATTTTATAAATTGAAACGTAGGCAATGTAATTTTATGGTGAAATAAATGAATTATGATTTAGTATTAATTAAAGTAAATTAAACTTTTTGAGTTATTTTTTAACCGATTTCATAAAAAGGAGAAGGTTCTCATATTATCAATTCGTCGCGTATATTTTATTTTTATTTTTAGGGATGTTCACCGATTACTCAAAGATGGCTTGACCGATTGAAATGATTTTTTTTTTAATGGAAAGGTGGGAGGTCTGCGATTGTCCTATTTTTTTCTATCTATTTTTTTAGGGATGTTCACCGATTACTCAAAGATGGCTTGACCGATTGAAATAGTTCTTTTTTAATGGAAAGGTAAGTATCTTCAAAACGATAGACAGAATAGCATCCCAGAATGCTGTCAATCATAGTGAAACGGCGGCCATTTACAATAATAAATCATAAAGTCCATTTTTTGCACCGATTTTCGCTTTTACTACACTTCTACACTTTCACAAAACTAAATTGACTAACATGCCCCCGAAGTCAAACAATTTACGTGCATTTGAACCAGGTTTTACAAAAATGAAAATTTTGCAACAAATCTCCTATTGCGTTCCCGCCAAAACTCCACCCCCATTTTTTTAAACCGATTATTTGTCATGTGAAAATCTAATAACAATGAATATAGGTATAACCAACATTGTGTAAATGTAAGCTTTGTACACACATCGTCACCCGGAAACCCCTGTGGACTAATTTTCAATTCACCCTTCAAATATTTGGAAAGTAACTTCTATTTCAGAACTTTACCTACTTAGCTAAATAAAACACAATATTTACCGGGTTTACTTGCGTTGTATTGAAGAACGTCATTATTATCAACGACCGAGCTTTCGCCAAATTTACAGTTAGCTTTTTCAAGATTGACTAAGATGTAATTCGTTTAATTTAACATTCTTAGCTGAAGCCAGGTTTCCACTGCAAAGCGGCGCGGTCTCATTAATAAAAACATGAGAAAAACAATAAAACACAATATTTACCGGGTTTTACTCACGTTTTATTGACAACGGCATTATTACTAAAGTACCGAGCTTTCGCTAACTTTACAGTCAGCTTTTTAGAGGTTGAAAAAGCTAACCGTAAAGCTAACAGTCAACCTTGAAACAGCTAACTGTAAAGTTAGCGAAAGCTCGGTACTTTTGTAATAATGCCGTTGTAAATAAAACGCGAGTAAAACCTGGTAAATATAGTTTCTTTATTATGCAAAAAGGCAAAACTATAAGAAAAACATTTTTATTTTTGTGGTTTAGTTAAACAATTTCATTTACGTGCGTCAGGACGTTTACATTGATGTAATTTTCCTTCAAAATACTTCTAAATCTTACCAATATTATAAACGCGAAAGTTTGTATGTAGTAGATATGTCTTTGAGTTTGTAACGCAATCACGCAAAAACTACTGAACTGATGAAACTTGGAATATAGGGAGCGAGAGACCTAGAATAACACATAGACTACTTATTATCCCGATATTCCCGCGGGAGCAGAACTTACGCCAGCAAAACTTACGCTCATTTTTCTAAGTGAGTGTGCTACATGTTAAACCATTTGTTAAGATAATAATCAAACTGATACACAAAAAACTTATTTTTCTAAATCAAACGTTTCCCCCTTACCCCAACATGACTAGACAACTCTCCCCCGCCTCCTACCCCCCTTCCCCCCTACGATGGTAACTCGCGTGACCTATATTGGTACTATTAATACTTAATGACTAATGTCACAATTTATTTGGTTATAATAATAATAATAATGTCATTTATTTCAGAATATTAAGATAGGTATACAATTCCATTTGTTAGTAGTAACTTAGAACTAGTGTTAGTAGCAATTATATTATTAATTAAATTTGATTTCCTTATAAATGTCAATCATACACCAAAATGTGTTTGGTGATGATAATGTCACGAAAGTGTCTCCAGATCGGTGACTCAAGCCTGACAGCCACAGTTTTCAGAATGCTGTTCTGACTGCCACGCAGCCTTCTGCACAGGGAGGCTGTTTTTTTTGCGAATGACTGCGTGAAAGCCATCCGTGTGCGCCAGCGCAAACATTCCTGAAGCGCTACAGAAGCGAGGCAGTCCTAACAGCATTCTAAAAGCATTATTATATTGGACACGAAGGGCATTAAGAGACTGCTTAGAGTAGTTGACCCATAGATTGGCCGTATAGAAGCTCTGACAGTAAGCTTTAAAAAGTGAAATTTTAGTCTGGTCAGAGCAACGTGCAAATCTACGAGTCAACATATTACTCCTCACAGCCAACGCCCTTCGTTCCCTTTCAATGTCTGCATTGTCTTTAAGGTCCTCGGCAATGAGATGCCCAAGATATTTAAATAGATTAGTCCTTTTGATTGAGAGTCCGTTCAAAATTACCTTCGGATCCTCCACGGGACACCTGCCGGCGGCCTTAAAGACAATGTACTCACATTTATTCACATTATAGATAAGGCCGTGCGCTTTAGCGTAAGACTCACAGACCATCAACAATTTATTCAGAGCCTCTACCGTCGGGCTCAGCAGCACCATGTCATCAGCGTAACTAATGTTATTTACGCTGACACCATCCATCCTGCAGCCGACATTCATGCTGCTGAGCTCGACAATCAAGTCGTTTATATACAAGTTAAAGAGCCTGGGGGACGCTAGACCTCCCTGCCTGACTCCGCACTCCAACTTGTATGGTTCCGACAGTGAGTTAGCCCATTTCACAAAATTGACCTGATTGCCATACCAATACCGCAGGACCCTGACCAGATTCTCCGGTACACCCCTGACTCTCAACTTTCTCCACAGAATTTCGTATGATACAAGGTCAAAGGCCTTGGAGAGGTCGAGAAAACAGGCGTACACCGGAGTCCTCCGGTCAGTATAATATTGGACAGTGTGCTTGAGGCAAAGGATCGCGCTTTCGGTGGACAGTCCGGGCCTAAACCCGAACTGAGCGTCATGCAAAGTTAAATATTGGCTTAAAGCCGAATCAATCACACTATCCAATATCTTTGCCAGGGTAGTAGCAAGTGAAATCGGCCGGTAGTTACACTTATCTGATACGTCACCAGTCTTATTTTTAATAATAGGAACAACCTGGGTTTTCATCATCTCTTCCGGTAAGTAAGAGTGGCTAATGCAAAGGGTGTAAAGCATAGCCAATACTCGCGGTAGGTGCACTCCTGCGTGTTTAAAATGCTCGATGCTGAGCCCATCGTGGCCGGGCGATTTCCCACCACCCATCTTTTGTATTATGGCCTTAACTTGTTTAGCAGAAACATGAAGTGTCGGCTCACCAATCCGACCACAAGGCTCAGCATCAAGCACCGAGCTCGATGACCCGAGCGGAGATTGGACTCTGAAGTGCTCACGAAATATATTAGCAATATCGCTAGGGTCGCTATTACCGTCTACGCTTACAGGCAGACTTGGTTTACCATCTAGTTTTCTGGTTGCCTTCCAAAATTTACTAAAATCATTATTGGCACGATGTTCCGTTATTAGATCCATTTTGATCTGGTCTTTGTTATTTTGACACCACTTTAAACGGTTTTTAAACTTTTTACGCGTCTCACACATGTGATCATAAATTAGACCAGATCTCGGCCTGTTGTGACAAACCCAGTCATGGAAACCAAGCCTAGCCTCCCTATGAGCTTCTCTAACATGTCGATTCCACCCGCAAACCGTTTTACCTTTTTTAGGTCTATTATTGCCAACTTTTTTCGACTTCACAGCCGCATCGCTAAGTATGACAACAATTTCCTTATACAAATTATCTAGACACTCTTTGTGTTCTGGTAAACGACATGATCCATAGCTACACTCCTGAAACTCTTTTGGAAAATCTAAATCTTTTAACTTAGAGTGACAAAGTTCATGATATTTTTCAATTTCGTCTTTTTCCCTATCACCCCAAATTATAAAGTTACGGGGCACGCTATAGATCATCGACTTTGGTCTTACCAACCCTAGATCACAATCAACGCACACAGGTAAATGGTCAGACATATACATTTTTTCTAAGATTTCAACGCTTACAATAGTTGTCCACGCTGACGACGAGACAATACAGTGGTCTAGCCAAGTTCTGGACCCGTGAACTTCACTTATAAACGTGTAATGCCCAGAATCGGGCCCCAATTTTTCAATATCAGCCAGAATCCACCTCTGGTCACCACAAAAACTAACCAACTCTCTATAAAATAAAGTATGGGGGTGGGAGTTAAAGTCACCCAGCAGGTACATGCACTCAACATTTACACTGTCAACAATAGCATTAATCTCGCTTAACACTTCTACAAAAATAGGTACATTGGCTTCTAGATTAATGGGCATATACACAGAGAAAATAAGAATCTCACGGTCATTAAATGTAGTCTTTATAGCTAACAGTCTCGAACTATTGCAATTCATAACGGAGACTGAGCTGAATAAACCCTTTCTCCAAAGTAATGCGACACCTCCATGAGGTCTGCCTTTCAATAAACCCACACTCGTATCAACAGCTGAATTGCCGATGTATTCAAAGTCGTCACTAATCGTGCCCAAAAAATTAATATCATGTGGGAGGAGCCATGTCTCCTGGAGTGCCACGACATCCGACACACTACATAGTTCTCTGACATCGTCAATGGACCGTTTTACATTTTTACAATTAAAACTTATAAATTTAGAAATCTGTTTGTTTAAACTATCCATCAAAAATAAATAAATTAACTATAACTTAAACTACAGAACCGCCGCTGCCACCGGCACCGTCGCGGTCGGGCGTTTTATACATAAAACGAATAAATCGCCTGAAGGTTATACCATCCGGCCAAAAACAATCATTTAAAAATAAATCTAACTTATTCTGAGAAACATAAAGTTTGTAAGCATTGTATTTTCTTTCTTTTTTCATATTTATTAATTTTAAGGTAACATTTTCACCAGTTTTATCTTTTATGTAACTAATAATATCAGTCTCACAAGTTTCCTTACTAACGTTTGAAATAAACATCGGTATTTTCACATCTGCCGCTTTGAATTTACCGTCAGGCAAAGTCGAAGCGCAGCCCTTTTGACCTAATAACTTATATGTTTTCTTCGATCTACTACGAACTATATTCCATTCCTTCTCGTCATCTCTAACTACCTGTTCACGCATCAAAGTCGCGCGCGCAGTCGACGCATAGCTATCGCGTTTATCCCCGCTTCCAGTACTCGCATTGCTGCAAACAATAGTAGACTCGATCTCGGCTCGCTTAGACGACGTCATCGCGCTCATACCGCCGCCGCCCGCCGCACATCTAGTAAGGGATGTAGCATAACTCGTCCTACACTCGCGCTCATTCGGGGTCCGCTCGGTGACGTTCGGCTGCAGATCAGGAACGATGACTGACGCATTACTAATCGGGCACTCGCGCCCGCTCGGTGGCCGCTCGGAGATGTTCGGCTGCAGATCGGGAACGGTCGCGCTGCCCGAAGCTCGGTCACGGCAGCGGCCAGCGTGAGACGACGCGCTAACGCCGTGCCGACCGGACTCCTCTGTCTCGTTCTTTGTTGATGAAGGTGCGCGCGCGCTCGCGCCGCCGTCACCATTATTCACCTGTGAATCGTTTAAAACTACCCTCGCTTTGGATGATACCGTTGGGGCCGCAGGCGTATGGTTTTGTGTTTGTGATGATGACGCATGAAGTGACAAACGGTCATTACCAAAACCAACAACAGTGTTCGAAGTATTAATAGGTACATATTGCAGCCCTATTGGGCCGCTGTCTAGTGAAAAACTGTCTTGAAGTAAACATGCGCCTCGATTTAGGTTTACTTTCGAAGGTGTAGTGAAGTTATTGACTATAGACGCATGTTTTATGTTCTCCACCTCAGTTTTTAGTGAACCAAACTGATCTTTTGTGACATACCTATCTTCGATAAATTCTATTTGATTCTTCAATTTTAGTATGTCCCTCAAAATTCGCGTCGCGTCGACATGGTCGAATGTGACTGGTGGCAATTTATGAAGATCTCTCGCCACAAATATAGGAAACAGATCCATGTCACTCGCCTTCATATGAGAGATAATATCGTCAAGATCCCTCGACATCTTCTTTTTGCCATCCTTTCTACGAATAGGCATTTTTTTACCACTAGGCATGGACTCAAAAAGCAAAGTTTTTGCTTCGACTATATCCTCGGATGAAAAAGTCGACGTACATAATTGATGTACGCTCTCCTCATCCATGAAGTCCAGAACATTTCGCAAAAACGCCAACAGTTCATTTATTACAACGTTACAATTCAAACATTTCACTGTTCTCGAGGTCATTGTCCTCAGGTAAGTCAATGATTACGCACAATACGAACACGTCCGAGTTGCATGCGGGTACAAACGAAACTGATTATGGTTATATATCTGAACTGGTTATGGTTATTTATCTACTTCTACTGATGCCCGGTTTCTGAAGTCTGTTTGTCGGTGGTTTATCTATTCGATATCGCTATTGATTCGATAACTAGCGTCAATGCGTTTCCGAATAGCGGAGTGACAGTGACGGCTTGTCACATGCATAGAAAAACGGAGACAGATAATTGACTTTTGTTCTTGACGCGTTAGTGGAACGTCGTCCTGAATTTTTATTTTTGCAAAACCTAGTTTTATTGCGTGTAAATTGTTTAATTTCGGCGGCATGTTATCGATTTAGTTACGCGAAGTTCAACGAGTGTAGTGAAAATAAAAATACCAGTGCCAAACACGAAATTAGCACGTTACAAACAAATGTTCCATGGGGTTGGAGAAGAATCGTCGCCATTTTTCTGCAGCCTTTACGCATTGAAAATTATTTCAAAACAATTACAGTTTAATAATGGTAGTACACTATTAGTCCGTGAAACTGGCTAAATTGTCCTATATTGCTGACAGAAATCCATAAATAAGAAAATGAATGAATGAATGAGACAGATAACTGGAGCTTATCTCAAGGATATATTTATTGAATCAATAGGTAGTGAGAGTTTATCTCAGATGTTTAGAAACCGGGCCTTACTGATTGATATTTGGTTATACAGGATGCTCTGACGACAGCCACTTAAGCCGAAAGGGGGTTGTTCTAGAAGTGTAGGCAAACAAATTTGGTAAACCTTTAAAAAGCCAATTGTAAAGTTGGCGAAAGCTCGGTCGTTAATAATAATGATGTTATTGAATAAAACGCGAGTAAAACCCGGTAAATATTGTGTTTTATTTACTTTTGTAAATACGGAGTAGGTACTTAGTCTTCGAAAAGTTTACTTGAAAATTTCTTAGAGTTAGAGGTCATTGAGCTTAACTTGTCATTTAATTTAGTTTGGTCTACCACTACAATCAAAACTTTAATTGCCTTTAGTTTTAAAACAGTTGTTTTTTAGTGAATTAGAACCCATTTTGAAGAGTTTTTGAATGGACATAGATGGGACCTTAGAAAGAGACATAATAGCTTCGCATTATGATTCTACGGTTATTTAATTATTCTACTTTACTACTCTAATTATTCTCTTATATTATAAATGTGAAAGTATGTATGTATGTGTATGTATGTGAGTTTGTTACTCTTTAAACTACTGAATCGCCCCGCGGTTTCACCCGCGTAAGTCTCGTTCCCGCAGGAATTTTGGGATAAAAAGACAAGAAAAGCTATGACGTAGGCACTCGCTAAGAAATGATAAATTCTAACCCCAAAGAGATAAACGGGACTTACGCGGGCGAAACAGCGGGGCGCAGCTAGCGTACTGTAAATGCATGAGAAGATTTTTGAGTATTCATAAATAATTTTCGTTGGTCATTCTTTCTCAACTTTTAATATATTTCATCGTATTCTAGATGGGCACGAATAAAACAAATCAAACATAATAAAAATCGGTCCGGCCGTTCTCGATGCAATGTTCCAGCAACTGGACTCAAACAAATCAAGCACCCAAATATTTATGACAGGCAAACTCTATGATTTATTTATATTTACACTCTTTAGTGTTTCCGGCCGTGGCTTGTTTACGAAGACAGAATGCAGGAAAGAGAAATAGCGATGTAAGTTACAACAGAATTGAGAACCTCCCCTTTTCTTTCTCTTTCTTTAATATAAAAATGAATCCCAATTTCGCGTGGTCACGGCATCACGCGTGAACGGCTAGACCGATTTCGATAATTCTTTTTTTGTTGTCTTCGTTGTAATCAAGAGAAGGTTCTTATGAAAGAAAAAACGCTGAACCGATTTTGATAAATATTACGCGGGACCGCAGGGCGCAGCTAGTTTTAATATAAAAATGAATCCCTATTTCGCGTGGTCACGGCATCACGCGTCAACGGCTGAGCAGATTTTGCTAATTATTTTTTGTGGTTTGTTATAGTCAAGAGAAGGTTCTTATGAAAGAAAAATATCGATATACTCACGGGATTGCAACTTACGAGGGTGAATCCGTGGGGCGCAGCTAGTTATTAAATAAATTTTCCTTTATATGAAGATTATTATAATATGTATCTTGTATATTGAATTAAATACTTTAATTCTACATAATCAGCTCGTTAATTTATCCTACTTCAGGCCAAGGGCCTCTTAGAGGGGTTAGGGAGTAAGACGCCACGGGAGCCTACCCCGGATTTTGTATGTATTTTGACGATTGTAAAACATGATCACAAAAAAAACCCCATGCGAGTTTCTTGTGGCTTCTTCTCATCGGAGGGCGCGTTCCGAAGCCACACTAGCTAGAGTCATAGTTGTAAGAACATTCGAAGTATTTAAAGTGATCAACACATCCAAATAAATAAATAAAAGATTGATTTGATTTGATTGGCGAATGTTAGGACATTCGCCAATCCGTGGGGGTCAAAGACATGGGTGTCTTCGAACCGTTTTGTCTCCTAGGACATGCGTTTTCCTCACAATGTTTTCCTTCAGTTATTTAGCGCACATAACTTTATCTTGTTGTTGTTGTTGTTGCTGTCGTCGTTGTTATTGTCGTACATCGGTGAGAAATGAAAAGTACAAATTGCTCCAGCTTATCATCCAAACGAAAATTGCTGGGAAAAGAAGTGTCGGCCGGAGGCGACACTCATGGCTGAAAAACCTCAGGGACTGGTTCGGTTGCAGCACCACCACATTGTCCAGAGCTGCGGTGTCAAGAGTAAAAGTGGCCTTGATGTTATCCAACCTCCGCAGCTCCGATAGGAGTGGAACAAGAAGAAGAAGAACTTTATCTTAAAGAAAAAGACATTGGTGCGGGATCGGCCTGGATTCGAACCCACGACCCTCGAAATGAAAGTCTACCACTAGACCTTAGAGTATATATTACTACAAGTAGGACAACACCGCTCCCGCACTTTCAACTCTGGGGGCACTCCCGCGCTCCCGGCTGTCAAAAGTTACAATAAAGCATTAATCAAAGAGTCTACGGATCTATCGCATTATTTATTCACCTATCCAAAAAATTACCGCCCCAAGCGTTGCTTAACTCGCACGACTATACTGTTACAGCTGTTGCGGTCGCAGCCATAAGGTCCTCATAAAGTAGGCTGTTTAATCTTCGCCTTAAGGTATATGCAAAAACTTCATCCGAAGCCACTGACTTATCAACTAATCTATGGTTAAGTGGATCAGGGGCATGTTAGAGATGAGGAGAGGCTGTCCTCCCTGAAGGGAGGGGACTGACGGATTAAGGAGAGGGGGGAGGGGGGAATAGGAAATGAAATCTTAAAATTAAAAAACATATAGAAAATTTTATTTATACAATTCCATATCTCTTATCCGGATTTTATCTCTGACAGCAGTGGTCGCTTATATCAAATTAGAGACCTCTAAGGTGAACTATACGAAAAGAAGCAAAAGAGTTTTCCAATATTAAATACGTATTTAACTTTTTTTTTAATTCTACATATTTTGACAGTTGTTTGGTATAATGGTTTTCTACTTCACATCACTGACGGTTAATATACACAAACTACGCCACGCGGTTTCAACCGCGTAAGTCCTGTTTCCGCCGGAATGTCGGGATCAAAAGTAGCCTATGTAGCTCCAGCTACGTATATTTCAAGTTTCATAGCAATCGCTTTAGTAATTTTTGCGTGAATGAGTAACAAAATCATATAGAGAAGTACGTAGTTGCAAATTTTCTCCTTTATATTATTAGTAAGATAAGAAGTAGGATGTAGGTGCATGGGCTTTACTTCGATTTAAAAAATTACCCATGATTCCTGTAACGTCGAAAATCGAAAGTTATCGTATTAATGTTACTGCGTTATATTCCAAATACAGATTTAGGTATTCTCTTAGTAAAACTTAGTCTTAGTCTAGTAAAACTAAATCTTAGTAAAAACCTCCGAACTTTTTTATTGTATTTCGAAAGAGTTTCTGAATAATAAGCATTAAAATTATTATTCAAATCATTCCTTTGTTTATTCTTAAAATGCCCTCTGGTAATTGTCACTAATTTTCCTGGACAACTGATGTCAAAAGTTCAAAATTTCCCCCTAGAAAATAATCCTTAATTCGCCCCTGGGAGGGGTGTTTGGAGTGAAGGTGAGCAAACTTCGAGGACAGTACATTTCACCTAATTGCAAAGTTGACAATCTTCTCATACTGAATGTTTGATAAGAAGAGATTTAATGTGAAATTTTGTAACGTTTCCGTTCGCTTCAGTAAATCGGGTTTTGTAAAGTTATTAATGAGGATTTTTAAACTATTTACGTTCTGGGGTTTCAGTCAAGAGTGCAACCCTATGAGTTTCTTGTGGTGATCACAAATTAACTGTACAATATCCCCCTTACTTATAAACGGCAATTAATGCTCTTCATAACTATGCATAGTTAGTTTTTTACTGTCACATGAAGTTTCAAAGTCGACAGACAGAGACAAACGTCACATAACATAGTCATGTGTAAATAATACTTTATAAGTAAGGGAGTATAAGAATAAGACCTATGTAATGTACCTACTTGTGATTTACGAAATAAATAATCTTCTATTTATTTTATTCAGCCCCTAAGGGTGTTAAATTGGGGATGAAAGTCGCTATGGTATTTTTGATACCATTGCGACTTTCATCTGATTTTGTTCTTGGGTTTCTGATCCGTTTCCCGTGTCGGTTTTAGTTCCGATTTCGGTTTCGGTTTCCTGTTCGGGAGAAGTAAATCCCCTCGAAAAGGGAACCCCCCCCCCCTTATTATGATTTTGTGTGTAGGGACTGTATGTACACATACAGTATCCTATCCTAAACCTGTTTCTTGTAGGACACACTGCGGGCAGAAGCTAGTTAATAAATAAACTTTGATTTTCAATTTGATCTAATCAAAAGGGTCTACCGATACGATATCAACAGATGACGCCATCCATCGAAATGTTAAATGATGATGTCATCTGTTGACACCGGAATGAGGTATGCCATTCCTATGTCGGGTCGATGATGAATTCGGGACTGCTTGTACACCCGCTGGCGGGACGAAGCTAGTTATTTAACAAAAATGAAGACGATCGATGCGGCATCAAAACACGATCAAAACAGAACAAAATGACGATCGAAAACGAAACAAAAAACGATCGAAATAAAAAGAAACGATCGAAAACAAAACAAAAGTCGATCGAAATAGAGAGCTAGAGAATAAACAAAACGTTTGGGAAACACTAAAATCGTCCCCAGTTTCTTTACTAACAAATCAATACTAGTTTTATTACAAATGGGTTAACACAATAGGGTGTGTGCGTAGTGAAACTAAATAATTTCGACGCCTATATTATCCTCTATATTTCTGTATTTTATTTCTTATCTCTATATTATAAAGTTTCATGTTTTTCAATAATGGTTCAGTAATTGTTGATAATTGTGCTTGATATCTAAAGCGCTAAAGCGTTCTAACTGTTAGTAATTTCATGCAGAATAACCAAAAAATACTTAAACGCTAGTAATAAAATTTAAACTTTAAAATATGCACCTGGTACCCTAAGTCCTTTGCTGACCGTACTTTCTTACTACTTTATTTTATTTAAATTGCAATTTGTATATTTATTCACAAAATTATGACATATTTTTACTATTATACTTACTCAAATATTATGTTGATTGTGTTATGGATTTAATTATAAGTGTCATTTGCTGTAATTTTTTCCTGAAATAAAAATTATATTATTATTATAATAAACGAAGAGAGGACAAAAAGTCTGTACTTGGAAGTAAATTAAAAAAAACTGTCTAGGGAACTTAGGAGACGTAGTAGAACAAAATTATAATGTACTTTTTAAAATTTTTGTCTGTCTGTCTGTTTCTATGTTTGTTCCTTATACCATTAAAAACTACTAATCCGATTGAAATCTGGTTTTCAATATTGGACAGTTCAATTTTCGAGAAACGTCGTGGTATCTTTATATCGATTTCCAAATTAGTAGAACCCGAGCAATGAACGAAAAAGTCGGTTATGCGCTATTTCTACTCAGACGAAGTCGCGGGTAACAGCTACTTGATAAAATAATGTACAATAAACCACTCTTCTTCTTCTTTTATATGGCTATATTCCATTTGCCAGTGTCAATGTATTATCAATATTTGCAAGTTATTTGCTTCAAAACAATCAAGTCGCCATGGTTAAAATCAAGTCGAAGGCATCATTGTAAAACGGCTGCCATTTAAGATGATTGTTCACGGAGCTTAAGAGACAACGCTAAAGTCCATGTTTTCCACCGATTTTCACTTTCACAACACTAAACTTGTACACCTTCACGAAACTAAATTGATTAATATGCCCCGAAATTAAACAATTTACATGCATTTGAACAAGGTTTCACAAAAATGAAAATTCAGCAACACATCTCCTCACTCCGTTCCCGCCAAAACTCCAAAAGACCACTAGCATGTTGTTGCCGACTGCCAAGTCAAGCCAGTAAAACAAATGAATACGAAATGGCTGAAAATATAACAGTTCAAGAAAGGGAAATCGTCGTTCTCGCTGGGAACAAGTAATTTAATTATGTTTAAAACAACTATTTAACTATTCATAGACATAAATATTTCATTTGGTACATCGCTTTCTACTTATCCAGGGCTAGCTGTGCCCCGCGTTTTCAATTGCGTAAGTCCCGTTCCCGTGGAAATATCGGGATAAAAAGTAGCCTATCGGTATCCAGCTACCTATATTCCAAGTTTCATCGCAATCGGTTTAGTAGTTTTTGCGTGAAAGAGTACATACATACATCCATACATACAAACTTTCGCGTTTATAATATTAGTAAGAAGTAAGATGTTTCGGCGGTGCGTTGTATAGAAATAACATAATATCGTTGCGATTCTAACGCTCGTGGATACAGTCCCTTAGATTTAGAGGTTTCGCCTGCTAGAAATTAAACATTAAATTGTTTCTTCTTCTAAAAATAGCTTTTTATTTCGCGCTGAATCGGGCATACCTACCTCTACATTTTCGAAAAAAAATGGTTTTTCTATAACTCCATGAACTTGACGTTTTTTTGACTTAAATTATTGTTTTCGAAACACGCTGTATACATGTACTTACCTACACTATATCGCGGTATAAGAACCAAATGAACGTAAATACATTTTTCTAATTTTTCAGGAGAGTTAAAAAACAATGATAATTGTGTCATATTGAACTTTGAAGCACAAAATAACAATTGATTTATTATTCACTAAAAAAAATAAGTATGTAGAATTATTAATATACTATTAGAGAATGAAATGAGCAAATAAAATTAATTATCATGGGCACTAATTTGGATAATATTAACATTTTTTCGGAAATTGTTTGACATACGTTCCTCTGGCTCTTAATTATTCGAACTGCAGTACATTGCGCTTATCGAGATACGTTATTCGGGATATTAAAATATAATAAAATTGAAATCGAAATGTTTATTAATTTTCAAAATTGGTACAATTTAAAAAAATATAGTACAAAAAAAGTCAAAATTCAATCATCTTCTTCATCATTTGTGGTTCCGACTGCGAAACTGTCGTAGAAGTCGTGATATTGCGTTGGAATGATTCCCTGTCTACACAAATCTTTCAAGTCTTCATACTTTTCAGCTGAAATAGGTAATGGTCCATCATATGCATTTTTTAGGACAATTTTATCAATAGCTATTCTTTTGCCCCTTCTTACAACTTTTATCTTTCGGAAATTAATGTCATCCAAATTGTACTTGAAGTAGTATGTAGTAAGAAGTATGTTTACTATCATCTTTTCTATACTGCAACCATCTTGGGGACGACTTCACCCCTAACCCTATTTTTAACCAGTTTACAGCTTCACCATCACAATCTACTTTTGCATTTTTCACTAATATAGTTTTTAAGTCTTTAATGTCAATGAAATCTTCTGTTCCCATTTCATAAACGTCGTATGGATATTTTCGACAAGCTTATATCGACAATCCATAAAACTATTTTGTTCTAAATTGACTTCAATCTGTTGAACTGCAGTAGGTGATTGAGGACCGGGAATCTCAAAATTAAATACCTCATTGGAGATGGCTTCAAGAGAACTATTTGGAACCTGAAAATAAAAACATAAGCAATTAAGTATGTAGGTAGGTATGTATTAAAAAAAATAACTTCCTACACTAAAAACCGAATCAGTCCTGCCCGCCTGCTTTATGTAACGAACATGAATAATCTAACAATGTATCAGTAATCAAAGTCGGTTCAACCGTTTAGAACCTATGAGTTTATAAACGTCCCTTATAAACTCGTAGATGCTAAACTGCTGAACTGGATTTTGATTACTGATACATTGTTAGATTACACAATATATTCGTTTCATAAAGCAGGCGGCAGGATCGATTCGGTTGGCAGTGTAGGTAGTTACTTTTTACCCGACTGTGAGAGAACATACAAGGCAGAAACCAGAAACATTATCCTCTCACAGTCGAGTAAAAAGATAAACCAATAAGTATTAATATACCCGAATTTATCACACTTTAAAATAAGTAAAGTATTGAAAAAATATTTTACTAACCTTATCTAATAACTCCAAAACTTCGGCAACATCCTGAGATGATTGTCGTTGTTTTACAGACTCTAAAATCTTCCAGTTTCGACTATTTTTCTTCATCTTGTAGATTTATTACTGTTAAACACGTAAAACAAAATAATTCTGAAAAATAAACACTTAGAAAACCGTTACAAATTGGAAAAAATCACAAACACATACACATAAAAGTTTAAATTCCGGGCCCCCCGCACTGTATTTTGCTATTTGTTTCGAACCTACATCAATTTTTACCTGCAATTTTAACGTAAACGCAATGAATGCTGACTGTGGACAACAAAAAGGAACAAAAACATAAAAGCCAAAAGAACGTATTTGCTATTACGTCGATTTGTTTATTTAATGTAGTTTAGGTGAAATTATAAAATATTACTGCTAAAAAAACGGCAGTAGATATACGTTGTTGTGGTTCCAACATTAACAGTTTTATACAAATATTAGTTAGAACCAATGTGAAGTAAAAGCTTATACGTTGTTAAGGCTCGCTTACAAATGCTAGCAACTCTTACATTCAGGATTTAAATGAAGTATTTTGTCAATACGTTGTTTTAGAAGTACCTGAAATTAAATCAACTTGAAACTATTTTAATGGTATTCAAGTTAGGTTTTTTTGGTTGTACGATATATTTTATTTAAACAGTTTCGTTATTATCGAACTAGTAAAATATTGACTGTACGGTTACGTTCTTCTGGAACAACGTGTAGGACTACGGGTAGAACTCATTTCTGAACGATTTTTGAAATTTTGACGATACGTTCATTTGGTTCTTATACCGCGATATTATGTACCGAATCCTTTATCTTCTATATCTATATTATTCTATCCATAATTGGCCTTTTCATCTTAATTTAGATGATTTATGCAGCGCAAGCAACTTCTTAATCCATGCTATTTTATTTATTTATTTATTTCACAAAACCCACAGCTCTTAATACTAGATCTTACAAAAGAATAAAATTAATCTTACAACCACTAAAGGATTTACATTGTTTGTATGGCGCAACATGGCGTTGTTTGCCCGGGACGTTGTTAGGTGGCTTGCCCAGCACCTATACCACCCTCCCAGCTTAGTCAGCCATGTCCAGAGGAAAGAACTGGTCAATACGTCTGGAGCTAACTAAGCCGTGGGTTTCCTCACAATGTTTTCCTTCACCGTATGAGCGATGTTATTAACGTACATAACTTTTCCGCAAGGAAAAAGACATTGGTGCGCGGTCAGCCGGGATTCGAAACCACGACCTTCGGAATAAAAGTCGGGGTATCTACCACTAGATCAACACCGGTCATTCTATTCTATCCATATACTTATAATAAAGGAAGAGAGGACAAAAAGTCTGTACTTGGAAGTAAATTAAAAAAAAAATTTGTTAAGGGACTTAGGGAAAGTAGTAGAACAAAATTATACAATTTGTTCTACTACTTATCCGATTGAAATCTGGGTTTTAATATATCCGATTGAAAGCTGGGTAGTTCTTATATTTCCGACGTTCCTAAATAAAATATATTCAATATTCAAAAATATACTCAATATCTTTGAGGAACGTCGTGGACCGTGGTATACTTTACATCGAAATCCAATTAGTAGAACCAGAGTAATGAACGAAAAAGTCGGCTGTGCACTATTTCTACGCAGACAAGTCGCGGGTAAGAGCTGGTCCAAAATAAAGGACGATCGATATGATTATTGGTAGAAACAAAAGACGATCGAAACCTCCAGTAGTGTCGTGTCGTGTCGTGTCGTGTTGTGTACGCAAGTGCCCTCCGAACGAGGTTGATGCGTCGTTTTACTATCGGCCTTCGAGATTGACATCAAATCTTCAACTTTTATATAGTTTTTCTTTGATTGAGTCTTTGACTTTTGCCATGTTTATGTAGTATTTAACCTACTTTAAAGAAATGAGGTTTTTCCTTTAGTACCTGGCCCTCTTTTTATACATTACAGGTGGATTTTTGATCATTTTCTTGATAAAGAATATGATTATTCCCAATGAGTCTATTAAAGTTATAGAGACGCCATTGCAGAACAAATCGTTATTGAAAAGCGGCAGAAAGTATGCTATACAACCTCATTATTTATATTCATTCACATAATTTAAAGAAGAAATAGACGAAAATATTGTTATCTCTTTCTAAACATGAGACACAATGCTACTTGCATGACGTAAGAAAGAGATGTCATAATATTATTATGACATCTCATAGCGGTTAGGAGAGAATGATAAAACGTCAAAGTCAAAAACTTCGTTGAGTTTTTGGAAAAAAAAACTTTATCAAAAAATAAACTAATATAAATAAATACAGCTTTACTTACGTATAAAATGAAATATTTTTGCCAGTTTTTGGAGTATAATTCGTGCATCGCCTAAATAGGCACGAAGGCATTGTTGTCTGTGAATAATGTTGTGAAAGTGAACTAAATGTACTGTGTTACAAGCGGGTGATCGTGACGTGAGCTGGGATGGAACTAAGACTTCTTTGGCTAGCTAGCTTAGATTTGTGTCGCCAAGAAATTCGTCCTATTACGTATCTAGAAGTTTTTACATATCTCTGATTATTCCCACGTTTTTATACACTCACAATTATTGTTTGTTTGTTTTTAGATTACTATTAACTACTAAGTACCTATGTTTATATTACTTACTATATACTTACTCCCTAACTTATAAAATATTATTTACATATGACTAAGTTATGTGACGTTTGTCTCTGTGTGTCAACTGACAACTTGAAACTTCATGTAATAATAAAAGATAAAAGATGCCTAGCTATGCAGCGCACTAATTCGCTTTTATAAGTAAGGGGGTATAAGTATATCTTACTAATATTTCAAACGCGAAAGTTTGTATGTAAGTATGCATTTATGTATGTTTGTATGTATGTATGTATGTGAGGTTGTTACTCTTTCACACAAAAACTACGGAACCGATTGCGATGAAACTTGGAATATAGGTAGCTGGAGACCTGGATTAACACATAGGCTACTTTTTATCCCGATATTCCCGCGAGAACGGGACTTACGCGGGTTAAACGGCGGGGCGCAGCTAGTATTGTTATATATAGTTCAGTGGTATAAGTATTTCTTGCACTATACCTATCCTAGGTATACTACTATATAGGTTAGGTATAGTCCAAGATAGATACATTTTAGCGGATCTTAACGCGTATTGTTTTTTATTATCTTACTTCGAAGTGTCGATCATGTACAATGATCTTGGTCACGAGAGGGGTTGTCCCCTTTGAGTGCATTTAAAAAGTTTAATTTTTCTTTTTCGTATAGTGGTGTGGCTCACCTGGTTTTACGAGTTTTCAGGTCGCCTTAAGGCCTCTAACTTACGACTGCTATCAGAGAAAACAACCGGGACCTACTGCTTATAGGATGAGCACGAGATATTTTTTTGGTATACAAATTTTCGGTCACCCATCCAAGTAATGACCGAGCCAAGCGTTGATTAACCCGCTCATCCGTTCATAATCGGCAGTAACAGCTAGGTCTATGAGCACCAATAGTTTAATAGTCCAAGATGTTCCAATAGAACTGTTGGGAAATGATCAAGCACGAGCGAAAGTAAGGAATTCGAAGAGAATAGAGTAGAAAACATTTATTGGCAACAAACACACAGAAGAACACAAAGGACTCAAAATAAAAAAATAAATAAAGAAACAACAATTCACATAAAAAACAAGGGATAAAAACTAAAACATAAATATAGTCCAATTATAAACGTCCAAGGAGCCGCGTGTCTGCTGCAAACGAGGATCTGCCTCGGCATACGTTGCAGACGCACTTTATTAAAGGCCTTTATAACCCCTATAGCATGACAGGGATAAAGCTAGAGAATTTCAGATGTGTAAGTGGACGTAAGATGCGACTATGCAAAATTTTATTGCGTAAAATCAAACAATTGCTAGTTTCAAGATAACTAAAAGTTAATCTTGAAATTCAAAACATTCACTGCCTGTATTGAGCTAAGTTCAGTTCTTATACAAAGTTTTATTAGTTTTCGTACAATATTGACTGATTAATATCACTTATTTGTACAATTTAAATGGAAGTTTAGATTTTTTTCTTTCGAGAAAATTTTCTGTAATTGCGTTTTCACGACATTCACGTGTTTGTAAATATCCTCGACTTTAATAAATATGGTTTCATACTTTCAACTTTCATTTCAAGTTATTTTTGTAGTAATTCACCCCAGAAACATCAGTTCTGGCCTGCTACGGCCCCTTAATTATTAGTACTTATCACGTGTTTTTGTTTTTCAGGTATGTATCTACGAAACATCATCCATCACAGAGTTTAACTGGGTAAGATATAGCAAGGAGTAAACCACTGACCTGTACTATCGACGTCGCCTAACGTTATCGAGTCGATATAGGCGTCTGATCCACGATCCTGGAGCACATATCCATATAGGCTGCTAGTCTTCAATCTTCTACTGCAAATGGTGTATCGGTGAAGGAGATAAGGTCCACGCGTGTTACGCGACGCGGACGGTAGGTTATGAGTCAATTGGTGTACTTACTGCAGTGGTTCGTTCGATATTCAAACTTGACAGATTGTATGAAACCTACCCACAAGTTGTTTTCTTACCAAAGCTACCCCCAATTCTCATGATAAAAATATTTAAACGAAAACGACCTGCTCCTTTATGAAACAGATAATCTTATAAGCACTTTCCTACATTACAGCTGAGCTCCGATAGAAACGTTTTATTTTTATTTATTTCCTAACGGTTGTAAACCGATTATGGCCATTTGGAAAGTAGCCAGTGTCAAGTATTAATTTTTGCAAGTTATTTGCAATTTGCATCAAAACAGTCAAGTCGTAGTAAAAGTCAAGTCTCAAGAAAGTCATTGTAAATGGTGGCTCTTTACAATGACGGTTCACGCGAGCTTTGGAGATAACGTTGAAGTCCATGTTTTACACCGATTTTCGCTTTCATTACACTTGTACACCTTCACGAAACTAAATTGATTAATATGCCCCCGAAATTAATCAATTTACTTATACGCATTTGAACTATGTTTCTCTAAAATTAAAATTTAGCAACACATCTCCTTACAGCGTTCCCGCCAAAACTCTCCTTTAAACGTTCTTAATTATGGGAACAATACTTAAAAGATGTGCCAACCTAAATATGAATTTATCAATAACATTCAACATTGATAGCAATTCTGTTGTTCATTTACCTAAACTCAACCTAAAATTGTTTAATTTAAGTTTAGAAATTCCAGAAAGCTGAGCAGAATTCCAGAATTCCAGTCGCTGAAATAAATATAGTACGTACCACAAAATGAACTAATAAAATTACTTATTAATGGGGTATTTACTATGTTTAATTCTTTATCCGCGGAGCTCGATATTTCGTTGGTAATTTTAACCAGCTTGTTCACGAGACTAAAGAATGCGGGTAGGTGATGACAGTTAGAGGTGTCCATATCGGACTACCTGCTCCAGACGTTCAACTCGTGACAGGAAGCAGGTGGTCCAATATGGACCCCTCTAACTGTCATCACCTACCCGCATTTTCCATTCTCCAGTCTCGTGAATCTTATCTTACTAATATTATAAACGCGAAAGTTTGTATGTAAGTATGCATGTATGTACGTATGTATGTGAGGTTGTTACTCTTTCACACAAAAACTGCTGAACCGATTGCGATGAAACTTGGAATATAGGTAGCTGGGGACCTGGATTAACATATAGGCTACTTTTTATCCCGATATTCCCGCGGAAACGGAGCTTACGCGGGTGAAACCGCGGGGCGCAGCTAGTAAATAAAATTTTAGTAAAGAAAACAAACAACCATGTAAGTTTAGAATCGTAAAATAGTTTAGAAATGTCAGTCTAAGTTTAAGTTTAGGATGGCCAAGAGAATAGGAATACTATCTGAACTTCAATTTAGGTTTTTTTAGGTTTAAATTTAGGATTTGGTAACAGCAGAATTGCCACCGTTATCACCACAGTTATGCCGTAATGCAGTTATAATCTACTGAAGTAAGAACAGTAGAACTCCTTGTAAAGTTACTTAGTTCGCTCCACGGCAGACGTGTTTGACAATGAGAAGTACTTACTGGCTGGCTGAACGATAAAGTTGGTTCCAGTTGTTAATTACCGACGTTGAGAATTGTATTTAAGTATGAAGCAAGTTAACCATGTAGTGAGACTTGTTGTGCAATGCGGTTTCATCTGCGTAAGTCCCGATAAAAAAAAACAGGATAAAAGTAGTACGTGTACTACTTTTATCCTGCTTTTTTCATTGCAATCGCTTGAGTAGTATCTGCGAGAAAGTAACAAACATACTTTAACTTACTTGCTTACACACAAACTTTAACATTTATAATATTTAGGATTGTGGCACTACATTCGTCCACGCCATTTTTTTATAATCTAACTTTTAATCCTAACTCTTTATAGCGATGTAGTGACGAAATTGAATATTGTTAGATGGAGTAGGCTGTCTAGCACTTATCCCAGACTTAAAAAAAATAAAAACATATCCTTTTTGGGGAAGTCGGTTAACAAGTAACTCATGGGGGTTTAATAAGTGCGTGAACTTCTGTATACTGAATAGGTAATCTTATCTCTTTATGTAAGTATAAAAATGAATCCCTATGTCGCATGCTCAGGACTGCGGATGGGTCGATTTCGATAATTCTTTTTGTATAGTGTTTGTTATCATCAGTAGAAGGTTTTTACGAAAGAAATATATAGATATTGGCTTTCTATTGTTACACTATCACTACTGTTTTATAATAGCTGTTGTATTTCCAAATAGATAAATAAATAAATAAATATTCACGCGGGATCGGGACTTATGCGGGTGAAACCACGGGGCGCAGCTAGTCAATCATAATTTATGTGGCAAATGGTAGGGGAGTAGGTATTCATTACGTCATACAGGAGGCGTTGTGTCCGAACTATAAAACCAAAACCAAAGTTCTACTTTGGGAAGTTTTTGTTCACTATAAAACCTTCAACTCAATTCTCAGTATTCGTTTTTAATATTTCACAACAGTTATCGAATTTTGTCGATAAGGTATTTAAAATATCACACCGCGTTTTATCGGTGCAGTATTGGAAAACCCTGAAATTCGGCTTTCAGATGTGAAAACTTGCACTGAAAACCACAAAATGTGGTATTGTTTTGTTCAAATTTATGACAAGCTACGTTTTGTACAGCGTTATCTAGAATTGTTATCCTCCATTCTATGAGAAAATAACCAATTCTAGTAAGATTGTTCCGGCTCGCTAGTTTTTTGAAAAAACACGCAAAGTTTATGTAGAAAAATTGAATAAGTTTATTGTCTCAGGATATAATATTTTATAGTCACAGGTATAGTTTTACACTTGTCACAAGATGATGTTAGTTAGGTAAAGATAAATAGTGAAACAATGTTGAAAGAAAGTTTAACGAGAACACACGCGTCGGCCATCTAAAAAGTGTCAAGCAAGAAGCGACGGACGCGTCGTTTTGCGCGGTAAATAGTAGGTGTTTTATTTCTTATTGGTTTTGAACCGATTATGGCCATTAGAAAATAAGCCAGTGTCAAGTATTATTAATATATCATGCAAGTTATTTGCATCGAAACAGTCAAGTCGTCATAGTTAAAGTCAAGTCTAGGAAATCATTTGTAAACACGTCGGCCATTTGAAAACAAAGATTTTTCACGAAGCTTTGGAGACAACGCGAAAGTCCATGTTTTGCACCGATTTTCAATTTCATTCCACAGGTGTACATCCTTCACGACACTTAATTGATTAATATGCTCCCGAAATTAAACAATTTGCACGCATTTGAACTAGGTTTCACAAAAATGAAAATTTGGCACTACATCTCAATGCGTTCCCGCCAAAACTCCAATATAAGTTTCTCGCGGCTATCAAAAAAATAGTGCTGGCTCAACTGACAATGACAGCAACGGAAACTCGCGAGACTTTAGGGTAAGGGTGTCCAGCTTAATACACAATTTATTTGTTTAGTCAGTAATATAGATAAACTGTTTAATCCCAGTCTACCACTACTTTTCACCCTAAAATTATCAATAATTTTCGATGAACCCGACATGGATTTTGAGTAAGTATAGCACTTATCTCTTAATGACCAAAACTGAAAATAGTCACAGCTGCAAAGAATGTCTAACAAACGTTTGTAACTAGTCAAAATGGAACTAGTTACGCGAACTACGGTCAAATTAAGCAACAACTTAGTTTTCTTAATTGCTATAAGCCCCAGTTTCTCAGTTTGGCCATATGTTGCTCACTCATTGCTAAGGGCCTTTTGATCTTTAGATTTACTCGAGACCTTTCATACTGTCGCTCGCAGTTGTTCAAAGTTTGGAAACCATCTTCAAAATTGTTCGGTTAGTTTGTGTTATTGTTTCCCAATGTTTTGGTTATAATAAACTATGTCTGTGTTTATTCAGTACCTATTGCTAAAGGTCGTCATTATCTTTTTCAAACGTCAACCTATTAGGTTTTTGGGATAGTCAGCGGCCGCCATCTTGTTTTTTTTTCAATATGTTGCCGCACGATGAAATCAATATATTTGGATAGAAGAGATCTAAATAAACAGATCACATTCAATCACATAATGTTTTAAAGTGACTCGTTTCAGAAAATGGGCCTATTAAGTTTTAAAAGGAAACTAAATGGGCTTAATCGTGCGACAACATGTTGAAAAAAAAAAACAAGATGGATGCCGTCGACTATGCCAAGGCCCATACATGGATTTAAGTACTCCTTTTTGACATTCTTGGAATAGTAGATTTTTTTTCGGTAGAATTAATGTTTTTTTTTTTTAATCACGAAATAAAGTTGGTTTTTATTTTTTCCTATGTGTAGGTTTATACTCAATTTACTTTATATTTAGTTTTTGGATTTAATTTCAATGTCAAATCACAATAAGTATAAAAATAATCGGAAATTAATACGCAATTGTCTACCCGTAAACAGGAGGTCTAGAAAGACCTTGAAACATCAAGCATTTGTGATGCTTATAATGGCAAAAAAATGCTAAGTACCTATAATAAATGCAACAAGATTAAAACAGAATAATGAGTGATTTCATATCAGCAACGCTAAAACCGAAGAAAAATCTATGAAGTAACTCCTTCTAGCCCTCTAGCTAGCACATTACATATTAACAACTTCAGTCAAAATATATCTAATCTTAAAACATACACTGAAGCACGATAAGAAAAAAGGACAACAAAATAAAAACCCAACTTCCAAAAGCCACTTAACACTCGCTCAACAAATCATCCTCTCATACATAAAAAATATTTTTCTATGAATCCAAATGTATTTCGACTAAATACAAAATGGCCCTTGATCCAGGGATTTTGGTCGTATCCTCTTGAATTAGAGCATTAGGAAGCGTCCCCTCACAATACGTGCCAGAGTGGTTGCGATTTCCTGCGACAACTATAGTACCTACCCAGTCAACGGATACAAGATACAAGCATGGAAGAAGCTTTTCCATACTAACTTACCTCAAATAATGGCGACAAAACGTACTCAACTACGAATAATTCGTAATTGAGTATTTTTTTTATTTAAACAAGAAAATACATTAAATTGTTACATAAATTACATCCATAAAACCATTTTTGGTTTGTCTTGGACGTAAGAGGTTTCCTCTTTCCTTACAGTACTTCGATCCTTATTCATTACTCTTTACTCTTTTAATTACGAAGAATTCGTAATTGAGTGTTGTAATAATAATTGCATAATTATTATTCATACACAAACCACACACCACGCTACTAGCCAAGCAATTGGACCTTTGTTTATATTTTTACCATTGTGTATTGACAACGAGGGCGGCCCGGCGGCAATACGCTGTTTCTAACGTGATTGGTTCTTTGAATGACCCGTAGACCTAAAAGGCCGCTTTAGCAATTCTGCTAGCAATATTGCATTTTGACACATTCACGATAAATGTGCACCTGGTTCCCACCGCTTTGTTTTATGACAGGTGCACGGTTATTGTGAATCTGTCAAAAAGCTGTATTGCTAGCAGAATTGATATATGACCTTTTTAGGTCTACCGATCCGAGTACAACCGAAGTGACAGATTCGTGTTGCACACTTTTTAATCATCGCTGCCTATTTTACGTGGTGTAATTTTGTAGCGTAAGGAATACTTCCATGCTTATATATCCAGGTCCCCTTTTACCTATATTCCAAGTTTCATCGCAATCGTTTCAGTAGTTTTTGCGTGAAAGAGTAACAACCTCACATACATACATACATTCAAACTTTCGCGTTTATAATATTAGTAAGATTAGTAAATAAAGAAATAAATATTGCACAACATTACACGCAGCGCAATCTAGCCCCAAACTAAGCACTAGGCTTGTACTATGGGTACTAGACAACGGATATACTACATATTATACGTAAACGCGTAATTAGTACACGTGTAAGTTCCGATTATTCTTTACTAGCTGCGTCCCGCGGTTTCACCCGCGTAAGTCCCGTTCCCGTGGGAATATCGAGATAAAAAGTAGCCTATGTGTTAATCCAGGTCCAGCAACCTATATTCCAAGTTTCATAGCAATCGGTTCAGTAGTTTTTGCGTGAAAGAGTAACAACCTCACATACATACATACATAGTTACATACATACAAACTTTCGCGTTTATAATATTAGTAAGAGTAAGAAGTGAAAACTTCTTTATGCGCACCGCACACAGTTTTTTTCGTAGGTAGTAAGTTAGGCTGATCAGTCACGCTCTGAGGTGAAAGGCTCGGTCGGGTGAACTCGGGATCGCCGAGTGTACCCGAGCGAGAAAGATGCAGTCAGCTTTGCAATTTGCCAATGAAGTTTTCACTTCTGCTGTTCACTCTTTTGTATTTTTGAAAATTCGTAGAGGTGTTCGCCTAGACGTCTAGAACAACCTCCTTACGGCTTAAAAGGGCATACCCGTTACAAATTGTACTATAAACGGGCTCCTTCATTGCAAGCATTTACTTGACTCGACTCACAGGGTGCGCGCTGTTTGTAGCGCTCGATTCTGTAACGTTATATTACACGCGTAGACGAGAACACCTTAAAGTTATTTCTTAAAAAACAGTGGTGAGAGTGTGTGTAAAATAGTTTATTATAAGTGCTTACGATATCCATAGGTCCATAACACTAAATAAAGCGACTTTTTATCTGAAAGTGTGCAGCGGTACGATAGGCTTAGTCGTAATAGCCGATCCGATTTCGAATCTTCCAAAAAAATCAACAAAAATTTTAGAATCAAGCCAACTCAAAGAACAATTACTTACAAAGCAAAACGTACTTAGATATAAGACTTACCACTTTCTCCAGATTAACACAGATAATAATAAATAAATACTGTGACGAACACACAGCGCCATCTAGCCCCGTGGTAAACTGCTAAGCTTGTGTTACGGTGGCTAGACAACGGATATGCTACTTATATTTACTTTTCTTTTGTAAATACATACATATTATACATAGAAATACGCCCTTCACAGATAGACTAGTAATTGTGTACTAATACTGTAAAACACTATGTATTCTGCCGACATCGTACTGCAAATTGAACGGGACTTGTTAGTAGCCTACCCTCATTATAAAAAATGTATTTTAAAATTGGCTACTATTTCTAAGAACTATATGTTTGTAAGCCCACGTGGTAGGACTAGAGATTCTTCAATTATTGTGTATATACTATCTGTTTTATCTAGATCCACAAACAATAAATAATTTCATTTCATTTAATTTCAAACTCAGTCAAGTTAAGAAACTTATTTACCACCAAATAAGAAAATTCAAAAGGATTACAATATTTACAATAAAGAATGTAAATAGGTATGCCAAATCGGTTGAAAGTTTGTTACAGTAAAGCTTGTATTTATAAAAATATACTAGCGTTTGTTGTAGTCAAAAATACCGGTTATTTTTGATTTTACAGGCATTTAAATTGACGATAAATATTGAGTCTCGCTAAAAGTCACGTGACGTCATTTATAACGAGCGGACTCTTTTTATAAATACGAAAGTTTAGACATTTGTTTGTGTTTCAATTACGTAACAACAACTGAACCGATTGCGATGAAACTTGGTATGCAGATAGCTAGAGATCTGTATTAAAACATAGGTTTTTTATTCCAATATCGCGAGATCGGGACTTACGCGTGTAAAATCGCGCGGCGCAGCTAGTTTGTAATAAGGGAAGGAAGAAGAAGAATTTCCAAAAGTCGTCGAACAAAAATTATTGATTTTTATGTGGAGAATTACCCAGTGTATGTTTATGGATTGGAATCGAATAACCCTATTATATGACACAAACCTAACTTTTTTTAATAAACCAAATTAAAACACCAAAAAAAAACTAAAACTAAATATCATATCCGACCGATTTACCGATTTCGTTTTTTTTTTACCGATTTTTAACAAAAAATCGTGTCGGATACTCTAAACGGAAGCTACGTACACATTTTTATGTAACAACCAACTATTTTGTTTATACGACTGGACGTGATAATATTTTTATATTTGAACCCAGTAACAGTTCAATTTTGTACGTGGAGTACAGTGACGATTTGTTTTGTTATTTCTATTGTTGCGGGTGGATTAGGGTACGAATAAGTAGTACCTATTTGTGAATATGTTTTTATATGAGTGTTTTGTACTAGAAATATTTAGTACTAGCAACGCTCCGCGGTTTCTTGCGTAAGTTCACAGTTTGCGGGAATATCGGGATTAAAAGTAGCCTATGTTTACTAGTCGATAATGTAGCTGTATTTTCGAAGCGTATTTATTACAAACTAGAAAACGGAAGTGAAAAACGCGATCTCAGTTGTCACGGGCGTGGGCGGCCGAGCGTTTCCCGAGTGGTTGCACTTTTTCGTTCATTACTCGGGTTCTACTAATTGGATTTCGATGCAAAGTATACCACGACGTTCCTCGAAAATAGAACTATACAATATTGAAAACCAGATTATAATCGGATTAGTTGTTTTTAATTGTATTAGGAACAGACAGAGAAACAGACAGACAGACATGAATTTTAAAAATTAAATAATTTTGTTCTACTACTTTTCCTGAGTCCTCTAGACAACTTTTTTTTAATTTACTTCCAAGTACAGACTTTTTGTCCTCTGTTCCTTTATTATAAGTATAGATAGACAAACAAATCTTTCCTCTTTATAATATTAGTAGTAAACTAAAAGCTCACTGCGGTTTATCGCACAAGTTTAGAAGTTTAGAATGAGGAAAAGTAACTAATTTTGTAGATTAACTCTCCATATTTTCTGTCAAAAATTAAAAATACAAATGAAAGAACTACTTTGATAGGTACGTTAATTCGTTTCCGATTAATAGAAGTAAACGTACGATGCCGACTCATACTCGGGTGTGACGTCATCTCGATGTCACAGTACATGTCGTCTTTGATTAGCGGAGCGTTGTAAATGACGTCACGTGACTGTTAGCGAGACTCAATATTTATCGTAAGTTTAAATGCCTGTAAAATCAAAACTAATAGGTATTTTTAACTACAACAAACTAGTGTATTTGTATACATACAGGCTTTACTGTAACAAACTTTCAACCGCTTTGGCACACCTATCAACATCCTCTATTGGGACCAGTTCAGAGAGTCTTATTTATTATTTATTTATATTATATTTTATTATCTTAAATGTAGGAAGTTCAAATATCATAACAATGAAAAAATCGAGGGCCACTTAAAAGTGGGGGCTCATATTACTTAGGTGATTTTATTGGCATGCATAGCATACATAGGTTTTGAGTGTAAATCGTCAAGATGCGCCCCCACGTTTTGAGTGGCCCCTCGTTTGGCCCCGCAGGGTTATTTAACTCTAAGGACATTTAAAACGTGGGTTTTTAGATTTATTTAATCAATTCATATCCAAGATGTAACGGGTGAGCCCTTTTAAGCCGAAAGGCGGTTGTTTTAGACGTCTAGGAGAACAACTTTTGTTCTACAACTTTTGAAAATTCGAACTTTTTTTTGAAAATTTTGAGGTTATGTTTCACTGAAAAAGCAGCTGCTTTTGAAAATAAATGTAATTGAAGGTTTGATTGTAGTAGACCAAACTAAATGAAAGGACAACTTAAGGTCAATGATCTCAAACTCTAAGAAACAGCTGATCTTCAAGTAAACTTTACACTTAAAATTTTCGAAAAGTACTTCGAATTTCCAAAAGTTGTAGAACAAAAGTTGTTTGCCTAGACGTCTAGAACAACCACCTTTCGGCTTAAAAGGGCTTACCCGTTACATCTTGTATTGTTTTAGCTTTAGGTTGCATTGTCCTCTGGTTCTGAACTATTCCCAAAGTTTCAGCCCGCTAGTTAATCGGGAAGTGCCTCAAATTGAAGTTGCAAGGTTCCGCCCGGATCGTCAAACAAACAAAAAAACAAAAAAGAGGAAATAGCCCATCAAAAACCCTAGTAAACTAAAAGCCATGACCGTGGCTGCCTACCATGACTAAGCTAACTGTAAAGTTAGCAAAACGCCGGTACAAGCATGCCGTTAATAAATAAATCGCGAGTAAAACCCGGTAAATATTGTGTTTTATTACTTAACCAAGCAATTTGAAAGGGAAAATTGGCATCATTTCGTTTCTATTGGCCTATACCGATCATAGATCGTAGTTACACTTGGAATAATTCCAACGGATGGGTTTAACTGGCCCATATTCTGTGGACCGACCTCGGGCGACTTGCCAATCGAGATCATGACCTGACCAATTAAAGAAAAATAGTCTAGCTAATAAATCTTGGCTTGTATACGGTTAAGTCTAAGCAGAAGAAAAATATTGTTTGTTGCGAAGCATATTCTGCATCAGCCACAAGTTTGGCTAATGTGAAATTCAAATACATGTTTTATTGAACCTTCTTCTAAGGTCTGCAAATAACAGAATCACGATTCATTAAGTTTTGTTCGATACTTTTTTACTTTGAAAATTGTGCTGTATTTTCTATATTTTACTCTTTTCTCCTCTATTATACTATATATCGAAACAATTTTTTATTTTATACAAAGGAAATAATCAATACTTTTAATTGCTTATGTGATGATTTTTAATATTGCTTAATTTCCGTAAAATTATCGAAAAATGATTTGAGACTTACGCCTTTTTAGTTTCGTGTTAAAAGCATGAAAACCTTCAATCTAAAATCAACTGTATTACAACGCATCTAAGTAGACGTTGCGCCAACCTCAGTCCGCCGTCTGGCGCCGTCGAAGGTGGACCTATGTCAGTTTTCGCTCCCAAATAATTACGTAATCTATTTTAAATTATATTTCGTATAGATTCGAACTTTTTACATTTTTTCCGGCCAATATGAAAATAATTGTTATGTTATGACAGTCATGTCAAATCATACCTACTGTCATAAAACTGTCTAGCATTGTTTATTTATCTTTGATATTTGATTGTTGTTGTACTAAAAAAAGAAAAACTAAATAATTACACAAGAAATAAATACTACAAAGATTATAAATAATATAAATAATCTAAGGTGAATGACCATTGAGTCCAAAAATGGCCATCACACTGGTGGCATTACCCCGTTGAATCGCCAACGATACTATTTGTACTTAGTGTTGCAATCAGAGTAACTGTATTTACTAGTAATTTGCAATAAAAAAAGCTTTTTCCAAACGAAAGCTTGCTAAAACATCAAAAAGAAATCTAAATATCGTAAGAGAGGCGAAAAAATAAATCTATTTACCTTTTCCATTGTCAAAATGAAAATTGAGATAGGTACTTACCTACAAGGATTTTGCGGAATTAATATAATAAGTATCTACACTTCATCAAGGTAATGCAAGCTAATAATCGACCATTACAAATGAGAAAGTAACTCTATCAGGCCGCTACACCGATTTTGATAAATTTCGATTCAAAGATAGATGGTACTTTGGCAAAGGTTACTTTTGAAATTGATATTCCCGCGGGTTCGGGACTTACACGTGTGGAACCGAAGGGCGCAGCTAGTACTTACATACCTACTAATCTATATCTATTATCTATACTTCTGTAATCTATGTATATCTATAAAAATCTTTGTCCTGACTGAATTACTCACTGACTGAACAGCTGGTAGAGAGAGATGAAATTTGGAAGGTGTGTTCTTTGTGATCTAGGCATCTGATAATAATATTATTACAAGTGATTCAACGAACAGTGGACCTCGTGGGAACTAATTATTGAAAGGGCTCTTTATATCATCATAATAGAGCAGAAAAATCGGATCACATAATGTTTAGATATCTAGTACATCCTTTTGTGGGGGAACTACCCCAAAAATTAAAATCCCCCACAACAAATAAAATCTATTTACTCATAGATCTTGTATACCTTTCATTAAAATCAGATCTCATAGTGCGGAGATAGCTGTTACCGCTTTTAGTGGGAGAATCACCCCACCAATCAAAAAACCCCCACGACAAAAATAGTAAGTTTACACATCTACGGCTCAACAAAGTAATTTTACACACCTACTGCTCTACAAAGTAATTTTATTTGACCACTAGCTGCGCCCCGCGGTTTCACCCGCGGAAGTGAACGCGTTATCACGGGCGCGGGGCGGCCAAGCGGTTGCACTTTTTCGTTCATACTCGGATTCTACTAATTGGACGTCGATGCAAAGTATACCACGACCTTCCTCGAAATTTGAACTATCCAATATTGAAAACCAGATTTCAATCGGATCAGTAGTTTTTAATTGTGTAAGAAACAAACAGACAGACATGAATTTTAAAAATTATATAATTTTGTTCTATTATTTTTCCTAAGTCCACTAGACCACTTTTTTTTTAAATTACTTCCAAGTACAGACTTTTTGTTCTCTCTTTCTTTATTATAAGTATAGATAGATATAGGATAAGAAAAGGTCAACGTAAAGCGAGCCTTTATTCCCTAGGTACATAAAGTGCCATTATACACCTAAGTAGGGCATAATAGTAGTATATGCACCGAGGTACTAAAGCCCTGTCTTATATAGCGGGCGTCATGTTGAATCCAAAGCGTACGTATCTTGAGCGAAGCGAAGGAGTTATGTACCTAGAGTCTTGAGTGAAGCGTGGAATTCAAGCGCCCAAGATAAAAACAGGCTTAATTAATTAATAATTGCGCTTGAATCCCACGCTTCACTCAGGACTCTAGGTACATAACTCCTTCGCTTCGCTCAGAAGTAAGTTTTTAAAACCCTCGCTGCGCTTGGGAGTTAACTCTAGAGTCTTTCGTATGCTTTGGATTCAATATGACGCCCGGTACATAAGACAGGGCTTTAGTACCTCGGTGCATAAACTAATATTATTTGACCAAAGAGGTCAACGTAAAACGAGTAATGACTCTCTAAATATCTAATGAGATATCTGGGAAGTAAAATGCGCGTTTAAGCCCTAGGGAATAAAGTAATTTAAATTTGGAACATTAACATTTGCTTGTATTACAGGTATTTAATAATAAAAATCAGACTGGTACATTCAGGCCCAGGGCCAAATGCACATTGCAAACAAAAATAATTGTCTTTTGGCCGCATGGTAAGGTGATAATAAATTGAAAATAGAAATACCGGAAAAAGACGATCAATTTTGGAAAAAAGAGATGGAACCGAAGTTAACAAGTTTTTACATGGAATGCTTACTGCCTGAGTTGATAGATCCACGCCATCCCAGAAAAAGAACAATTCTCGATCCAGATTACATAACCGTCAAAAAGAGTGTTTGTCAAACCTCTTAATCTGAAATTCCATCGAGAAAACGACTACTTCCGCCTATTGAAAACCATTCAATAATTGTTACACCACCAGTTCAACGTAGGAAATTGGAATTTCATGAAATGTAAATACTTAATTATTTGTAAATAAAAAGGAGTCAGTTTTGTTTACAAATGAAACTTTTAATGCAAGAGTAAATAGTAATAATATTAAAAACCTATTTGTGAAAACTGTAAAATGAAAAAAATAAGAATAACTCCATAGTTTTTCTGTTCGTTGCGCTGATATTTTTGTATCACAACATTTTTGATGAAGTTGCAACAAAACCAATTTTTCATCTCTCCCGTTCGGAAAGTTTAATTTTCATGGGTAGATATCCGGGTTGAAAGTAGCTCATTTCATCCCTAGGGTGGAAATTTAAAAATATTTTTTAATTATTGCAACTATTTGACAAATTTTAAGGGGTATTTAAATAATTAAGTAGCTCTCAAATTTTAAAAGGCCTCAAATTTAAAGTAGATTTAAAATTGATTAAAATTTGAGGCCACTTAAAATTTGAGGGAAACTGAAATAATTAAGTAGCTTTTAAATTTTGAATGGCCTCAAATTTGAATTGGATTTAAAATTGATTAAAATTTGAGGCCACTTAAGACTTGAGGGCTACTTAAATAATAAAGTAGCTCTCAAATTATAAATATGAGGCGCCTTCTATTTTCTCATAGAGGGTAATAAAAAGTAGAGTGTATCACACTACTCTAGAATCCCTCACTTCGCTCTGGATTCAAAAAACCACCCTCACCGTAAAAATATTATTTTGCTTCATTGTAATACAATCTACTAACTATTCTCACAGTGGGCGATGAATATTTTTCATTCGAAAAATAGTATTCGCTCCCGAGGTAGACATTCTAGTATTACGGTATGAATCACGTTTGTTGCCTCAGATGAGCGAGGCCGGAAGGGCTCCGAAACGTCGGGCTTGTATTATAAAGCCAACAAAACAAACGCGATTCAAACCGAAACACAGTTTCAGCACGCTAGCTAATTGGAAAGTGTATCAAATTGAATTTGCAAGATTCCGCCCGGACTCCGGACAGACAAACTAACAAGAAAAGTGAGAATGGCACGACAATGGTCAAGTCTGTAATAAGTCAAATAAGTAATTGGTCAAGTCCACTATCGACAAGTTATGAATTTTTCCAAACATGCCATTAGCCTGGTCCACACTGTACGATCCACATGCTCCAGAATCTTTTATCCTATTTTCTCCCTCTCCGCTGCTTGAGCGCGAATAAGATAAAATATTCTTTAGCGCGGGGATCGTCCGGTGTGGATGCGGCCGATTATTCCCAGCTGTCCCCTCTAGCCTTGTCCCCGGGGTGACAATTCGTGGCGACTGTCCCCTTTGAAACCTGGCTAAAGGGGACAAATGGAATTATGTTTCTCAGTTGTCACGGTGAGGGGGGGGACAGATGGGAATCTGTTCTCCCATTTCTACCCCGCATGTGTGTGTTATAATAAAACTCGCTGCGCCCCGCGGTTTCACCCGTGTTCGTAATAAGTAGGTACCCTAATGTACCATTATTATTTTAATGAACTTTATAAACGCATACCACTTGCATTCATAGTACAAAATATTACTATGAATGCAAGTCGTAAGGGGTTCGTCGGTTAGGGGTGAAGTTTGTAATGAAGATCTCGAGAAGCTCTATCACTTATGCTAAGAAACTAGTGGTCTAGTGTCAATAGTTTCCGAGATATTGACGGTTCAAGTTTGACAGCTGTCAACCAAACTGATGATCTCGAGGAGCTATATAACTTAGGCTGAGAAACTAGTGGTCTAGTGTCAATAGTTTCGGAGTTAGGTTAGATCGTTTTTTGTTTTTACTTCGATCGTCTTTTGTTTTCCACTAATCTCTTCTATTAACTTTTTTTTCCCAAAAATGTACAAAGTCTTTTTAGTATCTTCTTAGTGGGACTACTTCACCTCTAGAGTATATAAATATGTATGTAGTCGACTCGTCCCAATGTCTAAACTATCGTCCCTGGTCCCAGTTTCGAAGGGGACGACTTCACCCCTAATCCAAAATATTGCTATAAATGCAAGTCGTATGCGTTTATAAAGTTCATTAAAATAATAATGGTACATTAGGGTACTTATTACGAACACGGATGAAACCGCTGGGCGCAGCTAGTTCTATTATAACACCAACATGCGGGGTAGAAATGGGAGAACAGATTCCCATCTGTCCCCCCCCCGCCCGCCGTGACAACTGAGAAACATAATTCCCATTTGTCCCCTTTAGCCAGCTTTCAAAGGGACAGTCGCCCCGGGGACAACTGGGGAAAAATTCCTTGTTGTCCCTCCGGGGAACAGGGCTAGAGGGGACAACTAGGAATAATCGGACGATACAAGTTTTGAAGATACAAAACAAAAAACTTGCAAATTATTAAATAAATATTATTGCACGACATATACAGACAGCGCAATCTAGCTCCAAACTAAGCACTGGTCTTGTACTAGGGGTATTAGACCACGAATATACTACATATTATACCTCATTTTTTTTGTAAATACATACATATTATACATAGAAAGACACCCAGATCAGATACAAATATTTATTTTTAAGCATAAATATTTGCACCCGACGGGAATCGAATCCGCAGCCTTCCGTATTGCAGCCAGGCCCGCTAGGAGTAATAGTGTTCCGTGAGCCAGGCGGTCGCCCGACGCACCAATGAGGTCGTATTATAAAATACTTGACACTGGCTACTTTCCAAACGACCATAATCGGGTTACAACCTATGAAAAAATATATAACAGTTTTGATTTCGCGCGCTTGGGCGCTAGATCAAAAAAGTTGCGATGTTCGAAAGTGCATACGTGTGCGTGTGACTCGTGGATGTAGGGGTAAGTGGGCGGGCCGTTCATGACATATTTTTTATTGGAGCTTCCTCTTAAGGGTCATATACAACACTTTCATGAAAAAAAATTGCGTTCCGTAGCGAAAAAGTTTAAACTAGACTTTTTACCTGCAAATATATTACAGTAAATGTCCGTCACAAGTGGCCCGATTTTGTAAAAACATAGCATGCGACAAGCAGGCGGGATGCATGAGCATTGCAGAAGTCGATTTGTTGCAGGAGTAAAAATAATAGCTATTCTATAACTTCTTTAAATACTGATTGGCTGAGAAACAACGGGAGCAATTTAAATAATTAAGTAGCTCTTGATTTTGAAGGCTACTTAACTAATTAAGTAGCAATTAAGTAAAATAACTTTTACAGAATTCGAATTAACGCACATCTTCTGCACGTCGCCTGTATTCCGCATGCATTGTCCTTACCGAATCAGGGCCCAGATAATATCTCATGAACCATAGTAAAAATATTGACAGTTGATGTGTTTATTTTTAACAATTGATAGGTAAGCGTTTAACCACTACCTCACCTGATGGAAAGCGACGCTGTGGTGGTCTGCGATGTTGCGCGATGTTGTATTTATGCACAAATACAACAACATTACAACAGAAACATGTTGCTGCTATAACAAGAAATACTAAAACAGAATACATAATTAAGAAAATAAATAAATCTTTAGGTGGGGCTCGTTATAAAAAAGTGTTGGTTTTTTTTCGTGATTAAGCTTGATTCGACCAAACTGGAATAGGAAACGAATAGCAATCTTACATCTTATCTTACTAATATTATATACGCGAAAGTTTAAGTTTGTATGTATGTTTGTGACTTTGTTACTCAATCAAATAAAACTACTAAACCGATTGCGATGAAACTTGGAATATAGGTGGGGTACACGGAATAACACATAGGTTTTTATCCCGGTATTTCCGCGTGTTTGGCAACTACCCGGTGAAATCGCGGAACGCAGCTAGTTAGCCGGTTAGTTAGTACATATAAATCGTCTTTCGTTCGAAAACGAAATAAATAAATCGAAAAAATAAATGGAGAATTGTTATTTATAGCTGATTCTAGTTTGGTCAAATCAAACCCAAGGCACTAGAAAAACGTTTACAAGAATCCTACTAATATTATAAAGCTGAAAGTTTGTGAGTATGTGTCTATGTGTGTAAGTGTGTTTGTTACTCAATCACACAAAAACCGCTGAACCGATTGCGATGAAACTTGGAGTATAGGTAGCTGGAAACGTGGAATAACACATAGGCTACTTTTTATTATATATACTATTATATATATACCGACATTCCCGCGGGAACGGGACTTACGCGTGTGAAACCGCGGGGCGCAACTAGTATGTTATAATAGGACCTTTTTAAGTGATCGAGTGTACTATAACTTTAGTTAGAGTATACATAAGCAAGCTATAGAGCGCGCCTTTGGGTATTTGCCTACTGCGCAAAGTGTAAGCAGATGCTCTATACATAGATATTCAAATGTTGAGATTGAATAGTGATCTGCGAATCATTTTTACACCGCGGCACTGAACATTTCACCATAATTATAACTTGAATAAATACTAACGCGAGAAACAGTCAATTCGCGTAACCCTAGGTGACTGATGACATCGTCTTTGTCATTTTTAGACTGTTCATACCGGTGCCTACAGTTTATACTCGCATACCAGCGCTCTATCGCTTTCTTAAGTATACTCAAAGACTATAACCTAGTAATTTGTGATAGTAAATGTCTGGGGTTGTTTGTAAGTGTTTTAGTGTACACTTCCGCTATAAAATAATACCAGAACCAGTTTCGTAACGGCTGAAATTTTTTTTACTTCTTTATTACTAGTTGTTTAGCAAAAGTCGACTTCGAAAGGGGGTTGTTCTAGACATCTAGAGAAACAACTTTTGTTTTCCGACTTTAGAAAATTCGAACTTTTTTTTTGTTGAAAATTTTGAGGTTGTTTTATTGAAAAAACAGCTGCTTTTGAAAATAAAGGTAATTGAAGTTTTGATTGTAGTAGAACAAACTAAATGAAAGGACAAAATAAGGTCAATGACCTCAAACTTTGAGAAACAGCTGATTTTCAAGTAAACTTTACACTTAAATTTTTCGAAAAGTACGAAAATTTTCAAAAGTCGTAGAACAAAAGTGTTTCGCCTAGAAGTCCAAAACAACCCCCTTTTGGCTTACCCGTTACATCTTGTAAAGATTAAGGGCCCACGCGGCAATCTCAAATTCGGGAAATTTCGACTATTCTTAATAACTTTTGTGGAAATCTATGAAACAGTGCCATCGATGAAATTGCTTGTACGGTTTCTGGTCATAGATGGCACTCTATAAAATAAAGTAAAATAGAACGGGAAGGAACGGGTACGGGACTTCCGCAGGTGATACCACAGGGCGCATATGAAATAAAATCTCCCTTTATAGGAAAATACCCCACTAATGAATTGATTCTAGATGAATTGACCCCAAAATTGTTCCAATCGAAAAAAAATATAAGTAACTTGATAATGTTAATATCTTCAAACGTCAGCTATCTATAAAGTGCAGTTTCGCTTGCACTCAAAGACAAAAAAGCCAATTGACTGCTTATACCGCCATTTTTAAAAACTCAACTTACCGTTTCGGGCTGCATAGGTGAGGTAAGAATCAAACTTTGTGATTGGTCATTGCGTTACCTATCTATACTTAGACTCTTTGTGATTGGCCGTTCTTGAACAAGGGTACTATATATATAGGTACATAGGTACTAAGAAGATGTAGGTGTGTACAGTAAAAATACGACTTAAGGTGCCAGATGCATATTTTAAAGTAATATTTTTATTAATTAATTCATTACTTTTTAGTTCTTCTTCTTTAATATGGCTTTTCCATTTGGACATTTGCCAGTGTCAAGTATTATTTTTTACAAAGATTGTTCACGGAGTTTTGGAAACAACGCTAAAGTCCATGTTTTCCCGACTTTAACTTTCATTACACGTTTTTCACCGACTTTAACTTTCATTACACTTGTACACATTAACAAAACTAAATTGATTAATATGCCCCTGAAATTAATCAGGGAAAATGAAATTACCTGAAATTAATTACGCATTTGAACTAGGTTCAAATGCGTGTAAATTTTTTTTTCGAACCCGCCAAATCTCAATATTTTGGTTATTCTGCTTCTAATAACTAACACTTAGGAAGCTTTAGTGATATCAAACAATTACTGAACCATTATAAAAATTAAACTTTAAAATATGAACGTGGTATCTTAAGTCGTATTCTGACTGTAGGTACTTTTTTCGTGGGCAAAGACGATAAAGTTAGTTAACTGCTCAAAAGTATTCCCCTTATAAGCAGTCACCTGGTTTTATCGTCTTTGCTTGCACCGCTCTACTGACGTCACTTGCACAATCAAGTCCCCATCAAATATTCATAACGGTTCTTTTCATCTCAGAACTTATAATGGCATACAACATATGTAGGTATGTATGTATGCTACCAGTTTAAGAGGTGAAGGTTGTTAGGTGACTGTAAAACGACCCTGTCTTGTTCAAATTTGTATCAACGCTTAAGGCCCCTACACGACCTAAACAGAAAATCTTGGTTATTTAAATAGGTCGTGTGATTTGATTGATCATTTGATTATTTTCTGACCCAATGTTTTAGAATATTTTCGTAAGTAGCGTTTGTAAATGACATTGCTAATTTTTCTAAAGTGACAACCTTGAAAAAGCCAACTGTAAATTTAGCGAAAACTCGATCGTTTAAAAATAATGCCGTTATTGAATAAAAGGCGAGTAAAACCCGGTAAATATTGTGTTTTATTAATGACTTTGCTCCTTACATTTTGGGGTAGTTTCTAGATAAAAACGTGTTATTGTATTGCCTTGGGACGTTTTAGACAAACTTATTTTATTTGTCTAAAATGTGCTAAGGCTTTAACACTTTTCGACATTTTTATTTAAAATCTACATCGAAACGTCGGAAACAGTGTCATTTATAAACGCTACAAACGAAAATTTTCTAAAACATTGCGTCAGAAAATAATTAACAATTTTCGATGAATCCGACAGGGGCTTCAGTTTAGCTCGTATATATCCCTTATGGTATTTTTAACAGACTTCGAACAAAAGAAGGGGGTTTTAATTTGGGTGTGACTTTTTTTTAAAGGTAAAATACACAGATACATCATATATACTTTTTATCCTGAAATTTAGACGGGATCGGAATTTACGCTGTTGAGACCGTGGGGCATAGCAGGAATTTGAACACAGCCAAATCTAGAATCAAACGAAGACACTAGGCGTCTACTATGGGAACATCATCTTATTAGTTTAGTAACATCAGATATTGTGATACAAAAAGAAAACACCCAGAATTAGAATCAAACATTTGTTGTTGAGAATTGAACCCGCTACCTACTGCTTAGCAGCCAGGGGTTGGCCCGACGCGCCACAAAGGACGTCATTCTGAATGAATAAGTTACTTTTTCGATCAATAGTTTTTGCTAATATTATTTTTAGGGTTACCCACAAATCAGGGAAAAATTGAATTTAGAAAAATGCTATCAATTTTTAAACTAAAGTAAATTGATCTTTAAAAAATATTATCCACAATCGACTGAAACTTCCTTTTCTAAAGTCGGTTGAAAACTACTTGACCGTACCCTGAGCGTTTAAAGATTTGGGTAAAAGTTTAGTAATTGATGGGTAAAGTTGCCGGTTACCCATGTTTATGGGGAGTGTTGGGATTTTTCCCCAGTTTTATGGGGAATTATGGTGTAATTTACGTTGTAAGCGCAGTTAGATTTGAATTTGGAAGCTTTGGTAAAAAGGCGGAAGATATGTGCTCGTTAGAGTATCTGTTTAACATTTGGGACGAGAGCAAATAAAAAACCGGTCAAGTACGAGTCCGACTAGCGTACAAAGGGTTCCGTCTATTTATCACTAGCTGCGCCCCGTGGTATAACCCGCGTAAGTCCTATTCCCGCGGGAATATCGGGATAAAAAGTAGCCTATCTGTTATTCCCGGTAACCAGCTACCTATATTCCAAGTGTAATCGCAATCGGTTCAGCGGTTTTTACGTGATTGAGTAACAAACACACATATACACAAATTCACAAACTTTCAGCTTTATAATACTAGTAGGATAGTTCATTGAGATACAGGCTGGTGACAAACAGACGTACAGACAGCGAAGTCTCAGTATTATTACCTATTAGCTGCGCCCCGTGGTTTCTACCGCGTAAGTCCCGTTCCCGCGGGAATATCGGGATAAAAGTAGCCTATGCGTTATTCCCGGTATCCAGCTACCTATATTCCAAGTTTCATCGCAATCGGTTTAGTAGTTTTTGCGTGAAAGAGTAACAATGTCACATACATACATACCTACATACATACAAACTTTCGCGTTTATAATATTACTAGCTGCGCCCCGCGGTTTCACCCGCGTTAGTCCCGTTCCCGCGGGAATATCGGGATAAAAAGTAGCCTATGTGTTAATCCAGGTCCCCAGCTACCTATATTCCAAGTTTAACCGCAATCGGTTCAGTAGTTTATGTGTGAAATAGTAACAACCTCACATACATACATACAAACTTTCCCGTTTATAATTTTAAGTAAGATAAGATTACTATTAATTCCTAAAAAGTGCTAATTTTGATGAGTGAGAAAATATACAGAAACGGCATACATGTGTGTAATGAAATAGCAATATTTCAACTCATTGTTCGCGTCGATATTCCCCTTAACTTCAACCTTTTAGTCTTCAAGTCTAGGTTGGCTTTTTCAAGGTTGACAGCCTGTAAAGTGTAAAGTTGAAAAATGTAGTGTTGGCGAAAGCTCGGTCGTTTAAAAATAATGACGTTATTTAATAAAACGCGAGTAAAACCCGGTACCTATAAATTGTGTTTTATTATGTAACATTACTTTAGCCAGTAAAGAAATACTGCAATCTAGATGCAACTTTGCTGGGAAGCTATTCGGTAAGGGCGACGCAGGCGACAAACAGGTGATGTAGGTATAATGCAGGCATACCTACGTTGTTTCGTATTCCACAAGGGTCCAAAGGTTAAATCGACAACTCACCGGCAAGTCACCTGCTCGTTGCCTGCATGTCGAAGTTTGGGCAATTATATTGGCCGCAGCTGCTAAGCTGTCGATCTCCGATTGGCCCGCTATCTACACGTAGCCCAATCAAAGAGCCGAAAGCTATTTTCCCTTGTCTCTGAGCCAATCAGTATTAAGGAGGTTTGAAGCATATATTATGTCTTATAGAATAGGGTTTATTTTTGTCATGCAACTGCTCTGCTCCTGCATTACTTATCCAACATCCTTACAGAATCGATGCCCTGGACAGTATCGAATGCACCCTAAACTTTCACAGTTGCGCTCCGAGTTGGAATTCTGTAGAACTTGTAGGATTTCTCTGGAGAAGGATGAGAATGTCTTTAATGTGAATAGTTCTTCGAAAACCGTCGAGTAAGGCTTTATGCGAACTGCGACAGAGAGGAGTTAACAAAAGCTGCAATATAAAAGTGCAGTCGTTTATTTTTGTACGTGTTATAGCTATGATATGGCGTACGATAATTAAATTGTAATGGTTAGTGCACTACGACTGTAATTTGACGACCTTTGTGGCGCGACTGCAATGCGGTAGGTCGCAGGTTTGATTCCCGCTGGATGCAAATTATTTATTTGTATTTGGTCTGGGTGTCTTTCGTATCATATGAAGATATTTACAAACACAACCTCTCACTCTTATCGCATATACCCGCTCCGTTCCGTCGTGGGTAAAAAAAGCAACTTTGAATATAAGTAGGTGGATACCGGGAATAACACATAGGCTACATTTTGTCCCGATATTCCCGCGGGAACGGGACTTACGCGGGTTAAACCGCGGGGCGCAGAGTAAATAATAATACGCGATTAAGAACCGGTAAAACGTAACTAAGTATGCTAATATCGTTTGATTATATTAAACACTATCTAGAATCGATACCGGGGCAAGATTGCAGTCTCCAGCAACCGATACTCCGATAAAATTAGCCGGCTCACTTGTGCTGGTTCAAATTACGACATCACCGTAGAAACTGACTACGAAGTTTCGATTAACCAATAGTTTCAAATTTCAGTCGCGAAATATATATTGTAAAAGAAAACTTTATTGAATAAATAACAGAAAGCTTAAATTATAACTACTTAATAACTAAATATAATCTATAAATACACATAAACCAATTAATATAACAAAATACAAACAAAGCAAATATTTAAAACTAAATGAACGACTTATCCCGAATCGTACCCGGCGCTGCGCAAAGGAAGTCACAACACTGGCAGCATTGCCGCGTTGTATGACAATGGCCAGCCTATTGTAAAATAGTTTTTCTTCAAAGACATATCTGTAAAGTAAATCAAGTTAAAAACATACCTAAGTAGGTATTTCAAACATAATCTTATGATTAAGTTAGATATACCTACTTACGTTATCTTAAGGTGGATATTGAATTAAAAATAGTTTCTTAGGATAGTATAGTTTTTCTTTGTTTGAAACATTTGCGTAATTTATTAAATATTTTGGTACAATAAAGCGCTTTTCTATCCATCTATCTATCATACTAAAACTAAAAACCTAAAAGTTTTGTTTATGTGTCGGAATCGAACCCGCAACCTTCTTTGCATTTGGCATTCGGGCATTCAAGCGTCGTGCGAATGCCCGAATTGCCCGACTGCAAGATGCCCGACAGATGTTGTCAAATCTATACTTATAATAAAGGAAGACAGGAAGTCTGTACAAGTCAAGGAAACAAGTCTGTACTTGGAAGTAAATAAAAAAAATGTTGTCTAGGCTACAAAGGAAAAGTACGAGTGTACAATTTTATATAATTATTAAAATTTCATGTCTGTCTGTCTGTTTCTCTATTTGTTCCTTATACAATTAAAAACTACTAATCCGATTGAAATCTGGTTAGTTCTATTTCCGAGAAACCTCGTGATATACTTTACATCGAAACTCAATTAGTAAAACCCGAGTAATGAACGAAATAGTCGGCTATGCACTATTTCTAGTTATTTAGTAATATTTGTAATAAAAACTATAATTCTTGTTTAAAACACATCACTGAGGTATACCTTAATAATGTTAGGTAATATCTTAGGGCAATATAAAGCTCATGTCAGCACTTTCAAGAGTATGAAAGTTAAAATTACCCACAGGGTTAAGTAGTTTCACTTGGTCACGTACAGGGTACGAGAAAATGTGGTGGAGTTGTGATGTCTCTTTACATACTAAGTTACTTTCAACGCGCTTATTTTAACAAATCTGAATGAATATTTCGTAATTTGTTTTCATTGCTCAAGGCATATCTACTAGAAATATTTTAAAGGAAAAAATCATCTCAAAATTTCACTCACGACGAGATTTGAGCTCGCGTCTATGCGTAGAGACGTGAGTTCAATTAGGTTTTCATTTGTTTCCTTTAAAATATTTCTAGTAAATCGGAATGAATTAATAACTTCAAACTAGATGGCAAAATAAACGGCCTTATCGCCTTAAGCGATATCTTCGAACCGACCTTTAGACTATGCAATCTGCCGTTTCGTAAAGAAATTTAGTGTTGATTTTTTAGTCTACAGATAAAAGATATTGTCAAATGAAATCAAGCACTACCAAATTTAAAATAAACCTCGTAAAGTTCAGTTTCCGTTTTGTAGATTGTTCGCTTAGTTTTCATTTTACAGATAAAAATATCTAGTTCTTTCGTCTGTTTTCGTGATTTTGAATTGTAACTTTTGTGGCCGACGATTCTTGGTTGCTGTGTTTTTCATTTTATTAAAAGATAATAACATCTGTTGAATAAATTCCTAATATTATTATATAATGAAATCAATAGCACCTAAAACAACCAACTCCATAGATAGAAGCATCGATTCACGTAAATTTTCTACCGGTTGAAAATCAGACAAGTTTTGGTTCGAACCAAACACTATATTCTAAGGTAAAGTTAGAAGTACACATCCTAGGTAAAGTTGCAAGTATATATACATTGTTTATGTGAGATTGGGCTCGTTTTGTTGCGAACTTTGTGTTGTGGCTGTTTTTGACTTTATTCTGGAGAAACGTATGTTGTTAGGCTTTATTTTTGTTTGTTCCATGAGGGTTAACTTTTTCTTCTCAGTTATTTACTATTGCATTTATAAAATGCTCTGCATTCCGTGGTTTCACCCACTTAAGTTACGATCCTGTGGGAATATCGGGAGCAAACGTAGCCTTATTCCTTCCTCCTCGATAATGTATAACTTTTTAATAGTGAATGAGTTTTTGAAATCTGTCCATACAGCTATACATATGATTTACGTAATCTATGTACTGATTTCATGGACATATAGGTAATTACTAAAGACTCACAGTGTCTAACTCACAACACTCAAAAAATGTCCGAGCGCCATTCTACATATAAAATTATATAGTTCAATATGACATTTGTTCATATTTAGACGTTATCCTTCTTGCATAACGTCGAAAGTCGCTTGAATGCGGTCGCCTTACAACTAAACGAAAACTCGGCATACCAGCAGCATGTGCCGAGTTTTGGCGCGGACATTTTTTTTCTCAGTTTGTGACTCTAGTGGTAATAATTGTAGCTCAATGAAAGATTTACAATAAACGACAATGGACGAATTAGCCCTAAGATATATCTTAGGGATAATTCATTTTAAGATTTTGTAACACTTAAGAAGCAATAAATGATTGATTAATTGATTGATAGATAGTTCGTCCTATCTTCCAGGAACCTCTCTTAAGGCGGGTGCGGCTGTTTTCGGGCCAAAAATCTTAAAAGGCGAAAATATGTGACTCTTGATCGAAGTTACATTATATTTGAGCCTTTTTGAGTAGAGACTTTGGGACCGTAGGGGTCGGGACTATTATCTGGTTTTGTCTGAACGTCTGAGACCAGAATGCTGGAGTTTACTTGGCACAAAAAATAAGCATTGAAATTCAGCGTGACAATGCGGCCAGCATTTTGGGCTCGCTGCCATGTTACGAAGACTTGGACTGTTCGAATAAGTTCCTTTGTAGTAGAAATATGTTTTTGAGAGTTTTCAAAATACTTATATTGAAAATGAGCCTCAGTTTTTGCAGCTAACCTAACCTAACAATTCCAAACTGTAATTAGACAATAAAACTATTCTTTCTTCACCCAGCTATTTTATCCAGACGAAGAAAATAGAATAAATCACTAGCTACTTAATTAGACTGAGGAAGACTAATAAAGTTGAAAGTTGGTTTCATTTATTCAGAGTAGTTTATTTTATTGAAATGTCAATAAATCTCAATATAAGGCTGGAAACGAGGCTATCTCCACATTTCTGATTTAACTTCCCTCGCAAATAAAGCTTACTTACTGTATTAATAACTGTGGCCCGATTCTGTAAAAACATAGCAGGCGGGATGCAGGAGCATTGCAGAAGTCGATTTATTGCACGAGTAAAAATAAAAGCTATTCTTTAACTTCCTTTAATACTGATTAGCTGAAAAAGAGGGGAGCTATTTAAATAATTAAGTAGCCCTTGAATTTGCAGGCTATTTAAATAGTTAAGTAGTATAATTAAATGAAATAACATTTACAGAATATGAAATAACGTACATCTCCTGCACGTCGCCTGCATTCCGCCGGCGTTCAGCAGCTTTGTCCGTACCGAATCAGGGCCCTGGACACACTAAACCACAAAGTAAACAAGGCAAATTATATAATTTCAAAATTATTAGTTTTAGCAAAGAATACTGCTACATTGGTCAACGGGTAGGTATTGAAAAATAAACATTTTGAACTGACATGATTGGAATTCAAATTTGTACACATTTTCCCGGGTCTTAATCGTAGGTCCCCTCGAGACCAAGATGAAATGATCGAAACGTTGAGAAGGTTGCGGGTTCGATTCCCAGTCGGGTGCGAATATTTATGCTTAAAAATACCTATATTCTAAGTTTCATCGCAATCGGTTTTGTAGTTTTTGCGTGATTAAGTAACAAAGTCACATACAAACTTTCGCGTTTATACTAAAAATATCTATCTGTATTTGGTCTGGCTGTATTCTATGTATAACATGTATGTATGTGTTTACAAAAGAAAAATAAATATAACTAGTATATCCGTTGTCTAGCCACCGTAACACAAGCTTAGCAGCTTACCATGGGCTTGATGGCGCTGTGTGTTGGTCACAGAATTCATTTATTTATTTATACTTACTAGAACTTCTATAGTAAATAAAGTAAATGTATGTTTCCGCAATTAGCAGTACCGTTGGGCCTTTGTGCGCTATTTTAAGCCGTGGGTTTCCTCACTATGTTTTCTTTCACCGTAAGAGCGATGTTAATAGCGCACATTTTTTTTTTCTTAAAGAAAAATACATTGGTGCGTGGCCGGGATTCGAGACCAGGACCTTCGGAATGAAAGTTGGGGTATCTACCACTAGACCGATACCGCTCTTCCTATAGTATATATGTTCCTATAGAATCTACACTGCAGATTAAGATAAAACCTAAAACACGTACACAAGTTAAGGTATCAAACGTGCAATCAATCTTAGAGTTAGTAAGTAAAACGATACTTACTAAACTTTATAAAATAAAAAGACAAGTTCGCAAGATTGAACGAGCGAAATGAAAACACTGTTTTATGGTAGGAAATATAAGACATTTGTTTTGATGTCATTGTTAAAAGAAGTTGAAAATTATGAGCTTACAGGGTTTCTACTTTAATTCTACGAAAGAACGAATGAACGAAAAATAAACTGTCATTCAAAAAGCAAATCTGTCATATTGGGATAAAAGCCTATGTGTTATTCCAGGTCTCCATCTACCTACATTCTAAGTTTCATCGCAATCGGTTTTGTAGTTTTTGCGTGATTAAGTAACAAAGTCACATACAAACTTTCGCGTTTATACTAATAGTACTTTAATTCTACGGAAGAACAAACAAACGAAAAAAACTGTCATCCAGAAAGCAAATCTGAGGTATCGGCAAAAACAGAAGAATAACCTAAATTACTGTTGTTTCTTTATGCTTAACAATAATTATTCAATATCAAATTAATTCAACAAATCGCGAAAGATTCCCAAGAAAAATAAAAATTAGAAACGACTTTCTATAACCAATATTATTACGCCTTTGAGAAAAACCCATGATATTTTATACTAACCTGGGAATCCCTATGAATATGAAGGCGAAAATAGATTACCAACTTTTTGTCTACTGATAGCTAGCCGATTAGTTGTCGTTCTGATACCGAAGGAATTTTGGAAATTTCTGTTGTAACCGACTCCATAAAATGATTAACCGACTTCAAAAAAATGAGGAGGCACTTAATTCGTCCCGGGTAGGTATATATTTTTTATTATGTTTGTAAAAACCGATTACTCGAAGAAAGCCTAAATTATTGAGATGGTTCCTTTTTTAAAGAAGCGCCAAGGTGGTCCAATAAAAGTTTAGTGAGGATCTGATGAGTATCTTCGGAATGATGGACAGGTCCAGGATAGCATCAGAGAAGGCAAAAAATTAATCATTTTTGAACTTCTACCAAAAAGAATCGGCCCCTAAAGAACTAGACGTCCAGATTGATGAAACACTGGAAACCACCTTCTCATCAGCAAACTCCTGAATAATTAAAATTACGGTTACAATTTTGTTGATTTTTAATGGCAGTCCGAAGATGATACTAGTACTTATTTAAAATGTAATTAAACAAGGTGACCTAAAGCAAACGATCGGCGGATATAAAATCTGTAGTCCACACCACTTCCACCTTGTGATTCGCATCACGCAACTTCTTGGGATGAGTAGGCCCGCAATTTTTCATACTGTTCGTACATTTACATATTTCCCCTTAAGAAGTACCCACATACCTTTCTAAAATCCACGGTTTATGTTGTTTTTTTTTTTCGAGTTCTAGCGAGTTAAGGGCCTATAACCCAAATAGCGTGACAGGGATAAAGCTAGCGAATTTCAGACGTGTAAGTGAAGGACGTAAGATGCGACTATGCAAAATTTTAGTGCGTAAACTCAAATAATTGCTATTTTTAAAATAACTTAACGTTAATCTTAAAATTCAAATCATTCAGAACCTGTACTGAGCTAAGTTCAGTTCTTATACAAAGTTTTATTAGTTTACAGGCAATATTGACTGAGTAATATCACTTATTTGTACAATTTAAAGGAAAGTTTGGGATTTTTTCCTAACGAGAAAATTTTCAGAAATCGTGTTTCACGTCAATCACGACTTAGTAAATATTCCCGACTTTATAAATATGGTTTCAGAAACTTTGGTTTCAAATAATTTTGTAGTAATTCATTCTAGAAACATCAGTTCTGGCCTACTATAGCCGCTTAAGTAGCTGATGCATTTTTTTGGAATATCAAAGCCTAATTTACATTACGAAACTAGTGTCATGCATTATGGAGTCAATTTCATAAAAGAAGTGTCCCAGCAGTTACTGGAAGTAGGTACTTAAATAAAGGAAGAGAAGACAAAAAGTCTGTACTTAGAACTAAATTTTAAAAAAAGTTGTCTAGGGGACTTAGGATAAGTAGAAGAACAAAATTATATAATTCTAAAGTTCATGTCTGTCTGTCTGTTTCTCTGTAGGTTTCTTATACAATTAAAAACTACTAATCCGATTGAAATCTGGTTTTCAATATTGGATATTTCTATTTTCCAGGAAGGTCGTGGTATACTTTACATCGAAATCCAATTAGTAGAACCCGAGTAATGAACGAAAAAGTGCAACCTCTCGAGAACCGCTCGGCCGCCCGCGCCCGTGATAACTGACAACGCGTTTTTACTACAGCGGGTGAAACCGCGGGGCGCAGCTAGTAGATAATTTTTTTTTATCTACTAGCCTTTTTTGTGAAAATGACTATAGATTGTATGCCACTTGTTTCGTAATGTAAATTCCGCTTTTTTAACCTTATTTTGTGAGACGTTTCGGTCACGTGTTGTCTAATGAGTATAACTGGACCAAATAAATTGTTACTAAAACTAGGATGAAATCAAACTAGAAAGGACTAAATAGGTTCCGCTATATTGTGCATGCTGTCCCTTTCTAATAACACTGTTAGAAAGGGACAGAACTCTACATTAACCCACTTTTTAGTTTTTTTTATTATTTATTATTAATTAAGTTGTAGATACTTAAGAAACATTCAAACATAACTTAGCATAGCGAAACCACTGAGGTTTATTAATAATACTAAGTATAATTAATCAAACGTGGCGTCATCAATTTGATAAATAAACTATAAAATAAACGTGAAGGTACTTCACACAACATCGAACTGCACACAATAATTTAGATTCAGAGAAGTTGGACGAACACATCAAAAACGTTTACACGTGATCATTCTAGTTCGAGTAATATAACTTCTTTGAACTGGACCTAGGCCTGACGCACAGATTTGTAAAGAACTTCTAGATACGTAATAGGGCGATTTCTTGGCGACACAAATCCAAGCTAACTAGCCAAAGAAGTCTTAGTTCCATCCCAGCTCACGTCACGATCACCCGCTTGTTAACACACAGTATATTTAGTTCACTTTTACAACATTATTCACAGACAACAATGCCTTCGTGCGTATTTAGGCGATGCACGAATTATAGTCCAAAAACTGGAAAAAAATATTTCATTTTATACGTAAGTAAAGCTGTATTCATTTATTTTAGTTTATTTTTGGAAGAAGTTTTTTTTCCAAAAACTCGACGAAGTTTTTGACTTTGACGTTTTATCATTCTCTTCTAACCGCTATGAGATGTCATAATAATATTATGACATATCTTTCTTACGTCATGCAAGTAGCGTTGAGTCTTATGTTTTAGAAAGAGATAACAATAGTTTCGTCTATTAAATTATGTGAATGAATATAAATAATGAGGTTGTATAGCATAGTTTGTGCCGCTTTTCAATAATGATTTGTTCTGCAATGGCGTCTCTATAACTTTAATAGACTCATTGGCCTGACGTGTAGTTTCTAAATACCTTGTTAGGTTTGTGATGTCTCCCATTCGTCCATAATTACAGGTCGTAAAGGTCTGACTAATGAGAAACATTCAATTTGTTGTAACAAACGTAGTTTCGTTGTTTTTGGAATTCCCATAAATCTAAGTAAATCTTCCTTATCTTCTTCTAAAATACACATCAAAAGGTCTAAGCAACATTGCATTTTTTTTTTTCGAAGTGTTAACGATTTTTATTTTGTTATATAACCGTTTTCTTCCATAAATAATAATATAACTTTTATTTGATGCATTAATGAAGAAAGTGAAAAAAATACATAACGTTTTCATTTCTATACGATTTTTATGTTGTAATGTTTCTTTTATAAATAATATTTTAACTTTTATGTCATGCATTAATGATTAAAATGAAAATATATATATATTATCTTATAACATATTACTTATATTTTTTACGAACCATATTTGCCTAACTTTCCGTTTTTTTTTAATTAATATTACATAAGGTGTGATGCATATAGAAAGTCATCATCATCATCGATCGAGCGATGTTCCCGGTTTTGCTTATACTCATTAAAAGTCCTTATAAAAAACTATCTGCGCCCTGCGGTTCCGGCTTGCAAAGAAGCAGAAAGGGAATAAAAATATACCTACCTAAAGGCCTTAAGCTATTTAAAGCCAGCTCCACTGAAATCAATCCCGATAGAGGCTTTTATTTGTGAACCGCCGTTGATTCCTTAAAAAATAACTTAATCCGCCGGCAGGTAGTTTCAGATAAAACGAGAAAACGTTGCCTGTTTATTGGAATTGCCACAGACATAACACTAACATAGAACTGTTGCGTGCTCTTGGTTATGTTTATGTACCTAATTTTGCGTTGGTTGGTTACACACTAAAATTAAGTAACTTTTTGAATTTGCTTGAAATATGGTTACAGAGATGTCACATAAATATAACTCCAACATACTTTACCAGCATTAAACTTGGTGTGCAAATGTTATTTTTACACTTGTTGAATTTATTTACAAAATTACATTTTGAGAATTATCAATAAAAATCTGAATAAATATAACATTACAAAAGGTTATTAATGATGAAATGTTTCATTTAAAAATGTTAAATTTTTAATATAGTCAAATTAAAAATAATCCGAGCTACCATGCTCGTTTGTCGTTGCTATGTCGTCCTTTTTTTCGTTCAAAAAAATAAAGTAAATTTTTAAATAAAAAAATACCCCGACTACTAGGTACTTTAGGTACTTTTAAAAAACCACTGACAATTAAAAAAATCTATTTTTTTTTAAAGATTTTTTTTTTCAAATAATTTAATGTGTTTTTAATTATTATTATTTTAGCTGAACGACAACGCGACGACTTATAAGACATCATAGTATCAAGTACTATAAAGAACATGTCAAATTCATATAAGTAGTCATTCAGTCATATTAGGAATATTTAAATTAAATGAATGACAATAATTATTGATAGTCTCTGCATCAGGAAAGCTGTCTTTTCAAGCCAAAATCTGCTGAGATATTTTTGCGTGAAAGGACAGTACACATACACAATAGACAGATATTTCGTATTAGGTATATTTTATATAATGTATAATTATCTACATTTCATTCATTCATTTTTTATTGTACTTATTTATAACACATAATTCAACAATAAATAACTTGTGGCACAAATTAGCACTATAGGCGGCCTTATAGTCTATGAGCGATCTATTCCAAGCAACCTATGATAAGCCTAAAGTTGAACTCAAAGAAATAAAAAACTAGGGCACACGATAAGGAAGTCAATTCTTTATTATCATATTTCTTTGTAAGAAACGGTGTTTATTGGAACCAATAAGGAGGGAGAAAAATAAATCAGTAGCCAATGGGGAGGCGGGAGAAGGTCGTGCTTTACAGTTATCTACAACTTTCCTTACCAGATTCCTTCCGACTTTCCGAACGGTGTATCGTAATTTCAGAGTTTTCCTGATTTTACGGAATTCTACTTTTCCGATCGCTGTGTTTGGAATTTTTGAAAATTGAAATGTTTTATTTTGAATTTGAGTGTACGAACTTTAGGTGACAAAAGTAGGTATAGATCAGTACTTATTAATAGAGTAGTACCATAGAATCTTAATATTATAAACGCGAAAGTTTGTTTGTATGCATGCATGTATATTTGTATGAATGTTTTATATTTACCATAGCATTATGGTTTATAATAGGACTCAAATTAATGATTTACTAGCTGCGCCTCACGGTTTCACCCTCGAAAGTCCCGATCCCGCAGGAATATCGGGATAGAAAGCTTAATCATTCTATATCTCAATTCTAAGTTTCATTGCAATCGGTACAGTGGTTTTTGTCTGAAAGAGTTGGCCTTCTTCATCTAATTTTAGATTGTTTATACAGCGCAAGCAACTTTCAATCGATGATATTTATGACGCGTGGAGTAGGTTTGCCCAGAACCTATTTCCCAGCATAGAGGATAGAACTGGTAAATACATCTAGAGCTAACTAAGCGGTGAAGCGGTGGGTTTCACGATGTTTTCCTTCACCGTAAGAGCGATATTACTTTTTCGCTAGGAAAAAGACATTGGTGCAGTCAGCCAGGATTCGAAGCCACGGCCTGCGGAATGAAACTTAGGGTATTTACCACTAAACCAACACCGCTCACCACTCACCATTTATCTACGAAATAAATGTCTAAATAAAAGCAAGTAGCTTTCCAAAGACTTATGAACAAACAAACAATAAACATTGAAAAAGGAAAGTAAAATGTACAAGTTGTATCTGTTTTGTATTCATGACTTTCAATAAATAACGGCAGGAGTGCAAAGAGGGGCCGCTACTCTTGGTTCTCGATTGGAAATTGATTAGTGAGAATAATGTAAGATGTTTAATTAATTTAAATAAAAAGTTGCTGCACACTACCGTCTCATTATTATTTGCATCAAAACGTTCCTGTATACGCAAACTTTAGAATTATTGTAATAAACTAGAATTTAAATTACTTCTAGTTGGTATTTTGATGTAAAACTTCTTATCTGCTACATTTAATTAATTTATTGTAATTAATAAATTTAATCGGTAATTTAAGTTTATGAATAGATTAAATATCAGAAATATTTTAAAGGAAAAAATCATATTTAAAATAGTGGCCTAGTTAGTTAAGGCGCTGCGGTACTGACGCAGAGACGCGAGTTCAAATCTCGTCGCGAGCGAATTTTTGAAGACGAATTTTTCCTTTAAATATTTCTATACTAGCTGCACACCGCGGTTTGACTCGCGCAAGTCCCGTTCCCGCGGGAATATCAGGATAAAAAGTAACCTATGTGCTATTCCCGGTATCCAGCTACCTATATTCCAAGTTTCATCGCAATCGGTTCAGTAGTTTTTGCGTGATTTACGTGAATAAACACACATATACACATACATACTCATACACACAAAATATAAAATATTAGTAGGATAAGAATAGTTCTTAACAAGTTCGTAAATCGAATTCGGAAACAAATAGTAAAGAAAATATTCAAATGGTACCAAATAAGGTTTTTTTCTCGATTTCGACGTAACGTCTTTTTAAGAGGCAATGCAATTTATTTCTTTTTAATTATAAATGTGGCGAAGAAGGTTATTTTATTCCATTTTAACGGTTTATTGCAAAAAGGGTCTTTAATAAAGTGTGAAATATATTGAATAATAGATAATTTATTATTGACCTTTTAAATAAAATAATAAATCGTGGTTTACTAGTATAATTGTAGTTATGCGACTTTCAAAAGTCCCGGGCTCCATAGCCCCACACTGGACTTATAACAGATATACCTAATAATTAACTTTCATCTATAATATTACAATAATTACTATATAGTGCAAACACAATTTTAAATTAAACCATGCCATTTATGGCACTATAAACAATACCTACTGTATTGTTTATAGTTAAAAAGCACTATAAAATAACAAAAAAAAACTAACTTAACTGAAAAAGTAAAAATTCACTCTCGAGCTCGGGGTGCTCGCGTGGCCTGGGCGCGAGTTCAAACCTCGCCGCGATTGAATTTTTGAAGATGTATTTTTCCTTTAAAATATTTCCAGTAGAAATGCAATTAAAAACAAATTACAAAATATGTAACAACAAATAACACTTCCTTTGGCAGTCGTGTAAAAAGGGGGACCGATAACCAGACGTTCAACTCGTGTCAAGAAGCAGGTAGTCCGATATGAACGTCACCTACCCGCATTCTGTCATCACCTACCCGCATTCTCCAGTCTCGTGAACAAGCTGGTTGAAATTACTAGCGAAACCTAGCTCCGCGAATAAATTATTAAACATGGTAAACGCCCCTATAATAAGTTATTTTAGTAGTGAAAATAACCATGTTAATTTAAAATCGTATATGTAACAACAAACCAATATACCAAAACTGCCTTAAGATCAGATCAGAGGTAGAAAACTAATCTTTCCACTGGGTGGGTAGGTATCTTAGTTACCATTAGAGCGGTGTTAAAGCGAGGTATCTTATCGGGTGGGCACCTCAATTTATCAAGTCGGGAGGAGGAAGTAATCACTGGAATAAATCAGGATCAGGGCGAAATATCGACATTGTCTTCGGGAGTCTGCGAGCATTCTAATGAGTAATCGAACTGATGGTTTACTAACTGGGTACAGTGGGCACTTGTTATACCTACCTACAGTGTGTTGGGAATTATAGAATTGCTGTATAATCCCCAACGCACTGTATAAGTACCGGGTAAATTAAGGTTGTTTTGTGACAGTATGCCTAACTTTGTGGCACCCCAATTTTGACAATCAAATGACGCATGAGTTTGACTATCAAGCGTGGGAACGCCCGCCGCCAGCATCTTGGGCACTATTTAAAGTTAGCTTTTTCAAGGTTAACTAAGATATACTGAATAAAACGCGAGTAAAACTCGGTAAATATTGTGTTTTATTACAACTTAGTTGTTAAGTTTGGGGCTAGATGGCGCTGTGTACAATCTTAATTCCGTTTAAAATTCATTGTTATCGAGTACAACATAGTTTCTAGGTAGGTAGTTTTAAAACAGAAATAATTTAATTCTTATTCCCTCGTTAATTATAAGTAAATTGTTACAATAACCATTAAACTCTATGACTTTGCGTAGGTATATTTAAAATTATGTTTTATACTTAGTTGATACTTTCGTACATTTACCACTAGCTGCGCCCCGCGGTTTTACCAGCGTAAGTCCCGTTCCTGCAGGAATATCGGGGTATTCTATGTGTTATTCCCTGTATCCAGCTACTTATATTTCAAGTTTTATCGCAATCGGTTTAGTAGTGTTTGCGTGAAAGATTAACAAAGTCTCATACATATAAACTGTCGCGTTTATTATATTAGTAAGAAGTAAGATTTTGTTGCAGAGACATTTATATTTTGGTAAAAAAACCTATTTTATAAAGTCAAATTTACTCGTTTTTATCGAATAATACAAATAATTATTTTGTATTTTTTTAAATAAACGATAGATGAGCGTTTGATCTCAATCTCACTTGACGATAAGTGATGTGGTGATGATTGTTGATATTATATGGTCTAAGATGTAGCACGCTCATCGAGAAGAAGGGACAATCCGACCCTACTTCTCTTACCTTGACATATTTCTCTTCTTCTTCAGCCTCTCCCATGTCTCTCCAAATTAAACCCGGTAAATATTGTGTTTTATTACAATGCAAAATCGCAAAAAAATAAGAAACAACCTTAAAAAACTATAACTGTAATTGGTTTAAAAAAACAATATTATTTTCTTTTTTTTATTGAGATTGCTATATCTTAGACCCTAATGTACAGACCTAAATTACCATCTAGTGTAAAAAGGGTCAAACCACTGGGTCAAACGATCTTCAACTAAATTAAAAGGACTCACAAGTTAATAATTTCACCTTAACCTGATTTCTAGATTGTGTTCTAAGTGGCCATTATGTACAACACCACCATAGAATGTTTAAAAACTCCGCTACTCAAAACACGTGAAGGTGCGTGACCCGACCTTTTTGTTCTCGAAGAGATCGATCCAAAATAAATCTTATGGTTTAGGGGAAAAGGTTCATTTTACGTTTTCTTTTAAAAAGCGCATTGCGGTCACTATTAAAGGTATGACAGAAACTTTAATAGGTGAGTAATAGTTGGGTCTTGTGGATTGGAAACTTTTTGATCGACTGATACATCGGCGACTGTGGAATTCAGAGGAAATTTCTAATGAAAAAATTGCGTTAGGTTGGTGTAGGATTCGCTTACCGAGAGTTTTTTACTCCGTGTCTACTTGATTGTTTTGTTTTAGAGGTTTGTGAGAATAACTTGGAGCCTTATTTTTGAATCGCTCGATGCACTTTAGGCGATTTAAATAATTTGATATCTGCTGATTTTCGTTTGATGCCGGACTCCTGCAGCGAGTGGTTGATACCACTCGTTGTGGACGAGCGATTCACGTAGAAAAATTACAGAAATTGAACGAAAATCAATAGAAATCGAGGTATTAAAATCGCTCGAAATGCCTCATTTGGTTCAAAAATAGAGCCCTTGGCCTCTGAATCTGAATGCTACGTAAATTATTAAATTATTATTATCTATTGTACGTTTGGGATCGTCTCCACGAACGTTAGAATCGCGGCGATATTATCGTCGAGCCACTTATCTCTATACAATCTCTATGAACGTGTCTCCACACGGCGATGTCAACGCGGCGGTGCGTTGTATATAAATAAGATAATTTCGCCGCGATTCTAACGCTCGTAGAGACGGTCCCTTAGGGGTTTAGTTTCATCGACTGAGACCACAATTAGGTCTAACTTTATTTTTTTCCATAAATCGGCGGCGGGTCGGGCGAACGCCCGGCTGCAATGCAGAAGGCTGCGGGTTCGTTTCCCGCCGGGAATGTTCTGCCCAATTGATGTGAAAACACCCTACCTTTCACCTACCTTGACTTCTTGTCCATTCAAACGTTTCCTGGAAGAAATCACTTTAAGCGATAAGGCTTGTGCCACCTCTTTTAAAGTTGTGTATGTTTTCTTTGTAGGTACTTACTTATTAATTTATATTTGGTGTGTTTAATAAATAATTTATACATACATTAATTTGATCTGTAATTTCAAGTGAAATCTTGAAGAAAAATAGGTATCTCCTTGGGGTAAGCGTGCAACATCTTAGACCACTCCGTCGCTTTCCATCCGGTGAGATAGTCGTCAAACGCTTTCCTATTAATTATAAAAAAAACAGTGCACAATCAAAATCAAAATAGTTTATTTCCTTTAGATTCTTGTATGTACAACAATTAATGCACATGATTATTTGGCTACGTTCTTAGGTGAAATGATTTTAGTGTGGCTTCGGAACGCACCCTCCGATGAGAAGAAGCCACAAGAAACTCATAATTCTCGTATTATTAAATCCCTAAAGCCGATCTCTCTTTACATAGCGAGTACAGAATTTAATTGTTAGCTAGTTAAAAATGCATAGAAACACAAATTGGTTCCGATTGACTCGTGCGATGTACGGCTCGTTAAAAACTTTACCAATGGTTCCCCCACGTTCGATTCCGGAACCATTTCATATTCTGAAAGACAAGTCATTTCAAAACTTATTTGGTTTTCATGAATCACCTTTTTGTTATACGATTTTGAACTATTATGGCTGTGAAGTTAAAGTAACTTTTCAGTTTTAATCGCATTGTGTTTATTATTTTAGCACTCGTGGTGGCGTTCATTCGATGACATGATATTCGTGGTGGCATTCATTCGTTGTCGTGATATTCGGTGTAACACTTTACGAAGTCACGTATCGCACCCCTCTGCTTCAAATCTTTTTTTTTATTTCTATATTCTTATGTAATTGGCGTAGCGAGCAAAGCATCTGTGTTTCAAGTATGGCCAAATTTTCTTTTGTCTGCTGTTGCTTCTCCTTTACAGGTTTTAATTCTCAACCGAGTTTGATGAAACTGGATATACATTAAGTTCTATGAGCATTTGGATTTCCTTTGTCGATTTTTGTTTTACAATTCGCAAAAACATATAAGTTGTTGTATTTATTTTAAAAGTTCTAGGCCATGTTTTGGTTTTATGTTTAATCCGTCTATTTTACCATAAATTTCTAAAAATTAACAATCAACTAATAAGAAAAAGATTTCAACGACTACCCTCACCTCTCTTAAAGCAGTTTGACCGAAAATGATCAACATTCATTAAAATATTGACACAAATTTGTACCATACTCCATAATGGAAGCGATGTCCGTTTAATAACATCATTAAATATTAATTGCAAGGCCATTATCACCTGGGAGCGCTGTGGAAGTGGATTAACCATAAAAAACACCGTTAGGACCTTCGGAAATTATTGATCTCCTCTGGATAATGTTTTATGCCCTGGATATTACAAGAGATTTAATTTTTGGAAGCGACTCATTTGTATCTTGAGGGTTTTTTTATATTAGATATAGGCTATATTTATTTATTTGGTATACCAACAGTAACACACATTGATAGCTGATAACATATAACAAATAAATTTAAAATCAAATGATTTATTTATTCATAATAAAGGTTAAGTAAGGTGGTAGGATAACAAAAATTTATGTTCCTCTATATTGGCCAGTGGCTATATTGGCTTTACAATGCCAGAACAATATGGTTAGGTTAATATGAAATAGGCTAGCATGTGATGCCAGCCTATTTCATGTAGGGAATGCTTCCCTGATGTAAAAACAAGGTGAGGTCTACGGCGTAACATGCTTGTCTAGAATAAAACCTATTCATTCCAGACTTGAAGACTTCAAGGTTTAGGGGGGTTTAGGGGGAATATCGGCGCGGGCAGCATTTCCGAGCAAGCAAAGCAGTGAGTGCGGGCTGAATTAAAAGCTAAAAGTTGTGGTTTTTGTCTGTGTTGCTCACATAAATGTATTTTTCCACGTTTTTATACTCTCACTTCTCTTGTTTGTTTGTTGGTACGAGCAGATCAAAATAGATCTAGGTGGCGTGCAATTGGACAGGCTTATGTCCAGCAGTGGACTGCAACAGGCTGATGATGATGGACAACTTTTTTTACACTTGATAGATGAGCGTTTGACCACTATCTCACCTGATGGTACGTGATGATATGGTCTAACTTTTACCAGTGTTTTATTTACCACGTATACAGTGACAAACCGCGGCCGGAGCCTCCCTATCATGGTAAGAAAGTATTATGATAAAAATATTTCGTTATCGATAACTTTTTGTGATTGTATCCTGAAACAAATTCAATGACCATCTGTTTCGGTTTGTGTAAATTTAATTATTTCCTTTTTACGGTTTTTTATCCCATTTTAATTAAATGTAAAGTATCTAACGCTTTTTCCAATGGCGTTGGTGTTTAATATTGTTTGTATTCGGTTTCAAATATTGTTATTGTATTGAAGATGTTTGTGCCTTTTGAGGAGCTATGTAATGGACTTATTAATGAACGTGGAATAAGATCGGAGTAACTTTTCTGTCTGTCAACTTTGAAAGTTCGTGTCACGGACATTACGAGAATATTCATGTTCTCAATACTCCGAACATACTTCACGTTTATTAATAAGGCTATAAAGTCTGTATCTTAAAATGTAAGTAAACTCGTTTGATTAAACTGATTTCAATGCGGTATTTGAAAAAGTCGTAAAACTTTACTCGTCCCACTGATATAGAAACTCGATCGTCTTTTATTTCTGTTTCGATCGACTTTTGTTTCCGGTTCGATCGTTTTTGTTTTTATTTTGGTCGTCATTTGTTTGCATTGCAGAAAAATCAACTTTTGAATATCTATCTATACAAGATGTAACAGGTAAGCTCTTTTAATCCGAAAGGGGGTTGTTCTAGACGTTTAGGCGAACAACTTTTGTTCTACGACTTTTGAAAATTCGAAGTACTTTTCGAAAAATTTAGGTGTAAAGTTTACTTGACAATCAGCTGTTTCTTAGAGTTCGAGGTCATTGACCTTATGTTGTTCTTTCATTTAGTTTGGTCTACTACAATCAAACCTTCAATTACCTTTATTTTCAAAAACAGCTGTTTTTCCAGTGAAACATAATCTCAAAATTTTCAAAAAAAAGTTCGAATTTTCAAAAGTCGTAGAACAAAAGGTGTTCGCCTAGACGTCTAGAACAACCCCCTTTCGGATTAAAAGGGCTTACCTGTTACATCTTGTATATATAAAAGAAAGTCGTGTTAGTTATACCATTTATAACTCAAGAACGGCTAAATCGATTTGTCTGAAAATTGGTGGGGAGGTAGCTTAGAACCAGGAGAAGGACATAGGATACTTTTATTCTCCGCGGGAACGGTAACGGGACTTACGCAGGTGAAACCGCGGGGCGCAACTAGTAAATAATAAATTAAAATAAAAGACATTACACACAGCGCAATCTAGCCCCAAACTAAGCACTAGGCTTGTACTATGGGTACTAGACAACGGATATACAACATATTATACTTTTTATACATAGAATAAAAAAAAAAAAAAAAAAAATAAATCCTGTGACGAACACACAGCGCCATCTAGCCCCGTGGTAAGCTGCTAAATTTGTGTTACGGTGACTAGACAACGGATATACTACTTATATTTATTTTTCTTTTGTAAATACATACATATTATGCATAGAAATACGCCCAGACCAGATACAAATATTTATTTTAAGCATAAATATTTGCAACCAGCGGGAATCGAACCCGCAACCAAGCGGCCAAGCAGCCAAGCGGCCAAGCGTTCGCCCGACGCGCCACAGAGGTCGTCAACGTGGTCCGATAGAGAAGTAAAAGCTAGGTTGGGGAGTAAAAGTCCTCGAGTGGCGACCACGATGTAATGCGAAACGGAGTGTTGGAAGGTCACCTACTCGGTGGAGCGACGACATTGTAGCGGTCGCGGGGAGTCGTTGGATGGAGGTAGCTCGCGATCGCTGTTTGTGGCGTCGTATGGGGGAGGCCTATGTTCAGCAGTGGACGGATAAGGGCTGAGATGATGATAGAGAAGTGATCCAATGAAGAAGTAGGCATTTGTAGAAATGATCGAAACATTTATCTTTCTGTCAAGTTTTTTTTACTCAAATTGAATTTATATTTTTTTAGTTTTAAGCAGTACCTGCAGTGGAAAATAACCCGTTTTTTTACTTATTGTTAAAGTTGTAATTCATAAATAATCCAATTCCAAATACTCGTTCCCGCCTTTACCTATTATCTATTCCTCAATCAATCCCAAGACAAACAGTCCTGTCAATGTCAGTTCCTATTCCTACCCATTCAATCCACTTCCGGTCCAGAGGGCGCTATAATCATCAAGAAAACCAGTTGCCGTTTCCGCTTCTTAGCTCAAGCATCAAATTCGCGTTACTCCGGACAAAACTCATAAAAGTTTTACAATAGTGCTCGTTGTGTGAAATACGTACTGCCAAAGGATCATTAGAAAGGTGCAACACATCAACGTTGTAACGGAGGGCCCTCGAGAAGATTTCCTGCATCATATTGCCTACCAACGGAGCTTCACGTGAGTCCCTTCTCAATTCCTTCCCTAGCGATCCTTTTAATAACCATCTTACAACTTATTTACAGTCCATTAGCTCATTACAACAACATTTAATGGTCCTTGACGACCGGATTTTCAAAAAAAGAACATAGCGTCCTATCATCATTGCAGTTCTAATTTCGAGCAATTCGCCATTTTGTGAAACTTTAAAAACTTTTGTCCATTTATTCATTGTGGGTTTCTAGCGTAACATAGAACGCAGAAACATTATCATAGCATATTGTCCAAAATCCAATGTAACATATAACATTCGGATTAATCAACATATCATTGAGTTAGGTATATTTTGGTTCTCGTGTAACATACGACGCGCGAACATATTTTCATCATATTTTGTTGTTTCTGAGTGTAACATATAACGCCGGAACATTTCCTCACGTACCATAGAACGTAGGAACATCATCATTGTGTAAAATCCAGTGGGATTTACCTATCATATCATTTTTGTATCAAACATTGTATACCTACATATCTATACATTCATACATCCATTTATTTTGTGTCTGGAGTAATAATATCATTTTTAACAGGAAACGGAACTCATTTGTTCGCAATTTATCATTCATTTTGTTCGTTTATCAAGCATTCACTCAATCGTTCAACATTCGATTATTCATTTTGGTGCATTATACTCAGTTTCCGGTTCAGTCAATCAATCGGAAATCAATCATTCAATTTCGTTTCGTCAAGTTGTCAGTGTGACGTCCATCAAAATTATCAAAACTAGTAACATTCAAACAAAAAAAAAAGGTGTGTTTGACTTTGACATTTTGTAAATTTTGTAAACAAAACATAAACAGTGCAGTATTTTCGTAATTATAACAAGTGTTTTTTTGTCGTAAATAGTTTTTTTAAAAATAAATTAATCATAATGTCGGAAACAATAATTAAACATCTCGAAACCAAACGTGATTTGGCTTTCAAACGGCTTCAGGATGCCGTCTTATGTGCGCGTTCGTGCGAAAACGATTCCCGCAAAATCATACGTTTAGAAACATGGTGTTCCCGCATCCCTTTAGAGATGGAGGTTTTCAATGAATCTCACATCAAACTCGTCTGTGAGTATCAAAGCGCTGGTCGCGATATGAAAGAAATTAATGTAAAACAAACTGAAATATCAGAAAAAGCAGATGACATGTATAGTGAAATTTTGGAAGCACAACGTAAATATCTTCCAATCATAAAAACAGATTCACCGTCTGGTTCCTCAAAAGTGTCTGTCCCTTCTCATGAGGTAAGCAGACCTAAACTTCCCCCTATGAAGCTACCTACTTTTTGTGGCCAAATTAGGGACTTCCCAGGCTTTATTGACCTTTTTAACTCTCTTGTTCATAATCGTACAGATATATCTAATGTAGAAAAGTTTCAATATTTAATTTCCACCCTGTCGGGTGAACCAATAAACCTAATACGGGCTTATCCCGTCTCCGATGTCAATTACCCATGTGCATATCAAGCATTAATTGATCGTTATAGCAACAAGCGATATTTAGCTTTTATGTGTTGGGAACAAATCAACAATTTGAAATCAATGCAATCCGGTTCTGTGCAACAGCTTAGAACTATTTTAAATACTATCAGTGAAAATCTAGCAATGCTCAATTCATTAGGGTTACCCACTACACAGTGGGACTTTGTACTATTTCATTCATTATTAACAAAATTGGATAGGGCTTCTCGTGAAGCATTTGAATTAAATTACACAAGTGATTTCCCAACTTTTCAACAATTACAAACATTTTTAGTAGAAAGATGCAAAGCTCTGGAGCGTTCATCTATCAATTCAAACAACACTTTAAGTCAACCTAGTCAAACACACAATAACAACAACAAACGGGTCAACTCACACAATCAAATTGGACCAACCATGCTTTTGGCTCAGGTGTCTAACCCCTCATGTGTCATATGTAAGGAGGAACATCCTCTTTATTTATGCAACAAATTTTTAGCGAAATCTCCTTATGACAGATTTCAGTTAGTGCGTCAACATAAACTATGCTTTAATTGTTTGCGTTCTAACCACAACACAGCAGCTTGTAAGAGTAGTTACTCTTGTAAGACTTGCAACCAACGACATAATAGTCTTATTCATTTTAGCACCAACAAATCACAACTTCCACAACCAACAAATAACATACTTAAAACATCAGCTTCAAGTGACCATGTAGTCACTCCTATTACTACATTGTCTAACATTTCAGCAAACCGTTCATCGGGTACACATTTTGTTTTATTAGCAACAGCAGAAGTGGAAGTAAAAAATGGTAGGGGTTGCTTTGACAAGGTTAGGATTTTACTAGACCCTGGTAGTCAAAGCAACATTATAACAAAAAATTGTGTTCAACGTTTAGGTTTAACCCAGCATAAGGTGTCAACACCAATGACAGGTATTGGGCAAGTGCCGGCCTGTTCAACAAGTAAAGTATTTTTGGAATTTAGACCAATTGGTAAGGCAGAGCCTTTATTCACATCAGAAGCAGTTACATTGGATAGGATTTGTGGGGACATGCCCACCCATCCGGTGGACACATCTGGGTTCAAACATATTTCAAATCTAGTATTAGCAGACCCAACATATCATAAACAACGACCTGTAGATATCCTCATTGGAGGAGAAATTTTCCCTGAAATTCTTTTACCAGGCAAACTTGATGGTGGTCCACATGCAGCAACCGCCATAAACACTATTTTTGGGTTCATTTTGATGGGTAAAACATTATCAAATTTGTCAACATCCACTCCATTATCAATCAATCATGTATCAATGGACAGTAACTTGGATATTGCTGTTCAAAAATTTTGGGAGTTGGATAACATACCATGTGGAGATAACATGCAATCTCACTCAGTGGAAGATGATCAGTGTGAAGACATCTTTCAATCAACCCATCAACGTGACAGTGAGGGACGATACATCGTTCACTTACCATTTCGTAATCAATCATCACCCTCATTTGAGGGAGCTTATGACATAGCTCTTCGTCGTTTTATTCATTTGGAGAAACGTCTCATGGCCAAGCCAGCGTTTCATAAACAATACAATCAACATGTTATGGATTATTTATCCAGTGGTCAGATGGAAAAGGTACCTGAAAAGGAGTGTCAATCACCAACAGCTTTTTATTTAGCTCATCATGCAGTAGCCAAGTCGGATCGTAGCCTACGTGTAGTCTATGATGCTTCAATGAAGGATAAACATGGAGTATCCTTAAACGACACTCTCTTGACAGGTGCTAAACTCCAGGCTGACATCACAAACATACTTCTTCGTTTCAGGCTCCATGCCTTCGTTTTTTGTGCGGATATCAAACAAATGTATCGTCAGATCCGTATAGCAGAGCATCACCAGGATTATCAACGAATCCTTTTCAGGTGTTCCACAAATCAACCAATTCAAGAGTATAAACTCAATCGTGTAACGTTTGGGGTGTCTTCGGCACCATTCCTCGCTATCCGAGTTTTACATCAACTTGCTAGTGATGAGGGAGAGTCTTTTCCAGCTGCAGCTCGGGTGTTGTTAGAGGATATTTATGTCGACGACGCTGTGACAGGTTGTTCCAGCATCGAAGAGGCGGTCTGTTTTCAGCAACAGCTGATTAATATTATGGCGGCCGGTGGATTCGAACTCAGAAAGTGGTCCAGCAATCATGCAGCTGTACTCCACAATATTCCACAAGAACATCAAGCAGTGCCGAATGCAAACCAAACATTTGATAGTGATGGCCATTTTGTGAAGGTCCTCGGTTTAGCATGGAATTCACAAGAGGACATATTCAATTACCAAGTAAATCAAATCAATCGTGAGTGTACCAAACGTACCATGCTCTCAGAGCTGGCTCGTATTTATGACCCTGTTGGTCTTTTAACACCATTATCATTTTTAGCAAAGCATCTCATACAACGTCTATGGTTATTGGGTTCGGGATGGGACCAGCCCGTACCAGATGACATCAATCAAATTTGGTCGAGGTATACCCGGCAGCTGCCTCATTTGGCTCAGCTTCGAATTCCACGGCGTATCACAAGCAATGATGCGGTATCATATCAGCTCCATGGATTTTCAGATGCGAGCGAGGCAGGTTTTGCTGCAGCGGTATATCTTCGTACAACTAATCATCATAATCAGCATCATGTTATTTTAGTTAGTGCTAGGTCACGGGTTTCTCCCACCAAGCGTAGGACCCTGCCTAGGTTGGAGTTGTGCGGTGCTTCATTACTCGCAGATCTTCTCCGACATATCATCAATTTGTACAACAAGTTGCTCAACATAGAGAGCGTTCATGCATGGACGGATTCTATGATAGTGTTGTCATGGATCCGATCAAATTCATCAAATTTTAAGGCCTTTGTTGGCAATCGCATATCAAACATCCAGCGTAAGCTACCAGAAGCTGCCTGGAAACACGTTCCAGGAAAACACAATCCTGCGGACGCAGCGAGTCGTGGTCTGCTACCCGATGAGCTTATCAATCATGAATACTGGTGGACAGGCCCACAGTGGCTATCCTCAGATCAAAATCATTGGCCCAAAGAGCCACAACATTCAACAGTTAACTATTCAGATCTTGATTTTGAAAAACGCGCTTGTGTGTTAACTGTCACAAACATAGTAGATATTCATCCTGTTGAGTATTTATTAAACAAATTTTCATCATTGAGAAAAATTCAACGTATTCTAGCATATTGTAATCGTTTCATTAGGGCCTTGCAAAACAAGCAAGTTGCAGGCCATTTAACGGACGTTGAGCTTCATCATAGTCTCATGACATTAGTTAGGCATTCTCAATCAACAAACTTTAGTGAAGAGCTCAAACTTTTAAAATCAAACAAAACACTATCAAAACCATTTCGTAAACTCAATGTTTTTCTAGATGAAAACAACATTTTTCTTGTGGGGGGTAGGCTCTCTCAATCAGATCTTTCATTTGAAGCAAAACACCCAGCCTTACTTCCTCGCAAACATCGTTTAACACAACTCATCATTCAATGTACTCACAATGAGCATCTACATCCTGGCTTACAAGCATTACACTATATATTACTTCAAAATTTTTGGATTTTATCACCTAGACGAGCAATCAGTCAGGTAATTTCAAATTGTCATCGTTGTTTTCGTACTAAACCAATTCCTTTTCAGCCAAAGATGTCAGATCTTCCCCGTTCTCGTATAACACAAATCAAAGCATTTCAATCAGTGGGTTGTGATTTTGCAGGACCCTTTAACATAACACTCCTTCGATATCGTGGGGTACGCACAGCAAAAGCATGGTTGTGTTTATTCGTTTGTTTTGCAACCAAAGCACTTCACCTTGAACTTTGTTCTAGCCTAAGTAGTGAAACATTTATAGCTGCTCTCCGCAGATTCATAGCAAGACGTGGTCGCTGCAACACCATTCACAGTGATTGTGGTACCAATTTCAAGGGTGCTCATTCACAACTTGTAGACTTCATGCGTTCGGCATGTGAGACAGAGCGCATTGATTTCAAATTCAACATTCCTGGTTCTCCACACATGGGTGGTTTATGGGAAGCCGGCGTAAAGTCGGTGAAAACACATTTATATCGCGTTGTAGGCACACAAATCCTAACATATGAGGAGTTAAACACACTTTTGACGCAAATAGAGTCGGTTTTGAATTCACGACCACTATCAGCCATGAGTTCTGATCCGTCAGACTTATCGGCACTAACACCAGGACATTTTTTGACCCTGGCTCCATTAACTACGGTGCCTGCACCTAACTATTCAGACATAAAGTTGAATAGACTCAATCGATGGCAACTGATACAGAGGATGCACCAAGATTTTTGGTCTCGGTGGCATACCGAATATCTTGTCAATTTATCACAACGCTTGAAGTGGACAGATGGTTCATCTCCTGCGAAAATTGATCAACTCGTCATCATCAAGGACGAGACTACACATCCATTACGATGGCGTATGGGTAGAATCACGGAATTGTATCCAGGCCGTGACGGCATTTGTCGCTCGGCATCAATCAGGATTGCACAAGGTGTCTTAAAAAGACCACTTGTGAAATTGTGTCCCTTACCAAACATAGATGATTAGGGTCACTATCATTATCACTCATCATCAAATCATTTTGTTTAGTATCTTGTTTCTAACATCATTATTATATTTTAAACTTAATCAATAGCAATCATCATCATCATCTTTGTTAGCATTATCGTAAAGAACTGCAATGATTATTGGACATGTGTACTTGGGAATTTTCTCAGTCTCATAAATTTCGCCAGCGCGGGGGCAAGATTAATGTTAAAGTTGTAATTCATAAATAATCCAATTCCAAATACTCGTTCCCGCCTTTACCTATTATCTATTCCTCAATCAATCCCAAGACAAACAGTCCTGTCAATGTCAGTTCCTATTCCTACCCATTCAATCCACTTCCGGTCCAGAGGGCGCTATAATCATCAAGAAAACCAGTTGCCGTTTCCGCTTCTTAGCTCAAGCATCAAATTCGCGTTACTCCGGACAAAACTCATAAAAGTTTTACAATAGTGCTCGTTGTGTGAAATACGTACTGCCAAAGGATCATTAGAAAGGTGCAACACATCAACGTTGTAACGGAGGGCCCTCGAGAAGATTTCCTGCATCATATTGCCTACCAACGGAGCTTCACGTGAGTCCCTTCTCAATTCCTTCCCTAGCGATCCTTTTAATAACCATCTTACAACTTATTTACAGTCCATTAGCTCATTACAACAACAACTTATCAAACACAAATAGTAGCCAAACGCTTAACAACTCGACTTTTTTTCGTTCCTAATAATTAATCCTTGCCTAATTATTCTAAAGAAAACAGTCAAAAGACGAATTCAATGAAAACAAAACAATTTCTATTCACTCAACTAATTACCTTTTTGAACTTGAATACGATATTGAATCTTGTCGGTCTTGGTTTTAAGTTGAAAATTGAATAGATTCGAAAAGGTACTGGATTGACGAAAACAGGAATAGTTAGATTTAGGGATGTTACGGAGCTCTGTAACCGTAACCGAAACTATCGGATTTCCGAAACAGAAACTGCCACGGAATCCAATTTAAGGGCTTCGCTTAATTTTTGGCCTAAACTACCTATTTTTTTATGGACAGGTTTTAGGGTAGGTACCTTATCAAACGAAATATCGAATCAATAACTATGAAGTGAAACAAGTTTGTAAAATAAATAATTTACAATGAGGAAAAATAATTAATTAAAATTAGTTAGTTTTGTCGAAAAAAAAAACCAATGAAAGAATTTCTTCGATACGTTGATTTATGGAAGTAAACGCGCGATGCGGACTCGTACTAGGGTGTGACGTCATCTTACACACGCCCAGTCCACTTACGCTCTATATGTCGAAGTCACAATATTTGTCGTCTAACGTTTTGATCATAGAAGCGTTGTAAATGACGTCACTCAATTAAATGCCTGTAAAATTAAAGCTAATTGATATCTTTGACTAGAACAAAAACTAGTGTATTTATATACATGCAAGCTTTACGGTAACAAACTTTCAACCGATTTGGCATACCTATTAACAATCTTCTTTAAGAAATAGTCAACTTATTATTTTACAATTTCCTTACTTAAACCATATTTTTATTTATTATATCAAATACCTATTCCTAACCGAAACTATTCACAAATAATGATAAGTGAGTAACCCGAAACATTTTATTATCCGTAACCGTTTTAATTATTTCTGTCCGTATCTATCCGGAATTTCATACCAAACCAACCCTAGTGAGGTAGGTACTTCGTTGATAAAATACTTTCATGTTTTGAATAGTTTATGAAATCAATAGAGGACTGTTTGGTTCTAGTTATAGTGAACGAACAGATATTGTTCAAACCATTTTCTAATTGAAAGTAGGTATTCGCTGTAATAGTTATTTCATAATACATCTGGATAGGTCTTTACGTTAGTTGTTTTTGGTATGATTTTAGTATATCAGTTAAGTATAGCGGCAACATAAATAGTTCATTAAACTTTTTAAATGCACACGATTTGTTAACACATTTACGAAACGTCGAGGTAAGAAAATAAATAACAATATGCGATTAAGACCCGGTAAAATGTGAAAAATTTTTGATATGTCAAAATTTTAACTGTAGCTAGGATCACGGATCACGGCTCATAAGATATAACCCTTAAACAGACAGACAGAAATGTATTAGTAAAAAGGTCCCCTTTAAACGCTTTGTCGTTTTTTAAAGCATATCTGACTAAGGGAAAACCTACTTTCTTCCAATATTTGAGTCTATAGTTCGATCCTATTCGAGCGGTATTGGTCTAGTGGTAGATACCCCGACTTTCATTTCGAAGGTCGTGGTTTCGAATCCCGGCCGACACTAATGTCTTTTTCGTAACAGAAATTTATTTGCGCTATTAAAGATCGCTCTAAGGGTGAAGGAAAACATCGTGAGGGAACCAACAACGGCTTAAAATCACGCACAAAATCCCAATAGTAGGGCTGATTGCGGAAACACAAAGTTAAAACTTTGAATTTTAGTTCTAAGATGAAGTTTAAATTAAAAAAAAACACTTATGATCCCTACAAAAGTCTATATATTCTTAGTACGATACATACATACGATTTCATAACAGCTCCCGACTTTCTAGCGAGATAGATAAATTTTGTTACATTTTACAGTTTGCGGAATCCAGCCCAGAATAGAAATTTCAACTTGTGCAACTTTTGTGGTCTAAGTGAAAGAATAACGAGTAAATAAATTCATTTTGTTCTTAGGTTTTCGCGCTTTTGCGTAATAAAACATAATATTTACCGGGTTTTAGTCGAGTTTTATTCAATAACGGCATTATTACACAGTTTACACAGTTAGCTTTTTCAAGGTTGACACCAGAAATAAAAACCCCCGGAGAAAATAAGTTTATGAGAAAAATGCGAATTCTGTCTACCTCCTGATCTTATCAATTTTCTTCCAAAAAGCTAGATTCCGTTAAAACAACTTTTTATTTTCGGCACTGTAGGTAAATTATTATTGACCATACGTTCTGCACATAGATTTGAAAATATTTTTACGACTTAACCTTACTTGCGGCCATCAGCTGTACAAACGACCATGCGTCTTGCTCTTGAGAGTCATAATAATCAAATTTAGCGAAAATCAGTCAAAAGCTGAGTACACGCTTATAGGGTTGTTTGAAGGTCGTTTGTGAATACGACTGGAAGTGTGATCAAATTAAAAAAAAGCGATGGATGGGATTCTCAGCGATGCAGGTCCTGTTGGATGCGATTTTTTGGAAAACAAATATTAAAAATACTCCATAAGTTTACAACTTACTCCAAAGCTCGTTCACTCCGGCTTCCTCTTCTATTCCGTGCCAAATTTAAGCTAGATTCCTCCAAGTCTAGACTTAGGTGTCTATAGATAACCTGCGACCTATTCATTCACCTAGGTATATCTATAGAAAGGTCACTTACATGTGGGAAACGAGAGAAGGCAGGCGTATATATGAGTATTTTACTGGTTTAAGCTTAGCGAATGGATTATCAATTTATAATGGTGTGAGAAACGCTCGCCTGAAAATGCACTACGTTTTCGATTCCTGTTTTAAATTTGACATTTCAAGCGCGGGATGTTTAGAAGACTTTTCAGTGCCTCTTGTTCACCGGTTGGCTGAAATGATATTTGTATTTGATTATTCAAAAATGTTACCAAAACTGCTATCTAATTAAAAAAATTAATAATAACTGGTTTCACAGGCGCAAGTCCCGATCCCGGGGAATATCGGAATAAAAAATAACCTATGTGTTATTCCAAGTCTTCAGTTACCTATATTCTATGTTTCATCGTAATTGGTTCAGTAGTTTTTGCGTGATTGAGTGACGAACACACAATCATACATACAAACTTTCAGCTTTTATAATATTAGGCTGGACAAACTACTCAGCAGTGGTAGTTACCCCGACTTTCATTCCGAAGGTCGTGGTAAATTAGACAGAAATCAGTTTCAACTAGTTTATGTAAGAAGGGCCGAGAAGCAGTATGGGTTCAGTCGGAAGACCAGCGCTACTTCTTTGTATTCAAGCAGCTCAGGGCAGTCAGGGCATTACTATTTCCATGTTTGGTTTGGAATTATAAGTTGTTTATTTTATTTTTTCTCTTTTGTATTTATTTCACTGTGTACAGTTGTATGCTGTGTACAGTTGTTGTATGAAATTAAAGCTCTGATACATAAAAAAACCGTTGCCAAAGTCAAGCTACGTCACAATGCTACTGAAGCAAACAAACTCAAATTCATTGATCTTCGTAATCGCTGTAATAGAATGTGTAGGGATGCACAACGCCGACATATTCATAGCTCTATTGAAGAAGGAGATCCAGCTAAAGTTTGGAAGTTTCTTAAGTCGTTAGGAGTTGGTAAACAATCTCAACATTCTGTTCCCGATGATTTAAGCTTAGATTCATTAAACCAACACTTTTGTTCCTCTGCCCATATTGACAACTCAGTGAAATCTGCAACCTTAAAACGACTCTCCTCCGTTCCAACTCCTGACTTTCCATCGTTTGCCTTCGAACAATTTACTGCTTGTGATGTTAAGGAGGGTATAAGGCGCCTCACTTCCAAGGCTATCGGCAGTGACAACATTAGTCGCAATATGCTTATGCCCATAATTGACGAAATCCTTCCCATTATCCTGCATATTTTGAACTTCTCCATCACACATAGTGTATTTCCTACTGCCTGGAAAGAAGCTCAAATTATTCCTCTCCCGAAAAAAGCAAATCCTAAATCCTTTATTGATTTTAGACCAATTTCCATCCTGCCATTTCTCTCCAAACTCCTTGAGCGCCTAATTCACCAGCAAACCAGCAAATTCCTTAACACTAATATGTTATATAATCCCTTACAGTCCGGTTTTCGTCCGGGGCATAGCACAGCTACTGCACTTGTCAAAATAACTGACGATATCCGCAGAGGCATGGATGATCGGAAGTTGACTATTCTAGCTCTGCTGGTCTTTAGTAGCGCTTTTAACAACGTTGACTTCGATATCCTGCTTGGTGTTCTTTGCTCCCTTAACATATCTCCAACAGTAGTTGAATGGTTTCATAGTTACCTGTGTGGTCGCCGGCAGCGTATACGTGTTGATGACACTTACTCATCCTGGTGCGACGTTACTGCCGGTGTACCCCAGGGTGGCGTGCTTTCTCCCCTTCTTTTTTCTGTGTTTATTAACTCCATCTCTTCTAATCTTTCTTCTTCCTACCATCTCTATGCAGACGATCTCCAAATTTATACACAGTCTTCGTGGGATCATTTGAACAAGGGAATTGCTGTGATCAATGACGACTTAGTTAAAATCAGTCAGTGGAGTAAATGCTTTGGCATTTCAGTTAATCCGTCTAAGACGCAAGTGATTGTGCTGGGTAGTTCTCGGTTATTGACGAGGATCTCGTGGGACGTTGTGAGTCCGGTGGTATTCGACGGTAATCTGATTCCCTTCTCAAAAACCGTTAAAAACCTTGGCGTCATCATTGATTCGGAATTGAGTTGGTGGCCGCAGATAGCCGAGGTCAGCCGTAGGATATTTGCGTCTGCGGGCTCACTTCGTAGGCTCCGGAACTTTCTGCCGACAGCCACCAAAGTTAGCCTTGCTCAGTCTCTTATGCTTCCCATTCTGGACTATGCTGATATCTCTTACCTCGATTTAACTGAAGAGCAACTCGACAAACTTGAGCGACTCCAAAACGTTTGTGTACGATTCATATTTGGTCTTCGCAAATATGATCACATCTCTGAATTTCGCCTCAAACTCAAGTGGTTGCCTATCCGCCTTCGCCGGAATGTACATATCCTATGCTTCCTATATAAAATCCTGTTCGCTCCCTCCTCTCCTCATTATCTTAGAGAACGCTTCACGTTCCTAAGTGACGCTACCTCTCGACATCTCCGTTCAACTGAGACCCTCCTCCTCCAAGTCCCTAGCTCCGACTCTAGTTTCTACAATAAATCCTTTTCTTTTCAATCTGTCATTCTCTGGAATTCCTTACCCCAATATATTCGTTCCGCTAAGTCCTTGCCCATTTTCAAGACTATGTTGACTGATCACTACATGAATACTGCTTGATCAAATATTGTACCTGCCTACTTTATTTATTTATTCATTTTCTTTATATGTTTTATTTGTATGTATCTTGTTTAGTTTTATTTGTTGTATCTTATTTAGTAAATCGAATATTGTTGTAAATAGAACGTACCTATGTATAATATATTTACTTATAAATTATATTCTTATATGTATTTATATTTGTTATTTTAGTGTATATTATTAATCTATTTAAGTAACTATTTCACCTATTTATGCTATGTTAATATTCTGTATCTGTCTGCCTACCACACAAACTTTATTAACCTTCTCCATCCAAAGGTTGCCTGGAAGAAATCGCTTTTAGCGATAAGGTCGCCCATTTGTACAACTTATACTTTTAAGCTTTCTGTGTATTGGTCTTACTTTAAATGTAAACTGATTGTATTGTTGTTGGTTGTGCAAATAAAGTATTAATCTATCTATCTATCTATCTATGCTTGTCCGAATAAAAGTATTTTCTTTCTTTAGTGGCTGCATAAGCCTAAATATTAAAATACGACCGACTCCACTGGTCGACCGATAGATGGTGACAAGCCATAGTTGGAACTTCCCATTTTTTTTTTTTCGAAAAACCTTAATTCGAATAACGATACTTGGAACATCGTTACTTCGATGTAACATACATAACTTCGAAGTTAAGCGACGTAAGGTGATCGACGTCAATTTAATCTATACTTAAGCGGTTCCTATATATTTCAATTTGAACTTCCAGATCCATAATACAAACAGGGAAACGTTAGAAACTTTACAAAATGTTAGGGTAACCATCAAAACCGAACTTTTGTTACCATTTACTTTCCTATGTAATTATGAGATACGTTGATACAAAACACGAATTTACACCTTGTGTTGTTTGGAGTAGAGTTTATTTTGTGTACCTTGAGCTCTAACTTCTATCCATACAATATTGAAACTTGGGAAGTTATTTCGCTTACGAGTAAATTTAGATTGATATATTATTTTGTGTAGCACTCTACTATGAAATTCAAGTTCTTTATTTGGAACAGTTTAAAAGGTAGGTGTATAATTGTAAATCATTATGACAAAAAAATCTTTAAAATTGTTATAAAATCATTAATAATTAGTTCACTATCTCCATTTGTGTAGGATCCCCATCCCGTGGGGTTTTCGAAAACCTTGTCCCACTCTACATAATATAAAGACATACCCTTCAAATTCCATCATTCCAATACCAGCTGTTTAGGTTATTCATCAGTCAGTCAGGTAAGAGACTAAAAGGTTAATGGACTACAAGTAAAGCATTTCAAATTCGCCTCAGGCGGACGAGGTTAATAAGTTCCGAAGGCAAATTTGTTCGAGGAATTACACAAAAGTCGGAACAAAATTCGGACGTTGCTGGTAGAATACCCACTATCTATCAATGATAATCTAAGGTAGATACCCTTAGATTAGGTACCCTTAGATGGTGGGTAATAGAACAACGATTTTGTTCCAATTTTGAGTCACTTTTTAAAAGATGTTTGAGTAAATTTAAGGTCAGTTTGACTTGGAACGTATGAAACTCGGCCGTCACAGCCAAGGTAAAAAAGCTTAACTATCAAGCAGCCTTTTTCTTTCTAGTCTCTAATAGAGACCAGTCTAGTTCAGTGGTATAATTACCTATAATTAGCTTGTCATAATATAAGATAGTGTATGTAAATACGAACCGACCACAAGCTATACATAGATAGATTGATTGTTCAGACTCGATTCGTATCCAATTCCACATTCATGCATATGTAAATACTTCAGTTAAATGGAATAACTCCGAATATAATTCCTACAGTCATCGAAAAACAGCTACAAATTAAAAAATGGAATGAAACAAAACTTGTTATTCTTTTTTACCCTTCTGCAAGGAAAGGGTAATGATTTTATAGCGTTTATTTTCAATTCAAACTTAATACCAAAGAAAATAAACTGAAAAACATTAACTACTTACATGAAAAAATATATTTTTTAAACTAACTTTAAAAAGTACAAACTAACCTCATCTACGTACAGTGAAATAGACTTATCTTTTATTATATCTGAAGTCGGGCGCCAAACTCCAATCTTGACCCACCCAGTAAACGTTCGACTTCAGATAACATAAAACATAAGTCGGTATATGTATGAGGTTACTTTACACTCTTTGAAGTCAGTTTTAATTTTTTTATTGCTTTTCAGTTTTATGTATTTTCCTTTAAAAAATAATTTTGAAAAGGGGTTGTTTTAGAAACCCTTTTCAGCTTAGACCAATTTCGAAATACCCTGCATATAATGATAAAATCATCCTCTCTTTGCGTTCCTATATATAAATATTGTACAGTTTAAATTCGCATTCGTCTTTAATACGACCTGAGTTTGAATTGTGAATGAGTGTCCGCCATACTTTAGCCTTTGAATATGCCGCTCCCGGGTTCTGTAATTATATTGAGATGATATAACCACGGTTCCAAGTTCTATTACTGTTAGAGCTTATTTAGAGAAAGATTAAAATAGTTGTTTCAGTATATTCCCTCGAATTCGCTACTACATTTAAAAAAAATCTCGTTATGCACAATGCAAAAGTTATAGGTACAACTAGTATTGTATTTTCTAGATTTTGCTTAAATTCAATGAGTAGGTAGGGTGCTGTTTTTACTAAGTACCTAATCTAAGGAAGTACGTTGGAAGTCGTTTTACATACATGCGACTTCGTACCTTCCACTCGTGGCAAAAACGTACTACTTCTTGACCACATTATCAATTACAATTAACAGTCAACCGTTTTAATTTTAAGTTTATTATAAAAAATATTCCTAAATGGTTTTAACATCTCTATAAAATTCAACATTAAATTCGAGTGGATAATTTCAGCTGAAAGTCGGGGTTTGAGCAAAGCTAGTCATCTGATGTGTAAATGATGTGCCAAGTGGTTCTTACTCTGTCTCTCTTTGGTGTTTAGTGTGTTGTTGTCCTTTTCTAAACGTGACCTCATTGAAAGGGTCATGTTCTGTATAGGCACCTAGGTCTATAACGTTACCTCTAACTCGGCGAGCGTAAGACCGAATGACGCTGAGGCGAAAAATATGGGCAACGGTAACAAAATCATCTTTTTATTATGATTTTTTTTAAATGTAGATTATCTATCATATGCCTGAAATGAAAAACTTTTTTAAGCAACTGAAAACAGTCCATTTAAATTTTCTATGCAACTGAAAACAGTCCACTTAAAGAAAACTGATGTTTTTTTTTTGTTTTGAATGTTCTTTTTTTTAGATGAGTTACAATAAAGTGCCAAGTGAAGAGTTAAAAGAGTTAAAGGGTAAAATGATTCGCTTGTCCGTCTGTTTTAATCTCCAATAAGGCTGTTATTTGCATTATGTGGACTAACTATTCTCAAATCGTGTTGCAACTCTCTTCGAGTGGAATACAACAATGCATGTAGAGTGATTATGGGACTGCCTTGTTTCTGTGGTGCCTCGGGCATGTTTGCCGATGCATGTATAGATAGCTTTCAAGCCATTTTAAGAAAAAGATCTCCATCAAATCTACAGAGAATACGGATCAGTTCCAACACTTACCTGGTCCTGTTTCCTAACAGATGGACAATGATTATGCCAAACACTGGGATTTTTTGCACAGGTCCGGTGTTTTTTTTTAATATTTTATTTAAACAAGAAAAATACATTAAATTGTTACATAAATTACATCCATAAAACCATTAATGGTTTGTCTTGGACGTAAGAGGTTTCCTCTTTCCTTACAGTACTTATATGCTTATTCATCCTACTACTACTATTAGAAGATGGAAGGTGTAAGGTAGCTTTTAGAAACTACTTTAAGTCTTTATATTTCTTTCTCATAATTTTAATTTTGATTGTGTGAATCTGGTCTAATAATAAATGATTAATATTATAACACGAGTATATATTATATTATAACATAAAGTATCTCAAAAATTTACTCTAATAATAATTATTATCTAAAATATAATCTAAAATAATATTGATATCTCAATGCCAAGTACATACTGTGCTTAAAGCACTTAAACATTTGAGCTCGTAATTGTTAGAATGACAATTACGAGCTCAAATGTTTTAATGTTTAAGTCTTTATTTTTCTTTCTCATAATTTTAATTTTGATTGTGTGAATCTGGTCTAATAATAAATGATTATTATTATAACACGAGTATATATTATATATTATAACATAAAGTATCCCAAAAATATACTCTAATAATAATAATTATCTAAAATATAATCTAAAATAATATTGAAATCTCAATGCCAAGTACATACTGTGCTTAAAGCACTTAAACATTTGAGCTCGCAATTGTCATTCTATCACCAATTCAAATTAAAACTGCATTTGTGAACATTGTAGATAAAGTAAGGCGACGGCAGTTGAAATGATTTAGTCACTTATAATACCGCAAACATATTTTCCGACTTAACGTCATTCGACCCAACATAATTCGAAAGTTTGATTTTCATTAAGACTTACGGAGAATCGTATAGGTAGTTTAAATTGAGGTGTGAAGTTATATACTACGGTTCTTACTAAACCTTTGTCATCAACAGAAGGTGATAATGTAGGGTCACTGTTAGAATGTCCAGTTAAGAGGTTCTTAACTTAATTTAATTGAACTTATATGTCTAAAGTTTCCTCTTAAGTTGTTCCTTCATGCTGAATCTCAAATATTCTCAATCCCTGTTCTCGTGTTACGGATGTAGTGGTTTTATCTTAGTACCAACCTGCAAACCTGTACCTTAACTTTCTTCATTCAGATGGCTGAATGATATCGCTTTAGCAATAAGGCCGCCCATTATGCCACATTGATTTAAGATGTTGAAGATTTTCTTTTTGTTGTAATTTTGTTTTGATGTGTTACTATAAAGAAATTTATTTATCTATCTCTTTGCATATTTAAACAGAAACATAGTTATGATTTATATTTGATTAATTATTAACATTAATTACTGTACAACCCTTTGCGTTGTGAGATAAAGAATCGATAAAACCATAATGCGACCATGGCGTGTTAAACTACGCATTAGAGATAAAATAGGACCCAAATATATAGAAATACTTCTTCTACTGAAAATCGTGCAAAATACAAAACAAATAGTTTTTTCTTCTGTTTTTGCGACTTTGTATTGAAGTATAATATCTCAATTTCTGCTTTAATAGTGTTTGTATTATCGGCATTATTGCAATGGCGTTCCGACTTTTCGGAGCCTTTATGGACTCCTTCGTCATAGTACCCCGAACAAAATATTCATTTAAGTAAGTACTAAATAAACTAACTAAATAACATAGTTATTATATAACATCGAAGGAATACTACGAGAATAAAACCCGGTAAAATGTAACTAAATGATAACCTTTTAGTTTTGTAACTAAGTAGGTAATCATAGTTACATTTTACCAGGTCTTAATCACGTATTATTATTTCGATATTAAATTGATTAACTTTGTAAATTCACACGATTTGTTAACATTAATATAATTATTATTGTAAGTATAATTATTATTTTTCTTACCTCGACGTTTCGATCATGTTACAATAATCTTGATCGCGAGGGGACTTATAAGAAAACAAATAATAATACGCGATTAAGACCCGGTAAAATGTAACCATGTTACATTGGTTTAGATGTGTCCAGATATTACGCGATTACCGGTAAGTACCGGAGTCCCAGTAAAAGGTAACTATGTTAATAAAATATGGTGTAAAACCCTTTTAAAACTAACATGATTGGAACTCATAATATCAAAGTTTCTCGGATAAAAAAGTGATTAAGACTCCGGAAAATATGAAAATAAGAAATAGTTTGAATATAAAAAATTATAAGGAGGTCCCTAATTATTCTAAACTGCTTAAATTACAAATTGTACCGCAGTAAGATATCTTTCACCTTTGTAATTTTAGTAGGATGGCTCAGTATTTAAATCGTTGTAGTTTTCTCTCTTGGATGTTTTTTTCTACACTAATATTATAAAGAGGTTTGCTATTTATATAAAAGATATGTATTTAGAAATTATTTCGAAAGGTCTTGATGTAACTCCTTAAAATATTATATCTCTATGATTACAAACGTTTTTCAAGAAGTCGTTTTGTACAAATCAAAGTTTAATGACTTATCAGGGTGAATTCCGACTGCGGGCTTTGACTTGCTTTAGTATGAATTTACATTTATTTATTGCTTACTAGATGTATTCTGTGGGTTCACTCGCACTGCTGGTCGTTGAAATGTGTGTCGCACTAGCCGACTTCGAGTTTGTGACATTCGTCACAAGTCAACAAACGTCAGTTCGTTTCAAGGGAACTCTTATAATGAATCCGATCGCTGCCGTGGACGCACTGTAAAAAAATTAAATAAATAAATAAATTTTGAGACCAACATACAGCGCCATCTAGCCCCATGGTAAGCTGCTAAGCTTGTGTTACGGTTACAAGACAACGGATTTACTACTTATATTTATTTTTCTTTTGTAAATACATACATTATTATACATAGAATTACACACAGACCAGGTACAAATATTTATTTTTAAACATAAATATTTGCACCCAGCGGGAATTGAACCCGCAACTTTCTGCATTGCAGCCAAGCGTTCGCCCGACGCGCCACAGTCGCGTTTGTCGATTACTTGAACACCATTCAGGCGATTTTAATTAGTTTGTTTAGGAATCTGTAGGTATATAACGGGACTCTAACATTGTGATCCATTCTGTCTGTCACCAGGCTGTATCTTATGAACCGTATTAGTTAAACAGTTGCAATGTAATAACAACAAATACCAAGAAAAAACTACATAACAGAAGCCGCGCTACCATGACCGTTTGTCGTCTTTATGTCGCTCAAAAACAAATAAAAAAAAACCCGACCACTTTTCAAAACAACAGATAATTATATAGGTAATTTTTTTTTATTTTTTTTAATCCAGGGACGCGAGTTCAAATCTCACCGCAAGTTAATTTTTTTGAAGATGAATTTTTCCTTTAAAAATATTTCTAATAATTTTTTTTTTCTAAGTTGTTTTTTTATTATTTGTGATGTGTTTTTAATTTAATTTAATTTAGCTGAACGACAACGCGGCGACTTCGCGACGACTTATAAGACATCATGGCAGGGCAGAATATCGAACTTGGCCGGTTTTTAGACAACGTTTTTTTAACAGAACTACGTACGAATAATATAATAGAATAGTGAATAATAAATAAATACAGCATTAACATTGAATGTCCATCAATTTCTAAAGTAGATTTAGTTTTTCATTTCTATTTAAGGCTCTTTGAGTTGAAATACATTAGTCAAATTGATCTGATAAGTCTACGCAATCGTAGATCTCAGAGACTGTAATATTTAATATAGTTTGAGTGCAGTCTGTCTGGTTATTTCAATAGAATTAGTAAGTAACCTAAAATAGTAGCTTTATTCAAATTTCGAGGTACTAGACTGACGCTAGTGTATTTTAAAATTTCGATATTTTTCGAATTTTATTTTAACTTAGACATTTTTCATTTAATACTGTATCTTTAATAGGCGTCCTATAAGTTAACACACTTACCTATAATTATGTGACGTAATTTATATAATACTAGCTGCGCCCCGCGGTTTTACCCACGTAAGTCCCGTTCCCCTTCCTGAAATATCGGGATAAAAAAGTAGCCTATATGTTATTCCAGGGCTCCAGCTCCGGCTTAAGCCTGACACTAACCCTCCTAGGGATCAAGTAGTTTATCCGCCAACTTGCAGGGCAAATTCAAGGTTTGTTAGTCTCCCGCAAATCCGAGATGAGGGGGAGACATGAGATAACCCTATTCTATTCTATAACAGCCAAACAGGACTATGAACTTTATTACAAAGTCGAAAGCCAATATTTATTTTGTACCTACCTATATAGGTACCTGCACCCAAAACCAGCGATATAAAAACGCTAATCTGAATAGGTCCTAACATACATATTAGATTATTATCGACTGTAACTAAGTACTAAGTACCAACAGGAAATTTACCGAAACCAAAAAGCGGGTCGAAAAGTTACTCCAACTTTTACCTAATCCATTAACACGGAGTTCCGAAGATCAATAATTAAGGAGTAATTAGTAACATGGATTCCATCACGAGGCTGACTGCCTACTCAACATTGAGAAGGTAAGTGCTTGTAGGGGGTTTACCCACGACGCGACACGACACACGACGAAATTGGGTAACGACTTCGGGTGTCGTACATTTCTATGAACCGTTTACGACTCATGTTTTTTTCAAACGACAATTCGCTAACTTCGCTATGTTCTCGAGTGGTGACTACGATGGTATACGAAACGGAGTGTTGTGGCGACCACCTACTCGGTGGACCGACGACATTGTAGCGGTTGCGAGGAGTCATTAAATGGAGAAAGCTCGCGAACGCTATTTGTGGCGTCGTATGGGGGAGGCCTATGTTCAGCAGTGGATGGATAAAGACTGACATGATGATTTGCTATGGCGTTAGATGCTGCTATGTTGTTTTGCTTTTTTTATTACAATGACGATAAAGTCAACATCCAGAACTTGTATGAATTTTGTACACGGCACGACATGACAGCTTTTTAAACTATTGAAATCGATTTGATTATTTTTTATTTGTATTTTTATCGTAACAAAAACAGGTTTTTTTTTTACTTTTATTACGGTACTGTAAGATTAATAATTAGAATTTTCTTTGCGTAAGTATATATATTATTGGACATCCTTGGACACATTGAAGTGACCAATATTATTAGATAACGGTGTATTTCCCATGTTTTAATTGGCCGCGCCTAACTGCTTGTCGTGAACAAGTCGGTTTAAATTACTGAAAAAATATCGAGCTCCATAAGTAAATACCTCGTTATTTAATAATATTTGTAGTGAAAACAACCATGTTAGTTTAAAATCGTATATATCGTAGTGAGTGCTTATGTGACGAACAATTAACACGACTGCTGAGTCTTTGCTGAAATCGTCGCTTGTGGGAAAACGTCCGTCCAAACTGCAGGTCGTGTGTCGTGAATTTCGTAACTCGTGACTCGTGGGAAAAGCCCTAATACTCAGAGTAGGTATAGAATAGGTACTTCGATTAACGAAGGTAATGGATATGGTAACGATCTCGTTGTTCGATATGATTTTAATTCAATTATATTTTATTGTAAACTAATGAATGTTGCTTCGTTTAGTGAAATGACTCGGAATTCTGTAATGAGTAAATGTTTTGTAGGATAACGTTCTAATTGAAATTTGTTTAGTCATTCCAATTTTCTATCACAATTCCGTAATGATTTTTCAAAAACACTTTTTTGGAACTAAAGCAGGTCTTGGGATGTTAAAATGAGAAATGTCGAAGCGTTTTGCACCTCATCGACCGCATTGAATTTTTTATTGATATGAACTATGTACATCTGAATCAGATGACCTCCTCCTTTTGGAAAGTCGGTTAAAATCTAGATTTCCATTTAGATCCATTTGCTTCATATCCTCCATGATTTCATCGGATGTGAGCATTTTAGTCCTACAGAATATTATTAAAGTTGGCGTGTATGTTGATGTGTTTGTTGCTCTTTACTGCGAAGACTGCTTAATCGATTCCGATAAAACTCAATATTTAGATAGTTGGAGACATAGAGCAACACAAACGCTATATTTTATTCCAATATACCCACGGGGATTTACTGGGGTAAAACCGCGAGGGGATACTAATATTTTAATACGACCACTAAAAAGTTAAGTTAAGCTAACATTTACGTTTAAAAGCTTCAAAAAGCTATAAGCATAAGCTAGTATTTGACGTCGAAATCTCTATTTAATTATTAACACTGCAACTTTACGGTAGCCCTGTTTCGTTACGAACGGATATTTCGTGTTTTACACCCCCTCCCTCCCCTCCCTTCCTCCCTGTAAAATAATAAACTCGAAAATTTACACAGGACACGTTTGCTCTTTTATTAAAGTGTAAAGTAGTTTAAAATGTACTTTATTCACAAAACTGTGTAAACGAACACGAAGAAATACGATGAAAGTTAATTTTAATCATTATGGTCTATAGAGATAACTTCAGCATTTACATCTTAAAAGGTTTCGCTGGGATTTTACCGTACGTAGCCTCATACGAAATTTAAAGACGCAGTATTCATCGCGATGTTTTCTTCACCGCAAGAGCGATGTTAAACATAATTTCAGTGCTCGTATATAAATAAACTACCTCGCATAGTAATGTGTTTTTTATTATTACTCTAGCTGTGTGCGCAAGTTTACTCGCGTATTTACTGTTCCGAGAAATTACCGAATTAGTATCAGTAGAACAAGTTCAACCCGTCTCTTTTACGGTATGCGGAATACTGACGATTTTGGAACTTAAGTGGACTGAAAAAACATAAACTGAAAAGTTTTTAGATATTCTCTCTTTGCACTATTTTCTTAAATCTCTTTCTAACGTAATATATTTCGGTAAAGTATGTGACTTTCTTTATTAGAAATAAGTTTGTATAATAAACACAGTCTGGCCAGAAATGAAGGAAGTAAAACATTTCAAATTCTATACGGGTCAATTAGAAATTCGGAATTGCCAATTCTTTTGTTTGTGTCACTCACAGTCAGTCTTTCGAGAAGGTCGCGCCTTCTTTGCATCAAGTGAAAGTGTTATAATTATTTAAGTAGAATGAGAGAAATTGTGCATATTCAAGCGGGTCAATGTGGAAACCAGATTGGTGCTAAGGTAAGGGGGATTTTCTGCTTATTATCCCTTATTTTCCTTACTAATTTTGGACGAAGATTGTCAAGTCAAAACGGCTGATATTATAATCTTAATTTGCCTGCCGGCTGCTACAAATTAGCTGTGGGGCATGGCAAACAGAACCAAGAGGACAAAGAAGCTGTGCGGACCTGTAACTTGCGTGCGAGGAGAACCAGTTTCTAGCGAGGCTTACAATGATAGCATCACGAGAAACAGTTTAAACTTAAAAATATTTTTAACAAGGAAATATATATCCAAAAAATCCCCGTGACAGGATTCGAACCTGCGTCCTTTCATGGGGATTTTTTGAAAATATATTTCCTTGCTAAAAATATTTCTAAGTTTAAAATGCCTTTAGCAATAAAAACAAAAAGAAATATTAAACATAGTTTGACCGACACATTAGAAAACAGTATCATAAACACTATTCTTCTTTTTCGTATCTAGTGGTGTGTCACCTTGTCATGTCTTAACTAGACCTAAGGACTGCTATTTGAGATAGCAAGCGAGAGCAGTTGCTTAGTATGCACGGAGGAAAATGAAAAGATGTCTTTTTTGGCCCTACATTCACCCATCTAAGTAGGAAGGCAATGAGTTCCTTGATAATAGACATAATTAATAATAAATGATGTTCTTTTCAGTTCTGGGAAGTAATATCAGACGAACACGGCATCGATCCAACTGGCACGTATCACGGCGACTCCGACCTCCAATTAGAACGCATCAACGTGTACTACAATGAAGCCACTGGCGGAAAATATGTCCCAAGAGCGATCCTGGTGGATCTGGAGCCAGGCACCATGGACTCGGTCCGATCCGGCCCATTCGGACAAATTTTCCGCCCCGACAACTTTGTGTTTGGCCAGTCTGGAGCTGGAAACAACTGGGCTAAAGGACACTACACCGAAGGCGCAGAGCTAGTTGATTCAGTATTAGATGTCGTAAGAAAAGAGGCCGAAGGCTGTGACTGTCTACAAGGTTTCCAGCTGACGCACTCGCTCGGGGGTGGAACTGGAGCTGGATTGGGAACCTTACTCATCTCCAAAATCAGAGAAGAATACCCAGATCGTATTATGAACACGTTCAGCGTGGTACCGTCTCCGAAAGTGTCTGATACTGTTGTCGAACCATACAACGCCACGCTATCTGTGCATCAACTAGTAGAAAATACTGATGAGTCCTACTGTATAGATAATGAAGCTCTATACGACATTTGCTTCCGAACTTTGAAGCTAACAACACCTACCTATGGAGATCTCAACCATCTGGTTTCCGCAACAATGTCAGGCGTAACAACATGCCTAAGATTTCCTGGTCAACTTAATGCCGATCTGAGGAAACTGGCTGTCAACATGGTACCGTTTCCTCGTCTCCATTTCTTCATTCCAGGGTTTGCACCACTAACATCTAGAGGAAGCCAGCAATACCGAGCTTTGACAGTACCAGAATTGACCCAACAGATGTTCGATGCTAAGAATATGATGGCTGCATGTGACCCTCGCCATGGAAGATACCTGACCGTAGCTGCAGTCTTCAGAGGCCGTATGTCAATGAAGGAAGTCGACGAACAGATGATGAACATCCAGAACAAGAACTCTTCGTACTTCGTGGAGTGGATTCCAAACAATGTAAAGACAGCTGTATGCGACATTCCGCCTCGTGGTTTGAAGATGTCTGCGACATTTATTGGTAACTCTACGGCTATCCAAGAGTTGTTCAAGCGTATTTCGGAGCAGTTCACGGCTATGTTCAGACGTAAAGCGTTTCTGCATTGGTATACTGGTGAAGGGATGGATGAGATGGAGTTTACGGAGGCGGAGAGTAACATGAATGATTTGGTGTCTGAATACCAGCAGTACCAGGACGCCACCGCCGAGGAAGAAGGTGAATTTGATGAGGAGGAAGAAGGCGGCGACGAAGGAGACTAGACTATTGCAGTTTAAGATTTGCATTATATTTTATGTTTTTATTTGATAGTTTTATTATATTGTTGGTTGATTCTTTTTCGTTATTTTAATACTTTGGGTAGGTATCTAAGTCTACAGGCTGATTAATAGGACTGGATAGACGAGATGAGAGTATAATCACAATTAGCCTAGTAGGTGTGCGCTCCGGCGCATGTATAGTACAGTTAACAAGGGTTAAGTTTAGTGTTGTCAGACTATCGACTGTTGACCTCGAATATCGATAGCAACAATCAATATTGTCGGCTCAAAACTATCGTATATATATAGTATCGATATATTATCTATCGATACCCTATCAACACTATTTCATTGGTTTTTCACAACTATCGATAGTCTCGGTAGTAGTATTGCTGTACTTTCGGTTGTTGACTTTGAAAATCATGTTTAATATCGATCATCAGTTTCGAAAGCTATGTTTGGTACAATAATATCGATATTATCGATAGGATTATTTAACTTTTTACAACTAAAGATATAATCAACAATCAAACTGCAACACTATTTTACTAAACGAAAAGTAAATTTAATTTAATATCAAAATAGTAGTTTACACATCTACGACTCTACAAAGTTATTTCATTTCACTAAAAAGGTCCTTTAATATATAAATGAATGCATATTTTAAATTAACTTTGTTGCACGGTAAATGTGTAAAGGAAATACATACAATCATTAACTTCTTCCATCTCTACTTAAAATTCTGAGTAATAAACACAGTTCACACTAGCGAATCCACTAGCATCCTAAAAACACCAGCTAAGTTATTCACTCGACTTTAGCAGAACAGAAATAAAACCACTTATTTCGAGTTCATCTCAACTCTATTGCGGTTAGACGTGACGTCTGTACACTTTGCTTTATAATAAACTTGGTAGTTGGTAAATTCGTACGTAACACGAGAACTTAAATGTTAAGTCAGTAAGTAAGTAAGTAATTTATTCTTACAGATTTTATTGTGTACAGAACTGTGGTTAGACCCAACGAACTCAAATATATGGAAGTAGCAATCCTTTAAAAAAAATTTCCACGCAAATAGTTGTTGCGGGGCCTAGAACGATGATTCGACCGCCAGTCAGTCACTGAAGATCGTCCGCCATTGGTCGATCATACGTAATACTGTACGAAATATGTCAGCGTGTGCATCTATCTGCTGTTGTGTGACCGTGGAACATTTTTTTTTCGAATTAAATAGGGAAGTTATATCTCCATGCTATGCTATGCTATGTATTCCTCGTAGGTTAGACCTCTGATTCTCTGACCATGTTACAATTATCTTGGTCGTTGAAGAAGTTGAAGAGGAGGAGACTAAGAGTTCTAATAGTTCTAATGATGAATACACATATAAGCTCTGGTCAAGCGTACGCTGAATACCAAATGAGTGTTACCAAGGCGTGCGTTTGAAAGCGCCTAATGTGTACCAGCTCTTATGGTCAGCACTCCTTGCGGGTTCAATTCCAGGGAGTATTTACAACCTTCTGCGTTGCAGCCGGGTAATCGAACAATACGTCACAGAGGCCGTCTCGCTGACAATAATAAATCTTACTAATATTATAAACGCGAAAGTTTGTATGTAAATATGTATGTATGTATGTGAGGTTGTTACTCTTTCACGCAAAACTACTGAACCGATTGCGATGAAACTTGGAATATAGGTAGCTGGATACCGAAAATAACACATAGGCTACTTTTTATCTCGATATTCCCGCGGGAACGGGACTTACGCGGATGAAACTGCGGGGCGGGCTCTTCATATAAATCTAAATTTAGGGTTTAGATTTTTCTATGTTACGTAATAGGTTTAACATATTAGAAATATGACCTTGACAACTGTTACCTTGTCTACCTTATTTACGTTAGTAATGGGCGCTGTTCGTCTGTTAATAAAAACCCTATATTTGTCCTCGTGACCTAGGGAACGTCTTTGCATTCGTCAAGGTCAAGAACTGCGTAAATATTGACCGAGTCGTGGATAATTTATTATGGGTATAGCTTACAGGTTAGGCCCTGTTCTGGAGGCGGACTTTTTGATTATTTATTTGAGTATTTGGCAGGCGATGGTACATCTTGAACCTGGCGAAGAGAGAGGCATAATAGACTGCAGTAATGGGCATGATCTTCGCTGGAATATCACCCTTAAATAGTTAAACCCCCAAAAGTCGCTCATAATACCTAGTTTAAATATTATTTTTTAAATCTGATGTTTTTGTAATGTTTTTGTTGTTGTTCATATAAAGTATTATCTATCTATCCATAAATAGAGACATTACAGTGACAAGGATTATAGTTGAATAGCTGATGGCAGTTGAAAAGGATAATAAAAAAAAAAAATGGTATTTATTAGGTATAGTGTACACTTACAGAAAAGTACATAAAAATTAATAAATTAGATACATAACTTTAATGGACGAGTGCGCTGATCAATTTATTACATAATATTTACATTTTGGGGATGAGTTATTTATAATGTACGTCGGTGACGCCAAAACGTCAAGATAATCTTTCACACTACAATTTGTACAAGCAGCTCTAAGTTTTTTTTGGTTAGTTGATATTACTGGTGAAATATCGAGCACAATAAATAACAAATTTAAACATGGTAAAAATTAATTGTTGTAAAAACAACCATGTTAGTTTAAAATTGAATAATATAATATCTGATAATACAAAATTTATATTTCAATAGAAATTTTCAATACTTAATTATTCCGTTTTAAAATAATCAACAATCTGCGATGTATACAAGACAGATATTCTGAGTTTAGCTTGTAATGTATTGCATTGAAGTGTTGTGTCTCGGCTGCGTTCAGCCTAAAGTTTAGTGGTCGGTACTTAGTAAGCCCTAGTCTAGGCAATATATCAGAATATAGGCTTCAAAGTAAATGTCTAATGCGTTCTTTGACGTGCTTATTTATTATTTCGGGGCCATTTTATCAACCTTGTGAGTTTTTACTTATGCACTAGGAATATTTAGTTCAGGATTATAAAGGTGCTTTTTATTTTTTTATAGACTGACTAGCAGCATCCCGTGGTTTTACTTGCGTAATCCCCGAATTTCGAAAACAATATTTATTAGTGCATACCTGTAGACCTAAAAAGGCCGTTTTAGCAATTCTGCTAGCAATATTGCTAGTTTAGCATAATTTTGTTTTGTTTTGTTTAATTTTATTCTAATGACATTTAATTCGATAACTGACTATTATCTCAACTGATAATTATTATTATTAATGACTTACCTATGACATCTTTATTTTTATTTTATGAATTGACGATTTTATATTATTATTTTGTGTAACTATGGATTTTATTATCTGAATAAATTTTTTTTTTTTATTGCGTTTTACACATTCACGATAAATGTGCACCTGGTTCTCACCGCTTTGTTCTATTACAGGTGCACGGTTATTGTGAATCTGTCAAAAAGCAATATTGCTAGCAGAATTGCTATAAGGACTTTTTAGGTCTACTACACACCACATTGAACAGTCCTCAAATGAAGAATGATAAAGATCCTTTCTTCTTTCTTATTCTTTCTCCATTCTTCCTTATTAATTAGAGCAATCTAAGTTACTTTATAATAACACTTTCCCCGGGTCTTATTCACGTAAGATTGTTATTTTTAATTCCTTTAAAATAGTCCCCGAAGTAGGTGAACAGTGAATTTAAAAGTTTAATAAGTGAATTTTAAAATAACTACGCGATAAAACCAGGGAAAACGTTAATATGAGTTCAAACCGTGTAGGTAGGTTTAAAGTTACTATAGTTATACAAAAAAATATTGTATTTAATGCGTGTGTTAAAAAAAACCACCAAAACTGCACAAAAAATGGTGTAAATTAACGTCTTATCTATCAATCGATCAAAATGCATGTCCCGTGGCGAGATCCTGTAAAAACATAGCATGCGACAAGCAGGCGGGATGCACGAGCATTGCATAAGTCGATTTGTTGCATGAGTAAAAATAAAAGCTATTCTATAATTTCCTTTAATACTGATTGGCTGAGGAACAAGGGGAGCTATTTAAAGAACTAAGTAGCCCTGGATTTTGAAGGCTACTTAACTAATTAAGTAATCATTAAGTAAAATAACATTTACAGAATACGTATTAACGTACATCTCCTGCACGTCGCCTGCATTCCGCATGCTATGTCCTTACCGAATCGAGCCACTGCCTGTAAAACTCTACGGTATATAACCATTTCTGTGCCCAACTGTACATTCCTATTTTATTATTTCAAACCTAGAGAAAATTCTCACGAAAAGAGAAACAATAAAAATACTGAGGGTGAAATTTCGTTTCCATAACATTTTGTATTTTTTGCATGTTTCCGAAAACTGAATTGGTGTGTGGTAAAAGAGATTTTAAAATAAACAGTATGAAGGACGGTTTTTTTTAATATTTTTATGACTCCATAAAATATGTACTCTGACGACTTCTATGGTCAGACAGATGAGAACTAGCCTTCGACGGAGCCGGTTACAGATGCAATTCCACCTGTTTAAAAAAGCAGAAATACTGTGTCTTAATAATTATTTTTTGTATCATAGAAAATCACGATCTATGACTTTAATCCATCGCGATTGCTCCAAAGTCGTAAAAGCCTTAAGTGCCAAAATCTTGATTTCCCAAAATGTGATTTTTCCATAATGTTTATTCCCAAAGTTTTGCACTTAAGTACATAAATGTTGATCTTCAAAAATTTTAAATTCCGAATATGTTGAAATTCCCATAATGTTAATTCCTAAAATTTTACATTTAACAAAATGTTGATCTTCAAAAATGTTGAATACCGAATTATTGTTGAATTTACCCAAAACGTTGTATTCCTAAAATGATGTATTCCACTGTGCCACTGTGTTGCCACTGTGTTGAATTCTCAAAACGTGGAATTCCCAAAATGTGCTAATCGCAAAATATTGTATTTATTTTATGTTGTTTCCAAAATGATGAATTTCTCAACATGTTGATTTTCTAAAATGTACGGAACCCTAAAAACTGTATAAGAAAAAAAGAAAGCGCTCCATTATTACTTACCAATCAGTTGAATATTTAAACAAGTCGTCTCGATCACGACACAGTACAAAAAAAAGCAGTATGTTGACTTACCCGTGATTCGTATGAAACACTGTCTCCTTTCGCGATACGTTGCCTTTGCCATTGCCTGCAATCAACATGCGACTATTTGTACAATTCCGTCTAGAGCAGCGCCTTATACGGTCAGTGCTTTAAATAGGCGACCGCTTAAGTGTAGAATTTTGCACAGTAGATAATTTGTAGCACACGTGATATGCGCTCTGCTAGTTTATACTAAACTAGCTGCACCCCGCGGTTTCACTCGCGTAAGTCCCGATCCCGCGAGAATTTCGGGATAAAAAGTAGCCTGTGTTATTCCTGGTCTCCAGCTATCTACATACCGAGTTTTATGATTATCGCTTCAGCCGTTTTTATATCATTAAGTATAAAACATACATACATACACACAAAGTTTCAGCTCTATAGGTAATATTAGAAGGATAAAATATTATAAAGAGATAAAGATCGTATGATGGATGTTTGTTGGAGGCCAGTTTCGGAGCTACGCCGCTGCGGCGGAGGCAACAAAATTGAACCCTTTGCAAAGTGTCAAAGTTAAAGTTCTTATTTACATTCAATTGTGAAACTGACATACTGTTTTCGGGCCTACTACTCCTTGCACATGCCAAGTATGCCGAGATTTCTAAGCCGTTTCAATGAAGTTAGCCAACTGGCTAGATCGCGCTGCGATGTTTATACTGTGATCAAGGCTCAGGGTAATGTAATCAAACGTTATTTAGTTTTATAATACTTTTCTAACAAGTTCGACAGTTGGACAGGTTGAAGTTCTTTGACAAAATAACAACAGATTTTTTTATGAATCGCTTTTTCTGACATCTTGATTGGGTCAAGGTTCCTAAAATAAACTTGCTAAGAAAGGTAGACTTGCGTCAGGCTGGGTTAATGGTTTAGCTTTAGAAGAATAAAGTAGAAAAACATTTATTGGCAACAAAACACAAAGTCTTTAAATTTTGATCTTCTAAACTTGGATTTATTTTCTTTTAAATATCATCGTGACGTTTTGTACTCGATGGTGTTACATTTTATTTGTCAGATATCTCTATCTAGGGATTTGAAAAATCAGCCCTAAGAAGGACTCAAATTTAAACCAGCGATCTGCGTTTCGGCCGTTTAATATCTACTTTTAAAATATTCCCCGGCATTTTCCCTTACCGTTAAACAATTTAATGAGTATAATAATCTAGCCTAACAATTACCTCGGGACACTATTAAATCTCGAAAGCCATGTGGTGAGTGCTCGTAACTTTGTTCACCGCAATATTTAATGCGATAGGTAGGTAGCTAATTAATTTTCAGTCTCATTTTTTAATTAAGTTTAATCTTGTTGCATTTTTCTTCGGTTTTATGATGGTGAGGTGATGGTGGTTACTTTTTCCTCGATGTAGTGAGGTGAAAAATTGTGTGTTAAATATCATAGTGACGTTTTGTATTCGATGGTGTTACATTTTATTTGTCAGATATCTCTAGGGCTTTGAAAAATCAGCCCCAAGAAGAACTCAAATTTAAACCAGCGATCTGCGTTTCGGCCGTTTAATATCTACTTTTAAAATATTCCCCGGCATTTTCCCTTACCGTTAAACAATTTAATGAGTATAATAAACTAGCCTAACAATTACCTCGGGACAATATTAAATCTCGAAAGTCATGTGGTGAGTGCTCGTAACGTTGTTCACCGCAATATTTAATGCGATAGGTAGGTAGCTAATTAATTTTCAGTCTCATTTTTTAATTAAGTTTAATCTTGATGCATTTTTCTTCGGTTTTATGATGGTGAGGTGATGGTGGTTACTTTTCCTCGATGTAGTGAGGTGAAAAATTGTATGTTTCACTCGGCAGCAAAGGTTTTTTGCATCTCGTACCGTGTAAACTAAGTACTATTAATTACATACTAGCTGCGCCAGCGCGGGAATATCGAGATAAAAACGTTAAATAAATAAATAAATAAATAAAAAGTCTCCAGCTACCTATATTCCAAGTTTCATTGCAATCGGTTCAGTAGTTTTTCCGTGATTGAGTAACAAAGTCACATACATACAAAATTTGCGTTTTTAATATTACTAAGATCATCATCATCATCTCAGCTTTTATCAGCCACAAATAGCGATCGTGAGCTACCTCCATCCAACGACTCCCCGCGACCGCTAAAATGTCGTCGGTCCACCGAGTAGGTAATAATAATAATAATAAATAAATCCTGTGACGAACACACAGCGCCATCTAGCCCCGTGGTAAGCTGCTAAGCTTGTGTTACGGTGGCTAGACGACGGATATACTACTTATATTTATTTTTCTTTTGTAAATACATACATATTATAAATAGAAATACGCCCAGACCAGATACAAATATTTATTTTTAAGCATAAATATTTGCACCCAGCGGGAATCGAACCCGCAACCATCTGTATTGCAGCCAAGCGTTCGCCCGACGCGCCACAGAGGTCGTCGAAGGTGGTCGCCACTCGAGGCGTTTACTCCCAACAGTCATGTTTTCGAGCTACATGGGGCCGTGCTGCATTTGTGTCTATCTTAGGGGGATTCTTCTTCTTCTTTTGAGTCGTCATCTTCATTGCTGAAGGTCGTTTCTAAGATGAACTGTCGATCACCTGGTGCACCATGCTCCTCCACGATGCCCTGTCCTCGGCAGCCCTAAAAGCTCCGGTAATTGGTAGGCCTGTGAGCGTCTTGACTAAATCAGTCCAACGGGTGGGTGAGCGACCACGTGGGCTTTTTCAGTCGACCTCACCAACCACCATGAGCTTCTCGAGACTATTAGGGTTTCTACGAGCGACGTGACCGAAATATCTGAGAATTCCCTGAAAACAGAGAGTGGACAACCTTTTGGTAATTCGGAGCTCGTAGGGGGGATTGGTTTGCCTATAATCACCAGGCCTGGCAAGCGGATTGGTGAGTTAATTAACTTACTGCCTGCTGCCCTTCCTCTGGTTGGATCCCTCAGTCGCCTTTTACGACATACACGGGAGAAAATGGATTTTTTTTACGATAAAAAGTAAACTAACGTAAGGATTATCGGGGTAAAAAGTAGCCTAGACTATTCCCGGTATCCAGCTACCTATATTCCAAGTTTCATCCAAATTCGTTCAGCAGTTTTAACGTGATTGTGTAACAAACACACATACACACATAGTCACAAACTTTCAGCTTTATAATATTCCTAGGATAAAATTGCCTTGAAATAATTTATAATTTAAATAAACAAATAAAATACAAAAACAAACACTTAACTAAAAAAGAAGAAGCCATCGTCGACGCCTTCACGAGGCATTCCAAGATGCTGGCAGCATTCCCTCTCTGTATAGCGAGACTAACTCGCTTAGAAAGGAACCCGCCAGCTCTGGGATCACCGGTCGCTTCGATCAGACGTCGCGACAACTCCCTCAAAAACCTACTGGCACTGGGACCCCAACAACCCTAAGTCTCAAAACCCACTGGGGTGAAAGTGTAACAGCCGGGAATGTCCATATACTTCCTAGCCTTCAAAGCCTCCGCACCAGTCGCCGCCGCACCCAGCACTCGGGTAGCCTGGAGATGGGAAAAAGCCAAAGTGTCCACGCAGGACAATGCAATGATGCAATGTAACCTAATAAATTAATAATTTATTAGGTTACATTGCATTTAGTCGCCGTATTTACGCACTTCTTCATACACCAGATAAATCTTAGCGATTGTTGGTGTTTGGAATGTTTTATACGTTTTCAAAATAACTTAGATAATTGAAAATAACATAGTTTTATAGGGAGGATAAGATAGCATAGAAAACCTAGTACATCCAAAGTAGATAAAGCTAAAGTGAACATTGTTTTTGGGTCACTATCATTTCATTATTCCATCCCAGGTTCCCGCCAGCGCACTGCGATCGATCGGTCCACAAATCTCTGCTCTAAATTCGTTCGGTTCGGTCTTTGTTCCTATTTTCGTTCACACAAGTAGATACTACAAGTGCGGAGTCTAACTTTAAATAGACCTTTATATAAGGGATTTGAATGATATCTACTTGCTAATTGAAATGGCTTTCCAATTAAGAGTAGGTATAAGTTATTTTAGACTAGGTACGTTTTAGGTTTATTACCTAAATCCGTATTTACGACCGTATGTGTAGGTTCAGCTTTTCTCACATTTAAAGTGGTCTTAATTATCAGGGTTCCCTACGCTACTTCAAAACATCTTGCATCTTTGGTGCGCAGGGTGTAGGGTGGTTCCAACAGAGTCCTGCTGTGGTATCATTTAATTAGCATCCACCGCTGTCAGTTGCTATTTGCTGTCAAAAAGCATATTTTGTATTGTACATTGTTGTTTAAAGTAATCACCGGTAACAACCACAAAGCAGCAATGTACTGCAACTTAGCCACTAGTAACGGTGGATGCTAATTACATGATACCACAACTGAACGTATTTGGGACTAGATTTGACTGCTTCTATTTGAGCCGTTGCAACATGGCGCAGGCAATCTCAAATCGAGACCTCTAGCTTACGACATTTTTAATCTAATTTAATTTATTTATTTATAATATTAAGTATATGTATATAGGTACTGATGCGATGATTTAAAGGATTTAATTTTGAAATAGGTCATTTTGTAAATTTTAAATATGAACTTGTAATTAATTATCCGAAATAAATGATTGATTGATGGAAACACTATCCATCGAAACACCTTTCGCCAAAGACGATTGACCGATAGATTACATTACCGAATCAAGAGTTAGATAAGAAACCGGTCAACTGCGACAGTTTCATTTTACCAGGTTAACAATGAGTGAATTAAAAAAGTTTGTCGGTCGAGTGCAAGTCGAATTCGCGTTTGCCTTCTGCGTTGCAGTCGGAGGTTTGCCCGACGAACCACAGCATAATAATAGTCTTTGGGAAAGTAGGTAACGAAACATTTATTTAACATTTACTTTGGGATAAGTACATTTATTTAACACCTACTAACATTTCCCTTTAGGATCGGGACTTACTCGGGTAAAGCTGCTAGTGAAACACCCATAAACAGAAAAGAATTATTTATCTCCGGAGGGAATTGATCCCGCAACCTTCTGCGTTGCAATCGAAGGTTTGCCCGACGCACCACAGTATAATAATAGTAGTATATCCGTTGTCTAGTACTCATAGTACAAACCTAGTGCTTAGGTTATGGGACTAGATTGCGCTGTATGAAAAACAGACGTCGTCAGTTGTACCTAATCGGGTGTGATGGAATCACTGACCTCTAAATTTATAGTCTTGTACTTATTGAGTTGACCCCTTATTTATAAACGCTAATTAATGCGCTGCATAACCATGCATCGTTTGTCTTTTACTGACACATGAAGTTTTAAAGTTGACAGACAGAGACATACGTCACATAACTTTGTCATGTGTAAATAATATTTTGTAAACAACGGTGTTAGAGTTCAGCGAATGTAATGTACCTACCTACCTATGTAGATTGTACGTTAGTACCTACTCTAGAGGTAAACCTATATCTAATTTCTTGCATAATGAAACACTTTATGTACCAGGTTTTTTAAACCCGGTTTTTTAAACCTCGGTCGTTTAAAAATCATGAATAAAACGCGATTAAACCCGGTAAATAAAGAGTTTTAAACCTATATCTGATCGTATTTATACATAGGTACCTACGCCCATAAGTCAATTATAAGAAGTCGTCAAAAATAAACCAAACAGTTTACAATTATGTGCCCGAGGAATATTCCAAGTTTCGTTTTTAGACGTATAGGTTTCCATTGTAGGTTAGAAAATTACGAAGTCAGTTACAGAATTATAAAGCCACTGTTATTTTTAAATATTGTAATTAAATGAATAAATATTGCACGACATTACACACAGCACAATCTAGCTCCAAACTAAACACTAGGGACCTACTATGGGTTCTAGACAACGGATATACTACAAGACTGCATTTTATAGTGCACACAGGGATATTTGCCATCTTGGTGTCCACTATCCACTTCATGCTTTGCGAGCTATTAGTATTTGAAAAGGGCTACTTTTACAGTTAGGACCTGTTAAATGTCTAGTATCTAGAGACTAGATACTAGACATCTGTGGAAAGGTTTATGGTGGTCTAGATAATCTAGACCATCATATTATGAGTCCAGACTGTTAAAGTAGCTGTGTTGCATAACTACTGGACTGGTTATTATTTTCAGTTTTAAATTTTTATCTAGTTTTTTTAAGCAGTTTTTTTCTGTTTTTATTTATTATAATAATATATTTTAATATATTAGCTGATATATTTTTTATATTAAAAAGGTTTGCTTATCCAATAATTTCAGTTAGAAGTTTATTGGTTTCAAACAAAAATTCAATTGGCAAACACAAAAGGGTAGGCAGGATGAATAATAAAAATCCCCTTCGATTATCTATATGTATGTATAGATAGAGGTGGGTAGGTACCTAACGACTTTCGAATAGGTGTGTGTGTAATATTTTAAACTGTTTAAGCTTAGAACTGGTAAAGCTCGTCCGTCAGAAACGAGTTTGAAATGCATCACTATCAGACGAATTGACTTTTCTATTTGAGACTAGAAGAATAATGATAGTGATGCATTTCAAACTCGTCTCTGATTGACGAGCTTCGCCAGTTCCAAAGTCAAACTGTTCGGGAAATTACTCACACACCGTGAATCAAAATTCTAAAGTCGTTACATCCGCACAGACCGTAGGCTGGCTTAACGTCTAGAGCCTAGCAATCAGGGAGCAAGCAAACAAGAAATCTCATCCGCGGCCATGTTTCCTACGTTCGTATTTGGACTGTATACTGGTATGATTATCTGTACGTACAATATTTTTCTGTAAATTATGTCATACCATTAAATTCCGATACTGAAAATAGCAGTACAGATCATTTTTTGTTTTAAATAACATTAATGTCTTTATTTTTTAAGTACAATTTTAATACAGATATTATTGATACTCCTTTTATTATTGAATTTTTATAATTCTCGATTGTCTTTATGTTAAAATAGGAAATTATTTATTGGTACAGAAATTAAATAAGGGATAAATAAACTGTACTGGAAAATATAAGTACAGAAATTCTCACAGTACTTATACATATTGAGTTTTGATATTTTACCAGTCCTATTACGGTACTTTATACCCATATGCAGTTTTTGGGCTGGTAAAAAAAATTAAGTAGGTACTGCTATTGGTGAAATACTATTAAAATATTTTATACCGATATGCAGTCCCTGCTAGCAATTCACCTGGAGAATACCTATTCTCGCTCAATGTTCTAGTTGAGCGAGCAACTAGCTAGGCGACAAGTCTCAATGCGCCCGGTCGCAAACATTCTAGAACATTCGTTTTAAGTCCAAGTGAATCGCTAGGCTCTAACTAGGCGCTAAGTTAGCCTCCTGTTTGTGCGGACAAAGCCTTAGGTTTCTTAGTTTTATGTTCACTTTCCATGCAGCTTTCTGAATCAGGCTATATCTACTTGCTTATCTATTTATATTGATAAAAACCCTCGCAACGAAGGAAGTAAGAACAAGGGCTCGTAACCTACTTATATACGATTTCGAGGTTTCTTTCTATCGTAACAGAATTACAAAGGGAATGTTTCGAGTAGATATTGAATACCTACCTAGATACAGGTAGGTAGATAGGTGCTTTTGAAGCTGAAATTCTTTTGAATTTGTATTCGATTTTTATGAAATTACGAATAGGAAGGTTTTTATTTTAAATAAAAATATAGCACAAAGCGAACGGTCAATTTCAGCGAGAAAGTTTCAAGTCTGTCATGCATGTCTGTTCTTCTTCTTCTTCTTTAAAATGGCTTTTCCTTTCGGACATTTGCCAGTGTCAAGTATTATCAATATTCGCAAGTTATTTGTATTGAACGAAACAGTCCAAGTCATCATAGTTAAAGTCAAGTCTAGGGGATCATTTGTAAACACGGCGGCCATTTATTTACAAAGATTTTTCACGGAGCTTTGGCGACAACACTAAGTCCATGTTTTGCACTGATTTTCACTTTCATTCCACTTGTACACCTTCACGAAACTAAATTGATTAATATGCCCCGAAATTAAACAATTTGCACGCATTTGAACTAGGTTTCACAAAAATGAAAATTTAGCACAACACTCTTCAACGAGTTCCCGCCAAAACTCCCTGAAAGGGGGTTGGTCTAGATAGAATCAAAGAAGTTTGTAATATAGGTAACTAGCTATAAAGTGTTCCGCTGCATTGAGCATGCTGTCCCTTTCTAATAACACCATTAGAAAGGGACAGCCTACTTCAATAGTTTTATTTTTGAAAAACATCTTTATCCTACTATCCTATCCTACTTCTTACTAATATTATAAATGTAAGAGTGTGTGTGTTTGGATGTTTAGATGTTTGTTACTCAATCACGCAAAAACTACAGAACCGATTGCGATGAAGCTTGGAATATAAGTAGTTGGATACCGGGAATAACACATAGGCTACATTTTATCCCGATATTCTCGCGGGAACGGGACTTACGCGGGTAACACCGAGGGCGCGGCAAGTTTTAGATGATAAAACAGATTAATTAGTCGGTGGCGCTGTATGTAGAGGTTATTTTGGTCTTTTTTATCTTTTTTTTTTTGGTGGTTTTTAATTAGAATTTATCGACTTAACTGGATGCTAAAAACAACCTACAAACTCGTATTTTAAAAATATTAGTAGAAATATATAATTATATTTATACTTACCAGAATTTTTACTTTGTCAGCAGGTCCTGGGATAAAGGGGACGATGGCTATCTTGAATTGCTTGCTGGCCCGACAACTTTGCTTCGAAGACGCTTCATGCTCCGCCATCTTGGAAATTATCCCGCGCGTTTGTGGATCTGAACTTGGTAAGTCGTGTGACCTAACTTAAGCCTAATTTTGACGACCTCTGTGGCGCATCGGGCGAACGCTTAGCTGCAATACAGAAGGTTGCGAGTACGGTTCCCGCTGGGTGCAAATATTTATGCTTAAAAAAAATATATCTGGTCTGGGTGCACGTATTTCTATGTATAATAATTTATGTAAGTATTTACAAAAGAAAAATAAATATAAGAAGTATATCTGTTGTCTAGTCACTGTAACACAAGCAGCTTACCACAGGGCTAGATGGCGCTGTGTGTTCGTCACAGGATTTATTTATTTAAATTTACAGTATCGTAGTTTTCAGCAAGACTACAAATACCAAATACTTATACACCTACCTAGTTGAAACGTCTCATTTCTTTTCATGAAACTTACAAAAGAAAATTGTATTGTACCTAACAATTACCACAGAATACATAACAGTAAGTACACAAAATAAAAAAGTATACCTACGTAGGTTCGTACTAATATAGAATTGTTACTGCGACAATAAGAGAAACGAGAATCTTACAAACATCGAGGTCTCTTCATTGTTGTTAGTTTGACGACTACAACAATACATTGTAGGTACATAAGGAACATGATTCTTTGTTGCCTTATGCATGAATAATCATGTTGGTAGCATCGTGAGAAACCACGACATTTGTCCCTAGTGAGATGTGGCATACAGTTACACCGATTCGTAATTATTGTAAGTATAGAGGAACCGACTTTTGTTACGACGGCCTTTTGGTCTGACTACTAGTAGATTCGTCGTTCACATAATAGCTCAATCCGCCCCCATATTATCTATCCAGTGGACGTCCGACAACAGTGGAATATAACAGGCACTATACAGTACATTGCTGCTTTGACGTAACGTGGTTATTACCGGTAATTACCTCTAAGCAGCAGTGTACTGCATAGTTCCTGTCATTTTCCACTGTTTTCAGACATCCACTGGATATATAATATGGGGGCAGGTCATTAATATTCATTCCCATATTATGTAAAGTGAATAGGAATGAAGGAATATAGGATGTAGTTTCCATTTGTCCCATAAATGGAACAAGATAAAGAATAATTACCTTAAATAAATCCCCACTTAAATAAATAATTCTGTGACCAACACACAGCGCCATCTAGCCCCATGGTAAGCTGCTAAGCTGGTGTTACGGTAACTAGACAACGAAATACTACGTATATTTATGTTTCTTTTGTAGATACTTACATATTATACATAGAAATCCACCCTTTATACTTTTGATCCCAATAACCCATAATACTAATAACCCCGCGGGATCGGGACTTACGCGGGTGGTATTTAACAAACTAATATTAAAACTAATAAGCCAATAGCACGTCACGCTATTTATTTCAAAGTGTAAAAAAATCATAAATACCTAAAATAATCATAAGAATTACCGGTGCTATTTTTTGAAGCACTTACAAAAAAAAATCGCATCACCATTTTGAATAATTCGATAATTAATGACTTATATTAACTGATTATTCGTACCTATATTGTAAGAAAAAAACAATTTTTGAAAAACGATTCCTTCAAAAACTAGTCATCCAAGTGGAGGAATTACTATAAAAATAAAAAATAAAGTTCATAATTGTCACTTATGAAAGTGTAAAGTAGCAATAACAATAGCAGTAGCACTCAAACTGCTAAAAAAGAACATTTGTTAGCATTAGCAATACCATAAAAATAGCAAGCATGACTAGACAACAGATAGAAGTTGAATCAACGCCGCTGATAGGGTATGTTGAAGTGAGAGGTATAATAATATGTTTATTATTAAAGCTGTGTGTTTGTGTTTGAAACAACCGCATTTATATTATTCATGCATTTAGGTCCAGTATTATTATATAAGTAACTATTCATGCAATTACTAATAATACTTAGGTAAAGTATTGAGCTTTTTAATGTTATCGAAATTAGTTTGAATTTGATTTTAAACAGCTCGCAAAATCAGATACAGTTTAGTCGCGCGGTTGGTGACAAGGGGAAAACCGGGACGTTTATAGAATCACTCGGTTGTCCGTCCATCCATCTGTCAATACCCTTTTTGTTGGAAACGAGTAGAGTTGAAACTTAAAGTGGAGATAGATGCTAATGTAATAAAAATTATAGGTCTTTGTTCGATTGCAGAGAAATTGGCGACTTAGAATTGCATGAAAAAACTTTAATTTCGAGTATAATGCATTATTATATCAAATAATTATTGGGTTTACTTGATAATATAATTCTATATCATGTAATAACATATTTAATCAGTTAAAGGTATTGGTTTTTAAAATAAATTGATATTAGTTATAAATTAGACGCAAGTTTTGATTTGTGGTATTTTGGGCTATTTTTAGAGCTCGAGTCAATTCACGTTTTTTTTGCAAAGGTCTTACATCCTTTTTCTAATAACCCCGTTCGGAGCTGGATTTGACCAATTTCCGTCAAATGTATCAAGATCGTTATGCCACTGTTTTTTAGGTCTGCTGGATTCCGACGTCCGTCTTCTAGCATCCATTGCGTGACGATCTAAGCCTATATAGGCCGGATCGAATCGGGATGTCTTCGATTGACGTCATCATTTCACATCACTCACCCGCTTAGGTATATCGAAGAATGGACTTAACTAATTTTATATTTGACTAGCCGCGCCCTGCGATTTCACCCGCGAAAGTCCCATTCCCGATGAAATATCGGAATAAAATAGTGTGTTATTACAGGTCTCCAGCTACCTATATTCTAAGTTTCATTGCAATTCGTTCAATAGTTTTTGCGTGAAACAGTAACAAACTCACACAGAGACATACATAGATGCAAACTTTCGCGTTTATAAAATTAGTAGGAAGTAAGAGAGTAAGAAATAAGCAGCATGATTGCTGATCATTTGAAGATTATGCCATCAGATGGTAGTTGACGACTAAGATATAACATGCTCATAAAGAATTACCGTCTTACTATATTTTATTTTGGTCTACACTGGACGTTATCCAATTTAAAAGTAATTGTATCCATGTAGGAAAGCGAGAGCTGCCGCAGAGGTGGCCGCTGCAATGCGTCCAAACACGTTAAGTACCCCTCTTCGGCAGCTTTATTTATTTATCCCGTTTGCTGTGGAAACTTCTGGGGCTTGGGGGGTAAAGCCATCATTTTTATTAGGGAGGACGGGCATCGGCCCCTAGGGTTGGACTACCGTGCTGGGATGTTCTTGCTCCAGAGATTGAGTATAATCGTGGAGGGGGGGATTTTTCGGGGGGAGCATGCATTTTAGTATCGTATGTGTCGGGTCAGCCAGACCTCACTTATTTTGCTTTCATAAAAGCTTTTAAATATAGTGTTTCATTAGGTTAGGTAGTTTTTATTATTATTTTTTTATAATTAGAAATTGCTTATTGTTATAAATTCTCTATGTTTGCTATTTGTACAAAAATGATTCGTAATTAGTTTCAAAACTAACTCGTATTTATAGTAGACATTAATGTAGGTCAATCAATAGTAGACATGTTGGCTTATAATAACTCGATTCAGCTTTCCTTCGTAAGAAGTATCGATTATGTCGAGTTATTGAAAAAACAATAATGATATTGACTTACTAATTTGGGTTCATTGAAAGTAAAGTAGTAGGCTCTATCGATTGCTGATGGAACTCCGATTGCTGCTAGTATTTAGGGGCCGTAGTAGGCCAGAACTGATGTTTCTAAGGTGAATTACTACAAAAGTTTTTGAAACCATATTTATTAAAGTCGAGGATATTTACTAACACGTGAATGTCGTGAAAACACGATTCCTAAAAATTTTGTCGATAGAAAAAAATTCCAAACTTCCCTCTAAGTTGCACAAATAAGTAATATTACTTAGTCAATATTGTACGAAAACTAATAAAACTTTGTATAAGAACTGAACTTAGCTCAATACAGGCAGTGAACGTTTTGAATTTCAAGATTAACGTTTAGTTATCTTGAAACTAGCAATTTTTTCATTTTAGGCAATAAAATTTTGCATAGTCCGTCGTCCTTACGTCCTTTACTTACACATCTGAAATTCGCTAGCTTAATCCCTGTCACGCTATTAGGGTTATATAGGCCCTTAAGAGCGCTCTATAACAAAGACTCTGATAAACTTGCTAATAATTCGGCAGCAATGGTACCCATATAGTAAATTTTTTGAAGAATCTAAAATTAGAATATTTAATGCTATTATCTTCTCAGTGTGAAAAAACTATTTATTAAAAAAATACGATAGCAAGTAATTATGAAGAACACGTGGTTCAGAAATGTTTTGTTAAGTAAATAATGTTTCTGTCTTTCAAACCGGTCATTATTACATGTGGTTCTGTTTTTATAATATTATGTTTTCAACTATTTCTTGAATCATATTTTGATTATCTGTCTAGAAAACTTGTTATTAACAAATAAGCCTTTGATTTTTTGCTCTAAAAATTCGCAAAATCGCGTCCTTCTTGTGTCCTTACTTATGTCCTTTGTAGGTACAGATTTCAAAATTACTTACGCTATCGCTATCACAATTTGACGTTATGGTTTATGGTACGCCCTTAACGTTTTAGTCTCATATAAGCAATGAACTCGAATATATATGAAATTAGCTATCTTCTGAAAAAATGTTACACCCAAACGGTGGTTACGGGGCCTAGAACGATGATTCGACCGCCATCGTCAGTCTGTCACTAAAGATCGTCCGCCATTGGTCGATCAAACGTAATACTGTATGGAACATGTCAGTATGTGCATCTGCTGCTGTGTGACCGTAGAACATGTTTGTTTTTAATTTAATAGAGAATTTAGATCTCCATTCTATTCAGTCCTCGTGGCTTATAAGAGATGTGGCTAAATTTTATGCCTTACAAGTTACACATCGGTGTAACCGAGATCTTTAGTATTTTGACCTACACCGCATTATCTGAGACCCCGGACTAAGGAATAAAACATTAACACGTGTTATATCCTTAAACATAGCATTAACCATGGTTTGCCGAAAGGTTTTCTGCATAATTTTATGTAGAACTTTGATAAAATGATGGTTTTATTAGCACATTTTAAGAGGAGGAATCGACGAATTTGTAGTTTGGGTTGTCAATATATCTCAGTAATTACAAAGCTTACGGAAACTATGTTGTGGTATTTAATTTATCCTTTTTTTGACTTCATTTTGGTATTTATTTTCATTTTCACGAAACTCAATCGATTATTAAACCAACAAAATTAATCAATTTACACGCGTTTAAGCAAGGTTTCACGAAAATGAAAATTCGGCCCAACAATTAGTCAAATATGTTACTTACCGATATTCGAAACTTACGCGGGAGAAACCTTTGTTAGCAGCTAGTTTTCATTAAAATATCCATACTAATATTATGAATGCAAAAATTTTCTTAGGCAATTATGGTGGTTACAAGAAAGGCAAAAGTCCTAGTACATGTTAATAAATCAGAAAGTTTCAGTAAAGCGCTTAAAAGAGCTTTTTCAATATTTTATGTTATAATTATGATGATTATAGTTCAAAAGTGGCATGACGTAAGCTTATTAAATACTAACTTCGACCTCTATTTCACCCCCTGTAATTCCCGATTTTATGAGACAGTGGGAATTAAAATAGAATAAATGTTTTTGATATTTTTTAAAGTGTTTCCTCCACTTGGATGACAATACTTAAAGAAATGCTTCCCAAAAATTTCTGAACTTGAACCTGCACCTCTGGGGATCCGTCCCAACGCCTTTTTCCAATTTGGCCACGGATGCATATCCAATCGAGTCGAAATTAAGGATTGCATTTCTTCTTTTCAAAGATGCAGGTTCAAGCCCTGATGGGTGCGAAATTTTTGAAAAGCATTTCTTTAAGTAATAAAATAAATGTGTTAATCCAAATCTCCAGCTTACTATACTAAATTACATTGTAATCGATTCAGTAGTTATTGCTTTTTAACGGTGTGTTCCCGCAATTAGCCCAACAACTGTTCTATTCTATTTATTCCTCGTACGAAAACCGCCAAAAACCCGACAAATTACCAAACAACAATTCCCAAGGGTGTCCCTACCAAGATAGACCTTGGGGGATTCACGCCTTTTGTACTGAAAAGCCTTCATGAGAGATTAATTCTCTAAATCCCAATTCCCACCCGTATGAATACCAGTATTTATCCAATTTGGTAGCAATTAACTATACATTATCCAAGTGTTAAAGGATTTTGAAAACAGAAAATAAGCAGGCGTTATGTACCTTTACCTTTTTAGGGTTTCGTAGTCTACAAGGGAGTGGTGTTGGTCTAGTGGTAGATACCCCGACTTTCATTCCGAAGGTCGTGGTTTCGAATCCCGGCTTACCGCGCACCAATGTCTTATTCCTTGCAGAAAAGTTATGTGCGTTAATAACATCGGTCATACGGTGAAGGAAAACATCGTGAGGAAACCCACGGCTTAGTTAGCTCCAGACGTATTGACCAGTTCTTTCCTCTGGGCACGGCTAACTAGGCTGGGAGGGTGGTATAGGTGCTGGGCAAGTCTACTCCATCTAACAGCGTCTCGGGCACTACAGCGCCATAAAAAAGCATGGATTAAAAGTTGCTTGCGCTGTATAAATCATCTAAAATTAGATGAAAAGTCTACAAGAAACCCTTATAGTTTCGTCATGTCCGTCCATACGTCCGCGGCTTTCCTCACAGACGGTTAGTCTAAGAAGCTAAAATTTTGCATGAGTACCTATATATAATGTTCATGCCAAAAAAGTGCTACAATAAAAAAAATATAACCCTTTTTTAGGGAATATGTAACATGGGGGTTAATTTTTTCTTACTTGCTTTCCCCATCATGTGGGGTATCGTTAGATAGATCTTTTTTTTGTTTTGTTTTAAGGACGCGACTGATGTGAAATCCCTTCCGATTGAATATTTTTCGTCATAACCGGTATCAAATAGATCTTTAAACAATGTATTATGTTATTGTACATGATACAAGAAGTGTCCCCTTCATTTCAAAAACTTTAAATACCACTATTATAGAGGGGTAACTTTATTATTGTAGATTTTTTCATGCAATTCCATCTCGCTCATCTAGCGAGCGGAGGTGTCACGAGGAATGGATGCCAAACAGTTAAAATGCAGTGAACTGTGGTGGAACGGGCCGGTCTTTCTGAAATATTCAGAAGCTATCTGGCCAATTCAACCCAATCTGACTAAAGTTGAACTACCAGAATTAAAAATTCAGTCTCATTATGTTTCAGAAGTTAAATCAATCGAATTCATTCACAAATTTTCAGACTATGGTAAACTTCAGCGTGTCACTGCCTACATATTACGGTTCACACATAACTGTCGCAACTCTAACACAAAATATACAAATCATTTAACATTACATGAACTCAATTCATCTTTTTTAACGTTATGCATAATTTCACAAAAAGAAACATTCACACAAGAATATCACTTACTAAAACAAAACAAACAATTACCTTCAAAACACACTTTACTTAAACTTGCACCATTCTTTCACAAAGATCAACTCATACGTGTGGGAGGACGGTTATCAAGTTCATACTACGATTTCGATACGAAACATCCAATCTTATTACATTCATCTCATTATTTAACTAAACTTATTTTCAGACATTATCACAAAGTGCTCATGCACGTAGGCCCTCAGCTGCTACTAGCTAATATGCGACATAAAGTTTGGCCATTACATGGTAGGAATTTAGCTAGAAAAACTGTATACGAATGTGTTATATGTTGTCGTTTTTCAGGAAGAACCAAACAACCAATCATGGGAAATTTACCTGTCCAGCGGCTGCATGCCGACTATCCATTTACTAACACAGCTGTAGATTACGCAGGGCCAGTCATGATATTGAACAAAAAAGGTAGAGGTAGCAGGTTAATAAAGGCATATCTTTGCATCTTCATATGTATGGCTATCAAAGCAGTACACATGGAACTTGTAGCCGATTTGAGTTCAGAAACATTTATTGCAGCACTAAATAGGTTCATCGCCCGCAGAGGGAAACCTGTCAACATCTTCTCAGACAACGGCACTTGTTTTGTAGGAGCTAACAATGAATTAAAGCGATTTTTACAGTTAAATGTAGATTATTTAGGTTCATACGCTTCTGAACTTTCTATTAATTTCAAATTTTCTCCTGTTTATAGCCCACACTTCAACGGTCTAGTGGAAAGCAGTGTAGGGCGAGTCAAGCATCACTTAAAACGCATACTTGCTATCGCTAACCTCACTTATGAAGAAATGAATACAGTACTTACGCAGATAGAGGCTATTTTAAACTCACGCCCTCTAACACCTCTATCCTCAGATCCTTCAGATCTATCAGTCCTCACTCCCTCTCATTTCCTCATTGGACGAACATTAACAGTTTTGCCTTCTCCTCAGGTACTAGATGTCACTAAGATGAACTCTATGTCAAGATACATGAGAGTTCAACAACTGAAAACCCACTTCTGGCAAAGATTCTATAAGGAATACATTTCAGAGTTGCAAATACGACAGAAATGGCGCAAAGATGGAGGAGGGTTGCAGCTTAACGAGATGGTACTGGTGAAAGACGATCGTGTACCTCCAAACAGATGGTTACTCGGGCGAGTAACAGGCGTGTATCCGGGACCAGACGGCGTCACTCGAGTAGCAGACGTGATGACATCTTCGGGGACTCTACGACGAGCCTTCAACCGACTATGCTCACTACCACGAGACGAGGAGACTGACGTCCCTGCAGACCCGGCCTCCTTGGACTCCAGCCCGGGGCGGCAGCATGTCGAAGCCTAGCGTGTGTGACCACACGCACACACGCTCACGGCCTGATGACCGAACTAAACCGGCTCAGCGCACCTATCTCCCACGCATCAAAAAGGCTCGGCACCCGCCCGCTCGCTCACTTCTACATTAGCAATAGACACGATAAGTAGGACAGTACAGTAAAACATTGTAATTTTCTAATAAATTCATTTGTGCAAGTCTGTAGTCGGCATTTCTGATTTCACAAGTAGGTTCCTAAATCTGTAGCTGAAGTAAATAGCTAGGCAGGAATCCTTCAACCATAATTACAAATAATTATTTAAAATATTTTTTTAATCACATAAATTACATTTAACTAAAACTAGGTAGGCATCAAAATCAATCAGCTAATACTAGAATAGAGAAAGATCTCAACAATATTTGTGCCTTGGCTCAACCAATCCATGGACAAATCAACAAATAATGGCTGAGCCATGCAAAAAACGTCAACCTCAGACCTGTCTGTAATCAGTCGATTTATCAGTGTGAGTGCATGCGAGGTGGGAGCGTACCGCGTCGTCAATGTGCGTGCAGCTACCCGCGCAAACAAATTATGCATCCGATTCGGTCGTATGTTACGCAGATAGTTATTTGGAACGTATAGTGAACATTGACATAATGCGCTAGGGTTATCTATCTTCCCGTTGAATATGAGGTAGTAGTGCAATAGGAGTGCAAGTTTTCGTCTTAATGCTAACGTATCCAAACCTATCATACCTGAGACAAAAAGTGAGGGGTATAAGTATGGATAGTAACCGTACATTTTTTTGTATAAATAACGACCAAATTTCTTTTGTACCCGCTCGATCATAGTTCTGTACTTGTCTTCGTGCGGATCCCAAACTAAGGAATTAAATTCAAGTTTGCTGCGAACGAAAGCGTAATATAGCAGAAGAATGGCGTTTTTATTATGAAATCTGCCTGATTGCCACATCACAAAACTCAATGCTTTAAATGATTTTTTACACATTTCTGTAATGTGGTGGTTAAAAGTTAATTTGGTGTCCAAATACAGTCCAAGATCTCTAATTTCATAAACACGCTCAATTGGTGCTCCAGATATTTGATATGTATATTCAATAGGAGTATACGACCGTGTGAAGGACATAGTTTTGCATTTCGAGGTGATAAATTCGAGACGATTCTGCTGGCTCCATTGTGCGACACTATCAATCTCGCGCTGAAGCGCTACACAGTCCGAAATTGCATTCACACCTAAGAATATTTTCAAGTCGTCGGCAAACAAGAGACACCCAGCCGTAGCAACAGCATTTGGAAAGTCGTTGATTATTATAATGAACTGCGTCGGACCGAGAGTACTACCTTGAGTTACCCCGGAAGTCGTCAGATATGGTTTTTTTTTTTTTTTTAAATCTATTTAATAAAGAGCTTTACCGAACAAACGGTAATATCGCTCTGTTAGGACATCACTTCACCTTATCTTCTATTCAACCCTACGAAAACAAGTTTATAAAGCGCTATAGCTTCCTCTGAAAGAGGACACGCCAGAGCGCCTGTTACCCCTCCAACCAAATACATATTGTAATTAAAATTATGTAACATAGAAAATCGGTGATCTTCGTTTCGAACACATTCCATCATAATATGAGTAACGTCTTCGACTATTCCGCACTCCAAACAATTCGGAGACGGAACTTTTCCCATGAGAAAGGCGAATTTATTTAATGGAATATGTCCGGAACGAAGGCGAAAGGCTAAAACAATAAATTTTCTGTTCAAATTAGATATCTCAAACCACAGACGTTTGCACGGCTCATTTTGAAAAATTTTGTACCATATACCTTTCTCTTGTGACCGAGCGTCAAAATATACTTTCCACATGTTATAACAGTTATCTTTTAGTACAGGTAAAAACTCATTATAATACCTGGTTAATTGCAATGGTTCACCATCACAGGAAGCTTCCCTAGCAAGCACATCAACTTTCTCATTATCCGCAATACCTACATGAGATGGTATCCATTGTAACAAAATTTCTTTACCCTGTGATTGAAGATTTAAAAGTAAACGAATAATAGAATAGGCGATAGGTAAACATCTAGTATTGGACGCACATTTGGCCAAATGTTGTAGAGAGGAGCGGGAATCTGATAATATTACAAACTTATTACTATTTATGGATTCAACATACGATAATGCCTCCAAAATAGCTAACAATTCAACTCTCATAATAGAAGTATTAATTGAAATTTGAAATTTCATATAGCAGTCGTTTTGCGGGTCATAAAAAGCTGCACCTGCATTAGCATTTTGTTCCAAAGAGCCATCGGTAAATATTTTATAATGGTCAGAGTACTTACTATCTAAAAAGTTAGTAGATTTAATTTGCAATTCAGAAACATCGTATGCGTTTTTAGGGCCATCTATACCTACGATTCCAGTTACTATATTATCAGTAATATTATAATAATTCATCCAGTAATCAAAAGAAAACATTTCTAATTTGACGCTACTATGCATTTCATCATTAAATTTCTGAAAAACAGATATAAGTAACGGAGTTTTCTTCTTCCGCCAGTATCTCTTATTAATAACAGAATTTAACTCTTGCAAAAAACCTATAGTCGCATTGTTTAAAATTGATCTACATTTAAGAAAATATTTAGTGCCTAAGTAATATCTGCGAACATTCAAAGGTTGCAAACAAAGTTCACTTTCCATAACATGAATGGGAGAACTCTTTACAAATCCCCCTATAGTGCGTAAACACTGGTTTTGTATTTTGTCAAGTTTCATTAAATTGGAATTACAACAATTATCAAACAAAAAACTCCCATAATCTAATCGACTTCTAATAAGAGAGATGTAAAGACGCCTGAGATGTTTCGGATGAATCCCCCAACCTGAACCCGCTAAAACTCTAAAAACATTAATAACCTTGTTAACCTTATCTCTTAGTTCATTGATATGCTTACCCCACCTTAAACCACGGTCTAACCATAAACCAAGATATTTAATATCGGTTACCTCCTGTAATGGTGAACCATTGATAACCAACTCTATAGGATCTCGGTTTACACTTTTTTTAAACACGCAAATTTTACATTTTTCTTGAGATAAACTTAAACCTACTTTACACAGAGCCAAGACCAAAGCGTTAATAACCATCTGTAATTTATTACTAGCCCTATCTAAACTAGTGTCACTGATGTATAGAACAATATCATCTGCATACTGAGAATAGTAAACATTATTATATGTATTTAAGAAAATTTCACGGGTAGCTAGATTAAATAATAATGGGGATAATGGATCCCCTTGAGCCAGACCATTACGGGCTATTCTACTAACATCAGATACATCGGATTTAATTTTCAATTTTCTGTCACTTAAAAAGTTCCATAAATAATTACATATTTTTGATCCCACTCCTAAATCATCTAACATTGATAACAAGCAACCTACATCTACATTATTATAGGCATTTTCGACGTCCAAAAAACAGGCTAACGTGAATTTATTTGTAGAAAAAAAAGTTTGAATTCTGGAAACCAACCTAGTAAGACTATCAATACTAGATTTGGAATTTCTAAAACCTACAATATCATCAGAAAATAAGTCATTGTGCTCTGCAAACCATTCAAGTCTTCGTCTTAATATTAAATGAAATACTTTACAAATACAAGACATTAACGAAATAGGTCGAAGAGATGAGGCCAAGGATTGATCACGACCCGGTTTAGGGATTGGAACAATACCGATTTCTCTCCACTGAATAGGTACAAAACCAGATGATAGAAATTTATTAAACAACATAACTAAAATTTTCTTAGCTTTAACAGGTAAACGTTTGATCATGGAGAATGAGATGTCATCACAACCAGGAGAAGTATCTTTAGCTTTTATGCATGAATTCAGTTCGCGAAAAGTGATACAAGACTCTAACTTCTCATTCTGTGAATTATAAATAGGAGAAGAAAAAGTCACAGAAGGCGGACTCAACGCTTCTAACACTGTATTTGCTTTTAAAGGGTCAATAGGTGTACGGTGACCTTTATAGCCTTTAAACCATTTCATTTTACTCCAAATTTCAGAAGAGGATGATTTTTCATTCATTGAGTCACAAAAGTTGTGCCAGCTTTCATTAGAAGCCTTCCAAATAAATTTTCTGGACAGCTTTATGCATTCTTTAAGTGTATGTAAGTTTCCGGGAGTAGGATTACCCCTGAATATTTTTAAAGCTAATCTACGTTTTGCTACCGAATGTGAAAGCTCTGGTGACCAATAAGACTTAGGAATAAATTTACTAGTAGGGTCCGAACAATACTTAATATACGGAATGGTTTTGTCAGCTCCCTCACTTAAAATGTTAACAAAAGAATCATAATCTAGTTGTAAATTATCTGTAAAATAAAACTGGTTACTAGCCTCGTCGATCACTTTATCATATTCTAACCAATTGGCACGTTTAAAGTTTCTTTTTTTAAGTAATGGGGAGCGAAACAATAAAGCAGATAAAATTTTAATAATCAAGTGGTCACTCCCTAACGTTTCGTTAGTTATTAGCCAATTAAATTTATAAGAAATATCTGAAGATGCAAATGAAACATCTGGAGATGTTTGTTGAAAAGAACCATTACACAATTTAACCCGAGTACTATTGCCATCATTTAATGTTACTAAGTTGGAATCATTCATTGACTCAAAAATCTGAAAACCTCTATTATTTGATTTAGAAGACCAGTTGGAATGGTGAGCATTAAAGTCGCCTAAAATTAAGGTGTTCTTATTATTTTCTGAAAAAATCAAGTCCCAATCCCTACGATTAGTATGAACCCATTGTGGACAGTAAATACCTATAATATACTGAATATGAAGACAATTAAATAACCTGACTTTAATAAATTCTATATCTGGGTTATAACTATCGTTAGTTTGCATTAGTTGTGCTTGGACAGATTTATGACAAATAATAGCTACTCCCCCCCAAGAATCCTGCCTATCTTTTCTAAAAACATTGTATCCAGAAATTTTAAATAAACTATTAGGTTCTAGCCACGTTTCAGATACTACCGCTATATGAATTTTGTCTTGCATTAAAAATTGTTCAAAATCTTTACACTTTGGTCTTAGACTTTGTGCGTTCCATTGCATAATATTAAGTTTAACATTTCTTGACCTAAAATTACCATCCATTATTATTAGATAATAAAATGGTAAATAATCGCTTAAATATAGATAAATCTGCAAAGCTCGACTTAACAAATGTAACAACCCATTCAATACACATTTTAGCTAATTTAAAAAACTTATCAGACCAACTGCCTTCATAATTTGATAGTAAAATTTGTTTAAGTTTGTTAAGCAACTCGCCAAAGGATAAATTTTTGTTCGGTCTACAATGATCAGCTCCGCAATCACTTGGCTCCGTCGAATCAGCTAGGATATGGTTGTTAATCCGACGACGATCGTGCCGCAGCGCAGGACGAGAGGTCTGACTAGCGCCCGTACCCGGTACCGCCTTCACCTTCGAATACGATGTCGTCGGCTCCCGCACCGCTCTATCAGAAGACGCCTGCGACGATAGGTCCCAATCATAGTCTGACTGCTCTCGTGAAAAACGTTGTTTTCTTTTCTTGGAACGTTTGGGCGTGTAATTCTTTTCGGGCAAAGTAATGGGTTCCGTATTTATGACAAAATCAGTAGGTACTTTGTTCTTTCCACTTACTGCCGCTGCGTAAGATAGTTTTTCATCTCTACAAGGCATGTTAATAGAATAAGAGGTGTCTTGGGAATGTGGTGAAGTAAAACTGGTTTGAAGCGGTGGAACGTACATCATGGCAGCCCTCTGATAAGTGCAATTAAACTGGGACATAATTTCACGAATTTTTCTTTCTTTTACGTACGCAGGGCATGACTTCACCAAAGCCATGTGATGACCTCTACAATTGACACACCTAAATGACGTAGTCTCGCAATTCGTATGAGTTAATGCACATTTAGGACAAACGGGCTTAAGCGAAGGACAGATTTTGGATGTGTGTCCAAAACGCCAACAGTTAGAACATTGTGTAACAGGAAAAACATATGAATCAACCTTAATTCTTAAATTATAAAGTAAAACATACTCCGGTACTGATCCTCCTCTAAAACCGAGACGTAGAGTTTCACTTTCAGTCCAGCCGGATAAATCTGTTTTGCGACGATTCAAACGTTTTACCGACAGAATATCACATTCGTTACTTGTCGAGAGGCATTTCAATAGCTCCTCTTCAGTGAGATCTAGCTCCATGTTCCTAATAATTCCGTAAGATACATTTACCTTCCATGTTTTAAACATTTTCCATCCTAAAGATATAATGTCGGAGCAATTCAACAACTTGTTACAATTCTCTTCACTATCAAAAGATGCTAAGACTTTGTACGCGTTGATGTATTTAATACGTAGAATACCAATAATACCTTTACTTGTGAAAAGTTTGGCCAGGGCAAATTGTTTCGGTAACGTATCTTTATACGAAATACAAATATCCAATCTATCTAAGTTCCTCATCCTCTTTGCTTTTTTATGCACGACTTTCTTCCATTGTAACTTCTCATCAGCCCGTCTTTCATCATCTTCTTCCATGTCAACGACCGTCATGTCATCTTCACCTTCGGACTGGTCGGTACCAGATTTAGACTCAACACAAGATGACCTACCGGAAATTAAAAAATTCGCATTCCGCTGAGAACGTTCTTTAATCTCATCGCCAGAAACCGAATCCTTATTCATTTCTGAATAAAATATCGTTGAAATCAATAAGAGAAATTTTTTTGGACATGTTTTGTCAAATTGACACACGCGATTGAGATATGGTTCAGATTGATATTCTCCGAACTGAACATACTGCAGACGATTCGAGAAATAGCTTTTGAATAATTTTACCAATTTAGGGGAAAAACCTATGGCTGAAAATTTACCAAGAAGGACATTTATATCCACACGATCAAAAGCTTTTTTGTAATCAAAGTATGCAACATCTACTTGCTTGCAACGGTCCAGTTTAGCGGTTGCATAGTCGACAAATTGTACAAGATTAGTCGTTGTAGACTTTCCTGCCCTGAATCCGTGCTGACAATCACTCAATAGTGGTTTAATCCGACTACAAATAAATCTATCTAAGATTGATTCAAGAACCTTGCCAAATCCTGATAACACAGCGATTGGTCTGTAGTTTTCAACCTGCGACTTGGAATCATCTTTGGGTATAGGTGTTACTCTTGAGATCTTCCACATATCGGGGTACGTATTCTTTTTAAGCACTAAATTAAATATAAATGTAAAAGCGGAGCTACAAATATTTTAACGCAATCTTTAATTATAAACGACGGAATCCCATCTGGGCCCACCGAAGAGGTGGTCTTTAGTCTTTTAACTGCCTTACTTAAATCGGTTTCACTAATGTTATCAAGCATAATAGTAGGCGGGCTCAATGGATTTTCACTAGAACTAACGTTTACCTGCGACTCTTTTAAAAATACTGATTTAAAATGTTGAGCAAAGGCATCTGCTACTTCTGCAAGTGGTACCTCAGAGCCTTGATATTGAAACTGCTCACAAGACTGTAACGACGCCCGCTGCTCTCTGATAAACGTCCAGAAACTTTTTGGATCAGTACATATGTTATTTTCGGTCCTACTTATATAATCCTTATCACATAAATCGATAAGTTGTTTGGCTCGACTCCTATAAAATTTAAACATCTCCCAATTATAAGGTTTACCTAATTCTCTGTATTTTTTTAAGTTAAAATACTTCTGCTTTAGCAAGTTAATTATTTCGGAGGTATACCAAACGGGATATTGATTTTTTAGGTACGGACTACGTTTTTTAGGGGGAACATAGGAGTCAAGACAATTGTACAGTTTTTTATAAAATAGACGAGTCGCGTCATTTACATCACTGCACTCCAACACCTCGACCCAGTCAATTTCTGCGAAAGAAGCATATAATGACAAGAAGTCAGCTTTACGAAAGTTCCATGCGGGGTACGCCGATGGAGGGGGGAGTGGAGGCCTGCGCTCGAGTACTCTGCTACGCTGCGGCGGCCGCGGTACCCTCACACACACGCATAATGGTGGATGATAAGCGTCCACGGGGACTACAGGGTCGATGTCTCCGAACACATTCACACACTCACCACCTAATGTACTCAACACTAAATCTAATATATTACCTTGTCCATTCTGATTCCTAACTGTGTTGAACTGGGTCAACTTACAATAGGTTAACAAATAATTAAATTGCAATAGTACATTATCGCTGCAAGAGTTCAAATTAAAGTCTCCGACCATAACTACATCCAATTTACGGTGCTTAGCAACAACATTCTCTAATAATTGAAACGTGTCCAAGTATTTATAGTCCTTCGAATTAGGTGTCACATAAACAACGCAAAAAAGTATTTTCTTATATTTTAAAGTAATAATAGCCATAACTACCTCAACATGCGGATAATCACCTTCCATATCAGTTATCTGCTGTACTTTGAAGTGACTTGATTAACTTAACTTAAGTTAAACTTGACTTTAACTATGACGACTTGACTGTTTCGATGCAAATAACTTGCACAATATATTAATAATACTTGACAATGGCTAATTTTCTAATGGCCATTATCGGTTCACAACCGATAATAAATAATAAACTACTCAACCAAAGTACCTAGCTAACGTAATAACAAGGCAAATCAAGGTACGAGTATCAGCAGTAAAATCAATAGCTTAGTTGTCATATTTGAATCCCAGACCGTAGTTAATTAGTAGAGTAGTTGTACGGTTGTATAACCGTCGGCGGGGGATGTTTCCAACAATCGGACACTCACTGCGGGAATCAGGTGGTTGGTTAGGGTAGGTTAGGGTGCTTAAAGTTGGTAACAGATGTTTGGTTGTCAGAACGTTTTCTAGCTAGCTGCAGTGTCTCGTGGTTTTACCCGCATATGTTCTTATTTGTTGGAGGTTTGAAAAATCCTTTCTTCCTGGATGCCTATATATTATTGTATAAAGAATATATTTAAAGCTTATATCTTTCCCATTTCAAAAACCCATTAGAATAGAATAGAAAACATTTTTGGCAACAAACACACAGAAGAACACCTCTTTGGTGTTCTTCTCAATATAAAAAACAACATTTTACATAAAAAAGAACAAAAATATAAACAAACACATTATCCAACCTCTTCCCAAAGTCTTGTCCATCAATTGTTTCCCAGGAAAAGACCGCCAATAGGCGATAAGGTCACCCATTGTGCTCCATTAGTCTTAAGTTTTTCTTTGTCTAATTTGTTGTTATTTGTGTTTTTGGTGCAATAAAGTGGTAATCAACCAATAAAGCTCTTTTATAATATAATATAATATAATAATAAAATAATATTCATAAATTTAAATAAATTATGTATGTTAGTCTATACCTTATAGACTAACATACATAATTTATAATAATCAAATGTGTTAATAATAGCATACTTAATACTAAATCTTTTCTATCAACGGTTGGGATTCAGTCAGTCAAGACAACCCATGATAAAGATTTTATAAAATAATAGCCCTCTTATTTATAAACGCTAATTAATGCGCTGCATGCATAACCGTGCATCGTTTGTCTTTGACTGTCACATGAAGTTTCAAAGTTGACAGACAGAGACAAACGTCACATAACTTACTCATGTGTAAATAATCCTACTTCCTACTAATATTATAAATCCGAAAATCTGTTTGTTTGTTTGTTCCCTCTTCAACGGTCAAACGGCTCGAGCGATTTGGATGAAAATTTGCATAGGGATAGTTTAAATAATGGAGAGTAACATAGGATACTTTTGATCCCGAAAATCCCGCGGGATCGGGACTTACGCGGGTGATAACTATTTATTAGATGAAAATGTGAAACCAATCGAAGTATTGAATAGGCATAGTTTAAATGATGGAGAGTAACATAGGATACTTATGATCCCGTAAATCCTGCGGGATCGGGACTTTCGCGGGTGATAACTATTTATTAAATGAAAATTTGCATAGGGATAGTTTAAATGATGGAGAGTAACATAGGATACTTTTGATCCCGAAAATCCCAGAGGATCGGGACTTACGCGGGTGATAACTATTCAATGAATGAAAATCGACACAGGGGTAGGGTAAGTGATGTAGAGTGGCATCATCATCATCGTCATCGTCATCCATCGGCATCGTCGTCCTTCGTCATCGTTATCGTCACTTACTGATGAAAAACAAACTTTACCTTACTTCACCTACCTACCGCAGTGCAAAACTCCACACTTAAACGGACGACCAGGGAAGCACTGATGATGCCAGGCGCGGTAGCGCCTGGCTTCAACAGTACTTCAATGGGCGACCGTTTAAGTGTGGATTATTGCATTGCGGTAGGTAGGTGTTTGAACAACGCGGGTTCGCAACTTGCGCGGGTGAAACCGCGGGGCGCAGCTAGTATTTCATAAGTAAGGGAGTTAGTGTATATCAACTGGTTAATTATTGGTTGTCGATGTTCCTACTTGCCCGTTCATGGTATCATCTAATTACCATCCACCGCTACTAATTGCTATTTACTGTCAAAAAACATATTTGTATTCTACATTGCACAGACCAATTATATGATCGGTGACTGCAAGTTAGCCACTAGTAGCGGTGAATGTTAATAAGATGATACCACAACAGCTGTGGTATCATCTAATTATGATGTTGCTATGAATAGCGCGGTCATTGCTTGGATGACTGACCGATAATATGATAAAACATTAACTAGAGCTTTGGAAAAACACTATAAGCAATTGGTCCCTGTTGATACTTCTGATAAAGTCTTTAGGTCAAGTTAGAGGCCTTAGGTTGACCTAAAACAGCTCTACTCGAGATGGGAACTCGTGTGGCCGAGTGGTTGAGGCACTGGAGTATTGTGCGAACGCGAGTTCAAATATCGCCGCGAGTGAACTTTTGAAGATGAATATTTCCTTTAAAATATTTCTAGTAATGTACCTATTTGTGTTTTAAATTAATAAAAATAGAAATTGTATTTATAAAACACCTCCTAAATTATAAATGATCGACTTACGCTAATAAAACCACCCACGGGAAAAAGCTAGTGAAAAATAAAAATGTAAATTAACGCTACAATTTTCACAGCCTTACAAAAGGTCAATATTCAACTTCGTTATAATTTAGCCGGAGGTTGAAGTCATTAAACAATCACTTCGATCTCATTAAATCACAATTTCGTTTCAACTTGAAAATTATTTTTGTCCAAAAATGATATCCGATTTCTTTACTAAAAACGAGCGGAAAGAGATTTGAAAATGACAAATTACTGACGATATTTCACTAGCTCAAAAGGGCAAGAAGCAAATTATGATGGGCTATATCTGTCCGCCGGTTTTACCCGCAATTTTTAATGATCAAGGTTTAAAAAATCGACTGCTTTCGTTTGAAGTTTTTCTATAGTAATTTACCGCGGGATGGCACGAGTAATTAGGTAGAAATCGTCAAGTTTAGTAGATACGTACCTACATATTAAATTATGTAAATATTTTTGTAGAACAAAAACCTATAAGTAATTGACACTTTATGGTACCTACCAGAGAGGTCACTTCCACGCAACCTTTGGATGTACAAGAAATAGCTTCACCCGATTGTCTCATAGCCCAGGGCCCTGATTCTCTAAAAACATAGCATGTGACAAGCAGGCGGGATGCATGAGCATTGCAGAAGTCGATTTGTTGCAGGAGTAAAAATAATAGCTATTCTGTAACTTCTTTAAATACTGATTTGCTCAGGGACAAGGGGAGCTATTTAAATAATTTAGTAGCCCTTAAGTTTGAAAGCTACTTAACTAATTAAGTAGTAATTAAGTAAGTAACATTTACAGAATACGAATTAACGTACATCTCCTGCACGTCGCCTGCACTCCGCCGGCATTCCGCATGCTATGTCCTTACCGAATCGAGCCCCATTAATAGTAGAGGTTACAAATTTCACTTCGGAATAAAACATTGTATCCATGTACTTGTTTTAGTTTTAAATTCTAAGTTACGGGTGAAATCAAAAGTTCTCACATAATCCTTTATCTACGCAGATAAATAAAATAACGCATTTGAGAAATGATATGGTCCTACCATTTTAAAATCTGTTTAATTAACTCGCTAAGTAAATTAATTACTTAACGAAAAAAAAAAATATTAACGAAATCTAGATTTTACTTTGTAGGTAAGTAACTAAATCATCTGTTAAAATACGCAAATGGGGTATGATAATGGCTTTTCACTTTATAAACTTTATAATTAACTCAGTTAGGCATTCTCTTTCTAAAAAAATACGAGTTATATTATAATTCGATTTTGTAAGTAAATTATCTATTACTAGCTGCGTTTAGTGGTTTCGCCCGCGTAAGTCCCGTTCCTGCGGGAATATCGGGATAAAAAGTAGCAGTAAAAGCCTATGTGTTATTCTCGGGATCCAGCTACCTATATTCTAAGTTTCATCGCAATCGGCTTGGTAGTTTTATTTATTTATTTGGAAATCCAACAGCTGTTATAAAACAGTAGTGATAGTGTAACAATAGAATGCCAATTATAGGATCTCACGACTAACAATAGAATGATACTAAAATAAGGAGTGAGCTATCAACCATCAACTTATCCACCTACAATGTGACAATACATTTCACAAAGAATATAAATTAAGCAAATTTAAGAGGAACAATTAAAAAATAAAACAAAAACAAATAGGGGAGATGGGCCCAAAGCGGGCACACTAAGGGAAAGTTGAAGAAAAAATGGTTTATAACTTAGCTATATTATTAGTTTTTTTTCTATAAAGTTCATTGCCAAATGCTTTTGGATGGAAGATGGTTTGATATATCAAAAATAAAAAAATACATTAATTATAAGCAATATGAAAAACCTCTACAAATGCCCGCTTTGCCCAAGGGGGGAGCCCAAAGCGGGCACTAGTTTAGGGCAAAACGGGCATGGGTTAAGGTAAAGCGGGCATAGTTCAAGTGTTTCAATTTATTACAAAATTATAAGAAGAAGGAAAGAAATTATCTGCCTGCAACTTAAGTAGAATTGAAAAAACAAACAGTGTTGATTAAATGTTGTATTTTAAGAAAATTAGCAGCATTAATATCACCATTTTAATAATCAAACATGAACTTCAAAACACTTTTACGTATTAAAAACAGAATATCTAGTAACTAGTTTTTGTTCGTCTAAAATCTTGATATCAAATATCTTCTTATATTTTTAACAAATCACAGATGTAGTAACGATAACATTCATTCATTAATTTTAAAGTAAAGTAAATAACTAAATACTTAGTCATTAATTGTTCTTACTTTAATCAGACTTTCCAGTTACATAATGAGTAGTGACTACTAATACTTTCCATAAACTTCTTTACTACCTAAGTACAAAAAATAAAACTGTTAATAATTTTGATCTCCGAAAACAATCAAATCACATTATAGAAAATAAAGGTTAGCTTCTCATGAATTTAAAACAAATTATATTCTTCAATCAAATTAGACTGTCCAAGTCATAATAATTAAGTTCTTTTCCAGACTACCTAAATACAAAAAATAAAATTATCTTTGCTAACGATGAGATCACAAATAGAAAAAAAAGTTAACTTCTTATAATAAACATAAAACAAATTAAAGAGATCTATCTAATATCCATTAACAAAATAAGTATTAAATTTCCTGACACAAGTCACAGTAAAAGGATCCAATTCCAGGGTATGCAGTGCAAGATTCATGAGCCCACTCGTTGCAGTCATCGCATTTTATCCAGTCTTCATCGAGCGGGGTTAAATATGGCTGATGGCATACAAAACAATGATATTGCACAGCAGTTTTTCTATTTGGTTTCTTCCTAACTTTTTTAGGTTTTGGTTTTTCAATTGACAGTTCTGCATTTATGTCTCTTTTAACGCTTTCAACACTTTTCTTTTTTGGTTTTTTTCCTTTTTGATTCGGTTTCATCTTTTTATCCATTTTAAGTCTTTGCTCGTCTTTGATTGGTGTGCTAGTTAATATCTCCGCCTTTTGTACTTTTCTACGTCGAGTGGTTTTATTTGGAGCAACCTTGGGAACTGGTCGTATTACCATAGGACTTATGTGTGTACTGCAGCTAGGAATAGCAAGGTTATCTGTGGACGGATTTATATTTTCCGCACTTCCGTTTTCCGTTTCCAGTCGATTGAAATCAGCAAGATTACATTCTTGCGCAACCTCAGCCAGATTATGACTATTTTGAGAAATTAGTAGTTGAAGCTCCCATGGAGATGGCGTTCTATCTGGTTCCTTTTCATCTAGTTGAGATGATGCAGGACCGTTCTCTTTGGAATTATGAATAACTGGTGGAGGAGTCACTTGGTCTTTATTTATATTCTCAGATGGGAAAATATTGTCGGTGGGAACTATATCTTCTAGTGTCGACGGCGATGGTGTTACCCTATTAGGTCTGTCAAGTGGGAATAATGCTTCCATCTGTTGTGCAGATTCAGTTGGATTTAATGGATTTTCTGTAACAGAAGCGGGCAGAAAATCAGAGTCATCAAAAATGAAGCGGTTCGTTGGTAAGAGACCAGTCGTTTTAAATCCGTTTATAGCATTCTGTGTAGTTGCTGCTTTCACATAAGCATCTGAAAACAATTTAGCTATGTCATGTTGATTAATTATCCGTCCAGCATGCGCCTTTTGGAAAACGGCCACAGCTTGCTCGAAGTAAATTTTAAGTGGCCCATATACACAGTAATCTAATGGCTGCATACGATGTGTTGTATGTGGAGCCAAAGACACAAAGATAACATTGTTTTGTGATGCATATTCTAAAGCTGGTAAGAATTTATGTGACTCGTGATTATCGACGATAAGAATAACTTTTTTATCTGAGGTTGGTCTTATGGTCTCTACAAAGAACCTCAGCCACTCCAGAAATACTGGCCCATTTATCCACCCATTATCAGAACAAGTGCCTTGGGTACCGGGTGGAGCTCCATCAAGAAGGCGTGACACCATTCTTTTTCTCGCGAATATCATAAATGGGGGAACAAAAGATCCAGCAGCATTACAGCAGCATATAACTGTGGTGGTTCTTCCTCTTTCTGTGCTAGCAATGAGACCAACTTGTCGCTTTCCAGATTTTGTCAGGACCCTTGGTGGTTTATTTGATGAGGTTTGGACCCCTGTCTCGTCCATATTGTACAAACGAGTAGCATCAACTTTATGCTTTTCCAATTGCTCCTCTAATAAATCGAAAAATCGGTACACCTGGGGTTTGTTAAACCCTCTAGCTCGGGCAATAGACGTCGGCTCGGGTTTTCTTAAAGTTAAGTCAGGATGACGTTTAACAAAACCTTTGTACCAATCTGAACCAGCAGCACCATTTTTAAAAGGATGTGGTATCCTATTCATATCGGCATAAGTATATACTAGTTCCAAGAACTCTGGTTTTGACAACCCGTAAAATAGACTGTCCATATAAAAAACATATTCCAACAGCTCAGTCTCTTGATCCGCAGAAAAGACAGTAACATATCTGCCCAGTTTTTTATCGGACAACCCCGTTTTCAAATGCCTTTGCAGTGTCGTTCTAGGGATCCCAAATTTTGTAGCTACGGTTTTGATAGGTCTTCCTAATTCTTGTACTTCCAGCAGTGCTTGTCGCATTGTTGAGGGCGTCCATGAGGCCTGCGATGTTTTTCTCTTATAATTGTTAACCATCTAAAAAAAAATGGGCAATTTATATGTTAGTGTAATGGGCGGGCAAAACGGGCACGTGTCCGCTTTACCCTGCCCGCTTTGCCTTTTTCGACACTTGAAATACAGAAACAAAATTTAACCTCAAAATGTTTACACTCGTGGTTTATAGTTCTACCTGTATATAGCCAAATAACCACTTATGAACGAAAAAATATTGTTTATAGCATTGTCAAAACCAAAAAAATCATAACACATTATACATACCTTGCAATATTTTTCAAAAACTCATTTAAAACATTTTTTTATCATAACTCGTAATGGCGTGCTCGCAGGTGAACGCGGCGACTGACGCAAGGTGTGCAGGTCGCGGGGATTACTGTCACGTGTTGAGAGCGCGCGATTATTTAAAATGACAATATTAAATTGAGTGCCCGCTTTAGGCCGGTGCCCGCTTTAGGCCCATCTCCCCTACACATCATTCGCCCTCAAAGAAATGCCTAGTTAGCCGCCGCCTCACTGTCCCAGCACTGGTATTAAACAAATCCAAATCTTTGTCAAAACGCTCCACCAGTCTATTGAAATTACTACACAGGGCGACTTGCATAAAACCATTTAAAATCATATTTAACTAAATAAATTTAAAAATAATTTATAGCAAATCGAACATTGGACTCTATTTCATTAAGTGGACGATTGATAATATGTTGCCACACATGGACAGTTCTTCAAATTCTGACAGTTTTTAAACACGTTTAACAGCTTAAACATGTTTAGGAACCGTTATGCAAGCCGGCCTTACTATTAGTTTTTGCGTAAATTGCGTAAAAGAGTAACAAAGTGACATTCATACATACAAACTTTCGCGTTTATAATGTTAGTCAAATATTACTTACGCCTTATCAACCCACCGACCAGCCGCATTTTTATTACAATAGGGAAATCCAAGGTGTCTAGTTAGATATAGGTAGAGGTAGGTAAGCATACCTCCTCGTATTTCCCTAAGAAATGTTTCAGAATTTTTGAACATTAGCGCCGATAAGCGCAAAGGGACGACCCTTGTCAGTAAAACGTCGTAAGTGTGCTCACAGCTTAACATTTTGTGACAGTCCAAGGGTTTCTAAGTGATTAGCTTTTAACGGCAAGGTTTTTTTTTAATTCTGGGGCCATTTTGTAATTTTTAAACTATTTTCAGGTTAAGGATTTATTGGGCCCTACCTACATTGATGTCTTATAAGTCGTCGCGTTGTCGTTCAGCTAAAAAAAATAAACATAAAAACACATCAAATATTAAAACACATCAAATATTAAAAAAAACTTCATATATAAACATTTTTTTTTAATTGTCTGTGATTTTTAAAAGTAGTCAGGGTATTTTTTGTTTAAAATTTACTTAATTTTTTGACAGACAGCAACGACAAACATGGTAGCGCGGATTATATCAACAGATTAACTCCGGTCAAAGCATGAACTAAGTAGGTCTGTTTTTTCCAAAGTCGACGCGAGTTCGAACCTCGCCGCGAACGATTATTTAACCATGTGCTTTTCTTAGATATATTTTAAAGGAAACTTTACACATTCAAAAATTCACGCGCGGTAAGGTTTAAGCTCGCCCCCTGGATCAGTAGGTATATATACTCCGATACCTTCACCAACCAGCTACGCGAGGTCCCACTATCTCTAAATTTTTGTAGATGTAGTTTGCCTCAAAAATGTTTCTAGTAGAAATGCCTTGAGCAATGAAAAACAAACTACGAATTATATGTGTTCTCTTTATAATAATATTATTTCTAATAGGAAGACAAGAAATAGTTTCGCAAAGAGATATGTATCCAAAATTTTCCATGACAGGCTCTAACTACTGAGTCTGGTCCTGGGTGTTCCCAGGACCAGAAACATGCATTTATTATTAGCATAAACATTCCTGGCGGGGAATCGAACTCCCGAATAAACCTTCTCTGCGTTGCCGACGGGTATTCGCCCGCCAAGCCCCAAAAGCCTTTTATTATCCTCATTCTGTGATTAAACGAATTGCTCGGTAAAACCTGTCATAAAATCTGGCCAAGGAATGCCCACTCGCCAAAGATAATAAAACCAGTTGACTACTCATAAGTATTCCTCCCTCAGGAAAGAAGTATAGTTTTTAGTAGCACTCTCGTACAAAAACGGGCAATCACAAACAGTCTAGGCGCAGAGGCCAACATAGTTTGGTTATTACAACAAGGGATTAATAGATGAATTATAACTCTTTATTGTACCAAATTATTCCAAAAACAAAAACCTATACAAGAGTTACAATAAAAACGATTAAATAATAAAGAAAATAAACACATTTTTAGCTGCGCCCCGCGGTTTCACCAGCGTAAATTCCGATCCCGCTGGAATATCGATATTTTTCTTTAAACTAAGCACTAGGCTTGTACTATGAGTACTAGATATTATATACCGCTAATTATACTTTTTTGCTGTAAATCGATACATTATACATAGATTGGAACCCAGACCAGAAACAAATATTTATTTTTAAGCATAAATATTTGCACCTGGCGAGAATCAAACCCGCAGCGTTCTGCATTGCAGTTAGGATTTCACGCGGCGCGCCACAAAAGCCGTCAAATGTCGCGGTATGAGCAGTAAATTGGCTTTATTGTCTTTACTGCTCGTCCATATCCACACGCCCTAGATGGTTAATGAGGTCACGTAAAACTTTTGATACCTTCCTATCTTCAATGCGTTTTATGTGTTGAACTGTTGATAGAGGTGGCCTTAAGTCGGTGTTTTTAAATTCAATTATTATTTAAATTAAAATTGATTATTTTTTTGGATTTTAAAATATCTTTATTCTTTTAAGAGCCGATTTTTCATTCTACGGATAAAAGATATCTATCGAATAAGTTCGAACCCAACCAAATTTAACTATATTCATATTTTGATTCTTTTTATAGTCATACTAGCTGCGCCCCGCGGTTTCATCCGCGTAAGTCCCGTTCCCGCGGGAATATCGGGAAAAAAATAGCCTATGTGTTAATCCAGGTCTCCAGCTACCTATATTTCAAGTTTCATAGTTTTTCAACAATTCAGTAGTTTTTGTGTGAAAGAGTAACAATCTCACATACATACATACAAACTTTCGCGTTTATAATATTATTAAGGTTATAGTGACGTTTTTATTCAGTGGTGTTACATTTTATTTATCTCTATCTAGGGATTTAAAAAATCGGCCCTAAATATTGTTACATATTTTTTAGAAACGTCAAAACTCGACTGTCATTGGAACGCTACCAAAAAAAGACAAGAATCTCATGGGTTTTTTTTTTGCTTTTATTATATCAAACCTTAAGCAAAATGTACATATGGCATTGATAAAATTCTAAGGTTATTAGGAACAGTGCGATTTACCATGAAATTATTTTCATTTTAATCCAACATATCAAACACAAAAAATTAAAGAATCTCCATCACTTTTGAAAACCAGTCGCATGAGCCACATCCATCGAACTTTTTAGTTAAGGGATATTTTTAGGATTCCATACCTAATGAATAAAACACTTTAACATGAAAAACTAGATATATGGTGCTCTAGGGTAATTTTGAAAGTGAGGGAAATACGAAATTAACTTGATGATGTTATAGATTTTTTGATAAATCCGAAATTACCCTAGTGCAGCTTACTTCATTTTGTAAAGCAATCTACACGTATTGTGTACCAAAGCGTACACTTGGGTATGTTTGTCCCTTCCAAAACGTAACAATTGGCTAAAAACCTGCCAGCCAAATTACGGGACAAGCAATTCGCATTAAACGAAAAAAAATCCAATCCAGTCACTCGGTCACACCCTAATGTTGGCGAACACAAAAACCTATCTAATTTCCAAGATAATACCGTATGAGGGGTTTTCCCTTTAGGGTAGACTGGGTACGATTGTGCCACAGGACGATTGTGACAGTTGTAATATTAGCGAAACTATAAGAGTTAGCGCGGAGGGTGCAAGAGAAGAGAGGTGCGGTAGGAGCGTGTGAACGCGTCTCACAGTATTGCGTCAGCCATCGCGCGACATTGACGAGTGCAGGAGCCGATAATACTTTGTGGTGGTCAAAAGTAAGTTTTTATGTTTGACTTCTTTTTGTGATTGTGTTTTTATGAAAATAGATACAAATGTGATTGTTTTACCTACTTATAAGTAAAATATTAGCAATTAAATATCAGTGTTTGCTATCTACGTAGATTGTTTTGTATTATCTTGGGGATTGTTTTTTTGTGAAAGAGCACGTTGGGTAGAGTTGTGCCATTTTTGCTGGGTGCGGTTGTGACACAAGTTAATCTTGTTCTTTTTGCTTTTAGATGCCCAGAAAGCGCATAAGAAAGACAAATCGAGGGCAGTCTGATATTAGCCAATATGAAGACGCGTACAATGACGTAAAAAGTGGCACTTCGTTACGCACAACTGCGGAACATCATTAGGTTAATCGCATATCCTTGTCATGATATATTCGAAAACGCGATGAAGCCGGCGCGAACAACAATCAAATCAGCGTCAACATGGGGTATGTTGCTCATAATAGAGTATTCTCACAGGAGCAAGACCGAACCCTTAACATTGAAGACTACACTTATCTTTCAACTTCTTTTGTAACGAACAGACCGAACACTAACATCGAACAAAACCATCATGCTTCAACATCAACTTTTGTGACGGAGATACCAAACTCTAACATAGAAGATAACAATCATGCATCGACATCTTTTGTGATGGACATACCAAACTTAGAAATAATTGATTGATTGATTGATTAACTCTTTATTGTACACACACAAACAACAAAATAATACAGAAAATGTCGTAAAATATGGTGGCAAAATGTGCGGCCTTATCGCCTAAAGGCGATCTCTTCCAGGCAACCAGTGAATGGACAAGACTAATCGAATAGGGTGGGTAAGGTGTTTGTTTGATTAAATAGGAGTGATTGGACAGAAAAATAAAATATAAAATGATAGCTAATAATGACATATAAAATAAATAAATTTAAAAATTAACTAATCCTACGGTTAATGAAGAATTACCTCAGCTTCAACCGCAAGACCTAGATTTTTTACGAGTATTTGAAACACAAGAATCGATTCCTTACAATAAAGAGAACATTCCTGGACCAAACGATAGAACACCGTCACTTTCACCTTCGTTATTAACTGAATTTTCAAATCTAGCTCCTAACAATGTTTAGACTCACAATTCTCTTCTAAATTGATATAATTGTTAATTAATGTTTAATGAATGATTGACTGATTGTAAAACAAATACTGATGTAATAGTTAAGTTTTATGTTTATAAAGACTACAGTGCTTTAATACATTTAAGAAATGTCAGTATTCTCAGATTTTTAAGTTAAGTTTAATAGTTTTTAAGTAATTAAAGTTGCGTAATAAAGCATTACGAATTTTGTTTGTAATCGAAAGTTTAGAAAGAAGTCAGATTTTCTTATAATAAAACCAATTTAGATTTATTTTCGTGTATTTTTGTACCTGTCACAATCAACCCCAGGCACTGTCACAACTGGCCTTGGGGTAGGGTCAGTTGTGACAAATTTCTTTTTTTTTTCAGCTTGCCCCTGTGAGTTAACCGTTGAACTTAGAAACACAATTTTAGTATTCGGACGTAGACAAGTATTTGAATTATTACAAAAACCCTTCTTCTGTTCGCTAACTGTCATATTTTCAGAATTATGAACGGTTAAATGAAAATTGGCCCAACCGTACCCAGTCTACCCTACTAGGTGAAATAAGAAATGGATACCAAAGTGGCGAAGGCCAGGAAATGGCACGAAATAGATAAATACTTATATGCTATTTTGATTATATATTCATATTTTGGTTTCGTAGGCCTCCTGCTAAGCTTAGCTCGTGCAGAGATTAAACTCACTTGTACATTCACTTTTTTATTTCATATAATTATTGTATTGTGTTATACCCATTGTACGTATAAGTTTTGTAACCACCTGTTTAAAAAAAAACATTTGTTATTTTGTTTATTAAATTTTATTTTAATCGCGTGGTGTTTATTATTTTTATCATTGTTGCAATGCTCAATGTTTTGAGACCTTTACAGGTCTATTCATAAGGATATTTTTTTTATAAATTGATAACTAAGCATGACACATCTTAGATCGCGTTGTCATTGTCTATCTAGTGAGCTAGATAAAAAAATTACTCGCTTATAAATAATCATAAATGAAAAAATATTTCCAATTAATAGATCAAAAACCGTTTTTAAGTTTCATAAGACATTTTATAGGCCACTGTTCGAACACTTTACACCTAATAATAACTTTTCTTAGTTAATATATTAGCTTATAGAAAACAAATGTCATGTTTAGTTGTTTACTCGTACTTTAAAAAGACCTCAAACTGTAAATAAGCACTAGGAAAGGCAAACTCGCATCCCTAACAGTTCCGTCGATTAGAGGAATCTTTGTCTTTGTCAAAATAATTTAAATTGCCGTTTTCGCGTCGCGTCGTTTTCCTCCAAATGTCTGCGCCACTTCAAAGTCACTTGTCTCTCGTAAACCACCTAACCTAACTAGGTATTAGTTTTTGCTGCCCTTGTTAGGGCGGGCGGTACAGCGGTACCTAGCGGTTATTTTGGTAATAGTTTTTCGAAAGGTTCTATTGAATTTATCGGGTTAAATGTTTGGTAATAAAGTCGTTTATTGCGGGGTATTTTCTTTGGCATAATTTCTGGTTTAGAATTTGTAAAAAGGGATAAGTAGGATGTGCAAATAAAGTTTGTTACCCACGTCAAATTTTCGATGTAATTGGGTTGGGGCATTGAATTTTTTGAAAATATGCTGGTTAAACTTTTGAAAACACACGATTTGTCGATAAAACACTCTCCGTTCGACCATGCTTATTGTAACATAGTTGAAACATCGAGTTAATATCAAGAAAATAAATACGTGATTTGACAGCCGAAAACAAAATTGCTACTTAAAATTTGAGGTGTTTCTTAATTATTGAGCAGCTTCTAAATTTAAAATTAGTGTACTTATACGGGATTTTTTGAGAAATTATACTCTTTTGGCGTTTACAATTGTACAATTGTAGCAACGTCGATCAGCTACCCCATAGTAAACTAGTATGAGTTTTTAGTTTATCAATCCTTCGCCTTAAGAGCTGCTTATTTGTTTAAGCAGAATCGAAATGTTAAGTAGTTTTGCTGTATTCCGTAAAGAAACAATATGCTGGTTGTCTGGAGTATTTGAGAAATGTTTGGACGAACCAGCGCCAACTTAGCACTTAAGAGCCGTTTTAATGACTAAACTAGAGCAAGGGCAGGCTTGTTTAGGCAAGCCGTAAATCTTATACTACCATACATATTTAATTTAATTAAATATGTAGGTACCTATATAGATTTACCTTAATGGTAAATTTGTGGTAAAGGTCGAAGTTTATAATAAGTAATATCAAATGGACAGCCGACAGTAATCGAAATTATTAAAATTAGGTAACGTTTTTTTAATGAACCTTGATTTATGGAATACGAAACGAAAGCACGAGATTGATAATTATTTTGATTATTTAAAATTTTGAATTTCATGACTGTTAACCATGATAACCGTTGAAGAGTAAAAGTCCTAGAGTGGCAACCACGATACAATTGGGAGTCGTTGGATGGAGGTGGCTCACGATCGCTATTTGTGGCGTCGCGCATCGTGTGGGGGAGACCTATATTCAGTAGTGAATGGATAAGGGCTGAGATGATGATGATGATGACGAATTCCATAAAATATGGAACATCATGACAATTATTTAAAACACTAACAGCCGAACACAAAAAAGCCGCTTAAAATTTAAGAGGTACTGAAATGATTGAGCAGCCTCTAAATTTAAAATTAGTATGACAATTTATGAGTTATGAACTGCTTACTTTTTAAATAGAACTCATACTTTGAGTAGCGTTTCTGTATTAGACCATGATCAAAGCGAATGACGTCACTTTTCAGTTTAGGAGATGAACGTTTGCTTCTTTTTGGTGTATTACTATTACTGATTTAGTTGTGTTGTAAGTTAAATAACGCGTCAATTATAGTTTGTCTCTAAACCTTATATTATTAATTGAGTGCAGAAATAAGATATTTTTATTAAACTGTACTCGTCTTTTAGTTTTATAAATTTAGAAACGTATATATTTCCAAACATTATAGGATAGTTTTCACAATCTGTCATCATCCCTATACTAATACGATCCATCCTAATATCACTTTCTAAACCTGCATCATCTTTCCAGTGGCCTGCTCAACTGTCACGGTGACGAAGTGCCAAGCCGCCCTGAGGACCCTGCAAGCGTTCCCGTTCTTCAAGCCGACCTGCCTTTGTCGTGAGCCTAACGTTGATCCCGAGTGCAACTCCTTCCGCGACTTCCTCTTTGATCATCCTTGCGTCTTCGTCATGAAGAAGGGTAAGTGCATCTGAGGTCCTATACATACCCTGGAGTCACAGCCTAAGCATTGGAGCTCTTGGTCTCATATGTCGTAGTCTTATCTTAAATAGTATGACGAGATACGCAACGCTTGGGGGCTGTTATTCCTTTCATGACCTTTATGACGATAATATGTGTGGCATAATTATTCCTCTCAAGCTTGCTCCTCAATGCATGCTCCGGAAGGCATGTTAAGGAATTAGTTGCAGTAGTTATCTCTGATAGCAGTCTGCAGATAGAGGCCTTAGGGAAATTCTAACACGAGGTGAGCCACTATGAAAAAAGGGTCTAAGTTTCTACACTAAAGCTCTAAAATGCTTTTCCATGCTCTAAAATGCTTTATTCATTGAGATAAAGGCAATATCAAGTCAAGTCCTCTAAAAGTATATGAAGTCCCTTAAAGGTCCTATTGTGTATTTTCTTATAGAAAAAGACCCGTACCCAGTCGAAACTCTGCCGACCTGCACCTATGCTCTGAGCGTTTGCCACAATGAGAAAGCCTGCTCTGTACTCTTCGATCGGTTCAAGAACGCTTGCAAGGCTCGTGATGGTGAATGCCGTATGGAAGACAGGTATAAAATACTTACAGTTGTAAACAATTCCTTAAATTTAGTCAAAACTTTTGTTTTTGAACAGTCAAAGTTATAGAAGAAGCAATATAGTATAGGTATAGTGCAAAGTCATGAAAGTGGAAATTTTGTGAGTAACTCTGCCTCTTAAAAGGCCAAATTTGGTATTGAAAGAAAGAGTATGAGTTAAAGTTTGATTGATCGTTGACATAGACAATTTTGCAGCTATCGGAGTACTGGCCCTACCAGGTAGCTACTGTACTTCGAAAGGCGACCTCTTATAAGTGGAATCGTGCACAGTGGCGGATAGGTGTTCGAGAAGTAGGCTGTGACTGTTACGCTATGGATCATCCCCTAAAGGGGATTCCTTTAAGGAAAGCCCGTACAAGTACACAAGTACAAGTACAACCCTGTAGATGATTTTATGCTATTAATAAGCAACCCATACCAGTTTCTAAGGAATAGATCTTGACACACTGGTAATGGATCTCAAACCATAAAATTCCTTGTATTCCACTGCAGGGAAGCATGTCGTGAAGCTTGGGCTGGTCTCCGCCTCTCCCCCCTCTTCGGCTGCATCTGCCCCAACACCCACATGAAGAAGCGATGCGACCGTATCTTCGCTGTTGTCAACCACAACCCCTGCGTCGGTGAGTGTTGTCCTTATTATGCTGTAAACTGTAAGCTCGCTGGAGCTGGTTCTGAGTGATTTTTAACAGTATTTTAGGTATACTGTTAAATAAATAGGTAGGTACGCAAAGTTACTTCTATTTTGTCTTTTTCTGTTTTTTTTTTTTAAACAGATCTATGGAGTTTTAGATTACCACATACATTGGGTACTTTAACAACAACGTTAGAATTTAGTTCCGACTTTTTTTTAAAAGTGGGGTGTCAGTAATTTTCCGAACAATTTGACTTTAAACTGATAAAGCTGGGCCATCTGAGCCGAGCCTAAAATGCTTTACTGTCAATCGACGAAATTATTTGTAAGAATTATTACGATGCCGATTTACAAGTCAAAATACTAGTAAAAAGTATTTTTTTCAAAGATTATTTACCGGCTTACTGGACGTTTTAGCTTTAGTGTGCTAATTTTAAATGGCAGATTTCCATCCATTTAGGATAAGCTTACTGCCCTGGATTAGTGGAATGGCTTATCATAATTATCTTTGAGTGATTTGATCACTGATGAAACGACTTATCAATTAAAAAATACTATTTTCAATTCCATAAAACAAACTCAATCAAAATAAAAGTGGTGTAAAATCAATCATCGAAATTACAAACAAATAGATAGCTCGTAGGTACTGTATCTATAGATAATCTATACTATTACGAACCCTTTCAAATCCAAACATGATCAAAACCAACCATATCCATTAGTTAAAATGAATAGAATTGTTGTTAGACAAATACTTAAAGTTTCAAACAGCTTCGCCCACTCTTGGATTTTCAATACTCGTTGGAAAATAATTCTTTTTCTCTTCTATTGGAGGACAAAAGAGCATTGAATTCACATCACAGATAGATGTAGCAAAAATACGGTCAAATGTGAGTCAAATTCGCGCAAGGATATTAATATTGCACGACATTTTTTTTTAATATTATTCGACATTACACACAGCGCTATCTAACCCCAAACTAAGCACTAGGCTTGTGCTATAGACAACGGATATACTACATATTTTTTTGTAAATACATACATATTATACATAGAAAACACCCAGAACCAGAAACAAACTTTATGGTCAGGAGAAATATTTGTTCCCGGCGGGAATCGAACCCGCAACCTTCTGCGTTGCAATCCGAGCTTCGCCCGCTGCGCCACAGAGGCCGTAGAATGGTTCCGTATTATGATCACAATTTGGACCGAATCCTAAAATAAACACTGGACCAAGCGAAATTCCAGAACGCAACTGACGGCGCCGGCGGTTTATTTCTAGATGGCGCCAGTGGTAACAGTAAATTGCGGTATCGTTACTTTTATGTTTAAAAACTGACGTTTGTTATTTGGGAGCCCACCTTAAATGAGCCTTAAATATTTGTTATATTTTGTTTTTAGTATTTGTTGCTATAACGGCATCTGTGAAAACTTTAACTGTCTTGCAACGGTTCGTGAGTTACAGCCTGGTGATAAGCGGACGGACGGACGGCAAAGGGTGTCCCTATAGCAGCGGGGTTAACATAGCTATAACCGTACCGACTCATTCGTGTTCCACTGCGTTAGACCAGTGCAGCCACTCACTAGCAAATCTCGGGCTTCCAAGAGGGATGCGAGGATGCGACCGGAAACATCACTCAGATGAGAAGGAAGAGTATAACTGATAGGTAGCTCAGCTTTAATTCCCTGCTAACAGACTCCAGAGGTGGCTAAGTGGGATCACGTGTTTATCTCTGATAGCAGTCGTCAATAGCCATAATTAATATGGCGACCTTACAACTTTAACACTAGGTGAGCCACACCAATATATTACACGAACCTAAAACTAATTTCTTACTACTTTGGAATACTTAACTGAAACGATCATAGAAAATGCCAAGAACAAAAAGCCACCGTCTCAAAGTTATCCAATCAAGTTAAACAACTATTTCAATCAGCAGTCTGGAAGGATCCCTCGATTCAATATCAGACGCTTGATTCATTTCTTATAATCTCGAAGGAGTTCTTATTGCGGATCGGATCTAGGGCCCTGATCTGTGGTTAATCCTAGGATTGGCTGGCTTCATCGTGTCAAGAATCCAACTTAAAGGGTATACCTATACGTGCTAAACTGAAAATTCTTGTTGAATTCATCGAAAACCATTCTTTATTTTTCGATGCAATATTTCTGAATATTTTTACAATTAATTTATTAAGGAATATAGGTTGTTTACAAATTTACATTAGATGTTAGGTGTATAGTAGTTCTACGGCTATATTCTACCTAGAAGGTGTCTGAGTTATCGTATCCTAAGTTTAATGTTTACTATCTTACCTCGTCTAATTATAAGTATTTAAATTTATAATTAATAATTATATAATATTAACGAACAATCAAATTACAAAACACAACACCAATGTATCCACCACAGAACACTATTACTCCTAACAAAAATCAAACTATAATTAGTCAATGGTCAAAGCATAGATTAAAAAATAACTAACATTTCGTTCAAAAATTGGTATTTAAAAATTTTGATTTTTAAAATTAAAGTTTAGTGTAAAGCGTTTGTAAATAAATTTGTTTCCTGCATTTTAATGTAGTTTCAAGAAAAAAACTTTGTATTTTTTCAAAGCCTTAGAACATTTTGGTCAAAAAATGTATTTTGTTCCTGAATTGGCTTCAATACTTTTCGAGATTTTTATTCAAATCAGGCGAGGAAGCGCCTGGCTTCAACGGTACTTCAAATAAGGCAAAATTTGTATCTCAGTAAGTGATGATGACGATGGATGACGATGGTTAAAAACAACGAAATTACGAACTTTTTAGTTTTTATCCGGATATCCGGAAATCTGGACTTGATAGCCTATATGTTAATCGAAGTCTTAAGCTATCTGCATACCAAATTTCATTGAAATCGGTCCAGCCGTTTCCGAGATTAGCGCGAACAACGCACAGACAAATAGACAAACGGACAAACAAACAAAAAGTTAACGAAAATAGGGCTTGTTACGTTAGTACATACCCCTACACATAGTTTTTTCAAAATATCTTTCAAAAAACGGCTAAGTTACGATTTTATTATAAATAGTATATATTGATTGAAAGATTTGGTTAAGCATACCAACAAATTATCTGTTTATTTAGTCTTGTAAAAAAAACTAGTTTCGTATATTTTTTCTTTGGAATCTTTAACAAGCAGAGATTTGTTGGAAAAAATTGAAATGTTTGAATTTCACAGACGCTTTCTAATGGAATATGTAAGAAACAAGCTTAATGCGATTTGATAAAAAGACAGCTGAAAGATTTTAACTCTCGCAGGGCTGTTATTTAATTTTTAAAGTAAATTGAGTGAAGCAGACTAGACACCATATAGTACGTATTTATATGAAGGAGCGTAGGATTGATCAAAATCCTCATATAAAGATAGATCTACATAAATCGTTTTTGTAATACATTTCAAATCAAATCAAATACATATTTATTTATTACTTGTATCGCAGTAACCGAGGTACCAATATGATGCAATATAGATAGACTTCTAATGTATTTATAAAAACATAATATTACAAATATAATAAAATACTTTATTTATCGGGTTTAATCGCGTTTTATTCATGTTTTTTTAACGAACCGAGCTTCCGCCAACTTTACAGTTGTCTTTTTCAAGGTTGACTAATGACTAGTTGTTTATTATGCAAAATCGCGAAAATCATAGAAGAAATTATTACAAATATATACAAAAAAATATTTAAAGAACCCTCAACTTTCTACGTAGCAGCCAGGTATTTGACAACGCGCCACAGATTTAGTCACAGATTGTTATGACCTTTATGACCCAGCTTTAAACTCATAACTTACACCAAACCTCTAAGAGTTTTGATTGTAACATGAAGAAGCGGATTAAGGATTAGTAAGGTTTTAACAAACAAATACAAATAGAAGCCGTAATTCAAATCTACCACTTTTCCTCTCGGGAATTTCTCGAGAATTTCCCCGAGAAATACGAGAATCAAGATTTTCTTCGGCCATTAAAAAACAGGATAACCGCCTCAGACTGAAAATGGAGGTGAAGTAATTGGACTAGGGTTCGTTTAATGACTTCTCTTGGTTAAAACCAGGCTTGTTTTATGGGGTTTCTGTGTTAAAGAAAAAAAGGGGAAAAGCCTTCAAGGTTTCTGGTAGCAATCTAGTTTGACTTCAAGAATTTTTAAGCCCTGAATGTTTTGTTCATTTGGGGTTTTACAATCTTTGAAATTAAAATGTACCTATCTATTTATTTATTGGTATTTATTTTATTTTGGATACGACTACAAAAAAATAGCGTATTGTATTTTATCGCGAGGAGGAAGGGAGTAAACAGAAGATTTCTTGTACCTGTATGTAGCTCTCTCTAAATAAACTCTATACTCTCATGAAATATTTGAAATACAAACAGTAGGTATGTTTAAAAACAATATTTACTAGGTTTTACTTGCGTTTTATTTATTAATGGCATTGTTCCAATGTACGGAGCTTTCACTGATTTTGACCTTGTATTTTATTATACAAAATCGCGATAAATCTAGGACAAAAGTAGGGATGTTTGTATATTACCATACTTACCTACCATAAACAAACGTAGGTAAATTGCAATACGCAAATCAGTACTTATATTTATGTGTCTACTACAGTTATACCTAACTATACATTTTTACAGAAACTTGGATCTTCTTCTTCTTCTTATGTAGGTAATAATGCTTTTCCATTCGGACATTAGCCAGTGTCAAGTATTATTAATAGTTGCAAGTTATTTACATCGAAACAGTCAAGTCATCATAATCAAAGTCAAGTCGAGGGAATCATTGTAAAAACGGTGGCCATTTTTTACAAAGATTGTTCACGGAGCTTTGGAGACAACGCTAAAGTCCATGTTTTTCACCGACTTTCACTTTCATAACACTTGTACACCTTCACGAAACTAAATTGATTAATATGCCACCGAAATTAAACAATTTTCACGCATTTGAACGAGGCTTCACGAAAATGATAATTTAGCAACAACATCTCCTCACCGAGTTCCCGCCAAAACTCAGAAACTTCGATTAAAAATGTAAACATAGAACTGTCAATCATTATCTAAGGAAAAAGCAAAAGTAAACAAAGAGCTGTCACTTTCAATCAAATATAGAAAAACATTATAGTAATCCTAATTTATTTCTAATTTTTTTTTTTTTTATCGTATAAGTTTTTTTGTTTACCCACCTACTTGATCTAAATTTCTGTAAAAGGTAGGTAGGTGTAAAAGGTTTCATTAGGGTATATGTATGTAGTAAATAAAATATACGAATTCTTTACGATTTTCCCTAGCGCCTCTGTCAAGTACCAATCAAGTACCAGAAAGTAGCGGGGAATAGTTTGGAATTTACAGCAAATGTATTTAACATCAAATGAAACAATACGAGTAGCCGCTTAATAAAGATGGAGGAAGATAATTTTAGGGACTAGTAGCGTCTTGCAGTTTCCCCGATTAGGTGGGGATTTCAATTTTTATTGAATCTATTAAACACAAGTTTTTTAGTTACATTTGTATTCATTGTAAGGTACAGCGTATGAATTTGTGTGGGATTGAAATATCATCAATCCACGACAAATATCATGGGTCACAGAATTAGTTCAAAATTGAATAGATATTATACCAAATATTATCTTCCTCCAACATTGGGTCGTTTATTTTCTCAGAAAATCAACCTACGATATTAATTTTGCCTTAAATTATTCCACTGCGGGATGTTTACACCCTATTACGAATTCCCTTTAATATAAATTTATTTACGTAAAAACAAAGTCCATAAACTGGCATTTTAAAGATATATTTACGTACAATTTACATGAATTAAAAATGTACGTTTATTTTGTTGTTATTGTTCCGCCAATTAGTGATAGCTACCAGGAAATGTTTTCGAAAAATTTTCCACGTGAAAACAGTTTCCTCTTCCTGACAACCTCCGTGGTGCGAAGCCCGGACTTTGCAACGCGTTGCGGGTCTGACTGCCGCCGGGGACAAATATTTCTGCTGACCATAAATGTTTGTTTCTAGTTCTGGGTATCTTCTATGTATCATAATATGTAGTGTTTCCGTTGTCTAATAGTACTCGTAGCATAAGTCTAGTGCTTAGTTTGGGGCTAGATAGCGCTGTGTGTAAAGTCGTGCAATATTTATGTATATCTTTCTATATATAAAAGAAAGTCGTGTTAGTTACACCATTTATAACTCAAGAACGGCTAAATCGATTTGTCTGAAAATTGGTAGGGAGGTAGCTTAGAACCAGGAGAAGGACATAGGATACTTTTAATCCCCGCGGGAACGGGAACGGGAACGGGACTTACGCGGGTGAAACCGCGGGGCGCAGCTAGTTATTTATTATTTACAATAATATTATGGCATTAATTTACAGGTGCTAAATCAATCAGGGTAGGCCTTGAAGTATAGAATACTAGCTACGCCCCACGGTTTCACCCGCAAAAGTGAAAAACGTGTTACCACGGGCGTGGGCGGCGAGCGGTTCTTGAGCGGTTGCACTTTTTCGTTCATTACTCGGGTTTTACCAATTTGATTCTGATGCAAAGTAAACCACAACCTGCCTCGAGAATAGAACTATCCAATTTAGAAAACCAGATTTCAATCGGATTAGTTATTTTTTAATTGTATAAGGAACAGACAAACAGACAGACGGACATAAATATAAAAAAATATATAATTTTGTTCCACTACTTAACCTAAGTCTCCTAAGACCACTTTGTTTTTTAATTTACTTCCAAGTACAGACTTTTTGTCCTCTCTTCCTTTATTATAAGTAATAGATAATAGATATATAGACATTCCACCTACTGGCATGCCTTAGACCACACTCCTAAGAAACCTTCATAAGAGAAGAAGATATGAGAAAATCAAGGGTATTTTTGATCATGTGATTCACATTGTTGCATATTTAAAACTATAGTGGAACTAGAGGGGGAATATATATTATATTCCCTACTAATATTACAGAACGAAAGTACTAAACTACGAAACCGCAGTGGTAGTCAAACCAATAACATCAATCGAATAATTCCACCCTCTCCGACTACCTTTGCGTGCAAAAAAAAACAAAGAAGAGGGGTCCCTTACTTTGTATATTGCAGGTAACAAAGCTTTTTGAAGTATTTCTTCTTTGCCCTTTGACGGAGAGGTTTTTGTCAGTTCCTGTAGTTCCCGCTCTAAGATTATGTTAATAGTGATTGCCACTTTTTAGGGTTCTTCGGTTTTTTGGGATAGTTTATTTTTTATCGATTTAATAAAGAGCTTTACCGAACAAACGGTTATGTCGCTCTGTTAGGACATCACTACACCTTATCGTCTATTCAACCCTACAAAAACAAGTTAATAAAGCGCCATAGCTTCCTCTGAAAGAGGACACGCCAGAGCGCCTGTTACCCCTCCAACCAAATACATATTGTAATTAAAATTATGTAACATAGAAAATCGCTGATCTTCGTTTCGAACACATTCCATCATAATATGAGTAGCTCTAAAATAATTATTGCTGTCAATTTGGGATAGTTTAAACCGGGATGGGCAAACTTTTTCCTTCTCGTGCTAATATTTTCGCACAAAATCAATGGCTGGCCAAGTATGTGTTGTAGTACCAAGTAGGTAAGAAATGCCTACTTGTGCCGACGTGATTGTATAATAGCTAATTAGATTAAGAGTCAGCAAAGATAATTTGATAATCAGCAAATTTTAAATTTGATAGTCGTGGGCCAGTTTGAAGCCGTTTGCGGGCCGGAGATAGCCCGCGGGCCGTAGTTTGCCCCCCCCCCCCCCCCCCCCCTGGTTTAAACGATGCGTCGAACGATTTTTAAGGTTTATTTAACTTTAAGTATTTCTAAGCCATGAGATCAGAGGAATAGCCAATTTAGTCAAAAATCTTTATCGCCAAACTGTATCATTATCGCTTCATCCATTCGTGCATGAGATACGATGCAACAGACAAACATCTGGAACTTATAACTTTATTAACTTACTAGCTGCGCCCCGCGGTTTCACCCACGTTAGTCCCGATCCCGCAAGATTATCGGGATACAAAGTAGCCTATTTGTTATTCCAGAATTCCAGCTACCTATATTCCAAGTTTAATGTTAATCGGTTCAACGGTTTTTACGTGATTGAGTAACAAACACACATACATACACCCTTACTCACAAACTTTCAGCTTTATAATATTAGTAGGATAGAATAACACCGCTATTTTTTAAAATTATACGGAACCTATTAATCTTTTAGCCGATTTTCCCATAGCATCAAACTGTGTATAAGTTTGATGTAACAACTTTTGTAAAAGTGTTCGTTCTTTCGGAAGTAGGTACCACCCATGTATGTTTATACCGAACTGCGGAGAAATAAGATAGTCCAATATAGTTTTATGATAGGTACTTTTCAAATAATCGATACGGAGTCTGGATGTTAAAGATTTTTTTCTACCTACTTTTTAGAGTTCGGAAATGCGTAAGTAGGTATAACGGTCCTTAGTTTTATATATCTATACTAATATTATAAAGCTGAAGAGTTTGATGTTTGTTTGAACGCGCTAATCTCAGGAACTGCGGGTCCGATTCGAAACTTTTTTTTTGTGTTTGATAGCCCATTTATCGAGAAAGGTTATAGGCTACTTTTGAGCCCGATATTTCTACGGGGTCAGGATTTACGAGGGTAAGTCCCGCGGGACGCAGCTTTAAAAACGAAAGTCGTGTTAGTTAACACTATTTATATCTCAAGAACGGCGGAACCGAAAGGAATTAAATTTGGTACAGGGTTAGTATAGGGATATAAATAAGATATAGGGTACTTTAAATGATCGTACGGGTTGAGCAACGCTTGCTATGACATATACGTGATGCGTCACATACGTAACGGGATAAGAATATATGCGGGTGAAACCGCGGGGCACAGCTAGTCTTCTATTCATATAGATAGAATTAAATATCTTGAAAGAACTGATTATTTTACTAAATAACAGCTTATCTATATATCAACGGAAAGCCCAAACCGGTGGTCCTGGAGATTATGTTCTTTGTGGTATGCAATCGACTAAGAAAAGGTTTTTGGAAAACCCCCCGGACTTACGCAGATGAAACGCTAATAGTTTGTTTTTTTTTTTATATTTTGACCCTTGAACGTGTATTTGCCAACTCATAATCATAATCATTTCATAATTATCATAATTATTTTACGCCCAGAAATAAATTAGGTACCCAATAGTTAACAAGAGGTGACAGGCGCCATTTAAATTTGTTGGTGGTTTCAGTTTCTTACGTTCGAAGGGATTATATTTTAGCCTTTACTTATTCCATACACACAAAAAATATTATGGTTCTAAGGTATGTGAACCAATAGACAACAAAAACCATTAGTTCATTTCAAAAATACGACCTGTATCTAAAGAAGAAGCAACATAGGTACATCATTCATACTGCCACTAAATAATAAATAAATATTACCTACACGACATTATACATAGCGCAATCCAGCCCCAAACTAAGCACTAGGCTTGTACTGTGGGTACTTGACAACGGATATACTTACTCCATATTATACTTCTTTGTAAATACATACATACATAGAGAGCACCCAGACCAGATACAAATATTAATTTTACAGCATAAATATTTGCACCCGGCGGGAATCGAACTCACAGCCTTCTGCATTGCAGGCGGACGTTCGCCCATCGCGCCACAGAGTCTGTGGAAACAGAACTTCCCCAGACATGAAGCAGAGACGCTTCGTTCTATCGGTCAATAAGTAGGTAAATTAGGAATCACAATTCCCAAAAACAATGATTGATGAATATTTATCAAAACACCCATCCCATTAGTGCAAATAAATTAAGAGTTCAATACCAAAAGCACCATTAAAAATAGATTTTCGGAGTGGTTCCGTATTTTTCCGCAGTTTAAATCGAACATGGTCGTCGCATCTCGGTTTCAATACGTGGGAACGAATACAGCTGTTTAAATTACTTTCTCTAAGTCGGGCGAGCTCGGAAAAATATATCCGACACTTGAAAAATATCCTCTAGCTCGCACCAACAATTTCTATATAGGTAGGTTTCGTACTCGTAGTGTAATCTTAAAGGTTGCTTAGGTTGCTGAGGTGCTAAAATTGTCACAAGTATAGTAGGTGTTAGTATTTTTCCTGTCAACCTATATTATCCCACTGCTGGGCAAAGGTCTCCCTAACATCAGTCCGGTCCTGGGCTAGATTTGACCAACATATTTACATTTTACCGGGTCTTAGTCCCCTCGCGAGCAAGATGATTGTAATATGATAGAAACCTGGATGTAAGAAAATAAATAACAATACGCGATTAAGATCCAGTAAAATGTAAATATGTTAACAGATCGTATGTTTTAAAAAAAATATTTGTTTTACCAATCTCTTGGGAACATGCACCCTTTTCGGGGTATATATGCCACCGTTCCAACGTCCGTCTTTTGGGACCCATTGCGTGACGATTTTAGTATATTATTAGGGGTTAAAGTATGAAATTGCCGATTTGTACTGAAAATCTTAATTGTTTATTTTTAAATTTTTTAACAAATTTATTTAATCAAAATAGTTGCCATTATTATCTATACATTGCTGCCATCTAATGGGAAGGTTATTAATGCCTTTGCGATAGAACTCCGACGATCTAGACTGCACAAACTGTGTGAAAGCATTTTGTACTGCCTCCTGGGAAAAAAACTTCTTGTCACGTAGATAATTGTCCAAATCACTAAAAAAATGGTAGTCCGTTGGAGCAAGGTCTGGTGAATACGGAGGATGACGAATGGTTTCTAAGTGCAGTTCCTGAAGGGTCAAAATGGTTTCTCGTGCTGTGTGAGGTCTCGCGTTGTCGTGGAGCAATAATGGTGAAGATCGATTCATGAGTCGGGGCTGTTTTACTGCTAGTTTTGTCAACATGGTTCGGAGTTCGGCACAATAGACATCTGCCGTAATTACTTGACCAGATCGAAGAAAACTATAGTGAATAACACCATGCTGAGACCACCAAACAGTTACCATTACCTTTTTATTGGTAAGTTTTGCTTTAGGACACTGTTGTGGCATTTGACCTGGGGTCAGCCATTGCATTTTTCTTTTCCGGTTATCATAAAGAATCCACTTTTCATCACATGTTACAATTCGATCCAATATTCCTTCATTTCTGTACCGGTTCAACAAGGCAACACAAGTTTCAACACGCGTTTCTTTCTGCAGATCAGTCAAATCATGAGGCACCCATTTTTCGTATTTTTTTATTTTATTGATTTGACGCAAGTGAGTCAATAAAGTGGGTAAGGTAACGTTAAACCATGCCGCTAATTCCTGGGTAGTTTGACCTGGATCGGCTTCCACTATCTCTCTTAATTCATCGTTATTCACCTGTGTGGGCGGTCTTCCTCGTGGCTCGTTCTTTAAGTCGAAATTTCCATCACGAAAGCGTTTAAACCAAAATCGCACGGTGCGTTCATTAGTAGACCCCTCTCCAAACGCAGCATTGATATTGCGGGCTGTTTCTGCCGCGTTAGTTCCGCGTCGGAACTCGTATTCAAAAATCACTCGAATTTTCGCAGTATCCATCTTTCTTGTCTAAATTGAATACCAAAAACAATTGAAAGTCGATATTCAAATGTTTCACATTTTTAAAAAAAAGAACATCACAGAAACCATTTGAAAAAAGTTTCATTCGAAAACCTCAAACCATGAAGATTCTATGTCAATTCAAAGAACCTATTGCAATAAAACGGCAATTTCATACTTTAACCCCTATTATTTAGATAAAATATGTATTTATTAGCTTGAGTTTTGGAACAACATATTTTACACACCCATGAAATCGTACTATTAATTAAGTACCTACCCATGTGAGTTTACTCTACTTGTGGGTATCAGTATTTGTATTTTAGGCTATTGTAATTCGTATTTATAGTCACAGTTTCCTAAATATATTGCTTAAAACTCACTCAGAACCAGCGAATTCAATAATTATTATACTAATAGCATAGCTTTAAGTGTTAAAATGGCAATATGTAGCAGGTACACGCGTTACACTAAACATTTACGTATATTAAAAAACAACTGGAACCAAGTATCGTACCTTGAGGTACACCATTACAAAATAGATCAATTCAATAAAGTTTATGATTAGTTACTCAACGATTATGAACTAATAAATGATTTAAAATAAAATGTATGGTTGTTCACAAACAAAATACTAAACAATCCAAACCTAGATACTTTTACACAATCAAACGCTTCTAAAGAGTACTAGACTCACATCAAATAGCCGTCAAAGTGTTAACATTAGTTGTTTTACGTATTTTTATTTCGTTTTAAGTTATTATTATTATACGTGCCTTTTTTATTTAAACACAGATTAGATGCCTAGGCCTTAGGATTGACTTAGATCACAACTTTACCACACAAGGCTGTCGTTTTTATGTTTCACCGGACACCGAGCTTCTTTTTAGTGTACTCCTGACCTACACACCATACAGATGCCCGCAGTTACCTCAACTCTTGGCTTCACACCTTCGGCCTTCGGTGATCTGATCGAGGCGATACACTACCTTAACCTTTGTCTATGGGAGTACTCTCAAGGGACGCGGACAGGGTGTCCGTTGAGGGTATTCCGTGCGGCGTGGTGGGACGGGATAGTCGGCGATGTCGGTAACGTGGTTGTGGGGCAGCCGCGGCTTGGGGCGATTGTCCGCCAGCAGTGCGCGCGCTCTTCGAGGCTCCGCGAGAGGGCGAGAGGGGCGCGAGACGAGGCCCCGGCGAGCGGGCGCCGCCGCTGACGCGGTACGCAGCCCCTGACGGTACGCTGCTCCTGCTCACCGAGAACGGCACCCGGCTGATGACCCGTGCCGCCGCCGCCAGCCTCCTGCGCGCTGCCCTCCTCTCCCCGCGACCCCCTCGGCCCCGCCATGGTAACCGCCGCCGCACCCTCTCTTCTCTCTCTCTTATCTGTGTGTCTCTGTCGGATTCCGTCGCCTCTTGCACTGCACGCTTCCGTAAGGTAGGAGCGCGGCTTCGATAATCTACAATATCTTCTAAATTGTTCTTGTTATTTCTTTTATAGAATTTTCATCATCACGATACTCAGTACAGAAGTTTTACGAAACAAAACGAGTTAAAACTTTTTATTTTCAATTAACAACTTTAGAGTTCAACGACAGCGACGATTTTAATATTTAAAAAGGCTAACCCGATTTTAATTTATAATGATACAGACTCAGATTTTACTTAAGCCCGCCTTTAGTGAAATAGTTTAGGTATGAATTTTCGTATGTTTCGACATTAATTTTAATGAGTGTTCGCTCCTACTTTATGCTTGCATGTTTTACTTAGATCTTGCCGTTTCCCTTTTCCATTTTGGCCACTTAGACTTTCATTAACTTTGTTATAGCATATTATGTCACATGAACGCCTCGAAAGTCTACACGGTGGATACTCCGATCTGCATGTGCATGTTACCTGCATCCTCTATTTTCTACGATCTCTATGGTTACTGCGCGGCATAGACTTGGCTTTGATAGTTCAAAAGGGAATCATACGGGGGCTTTGTCTCGAACCGAATTATTTCGTTTTGCCCGATGAATGTCGTATCGTCTGCCGATATTGTTGTTTTTTTTGTCTTTTTAATGTAGGGTCAGTTGTTTTTATTACTTGATGTGTGCTCGATCGGCCGGAGCGATGGCCTCTGGTGATACGTTCGGAGTGTGGTCGCTCGTGGTTGGTCGTGGAGGTAACGCTCAGCCTCAGCTAAGTCATGGATGACATTCCAGTAAAGCTGATGTCGGACGGGTGGACCTCAAATCGAAACGGAACCGGTGTCACGTCCTGGATCGGCGGTATGTCCATTACCCAGGATGGGAACCTGATTGCCCCGGACAAAATTATGAATCACGTCCACCGGTACGCGAGTCCGCACTTCAACCCCCACGGGCACCATTACCACCGGTGGAATCATGAACCGGGGGGGAGTGAAGATCCCTTATACGCTACCAAAACCGTCTACGGACAAGGATACATTGATGAGAACCGTACGTATACCTGGTACTTGTTGCGTCGACTAATCTTTACATTTGGTACTTTATAAGCTCAAATACTATGAATAATTTCATTGAGAGTCATTCCATAAATAGTGGTAACTTCAAAACGTATTTGGAACTTTGATTTCCCTAGAATCAATATCTAAAATTGGAAGATTAGTTGACCTAACAGCGATCTTTAGTTTACACTAACTTAGGTAAAATTAACCATAGATATCGTAAGATATTCACGTCAAGCTTCGGATTGTATAAATAGACCGAGCTCTCGAAAATGTTTCCATTCACTCCCCTAATTAAAGTGCTCTATCTAATGTTTACCCCTTTTATTCCCTGAGCACTAGTAGGTACACCTATAGTTCTATAAATCGTTAGTCAAAGGACACCGATAGCTTTGCGTAGATAAAACAGTATCTAGGTAACGTAGATCCCCCTGATGTTTGCATCCTATTTCCTATTCAAAATGTAGGTTTAGTTTAAAAGGAGCGATTTAGCAAAGGCGCTTATTCCGACAAGACTGGAAAGCTTCGCCATTTGCGCAGAACATCCATCTTTGGAGACGTTAATCCGAAGTAAAAGGCACCGAACCCAGTGATCGTTTGACGGAATCTATATCACTGCATGACTCCATTCAATATTATCAAAAACTTTTCGACGCAAATATACATAAAAGTATAAAGCATGTTGTTTTAAAAAATATACGCTTTTATCCCAAAAGTCATGGACAAATTCATTGGCAATATCATCGTATTTCGAAATAAAAACACATAATTTTTATGAACCACTCACATTGTCATATTTGTAATAAATATTTTAACAAATTTTTCACACGGTTTTGTAAATTATATTTTGTCTTGGCATGAGCAGTTGTAAGTTTATTTATTTTATCACGGTTTATGTTTATTTTTGTGTATTTACATAATACTTATGTGTATTTTATTTGTGTGTTATCTATATTTTTCTTTTGAAAGTATATTTTTAAACGGAACACGATATTTTGTGCTTTTAATGTTTTAGTAGGAAAATTAAATTCAGGTCAAGTTTTTCAATACAGGTGCCAATGAAGTAGAAGTTAACAACGTGAATAACGAAGTTTTATAAAACCCTAATGCGACATTAAATTTAGTTGAAACGAATAAATATGTAAATATGTATGTTTATGTACACGCTTTACTAAATATTGATGTTAAGTACCTTCTGATTTAACACGCAAAATGGAATACGGTCACGGTTTACATTATGCAAAGCAAAACTAAATTGACAAAAACTAGGTTGCTTTATTTGAGGGCAGCGACCGACTACGATCAAACCTCAAGCATAAAGTGTAAACACGTTCATTGTCACAAAAAATATATTGTAAGATCGATCGTAGTTGGACGCAAACGTGATATTGAAAACTAAGCTAATACTTATATTTTATTTTTCTATTTCATTTTAAAAGTTCATTAGGAATGATCTAAGAATAAAACACGAAAAACGTGCGCACGTGAATGTTTTGACTTAGTTTATAGTTTTCTAAGCCAAAAGGAAGGGTATTGATTTTGGCAGTCTATTTGAGAACCGTAACCGTATTCCAAAGCTCAAAACCACAGAAGCACCTAAAACTAACCCATAAAACCAACCTACAGAGCGCATTGGCAAAGACAGCGGTAAATCAGGTGACGAGAAAGTGGCGCTGCAGTCGACTTGCCACGTGGCCCTGGACGCTTGCATCAAAGACTCGGAGTGCGTGACGTCCCTGACTCCTGTACTGCAAAAGTGTCACTCTACTGACTGCGACAGGGAGGGTTGTATGGCGGCGTTGAGGGGATTCTACAGAAAACCTGGAGTGCATTGGAATACGGAGATCGCTTTTTGTTTGTGCAAGTAAGTTGGTAGACGACCTCTGTGGCGCGTCGGGCGAATGCTTGGCAGCAATGCGGAAGGTTGCGGGTTCGATTCCCACTGGGTGCAAATATTTATGCTTAAAAATAAATATTTGTGTTTGGTCTGGGTGTATTTCTATGTATAATATGTATGTATTTACAAAAGAAAAATAAATATAAGTAGTATATCCGTTGTCTAGTCACCGTAACACAAGCTTAGCAGCTTACCACGGCTTAGGTGGTAGCTTTCCTCTAACCCTAAGAATAAAAAAAAAACTAATCTCGTCATTTTCGGAAATTAGTTGAAATATCCAAATTCCCGAAACAAATTGTGTATTTAAGCCCTGACGATAGCGAAGGTTAAAAAATTGGGTTATGCAAAATAATTTTACAAATTAGCTTTATCATTATAATCCTGTCTTTAATTAATATGCTGAGATTATAAGATATAACAATTAAGTACGTATAACTAACCTGTTAAATGGGCCAGTGATCATTAAAACCAAGAAATATTAATTTTGCTCCACTGAGTGGAACAAAGACCACCCACCATTGTCTTAAAACAATAGATAGAACAAAAATAATGAAATCTTTTTAACTTCATATTCAAGAAGTCGAGATTAATTTAGCCAATCATTTCAGAAGATGAATTTCTAAAATTAGATCGTAGAATAAATATAATGATAAAATAAATAGATAATTTGTAAACGCAACGCTATCTATCTCGTAAATAGTTTTTGTAAAATTATTAACCGCTATTCACAACGACTTTTTCGACTTGACTTGTATCTAACTTCCAACTATTATACTACTGGCTAGAATCGGGTCACTCACGCCCAAATTTGTGCAAATTATTTTTCGTGTGGACTCTGAACTTTGATTTTTATACACATACTAGCTGCGCCCCGCGGTTTCAACCGCGTAAGTCCCGTTCCCGCAGGAATATCGGGATAAAAAGTAGCCTATGTGTTATTTCCGGTATCCAACTAATTATATTCCAAGTTCCATCGCAATCAGTTTTGTAGTTTTTGCGTGATTGAGTAACAAACATCCAAACACACACACTTACCTAGTACCTTAGTAGGTATATGGTTTGAATTTCAAATCTATACCTTCACGAGATCCCGAGATAAAGGATTTTGACAGACTGACGGACAGACAGACAGAGGTACAACAAAGTAAACTAATATGGTATTTGTATCCCCTATTTATTTACTATGTCAAGCATATTCTAAATGTCTCTGCCTACCACACAATCTTTACTGACCTTCTCCATCCAAAGGTTGCCTGGAAAAAATCGCTTTTAGCGATAAGGTCGCCCATTTGTACAACTTTTTACTTTTAAGCTTTCTGTGTAATTTGTCTCACTTATTAATTTTAATGTAAACTGATTTTAATTGTTGTTGGTTGTGTAAATAAAGTGTTAATCTATCTATCTATCTATGTCCTTTTTTACCTTTTAAGGCACGGAACCATAAATTTGAGTTCCGTTTTTGAGACACGCAAATTTAAAAATAAATCATAACATAATTTTAACTCTGGGAAGTGGTCAAAACAACTTTGCGTGAGTAAACGCAAAGGGTCCGAGCTTCGTTGTCCATTGCTCGGCGAGCAGTCGATCGGTCTGTTGCAACCGAGTGGCGGCCGAGCAATGGACGACGAGGCTCGGACCCGTGACGGTCTAATATAAATCATCCCTTACTCTACCCTACACCAAAGAACAAACAAATTTCAAAAAGCCTACGCTATTTAACTTGTAAATATATTTCTAGGAAAACGGAAAACCGCGAGGACTCATGCATGAATGCCCAAGAGCGACTCCACCCGTCGTGTGCCCAACGACCACCAGTGGGCTCGCCTCTCCCCGCTTGTCATACGCTAGCCCACGCCTGCCGCGAAGAGCCTGAATGCCGGTAAGTTTCCTTAAACTACTCACGGGGGTTTTGGGGATTTCTAAGTAAGTACTTACTACTTACGTACATATAAGCCGTTAGTTTTAACACACGTGACCTTTAAGTATAAAACCTTTAACTCGAATAGACGAGTACCTAACTCAATTACCAATTGGCCAATTGATAAAATTATTAAAAAAAAATACTTTTCATCTCTCCTGTTCGGAAAGTTTAACTTTCATGGTTAGATAGCCTGGTTGAAAGCCGCTGATTTCATTCCTAGGGTGGAAAGTAAACTTCATTTTTTAATGCGACCATTAGACACTTCTTTCAATAGAAAATTTGTAAAATACAAGGAACCTAAACGTCAGATTATAGTCTGAAATTAAAATCGCCTTATTTTTTTCCGTTTGGCTATGATAGTTGAATTACCTACTCTTCTATTCTGCCACTCGCTATAATGCCATGATTGCTTACTACTTTTTTTTCTCGTGTCGGCATCGTGATTACGTTCAACAATCTACTATTCCCTCTAGGGATGAGCAACTTTCCATCTACCTATGAGCAACTTTCCATCTACCCATGAAAATCAAACTTTCTGAACAGGGGAGATGAAATAGTAGATTAGATAAGGGCTGAATGTCACATTTCACCTGAGATATTTCTGGCGTTCAAACGAAATAAGAGCGCCAAAAGTTCGAGGGTGAAATGGGTGACATTCACCCGAGCTAAACACTCTACTTTCATTTCGACTGTAAGGAAATTAAAATACTACACACACAATAATATAATAAAATAGATAATCTTGAGAATTTTTACTGAGTAAAAAGTTTAAAATTACCTACTGCCAACATTAGAACACAAATTGAAATGATCACCTATTGCATCTAGTCAGCCGTGCCGACACGTGAAAAAAATTGGCATGCAATCATGGCTATAAAGCGAGTGGCAGAATAAACGGGTGCCGAACTCAATAATCATTACCAAACCTAAAAATAAAAAAAAACCTCTCCACCCTAGGGATGAAACGAGCAACTTTCCACCCGGCTACCCATGAAAATGAAAATTCAAAAATTGAACAGGAGAGATGAAAAAGTGTTTGTGTGAAAAGTTGTTTTATGCATAAAATATCAGTAAAAAATGTATCAGCTAAAAGCTATTTCCAGTTCAATTAGAATCACAATCCAAACCAAACACAATGTAGGTACTTTAGACACAATACAATTACTGAAATAGATATGTATTACGTATTAACTACACCCGATTGAATTGTTTGCTAACGTTCATTGGTTCCAATGTGTTTACCGATTGATACAGTACTTTATACGATTAATTTATTTTGTAAACCGTGTGATAATGGTCGATTGTATTTTCTATCAGTAGGCACTTAGGTGTGCCGTACAATTAATAATTCAAATTATATCTATTCTGTACTAGCTGCGCCCACAGTTTCACTCGCCTAAGTACCGATACCGCTGGATTATCAGGATGTGTTATACATACGAGTATAAACCTTCCTATTCTATAATAATTAAAAGAAATCGCATCAAAATCCGTTGCGTAGTATAAAAGCATACATACAAACATCCAGACAGCCGGAAGCGACGTTGTTTTATCTATGTTATGATTAAAATAATATCATTTTTTATCATTTTGAAACTACAGTGTCTTCGGACCGCGATCTCCAATGAGAAGAAGGTTTTTTTTGCAATGATCATGTGATTCATATTGAGAACTATAGTGATACTAGAGCAATAATGTATACCATAATAAAATTTCATATTATAATTTTACCACTACGAATGGTAGTGTCAACTACCCACGCTGCTTGAATTAAGCCGCTCTTCACTGGTTTCGTTGGAAATTGAAAATAAAAACGTCTAGTAAGATTGTTCCGGCTAGCTAGTTTTAGAAAATACAAAAAATAATTAATTTATTGTCTCTGGGTATAGTTTAGTTAGATTTCACAAGATATTACTAGTTGATAGTGAAACAAAGTTAAAAGAAAAGTTTTAAAGAGAGCACACGCGTCGGCCATGTAAAAAAAAAAGTTTCGAAGAGAGGCGACGCGCGCTTTGCGCGGTAAAATGTGATTCTCGCGGCGACCGCAAAGATAGTGCTGCCAACTGACAATGACAGCAGCGACGAAAACCCGCGAGACTTTAGTGTAAGGGTGTCCAGCTTACTACAGACGTAATTTTGACTCAGAAAGATGTAGTCCGAACAGCTCTGTATAGGTAGGCTCCAGTAGGTACGAAGGAGACCTAGCATTTAATAGTTATTTCGTATAGCAAGGCAGGATTTACTAAACGAAACTAGTGGCATGCAATTTACAATCAGTTTTACAAAAATATTGAGTAGACAATGACACTAGGTATTTATCTACTTGATAAAATTGCCTCCAGTCAAGTCAGAGTCAATTTCACAAAAGCAGTCTCTAGTTGCTTGATACTAGTTTCGTAATGTAAATAGTCACTTAGCAAAATAATCAATCCATTTTTTTCTCTAACTCCTACTTTTCCCAAAATGTGGGTAACTGGAAAATTAAATCTGCGGCGTTTGACTCGGGCAATATGCGTCATAAAAGCAACCTGCATTTAATATGCAGCAATATCAGTTATTTACCCATATTTTTCAGACAATAGAGAATCTGTTCTTTTCCATCTATTTGGAAACAAACGCCAGTTTCGTTTGAACAGGAGAATGGACATAGTACCTACTGTGCAATTGAATAGTATGAACTCGATACGAGCCCGGAAATCAATAACCAAGCCATTCTAGCTTGGTCGATGTTCGAAACGATAGTCAACATTCCTATTGTGCGGTGGGACTTAAAAACAAGCGGAAAGTTATATGTTCACTGTTTTTAAAAGCTTTGTTTAGCTTCGTATGTCTTGGTGTGGAGGTCAATTGAGATAAAATCGATGGGCTAGTTTCGCTATGCTCTATTCTTGCTCTGCTAGGATTTTAAAATAAATCGATTCATCTGAAAAACAGTTTATTGACCATGATATGTATTGAAATTCAGTAATAAAGTAGGTAAAACTAAAATGGTTTCCGCGAAAAAATGGCGGCCATAGAATTTTTTCGTTTATTACCTCAGTATGAGTTAATATGGCTGCTGTCTAATCGACTGGACCACGGTGCATTAACTACCACCGGGTTGAAATTTTTGTATTAACAACGACAAACCTTCAACTTTTGATAATGTTTACGGCACCTCTGTCTTCCACAGTGCTTCGGAAGGCACGTTCCGAAGCAGTTGATCCCGGTTGCTATCTCTGATAAGCCGTCGTTAGTTTATGTTAGGGGCTCATAAGACGACATCTAAGCCTCTTTTCGCATAAGCGAAAACTAACACTAGGTGAACTAGGTACATCACTATTCGAAAAGACGAAGAATGTTTAACGCCCATTTAGGGTGAGGCCAAAATTCACAGGCTGCTCAGTCTATCTTGTCAGATAGATCTGATTGTATTGCATTAGGGCCTTGAGGCCGTTTATCCATGCGCGATATAAATAAATAAATAATCCGATCAGGCAAAAAAAAAACTAGATAAATAGACCATTTATGATGACTTTTTTCTTTCAGAATCCGCCTCGAGAACTACGAACAATGGTGTGCCGTGGACGCAGTAACACAAGGATGCGCGGGTTCTCCAGCCGCTTGCCGCGCTGCAGTAGTCGCTGTACTGGGAACGCAGCTACGTGCTGCTTGCGCTTGCAGGGGCACAGACTTCGCTCAGCTGTATGATTGCCTCGGCTGGCAAAGGCTTTTATGGCTGAATCCTTGCGTTGGTGAGTATTTCAAGACTTAGATAATGTATCGGCAATGTTCTTTAGAGGTAAGGTAAAGGCAAACGAACAGCCTAAAGCAATCAATGGCCTGATCGCGATCAAATTTAGCACAAAAAGGGCAATTATGCTTTACAATTATGTCTACAATTATGTTACGTAATTTCATTTGTACTTGAAATATTTTAAAGGGAAATACTTTTTTTAAATTCTTGTGAATTAAAAACACATCAAATAATAATAAAAAATATAAAAAAACTTCAAAATAAAAGTTTTTTTAATTGTCTGTGGTTTTTAAAAGTTGTCGGGGTATTTTTTATTTAAAATTTACTTTATTTTTTTTTACAACATAAAGACGGCAAAGCAACGACAAAGGAGCATGGTAGCGCGGTATATTTGATTGAATAAAACGCCTAGTCAGTCGTCATTATTATGAATTAGTTATCAGAAAATATTCGAGAAGTTCACGGCTAGGGCATATTGCGGTCAAACAAAGATAATAGTAATCTTCAAGTTTAAATGATTTTGAAAGTCAGTGCTAAGAAAGTGAGAAGATGAATGCAGACAATAAAATCCATTATTATCTTAATGAAAAGTTAGTTATCTATCTATAAACCCTGCAGACTAGCGACTAGATACTGAAAAAATCAGTTCATCATTAGCACGGAAAATTCACTGAAAAGTAATTCCTGTAGATGCGTTCAATCGAGTATATGTCGAATATAGTATTTCGTAAATTTGTTTTTATTGCTCAATGCATATTTACTAGAAATATTTTAAAGGAAAAGTTCAACTTCAAAAATTCACTTGCGGCGAGATTTGAACTCGCGTCCCTGGATCAATACTCCAGTGCCTAAACCGCTCGGCCACGCAAGTTCTCATCTCGAGCAGCGAATTTAAGAATATGAATGTTTCCCTGTCCACTATTTTTCGACTACGGCTCGATTGATCGAATATAGTAGACAAGAAAACATAGATAAATACTCTTAAATTCGCCGCTTGGGGTGGCAGCTATGCTGATGTTGATGGATGAATTTAACTAACAAGGAGAGATAGGATTGTGTATGAGGGAGTATAACATTGACGGAAATTGGGTATTCGGAAGTTGAAGAGGAGTAGAATTCCATGGTTTGATTACTTCATGCCGAGATAGGTTTTGTATCCTTCTCTCTAGGAGGTCTTGGAAGTAAATGGTCATAGAGCGAGAAGAAAGTAAAGAAGGAACGGAGTTATTGCGTTAGAGAGGATATGGATGGGGATACAGGATGATATACAGTAGGAACTCTATATAATAAATAAATAAATATTGCATGACGTTACACACAGTTCATTTTTATGCCTTTTTTTTGTAAATACATACATAGAAAACGTAATAAGTAAAGGTTGGACTGGCTATTTCAAGATGCTATTGAAACCAACTGGAGATAGCCCTGTTTGATGGAAATAGGGGAGGTCCAATGTCCAGTAGTAGACCCCATCAGGCTAAATAAAAACGTTCTTCCTTTTGAGGTACAAAACCCTAGAACTGACACAAAATTATCGGGAGACGGAAATTATCATGTCTACCTTGGTGTTAAGTCTAGACCAGACTCTCAGATGCAAAAGTTGTTAATGTCTTAAGTTCAGATTGAAGTAGGTACATTTATTTGTACAACTGTCTTTTATGATAATTAAAAGACGTTAGTGGTTAACTAATGGTAGTTTTACAAGTTTTGAGACTGAGATGGTTCCTTAATTTTTAACGACGTGGCTGACTTTAACGACTCTATTAACCACTGTATACTTTTTATGGCTTATTAAAACTGTGTAAAAGATGTTTCTTAGATTTTCTCGATTAAAAATAAGAGCGTAACCGCAAAGCTTTCGCGGAACCATAAAACCGCTCAAGATGTACAAAATAAGTTAGGTACAGGTAAAAATTGCCAGCAATCACAAAATCACGCGGTTTAAAGCCAAGGTAGTAAGTCGTAATGCACCCATGGCCTTGCAGATCTAAGGTCATTACTGCGTCGGATCCGTCACGTGAAAACGAATGCTATGGTATTTCAAAAAGGAAGAACGTGGCTGTAGGAGGAAAACGATTACATGATTTAGATAGAATGTAGTGCGCAAGGCACATTACATTCCACGATCATAAAACGATAGGTAGAAACATATACCAACTCGATTATTTAGGACTTAAGCCATTAATACGTAGGGTCTTGCTGCATATACGTATATATCCATTCCTAGATCATGTTTATTTTTGGTAAGCACGTTAAGCAGTTGGCCACAGTTTTAATATTTGATAGCAGTCGTTAGGTCAAGTTAGAGGCCTTAGGGTGATCTGAAAACTCTTACACTAGGTGAGCTACACCACTACAGTTTAATAACCAATGTTCTTGGAACATCCAAGGTCATAACATAACTCGATATTGATTTGGTTTTACAGTGGAATCTCAAAGTGACTATCACATCAAGACATATGGCGCTCTCACCACGACCACCCCCTTCGACAACGGCATCAGATACATAACGGTGGCTCCTGAGACTCCCATCTACCACAAGACTACTACTCACCATAAGCATACTACGCATGGCTTGTCGCATTTCCCTGCGCATGTAAGTATATAGGCAAAGTCTTGTTCGTTAAAGTCGACTTGAAAGAGCTTCCTCTAGAGTCTAGGTAACGGTTGACTCATCTAGGTAGAATATATTAAATATTTTATTAAAAAACCTTTTTAAATGATTCGTGGTGAATTTTCAACACTAGTTAACATTATTTCATTCAGTGGTAAGCGAAGTATCCTAAGCACGTTCACTTAGGATGGTAAAATGACAGTGGTGAAATTACACCCATTTTCCTGTTTGGGTACACCGGAACATGGACTAGTTCAGTTCGTTTAGTTAGCGCTACAACTTAGGCCGGTATTTGGTAAGACACTGCGGTTGAGGCCTCACACTCAGTTATTGCTTGAAGCCTCACACCCAGTTATTGCTTGAACGCCACTTAGGAGTCACGTGTGGGACAATCAAGGCTTGATGCCACGGACAGGGACGTGATTATGGGACACATAATTATGTTTTTACATTTAAAAAACAGATGTGTTTGAGGGTTTTGTACATACTATACCGTTCAATAACGACACCCATCGTAGTTATTAATATCAAACAAATTTCCAGGAACATCGCGAAGAACTCAGCCCAATAATAACAACTATGTCGGAACAAACGGTTGGCCCCAACGAAATCGCCCAGATATCGGAGCCAGTGATCGAAACCACAACCGGAACCACAACCACGACCAGCACCACCACAAGTACGACCACTACCACGACTACGACCACCACTACCACGACCACGCCACGACCTACTACCACTTTGGAGCCGACCAAGTATTGCATTGTTAAGAAACCGGAAAATGATGAGCAGGCGCAGTATATCAAGATGGGAGAAACTAGACGGGTATTTTATTTAATAATAACTCATATTCGTTGTTTGTGACTCTTTGACGCAAATACTACCGAATTGAACGGATTGTGATGAAATTCGGAATGTTCAAAGACCTAGATTTTTTTCGAAATATATCTCCTAAGATGGTCTAAAATATGGGCGAAAGTTTGTATGAACTTTTATGGGAAACCCATTGATCGAATAATGGCCAGTATTTACTTTAATATTGTCACGAAGCACTCATCGGAAAGTTGGAAAAGACAGAATAGATAATAGTTATCAATGGAGACCGTGCCTACGCCACGACTTTCCTGTGATCTTTGCCTTACACCACTAAAATGCATGCATGCAAGGCATGCAGCTAATTTAATCCATGTCATTTCCAGTTATACCGCTCAGCAGAACTAGCAGAATGCACGGACCTCTGCGTTTGCGAAGCATCTCTCCAAGTGTCGTGCAAGGTGGCGTGCGTGCCTCGTGCTCCGTGCTCGTCTCGGCTGGCCCATTATTCTCATGCCGCTCCAGCGTACCAAGCGTATAGAGGACGGTGTTATTGTTACTCTGGATCTTTTATCTGTATGAGACCTAATCCAGGTAAGAACTCTACCTCCACAGTGGCATCCTTTTAGTTGAGGATTGTGACTGGTGATCTTCGACTTAACGCTTTGCAATGTTGCATAGTTGGTCTGATTGATGTTTTGGTGTCTTCCCTTTGGTAGTTTTACCTTTTAACATTGCAAAAAGTTTAGATATGAGTATGTTGGCTCTAAAGGACTGTTTTACTTTACTGCGAATAACAGACTGCGAAAGGTCCTATAACTATACTGATAGGGCAAATTGAACAAGCTAATTTGGTAACTCAAACGAAACACTCTCTTCTTACTGCATTCAAATATTTTCGGAGATTTAATAGGTATATTTGATCCTGGATGTGAGCTATAACATTGAATTAATAATCAAGATATAATAATGAAACTTTAAACATAATTGCTTAAAATGCATCTTTCCAGGTGAATACCGGCTACCCGAAGGTGTGTATTTGCTACTTGGATTCAGTGCAGTCGACGAAGCTCTCCTTCGTCCTCACACTGGATTGGGTGCAGAAGATGCAGTAAGGCTTCTGCAACAGTATCTCTATACCGTCAGTAAGGATAGGGTAAGGATGCTCGATTTTTCGTCTACATCCGATTGAATCCAAATATTCAAGCCACACAAAAGCCAATTTTGTGTGGCTTGTTAGTCATCATCAACGAAAGATAACGTAAAGATCTAAAAAAACATGATACGGGATGACCTGCCGTGTAATCCCGGCATAGAATAGGGTTACCCCACAGGAAGAGTCCTGTGGGTGTCGTAAAAGGCGACTAAGGGATCTAGGGGAGAGAAGCAAACCTAGTTCCTGTTCCCTAGGAGGGTTGATGTCAGTCAGGCAGCCGGCCGTAAAAACATTACTTTATCTATTTGCAGTAGATAAAGTCAATGATGACTTACCTACTGTTTTAGCGAACTCCAGGCCCTCGAGAGGGTTGCAACCGGGAACATCGCTCAGATGAGAAAAAGGAACTTTTAAATTTAAACTAAAAATATAAAAATCCTTTTCAGACGAACTGCACCTTGACTTTGTTCAACATCAGCAACGAGAATGTGATAATCTCAGCTAGCATCCCACCGAAGGAACAGGAGTTAATCAGAGAAGCTGGAGAGGAACTCCTAGACCGAGAGAAAGTAAGATTCTTGAGTACCTGTATTTTATACTTACCTGTATTCTTCTTCTTAGCGTACCGATTTTGCGTTTCCAATTAACGGCAGTGGAAAAAATTGTGTATCAAACCAGCCAACCAAGAAGCGATCTCTACATAGATATCAGTAGCTTTAATGAAAATTGTTATTTCATTCAGTTTACAAAGCAAATTGCAATCATTAACTATATTTACTTTAGAATCCGGCTAACTCTGAGAAAAAAGTCTAAATAATGGCTCAGGCAGAAATTCAAAGGCAATCTGTGACTGGAACAACAACGACATCATCATCATCTCAGCTCTTGTCCGTCCACTGCCTCTCATAGGCTTCCCCTATACGACGTCACAAATAGCTATCGCGAGCCACCTCCATCCAACGACTCCCCGTGACCGCTACAATGTCGTCGCTCCACCGAGTAGGTGGTCTTCCAACACTCCAATTCGCATTACATCGTGGTCGCCACTCTAGGACTTTTACTCCCCAACGGTTATCTGTTCTTCGAGCTATATGGCATTGCCACTTAAATCTACTAATTTTGAGAGCTATGGTGACTTTGGTTCTCCTACGGATCTCCGTATTTCGGATTATATCACGCTGAAAAATTCCAAGCATACCTACCTCTTTCCATAGCCCGCTGAGCGACTCTAAGTCTTTCAACTAGGCGCATAGCGAGCGACCACCTCTCGGATCTGTAAGTCGTCACTGATTTAAGACTTTCGCCTTAAATCTTCATCGGTTGACGTCTTTGACGAAGTTGGCCTAGTTGGACCGTTCGTAAACATAGTGGTCAATAACTTCGATGACATCGCTTCCCACCTGTACCGGTATAGGACGACATGATCATTCGACATGATTTTCGTCTTGGGGGAACCCACGGGAGGAAATGGAGAAAATATCAACAAAATTCTACCAAACTCTAGGCTTTTAGTGTTCCGTGTTTTAATTAATACTTATCTTTTATTTTGCAGGAGGAATGTATCGATGTCCTAAAAGTGGTAAAGTCTAGAATCAATTCTCAGCACGAAGACATATCTTCACATCTCTTACTGTCAATTTTCAAGATCGCCGAAGTTGACGTGGTTTACCCAACACCTCCGAGCTCAGCCATCACAAACCACGGACCCAACAAATACTTCTACATCATCATAATGATCTTCACCATCTTGTACCACGTTAACTTTAATAACCTCCCTCTCACTGACATCAAGTTTTGCACAAACATCGTCAATTCTACATCGAATTTATTCGACGTCTTTACACTTACCTTAGTTACCGTTAATTTATTTAAAGAGAGATATTTTTTAAATATCAATTTTGAAACTATTTTGAATGTGAATGAATTTATCGATGTAGCTGTTGTATATTATAAAATGCACAATGCACACGCTTTAGAAATAGCACAAGAGGTTGAAGATGTAGTATTAAGTGATATAGATGTATATAAATTAACAAAACATATCAAAAATGCTGTGAATATTACAATATATGAAAATAATATTAATAAACTTGTTGCTAATACAGTTATACCTAAATATTTTTCTAGAGATGTGTATAATGATATTGATTGGAAGCTTTTCGACGATTTCTGTTTTGAAAAAATCGCGTCCTCTTCTTATGGGATTGTAAAATCCGTTAGCTTAGGACTGAATCTAGTAGTAGCATGAAGACTGAGATGAAACTAAACATATCATAGTTAAATGTATTTCGTTTTTATTTTCAACTTAGACTGGTGCTTGTAGTATCGATCTTTGAAGGCTGGGTTTTGTATATAACGTGTGTTACGCCTTTTACACTGTTAGTGTTTCGTTCGATTACTTCGGTAGTGTAGTGATCGCAGACATTCTGACAAACAATCAGTTTGAACGAACCATCAGCAATTTAGAAATCATTCAAAACATCAGTTTTTGAAGCCTTTACTCTTGACCATCGTTTACTTACTCGTATTAGGAGGAAATCATCATTAGACGATACTTGTTCTACATAATTTTTATTTATACTTAGTTAAAAAACATACCTAATTCGAATAACTTCTACAAAATCAAGTACCTATATTTTAAAACAATTATCTCTTTACATTTACTTTTTAGTTCACTTCTTGGATTGTTGTTTTTTAATGATATCTTTCATATCATTAATGACAAGAGAAATAGAGATTTTTTTTACATTTTAATTGTATTATTGTACGTTTACTCATTACAAAATATTCTAGATTAGGAAAATAAATTCTCATGCGTAGTCAGCAGTAAATATTTAGCAATTTACATGAAAATGTCTGCGATTTTTTAATTATTAATTTCTTCAACGGTTAGAAGTAGATTTTATCGTAGAATAATAATCGCCTTTTCGTTAGATAGTTTGCTGTACTTTATAAGTAGCAAATCTAAATGTGAATGCACTATTAGAATAATAAACAAAAACATTGGTAAAACTTAATATTATGAGTAAATTATGAGACAAATATTTTACCTTTAAAATATTTAATTCACACAATATTTTTTAAATTCCTTAATGCCCACTTTAGATCTATAAAATATAATGTTTGTTTAGTTTAGCATCTCAAGAGGAACCACAAAAACCAAATGAAGGTTATTACCGATTTATTTCTAGACTCATCAGAATCAAATATAAATTGTAGAAGAATTTGATATCTCGAACTTTTCTTTCTTTTTTGATTTTTTTAGTTTTGCTATGTTAATAGCAACAGTCATTATTGCAAATATAAAAATTGAAAATATTAATAAGTTTTACCAAAAAATACTATTTAATGTTAGGAGACACAATAGTTAAATGTTTAAAAGATATTACATAAAAAATGGTTATGTAATACGTAATAATTTGGTAAATAATAAAGCTTTAATTTGGAGTAGCATAGATGATTGTGTTCTGTAAAGTTTTAAGCTCTGACGTCATCGTTTTAGGTTCTGTTTATCTAGATCTTAAATATTAACTTGACTGTTTTTAGATTTGCACACACCGGGGCAACTGGTCGTGTCATCTAGGCGACCTAATTTATTAAACTTTTAAGCCTCAAGGTAGGAAAATAAACCTAATTTTTATATTAAGATTTGCATAAACCGAGGCAACTGGTCGTGACACGACTGTGTTATCTAGGCGGTCTTATTTAAGTTTGAAGCTTCGAGGTAGGAAAAGGTCGTGTCATCTACGCGATTTTATTTATTTATCTTTAAACCTCGAGGTAGGAAAATAAATATTAATTATTAAATTAAATAAATATTTATTACTTAATTCATGATTAAAATTCGTTTTCAAATTCTTTCGAGAGCGGTCTGATGGTACATAAGGTGCATTTCCTCACGTATAAAAGATGGGGGGGTTAGTCAATTCACCTAAATAAGTTCGTCCGTAAATTTCCTACTACAATTCTATTTCTCCGCATTTGAGGACGAAGTAATTGTCTATGGATTCGAAGTTAGTAGTCATATCCAAAAATAATAGGCTAATTATACAATTAGCCTATTGTTTTCGTATATGATCAACGCTATGACCCTACGGTCATACAGCAGAGAATAGCATCCGTATAAAATTATCGATCCTTCGTTTATTCGAAAAACGGTAACCCCCGAACGGTAGTTATTTTGTAGAGTCAGCGTTGCCAAGGTTTGCGACTAGATATACCGGTGTGTCCACAGCATTTGCGTTAGTAGCTTTCGCCAACCATTCCTTGTTACTTTATAGGCTTTTTAGATGTAAAACAGTATAATGGATATTACCAATTTTTTAAATTTTTATTTTAAGACTACGAACTGTTTGAAGATTTGAGTTTAATTATCTATACCTAGAGTTGATTTGATTTGATATAATATGTGAAAATAAGAAGGTTTTTTTTGTTGTAATTATACGCCTTGCACTTAACTAAAGCATAAATAATTTAAGCCGATTGTATGTTTTTAGGAAAACGTTAGATATTTATAATAAATCGAAACATGTAATATAGAACGAAAGTATATCAAATCTAAACAAAATAAACTGAAGTAAAAAATTAAAAAGTTTCACTAAAATTTACAATTTAATAAACATATATAGCTAACCTATGTTTATATTTAATTTTCAATTTATAGAAAAACTTTACTGTAGCGCGACTATGTAAATTGATTTACTAGTAAAGTACCTAGCCTATATGGTATGAAATACCATTTTGAAATACATATCAGTACGTTTAAGATACCAACCTATATATTTAATGTTCTAAGTTATAGAAGGGCTACAAAGCGATGCAGCTCCAAAAATCGAGCTATTTTCGTTGCCGAATGCAACTTTATAGTTGCAAAAGGGTCTTTCAATAAGGACGGAACTATGCTATATGAATGAATAAATGAATGCTTTATTTCACCAAAAACTTCAATTAAATACTTATTACAAAGGCAAAACCTTCAAACTAGTGTGGTACAAAGGGCGTGGGTGTGGTTATATTCAATTCATAATGGCATAAATGGGCCTTTCAAATAAAAAAGGAATCGTTAATTATATAACACTCAGATTATTTTATTCAATTTCGTCATCAGTCCGTCCTAATTGAAAGACCCTTTAGAACCAACCATTCAAATACTAGCTATTTAAGAACTGGTGACCTATTTTGAAACCGCTTATGCTATTTCGAGCGATTTAAATAGCTCGATTTCTTCTGATTTTCGTTCGATGTCGGTACTTTTTCTATGTGAATTATACGACCGCCATAGGAGTCTGACATCGAACGAAAATCAGCAGAAATCGAGCTATTTAAATCGTTCGAAGTGGTGCGAGCGATTCAAAAATAATTGATTACTGTTTCTAGCAAAGGTTTTAAGCATATCTATATTTCTGTATTTAAGGAGCTGCACTCTTGAAGTAGCCGGTCTATTCCAACTTATTTGAAACGAAACATATCAGAACATTGTGTTATAAAAACTAACTTATAGATAATTGAAATTGTATTTATATTATAGTTGTTATGACCTTTTTTTATTGTTATTAGATAAGTACTTACTTAGTTACACGAAAATGTTAATAAAAAAGGATATAATTTATCCTCATCTTTTTCTAATAATGCCGCCATTTTTGCTTTAAATATTACCTAGGTTCTTACTCAAATCTTTTTACACTAAAATATGTTTCAAATGTGTAAAAAATCACTGAATCGAAATTTTAATTTTAAAAAGATTGTTGTTTATAGTAATTCGTTTTATGACAAATAATTGAGTATTAAGTATGTACAAAACATATCAACTCAGAATTTGACATTAAATAATAATTACCTTTCGTACGTACCGTTCATAAGGCCGAATACTGAACTTCCTTAGTTGAAACGCCACTCAAAATTTGAGTATTCGTTAAATAATTGAACAATATTTTAATTTAAAATAACTATATAAATGAATAATTTAATTAATTTAAAAAATAATTTTATTAGATAAATAATTTAAAAAATATGGAACTACGATTTTATTAAGTTTAACAGCTTTTTGTTTATATAAGTTCTCAAATATTGAGTAGGTACCTATACGTATCAATATTCGACCGTTAGGCCCAATGTTCTCGTAGCTATCGGCCAAATACAGTAATGCTATTCAAAATTTGAGTTCTACTTAAACAATTAAGCAGCTCTCAAACTCCAACGTTCTCATAAACTAATTTTAAATATAGAAGCTGCTCTATTATTTAAGTACCTACCCTTCAAACTTTAATGCTGAAATCTATAGAGCTTGCTTAGACTTTATCAAAACAAAACATTGACTTAAGACAATTTCGGTGTTTATTCAGCGATCTTCGCAACTATCCAAAGTTTTTGCATAGCAAAGTGTAAGTTTTTCACATTCAAAATGAAAACCAAAAAAAAATAATGACCTAAACTTTGCTTCTCTGTTATGACTATGAAGATCTTTTTATTTTATTCGTGTTACAAAATGTTGCTTGGACAATTTCGACTATAAACTTCAATTCTAATTATAAATTGCCATGTTTTTGCTTAGCTAAGTCTGAGCGAAGTCTAAGTACCTACGCTCTATAGATTTCAACCTAAGGCATTTTATTCGGCTGTTATATGTCATACGGACGATATTGTCAATTACCTAAAGTCCATGGATCGTTTAAAATTAAATTAATTATTTCTATCCATCACCACCAAATTTATCAGTTTCTATCAGTATGTAACTTAATTGTTGTATCTAAATTAAATTTCGTTGCATAAATACAAAGTAAGGTCTTTAAAATTGTGAAAGCTTTTGAAAATATCAATGAAACATATCAACAAAGCTCAATTTTATACCTAATGTAAAACTAGTATTAGATTGTTGCAAAGCAAAAGCATTTCGTTTAGTAGCGGAATAAATGATTGAGGAAAATTGTACCTATGTAATCAAACACCCAAAAATATTTTACATTCTGTAAACTATTTGCTTTTATAATATAGACAAAACAGAGTTATGGTAAAACGATAACGAGAAAAAGCTCATAATGCTCCAACAGACGTGTGACGTGTAATTTGCGCGTAAAACGCACGTAAAGTTGCGTCTACTACGCGCACACGCACGGACTTACCGCACTAATCTATAGATATCTGTAAAATACTTTGGCCTGACTGACTAACTGACTGATCAATGCACAGCCTAAGCCGTTGATAGTAGAAAGCTATGTCAATTTGAATGAAAAGTTATATATGAATTTGACTGGAATCGGGCATCTTCGATTTGTGAACAAAGGCAATGCCAATGACTTCGTCTCGATCCCTCCTGTGGGCCGATTCTGTAAAAACATAGCATAAGACAAGCAGGCGGGATGCATGAGCATTGCAGAAGTCGATTTGTTGGAGGAGTAAAAATAATAGCTATTCTTATAACTTCTTTAAATACTGATTGGCTTAGGAACAAAGGAAGCCATTTAAATAATTAAGTAGCCCTTAATTTTGAAGGCTACTTAACTGATTCAGTAGTAATTAAGTAAAATAACATTTGCAGAATACGAATCTTCTGCACATAGCCTGCAGTCCGCCGGCATTTCGCATGCTATGTTCTTACCGAATCGAGACTCTAGGCCCAGCCGCGCATCTTCCGTCGTAATCGGCATCGAAATCCTACTGCGCAATAACCTGCGCGTTTCAAACCATAGCGTTAATTTGCATGCATTTGAAGATGACGCCCGCGCCGTCGAGTTCAACTGCCATTAAAACCGGCAGCTCAAGAGATCTCGCATTCAATGACAGTTCAACTCGACAGTGCCGGCTTCAAATGCATGCAAATCTACGCTGTCGTTTTACCGCGTAATTATTCCTTTGCGCAGTGGGATTTTAATGCCGATTACGACGAAAGTTACGCGGTAACTTCGCTGGTTATTAATCAGCTCACCCTCTATTCTAATAATTATTAAGAGCTTATCGAAATTAGTATTACCTTTGATCTACGGTTGGAAGAAACCATCCCTTAGGTGTCATTAAGGGTAAAATCAGTGCACCAATGTTAATCAGGCTGACACAAAATGATCAAATAAATAAGTATCCACTAGTGCTAAGAATAACAACATTTATTCCGCTACTGAACAACTTAAGTAGCTTAGGATATTAGAGTAGTCTTAAATTACTAATATAGAAAAGATACATTTCTAAAATTAAAAATAATATTCTGTTAGGAATCGACGTTGTAAATGTGATTTTAGTCAATTTTTCAGTTAAATTATAGTTTTTGAGGGCTCTTGATGATTACGTATCAGCTGATAATTTGGTATTGGTAACCTCTATGCTACGGAAGGCCCTTTAAGCAGTTGTCCGAGCTTGTTATCACTGATAGCAGTCGTTAGGTCAAGTTAGAGGCCTTATGGCGACCTGACAACTCTAACACTAGGTGAGACACCACTATAATAAAATAAATTATCACTGTTTATACTACTAAACAACTGTTTCGACACAATTTAGCAGTCGCTATTGCGCCTAAGTTTAAAGTTAAAGTTTTAACTTTTTTAAACAATTAGCAATTAGCCCTACTATTGGGTATTTGTGTGTGATTTTAAGCTGTGGGTTTTCTCACGATGTTTTCCTTTATCGTAAGAGCGATGTTAATAGCGCACATAATTTACACATAAAAGAAAAACACATTGGTGCGCGGCCGGGATTTGAAACCACGACCTTCGAAATGAAAGAAATGAAAAAATGACCTTCGCTATTGCGCCTAATTGTTATACCAAACTTGCCCGTGTTGTGGCCTCAAGTCACTAATGAACATTCACTATATTCTATGAAAACGTGCTTTATCTCAGACCACACAAAGGCTTGCACCTCACCTAATGGGATGCGTTTACGAAGTCGCCGTTAAAACTTAATTGCCTAGAAGAAACCGATTCACGAGTGTAACAGTGATCTTTTCCCAAATTATTATCTGATTTTCCTAGTCTACAAGAGCCCTAAAATGAATTTGGAGTTACTAATAAACGTCCTATATTTCTGGAATTTTATCAAAAAGTGCACACGCCTCATGCCTTCCATGTAAATAATAGATTTTAGATTTATTCTCACAGATGAAACGAAATAAAGAAAACATTATTAAGTATATTACTTAAATAATTAATGATTATTGCACATAATAGTAATATGTTATTATTATATCTTTTTTTCATGTACTAAACTGAAAGAGTCTTAACATACCTACCTATTAATTTTTCTAAAAGATTTTGATTGTTCCCTTTAATTTAATTGTTACCTATTTTATTCTATTGAATTGGTAAATAGATTATAGGTAGGTACACAAATAATGGTACCTACTATGTACAAATACAAGGTTGTACGAAATGGGAAATTTTCATTAAAGTTAGTTCCAAAATTTGTCACTCGGCGCTGGCAAGTCCCTGGCGAATCTCTGCTGAAAAGCAATTTCCAGAGAACACATGTTTACAAAAATTATGATTAAAAATAAATCAAAACAAAACATTGAAACATTATAAATTATTATTTAACCAACATGTCTAAAACATTGATTAATTATTTGTCAATATTTATCAATGCCAACTCGCGACTTCGCCCGCGTAGTTATAGTGCATGGGCGACTTTTTCGTTTATTACTCGGGTTCTACTCTCGGGATTTTGATATGAAGTTTACCACGAGGTTCCTCAAAAATAGTGCTATCCAATATTGAAAACCAGATTTCAATCGGATTAGAAGTTTTTAATTGTATAAGAAACAAACAGACAGACAAACATGAATTTTAAAAATTATATAATTCTGTTTTACTACTTTTCTTAAGTCCCCTAGACAACTTTTTTATTATTTAGTCCCAAGTACAGACTTATTGTCCTCTCTTCCTATATTTTGAGTACCTATAGATAAGAAAGGAGGCATGATTGTGTGCCGTTTACTTTGCGCATGAGAACTAATCTTTAAAGAAACTTTTCCACCATGTTGCTATAGCTTACAAGTTGAGTGATCTCATAAGTCATCTCATCATCTTATGGAAGACATTTTTGTCCTATTTACTCCATGTTGACTTATTTTAAAATCTTTTTTTAAACCATTATTTTAATCTAGATACAGCGGAATGTATTAAAGCCTGCGTCCTTACAAAGAACAGTAGCTGTATCTGGGTTATATAATTATTCAACTTTAAACACCTACTCTGTAAAATTAATTATCATTTTGATTGATGCACAATAGAGAATATAAAACTATTAAGTACCTATTATGTTTAAATATGACTCGTTGATGTTAGTGTCTAACCTTCATTTTCCAATGTTAGTTAGCGATAAATTAGTTACCTTTATTCAATATTCTTTTGACAAGAGTTTTCAGTCGCAAAATGTTAGTAGCGAAAACTATTGATAACTAATTTACAGCTAAATGACTATAATATACCCATGTAGAGAACATTTTGTTATACGTGTCTTTTTTCTAATACAAGAAAGAGTAAAAAAATATTTACCTACGCAACTGAGCTGTTTGTACGTACGCATCAAAATATATTTTGTTGAATGAACTCTACAAGAAAATAAACTCGATATTGGACAATAGTGGGCATAGATCTTAAACCCTAATTTATAAAATATACTTTTGTTTAAAAATATCGAATTTGAAATTGTTAATTCTATTGTAAAAAATAATAAATTTATCTTTATCATAGTGACGTTTTACACTGTTCAAAGATGTCTAAGTTCTGTTTTACGCGCTTTTTAAGTTGTGTGTTAGGAGAAAATAATGTCGGCGACTTTTAAAGTAGTCTCAATGTATAGCAATATTAAATGTAGATGTTTTAATATCGGTTTGGGAGTTCTTCCAGGCGAAGTACGTACTTAAAAACTTCATTATTTTGAATTGTCTCTTGTCATTTAACGCTAGCTACTTTTAACTTAAGTAATTGAACGGCGTTGTTTCAATAACGAATCAATTTACTTGAACAACAATATAAATAAATGTGGACTATCGAGTAGATATTTTTTTATTATAATATTCTTAAAATCTTTATGTTTATTAACTTAATAGTTTATTAATAGGTTTACCTACTTAGATTAGAATTTTAAAGAAAATTCCCCATTGCAAATTTCCGTTACAAAAACTTTTGTTAATATTGATCAACGTATTCACCGCCAAAACTTTATCTATAAATTAACTAAACTTTTCTGTGAACAGTACATCCCTTCTACGTAACGTTTACAGTTTGTGCACGCAAAATACCGAAGAGGCAGGAGACAAACGGAGTGGCCGTACATAATGTCAAACTGTTAACGTTAGGTACACTGCAAGTAACAACTCACCGTTGGGGACAGTAATGAAAATATGATTTTTACTCATTACCCATAGGTATATTCATTTTGATTCATTAAAATTGATTTCTAAAATTCACAACTGTTTGCATATTTGCAGGTGGCAAACAGTACTCAGAGCCTAACCTAGCCAACAAATATAAGAATAACTCCCAAACCAATATTGAATATAAAAATTGTGAATACACTGCACCGTAGTGTTGCGTAACAGAGCTTTTAAATATTAAAATATTGTTTTATACACTTAAATAAATTACTTAAATGTAATAGTATTATTTGTACCGTCTAAACGCGGCATCGTTAATGTCATTTTGTTGTAGCTGAATAAAAAAAACAATTCGTATAAAAATAAAATTATTGTTTTATTTTATTTTTTCTATAACAGTCCACCATAACCAACTCTACGAGATCCCTTCTCGAGCGGCGGATTTTTGAACGCAGAGACGCGAGTTCACATCTCGTAGCGAGTGAATTTTAAAAGGTGAATTTTTTGCCTAAATATTTCTAGTATACCTTGAGCAATAAAAACAAATTACGAAATATCGTAAATTGTTTTTATTGCTCAATTTGTTTTTATTGAATTGACTATGGTGGACTATTTGTCCACCATAGTCAATTTGCATTTAATTTAAATGCATTAATTTGCGAATAACTCGCTATTCATGCTCAAAATGATAAAAATCTAGAAATAGAATAAACACGGCTTCATCTTCAAAACGTGAAAACATGATCGGTAAAAAAATCACGATAAAAAAAATATATGTAGAACCAATGAAGAACTGATGTTTTTGAGGTGGTGACTGCCCATTGGTCCAGCCCGGCCGGAACATTCACACGGCACGCAACGGATTTGTTTTACTTTTCACCTCATTGCATGTTAGTTTCCTGCCTGTGTACATACAGTGTGTATCGAGGACGTCAATGTAAGCGGAAAGGGTTTTTTTATATATATTTTTTATACCTACATAATAGGCTAGCATTTGACCTCATCTCATCTGATGGGAAGCGAGGATGAGGTCGACGATGAAGCATGCTTACCTAGAAGATAGACTAGACTCTCTAGACTTGAAGACTCCAAGGTTACCTATAGCTTTGGGGAAACAGCGAAGCTGGCAGAGAATTCCACTTTTAAGCAGTGCGTACAAGAAAGGTGGAGGCGTGACGCTTTGTACGCGAAATTGGAACGGTTGAATTGGTTGATGTAGCGGTCTAAGCAAACAACTTATATTCTACGACTTTTGATATATTTTATGTTTTACAAACCAGCAGGCTTATGTTTAGCAGTGCCTAACATAGGCCGCTCCCATACTCCCCCTTGACGACCTCTGTGGCGCGTCGGGCGAACGCTTGACTACAATGCAGAAGGCCGCGGGTGCAAATATTTAATAGTTGTATCTGTTCGGGGTGTCTTTCTATGTATATTGTGTATGTAATTACAAAAAAAAAGTATAATATGTAGTTTATCCGTTGTCTTGTACCCATAGTTAAAGACTAGTGCTTAGTTTGGGGCTGGATTGCGCTGCTTGTAATATTGTGCAATATTTATTTATTTATAACGATGCCACAAATAGCGATCGTGAGCTACCTCCATCCAACGACTCCCTGCGACCGCTACAATGTCGTCGGTCCACCGAGTAGGTCCCCACAACACTGTTTTGCACTGAGTTACCAATTAGCCCCCTTACTTCTTACTAATATTATAAACGCGAAAGTTTGTATGTAAGTATGTATGTATGTATGTATGAGGTTGTTACTCTTTCACGCAAAAACTACTGAACTGATTGCGATGAAACTTGGAATATAGGTAGCTCGGGACCTGGATTAACACATAGGCTACTTTTTATCCCGATATTCCCGCGGGAACGGGACTTACGCGGGTGAAACCGCGGGGCGCAGCTAGTATAATATAAACGCTGGTTAACAGCTCTGCATATCTGTGTATCGTTTCTCTTTTACTGTGACATGAAGTTTCAAAGTTGACAGACAGAGACAAACGCCACAGAACTTGGTCATCTGTTAACATCGTTTTTATGTAAGGGGGTAGATAGATAACACGGGTGTAGTAACGTGTTATTTCTCTTTTGATTAACATGTGGTTTTGAAGGTGATCTTCCTGTCTACTTACCTATTAGTCTACTCCGGCAACAATGCACGCACGGCACATAACGAATTTTGTTGGTTTAGAATTAATGCTCTTTACAAAAGATATTTGTATGTAATTAAATACTATAGGAAATTTCTTCTATGGTTTTCGCGATTTTGCATAATGAAACACTTTATTTACCGGGTTGATCCATCGATATGTCACCGTTGTCAACCTTGAAAATGCCAATAAAGTTAGCGAAAGCTCGGCCGTTTAAAAATCATGATCGTTGATAAATAAAACGCGATTAAATTTAGTGTTTTATTATGCTAAAGGAAATTTCAAATTACGGTAAATAAAAACAACAATATTTAAAAAACATTGTTTATTGAATCATTTCACTTGTTATAAAATATCAAGTTAGGGTACAGTCATGGTCAGAAGTGTATGGCTACCTCTACGTTTTGAAGTTAGGTAATAATTTAAACTTTGATAGGCGTTTTTAAAACATTTAGGCCAGCGTTTGACCAATATTACACTGATTGGAACGTGTAAAAGCGGTCTAAGATAAAGCACGCTGACCTACTAATTCATACCTTAAAGTTTTCATAAACATTCAGAAATTTGTTTTACTTGATAAAGGACAAACTTATTCCAAAAAGTAGAAAGTCACTTTGAAACGTAGAGATGGCATGCATTGCTGACATCGATTATACAATGTATATTGAAATTAATTTCGTTAACAGATCTAAAATAAATGACAAAAAATATTGATTTCAGTTTTTTCCTTTTTTAACTTTTAATAACCTCTTCCTTTTTTAGAAGTTGGTTTAAAAACTGTGGCAGTTTCTAAGACGGTTATTTAGTTCCTTTAAAATACATTTTTTTAAATTTAATTTAAAACCATCCTATCTTTGGAAAGTTAAAAATTAACATCTTCGCTTTTATTTAAGGCAAGACAATGATTTTTAAGGCACTTTTATGACTAAGAACTAATTTTATTGCTTTTCTTACTTAATTAGTAGTACAAATAACAATTAATTATTTAATATTTAATTACATATTAAATCTAAATTAATAATATAATTAATACACTCAATAAAGCGTAAATAGGTATATTAAAGAATATTTCATCGAATCTCGGTGGTCCCTCGTTTAAATGTTCGATTTTAATGGAAAACTTTTTATTTGTATTAATTTAAAATCAGTCTATATTAATTAACATTTAATTACTTAATTAAAAGTTAAATTAAATCTATTTAATTACTTATTGAAATGTTTTAACATAAATTTATTTAATTTTATTCACTTAATTAAAAATGTATTTTTAACGAACACATTATCGAGTTGAGAAAAATATGAAATGTTAATATATAACTTTTTTCCCTTTCAGCGAGATTTTTTAAACATTTTATTGATTACGATATAGAGATTTTTTAACTATTATTAAAATATTTTAACTATTTTTATGTTATAGCTTAATAAGTAATAATAATGTAAACTTATAGGCAAAAATACAGACATTTTTAAGTGTCTTAAAACAATAAAGGTTTAACGAGTATACCCATTTAAGCCGAAAGGGGCTTGTTCTAGACGTTTAATTGAACAACTTTTGTTCTACGACTTTAAGATATTCGAAATAGTTTTCGAAAATCTTAAGTGTACTTGAAAATCAGCTGTTCCTGAGAGTTCGAGGTCATTGACCTTATGTTGTCCTTTAATTTAGTTTGGTCTACTACAATCAAAACTTTAATTACCTTTATTTTCAAAAGCAGCTGTTTTTCAGCGAAACATATCACCAAATATTTTTTTTTAATAAATAATAATACAAATAAATGAAAATTAAATACAAATTACAAATAAAATAATAAAAATACAACAAAATTTTTAGAATTACGCCAAAATTAAATAAAAATTTCGCTTATCCAAAAGTCTTAGAACAAAAGTTGTTCGCCTAAAAGTCTAGAACAACCCCCAATGGGCTTAAATAGGCACCATTATACCTTGTAACCTATACAAGGTTAAGTGCCTATTTCCCAAAAATATACACATTAATATAATTATATCTGGCATCTTTTACATATTCGTTGAAAAATATATTTTTATGTATTCGAGTAGTTTGTTTAAACGATTTACATTTATTAAATGTATTTAATTAGGTATATTCATTGAGATTTGTACGTTTTAAATACAATTTTGTTTTCCTTATTTGATAAAGGTATTTATTACTAAGTATATAACTATTGCTTATTATATTACATTAAAAAAAATCTTAGTCAAAATATTAAAATGAACTAATAATTACGTAATAATAAAAATAAAAATTAAAGATTCATAATTTGAATACACTTATCTTAGTTTATTTAAAATTAAAGTAAAGAAAGATGAAGATAAAGTTCATTAAAAATAACTAAAATCTAGACTTTCTAATACAGAAATTGTATTTAACACAACCTTATACTTATTATCTTTAAGTCATATTAAAGCTTCACTTATTCGAATAAAGTACATAATGAAAATAAATTTTCAAACATTAATAAAAACATTTTATGCAAAAAACATCCTTTTTTTTTGGAATAAAATTCTAAACCTTAATTTGGAAAGAAATAAATGATATATATATCCATGATAAAATCTTTTAGTAGTTAAATTTACTGTTTCGACATTAAGAGCGGCTTACATACCGGTTCCTAAACATGTTTAAGCTGTTAAACGTGTTTAAAATCTGTCAGAATTTCAAGAACTGTCTATGTGTGGCAACATAGTATCAATCGTTCAATTAATGAAATAAAGTCCAATGTTCGATTTCCTGTAAATTATTTTAAAATTGATTTAGTTAAATATGTTTTTAAATGGTTTTATGCAAGTCGCCCTAAAACACGAGTGAGTTTCATAATTAAGTGTTTTTTGACAATTTTGAACAGTTAATACACTGCTTTATCTACACAAATTTTATCTTTTAAATCTTTTCAATTACAATCTAAAGCAGATTTTATTGCAGTTTTTGAACGCATTGGGTTTATAACATTGGTGTAGATAAAAAAAACTAGTCATAGCCTTTTTAACAAACGTGGAGTAAGAACGGAGTAATGAAAACATGCTTTATCTTTTGACAGAGAGAAACAAAAAGAGAAAAAAAAGTAATTCCTACTTCGACCTTACTCCCTTTTATTTGGCTATCAGAGTTTCAAAGAAAGAACATACCCAAGAATTCTATCATATTTCAAATAGAAATTAAGGTATTTTCTAGGTATCAAATCTAGGTTTCTTAAGAGAAATTTCTAGGGTAAAAACTTCTGAAAAGATTCTCAAAGTGTTACCATTTTCGAGTAATTTGTTAAAGTGGAGCTAGCAATACTGGCAATTTGATAAATATCTGTCTAGAACAATTTTTAAAGAAAAGATATATCCATATATCTTTTGTGGATATATCTTTTCTTTAAAAATAGTTCTATGAACGCCCAGTGCGGGCTTAAGCACTTTAAATAAAAATATAAATATCTGTCTAATCTTAAAACGGCTGTAAAAAAGCTGTTTCTTTCCTACGAATTTTCTTCCAAATAAAACATTTTGAGTTTCTACTGTCTTCACAGACAGTTTCCTTTGGGTAAACGTTTGCTCAGCCAAGTAAGAATTATTTGACAAATTTTTAAAGTACTTCTAAACAGGCTTTACTACTTATTATAGCTGAAAATAGTCCGGTTTCTTGGTTATGGCCGTTCTGCCAGCAATAAAAAGTAATTTAGGCCAGTTTCACGTGTTTAATAGTGTAGTATCAAATCGTTTGAATTAATTTTAGCAATGCGTACGAGCAATAAAGATGGCGGCGAATTTTATTGCAATTTAATGGGAGCATTTGTTGGTTACGCGCTAATTCCGTGTTCAGCATTGTTTTTTTTTGTTAACACAAACTTGCAAACCAAAAGTCCTAATTGAAAATAACTGACCAATTATTAACACACCGCCAGTGAACTTTTGAAGATGTATTTTAGGATTTGTTGGTTACGCACCAATTCCGTGTTTGGCACTGTTTTTTTTGTTAACACAAACTTGCATACAAAGGTCCTAGCTGAATAAAACTCACCAACTTATACCGCTATACTTATACGCTGGTACAAACAGGATGCGAGAAGCCGAAAATAGATCTAGGTAGCGTATTTTCCACAATCCAGGATACAAATGTTGTCAAAAAGTTCACAAGCTGCCGCAGTATATAAAGGTCTAGAAAACTGTTGCTAACTTTAGAAAGAAACTAAAAAATTACCTCATAGAGAAAGGGTTCTATTCCGTAAAAGAATATTTAGAATTGAAAGAGAGGTGATTTTGTATTAGATTAGTTTAGTATAGTTATATTTATATTTAGGTCCTTGCAATGCCTGGAAAGGCGCTAAGTTGTTAAGTGCCAAATTAATTTTAAGATCTTGTAACACTAAGCAAGCAATAAATGATTGATTGCAATTGGAGAGGCCTATGTCCAGCAGTGGACTGCAACAGGCTGATGATGATGATGAACTTATACCAATCTCGCCTTGAGTGAATTTTTGAAGATGTATTTAAGCTTAACTGAGCAATAGACATCCTCAATCGACTTGAGCAGGCGGCGCCGGCAATACTGTCAAAGTGACAGCCGCTCCGGAATGCTTGATGAGCGCGACAACTTCAGGGTGCGGCAGGTTCCGTATCGGCGTCCTGTTGATGGCGACTATAGTGTCACCGACGTGAAGTAAGCCGCAGCGGGCGGCGGGAGAGTTCGGTATCAGTTGACCTGGAGATCGAACATAAGGGTCAAAATAAAAAGTCAGTTTAAACTAGGAGTTCGCCCCGAAATGAGACCTCACGACCCCCTATCTCCCCAACCCCTCTACTGATCCGGCTCATCTCATAAATTCTATTGACCTAAACTGCGCGCATACCAAAATTCATGAAGATCAGAGCTACGATACTCAAGTTATCGTCGAACAAAGATACAAAGATACAAGCGCCAGGCCCGTCTACACTGGACCTCACACGCTTCGCTCGTTCGGTCGATAGAAAGGGGCAAAGGAGTTTTGGCGGGAACGCGTTGAGGAGAAGTGTTGCTAAATTTTCGTTCTTGTGAAACCTAGTTCAAATGCGTGTAAATTGTTTAATTTCGGGGGCATATTAATCAATTTAGTTTCGTGAAGGTGTAAACTGTACAAGTGTAACGAAAGTGAAAATCGGTGCAAAACATGGACTTTAGCGTCCAAGGCTCCGTGAACAATCTTTGTAAATGGCCGCCGTGTTTACAAATGATTCCCTAGAATTGACTTTAACTATGACGACTTGACTGTTTCTATGCAAATCTTGCATATTTGAATAATACTTGACACTGGCTAATTTCCAAATGGCCATAATCGGTTCTTAGCCGATAGACAAGAAATATAATTTTACATAGATTTCAGGAAAAAAAAAAAACTCACCGATAGTACTTGTAGCTTTATTAGTAGAAGAAATGACGACGAAACCGAATCCTTCGCCTTCGTTTCTAGTCACAGTGACGTCATAAGGAACGGGAGCCCAATTCGCGTTCGGTTCGTATTGTACACCACCGTACCTAAAAGAATACACATTTATTAAGTTGATACAAGTAACGGTATCAACTTAATAAATGTAACGGGTAAGCCCTTTTAAGCCGAAAGGGGGTTGTTCTAGACGTCTAGGCGAACAACTATTGTTCTACAACTTTTGGAACTTCGAAGTAGTTTTCGAAAATTTTAAGTTTAAAGTTTACTTGAAAATCAGCTGTTTGTCAGAGTGCTAGGTCATTGACCTTATCTTGTCTTTTCATTTAGTTTAGTCGACAACAATCGAAACTACAATTACGTTTATTTTCAAAAGCAGACTTCACACTCGTAACGCCACCTGGTAGTTTCTGTAGGCGACCGCCACACGCCTAGACGCCTTAAAATACTGTTCTAGAAACAAGCATACTTACATGGGCATGTTATGTGGCGCGGGAGGGTACATAGGTGCCGGGTGAAGTATATTGTATGACGCGGGCGGTATATGTATCGATGGGTCAGCCCTGTTTAGACAAAATTGTTTAATTTAATGAATTTTGTATTTTCTTGTCGACAAAATTGTGTCAAAGAGAGAGATACATTCACAGCTCTCTTAAGGTAAAGTTTTACAAGAGTGCTTACTATAATGCTATAACAGTAGTTTACACACCTACTGCTCTACAAAGTTACTTTATTTGAACAAAAAGGTCAACGTAAAGCGAGTCTTTGTTCCCTAGGTACACAAAGTGCTCATTATAACCCTAGTGCATAAAGTAATTTAAATTTGGAACTAAGGTTCTCTTAGCATACGGCCATTTCGAACTGGCCAACTAGACATAACACAAAAAAAACTAAAAACTGGGATATTTTTCTTCTATTTTTATTTCGACGGAAGGGTAAGGCAAAAAGTTTTAGTTAATACAAAGCTTCCAATTTTTCAAAAAGTGTTTTGTCTAGGTGGCCAGTTCGAAATGTCCATGTACAACCAAAACCTTAGTTCCGAATTTAAATTACTTTATGCCCTAGGTGTATAATGGGCACTTTATGCACCTAGGGAATAAAGACTTGCGTTACGTTGACCTTTTTGGTCAAATAAAGTAACTTTGTAGAGCAGTAGGTATGTAAAAATATAAAATGGTTTATTGTTACTGAATAAACAACTTTCTTCGATTCTTCTATTCTTCCCTTTCAACTGAGGTTTGTCGGCAGAGAATTCTCAACAGGTTTAGACTCACCTTAGTATTCATTTGTAATTTGATTTTTTTCTGAACGTTTCTTGTGTACTTACTGAATTAATTAAATAAATAAATAAACAATAAACCATTTAATAACTCAACATTTAACTCAAACAGTGGCTCATACCTAAATTGTATTCTAATTTGAAAGAGTTTTTTGAAGACACTGATTAGAACTTGAAGACTTTGATTTTTTAAAGAGGCTGATTAGATTTTACTACAATAACTAACTAATAATACTATAATAACGGTTATAAAACCGTTATTGTCGTTGAAGCGTCTTAAAAGACTTATAGAAGAATAAAAAACTGAATTTTAAACATATTACAACCACTTTAATTTTTTTTAAATGTGCCTTATACAACTTAAAATTTCAATTTCTTTAGCAAAGGTGAAATGCACTTCGATTAAATGGTACCGAAAATTTTAATTGAACATTGCGAGCTCTATCGATAGATATACTCAAAATAATCACATATAAATGGTACATTATTGTGTACTTACGTGAGCAAAGGTTGATGTGAGTGTGTTGCCATCATGGTAGGTACCGGAACGCCAAGAGATTGTATGTCCGCACGATTATGTCTCACTCCTAAAGTCACCTGGAATACAAAAATAAAACGCCTTATAAAACACAATATTTACCGGGTTTTACTCGCGTTTGGGTTTTACTCGCGTTTTATATTAATAACAGCATTATTTAATACCGCGTAAGTCCCGATCCCGCGGGAATATCTGGATAAAAAGTAGCCTATGTGTTATTCCCGGTATCCAGCTAACTGTATATTCCAAGTTTCAGTGCAATCGGTTCAGTAGTTTTTGCGTGAAAGAGTAACGACCTCACATACATACATACATACAAACTTTCGCGTTTATAATATTAGTAAGATTTCTTCTATGGTTTTCGCGATTTTGCATAATAAAACACTTTATTTACCGGATTGACGAAATCTCTGTTCGTTTAAAAATGATGAATAAAACGCGATTAAACCCGGTAAATATTGTGTTTTATTACGCGAAATCGCGAAACGTTAGACAAAATTAAAATAAATGTTTGTATCCGGTCAGGTTGTCTTTCTATGTATAATATGTAAGTATGTGTTTACAAAAAAAAAAAAAAGTTGTATATCCGTTGTCTAGTACCCATAGTACAAGCCAAGTGCTTATTTTGGGGCTAGTTTGCGCTGTGTGTAATGTCGTGTCAGTATTTATTTATTTTAAATTTATTTTCCGGTTTAAATCGCTATTTCGTTATTTTTATTATTTTTAGCATTGTTTGCAATTTTTCAATTTATTCTACGACTTTTATACATACGAACCTTTTTAAAAATTTTAAGTTTTTTTTTTCAATGAAAAAAAAACAGCTGCTTTTGAAAATAAAGGTAATTGAAGTTTTTATTGTAGTAGACCAAACTAAATGAAAGGACAACATAAGGTCAATAACCTCGAACTCTAAGGCCGGCTTGCATAACGGTTCCTAAACATGTTTAATCTGTTAATCGTATTTAAAATCTGTCAAACTGTCAATGTGTGGCAACATATTATCAATCGTCCATTTAATGAAATGAGAGTCCAATGTTCGATTTCCCATAAATTGTTTTAAAATATGTTTTTAAATAGTGTTATGCAAGTCGCCCTAAGAAACAGCTGATTTTCAAGTAAACTTTACACTTAACATTTTCGAAAAGAACTTTGTTTTTAAAAAAGTCGTAGAACAAAAGTTGTTCGCCAAGGCGTCCAGAACAACCCCCTTTCGGCTTAAAAGGGTTACCCCTTACACCTGTACGAGATCCAAACTTCGGAGGGAAACGATGGCTAACTTACAATGAATTAAACACACTCGTCTCTAGGTATTAGTATTTAATTGCACCATTGAGACGCCATCTAGTATCCGAAAATATAAACTAAACAACACCTTGTATAAATGTACTTGTATGATACTTACATGCCCCCTCGTGGCAGCTTGTGACACGTACGCCACAGCGCGGGTGTGAGTCGCTCCCGCCAGCGGTATCCCGTCTACAGATGTGAGCAGGTCACCTGGACGGAGTAAACCGTCTGCTGGACCACCTGGAAATAACAATTCAGGATTATTACGGTATTTTGACAACCTCTGTGGCGCACGAACGTTTGACTGCAATGCAGAAGGTTTCGGGTTCTATTCCCGTTAAAGTCCTTGGTCACAGAATTTTATTTTTATTTATTTTATTTATTCTCAATGTATCCGTTTTATTAAACGTCCACGTAGTAGTTAAACTTAGGATAAGATAACTCAGACACCTTCTAAGTACAATATAGCCGGAGAATTACTATACACCTAGCATCTAATATTAATTTGTAAACAACCTATTTACCTGAATAAATAAATTATGAATATGAATATTAATTTTCTTATAGTCGAAATAAAAAGCGGAGTGTTTAGCTCAGTGGAATGTCACCCATTTCACCCTAGAACAATCTGAGGTGAAATGGGTGACATTCAGCCCTTGGTTAACAATGTAGTATTTAATTTCTTTTATAGCTTTCGCGATTTTGCATAATAAAACACTTTATTCATCGGGTTTACAGTTGACTTTTTCAATGTTGACCACCTTGAAAAAACAAACTATTACAATAACACAATAGTCTGCGTACGCTGGAACGTTTCGTTACAAATAATTATGAGGCGGTAGTTTACTGTAACTTTTTGGAATGTTAAGATAGACAAATTACATCTCAGTCAACCTTGAAAAAGCCAACTGTAAAGTTGGTGAAAGCTCGGTTCGTTTAAAATCATAAATAAAACGCGATGAAATCCGATAAATAAAGTGTGTTATTAAGGACGCGACTCATATGAAATCCCTTCCGATTGAATAGTTTTCTTCATAACCGGTATCAAATAGATGTTTAAACAATGTTTAAAGTTATTGTACATGATACAAGAAGTGTCCCCTTCATTTCAAAAACAATAAAAAATAACTTTAAATACCACTATTATACAGGCAAAGTTACCTCTGTTTTACAAAATAAATCAATTTTTCTTCTAAATCCTTAACCGCTATATTTTCTTATAGGCATCATCATAATATTAGGTAATACAATACCTAGAACCCCTTCATCGCATTTTATAAAAATATTATTTTAATCTTCGTTAATTATTGATTTTACGAGAAATTGTAGATTTTTTCATGCAATTCCATCTCGTTCATTTATATGCAATCGGACAAGGACCGATAATTATCATCTATCGCCGTCTTAATTTTATTTATTTATTTATTTTATTTTAATTTACAAGGAAAACAAACTGTTATACATTACAACTTAATAATATATAAATACATCTAAAAACCAAATAAATATTTTCACATATAAGCATCTATGCACGCTAGTTGTCCGCTACAATATATATATGTAAGCATTATACATAACTAAACTAAAAACTATGCCCATCGAACCAGTGCCTTGCCAATGCACTCCAGCTGTGGTATCATGTAATTAGCATCCACCGCTGTCAGTTGCTATTTGCTGTCAAAAAGCACATTTTGTATTGTACATTGCTGTTTGAAGTAATCACCAGTAACAATCACGTTACGTCAAAGCAGCAATGTACTGCAACTTAGCCACTAGTAACGGTGGATGCTAATTACATGATACCACAGCTGATCGCAACCGGCTTGGAATCAAAAAGATGTAACTGGGGGAAATCAATCAATTTATTAAACGCATCCGCAACGATCCGAATATTTAAATGTAGTGTTTCTGTGGACATACCGGGCACGACGTATCCGACGGCGACCCGGCTGCCGTCCTCGGTGCCGCCCACGATGCGGAACCCGAACCCGGCGGCGCCGCGTGCGAGCCGCACCAACACGTCCGCTTCCGGGTCCGTGCTGCCGCCCGCCTCCACCTGCAGGTGCAACACACGGTCGACACTATACTATTCGTAGTTAGTGTTAATAGTACTCATTGACTATTTATAAATATTACTAGCTGCGCCCCGCGGTTTCACCCGCGTAAGTCCCGTTCCCGTTTCAGTTCCCGCGGGATTAAAAGTATTCTATGTCCTTCTCCTGGTTCTAAGCTACCTCCCCACCAATTTTCAGACAAATCGATTTAGCCGTTCTTGAGTTATAAATGGTGTAACTAACACGACTTTCTTTTATATATATAATAATAATAATAATAATAAATTCGCTTTATTTCTTCCTCTTAAAACAATGATACACAGATGTAGTTACATAAAATAAACATAAAGAAAAAGAGGAAGCTGGTGTCCGATGTAGGCTTCCGAAGGAAACCTGTTTCACAGATCACCAGGACCCCCTTCCCCAGTTAGGTGTAATGATATCAAATAGGTGCCTACATCGCTGACATATTCGGATAAAATTGAACAAGAATAAAATTTTAGTTAAGAATTGAAAATATACATAATGCATGCGTTAATAAATAATATAACGAACGAATAAATACATATAATTAAACAATATTAAATATGAAAAAAGAAATAATGTGTGTTTTTAAGTAGTGGTATACGTGTGTGTTTGTGTATAGTGTGGCCGCGTTAAAAGATTTAGTGTAATAAATCTTCCGTCTCATCATAACTAAGTGTTAACAGCCACTTTGTAACTTCTTTTTTACACTCAAATTTAGTTTTATCGTATATTTGTATTATTTTATTAATTTTGTTGTAGAGATGAGCACCCTGAAAACAAGAGAACTGTTGGGCAAATTTCGTTCTAAAGCAATGATTTTTGCATACCAAATCCCACCTCCGTCTTCTGTACACAGTATCCGGGTCATACACTATCTGTGAATGTTGTCTTACTATTGTGTTAAGTACGAACAGTTGGCGTACCGTCAATACGTTACATTTCTTGTACAGTTCTGTAGTTGAATAGTAAAATGGTAGAAAACGGTTTACCTTCAGTATCGCCCTCTGGGCTCTTTCTATCGTTAAAAATGTCGTCTTATAAGTCCCACCCCAAGATGATATACAATAACCCAGCAATGACTGACATAATGCGAAGTAGACAGTTTGCACCAATTTAACCTCAGCTACATGTCTCAGATTTTTAAAAATTACAATTAGCTTTCGTATCCTTGATGCTAGGGATGTAATGTGCTTGTGGAAATTAAGATGGTTGTCAATCATAACACCTAGGTATTTGATGTCTTTAGTTTCTTGAATTTTTGGGCAGTTGCAGTCTGCTCCATCTGTATTAGTATCACAGGAGTGAGTTCTAATGCAATAGTCACCAATTTGACCTGTGTCTCTAATTGAGAATCTAATAAGTTTAGTTTTATCGGTATTTAACGTTAATACATTGTTCCTTAGCCAATTTGTAACTATGTCTAAACCAGTCTGTGCAGTTTCATAAACACTACTCCAGGATTTACCCTCAAAAACTAGAGCAGTGTCATCTGCGAATGTGACGATTTTTGCATTAGCCAATTTCATGTTGCACAGGTCATTTATATAACACAGAAATAAGGTCGGGCCTAGTATACTGCCCTGTGGGACACCGTAGGACATTATGACCTCTCTACTAGTATATTCATCGATGTGAACACATTGAGAACGATTTGATAGGTAATCCTTAAAAAGTCCTAGCTGTAGGCCACGTATTCCAAGCAGATCCAACTGTTTCACAAGAATGGGTACAGACACAGTGTCGAACGCCTTAGCCATATCAAGAAAAATGCCCAGAACTTTCCTATTATCGTCCAATTTTGTAACAACATAATTGGTGAATTCGTGTACAGCATCTGCCGTAGATCTATCACGTCTAAAACCAAACTGGTTTTCCGACAACAGATTATTATTCTCCAAGTATGCCACTAATCTATTATTAAGTAAACGTTCTAGGATTTTAGATAAAGTTGGCAAAATTGATATTGGTCTATAATTATTTACACTGAGTCTGTCCCCACCCTTATAAATAGGCTGGATTCTGGATCTTTTAAAGGCCTTTGGAAAAACACCCATTTCAAAAACTAGATTGCATATATATGTTATCGGAGACACCAGTAGGCTTTTGTATGATTTAAGTATGTCTGCGGAAATCAAATCCAGTCCAACCGCGCAGTCCTCCTTAAGGTTATTTATTAAAATAATTATTTCTGCGTTATCTGTTGGTAGTAGAACAAACGAGGCTGGGTGTGGCTTCCCAGAGCTCCCAGTAACAACCTCAGTACTACTGGGTTTCAATTTTTCAGCTAGCGATTTGCCTATGCCAGCAAAAAAGTCATTTACCCCGTCAACATCAATAGTTGCATCTCCAGATAAATCTACACAGCTATCTTTGTGTTTATTCGTATAGGTAATTTGTTTAACGGCACCCCACAATTTTTTATTATTGTTGCCTGCCCTTACAAGTAAAAGTCTTTCATAATTACGCTTAGCTTTTTTTATCATATTGCAGCAGAAGTTCCTATAACGCTTATAGATTGATAGTGCAATTTCGTTTGTTGGATCACGTTTAGATTTTTTATATAAGTTATCTCTATTTTTTAGGCATTTCAGTAAACCTGATGTGATCCAAGGCTTGATTATCTTTTTACGTCTTGATGTAACTACTGTTTTAGTGTTGGCAATTATAACTGTTCGAAGCATATCCACAAAGAGATCTGTAGCCTTATTTACGTCATTTATGTTATATATAGGACTAAAGTCAATATATTTAATATCTTGTTCCAGTCCTACTCGATCCAGAAGCTTTTTTGACCTAGGTGGCTTCAATTTAGTTTTTAACGCAATAAACAACGCTATACCATTATGATCAGTGACCTTTGTCGAGTATACAAGACAACGGGCATCATGTTTGGTTTTAACCAGGACATGATCCAGACAGGTCTTGCCGTGAGTTGGGAGTGTAAAACTGGGGAGAATACCGTGAAAAGCCGTAATATTTAGGTACTCAAAACAAAAAGCAGACTCACTATTTTCACTAATATCAATGTTGATGTCACCTACAATCACTATATTTTGTTTAGATGAGATAGATGAGAGAAATTCACTTAGCGACTGTATGAAGTTATTTGGGTTTTTATATCCATCGGGCCGATAAATGGCCAAGATCATTGAATTGCTGTCAGGTTTAATTAATAGGCAATTTGCCTCTGCAATGTAAACTTCTTCTACTTGAACAATTAGATTATCTCTGCAATAGACTATAACCCCTTCATTCTGTGTGAGATTGTTTGTGGTCGAATAGTGATTGTATCCATCAATTGAAGGTATGATTGAAGTCATAGGGAGCCAACATTCTGAGAGCACAATACAGTCCCAGCACACTGAGGTTCTAGTCAACACTGGTAGTAAGTTTGGTAATTTTTTATTTACACTCCTAATATTTTGATGAAACATTTTTAAACAATTGCCATTTTTCATTAAAAACTTATTACTATCTTCTAGTTCGCAGGAAAAGAATTCTGCAACATTATATTTGTCTATTTCTCTGTGTAGGTTACTAAGTATATCGAATTTTAAGATTAAAGGATTCCATGAAAACAATCAAAGATATAAAACACAAAAGACGTAAAGGTAAGCAGTACAGCGCGCTATCATGCTGAAGCCAGGCTACCACTACCGTGGCCTGACGGCAGTGTGCAACCCGGCCCCCACGTGAAAGCCGCCAATGTAAAATAAATTTAGCGCTAGACTCATCTAAGTTGTACTGTGATACTTGTAAAGGATGGGTGGACTTGTAATGTAAGTTTTCACAGGACTCATAAGTGTATATTATTAGGTAGATGTAGGCGGCGATAGGTATAAATAACAAGTGACATTTACTTTGTGTATATAAAGGTTGGATGTTTGTATGGACAGTAGAGACGTAATTGCCGTACATGTATATTAGATATGCATAAATAATCATAGGTCTAATTAATAAGTAGTATTTTATTGTTGTTCGTGGATGTAAAGTTTGTTTAGTAATGTTATAAATAATATTATGTATATGCATAGTAACGTTAATACAAAAAACAAAACACGAATAAAATAAATTGTTATCATTAAGGAGACATGCTGGGAAAAGCCTTAAAGTTAGTCATGTATTAGTGTTTTTTAAAGTCTTCAGATTGTCTTCATTTTTAATCCGGACCGCTGGGCTATCGTCTGATTTTCGCAGATACAGGTTACCGTGACTAGTCCAACAGTAGCGGTATTTGTTTTTCTGAGCGAAATCTCTAGCCAAGAAGAACAACCGTTTCGCCTTCGCACTCAGATTTTCGGAGACGTAGATAGGTATAGTAGGCCCTGGTAAGTTTATACAACCTGTATTTAGTGGTTTTTTGCTTTTGATATGTTTCTTCACTGCGTTGATTATGTCCTCTTTCTTTGTTGTCGACAGGAATTCAACTATGACAGGTTTAAGGATAGGTTTATCAGATGATGTTATTTTATTCTGGACTCTAAAGATGTTTTTTATGTCACAGTTGCTAATATCGACGTTCAACAGTTTTCCTAGACTTGTGACATAACATAATAGATCATTTTTTGTCTCGGATTGACTTTTAGGTATGTTTCTTATTTCTATACTACCTGAACGGGCACTCGCTTCAAGGGCTTCAATTTTGTCTTCTAGGATTTTCACATAGTTTTTATACTCCAGATGCTCAGATTCTATTAGTTGAACCTTTGTTCGAAGTTCCTCATACTGATTTGATAAAAAATCTATTGTTTTTAATAGTTCAGAGTTTTGTTCCTTAATTTCGTTAAGTGAAGATTGCATCATTGATTTAAGTGATTTTTCGAATGTACTTATTCTAGATTCCTGCTGCATTGCGCTGGTTGCTATCATTTGCCTTATTTCTTCCATATAGGTCTGCAGGTTAACGGCATCTTCTTCGAGTTTTCTCTTTAATGTATTCTTGTTTTTTGATAAATTTGGATCGGAGCCGCCGATTTTAGATGGTGTGTTACTTAGAGACATTTTGATTTTAAGTTTGTATCAGGCGTTTTAATAAAATAATATTGAGCGTTTTGGTGGTGTAGGGTAGTCAGTAGTTTATTGGCACAAAATAATTTCGGAACTATTTTTGGTAAGTACTATAAAAGTAACAGTTAATTGTCGTACTGAATCACTGCTAATGTTTTAAACGGTAGTTAACTGAGTCTTGAGCAGCAGTCCAGCTTTAAAAAGTCACTTTCAACCACTAAACAATATTAAAGTTCACGAGCGTAAAACAATCACGTCTACACCGTTCAAAGCGCGGGGGGGGGGATATAGATAATTAATAATGGTTAAATATAGAAGACTCTGGAAAAGCATGCTTTTAAATTATTAATAGATATTGTAATTTTCTATAATAATAAGTAAATCCTGTGACCAACAAACAGCGCCATCTAGCCCCGTGGTAAGCTGCTAAGCTTGTGTTACGGTGACTAGATAACGGATATACTACTTTTTTTTTTTTTTTTTTTTTGTAAATACGTACATTATTATACATAGAAATACACCCAGACCAGATGCAAATATTTATTTTTAAGCATAAATATTTACACCCAGCGGGAATCGAACAATAGTATTCATAGTTAGTGTTAGTAGTAGTAATTGACTATTTGTAAATTATTACTTAATAAAATTAATAAATGTTGTAATTTGCTTATTATTATAATAATAATAATAAGCCCGCAGGGCACCTTGAGGCGAGGTGTCGGGGAGTAGCGACCCCGCGGGTTCCCAAGTGCTCCAGGGGGAAGTCACCGTTCCTCACCTCCGGCTTGCCTTAGTTGGCTGGTCGGAGTGAACACTGACGAGGAAGCGGTCCCCCACCTTTGGCTTGCCTTCACCGGCCGGTCAGAGTGGAGTCGCGAGAGCAGAAATGCTCGGAGGATGGACACCTCACGTCAGTGATGAGTTGGCCCGCTCCACAGGATCTCGACCTAGGATGGTTTAAAATCCAGTGAGGTCTCTCCATCCTTCAGCCTCTTTCGCCCCTGTTGCCCCCTGTCTGTAATTTGCTCGGCTTAATTAGGGTGGCCCAGTTTGTGAGTTAGCGAGTCTCGGTCTGCCATTTTTACGTGTTTGTTGAACATTGTGACGGCAGGCGCCAAATTCCCGATAGTTCCCCCCAATACCCGATCCACTACCAACCCAATTCCATAGCCCAAGTAGTTTTCACCCGTAGTTTATACATAGTTCTATCCGGCCCGGGGGTTATCCTTGGATGCATTTTATAATGCAGACAGGGATAATTGCCGGTTTGGTGTCCATTACATATTTTGAAATTAAAATGTTACTAAAACGGGCCTCTACGTGTTAGCTTCGGCCCCACGCACGCCTTCCAAAGGTCCGGGTGCTCCATAGCCCCGAGAATCCAAAATGGTAACAACAAATAAAGATAATAAATCCTGTGACCAACACACAGCGCCATCTAGTCCCGTAGTAAGCTGCTAAGCTTGTGTTACGGTGACTAGACAACGGATATACTACTTATATTTATTTTTCTTTTGTAAATACATACATATTATACATAGAAATACACCCAGACCAGATGCAAATATTTATTTTTAAGCATAAATACTTGCACCCAGCGGGAATCGAACAATAGTATTCATAATTAGTATTAGTAGTAGTAATTGACCATTTGTAAATTATTACTTAATAAAATTAATAAATATTGTAATTTTCTATGAATAATAATAAATAAACAAATAATAAATTTTGCACAACATTACACACAGCGCAATCTAGCCCCAAACTAAGCACCAGGCTTGTACTATGGGTACTAGACAACGGATATACTACACATTATACTTTTTTTTTGTAAATACATACATAATATACATAGATAGACACGCAGACCAGATACAAATATTTATTTTTAAGCATAAATATTTCCACTTGACGGGAATCGAACCCGCAACCTTCTGCATTGCAGTCAGGCGTACGCCCGCCGCGCCACAGAGGCCGACAAATGATCTGATCTGTCTGATTAGATGAGTGGATCTATACATATATGATTTATATAACACATAAAAATACAGTAATGAAGAAAAATATAGTACTTATTCTATATTTATGTTAGTCTGTAAGGTATGTATTTACAATTTCAATTATTATTAAATGTTTTATAAACTTTTATATTAGTATCTCGGCTGCTGCGATACAAGCTATGCTTAGTGCAGAACCGATTTCTAATGTAATGTGAGAAATGTTTGGTAAGATTCATATTAATAAATAAATATTTGATTTGATTTGAATAGAATACAATATTTTATTAACTCCATAGTTTCAAGTCATTGTTACACACACTTATCCGACGATAAGATTATATTATCATATTGGAAATGTAATTAAAATTCAGTTAAAGTGAAAAATAAGTTTAGTTGCAGGGAGCGACTGGTGCTAAATCACGGTTATAGATAGAAGAAATTATTTTTAAAGTTTTATCTCCTGTCTGAACTTTCAAATTTCTTCACTTCTCATCCATCCAAAGGTTGTTTGGAGGTATGACGTGGTGACCTCTAATGGGAAGATCTTCCACCGGGCAGGTGGTTTTTTTTTTTTTGCCCGGTAGGCCGCGGCCCGACGATGTCTCGTCGGTAGTTGTATATGAGCTTATCTTGGAAAGAATGTTGATATCGCGATCCAGGATTTCATACTAGTAACGCCATCTAGTAGGTGCTGTGGGCGACCGCCACACCACTCCCCCTCGGAGACCGGAGGTCGATGCAGATTCTTTTTGCCAGTGAGCCAGTTGACGTGCGTCTCATTGAGTCGAGACGGATATCCCAGTGAGTCGGGATGCTTGCTGCTCCAGTAGGTCGGAGTCTTGAGTTTTTTCCACGGTGAGTCGGGAAAGATGCTGTTCCATTGAGTCGGAACAGTGATGTCCACGGTGAGTCGGGACGTGTGAAGGGGCGTAGCGCGTGAAGATTCAGTGTGTCGATGACCAGTCGATGAGGTACCGGATGTACTCAGCATGCTGTAGGTGCCCATTGCGATGCGGTGTAGCCGTTGGAGGGTGAACCAGTGCTTGTGTCTATACAGGCGTCGTGGTCCAACCGATGTGGCTAGAAGTGGTTGTCGGCTTCTGCTGGCAGGATGCATTTGCAGGGGGTAGGTGAGGGTGGTGCGGGGTTGAAAGCTCATGTCGGCGAATGTTGCGCTCGTTGTCCATGTGCGGGGTCACCAGTTTGGAGGATATGAGGTGGTGACCTCCAAAGGGAAGATCTTCCACCGGGCAGATGGTTTTGCCCGGTAGGCAGCGGCCCGACGATGTCTCGTCGGTAGTTGTATATGAGCTTATCTTGGAAAGAATGTTGATATTGCGATCCAGGATTTCATACTAGTAACGCCATCTAGTAGGTGCTGTGGGCGACCGCCACAGTTGCATGGAAGAGATCGCTTTAAACGATAAGGCCGCCCATTGTGCCACCTAATTTTGAGTTGTTTACATATTTTCCATTCATCTTGATTAATTAATTTGTGGTGTGTTGTAATTAAATAATTGATCTATCAGTCAGTTTTATCTGCCAAGTTACCTTCACCAACTTTTTATTTTTTTATTAATTCGAACGAATCCACTCAAAGCTCTGTGGTTTATTTATGTTAAATAATACCCTGTGAACGATTTATTATTATTATTATTATTCCGTGCGAAGGTGAATCTATGATTTCGCATTTTCCTGCTTTTTTTTGTTAAGGCGTGATCATTAATCTTAGATTTAATGTTAATACGCGAAAATAAGCAATAAATCACCTGTTTGTTATATTTTAAAACTACTATTATCACGGGACCAAGAGACTTTTGTTAGTGAAAACATAATATTTCCTATTTTATATCAAGTTTTTTAAGTCTGTTAAAAAGAGATAGCGAGACGAATTGGGAATTACTAGACTGAAATGAAAAGATAAAACATAAATACATAATTTCTTCTATGGTTTTCACGATTTTGCATAATAAAACACTTTATTTATGGGGTTTTATTCATGATCGGTTGGTCATGGTCGGTTAAAAATCATGAATAAAACGCGATTAAACCCGGTAAATAAAGTGTTTTATTATAAATACATAAGCACGCTGTTGACTCAAAATCAAAACCATTTCGACACATTTGCGCAGTACAATAAAATATAGTCATTTTTTCTTTTACATATATCACTGGCTAATAAATAAGCGTTTTTAGGTACTCACATGTGGATAATTAGGTACATAGACTGAGTTGGGCTGCGGATGTGGTTCCGTGTCGTAACTTGAAGGTGAGCGACGGACAGGAGAGTGAATCCTTCTGGACGGTGATGTTTCACGTAATCTGGAACATAACACATTTACTCTTACAAATATTGATAGCAAAGAAATATATTTCCAAAAAACTCCCCATGACAGGCGTCGAACCTGCGTGCTTTCGCTAATTTTGATGAACTATGTTCTAGGCTTTTACCGCTTAGCGGTCCTTACCAATTAAAACTTTATAAAATAAATACAAATAAACGATTAACAGAAAAAAAATAAAACACTAATATAAGGTTTTTTACTAACATATTTAAATAACAAATACCAACTAACACATACCTACCTAATCATTTATCACTCAATGTTTCGTAAGAGTAAGGAAAATAAAGCTATTTTTATTTTATTTTATTTTTATATTCTATGTTCTTCCAGTTAGTCGGTATCGACAAGTTTAAACCTGTTTCTTTATGTAGCCACCCTGCATGTGATGATGAACCTGCAGGGTGCAAGTAGTTATTAGAGAAGTATAGTTACCTCATAGGCGATCCCTTCAGCCGACTCGTTGAAGAGTTATTGGACGGAGATTGGCTCTGCAGTCTTCTGGATGGGGAGTTAGCTAGCAGCCTCTCACTGGCGCTGTGACTTGATGGTGAATTACTTCTTAGACGACCTGGAAACGAATCTATACTTATGATAAACTACTTGGATTTGGGTTTCTACTAATTGGATTTCGATGTAAAGTATACCACGACCTTCCTCAAAAATAGAACTATCCAATATTGAAAACCAGATTTCAATCGGATTAGAAGTTTTTAATTGTATAAGGAACAATGAATGAATTTTAAGAATTGCATAATTTTGTTCTACTACTTTTCCTAAGTCCTCTAGACAATTTCACAAAACTTATTTCCAAGTACAGACTTTTTGTCCTCTCTTCCTTTATTATAAGTATAGGATAAATAGACAGATACCCAGACCAGATATAAAAAAATGTTTTTAAGCATCAATATTTGCACCCGACGGGAATCGAACCCGCAGCCTTCTGCAAAGCAGAGGGCGTAGTTTAAAAAAAAATACTAAAAATATACGGGCAATATTGATATTGCAACATAAATATGGCTCACCTTACTTACTATGATTAATGAAAGGTGTAAAGAGAGAGAAAGAAATATCAACCTGAATTAGGAGAGTGTTGTCGTAAACGACTCGTAGCCGGCGATGGTCGTGTGGTTAAACTGATGGCAGCCGTACTCGGGGAATGTAGCATGCCATCTTCTGGGAAACCTGGGAACAACAACAAAGATGAAAAACAAACCAGAAGCCGCGGTCCGATTTGTTTAATAAAATTAACTGCAGTGTGTCCAAAAACTAACACCCTTAAGTAAGGCGTCTTTATGTATAGAAGCTAATTAATGCGCTCCATTTACACATAACTAAGTTATGTGACGTTTGTCTCTGTCTGTCAACATTGAAACTTCATGTGACAGTAAAAGACAAAGGATGCATAGTTATGCAGCGCATTAGCGTTTATAAGTAAGGGGGCTAGAGTATATGGTAAAATGGTATAGAAAATTTGATTACGAACCTCCATTATCGCTACTGTCAGCAACACTTTCATTTCCCCTCCAATACGCAGCATTCATATCCACATGCACAGTCGGCGTGGGAACCTCCCCCCAATTCCCATTCTCCCACCTCTCCCCGTTCTGTTCCCAGCCATTCCCGTTATTCCCCACCCATTTCGGATCATTAGCCTCCCATTTCTGATCTCCATTCTGGTAAGGCTGGTTGTTTTCGTGCCATTTTTGTGCGTTCTGGTCCCATTTTTGCGCGTTCTCGGCCCAGTTCCGGATGTTACTGTTGTCCACCCACGTTTCCTGTTCGTGCCACTGTTGCTCGGTCCACGGGGTGACCACCGGGAGGGTGAGGCGTCCACCGGGAGTGCTGGACCGTCGCCGGCGGTCGATGAGGCTTTCGCGTTCGCGGTTCTTGTGTTCCGGTACTGCGTATGTTGCTTCTGACAAAATAAAGGTAGTTTTGAAAAAAAAAATTAAACAATCGTCAGAATCGTCTATAATTTTGTAGCCAAAGGGTGGAGTTTTGGCGGGAACGCTTTGAGGAGATGTGTTGCAAAATTTTCATTTTTGAACCTAGTTCAAATGCATGTAAATTGTTTAATTTCGGGGGCAATTTAATCAATTTAGTTTCGTGAAGGTGTACAAATGTGGTGAAAGTGAAAATCGGTGCAAAACATGGACTTTAGTTGGCGTTGTCTCCGAAGCTCCATGAACAATCTTTGTAAATCACCGCCGTGTTTGACTTTAACTATGACGACTTGACTGTTTCGATGCAAACACTGGCTAATTTCCAAATGACCATAATCGGTTCACAACCAGTGAGAAATAAAAAAATACCCAAAGGGTAAAAACGGGACCCTATTACTAAGACTTCGCTGTCCGTCCGTCCGTCTGTCACCAAGCTGTATCTCGAAAACCGTGATGGCTAGATAGTTGAAATTTTACAGATGATGTATTTCCGTTCCCGCTGTAACAACAAATACTAAAAACCAAATTAACAAATATTTAAGGGGGGCTCCCAAACGACAATTGTGTTTTACCCGACTGCCCGACGCAAAGGAGAGTAATGTGTTTATCGGTCTAGTATGTATGTATGGATGTTTCTATATGGCGTTCTAGAGGCCAAACGCGTGGACCGATTTTGATGATTCTGACGTCATCGATTCGTCTTAATCTGGCGAGTGTCACTAAAGACATTACCAAATTAACTTTAGACACAAACAGACGCCATATTGTCAAAATTAAAAAATCCAAAATCGTTAAATAAGTATTTAAAAATCAATGTTAGGTTTATCATATAATTTTTGATTTTAAATAATTAACAGTTTTGGAAATAGAATGCTTTAAAGTTAATTAACAATTAGGTATTCTTGCTTTTTATTACTAACGAACAAGTTTTAATTTTTGTTACGTAGTTACGCTTGGAACCAAACTACAAGCCAATTATTGAAATAAACAAAAAAAAATTTACATAAATTGCACCTACCTACTAAATAATTTCCGTTTTATTTTGCAATACTGGTACGAAACGCGTTTCGTACCCAAAAGGTAAGGAGAAATTTGAATTCTATGTTTCAACAAATGGTCTATCCACAAAGTAAAATTAGGAAAAATATCATGATGCGAATGAAATATAACTGCACTTAATTTTGTCAAAAAAACATTCACTATTTTAATACAAAAATATTGCAGAATAGAGTTTTTAAATTCATTTTTGAGATTTCTTTTTGTTTTTATTGCTCAAGGCAATTTTAAACTTAGAAATATTTTTACCAAGGAAATATATTTTCAAAAACTCCCCATATCCAATCCTTTCATAGGGAAAAAAAAATTCTACATTTATGAGGCAATAAAGTTTCGTTAACAGTTTAGTTTCAAATGATAATTTTACAAATCTGTTCTTTGCAAATACAATGAGGTATTTAAATGAAATTTTAGACAATCTCGTTACAGGAGTAACATTTATTGAGTTAATAAACAACTAAAGAAAAAGAAAAAATGGCTGCTTTAATCATATTTTTACCTGAATTCATGCCGTTAAGTCTTTCACGTAGGACATCCTGCGTGTGTAAAGCTGGCGACCTCAGTTGTTCGGCGGTCGGCGTTTTACTTCTACCCAACTGGATGGTAGGGGTCTCTGAAACAAAAAAAGTTTAAATTACAAGGCCGTTTTTACATTTTCTCTATTATATTTTATAAGGCCCTTACTTATAAGATATTATTCACACATGACTAAGTTACGTGACGTTTGTCTCTGTCTGTCAATTTTGAAATTTCATGTGACAGTAAAAGACAAACGATGCATTGTTATGCAGCGCGTTAATTAGCGTTTATAAGGGGATTAATTGTACAAAAGTCCCACAGTTTGTGCACTATGAGAATGCCCCATGAGTTTCTTCGTGGCTTCTTCTCATGCGAGGGCGTTTTCTGAATACATGGTAGTTTTTTGAGTTAACCAGGAATAATTCACCGAACGAGCGAAGCGAGTAAGGTCCAGTGTAGACGGGCCTGGCGCTTGTATCTTTGTATGTTTGTTCGACGATAACTTGAGTATCGTAGTTCCGATCTTCATCAATTTTGGTATGGGCGTATTTTAGGTCAATAGAATTTATGAGTTTGAATATGAGCCGGATCGGTAGGGAGGGTTGGGGAGATAGGGGGTCGTGAGGTCTCAGTTCGGGGCGAACTTCTAGTTATATACAGCGAGGAAAACGTGAGGGTTAAGTGGGGGGAGGAGGGAGGGGGGGGAGACTCACTGTTTGCCCTGGGCGCGGTGTGGGCGCGCCACACAGTGAGCGGCGTGGCGCGGTGCGGCGCGCAGGCCTGCAGCGCTGAGGGGGGAGACTCACTGTTTGCCCTGGGCGCGGTGTGGGCGCGCCACACAGTGAGCGGCGTGGCGCGGTGCGGCGCGCAGGCCTGCAGCGCTGAGAGGGGAGACTCACTGTTTGCCCTGGGCGCGGTGTGGGCGCGCCACACAGTGAGCGGCGTGGCGCGGTGCGGCGCGCAGGCCTGCAGCGCTGAGAGGGGAGACTCACTGTTTGCCCTGGGCGCGGTGTGGGCGCGCCACACAGTGAGCGGCGTGGCGCGGTGCGGCGCGCAGGCCTGCAGCGCTGAGAGGGGAGACTCACTGTTTGCCCTGGGCGCGGTGTGGGCGCGCCACACAGTGAGCGGCGTGGCGCGGTGCGGCGCGCAGGCCTGCAGCGCTGAGAGGGGAGACTCACTGTTTGCCCTGGGCGCGGTGTGGGCGCGCCACACAGTGAGCGGCGTGGCGCGGTGCGGCGCGCAGGCCTGCAGCGCTGAGAGGGGAGACTCACTGTTTGCCCTGGGCGCGGTGTGGGCGCGCCACACAGTGAGCGGCGTGGCGCGGTGCGGCGCGCAGGCCTGCAGCGCTGAGAGGGGAGACTCACTGTTTGCCCTGGGCGCGGTGTGGGCGCGCCACACAGTGAGCGGCGTGGCGCGGTGCGGCGCGCAGGCCTGCAGCGCTGAGAGGGGAGACTCACTGTTTGCCCTGGGCGCGGTGTGGGCGCGCCACACAGTGAGCGGCGTGGCGCGGTGCGGCGCGCAGGCCTGCAGCGCTGAGAGGGGAGACTCACTGTTTGCCCTGGGCGCGGTGTGGGCGCGCCACACAGTGAGCGGCGTGGCGCGGTGCGGCGCGCAGGCCTGCAGCGCTGAGAGGGGAGACTCACTGTTTGCCCTGGGCGCGGTGTGGGCGCGCCACACAGTGAGCGGCGTGGCGCGGTGCGGCGCGCAGGCCTGCAGCGCTGAGAGGGGAGACTCACTGTTTGCCCTGGGCGCGGTGTGGGCGCGCCACACAGTGAGCGGCGTGGCGCGGTGCGGCGCGCAGGCCTGCAGCGCTGAGAGGGGAGACTCACTGTTTGCCCTGGGCGCGGTGTGGGCGCGCCACACAGTGAGCGGCGTGGCGCGGTGCGGCGCGCAGGCCTGCAGCGCTGAGAGGGGAGACTCACTGTTTGCCCTGGGCGCGGTGTGGGCGCGCCACACAGTGAGCGGCGTGGCGCGGTGCGGCGCGCAGGCCTGCAGCGCTGAGAGGGGAGACTCACTGTTTGCCCTGGGCGCGGTGTGGGCGCGCCACACAGTGAGCGGCGTGGCGCGGTGCGGCGCGCAGGCCTGCAGCGCTGAGAGGGGAGACTCACTGTTTGCCCTGGGCGCGGTGTGGGCGCGCCACACAGTGAGCGGCGTGGCGCGGTGCGGCGCGCAGGCCTGCAGCGCTGAGAGGGGAGACTCACTGTTTGCCCTGGGCGCGGTGTGGGCGCGCCACACAGTGAGCGGCGTGGCGCGGTGCGGCGCGCAGGCCTGCAGCGCTGAGAGGGGAGACTCACTGTTTGCCCTGGGCGCGGTGTGGGCGCGCCACACAGTGAGCGGCGTGGCGCGGTGCGGCGCGCAGGCCTGCAGCGCTGAGAGGGGAGACTCACTGTTTGCCCTGGGCGCGGTGTGGGCGCGCCACACAGTGAGCGGCGTGGCGCGGTGCGGCGCGCAGGCCTGCAGCGCTGAGAGGGGAGACTCACTGTTTGCCCTGGGCGCGGTGTGGGCGCGCCACACAGTGAGCGGCGTGGCGCGGTGCGGCGCGCAGGCCTGCAGCGCTGAGAGGGGAGACTCACTGTTTGCCCTGGGCGCGGTGTGGGCGCGCCACACAGTGAGCGGCGTGGCGCGGTGCGGCGCGCAGGCCTGCAGCGCTGAGAGGGGAGACTCACTGTTTGCCCTGGGCGCGGTGTGGGCGCGCCACACAGTGAGCGGCGTGGCGCGGTGCGGCGCGCAGGCCTGCAGCGCTGAGGGGGGAGACTCACTGTTTGCCCTGGGCGCGGTGTGGGCGCGCCACACAGTGAGCGGCGTGGCGCGGTGCGGCGCGCAGGCCTGCAGCGCTGAGGGGGGAGACTCACTGTTTGCCCTGGGCGCGGTGTGGGCGCGCCACACAGTGAGCGGCGTGGCGCGGTGCGGCGCGCAGGCCTGCAGCGCTGAGGGGGGAGACTCACTGTTTGCCCTGGGCGCGGTGTGGGCGCGCCACACAGTGAGCGGCGTGGCGCGGTGCGGCGCGCAGGCCTGCAGCGCGGCCACGACCCGCGCGTGCGGTGCGCGGCGCACGTCCCGCCCCCCCACCACCACCAGCACGTCCCCCTCCCGCAACCCGCCGCAACGCTCCCGGTCCAGCACCTGACGGGGGGAGACACACACCTTTATTTATTTCTTTTAATAACTAAATATTGCACAACATTACACACAGCGCAATCTAGCGTGGGTACTAGACAACGGATATACTACATGTCATACTTTTTTTTTTTGTAAATACATACATATTATACATTGATAGACACCCAGACCAGATACAAATATTAAATTTTATGCATAAATATTTGCACCTGACGGGAATCGAACCCGCAGCCTTCTGCATTGCAGTCAGGCGTACGCCCGACGCGCCACAGAGGCCGTCGTTTTGTCGGTTGTGAACCGATTATGGCCATTAGGAAACTAGCCAGTGTCAAGTGTTTACTAATAAATAAATAAATTTATGAATCCAACACCCAGCGCCATCTAGCCCCATGGTAAGCTGCTAAGCTTGTGTTACGGTAACTAGACAACGGATATAAATAAATAAATAAATTCTGTGACCAACACACAGCGCCATCTAGCCCCATGGTAAGCTGCTAAGCTTGTGTTACGGTGACTAGACAACGGATATACTACTTATATTTATTTTTCTTTTGTAAATACATACATATTATACATAGATATACACCCAGACCCGATACAAATATTTATTTTTAAACATAAATATTTGCACCCAGCGGGAATCGAACCCGCAACCTTCTGCTTCTGGGAATCATTTGTAAACACGGCGGCCATTTACAAAGATTGTTCACGGAGCTTTCGAGACAACACTAAGTCCATGTTTTGCACCGATTTTCATTTTAATTCCACTTGTACACCTTCACGAAACTAAATTGATTAATATGACCCCGAAATTAAACAATTTGCACGCATTTGAACTAGGTTTTACAAAAAATGGAAATTTAGCACCACAACTGAGACACAGTTGACTTTCTAACAGATTCTCAAAATAATGTAGCCTATGTGTTATTCCAGCTACCTATGTTCGAAGTTTCATCGCAATCGCTTCAGCGCTTTTTACGTGATTGAGTAACAAACACTCATACACACATACTCACAAACTTACAGCTTTACAATATTAGTAGGATACCGTTAGGTTTAGTTTTAAAGAACTTTATTATCGACAAAGACACAAGTGTCACTTATGTGATAACAATAACTTAAACTTAATGTAGGTACTTATGAAACATTCATCGTTCGCTAATTTAAATCTTGAGTAGCTATGTAGGTTATAATTAATTCGTAAGCAAGAAATGTCAGTGGGTAGACACAGAAAAAAGTTTGTTACGACAATTCGTGTGGGTAATATTTTAAGTTTGGGTTAACCCAAACCGTTAATACCGTTAATAGACAGAAATCGTGTAAGTTAATAAAGTGTGAGGAATAAGTTACCTTTTTGACTTTCTGTCCGTGTACACTGTCCGCTATAGTAAACCCGAAGCCCGCCGCACCTCGTGTCAGCATCAGCACTATCTCTTGACCGTTCTCGTTCGATGGACCGCTTTCTTCGCTATGATCTGAGGGTAAGGAACAATGTTATGACTTTAAGAAACAAAGTAGACTTTAAGTAGGTAACTACTAACTTAAATTATTAGTTTGAAGCTTAAATTGCAGTGCCCAACCGGGTTCATAAAGTAAACAAAATGTGATTTTGTAAACCATTACCTTATGAAGCAATAAATTATTATTATTATTGAAAGCCCTAAAGAACTGTGGTTTCACCCGCGACAATTCCGATTCCCTTAACCCAGATACAACTACTTTTGTAAAGTACTGTTATAGTGGGAAAAACACAAATCAAATCAAATATTCATTTATTAACTATGACACTTATCAGACATCTCTCAAGTTACATACAAGATGTAACGGGTAAGTCCTTTTAAGCCGAAAGGGGGTTGTTCTAGACGTCTAGGCGAACAACTTTTGTTTTACGACTTTTGGAAATTCGAAGTACTTTTCGAAAATTTTAAGTGTAAAGTTTACTTGAAGATCAGCTGTTTCTTAGAGTTCGAGGTCATTGACCTTATGTTGTCCTTTAACTTAGTTTGGTCTACTACAATCAAACCTTCAATTACCTTTATTTTCAAAAGCAGCTGTTTTTTCAGTGTAATATAACCTCAAAATTTTCAATTAAAGTTCGAATTTTCAAAAGTTGTAGAACAAAAGTTGTTCGCCTAGACGTCTAGAACAACCACCTTTCGGCTTAAAAGGGCTTACCCGTTACACCTTGTATATCAGACATCGATTATACACTAAGCCTAAGCTTGTATCGCAGTAACCGAGGAACCAATATAATGCAATATAGATAGACGCCTAATAAATCCATAAAAATATATACCTTATTAATTAACATACTTAAAAATTATTATTATAACTAAACACGAACTACGTAACATGTTACGTGTTACACAACGCAATCTACACCCCAAACTAAGCACTAGACTTGTACTAGAGGTACTAGACAACGGATATACTACATATTTTACTTTTTTTGTAGATACATACATCTATACTTATAATAATAAAGGAAGAGAGGACAAAAAGTCTGCACTTGGAAGTAAATTAAAATAAGTGGTCTAGAGGACTTAGGATAAGTAGTAGAACAAAATTATGCAATTCTTAAAATTAATGTCTGTCTATTCGATTAAAAACTACTAATCCGATTGAAATCTGGTTTTCAATATTGGATAGTTCTATTTTAAAGGAACGTCGTGGTATACTTTGCATCGAAATCCAATTAGTAGAACTCGAGTAATGAACAAAAAAGTCGGCAATGCACTATTTATACGCAGACAAAGTCGCGGGGAACAGCTAGTTGCTTTAAAAAGCAATCAACATTATACACATTCACACACATAAACTCACTCATATTATAATATTAAGATAAGATATTTTCTTCTATGGTTTTCTCGATTTTGCATAATAAAAATCACGAATAAAACGCGATTGAACCCGGTAAATAAAGTGTTTTAAGATAAAATAAGATAAAACCTATTGTACCGAAAGAAACATATTAAATTAAAAAGAAACATTTAGAAATAAAAAACAAAACAAAATAAATAAATAAACATGACATTAAGAAACATATACCTAAACTAATATACATATATACATATACTTAACAGGACAGTGAGTTTATGTAGTAAAATGATTTTTCAAAACTGAAGTCTTAAGAAACTTTCACTTGCTGAAGTCGGATATGAAGAGCAAGTCAGAGTTTCAGTAGTTCGGGCGTGATTTACATTTACAAAAACAATACGAACCAGCAGTGAGAGACAGTAAATGATCAGCAGAAGGACATCTCGGCGGCACAGTACTATAGTTAGCTGTGCCCAGCTCATCCAGGTCGAAAGACCTGGACATCAGACGTCTTTCTTCTGGACTGTGAGGGTTTACTGGTGAATTGTCAGGCTCGTCGCGGCCTTGGGCGGCCGTTTCGTGAGGTAAATCCAGGTTGAATCTGTAAGAAATACATGGGTATGAAATGGAGTTGCACGTAGCAGGGCGATGAGAGGCAGTTATTGAAAAAAACCGGCCAAGTGTAAATCGGACTCGCTCACGAACTGTTCCGTACAGTATTTACAACCATACCGTATAAATAAATATTGCATGACATTACACGCAATCTAGTTTAAGCACGAGGCTTGTAGTATGGGTACTAGACAACGGATGGACTACATACTATACTTATTTCTTGTAAATCCTACTAATAAATCCTATAAATATAAAATAAGTCCTGTGATGAACACACAACGCCATCTAGCCTCGTGATAAGTTGCTAAGCTTGTGTTACGGTGACTAGACAACGGATATAATACTTATATTTATTTTTCTGTTGTAAATACATACTTATCATACATAGAAATACACCCAGACTAGATACAAATAATTATTTTTAAGCATAAATATTTGCACCCAGCGGGAATCAAACCCGCAACCTTCTGCATTGCAGCCAAGCGTTCGCCTGACGCGCCACAGAGGTCGTCAAATAAATATTAGTATAAATAAATATTGCACGACATTACAAACATCGTAATCTAGCCTAAGCACGAGGCTTGTACTATGGGTATACTATACTTTTTTCTTGTGAATACATAAGTATGATACATAGAAAACACCCAAACCAGAAACAAATTTATGCTTATTTTTAAGCATAAATACTTGCAACCAGCACCCACTTGCATCCCATGCAGGGATCTCAAAATTTATCAATAATTACAAAACATTCGGAAATACTATTTTGGTATTTTATTTTTCATTCCCTTATCTTCATTTTGGTAGTTTTCTTTACACGATTGGTTAACTTTTGAAATAGAATTTTTCATTTTACAGCTAAACGTGACGTATTTAAACCTCTATTTTTTCTGAAATTGTTAGAACAGTTTTACTGAATTAGCAATAGTTATCTTGTTATTAGGAATTGTTTGATTAGACTCAATAAAATATTGCATGGTCGCATCTTACGTCCTTCTTTTACACATCTGAAATTTGCTAGCCCTATCCCTGTCACGTCATTAGGTGAGTATGGGGCCTTAAGCACGAAACCCTTAATAAAAGTGTTACCTTGTCCTCAAAGCCCTAGTGAGTTGTTGCATGGCCACAGCGTTAGAGGTGGGCGAACTGGCATCCACCGCCAACGTACTCAGTACACGAGTGTTTGAATCCTCGTCGAATGTTAGCGGGTATCCTGCAACATATATAAACATATATACAACATATATAATAAACTAGTAAAAAACGCGTTATCACGGGCGCGGGCGGCCGAGCGGTTCTCGAGCGGTTGCACTTTTTCCTTCATTACTCGGGTTGTACTAATTGGATTTCGATTCAAAGTATACCACGACGTTGCTCGAAAATAAAACTATCCAATATCGAAAACCAGATTTTAATCAGATAAGTAGTTTTTAATTATATAAGGAGGAGTAACAGGCATGCCCTTTTAAGCCGTTGCCCTTTCGGCTTAAAAGGGCACGCCTGTTACATCTTGTATAAGCTTATCTCCGAAAGAAAGTTGCTAGTGCGATTTAGGACTTCATACTAGTAACGCCATCTAGTAGGTTCTGCGGGCGCCACAGCTAAGTACTGCGTTGGTTCTGTACTAACCTCTAACAAGATACAAGGCGACGTCGGTGCCCGGTGTGATAGACTGGAATATCTGCGCGACCTGCGCGTGCGACAGTCCGCGCACACATCTACTGCCCACACCCACCAGCACGTCGCCGGGACGGAGACCGCCTGGGAAATAACGCAGCGTTTGTACACCGATGGGCGACAGATTAAGTGTGGAATTTTGCACAGCAGTAGGTATGGTAGCGCGCTACTCATTTCATAGATAGAATTATGAAAAGTAGTCAGCTTTATTCAATATTCCACGTACATTTTAAATTCTAAATAAAAAAACAATAATAGTGATAATAAAACACTTTATTTATCCGGTTTTAATATAAATAAATTTCAAAATAAAAACGCGATAAAACCGATTATTTTTATTTGAACCTATTTTTTTATTATTTGAATATTTATTTGTTTGAACCGAGCTTTCAACCTTGAAAAAGCCAACTGTAAAGTTGGCGAAAGCTCGGTTCAAATAATGAATAAAAAGCAAATAATGATAATATGATAAAAACAAATAATTAATAAAGAGCAGTCAACCTTGAAAAAGCCAACTGTAAAGTTGGCGTAAGCTTGGTTCAAATAATGAATAAAAACGAGATAAAACCGGATAAATAAAGTGTTTTATTATGCAAAATCGCGAAAACCATAGAAGAAATAATAGTGATGCCTATAAAGCATTATACAGCCTATAAATAAAAAAAATACAAAAACGAAATGTGGTTAAATTTTATTTTAGATTAGCTGTGTCGGTCAGTCTACCTACGTAAGTCGATCCCATGGGAATTTTGAAAATTTCTTTCTTATTGGATGCCTAGCCTACGTCATAATAAAAGAATACCAGCTTACTATGCTAATAGTAGACAGCTGATTACTGCTTTCGTCAATCAGTCACTCAAGTTGGACAAAGAATTTTATGAAAACACTAGCTGCGCCCCGCGGTTTCACCCGTGTAAATCCCGTTCCTGCGGGAATAACGGAATAAAAAGTAGCCTATGTGTTATTCCCAGTATCCAGCTACCTATATTCCAAGTTTAATTGCAATCGGTTCAGTAGTTTTTGCGTGAAAGAGTAACAAAGTCAAACATACAAACTTTCGCGTTTATAATTTAGTAAGATTGAGACAACAGATTAGTAACATCGCTCATACGGTGAAGGAAAACATCTTGAGGAAACCAACGGCTTAGTTAACTCCAGACGTGTTGACCAGTTCTTTCCTCTGGACATGGCTGACTAGGCTGGGAGGGTGGTATAGCGCCATGAATAGCATGGATTAAAAGTTGCTTGCGTTGTATAAATCATCTAAAATTAGATGAAAAGGCCAATTATTATTATTAATATTGGGACCCAGATAGCATACCTATACAGAGCGTGAATTCAAACATTGTGATTAGGGCATAATATAATAATGTCCGTTCATAGTACGTACCATTTATCCAAGCCGGACTATTTGGTACAATGCTGCGTATTTGAAGATAACCATCCGTCTCCGGAATGCCCTCAGCACCAATCAATGTGAAACCTAAACCCTGAAAATATAATTAATATTTAAAAATTTATATAGATAGCTATTAATAGCGGTATTGGTGGTCTAATAATGGCAGACTAATTTTTGTTTGGAAGGTTGGAAATTCAAATTTTCGAAGACCAAGCATGTATTTTTCTTTATGAAAAATATTTTTCTTTATCTATACTGTATCTTCTCTATATCTATATCTGTACTTATTATTAAGGTAGAGAGGACAAAAAGTCTGTACTGGAAAGTAAATTAACAAAAAAAAGTGGTCTAGGGGACTTAGGATGAGTAGTAGATAATTACATATAATTTTTAAAATTCATGTCTGTCTTTTTGTTTCTCTGTTTTTTTGTTTGTTCCTTATACAATTAAAAACGACTAATCTGATTGAAATCTGGTTTTCAATATTGGGTAGTTCTATTTTCGACGAACGTCGTGGTGTACTTTGGATCAAAATCCAATTAGTGTAACCCGAGTAATGAACGAAAAACTGCAACCGGTCGAGAACCGCTAGGCCGCCCGCGCCCGTGATAACGCGGTTTTCACTTTCGCTGGTGAAACCGCGTGGCGCAGCTAGTGAAAAATATATGTGCGCTATTAACGAAGGAAAACTTCGTGACTGAACTTACATAATAAACTGGGAGTTATCACAGTTCGAAGGCATGAAACATTCGCCAATAAGGAGTGGGCTCCTAGGTAGTAGATAATTCTACAGTTTAATTCAGCACTTCAGCCGACAGGTGCCAAGCATGTTTTGGAGTTAAAATAGGGTCTACTTTTATTGAAACTGTAAAGATACATCCTTAAGTATAAGTTGGTTTTATTTTTTGTTTTTAATTCTCTCCATTCAATTTTTAGACATTTTGAAACAATATAGCATTGAACTATCAATTCAGGTTTTTAATTATGGTCGTTTTGATAGAAATAAAGAGCAATTTAGATCAATTTCACGTGTTTAATAGTGTACTTTCAAATAGTTTAAAACAATTATTTCATTGATTGATGAACTTTTTATTGTACACACACATACATAACAAAATAATACAGAAAATATTTTAAAACACGGTGGCACAGTGGGCGGCCTTATCGCCTAAAGGCGATCTCTTCCAGGCAATCAGTGAATGGACAAGACTTATAGAATAGGATGGGTAAGTTGTTTATTTGATTTAATAGGAATGATTGGACAGAAAAATAAAAATAAAATGATAGCTAATAAAGATAAGTATACAAGATGTAATGGGTAAGCCCTTTTAAGCCGAAAGGGGGTTGTTTTGGACTTCTAGGCGAACAACTTTTATTCTACGACTTTCGAAAATTTTAAATGTAAAGTTTACTTGAAAATCAGCTGTTTCTCAGAGTTCGAGGTCATTCACCTTATTTTGTCCTTTCATTTAGTTTCGTCTACTACAATCATAACTTCAATCATCTTTATTTTCAAAAGCAGCTGTTTTTTCAGTGAAACATAACCTCAAAATTTTCAAAAAAAAAGTTTGAATTTTCAAAAGTCATAGAACAAAAGTTGTTCCCCTAGATGTCTAAAACAACCCCCTTTCGGGTTAAAAGGGCTTACCCGTTACACTTTGTATAAATAAATTAAAAATTACGAAGTGATAATTAGACTACTGCTTTAGCAATGTGTTAGGAATCAATAAAGATGGCGGCGTATTTTATTGCACTGCATGGCATCATTTGTTGGTAATTGATCTATTTATCTTATAGAATCATTCAGTTATCAATATGTCTGTTAGTTCTTACCTGTGTGCCTTTAGTGAGGTTGAGAGTAAACCGCTCCCCTCTCAATTCACCTCCGGGTGGTTGTCCGTTGCTTTGACTGCTGTTACCATTTTCCGAAGCGAGCTTTTCAGCTGAAATAAAAAGGAAACAACCTTATTATGTAAAAATATTGCACTGATTTACACAGCGCAATCTAGCCCCAAATTAAGTACTAGGTTTGTACTATGGGTGCTAGACAATGGATTTACTAACTTATATTAATCTAATTTTGTCTAAGGTTTTCGCGATTTTGCATAATAAGACACAATATATACTTATGTGGATAAAATCACCGTGCTTAATTCCTATTACATTATCTAATTTTTAAACTTACTTTCCTTTCATGGTACTAAATCAAACAATTACCCAACACGGTAAGTAGATAGTTAAGTATGTAATCACTAATCAATCATTTCAAGTAACTTTACGCTTAATTGGACATTATCATCGCTTTTACTTCGACTATGGTAATTATATAATGTGTTACAAAAGATATTCAAACTATATTTCTATATTTCGTGAAAAACACGCAACAGTGGAGCAAGTACACCGGGTAGTTCATACAATCAGACAATCCCTTGAAAAGAAGGACTACTGCTCAGCTGTGTTTATAGACATACAACAAGCATTTGACAAAGTCTGGCATAAAGGACTGCTGTACAAACTCAAAACCCTTTTGCCAAATTCATTCTACATGACTCTTAAATCCTATCTAGACCAAAGAAGATTCCAAGTGAAACTCGGAGAAGCCTATTCTAAACTCTACTTCACCAAGGCTCCAGTTCCACAAGGATCAGTCCTGGGACCAGTACTATACTCCATATATACGGCGGACTTGCCTGAGACACCTGATGTGATAACAGCAACCTATGCAGACGACACGGCATGCCTTTCAAGTGATGCGGATCCTGGAATAGCCTCCATAAAATTACAGACCCAACTGGATAAAATAGATAAGTGGCTACAAAAATGGAGAATCAAACCTAGTGTAAGTAAGTCGACTCAAATAACATTTACTCTCCGAAGAGTACACTGCGGTCCTGTCTGCATGGAAGGGAAAACTCTACCAACTAATAACACCGTCAAATACCTGGGATTACACTTAGATAGAAGGTTAACTTGGGCAAACCATATCAAGGCCAAGAGAACACAAGCTAATTTGGAACTAAAAAATCTTTCATGGCTCTTGGGGCGTCAATCCCGACTTTCACTTAGCAACAAACTACTTATATACAAAGCAATTATAAAACCGATTTGGACATATGGAATAGAACTGTGGGGATCCGCCAGCAACTCGAACTTGGAGATACTTCAACGGTTTCAAAACATTGCACTAAGAACAGTCTCCAGCGCACACTGGTTTGTCAGAAACTCAGAAATACACGAGTACCTTGAAATGCCGACAGTAAAGGACGAAGTAAACAATTTTTGCAAAAAGTATAAGGAAAGACTACGCAAGCATAGCAACACGCTAGCAAAAGATTTACTTGAAATCCAAGAGAGCATAAGACGCCTAAAAAGATGGCACATACTAGAATTAGACCAGAGAGACTGACAGTGTCGACTTAAGTAAATGGTGCCACTTAATGTAGTAACACCAAAAATAATCCCACTCGAGATCGCATCTGATTATGGCTGACAGCCGATCGCAGATAAAAAAAGAAAAAAAAAAAAAAAACTATATTTGATGGGTCGGGTGAACCACCAACTGCCAGAATAGGACTTGACTTTAACTATGACGACTTGACTGTTTTGTTCAATGCAAATAACTTGCAAATATTGATAATACTTGACACTGGCAAATGCCATTTTAAGGAAAAGCCATTTTTAAAGAAGAAGAAGAACTGCCATAATAATTAAGTGGTTCTCATACATAGATCAATGCAGCCATTAACGAAGACACTAAGGAAGGAAGGTTTTCTTTTTATAACTGATAGGTAAGCATTATAAGACAGACAGACAACGGAGTCTTAGTAATATGGAACCATAAAAAAGACAGAAAACACTTAATTATAAAAGAAAAATCACAAGTTACCTCTCAACCTCCTAGCCTGCAGTACAGGATTTTCATACTGAGTCCTCCTATTGATATGGTCCACATAGTAGGAGCCATATCGTTCATCGGTGACCCGTTCCCACCCGTAAGGCAGTTCATCTTCACCACACTCTCCGAGGGAGTGTTTGCGGACCCTCGCCAAGCGAGGATCGAGCCAGTGGGATGTGCCTGTGTTGTTACTGAAATAGATTATTTGAAGATTAGTTTAGTTAGATTATTTACAGAGGAAGGATTATCTCCCGCAGAATATCCAAGCAAACTAATAGGTATAAGTTAATACAGAAACCTGCTAATAAATATCTGACTAATATTTTAGTTTTTTTCTTATAAATTCGCGATTTTGCATTGTAATAAAACACAATATTTTCCATCATATCTCAGTCTACAGTCTACCTTGATAAAACAAACTGTAAAATCAGTCTACCCTGATAAAACAAACAAAAATAAATAAAATGCAAAAAACTGGAAATATTGTGTTCCATTATAATATTTTAGATGTAAAAGTTAGTGTATAAATAATAAGATGGTTTGGGACTCTGGAACAGTCATTCTAATAGTGTATTTCTACTTAAATATCTGCAGAATGAGTGTGCAACATCTTAGACTAGTTATGGTCTCATTTTACACTAGTCAGACTTACGACATGGTGAGAGTGTAGTCAAACTCTTATGTATGAATACACTAGTTGTGATAAACTTTTTAAATTCACACGATTTGTTAACATATTTACATTTTACCGGGTCTTAATCGCGTACTATTTTTATTTTCTTACCTCGACGTTTCGATCATGTTACAATGATCTTAGTCCCCTCGAGACCAAGATCATTGTAACATGATCGAAACGTCGAGGTAAGAAAATAAAAATAGTACGCGATTAAGACCCGGTAAAATGTAAATACACTAGTTGTGCACTATAGTTTCGACTGCACAAAACATCAGGATAAAAAACCCTGCCTAAATCCTTTTGAAAGGTCTCATCTAGGTACCTCAATACCAAAATTAATAAAAAAATAATTTTGAAATAGACAAAATTCGCATTTATAATATTAGGATACATAAAGATAGAGAAGGAAGCCTTTTTTTTATTATTTTTGAAAGTTTCCCACAAAAATCAGTAAAGTTTTTTTTTTCATTTTTGATTTCGAACTGTGTTTGTTTACTATTATCAGACCAAAAAACCTGTAAGATAATCATCAACCAAGTTATATTGAACTAAAAACTGTTTATATCATCATAATGAGATACCATACTTGATAGCAGGTGCACACTAAAAATAGCAGCAACTTTGTAAACAAACTAGAAATGTGGACCACATTCCTATGCTTGATGTATGGAGATATTATAATGATTCTGAGTTTTTATTTTACTTATAAAGATAATTTATAGCAGCCATGTAGAATCGGCTTAGAATAGAGCTAAACCATCTCTTTCCCTAGGTGTTGTAAAAGAGGACATAGGAAATTTGAAGGGGAGTAGCGAACCTAGGGGAGACAAAGTGATCCTGGAGTTCTCCCTTTGCAGGGATAGTTAAACTAAGAACTTGGTCCCGAGAAGTGTTGGTAGCAGCATGCCCGCCATAAATAATATTGCTTAAACTATTCACAGCAGGTTACTCAATGAAGATTACTTACTGTGTTGACCACAAACAATTTGGGATAATGTGAGGAAGAAGATAATTAATGGTAATAATTTGATTAACAGGTGCATTACTATGTTTCAATTGTATTTATAGTGACTTGAAGTTTTAAAGTTAATAACAGAAACAACAAACATAAACATCAGTTAATAACAGGTGTACAGTTATTAAATCTCATAAGCTAAGTTGTTAAATCCTTTGGAATAACACAAAATACAAGTATGTATTCTTTATATCCCAATGTGTTCTAGTGATGACATAATACATACAGATGAAATCTCTGGGCACCAGCAGCAGCAAGTAATTTTATGAATGAACTTGTATGATTTGCAAATAAACATCATTTATTAGTAACATGGAAACTGAATTGACCCATAAGATTACTAATCTTGCTTTAGCTCACTAGAGCAAGATTTTCTAAGTAAAATGCTTTTTTACAAGTAGCTTACATTTACAATACTTACTCTATAAAATAAGTTTCTCCAGAAGGAGTAAAGGCCTTTTCCCACATTGGTGGTAAAGGACCCAAATTGTATTCATCTTCATCATCTCGCTTCCTTTCAGGGTCTCTGACCCCAACTACAGAGCCCCCAACGGTGCCCGCTGTACCAGAACTATGTGTAGATATACCAGCTGAAGATAATCGGTCTGAGTCTACTGAGCTTTGAGCCATTTTTCAAGTTTTTAACACATAATTTTATCACTAAACAACACTTTTTGTACACAAATTCCCTCCCACCTCTGAGATTGTATTCCACATTCAAACACTATTTTTTTCTTTTGGTCAAATGGCACCAATTCTTTCTAACATTCAGCCAGTAACTGGAGGCGACTTTACTCATCACTATGGTATTTCACAAAAACAAATCAATCCCCAGACCACTTTATGACTCATTTTGGGTCTAGATACTTGTAGCAACGTGTAATTTTTACCTGGTTACACCTCTTTGTTTTCTGATTGCGTAGATAATCGTGTTTTATTCGATGCAGGCGTGCGGTGCAGTCAATTGCATCGCAGGTGCATTCAAACAAAGTTCTTTTACGTATCTAATATCGGTTATCATTTCCCACAAGACAGTTGTAACGGTAAATAAACATATTATAGTACCTTTTCTCTGAATTAAAACCTCACTTTCTCACAAATTGTAAGTTTTTGAAAGTATGCAACAAGTTTGTGGACAAGTCCCATGACAGTCGCACAATCACAACACAAGTAATTTAACCGAATTTTGAAGAGGAACCGAATCTATACAGCTGTTTCAAACACTTGATAGCAAATTGTGAAGCCACCTGTACATGTTTCTTCACAAAGCACTGTATAATTGCATTAATTTTACGGTTTTCTTTCGTAAAATTGAATTATCGTTCGTTGATCGTTGAAGACATTTTTTTTCTGATTTATTTTACTTTTTTTTACAATTCTATAGATAAAAAATGAGGACTCGAATAGTACGTACACAATCGAATGAATCGATTTTTGTTGATAGAAGAAAATATCCTGCCATCTCATAGAGAGTAGTGAAACTATTTCCCTTCGTTAACTTTGTCATATTACTACGTAATAAAAGATGGCGCTGTTTTCAAAAAAAAAAACCTTTAAATGGGTTAGAAATGTTAGCCGATATTCATTTTTGATAGAAACTTTTCGTGGAAACTTCTGAAGTAACTACCTAAATTGGATACCTGCTCATTTTAGTAGTTCGAATATCGAAATTCAATGGTCGATTCGCAAAAAAACGCAGGTCGAGTGTGTATTTCCGGGTAGGTCACTCATCTCTTCGCGTGCTACCCCCGATAGTTTATAAGACGTTAATAAAAAAAACTGTAATGTCGAATTTTTAATCTTCATAATTACTAAGTTACTAAGTATCTTACTGGTTTTGGCGGGAATGCGTTGAGGAGATGTGTTGAGGATTTTCATTTTTGTGAAACTTAGTTCAAATGCGTGTAAATTGTTTAATTTCGGGGGCATATTAAGCAATTCAGTTTCATAAAGGTGTACAAGTGTAAATAAAAGTGAAAATCGGTGCAAAACATGGACTTTAGCTTTGTGTTGTCTCCAAAGATCCGTGAACAAACATTGTAAAAAATGCCCCCTTTTTACAATTATTCCCCCGACTTGACTTTAAATATGACGACTTGACTGTTTCGTTCAATGCAAATAACTTGCAAATATTGATAATAGGCATTTGACACTGGCAAATGTCCGAATGGAAAAGCCATTTTAAAGAAGAAGAAGTATCTTGTCATGGGGATTTTTCGGGAATATATTTCCTTGCTATAAATATTTGTATGTTTAAAATGCCTTGAGCAATGAAAACAAAATGAAATATTTAGAAGATCTTACTAATCTTATGAATATAAGGGATCGGGTTGAGTTAGATAAAAACGTTCAGATGTAAGGTTACAGATGGTTTTTATTTTCGAACTGTACATATAGAAGCGGGTAAATCGAATGAATCGTTACCGTGTTTTCCTCTCCGAACAATTACACTTTCCCTCCATTTTACACTTTGAGCGACAAATAACATTTTAGTATCTTTTTTAATAGAAAAACTTATGAAAGCCATTTTTTTATAAATTATCAAATTATTAGGTATTTAGAAATATTATCAAACTGAGTTCAATAGAAAATTAAGTATAAGAGATAATTACAATTGATTAATGAAAAATAATACTGACTAAATAATGAACTTCCTCTAGTGTTGCCAACGTAGTAAACTAAAATAGTACCCACTGACATTGGTGTTGCCATCTCAATAAAAATAAATCTTACATTCGGCCTTTCCTGACAATAAGTTTGGCCTCAAACTTCAAATTATCGACAGTAACTCAAATAATAAAAATAAAAAGAAATTATATACAGAACACGTCTAGTGATACATCAAACATTAATTAATTAACTGCACTTTTAAACATAAATCTAAAATTATTTTCATGTAAGGGTTCACAAGAAACTACAATCTTGTTTTCAAGATAAAATACTGTTGCAAAAGGTCTGCAATCGATGGCCCTGTCAACATAGACTACTGCCTCACTTCAACTGCGCCTTTGTCAATGCAGTTGTTGCAACAACACTTTACCAAAGCAACATAAACTTCTATACTATTGCAAAAGGTCTGGAATCAATGGTCCAACGACATAGATAACTGCCTCACTGCAACTGTGGCTCTATCAACACAGTCGTTGCAATAGTATTTCAACAAACAAACATAAATGTATTATAAATACTGCTGCAAAAGGTCTGTAATCGATGGCCCTATCAACATTGATTACTGCCTCACTGCAACCGTGGATCTGTCAACACAGTTGTTGCAACAATACTTTCAAAATAGTCACTACTGTGGAGATAAGTGCTGATGGCTCTGTCAACATCAAACCACTACCTCACTACAATGATGGATCTGTCAACATCAATTGTTACAGTAGTATCAAAATTAATCCACACATAAATTATTCTCAAAAACAATAAGTTTTAACTAAATTAAATTCATATCCACATTAAATAAACAATATAATATAATAACAGACAAAATAAAGTTTATAAGATATTGTATTGTAAATGCATTATTAACTTATTTCTTAATTAAATAAGTATAAGAAAAAAAACATTAAGTCACCGTTCGTTATAGGTACAAGCTTATTCAATTAAATAATATATCTCTACAACTATTAATATAATGAAATAATCAATTGATCCAAATCAAAACCTATTTTTGTTCTTTTTCAGAATCGCTTAGATCACTACTTTCTGATAATTTATCACCGAAAGTTATCCAAGGTTTTATACGATCAGCTGCCCAAATATTACTATATTTTTTTTTTGTTATCTTTGTACCTGGAATACTTGCCACTTCGTAACGATCATTTTGTAAAATTTTAGTAATTCTAAACGGACCTGTAAATTTTGGCAATAACTTTTTACTTTTACCATCGTTACTCACAACTGGCTTTAAAATTTTGACTAAATCACCAAGCTTATATTTTCTACATTCAACTCTATTTCTATCATATCTTTCCTTTTGTTTCTCTTGATCTACCTGTATATGAGAGGTAACATCTTTCCTAATCACATCTATACTGCCTAAATCCCTAGTCTCTGAAAGAATTGAACTAAATATATTATCACCTTGACTAACCATAGTTATACCAACACTAAAAGATAGCAATGACCCTTTTTGCTTCTAACAAATGGCCCTAAATGGTCAATATGAACTGTATCAAAAGGTTTACTCACTTTGTAAATTGGGTGCAGTAGGCCTTCTTTCACCCCTGTAGGACCTTTGCTGTATGCACACTCCAAGCACGACCGAACATACTTTTCTATAAATCTTTTCATTTTTGGAAACCAAAAGTCTTTTTTAATTTTATCAAGGGTTTTTTTCTGTACTAAAGTGCCCAATATCATCATGATTCAGTTTACATAATTGAAAGCGTACAGATTTAGGAACAACAAGTTTTAAATTATCTCCTATTTTACGAAACAATTTATTATTTTTAACCACATAATTATTTTTAACATCTGAATATTCTTTATCATATTTGTCTAATGCGTTGAACTTCATCATCCGTTTGTTGTAAACTGACTAACCAATCTTCATGAGATATTCTAAGGACGGAAGGGACAAAGTCTATCGTCTCACTATGTGGTTCTAAGGGCAGAGAGTTTCTACTCAGGGCATCAATATGAGAAAGTGTATGACCTGGTTTATATTGAATTGAAAAGTCATACTCTTGGATTGCTATCCACCACCTAGCTACTCTTGGTAGTAAATCACGCTTTGTAAATGTTGATCTCAAAGCGTTACAATCAGTAATTAGTGTGAATTTAATTCCTATCAAATATACGCGAAATCTTTGAAGGGATGCAATCACAGCTAAAGTCTCCAATTCATAAGCGTGATAGTTTTGTTCATGTAAGGTCGTTTTTCGACTAAAATATGCTATAGGTTTTTGTGAATCGGAATCTTTACTCTTTTGCATAAGCACACCAGCTAAGCCATTTTTACTAGCATCAGTATATAAGTATGTGTCATCGTTAGGATTATAAATACCAAGTACAGGGCGGTCTACCAGTATGTCTTTTAAAGACTGGAATGAATTTTCTTGAGTAGTACTCCAAATCCATTCGCTATCTTTTTTAGTTAAATCTGTTAACGGTCTCGCTATAGATGAAAAATTATTAATAAATTTTCTAAAATAACTCGCCAATCCGACAAATTGGCGGACTTCATGCACATTGGTTGGCTTTGGAAATTGTACGACAGCTGAAATCTTAGTTTTTCCTGGTCGTATACCATCTACAGTAATTTCGTATCCTAGGTATTCTAAATTCTCTTGAAAGAAATTGCATTTTTCCAAGTTTAAAGTTAATCCTGCAGATTCTAACAATTGTAACACGTTCTCTAATCTTTCTAATTCTTCGTCAAAATCTTTACCTGGTACTAAAATATCATCCATATAAGCAAGAGCCGAACTAAAGCGCGCATTACCTAAAACTTGGTTAATCGTTCTTTGAAATACTGCCGGAGAATTGACCAAACCAAATGGCATTTTTTTAAATTGATAAAGACCGTCCGGGGTAATAAATGCGGTTAAATATCTACAGCCTTCCTTGATCGGAATTTGATAATAACCACTAGCTAAATCAAGACTACTATAATATTTATTTCCGCTCAGTAAGTCTAATTGATCGTCTATTCTAGGCATCGGGAAATGATCTTTTTTTTGTTTTTGCATTAAGTGCCCTAAAATCTACACATAACCTATAACCACCTGTTTTCTTAGTCACTAAAACAATTGGACTAGCATATGATGATTTAGATTCTTCAGCGATATCATTATCCACTAAGTCTTTGACCATGTCCCTAACTATTTGCCGCTCAGTATGACTAAGTCGGTATGGGCGATAAACAACAGGGGTGGTATCATTTAACTCTATATTCATTTCACCCATTGTAGTACATCCTAATTCCGAAAGATCTTGAGCAAAAGATTTACTGTATTTGTTAAGTAACGTCATGACCTGTTCGGTTTGTGCAGAACTTAGATTATTGTTTAATTTTACTTTATCTACTGGGATAAGTCTACTCGGTGAAATATTGGTTATTCTTTTACAACTCATATAGCTGCGGATTTCATTATTTTTATCTTTATCATATTCTGCAGATTTCAATTGTTGAGCTCGTGTTAATACAGCATCTTTATTCAAAAACAACGGTTCTTTAGATAAATTATATACCGCTACTTTACAATCTCCATTATGCACCTTATACAATCCTCCCATCATATAATATTCAATATCATCAAATTTACGAAGGTTATTTTCTATAAATATTTCACAATCTGAATGATTACCAACGGTGCAATCAACAAAATCATTATTTTGCAAAATAAAATCCGACTTAATTCTCAAAATGACTTTTGTATCATCACCTGCTACGTCTTCAGTTGAAATTGTAGTCAAATCTACAGGTATTGAACGTTTAAGAATATCCAATTTATCAAAAGTCTTAATTACTAATACATCTTCTCTTTCTGTAAAGTCATGTCCTACTAGTAATGGTTCACTAAGAAAAACAGTCTCAATAATATAAGCAACTACATTAGCCGACACTTCACCTATTTGCAGATTTAACTTAACTTTACCTATTGGTGTGATAGCACCGTTGCCAAACCCACGGATATTCGGAATATCATTATCAAGTATAGTTAATGAATATTTATCTAAAACATCTTGTCTGATCAAGGTACAGTCACTTCCGAAGTCTATATAACATTGAATATTAATAGAATTATTAACAACAGCGTCTTTGTAATACTTTTTATCAACAGTTTCTTTCATAGTGAATAGAGTTCTCTTATCATTCTTATTATTTATTTTAGAATTATTTAATTTAAAGCAATTTTCGGTTTTGTGTCCATAAATCTTGCAATTGTCACATTTAACAATAGTTTTAGTACACTGAGACACTCCGTGGCCTTTTTCTTTACAATTAAAACACGTAAGCATGGGCCTTTCATTTAAATTGCACTGATTACTACGGTGTCCGGGTTTACTGCATTTAAAACAAGTTATATCTTTAGAAGGGACTGTAAGCGTTGATCTTTTAAATGTCCTACTACTACACTCTCTACTTAGATCTTTTACAAATTTCAGAAAATCTTCAGGGTCCTGTAACCTAGCTGAAGTACTACTAGCTCTAATCATCCTATCCTCTATCCCGTAAATAAGACAATCAACTGCTTTCCTTCCAGTGATTGAGCAAGCATTCCATAACACCATTTTTTCATAATAGTAGTCGTCAATCGACTGATTATGTAACATTCGACAATTTAGCATATCATTTAATAAAGCACCGTAATTACTTTCAGATGGAAATGCTTTAATAAGACGGTCCTGCCATTCACGCCATGATAAAAGAATGGTATTCAGACCTTCATACCATTTCTTAGCGTGCCCTGCTAGTTTAGGAAGCGCGAAGGGTTGTTTGTTCCTCAGACCAATTATAAATCTTGGCGCATTCGTTAACCTTGGCTAACCATCCCTCAATACGTTGATTCTTTTGAGTCGGATCAAAAACAGGAATAATATTCTTGTCGTATGAAATACTACAACTATTTTTTACGTTAGTTTTCATTAAAGTTTGTAATAGTTGAGAAAAATCTTGAACATTAAAGGTAACATTCGGTGGTATACTCTGATCACGCTCACCGGTAGCAGTCAATACCGTTGTAGATCGCTGCTCCATCGGTGACGCCAACAATATCTCCTCCGATCGCCTGTCGACTGCTGGCTCCGGTACATTAACCATATTCAAAACATCCAAATTCAATGGTCTTGGTTCCTAGAACACCGTAAAAGAAACATTTGTATTATTCTGAACAAAAAAAATATATATTATTTTTATAGGTAAGTGTTATGTATTTCTAAATTGAATTTGAATTAAACTCAACATTAATTTATTTATTTATTTTTATTTATTTACAAAACTATGAAAAGTGAATTGAGAAAAATTTTTTTTTTTTTTTTTTTTTTTCGGCTTATCATTTAGTAAAAGTAGTAGGTGTAAATATGACTGTTTGTTATATTCACAAAAATAAAACAATTTAAATGCATTCAAACGACGTTAATAGTTTAATCATAACTCTTATGGTACCATAGTATAAAACCAAGTCGCTTCCCGTCTTGAAAATCAAAAGCGTTGCACCCGTGCGAAGCCGCGGTTGGTCACTAGTAAAGAATAAATAAACATTGGAGGACGATGCAGAGTGCAATCTAGCCTCCAACTAAGCTTGTATAATGGGTAATAGAATACGGATACACTGTATATGTATTTACTTTTGTAAATATGTATGTATATACTTTCGTAAATCGGGCCGTAATAAATAAACAAAATAAAAAAAAAACACTCGCCTTAGAAGGTGAATTTTGTCTCGCTGTTTCTGGATTACCTTCCGGCGTCTGAGTACGTGTAATATTACCGGACCTCCGTGGACTCCGTCTTGATTCACCTCGCCGATTTTTCTTGTAGCGCACCTGGCTTCGAGAAGATTGATTGGATTCCGACGAGGTGGAATTGCTACGACGATGATGGCGGCGTTTACGGCGGCGTTGGGAACTTCGGGATTTGCGCCGATAATTATCTTCCTCGTATCTCGCGTTTTTGTTATCCATGATACCGAAGTTTATAATTTATCCCACGAGCTGATATAAGGGATCGGGTTGAGTTAGATAAAAACGTTCAGATGTAAGGTTACAGATGGTTTTTATTTTCGAACTGTACATATAAAAGCGGGTAAATCAAATGAATCGTTACCGCGTTTTCCTCTCCGAACAATTACACTTTCCCTCCATTTTACACTTTGAGCGACAAATAACATTTTAGTATCTTTTTTAATAGAAAAACTTATGAAAGCCATTTTTTTATAAATTATCAAATTATTAGGTATTTAGAAATATTATCAAACTGAGTTCAATAGAAAATTATAAGAGATAATTACAATTGATTAATGAAAAATAATACTGACTAAATAATGAACTTCCTCTAGTGTTGCCAACGTAGTAAACTAAAATAGTACCCACTGACATTGGTGTTGCCATCTCAATAAAAATAAATCTTACATGAACGAGAAAGTTTCTATGTATGTATGTATATGCCTGTTAGTCTGGTAGGTAAGTGACCTTGTTCCTCTTTCACGCAAAAACTACTGAACCGATTGCTATGAAACTTTAAATATAGGTAGTCCTACCGGGAATAACTGCACAGAGGCTACTTTTATCCCGATATTCCCGCGGGAACGGTACTTTCTCGGGTGAAACCGCAAGGCGCAGCTAGCAATTCTATTAAACTAAAAGTAGCAGTTTTATCTTTGGAATTAAATATTAGGTAGGTACATAAATTATATTAATTAATTAATTAATTATTACTATCTTAATTATTAAGTTAAATAGACGTAAATGGTCCTGATGCGTCTTTTATATTTCGAATTTATCTACTTAGGTATCTATTATAAAAAACTATTATAATGCCCGTTTTTAGGTAATTAACATAATGGGACCTACCATCAGAGATATGTAAAAACTTAAAAACTTCTAGATACGTAATAGGGCAAATTTCTTGGCTACACAAATGCAAGCTATCTAGCCAGAGAAGTCTTAGTTCCATCCCAGCTCACGTCACGATCACCCGCTTGTTGACATACAGTACATTCAGTTCACTTTCACAACATTATTCACAGACAACAATGCCTTCGTGCGTATTTAGGCGATGCACGAATTATACACCAAAAACTGGCAAAAATATTTAATTTCATACGTAGGTAAAGCTGTATTTATTTATTTTAGTTTATTTTTTGAAAAAGTTTTTTTTCCAAAAACTCAACGAAGTTTTTGACTTTGACGTTTTATCATTCTCTTCTAACCGCTATGAGATGTCATAATAATATTATGACATCTCTTTCTTACGTCATGCAAGCAGCATTGAGTCTTTATGTTTTAGAAAGAGATAACAATAGTTTCGTCTATTTCTTCTTTAAATTATGTGAATGAATATAAATAATGAGGTTGTATAGCATACAATTTGTGCCGCTTTTCAATAATGATTTGTTCTGCAATGGCGTCTCTATAACTTTAATAGACTCATTGCCTACCATGATGTCTTATAAGTCGTCGAGAAGTCGTGGCGTTGTCGTTCAGCTAAAAAAGAAAGAAAAACACATCAAATAATAAAAAAAAACAAAGGAACTTCAAAAAAGAGAAAAGATTTTCCTTTAATTTTCTGTGGTTTTAAAAGTAGTCAAGGTATTTTTTTCTCTAATCTAAGTACTTTATTTTTTTTGTATGTGATGTTCTTAAGAAAAAACAGGCGTATTTGGTTAAGTATAAGTATATATACGCTGTATTCAAAACTCTGTGAATATCCTTGGCTAAGTAAGACAAAACAGTAACCTATAATAATTATACATTAACATAATCATTACAAGAATTGGAATACAGGAAGAAAAGGAACAGGAAAAAAATTAACGTAACTACTTACTTAAGTATATATTACTAAAATTACTTAATAACGGGGTATTTACCATGTTTGATAATTTATTCGCGGAGCTCGATATTTCGCTAGTAATTCCAACCAGCTTGTTCACGAGACTGTAACTTTAGTAGTGAAAATAACCATGTTAGTTTAAAATAAGTATATAATTATTTACATTTTACCGGGGCTTAATCGCGTACTATTATATTTTATTTTCTTACCTCGGATGTGGTGGAGATAAGTATTACGCGATTAAGCCCCGGTAAAATGTAAACATGTTAACAAATTGTGTGAATTTAAAAGTTTACTTTTACATATATTTATTTATATACATATTTTTCGTATATTTTAGGAATCATAAAAAAGTTGTCGAAGTCCATCTCTCCCGAACTGGAATTAGGAGAGACAATAAAACTGCCCTATTTCAGATTACATAACAAATAAGTCGGGGAAACTGTATGTAAGTAGGTACTTAGTTGAAGTTAGTGTGTGCTTTTTACCGAGTTTAAAAAAAGAGGAGGTTATGAATTCGTCGCGTACCTATGTATTTATTTTTAGAGATGTTTATCGATTACTCGAAAATGGCTTGACCGATTGAGATGATTATTTTTTTGATGAGGATGTAATGAGGACCTTCGAAGTGATAACGGGAATGCTCCTCAAAACGCACTAATCAATTCAAAATTTTAGAATAGTAAGGTAGTTATTTAAAGGTGGTCCATCTCTCCTACTGGTACAAGGTAGGTAACAAGTTAAATCTAAGCCCAAATGACCTTATTAATAAACGTGGAGTAAGGCCGGAGTAGTGAAAACATCCTTTGTCGTTTTCCGTGACAAAAACTGTCAAAAGTCGACAGACAGAAAAAAAGTGGGACCATTACAGCTCCCACCTTTATTTCACATCTATTTCTATACTCTATACTTATAATAAAGGCAGAGAGGACAAAAAAATGGACTTAGAAGTAAATATAAAAAAAGTAGTAGAACAAAATTATATAATTTTTAAAATTCATGTCTCTCTGTCTATTTCTCTGTTTATCTGTCGGTTCCTTGTACAATTAAAAACTACTTATCCGATTGAAAACTGGTTTTCAAATTGGATAGTTTTATTTTCGAGGAAGGAAGGTATTTTCGAGGTGGTATACTTTGCATCGAAATCCAATTAGTAGAACCCGAGTAATAAACGAAAAAGTGCAACCGCTCGAGAACCGCTCGGCCGCCAGTGCCTGTGATAACGCGTTTTTACTTCTGCGTGTGAAACCGCGGGGCGCAGCTAGTTACCAATAAGGTAATTAAACCTGTATAATATATATACCTATTACCTAGGTAATACGCTTTAAAACCAGGCGTCGAAAACCTACTGAATGACCATGACACACACAGGAGTCACCATCCAATTATTATTTCCATACATAACCCGATGACTCGATCTGAAATACATCGTTGTTGCGAGTATACATAGTACCTACGATACGGACAAAGATAGTTAAAATTCACCTATGCACCTTGGAAATTAGAAAAATATAACTTACTTCCAGGTCGCCAGGTAAGTATATAAACTTGGAATATAATATTCTACGTAATTATATTCAAAGTTTCTTCGCAATCGGTTCAGCATCCAATCAAACTTTGGCGTTTAAAATATTAGTATAATAAAAAGTAAGATTAGTAAGAACGATAAGTTTTTTTATACTTAATAGGCTAGCACTTGACCTCATCTCACCTGATGGGAAGCGAGGATGAGGTCAACGATGAAGCATGCTTACCTAGAAGGTACCTTCACTCAAGATTTGAAGACTCCAAGGTAATAGCTTTGGGGAAACAGCGAAGCTGGCAGAGAATTCCACTTTTTGGCAGTGCGTACAAGAAAGGTGGAGGCGTGACGCTTTGTACGGGAAATTGGAACGTTCACAGATGAGGATGGCGACCAACCGTACCCCTCGTGGTCTTATAATAAAAAGGGCAAGGGGGAACAAGCTCACGCAGTTCCTGCGAGCACTCCCCGAAGTGAATTTGATAGAAGACCGACAGGCTAGCGACCTTGCGACGATGTCCCAAACTCGAAAGGCGCGACTCGACAAGTGAGTCATCACCTATCAGTCTCCTGGCGCGTCGATCGATGGAGTCAAGAGCATCAAGTTGGTATTTGGCTGTTCCATCCCAAAGGTGACAACAGTCAACTCTATGCACGACCGGACCATGTGCTTGTAAGTAGTACTTTTCAGAAACTTAGATGTGAACAAAGATAGCAAAGAACTGTCAATTATCAATGGAAAAAGTAGGTAAACAAAGGAGTTTTGGCAGGAACGCGTTGAGGAGATGTGTTGCTAAATTTTCATTTTTGTGAAACCTAGTTCAAATGCGTGTAAATTGTTTAATTTCGGGGGCATATTAATCAATTTATACAGTTTCGTGAAGGTGTACAAGTGCAATGAAAGTGAAAATCAGTGTAAAACATGGACTTTAGCGTTGTCACCAAAGCTCCGTGAACAATCTTTGTAAATGGCCGCCGTGTTTACAAATAATTCCCTAGACTTTACTTTAACTATGACGACTTGACTGTTTCGATGCAATTAACTTGCATAAATTGATAATACTCGACACTGGCTAATTTCCTAATGGCAATAATCGGTTCACAACCCATAAAAAATAATAAATAAATAAAGTATAAGAGTTTTTTTTGTTTATATTTTTAATCTAAGTTTCAGAAAAAGGGTATAGGTACGCTGATTTTAATAAAATTGGAAATAGCTACACCTACGAACACACATAATGAACTTTTAGAAAAGGTAAAAGGTAGGTACCTACAGAAACAAAAATACAAGTATAGGAGATTTTGGATTATGTACTAAACTATTAGCTGCGTAGGTATGAATCTTCTTCTTCTTCTTTAAAATGGCTTTTTCCATTCGGACGTTTCCTAGTGTCAAGTATTATCAATATTTGCAGGTTATTTGCATCGAACGAAACAGTCAAGTCGTCATAGTTAAAGTCAAGTCGAGGGAATTATTGTAAAAAGGGGGCCATTTTTTTTACAATGTTTGTTCACGGAGCTTTGGAGACAACACTAAGCTGAAGTCCATGTTTTGTACCGATTTTCACTTTCATTTAAACTTGTACACTTTCACGAAACTAAACTGATTAATATGCCCCCGAATAAAACAATTTACACGCATTTGATCTAGGTTTAATAAAACCTTTTTTTTTTTTTACGTTAGGAAAATGTATTGAATTGCATCCCCTCCACCCCCGGGGGGAGGCTGAGGAGTATGTGGGGCTCTCCGGGCGTGAAGCACCACGGCCTACCCACTAAAAACCTAACGAGTTCCTCCCGTGCTTTACGTTGGGGACACAGGCGCATGTGAGTATTCTTCTGTGTCTCCCAGCACCGCACCGGTCTCTGCAGACCTCCGCCTCTCAAAGTTTAAGCTCTAATTCTTCTGAGTTGGCACACCGGAACTACAGTGCGCCCCACTCGGGCCCTTTACGACGAAAGATAAACCTAACCTAACCTAACCGCGTTCCCGCCAAAAACTCCGTATACTGAATCGAACAGTCGAAGTTCAATCAAGTGTTTTTTTTTCGTGGTAAGTTCCGTGGCCAGTTATTTTGTAGATGACCTATAATGCAAACTTGATGATTAACCAAATTATTTTCAAGATCCTAGACCTAAACGTAAAGGAAAGCCAGAAGGAAACTTTTTTTCGCTTCAGGGTCCGGATATCAATGTTAGTGAAATTCTGAAAGGGAAAAAATAACTTTTTTGTAAATCCTGAGTTATACACAATGGTTAGATTACAGTTTTACTATGAAACATGCAGAAGATATCACTAATAATCTCTATCACTGCAATTTGAATATCTTGTTTCACTGAAGCACATTTCCCTCTGCCATCTAAATTTTCTCACTCAAACCACGTGAAACGTTCATAGTTCTTAGTCACGTATATTCGTTGGCCGGGAGCAGCGACTCCGCGATAAAAAAATCCTTCAGTTCAAATCCAGACTCATAAACGTAACTTATTGTTACGAAGTGACGAAACATCGGCGGAAACCCGCGGTTTTTCAACCGGCCATCTTGATACAACTTTTTTTCTCCAGACCGGAAGTAAGTGCCTTGTGCCGATTACTCATAGAGCCTTTTTATTTTAAACGTGTTTTTTTGTTTTCTGTGAATCGTGTGCTGGTGTTTTTTTTTCATTTCTGCGGTCAGGTAAGGTAGAGTTTAAGTTTACAAAGTCACTTTTTCTTAGTTTTTTTGATATTTATACGACAAATAGGAACGTGATTTGCTTTTGTTTTTTAATAAGTGGATTATTTGTGCAAATTAAATAGTTAAATGTCAGTGCGTAGACTAATTAATAAAGTGTACGTATTTCTAGGTATACATTAAATTGGGCTTGGCAGAATGCTGCATTTCGTTAGTACTTACCTACAAGTTATGATAAAACTGGGTGGGATCGAGAATGTCATATGTGATGCAATCGGTTAGCGAAACTCTGCTATTTTAGGATTTGGTAGGATTTAGTTAATATGAATTAAAATGGCGTATCATTCCTGACTTTGTCGCTATGACGGTTTTACATTTTGAACAAATTCTTTTAGCTTTTACCTCGTTTTTACGACTCGAATGTTTAGGCTATGCGTGGATGGTTGTCGTAGTTTTTTAGTTATGATATGTAGATGTGGAAAACATTTTATTTTACATTATAAAGTACCTACCTACATGACACACTAGCAGCTGCCCGTAGTTTCGCTTGCGTAGTTCCCGTTCCTGTGAAAATATCGAGATAAATCTACAATATAAATGAGTAATATAAATAATAGGCGAAAACATAATATTCATATTCATTGATATTCATAATACTTAACTAGCGACGAGTTTTATTTCCTCCTTCGGTTATTGGAAAGTCATTTAAAAATAATCAAACTGCAATGCGGTATAAGTAAATTGAATAGATTTTACATATTTATCTCGATTTAACTGTAAAAGGCCTTATGTAGGGAATGTCAACAGTTTTTTATCTTACTTCTTACTAATATTATAAACGCGAAAGCAAGTTTTTGCAAGTATGTACTTTTGTATGTTTGTGACTTTGTTACTCAATCACGTAAAAACTACTTAACCGATTGCGATGAAACTTGGAATATAGGTAGCTGGAGACCTGGAATAACACATAGGCTTTTTATCCCGGTATTCCTGCAGGGACTGACGCGGGTAAACCGCGGGGCGCTGCTAATTTACGATATTTTAATGTAGGCAATTTTAACTGACATGACAACAAAGAACGAGACAAGTATAAAAATCCGCTATGGATAAGGAATGATTTATATTAGACCGTCACAAACGCCGGCGTCCGAGTTTCGTTGTCCATTGCTCGGCCGCCACTCGGTTGCAACAGACCGATCGACTGCTCGCCGACCAATGGACAACGAAGCTCGGACCCGTGACGGTCTGGAATAAATCATCTCTAATACCTATTATATACTATATAAGGTGTAACGGGTAAGCCCTTTTAAGCCAAAAGGGGTGGTTCTAGACGTCTAGGCGAACAACTATTGATCTACAAATTTTGAAAATTCGACCTTTTTTTTAAAAAATATTCAGGTTATGTTTCACTGAAAAAACAGCTGCTTTTGAAAATAAAGGTAATTGAAGGTTTGATTATAGTAGACCAAACTAAATGAAAGGAGAACATAAAGTCAATGACCTCGAACTCTAAGAAACAGCTGATCTTCAAGTAAACTTTACACTGAAAATTTTCGAAAAGTACTTCGAATTTCCAAAAGTCGTAGAACAAAAGTTGTTCGCCTAGACGTCTAGAACAACCCCCTTTCGGCTTAAAAGGACTTACCCGTTACACCTTGTATACTACTATAGCTGTACCTACCTAGGTATAGCTACGTATGCGGATTGTCTACGAGCGAATATTTGATGTATTACTGTAACAACAGCTGTCCAATTATTAATGTTACAAATTCCATTACTATTATTGTTTAACACTGCATGATGAAAGCTTCTTACAACTTATAGACGCATATAACGTCGGCTCTATACGTACTTATGTATAATTGTTTCTATCAGGTAGTTGATAGATGAATTCCTTATTGTACACATACCTAGACATTTTAATAGAATACAATCTGCTTAGATTACGTCGAAACGGCGAAAGCACGGTCGTTAAAAAAATTACGTTATTGAATAAATCGCAAGTAAAACCCTGTAAATATTGTTTTATTATGCAAAATCGCGAAAACCTTTAGACAAAATTTACTTTGAGAATAGTTCAGAACCAGATGACTGAACTTTTAGCACTAAATTACCATGAAAAGCTCATTGACTTATAATAACTTAACAGCATACAAGCAAATAGATAAATTAAAATTTTATCGATTAGTCCCGCAGGGATATTTTACTCATTTTAGGATAATAAAAAAACGTGGTTTTTTGATTCTTTATTGGATTAGATTTAGATTTTTAACATCTAATTATTTAATTTCTTCTATGGTTTTCGCGATTTTGCATAATAAAACAGTTTATTTATCCGGTTTTATCGCGTTTTTATTCATTATTTGACCCGAGCTTTCGTCAACTTTACAGTTGGCTTTTTCAAGGTTCAAGATGGTCATCTCAGTCAACCTTGAAAAAGCCAACTGACGCGATAAAACCGCGATAAAACCGGATAAATAAAGTGTTTTATTATCTAATTATTTAATTTAATTTTTATGTACCTACGTAATTTTGAAAATCTGTAAGAACGTCAACGTGTTAAGGGGGAAGTAGTCCACCTCGAAACTGGGACTAGGGACCAATTGTACCTTTTCGAATTTAATAATAGTCAATTGGGCCCAACGGTAGCTTAGACATTGGGGCGATTAAACTACATATTAATATTCTCTAAGGATGTATTCGTCCCAATAGGAAGATACCTCGAGCGCCTGATGGTGACAGGGAAGGTTGAGGGGAAAAGGCCACGTGGACGGAGTCCCAAGCGTTGGACCGACCAAATATCTGAACATCTGGATGTACCACTAAGCACTGCGCTACATCAAGCTATCGATAGAGGGGGTTAGGGGGGAAGTCGTCCACCTTGAAACTGGGACCAGGGATCAATTATACCCATTCGAATTTGATAATAGTTACGATATTATCAAATTCGAATGGAATGCTTTCCTTAGCTGATTAATACGAACTACATATTAATCAGCTAAGGAAAGCACTCTTACATTTACACCTGTACACCATATTTCTGTCAAGTAAATCAATGAAAATGCAGTGTCGTGTCTGTGAGTATATTATTACAAACAATATTTATGTGTAGAGGGCAGCTATTTATGTCTTTACGTCGGGTTCCTTAATTAATTACTCTAGTTAAACTAGCACAAGGATCTTTCGACTATATTTCATTACTACAGAATTTCTGGGTGCGTTTCGGAAAGCAATGTCAACGCATTTCCCATTTCATCTTCATGTAAAGATAATTAAAAGAAAAATCGGTTAATTGCGAGTTGGACTCGCACATGAAGGATTTTGTGCCATTATCACAGGAAAAAAACACACACGTTTGTTGTATGAGAGATCCCTACTGAAATATTTATTTTATAACTAGCTGCGCCCCAAGGTTTCACCCGCGTAAGTCCCGATTCCGCGGGAATATCGGGATAAAATGTAGCCTATGTGTTACTCCCGGTATCCAACTACGTATATTCCAAGTTTCATCGCAATCGGTTCAGTAGGTCTTGCGTGATGGAGTAACAAACACACAAACATACACACACACACATACTTTCAGTTTTATAATATTAGTAGGATTGATTGAATTAGGCGTTACTTTTCGGAACTCCAAAAAAACTATGTTATTTATATAATAGGGGTTAAAGTATGAAATTGCCGAATCTTCATGGTTTGAGGTTTTCGAATGAAACTTTTTTCAAATGGTTTCTGTGATGTTCTTTTTTTAAAAAATGTGTAACATTTGAATATCGACTTTCAATTGTTTTTGTTATTCAATTTAGACAAGAAAGATGGATACTGCGAAAATTTGAGTGATTTTTGAATACGAGTTCCGACGCGGAACTAACGCGGCAGAAACAGCCCGCAATATCAATGCTGCGTTTGGAGAGGGGTCTACTAATGAACGCACCGTGCGATTTTGGTTTAAACGCTTTCGTGATGGAAATTTCGACTTAAAGAACGAGCCACGAGGAAGACCGCCCATACAGGTGAATAACGATGAATTAAGAGAGATAGTGGAAGCCGATCCTAGTCAAACTACCCAGGAATTAGCGGCATGGTTTAACGTTACCTTACCCACTTTATTGACTCACTTGCGTCAAATCAATAAAATAAAAAAATACAAAAAATGGGTGCCTCATGATTTGACTGATCTGCAGAAAGAAACGCGTGTTGAAACTTGTGTTGCCTTGTTGAACCGGTACAGAAATGAAGGAATATTGGATCGAATTGTAACATGTGATGAAAAGTGGATTCTTTATGATAACCGGAAAAGAAAAATGCAATGGCTGACCCCAGGTCAAATGCCACAACAGTGTCCTAAAGCAAAACTTACCAATAAAAAGGTAATGGTAACTGTTTGGTGGTCTCAGCATGGTGTTATTCACTATAGTTTTCTTCGATCTGGTCAAGCAATTACGGCAGATGTCTATTGTGCCGAACTCCGAACCATGTTGACAAAACTAGCAGTAAAACAGCCCCGACTCATTAATCGATCTTCACCATTATTGCTCCACGACAACGCGAGACTTCACACAGCACGAGAAACCATTTTGACCCTTCAGGAACTGCACTTAGAAACCATTCGTCATCCTCCGTATTCACCAGACCTTGCTCCAACGGACTACCATTTTTTTCGTGATTTGGACAATTATCTACGTGACTATAATATCTATAATATCTACGTACAAAATGCTTTCACACAGTTTGTGCAGTGTAGATCGTCGGAGTTCTATCGCAAAGGCATTAATAACCTTCCCATTAGATGCCAGCAATGTATAGATAATAATGGCAACTATTTTGATTAAATAAATTTGTTAAAAATTTAAAAAATAAACAATTAAGATTTTCAGTACAAATCGGCAATTTCATACTTTAACCCCTAATATTAATTTTTAACATAGTAATTTATTTTAATCATATTATTAGAAAAAATTAAGTAGATGGTAATAAATAAAAAGATTCATATTTTTAATATTTTAATATCTTTAGTCCTTATTTTAATATTTTTAGTATTTGTTGTGTAATAAATAACGGTAAAAGAAAAACAAAATCAGCGAAATTGTCAACTGTCTGGCTATCACGTTTCATAAGATACAGCTTGGTGACAGACAGATGGACGTCAAATTGAGTATTAGTAAAAGGGTACCGTATTTATCCTTTAGGATATAACTAAGGTGTGAACGTTATCAATGTAGGTAGGTATTATACATCCTGGATGGGAATTTCTAAAATTAAAATATTACACACAAATATTATTAACAGCTAGGTAATTTGTTGGGTTAAGTGAAGGGGTGAAGTCGTCAACCTTGAAACTGGGACCAGGGACCACTTGTACCCTTTCGAATTTGATAGTAGTGAACTGGGCCAAACGGTAGCTTAGACATTGGGACGATTAAACTACATATTAATATTCTCTAGGGATGAAGTGGTCCCAAAAAGAAGATGCTATAAGTGACTTTATTTTAATCCTAATCATAGATAGAGAGTCATTACGTAGTGTATTTAAAAATGAAAAATTCCTAACTTTGATATCTATATATATTTTAGAAATATGTCTATTCGTCAAAAATAACCAAGATTATTTCTTTAGTATTACCTCATCTAGATCTGAAAGTCAACGTAACAAGCATAAATATAACATAGTCATACCCCAAGTTAATAACAATTTATTTTATAAGAGTTCCTTTTACACAGCTATAAAAATTTATAATTTTTTACCTGTAAATTTAAAAATACTTAATAGTCCCCTTTTCCAAAAAAAACTAAGTCTTGGTTAATCAGCAAGGTCTTTTATAACCTATCTGAGTATTTTGACCATAATGAAAAATAAATACCAAATATTGTTGTGCTGGTATAAATATTGGATTTCTTACATAAATTTAAGTACCTAATGTAATTTTATACTACATTATTGTATGCTCGAAATGAGTAGACTGTGCACTAATATAGTACATATTTAAGACCAATGTACCTACATAGTTTGAACAATAAATTATTCTTATTCTATTCTTATATTACTAATATTATAAACGCGAAAGTTTGTATGCATGTAAGTACGTATGTATGTATGTATGTGAGTTTGTTACTCTTTCACGCAAAAACTACCGAACCGATTGCGACAAAACTTGGAATATAGCTACCTGGATACCGGGAATAACAAATATGCTACTTTAAAAGTTTAAATAGGGACTTACGCGGGTGAAACCGCAGGGCGCAGCTAGTAATATTATAAAGTTGAAAGTTTGTAAGTACATGTGTGTATGTGTGTTTGTTACTCAATCACGTAAAAACTGCTAAACCGATTGCGATGAAACTTGGAATATATTTAGCTGGATGCCGGGAATAACACATATACTACTTTTTATCCCGATAGTTTACAAATAAATTTATATTGGGGTTGTGTCAAAAAAGCAGAGTTACTTATCATTTTAATCCCGCAGACAGTGTTGCCACGTACCATATTCTTCTTCCTATCGTATAGTAGTGTGTCTCACCTAGGTTTTAGAGTTTACAGCTGTAACCCCTCTAACTTGACCTAACGACTGCTATCAGAGACACTTTAGCGTGCCTTCCGAAGCACGGAGTAGCTCGAGAGACATATTTTTGCTACACACATTATCGGTCACCCATCCAAGCTATGATTCAAGCTATGAACGTATGATTACTATCTCACCTGCTGTGGTATCATCTAATTAGCATCCACCGCTGGTGGTTGTTAAGTTGCAGTACATTACTGCTTTGACGTAACGTGGTTGTTACCGGTGATTACTTCAAAGCAGCAATGTACAATACGAAATATGTATTTTGACAGTAAATAGCAACCAGTAGCGGTGGATGCTAATTACATGATACCACAGCAGAGCCCTTGTATGAGTTTTGTTAGTTTATCCAACCTTCCACTTCTCCTTCTTACATTATTTTAGTTCTTAATAGTTACCGCTAGGGGCGCTGATGGAAAATGTATGAAGTAAACTGCTAGTTTCATCGAGACGATAAACTATCAAAATTCATACTAAGGGCTCTGATAGTATAAATGGTGATATTGTATAAGATATATTAACACGCACACTGAAGGCAGGCAGGTGAAGCAAGATAGGTACCTCTCTTCTTCCCTCACCTGTAATGGTTAAAAGTTCGCTATGCCGCAGTCCGCACTCAAATCATGCGCAGATAACCTTAGCTCTTAGTTACAGTCTGCAGTGTATGTAATGCTAATGATATAAATTAAATTAGAAATAAACTCGGTTGAACGTCCACCTGTATAAAACGTCAAGAAATGTCCCGACGCATGTATAAAATAGACGTGATATTATGAAATATGCCGATAAATCACGCTTGTCCACACCGGGCCAGTGTAAACACAAATGAGATTTAACTTTCTGTGCAAACGGGTTTACTAATAATTCTATTTTTATTTTAAGTGCATAAGTTGTAGTAAATGGAAAAATAAAGAAGCAAGAAATAACCGTATGAGTTACCGACGCCGGTAGACAATTGGTTACGTCGCTGCTCCCGGATTGAATTGAGATGGTTCGAATTCCGCTCGACGTCGACTGAGAGTTGTGTTTTTGTGGATGTATTTTTCCTTTGCAGGACTTACTAATGCTTTATTTACATTACGAAACCATTGTCATGCATTATAAAGTAAATTTCACAATAGCAGTCTCGCAGCAATTAAATGGTAGGAATATTATTGAATAGGTAAAGCCGAATAGTGCCGTTATATCTTCGCAGCTTTTTTCTTAAAGTGACTATTCATTGCATATCGCTTAATTCCACTAATATTATAAATGTGATAGATGTAGAGATGTTTTGTGTTCTTGTCTTTAGTCACACAAAGCGGCTGAAGTAGTGGTTTATACCCCGAATTAACATAATATACCTTTTATCCTAATTATTGCAAAGGGACAGGACCAAAGTTGTAGTTATCTACGCAAGAAGAAGTATAAAACACCGATGATTAGGTAAACTGTGTATGAACGTACGGGCAACATGATTGACAGTAGATCGAAGCGTGAGTTAGTCACGGTATGTTCCAGACGACACCATGTTATTATTTTAGCAGAGTACACTACTTGGAGGTATCTAGATGATCATAGAGCTAAAAAGAGACAAAAGACTCTTCTTTCCAAGAGAATAGTCAGGATGGGAAATGGAATAGATTTTTGTACGCTGTAGCCCGGGTCTATTTATGTTTCTGGTGCAATACAGTATGTATTCATTCATTCATTCATTCTAATAAGATATAGCATAACTTAAAAGGAACCCCCTTAAATATTTGTTTGATTTGGTTTTTAGTATTTATTGTTATACGTCACCTGTAAAAAATTCAACTGTCTAGTTATTACGGTACATAAGATGGAGTCTGGAGATCTAAAACGAAAAAACTTCGGACCCGACCAAACGTCAGTAGCTAGTTTCGTTCATTCTGGACCAATAATTACTATACGTTCAAGACTAAAACACAAAAAATATTGTGAGAATCATTGGTCCAGAACGTACAGTAACTAACTACTAACATTTTGTTGGGTCCAAAGTTTCGCCTGATGTTTTTTCGTATTAGCCCTCCTGGTGACAGACGGACGGATGGACGGACAGACAGCGAAGTCGCAGTGGTTTTTACCCTTTGAGTTCGGAATCCTAAAAAAGACTCGTGATGTGTCTAGGAGAGTCACTCAAGACTTGCTCAAGACATACCAAACCATCGTGTTTTGAATAATTCACACCCACAACAATCTTGCATCTATATACCTACTTCTATGACTTAATTCATAGGGAACGTCGCATGACCCAGCCCACAGAAACCAAGATACGCTCGGCTATAAACTTATAAATAAACTGAAGCCGCCTGCCCGAGATTTTAATTAATACTCTACGAAATTCTCGTGTATTTTTGTCACCAATTTCGTTGGTGTATTGTGCTCGTTTTGGTGATGTTTATTGGCTGGGATATTGTTACAGTTACAGAAAGATGGGAGTTTATTTTTATTTGATTTTGTTGTTAATGAGTCAGAGACACAGTCTACGTCTGGTTAGATACGTCTGTCTTTAGGTGTAGGTAGGTATGCTGTTTAATGTTTTTATACTGTCTGTCTTTTTGTTTTAAACCGGTCATTCGGACTTTAGGTCTAAAGGGCTCTACAATCTAGGATCTATATAGTAAACTCCAACTACCTACCTATTAATAAATCTAATTAAAAGGGGTTCGACAACTTTAAACATCTAATAAATACCTGCTTTTTTTCATACGTAATTTTATATCATATCTAATGTATTTTTCGTACTTTTTTAAAGCTTTTATACTCTCACTTTTCTTGTTTGTTTGTCGGTCCGGGCGAAATCTTGTAATAGGTAGAAGTTTTTATCGATCTTGTTTTTGCCTGTGCGAAGTTTCTCAATATATACCTATGGTATACCTTTAGTAATACGATATAGGCGAAACGGAGAATTTTTACACTTATTCAAGTGATTTTGACTTGTATTTTCTTTATCTACTTTTTTTTCTTTGTTATTATTAGATTCTCATTCAGACATGAGATGAATGCTTTAAAAATCCTCTGCAATCGATCCGGTGGCCAGTTTGGCTGATCGCCATATGCAATTATCATGCAATTTGTTGTCTTGTATTTTGTTTTTACTACTAATTGGTGTTACTGATTTTAATTGTTGCGTAAAATGGCGGCAAGGGCATTTTTTTGACGACCTTTGTGTACAGGACAAATCTTCGAAGCGAAATGTTGCGCTTCATAGTACTAAGGCTCAAATATATAAGTAGTGCGTAGGTACTTTGACTTTGCTTAGACTGAGCTTAGCAAAAACTAATCAAATCATAAACTTCGAATTGGAGTTTATTGTCGAACTTCATTTTGTAATGTACTCGACAAATAAAATTAAAAGAACTTCGTAGTCATAACAGAGAAGCAAATTTTAGGTAATTATTTTTGATTGGCTTACGTTCTAAATTTGAAACAATTCGACGTTACTAAGCAAAAACTTTGGATGGTTGCGAAGATCGCTTTATAAATACCAAAAATTGTCTTATGTCAAAGTTTTTTAGTATATGGACCATAGATTTCAGCCTAAGAGTCTAAGTTTAAGTATGCAAATATAAAACTAGTGGTTGACCAGTTATAAAAATAATAATAGGTATAAGTTTGATTGCAAAAAATTATACTCAAGACATTTTTCACAACTTGGTACCAGATGAGATAGGATTACCGACGTTCAGACCCCAGTCTAATTAAAGTTCTAATATGTGGTTCTAACAAACCTATCCGTAACTATACGCGTCCTATCTTAACTTTGGTGGAAACGCAGCCCTGATGAATAATAAACATTAATAAATAAAATATTAGGGGTTAAAGTATGAAATTGCCGATTTGTACTGAAAATCTTAATTGTTTTTTTTTTAAATTTTTAACAAATTTATTTAATCAAAATAGTTGCCATTATTATCTATACATTGCTGCCATCTAATGGAAAGGTTATTAATGCCTTTGCGATAGAACTCCGACGATCTAGACTGCACAAACTGTGTGAAAGCATTTTGTACTGCCTCCTGGGAAGAAAACACCTTTTTATTGGTAAGTTTTGCTTTAGGATACTGTTGTGGCATTTGACCTGGGGTCAGCCATTGCATTTTTCTTTTCCGGTTATCATAAAGAATCCACTTTTCATCACATGTTACAATTCGATCCAATATTCCTTCATTTCTGTACCGGTTCAACAAGGCAACACAAGTTTCAACACGCGTTTCTTTCTGCAGATCAGTCAAATCATGAGGCACCCATTTTTCGTATTTTTTTATTTTATTGATTTGACGCAAGTGAGTCAATAAAGTGGGTAAGGTAACGTTAAACCATGCCGCTAATTCCTGGGTAGTTTGACTAGGATCGGCTTCCACTATCTCTCTTAATTCATCGTTATTCACCTGTGTGGGCGGTCTTCCTCGTGGCTCGTTCTTTAAGTCGAAATTTCCATCACGAAAGCGTTTAAACCAAAATCGCACGGTGCGTTCATTAGTAGACCCCTCTCCACCCTCTCCAAACGCAGCATTGATATTGCGGGCTGTTTCTGCCGCGTTAGTTCCGCGTCGGAACTCGTATTCAAAAATCACTCGAATTTTCGCAGTATCCATCTTTCTTGTCTAAATTGAATAAGTAACAAAAACAATTGAAAGTCGATATTCAAATGTTTCACATTTTTTAAAAAAAGAACATCACAGTAACCATTTGAAAAAAGTTTCATTTGAAAACCTCAAACCATGAAGATTCTATGTCAATTCAAAGAACCAATTGCAATAAATCGGCAATTTCATACTTTAACCCCTATTATCTAACTTATTACTCCAATATCGCATATGGCACATTTCACTGCATTATTGCATACACTGTTCATAATGGAGCTTCAATATTTAATATTGTAATGAAAGCTTACACAACTGATTGGAAAAATTACGGGAAAATCAACATACGTTGTTGTTTCACGAAGACGATAACACCAGTTGACCGCTCATAAATATTCCTACATGAAAATAAAAGGTTCGTCTTTTAAGTAGCACTGTCGTGTAAAAACAACCAATTAGGTACAAAGAGTATAGGTATAGATAGGTAACGTACTGACCAATCATAAAGTTTGATTGTTACCTCTCCCCGTGCCCGCAAGGGTGAGTTCATATTTTCATAGTTTTCATATTTACATTTTCGGGGTCTTAATCGCGTCATATTGTTTATTTTCTTACCTCGACGTTTCGTTACAATGATCTTGGTCGCGAGGACACTGGAGCTGCGTCGGGTGTCGGCCTCTATTTATATAACCATTGTTATTTACTGTCCGGTGGTGGGTAGGTGAAGATTTTTTTAAAGTACGTGAGTAATCAAACTACCTACATTTTTCGTTACACTAGTTCGTAAAGAGTTTAAGGCGCGCGTCACACTCACTCTCACTCCGAACATCCTTTCACGACATCCGAAGACGCGATTGGAGTTTTTTCGCGACACTTACTATTACCGTGTCCTATTACCGGATTCCACGTAGACAAGAGCTTGTATGCACTTTCCCGGTTGAAATTTTTATGTTTCCTAATTTCGACCGCTTCACGAACAATCTGGAGGAGTATCGTCGTTCTTCTTCTTCTTTAATATGGCTTTTTCATTTGGACATATGCCAGTGTCAAGAATTATCTAAATGTATATGCAAGTTATTTGCATCGAAACAGTCAAGTTGTCATAGTTAAAGTCAAGTCTAGGGAATCATTTGTAAACACGGTGGCCAATTTACAAAGATTGTTCACGGAGGTTTGGAGACAACGCTAAAGTCCATGTTTTGCACCGATTTTCACTTTCATTGCACTTGTACACCTTTACGAAACTAAATTGATTAATATGCCCCCAAAATTAAACAATTTCCACGCATTTGAACTGGGTTTCACAAATATGAAAATTTAGCAACACATCTCCTCAACGCGTTTCCGCCAAAACTCGATGTCGTCGTTCAGTTGTGTCAGTTTTTTTTTAGTGGAAAGGACACGCAGGGCATGCAACCCAATCTAGATCGGGTTCGGATCTCTATCGGGTTTGATCCCGATAATAAAATAATAATTGTAGACAAATAGGGGCATGAGCCGTCAATTGGCCTTATTGTTTTACAATCTAGACACGAAGTAGCTTGTCAAGGAAAATTCCAGCTTACAACACTCGTATTTTCTACTATAGCTGGTAGATTAAATTAAAGTTAGATTTTACTTTATATTTCCGCAATTAGCCCTACAACTGGGCCTTTGTCCGTGACTTTTAAGCCGAGGGATTACTCACGATGTTTTCCTTCACCGTAAGAGCGATGTTAATAGCGCACATAATTTTTTCTTAAAGAAAATGACAGGGTTTCGAAAATACGACCTTCGGAATGCAAGTCGGGGTATCTACGACGTGACCTACACCGCTCTTCTTAGCTGGTAGATACCTCAGTTTATTAGGCACTATGAAAGAATACAATGCTTTGTGGTAATTACTGTTTATTACCTCGTTACGTCAAAGCAGCAATGTACTGTTTAGTTAGCCTATGAAACTAAATTATCCACTAGGTATACAATTTGTAACAGGTATGCCCTTTTAAGCCGAAAGGTGGTTGTTCTACACGTTTAGGCAAACACCTTTTGTTCTACGACTTTTGAAAATTCAAACTTTTTTTTTAAATTTTGAGATTATGTTTCACTGAAAAAACAGCTGCTTTTAAAAATAAAGGTAATTGAAGTTATGATTGTAAACCATCAAACTAAATAAAAGGACAACAAAAGGTCAATGACCTCGAAATCTCAGAAACAGCTGATTTTCAAGTAAGCTTTACACCTAAATTTTTCGAAAAGTACTTCGAATTTCCAAAAGTCGTAGAACAAAAGTTGTTCGCCTAGACGTCTAGAACAACCCCCTTTCGGATTAAAAGGGCTTACCCGTTACACCTTGCACTGCAATACGACTGCAGAAACGGAGGGCCGAACCGAAAAAAATACACGAACAACTTTTTACTCCTTCCTAATTATATAACTAAATAGTCAGGAATACCTACAGATGCCAAAATCCTGAATAATATAAATTCTATCAGATAAGTTTTTACACCTCTACCGCTGAACCGATTTTGATAAGTTTTGGTATATATATAGACTGGACATTGAACAACGACATAATGCAACCATTTATAAAAAATAAACCTATATTGTGGAGCATGAATTCATTTATTTTAAAAGAAATTAAAAGGTTATAAAGTTATAACTTCATAAGAAACGTAATTTTATAGCAAAAATCTTCTTTCGTCTCAAACTCTAGTAGGACCCCCCCCAACTGCTAAGTTGTAGTCATAAAGTTCAAAATGGCGTAAGATTGTTGAAACATCTGAAAAATAAGGAAAGACTTAAACTCGTAATAAGTACCTACAAATAATTGAAGAGTATGCAACTTTGCCTGTTTTTTAAAAACGGGCTTTAACAATTTTTTCTAACATCAAGCAGGACCGTTTTTTTGACAAAGTAAGCTTTCTAGTTACTTGTATTACTGTACTATTTCTATGCAAAAATGTCAACAAAAATTTATTTACCTTACTTATAAAATATTATTTACACATGACTAAGTTATGTGACGTTTGTCTCTGTCTGGTACCTAACTTTGAAACTTCATGTGACAGTAAAAGACAAACGATGTAATATATCGATGGTTATGCAGCGCATTAATTAGCGTTTATAAGTAAGGGGGTCTATCTTAGAGTATACATAAGTAAGCTATAGAGCGCGCCTATGGGTATTTGCCTACTGCGCAAAGTGTAAGCAGATGCTCTATACATAGATATTCAAATGTTAAGGTTGAATAGTGATCCGCGAATCATTTTTACACCGCGGCATTGAACATTTCACCATAATTATTACTAGAATACATTCTAACGAGAGAAATAGTCCATTCCCGTAATCTTAAGTGACTGATGACACCATCTTTGTCATGTTACGACTGTTCATACGCTTACAGTTCATACTCGCATACCAGCGCTCTATAGCTTGCTTATGTATACTCAAAGGGGTCTATGTTTAATTTTTAGATATAAGTAAGATTGTGAGACAGGGTATTAACTCGTCCGGCGTCGATGTCCCACCGGGGTGACACGCTCATAAAAACTCAAAACCGCACTCGAGCGTCGATGTCCCCCCGGTGGCACATCCTACCCAGACCACTTGAAACTCTAACATATCGAAATAGAGTGGATTTTTGTTAGAACAAGTTTTGTTCATTGGCAACTCTGATATATTTTACGTCATTTGGCATTGACAGTAAAATAACCGCCAGTTGAAAAAAAATAAATAATTGGATTTGCAAATTTTTGCTGTCAGATTTTTTCAGTTTCGCCATTTTTTTATGCCGTGCGGGTGAAAGTGATAATTAATTGTTTCAAATAGTGATAAGTGGGTGATTTTAGTGGACAACTAGTGTTAATAAGTTTATTTGGTTCAGTCTTTTGGTATGTATTGTATCAATATATCGATTTTCTTTGTAGAAACACTTTTTTACGAGTCAGAAAACCGCTCGATAAAATACGTAAAATTCGTGTTTGGTTGAGCTCTAGCGTCATGAACATAAGGGTCACAATGGAATGTAGTTTGGTAGGAATACCGGAAGTATACTTCCGGTACTTTTATTTCAACTTGAATTATTTATTATTTTCCTATGGTAGCTATATGTAAAAGTTATTTTATGGTGATCGGTAGACTGTAATGGACACTTTTTACAATAATTGACCTAGGACTAGATTACAGTCATTGTGAAACAAGCTTCGTAAAGAAAGTCGGAAGTAGAGAAAGTCGGAAGTTGGGAGAAATTTTTTACTTCAAAGTAAATAAATAATTATTTACTGCTTACTAAATCTCAAATATATTACCAAGTAACAGAAAAAACATTCATAATTACGATATTTTTTACAAAAAGAAGGTAGGTGGTCTAGTTGAGTTTTTATACGTATTTATGTAAAGTACGTCGTAATTATCTATTACCATTTCATATCTTATCAATCACATGACGTAGCTGTGACGTATGCTATAATTTTACCTAAAATTTATTGATTCTCCAAAGGTTAATACGAACGTTAGCAAATGTCTCCAAAGACATGTCGGTGAAAAGTGATTTAATGACAACGGGTCTTTGCATTCGAGTCATCATCAGCAGCATTGTCATTCTGGTCCGTCTGTCATACCTCTTTTCCCAGCCACAGGAGTAAATAGAGAAAGATATAGATCTACCCTGAAAATTAAGAAATAAACCTGTCAAGTACGAGTCGAACTCGCAACGAAGGTTCCGTACTAACCCATTATACCACCTTAATATAAGGTCAAAAACTCAACTTAAATTTAATTTATTCGACAAGACATTCACATTTGTAAAGGTTTTATTATTAGTAACATAATTCAATTGATTTTGACAGTGGCAACCTTTTTAATAAAGGCCAGAAAAATAAAGAAAAAAATACAATATACATTTTTCTAGTACATAAAATTAAATAGATTTACATTGTTGAAACTTTGTAACATAATAGGTACCTATCTCATGTAACATTATTGTTTTGACACGTCGGCAAGCAACCGTTTCTTCGGAACACTACCGACCTCCAATGAGAAGAAAATACAAGAGGTTATGGAGTTTTTTTGCAATGATGATCATGTGATTCACATTGTCGCATAATTATTTAGAACTATAGTGCATGGAACTTTCTATCTAATTCTTACTAACATAAGTTCGAAAGTAACTCTGCCTGTGGGTGAGTTTATAAAACGTTAATAAGCTAGTCGTGGGCTGGCCTTGGGAGTCCATATTATATACAACTCTGAGGACTACTTAATTTGTACTGTAATCTACTAAGTACTGTAATCTCGACTTCGGGAAAAATCGACTATTCTTAATAGCTTCTGCATTTTCCTTTATTTCAAAAAGTGCCATCTGTGACCGGATAGCGCAAAAGCAATAAATAAATATGAACTTCTACATAAATGACAGTGTTTCATAAATTTCTACACAAGTTATTGAGAATAGTCGAAATTTTCCAAAGTCGGGATTGCTCCACTGGACCGTATTTATTTTCTTATACAACGACGTTTCAACCATTTTACAATTGTCTTGGTCACGGAGGGGGGGGGTGTCGATTAGTTACTTCTTATGACCAGAAATATACAAACCTTGTCTTGCAATTTATCACTGTAGAAACAATGTGCCAGTGGCACTACAAAGAGGCGGAATAACAGCACTAGTGTTTCGAAGTTTATAGTAATTTGCTAAAACAAAATCAAAACCATTTATTTGACGACTACCTATCTCCCTTACTTATAAAATAGTTATGCAGCGCATTAGCGCACTTCTGTTACCCGGCAAACGAATGCCCAACCGCAATGCAAAAGGTTGTGGGTTCTGTCCCAATGGAAGCAACTATTATTGTTTAAAAAATATTTGTGATTGCTGTGGGTGTCTCTCTAGGTACTTATTATGTATAATCCGCGCTACCATGCTCGTTTGTCGTTGTTATGTCGTCCTTTTGTCGTTCAAAAAAATTAAATACATTTTTAATTCAAAATACTACGACTACTTTTAAAAACCACAAACAATTTAAAAAATCATTTTATATTTTAAAGGTGTGATTTTCTTTTCTTTTTTAATATTTGATGTGTTTTTAATTATTTTTTTTAGCCGAACTACAACGCGACGACTTATAAGACATCATGGTAGGGCCCAACTTATTATTTTCATAAAAGATTTCGTTCCCGCAGGAATATCGGGAATAATATATTCCAAGTTTCATTGCAATCGTTCAGTAGTTTTTGCGTGAAAGAGTAACAAAGTCACATACATATTATGTACATACAAACTTTCGCGTTTGACACCTAATATTAGTAAAAAGTAAGATGTATTTTTACAAAAGAAAAATAAATATTAGTACTTGTATTATATCTGTCGTAACACAAGCTTAGTAGCTTACCATGGGGGTTAGATGGCGCTGTAAAATGTTCACAGAATTAAGAAAAAAAAACATTTTCGGCGGAGCGGGTGCGCTCACAAGTTCTAAACTGTTAACGTTACGTATTAACTCATGGTAGGGGTACTAATCATGCCAAAGAGTTTACGTAGCCGCGACGCGGGGCGTAGATATTTTTTTTTTAATTCACATGTTATTTATTGAACAGAAATACTCACATTAGCTTGTATCCACCACCCGAAAGGCAAAATTATAACAACTGCTTTTATTAAAATCTCATATAAAATACAGAAAACGGTATTTATATCTTTGACGATACTAAACAAATGAAAGAAAATATAAATTAATATAAATATAGTAAAAACAGATATTTTTATAAAATAAAATTATGATACCACCCACAGGTCTAAGTCGTAGCACCAAGCGGGCTCGTACGTGTTCCGATACATCACTGCAAAGACGAGTCGGATCTTTTCCCACTAAAATGACCTTATTCTAGACTACCGCGTGAGTCCCGTTTCCGCGAGAATATCAGGATAAAATCTAATCTTTCTATTGTTACACTATCACTACTGTTTTATAATAACTGTTGGATTTTGAAATAAATAAATAAAATTTAATCTATGTGTTATTCCCGGTATCCAACTACTTAAATTCCAAGTTTCATCGGAATCGGTTTAGTAGTTCTTGCGTGATTGAGTAACAAACATCCAAACACATTTTCACATTTATATAATATTAGTAGGATGAGCGTGTTACATATCTTAGTCCCTCACCATTATGAGAAATAGTAATCAAACGCTTATGTAAAAAATATATTTTCTGTTTTAAACGATTGTGAGTGGTTTTTTAATTTAAATTGTCGTTTGAATTTAATTGTATTAGATATAAATTACATTAAACCAAATTTACATTACGAAACTATATAGTGTCATGCTAATGCATGTACGAGTAAATTAGAGTCAATTTCGTAAAAGCAGTCTTGCAGTCGTTACTGGATGCAATTTTATCAAATAGATAAATAGTACCGCAGGATCTTTGCAACTTTTTGTGACAATGACTATACATTCAATGCCACTAGTTTTGTAATGTAAATTCCGCTTATAAAGTACACAAAGTAAGTACCTACATAAAAAATACGAGAAACTTACTCAAATACGTGCAGTAAAATCTTATGAATGCCAATCAATTCCGACTGCACTTTGTTGGTATTTTCTTCATTATTTAATTTTTCGATTCTCCTCTCCGCTATTTCCAAGAGGCTAGTCGAATGTAAAATAGAAACGAAACCAAGTGGCATAAAACATGTGACAGGTATCGATGTATAGCCGACGTAGTATGTAATTACGAAATATGTAAGAACAAACAGTACAATTTTCGAGGTATTATTCTCATTTATCAAAGGAAACGTCAATGGATAAATCTCCACTAAAACGTGACGTCCAATTGCCAAATTATACGATTGCAGTATTAAATGCTGGATTACAATTGTTAGAACAGTAATTGCGGCTAAAATTAACCAACAAAAACAAATCTTTCTGCTTTTAGCGAGATATTTCTTCAAAATCAACTTCTCTTCAATCGATTGATAAATTTCGTGATCACGTTTTAGTTTCGTAATAAGATTGTTTATAGTTTTGTAATGTATATTTATAGTGGTTAGAGTAGCCGTTATTACCACAAACAAAATGCTGTGAATTCCGTGTTTACAAGCCTCAGAAATGTTACCATTTGCAACTGCATTCATTAGATTGTTAAAAATAAAGCAGAATATGCAGGTGTAGAGTCCAAAATAGAAAATTATTCTCAAAAACCCTTTCTTGTTTCTGTCTGACAGGGTCTTAATTATTTTAAATGCAAACAACTGAATTTTAAAAGAGTCTTCGAAAGTATCTTCCATTTTACTCGTTAGTAGCTTTGTAAGGTTTCGTATTTATGTTTCTGAATAAATTTTAAAAGTGTTTTAATCCAAAGACGCCTTGGGTTTTATATTGTCCTGTATTGTGAGTTTGGACAAGGCATATAATTTAATTAGGTACTATCCCTATGTACCAATGTGTACATTCATGTTATTTAATATGTTTTATGGCAGTTTCAGTTTAGGTATCAATTATCTTGCAAAGACTCTAAAGTTCCAACTTTATAGAGACGACAAGCAAACACAATTTGCATTCCAAATCTTTGTCTGTGTTCAAAAGTCGAACGGTTTGTTTGGTCACGCTTCTTATTAGTTATTTTTTAAAGTTTTTAACCGACTTTAAAAAAGGAGGAGATTCTTCAATTCGTCGCTTTTTAATGGTTGATCACCGATCACTCAAAAATCAGTCCGGTAAACTTTGGTAAGGATCTGATGAGTATCTTCGGAATGATGGACAAGATAGTATGATAGTATTACTCATTTTTGGACTTCTACAAATCGGCCCCTAAAGAACTATAAGTACCTACTGATTGATGGAACACTTAAAATCACCTTCTCATCAGCAAACTCCTTAATAATGAAAATAACGGTTACATTTTTTTTTATTTTTAGAGGCAGTCGAAAGTAGGTAGGTGCCTACGTACACTAAAAAGGGCGAAATAAAAAAAATATTGAAAAAAATTAAACTAACTTTAAAAATGAACTAAAATCATCATCATCATCATCAGCCTGTTGCAGTCCACTGCTGGACATAGGCCTCTTCAATCGCACTCCACCTAGATCTATTTTCATCTTCTCGTATCCAGTTTGTGCCAGCCGCCTAAAAAAACCTCTACATACAGTGCCACCGACTTATGTGTTTCATCATATGGGCAGTTTTACTGGCTGGGTCCATATTGTAGTTTGGCTGGCCGACTTCAGATAACGTTTTAGAACTTTCAAAATGGCCGTAATGTCCTCTCTATTCAAATTGTTAACTTTTTGTCATTTCTTACCTTTAAAAATGGTAATACCTACTAAGTATATGTTTTTATTACTTATGCACAATTGCACTCATATTATATGCTTGGATGTGACATCGTTTAGACGGTGCCGAATTCCAAGAGAATTTGGTTTCTATCAGTTTATTTATAACAGTGACTTAAATGTGACTTATATAAAAGTAATATATATATCCGTTCTCTAGTCACCGTAACACAAGTTTAGCAGCTTACCATGGGGCTAGATGGCGCTGTATGTATGTTCGTCACAAGATTTATTTATTTATTTACTTACTGTTTGATTAACAATATTGTTTAAGTGAAACAGACAAAGTGATAGAATAAAACTGAAAGCAGATTTTCCTTTGTCGTTTGACTTGTTTTAACGATGAAGGAAATGGTCATCATAAGCCAGTCCTAAAAAGACAATAAAAAGTAGACCATAGCCCTATTATTTATCAAACTAAGGCCCTATGCCCTATACAGAAAGAAAGCTGGCAGCCTACGCCGATCTAACAGCACCTATCGTAACTAGCCGGCGCGGGTATCTACGCAGGTAATAGGCGCCGAATTTCTATTTCACGATTCTATTTTCGAGTTTTGCCGACTGTTGCTTAGTCAAATGACTCGGAAACTAGCACCTTGTGAAAGGCGAAGCCAAGACTATTTTGACTTACTAATTCATAAGTAAAGAAATAAAGCTCCGTGAAATTACATAATAACCAAGTGTTTATTTTTCAATATGTACATAATAATTGTAGCTTTGCCGTGTTTAATGTTACACACTTAGGCGCAACGCAAACGGAATATAAATGGTAACAATTTAAATTAAACTTTAAGTGCAGAACAAATTCCGTTGTTAAATATTACTTAGGTACTAGGTAAGTAGGTAAGGTAAGTGTTAGTTGTAAAGATTTGTCCATATTGTAATCCCTGATATTTTTGGAAACTACGAAACACTGCCCACTGCCCAGTTGTTTTTGTTTTTAGAATTGCAACTAAGTATACTTCTGTTTCTTTATAAGTAGAACAGGTGAATGTATCTTCTTTAATTTATCCTTTATTGGTATAGTTATTACGTCCAAGCTGCATTCATCAAGTTAAATATTGTGTAGGCATGGTGGAACACCTAAAAATTTCGAAATAAAGTGAACAGTAAATCTACCATGAGTTACGTCGTACGTGCACTATATCGTTAACAGTTTGGTCTTGTTTAAAGCGCGTTGTCATCGAATGTTTGTTGACGGCTTGTTAACCTCAACAGTCCACCCAAACTGTTAACATTACAGTGAACCTGATCCTTTATGTGATCAAGTGTAATAGTGTATCATTATTTTTAAAATAGTACTGGTCTAGATTGCGTTTTAGATAAACTATCTATCTTCTAATCTAAATAGGAAATTCATTACATATACAAGATGTAACAGGTTAGCCCTTTTAAGCCGAAAGGGGGTTGTTCTAGACGTCTAGGCGAACAACTTTTGTTCTATGACTTTTGAAAATTCGAAGTACTTTTCGAAAATTTTAAGTGTAAAGTTTACTTGAAGATCAGCTGTTTCTTAGAGTTCGAGGTCATTGACCTTATGTTGGCCTTTCATTTAGTTTGGTCTACTACAATCAAACCTTAAATTACCTTTAATTTCAAAAACAGCTGTTTTTTCAGTGAAACATAATCTCAAAATTTTCAAAAAAAGTTCGAATTTTCAAAAGTCGTAGAACAAAAGGTGTTCGCCTAGACGTCTAGAACAACTCCCTTTCGGCTTAAAAGGGCTAACCTGTTACATCTTGTATGAAGTATTCTATCTATCTTCTTATTATTAAATTCTCGTATCACAAGTATTAGTTCTCATATTCCTTCGAAGTGACTTGACCGATTTTAATGAAATTTTATATACATATTCAGTAGGTCGGAAAATGGACAACTATCTAATTTTTACATCCCTAAGTGCCCTGAATTTTCACCCATCCAACCAATATTTTTAATATTAATTTTAGTAACTTAATTAAACTTTAGCTGGAGACTAAGAATAACACATAGGCTACTTTCTATCACGATGTTCCCGCGGGTACGGGGGTTAAACCTCGTGGTGCCAGCTAGTTTTATATAATTTCTTTAGAGACGTGGAATTGACTCGAAAGATAAAAAGAAATATAACGTAGAATGTTACCTAAATCTCGACTCGAGATATAAAATGTAGAAATCTAAATCTATCGCTATACTTCCTCACGTAAGATCTTTTGTGTGACTTACATCAGAAATCGCTTCTGCACCAAGTTCGTGAAACAAAGTCTTCAGTGCAACAGGTTTTTGTGCTCGATGCAGTATAATCAGCACACTCTGTCTAGAGCTTCGATTAAACGATCTTTCCCAACAACAGGAATATATCAGGAATATTATTTCGTTTCCCTGTTCAAAGAAAAGAATTAATAATAAATAAAACATAGTAAATATATTTACCGGGTTTAACTCGCGTTCTATTTATTAACGGCATTGTTTCAATGCACGTACCAACGTTAAACCCGGTAAATATTGTGTTTTATACAATGCAAAATCGTAAGGAAAAAGTAAAAATTAATAAAATAAAGGCTTTTTTTTGTAAATACATACAAGTGATATATAGAAAGTTACCCAGACCAGATACAAATAATTAATTTTAAGCATAAATATTTGCATCTGGCGTGATTCGAACCCGCAACCTTCAGCATTGCAGTCGGGCATTCCCCCGACGCGCCACAGAGGCCGTCAAATACCTATTAGAATAGTACCTATTTGTTTCAGATTTGTGTAGACAACCTTCCGACACAACCTAATCTGTATCATGGTTTATCTTAGCAACCTTACCGTATTAAAGAAGGCGCGCGCTCTCTGGCGCCGCGCCGTTTCTCGCGTTTGAGGATCAGTACCCCTACCATGAGTTGACACGTAAATACATGCACTATAACGTTAACAGTTAATCAAAATCGGTCAACCGGCTTTGGAGATTTGGTACCTACCTCTTACATATAAACAGCCATTGTTAGCAATGTAATATCTTTGTAATTTTTGAGTATCAATACCTACGTTAATTTTCTATCGGACTAGTATATACATTCGATGAAAATGATTGAAAAAGCAATTCTACGCTAAGTCGCGTTTTTACTAAGGCTTGGGTAAGTTTCGTTGAAAGAAAAGCATAGGTAGGTAGGTACTACGTTCAAACCTTTTCCATTAGATTTTGACTGTAGTAGCATGGTATTATTGCAAGCCATCCTCCTGCGAAAGTAATGGCTATGAATTCTAAACTCACATCTCCACGAACGAAAAACGCCTAAAACAAATTTTTAATTAAATTAAATTTATTAATTCAATTTTCAAAAAGAATGAGTAGTAAGAGCAGAATCGCAAACTAATAAAATTTTCTAATAAACAATAATTGACAATGTATTAATTATTGTAATTTTGTGAGGATGGATGGATGTTTGTAGCCATAACAGACGATCGAACCCTCATCTCAATGTTAAACGAACTACAGTGAAGCTCTTTAGGGAACGTGAAGTAGTAGCATGGCTGCGAAGCGCACTAAGTCGAAAGTGTAGGCACAGTACATAGAGGGAGCAGTATGGAAACAGCATACACATACGGTCACACTCGTTGTGACGCGGCATGCAGTACTGACTGCACCCCGAAGCATACTTTAGGAGTCTCGTCGCGCGCATGTTTGTCTGAATGAGCCGTTTCGAGCATTTGTAGGTAGTTTCCTTACTGCTGTGCCCCAGGCCCCAGCCTTTATATGTACTGTGGTGTAGGTAAGTCTCAGAAGCTAGAGATTCAACGTACCGCTGGAGTTTTGGCGGGAACGCATTGAGGACATGTGGTGCTAAATTTTCATTTTTGTGAAACCTAGTTAAAATGTTTGCAAATTGTTTAATTTCGGGGGCATATAAATCAATTTAGTTTCGTGAAGGTGGACAAGTGGAATGAAAGTGAAAATCGGTGCAAAACATGGACTTAGTGTTGTCTCCAAAGCTCCGTGAATAATCTTTGTAAATGGCCGCCGTGTTTACAAATGATTCCTTATGGTATGACGACTTGACTGTTTTGATGCAAATAACTTGCATAATATATAATATTTGACACTGGCTTATTTCCTAATGGCCATAATCGTTTTACAACCGATAAGAAAAAAAAACGTACCGCTTTCGATACTCTGTGCTGAATGACGTGTGAGTGACTTACCGATCTCATTTCCCATAAAGCAAGTGGCAACCCGACTGTTGCAACTTTCATGATAATTTCAAATATTACTCCGAAGGCCTCATTTATTTCGTCCAGAAAACTGTAAAAGAAGGACTTAGTACTCAACTCAATAAGTGGAAAATAAGTTCCAATTTCTTCAACTACATAACCCACCTTCCCCCATATTATCTATCAATTGGACGTCTGACAACAGTGGAAAATTACAGTAATCTACTGTCATTTTCCACTGTTGTCACTGCTGCTTTGACGTAACGTGGTTATTACCTCAAAGCAGCGATGTACTGCATAGTGCCTGTCATTTTCCACTGTTGTCAGACGTCCACTGGATAGGTAATATGGGGGCTGGATGGATTAATAGTCAATATTTTTGACTTACACGGGTTTACACTACAAATGTTATTAAATATTGGGGTAATTAACCTATAAAGTTTAAATTTCTTATTTACGGAACTCGACATTTCTCCAGTTATTTCAACATTGTAAATACCCTGTTATTTAATAATGTTTGCAGTCAATAAATATTAAACTAACTTGTAAACATGCTGCAGAATCTGTACAATTTTCTTCACTTTCATCTGAAATTCTTCTATGTTTTCTATGTCCAACTCCTTTATTCTCTTCGCTGCTATTTCAAGTTGACCGCGAGAATGTGTTATACAAATAAGTACGAAAGGAATCATACCAGTATATGTGATTGCAGTGTAAGCAACATAATATACCAACAGTGCATATATACATATATAGATTAAAAGTTGGAACTTTCTCTCTTCAATAGGCGAAGGATATGTCAAAGGATAAATTTCAAATAACTCAAATTTATTAGTTTGAACCGTGGAGTAAACTTCTAGAATTATATGTTTTAAAGGGAATAAAATAGCGGACATGCCCACCAAATAAAACCAAAACATGAGAATTTTTCTAGCGAGCATTGCGAAGTTATAAACAATTAGTTTCTCATCGGATGGTAGATCGATTTCGTAATCACTTTTTATCAATTCCATGAATGATAAAATCATTTTTCTATACTTTAGCACGACAAGGTGTATCACGGTTACCACCAAGTAAACGACAGACACGATTGCATGTCTACATGCTGCTGAAAAATCTTCCGATTTCGCAGCTAAAAATGAGTTACTTAGCATAATAACAAACAATAGCGTATAAATTGCGTGTTGTATAAATGAACGAAGAAACCAGAGCTTTGTCCGCGGTAATCCTGGGTGTATATTAACCAATCCCATTGATTTCAGGCATAATTTGAATAGTTGTTCAAAGACTAAATCTGTTGGAGTCGACATCTTTAGTAAATAACTGTTAGTGAACAAGTAAGTAGTAAAAAAGAATCTTCGTAAGTAATATTACTAATGCGCTAATAATAGCTGAAGACGTAGTTATTCTAATGATTTTGTTTATGCAAAATTACAAGGAACTTTTCTTCTAAGTAGATAATTTTCATAACTAAAAGCGTTAAAGCACTTGGAAGTAATTTCTGTAAATAACAGACGAAGAATATTCCATTATTCTTGTTATAGTTACGTACAAAAAGGGATCAGTAAAACTGTGTTTATCTGTAGTTTATCTGCTTTTATTACAAAAATATTAATTCCACTGTTGACAGCGTTTTTTGAAGTTATGTCACTATTTTATGACGACCATAGACGAGATATTTATTCTAGCCAAAGACACATGCTCGGCGGAAGTGGTGGAAACATAACCATCGTAATAAAGTTGAATTGTCAACCAACATTTACAAAGTAATTAGCTACGTCCTGACTCACAGTAATAATTATCACCTAACAATACATACTGGGTTCTTGAAATATTCAATTAATTGTTTTATGTGTTGGTTTGTTTTTTTGATTAACCTCAGAGATTAGTGTCAGATTAGCACCTATTATTATTCGAGTAATAGGTAGTATGCCACATTGACAAATAGTTTCCCTCTTACGGTGAAGGAAACCCACGGCTTAGTTAGCTCCAGACGTATATTGACCTGTAGTGCTATTCTCTAATGTAAGTTGTAACAGCCTTTGAGCTCGACGCTATTTCAGCGTCGAATCAGAGTGAGCGTCCAATCAGCGTCGTATTGCTCAGATTCGACGCTGCGTCGACAGCGTCGAGCTCTAGGCTGTTACATTAGAGAATAGCACTGCAGTTCTTTCCTCTGAACATAGCTGGCTAAGCTGGGAGGATGGTATGGGAGCTGGACAAGAGCCTACTCCACCTAATAATGTCCCGGGCCATATAAATAAAGAAAGAAAGAAAATACGTTTATTCGGACAAGCACACAACTAAACAAAAGGGTACACAAGATCAGACAAGATAGTAAAAAAATATATACAATGAAAATACAAACAATACAATCAAAATCAAAAATAGACAAATAAGTACAGTCAGAAAAAATTCGTCCGCTGACCGAACGGGCATAAATAAAAAACACAACAGCAGTTGCTTATGGTAATAAAATTTAATGAAAAGGCCAATTATTATTTAATATTAATTAATAGGTAGTGTGTGTACTCAATCTTATAGGTATCTATGAAATAATTTGAAGGAATTTGACTGACTGAAGCTAAACACAAGTGAAATTTGAAGAGTGTGTGTTTTATATGATACTATGTATGTAGGCATTCGTTACGATAGGGTTTTTGAAAACCCCTACGGGTCCGGGTGTATAAAATTGTACGCTATTATTGTTGAGCTCAAATGTAGTATTTAGGTTAGTACTTTAATTTGATTAAGAGATGGCGCCACCCTCACCAATTAGATCGCGGTATCGTTACGTTCTACTAATGTATAGGCTAGGAGAGCAATGTTTCCTATTGTTTAACCTCGCTATGGATACGATAAGTTGAGATAATACATACACATCTATACAGCTTTGTGTTTCATTATTGGAGCCTGGCTGTAGTGGTGTTTTTTGAAGGAACAGACTGGAGTCTGAACACCGGGAGTTACGCTGGTGAAACCTTAGCTAGCATAGTTCTTACAGAATTACCCAAATAGTATAAGACAGGAAAATTATCAAGACGTTAGTAAAAAAGTAGGCACCTAAAAAAAATTAACACCTTCTTTCTTACCACGCTCATAAGTGAAAAACAAAGAAAAAACTTTAAAGCTTTATTTTTTTTAATCAAACATATAAGGAAATAAAAGTAAGTAGGTATAGAAGAAAGTGCTTTTAGAACAGAGTTGTTATGTGAGTTGAAATAGCTGCGAAACAAGATATTAGTAATTATCTAGTGTAGAACCGATTTCTAATGTAATTTAGGAAATTGTTAGAGTTCCTTAGTATACTTTTAAATAATGTAGACCATATCTACTTCCACATTACATTCATCATGTTAAATATAGCGTATGCTTGATGAAAAATCTGAAACCAGAAATTAAAAATAATTATTAATTATTGTTTAAAATCGCCTAAGGACCACATTAGTCGATTCGTCAGTTAATTTATCGACCAGTTTCTTCACTAAAAGTAACAGTCATAGTATTTTGATTTTGATATTTAACAAATTACATTATGTCAAGTAAGTCAAAGTGAAATAGCCAGTTGTTTAACTGATTAACAACGCACATACAGCTTAAACCTCCAGTCCTAAAAACTATGATGGTATGTTAGGCATGTCATACATTAATACCTACACCCTGTTATTTACTAAGAACAGGTTTTTGGGATTTCCTACGGGATTGTTCCTTATGCTAGTGAAACCGATGGACGCAACTAGTTAATACAAAAATATTTAATAAGTTTTTACATAATAACTAAATAACTATTATTACAATTATTATTTAAAACCAAAAAATAATCCGCGCTACCATGATAGTTTGTCGTTGCCCTATCGTCCATTTGTCGCTCAAAAAAATAAAGTATTTGAAATTAAAAATACATCGACTACTTTTAAAACCCACAGATACCTACCTAATTAAAAAAAACGTTTTTTTAAAGTTGGTATTCAATTTTTTTTATTTGGTGTTATTTTAATTTTACTTTTTTAGCTGAACTTCGCGGAACAAGCGTGAACAGCGCGGCTACTTCACGACTATATATATTTTATCACATGAAATGTTACATCATTATGTTACCTTTGCACCAGAACCTTTGCACGCTTTGGTGATGGCAAACCTTTGCACCAGAAATGAGCCGGAGCGGGAATCACCTCCGTTTTCTATTAACATTCGCCTCAATTCACTACTTAAAAAAACGGAAGACGAGAACAACGTCTTGTACAAAGCCTATGTTTCAATTTGTCTTTTACGGAGCTCGATATTTCGCCAGCAATTGCAACTGATTTATTCAACCCTGTTTATCACTACTAATTTTGTGAAAACAACCATGTCAGTTTACAACCTTAATAATATTATAAACGCGAAAGCTTGTATGCATGTATGTATGTATGTATGTGAGTTTGTTACTCTTTCACGCAAAAACTACTAAGCCCATTGCGTTGAAACTTGGAATATTATAGGTAGCTGGATATCTGGAATAACACATGCTACTTTTTATCCCGATATTACCGCGGGAACGGGACTTACGCGGGTGAACGCGGGGACTTACGCTAGCCGCGGGGCGCAGCTAGTCGTATATAAATAAGTATACTTACGTCGGTTAGGACCTCCATACCAAAAACATGAAATAACCCTCTTATAGCCACGGTTCTTTGAGCGCGAAAAAGTATAATTTGAACACTTTTTCTAATACTTCTGTCAAAAGCTTTCTCCCAACCAGAAGCGTAAATCAAAGTAGCGATGTCATTGCCCTTTAAAAAATGCAGCGTAAATTATAACAATTATAATTATAATAAAACACTTTATTTATCCGGTTTTATCGCGTTTTTATTCATTATTTGACCCGAGCTTGGAGTCAACCTTGAAAAAGCCAACTGTAAAGTTGGCGAAAGCTCGGGTCAAATAATGAATAAAAACGCGATAAAACCGGATAAATAAAGTGTTTTATTATGCAAAATCGCGAAAACCATAGAAGAAATTATAATTATAATTATGTCCCATCAAGATATTATATAAATTGATGTTATTTAAAATACCGTGAAATACGTTAACATAAACGACATAGGTATCCTAAAGTATTAAAAATCCGAAAAAGTTAATCAAAGCAGCGATGTCATTGCCCGTTAAAAAATAGCGTTTATTATTATTAGTAAAACTATGTCACTACACGATATTAAATAAATTATTATTATTTAAAATACCGTGAAATTCATTCATTTAAACGTCGACATAATAATATCGTAAAATATTGATGACTTCCGACGCCTTTGCTATGTCGGTTTTAAAGTTTTGCTACGGCATTATTGTGGTATTTGATAACGAATTATATTTAGAAACATAATATACGAACAATCTTGATCTCAAGGTGATATAAATCTGACTAATAATATGAATTTTAATGTGTAAGTGAAGAAGATATTATGTACCTACAAGCACTAGAGGTGAAGATTGAATTTGATGTACAGTTACTTTATAATGACAAAGAACTTAGACAGGTCTCTAAAAGAGACTAGATTTCACAAAAACCACAGCCTTAATGCAATGGCACGAAGAAATATAAAATTAAAAGCCAATAGAGGATTTACACTGTTTAGATTAAAAACTTTAATTAAATCGTGTGACGCGAGTTGTACATATAACATTAAAGACTACAATTAAATTAAACAAATTAAATTACTAATGCGAAAAACCAAAAGCTAAAGTACCAAGATATAAATAGATTAAGCACATTTTCTTAGAAACTTAAATTAATATGAATACCTAAACTTTTTAAGTAGTGTGTAGGTAGTACGCAAGTAAAATAATTAAGATAAATTATGTTATTTTAGTTTTGACGTTGGATATCGGCGTACGACTTAACGGACAGCATACGGTTGTGGGATATACAGACGATTTGGCGCTTTTAGGTCAAAATAAGAGAGAGATAGAGGTTGCACTGCAAACTCTCGTTAAAAAAGCTTTCGGAGTTGGACGGAAACGGTACAAGAACACAAGGCAAAAACGCGAAGATCTGCGAGTCGGAGATACAGTGTTCAAAGGAGTCGCTAAATTCAAATACCTCTGTTAAACGATTTCACAGACACAAATACCAGGGAAGAGGAGAAAGACCTCCGCATTTTTAATGCCCTGCGGTATATGGCAGCCTCTCATAAGGTGTTGGTGTCTAAACTCCTTGGAAGTTCAGAAGGTAGACCAGAAACCAGAACCAGGGAATAGTACCGGATCTACAGGACAGAAATAAGACCTATCTTGACGTGTGGTTCACTTACGCTAACACTTAAAGAAGAAGAAAAGCTTTTAGTGGCGGAGAGGAAAATCATGCGGAGAATTCTGTGTCCAACCTAAAGAGAAGATGGGAGTTAGAGGGTTCGGAAAAGCCTAAAGATCGAAGAGCTGGTCGCCGAACCCAGCATCATGGAAAAAGCTAAAGCCCAAATATTACGCTGGTTGGGCCAAGGATTGGCCAAGGAAAGGATGGGAAATGATCGTTCTGCCAAAAAGGTTTATCCACGAATCCCAGATGGCCGCCGCCCCAGATACCGCTGGAGGGATCTGTCGCCGTGGTAGCAGACCTGCGAGAATTAGGAGCGGCAGACTTGCAAGAGGCAGCCTAAAACCGGCAAAAATGGCGTTCTCTTGTGTCGGAAGCCAAGACTCACTTCACTGCGCCAAAAGAGTGTTATTTCATTTAAGCTATGTGATTGAGTCCCGAGAATTCACGACACCATATAAGTATATGTTAATATTAGTTCAGTGGCTTGTTTTAATTGTCTTCCTTTGATGCCACCTATATCCTATATTGTACCCGACAGAACTTCTATACAAAAACTGCGAAGTTTTGACCGTTCGCCAGCTTTATATTTTACATGTAGTTTTAAAACAACATAAAGTATCATATGGGGACGCTAAGCTGGGCCAACGCCGTACCTATACCGCATCATTTCGTTGCCCTTTTAAACATCATTATGTTGAAAATTTCTTTCGCTTTATGGGTCGTTACCTTTACGATAAATTGCACTCAAGACTAGACTTCATTAGTTTAAATAAATATCAATGCAAGAATAAACTAGTTCCATATCTACTTAGTCTAACGTATGACGAAACAGAACAAATGATTGAAGTCATTAGATAGTTATTTCATGCAACTTACTAATTACTTTATTTACAATACTACGTTCTAAAAATGGATAACATAAATTTCACAATTATTAAAAACAGTTAAAGGTCATACCAGATTGTTTGGTAAAGGTGAGACGCATCTAGTTTAGCTTATTCTTTGTGATTTAAATGTCGATACTGCCGTTGCACCGGTGTACTTTGACGAATATTATATACTGCACGAACTTATGTACCTGCCTACCCTATTGCACTAAATATTTCATCCATGTCTTGGTTTATTTGGAGGCTCCCTACGTTTTTGTTGAAATTTTAGACCTTTTTATTAATTGTTTTTAATTATTAACGAGTGTTAACTTCGGATGGATTTAAAATGGATAGGTATTAGAGTGTTTGTTGGTGCCTACATAACATAATATCCTCTGTTCAAATGATTTTTCTTGGTGTTTTGTGTTTGTGATATAATATAATTTGGATTGGTACTTACACCTACGTACTGGACGGAGTTAGATATATTAGGTTGGTATTTTTGGTCACTTATAAGTATTTATGTTTTTGTATGTACAGTGTACTGGTTTAACAATGCTAGAACTAGTTTTTGTTTTTATTTTTAAGCTTAATATTTGTACATTTTTCTTAGATATTTTAGTAAATATTAGGTTAGTTGGATGAAGAGCGCTGTAGCCTGAGATACAAGCTTTTCGCTTAGTTCAGGCACAGACGTTGTACTGTATTTGCTTGTGCTTGCTAAAATAAATAAATTTATTAATATTATTATTTGTTGTTACCATTTTGGATTCTCGGGGCTATGGAGCACCCGGACCTTTGGAAGGCGTGCGTGGGGCCGAAGCCAACACGTAGAGGCCCGTTTAAGTAACATTTTAATTTCAAACTATGTGATGGACACCAAACCGGCAATTATCCCTGTCTGCACTATAAAATGCAGCCAAGGACAACCCCCGGGTCGGATAGAACTATGTATAAACTACGGGTGAAAACTACTTGGACTATGGAAATGGGTTGGTAGTGGATCGGGTACTTGGGGGAACTATGGGGAATATGGCGCCTGCCGTAACAATGTTCAACAAACACGTAAAAATGGCAGACGGAGGCTTGCCAACTCACAAACTGGGCCACCCTAATTAAGCCAAGCAAATTACAGCCAGGGGGCAACAGGGGCGTGAGAGACTGAAGGATGGAGGGGCCTCACTGGATTTTAAACCATCCTAGGTAATCCTGTGGAGCGGGCCAACTCATCACTGACGTGAGGTGTCCATCCTTCGAGCATTTCTGCTCTCGCGACTCCACTCTGACCGGCCGATGAAGGCAAGCCAGAGGCGGGGGACCGCTTCCTCGTCAGTGTTCACTCCGACCAGCCAACTAAGACAAGCCGGAGGTGAGGAACGGTGACTTCCCCCTGGAGCACTCGGGAAGCCGCGGGGTCGCTACTCCCCGACACCTCGCCTCAAGGTGCCCTGCGGGCTTATTATTATTATTATTAATATCTACTGTTAGAGTTGACATCAATGGTAGCTTATATATAACTCGTGGTACGTTCGTTCAGCAGAAAAATAGGTTACCTTTTTTATAAGAATTTGACTGTAGTAACAAGGTGTAATAGAAATCAACGATCCTCCGATAATAATTGAGACAAACTCAATGCTGACTTCGCCACGGCTGATGCCCTAAAATAAGTTCATTTAATTTCATAAATTTTGATTCTAAACGCAATCAAAAGTCTACGCAATTATTAGGGACTAGCTGCATCCCGCAGTTTGGCTTGCTTATGATCCGAACCCGAGGGAATATCGGGACAAAATGTGGCCCATGTTACTCCCAAAGTTGCAATTTATCGTAATGTTAAATTTTATCAAAATCGGTCTGGCCATTAGTTTCGGAGATTACCACTAACATCCAAACAATATTATGTTAGCAACGTTATCTTTTTGTAATAATATTGTAATTATGTATTACAGCGTGTTAAGACGATGACCATTTAAGCCGAAAGTGTGTTGTTCTAGACGTCTAGCTAGGCGAACAACTTTTGTTCTACAACTTTTGAAAATTCGAAGAAGTTTTTGAAAATTTTAAGTTTTAAATTTATTTGAAAATCAGCTGTTTCTTAGAGTTAGAGGTCATTGACCTTATCCAGTTTGGACAACTACAATCAAAACTTTAATTTATTTTCAAAAATAGCTATTTTTTCCTTGAAATATTATAACTCAAAAATTTCGAAAAATAAAAGTTAGATTTTTGAAAAGTCGTAGATCGAAAGTTGTTCGACTAGTCGTCTAGAACAACCCCCTTTCGGCTTAAATGGTCATCGTCGGAACACGCTGTATAATACAGATGCACAACAGCTACTGTCGTTAAATGATGTATTTCATATTTACCGTTTTCAATTCCCATAGTATTAGTGGAATTCCAATCGTAGTAGCTTTCAAAATTACTTCGTGAACTAATGCAAGCACCACATTTATGTCATCCACGAAACTGAAAATGTTAGATAAGTTTATAACTGTAACATACGTACAATGGGCCGATTCTGTAAAACATAGCATGCGACAAGCAGGCGCGATGCAGAAGCATTTCAGAAGTCGGTTTGTTGCATGAGTAAAAATAAAAGCTATTCTATAACTTCTTTTAATACTGATTGGCTGAGGAACAAGGGGAGCTCTTTAAATAACTAAGTAGCCCTTAATTTTGAAGGCTACCTAACTAATTAAGTAGTAATTATAATTAAGTAAAATAACATTTACAGAATACGAATTTACGTCCATCTCCTGCACGTCGCCTGCATTCCGCCGGAATTCCGCATGCTATGTCCTTACCGAATCAGGGCCCAGGGTTATAGGATATTAATAAGTTATTTATCCAATTAATGGCTACTGGGTATATTAAAACCAGTCAAGTGAGATTCGAATTCATTATCACTATTTTCGCATTTTGGTACTGAAATAAACTCTGGACCAAGCGAAATCTCTGAACGCAACTTACGCTAATTTATCACTAGATGGCGCCAGTGGTAAAGTTAAATCGCGGTATCGTTATGTTTATGTCTTAAAAATTACGTGTGTTGTATGGGAAATTTAAATATTTGTTTCATTTTAGTTTCGTTTTTTTTTATTTGTTGTGTAACAGCAACAGAAAGACATCATCGTATGTATGTTAGTCTGTAAGGTACATATTTACAATTTTAATAATATCAAATGTTTTATACATTATTTATTATATTAGTCTAGTATCTCAGTTCCTGCAATACAAGCTTGTGCTTAGTGTAGAGCCGATTTCTAATGTAATTTGATAAATGTCTAGTAAGATTCTAATAAAAAATAAATATAAATAAATAAATATTGCACGACATTACACACAGCGCAATCTAGCCCCAAATTAAGCTCTAGGCTTGTACTATGGGTACTAGACAACGAATATACTACATATTATACTTTTTTTTTTGTAAATACGTACATATTATATTTTGAAAGACATCCATACCAGATACAATTATTTATTTTTAAGCATAAATATCATATCAATAATATTAAATATCTGTGAACATTTCAACTATTCGGCTGTCACTGTTCGTAAGATTCAGCCTCGTGCTGACAGACGGATGGACGGTCGGACAGCGAAATCTTAGTAGGAGGGTCCCGTTTTTACTCTTTGAGTAAGGAGCCCTAAAACTACTTTTATTCTTCAACAACTTTTGAAAACGAATTTTTATTAAAGAATTTTGAGTTACCTGTACACATGTTGTAGAGTCTCAACAATATATTCCAATTTTGACTTAAACTCTTCAATAGAATTTATGTTCAATTCCCTTATATTTTTCTTTGTTATTTCTAAAATAGCACATGCGTGTAACATGCAAATCGGGCCAAATGGAATCATTGATATAGCAGTAACAACATCATATAACATATGATATATCAAAACTATATAAATAACACTGAAAACTAAAGGATGAAATTTATTCTCTTCCACGATTGATGGATATGTCATCGGATATACTTCGATTAGTTGAAATTTTTCATTAATAACAGTATAATAGACTTCCAAAATTAAATGTTTTACAGGAAATAAAAAACCGGGAATAACAGTTACAAACAACCAGAATATGCAGACTTTTCTAGCTTTCATTGCGTATTTTTGAATAATTATTTTTTCGTCATAACTGCGATCTTTTTTGTAATCATTTTTGATGGTTTCAATGAATTTTAGTACTAATTCTCGATTGATAGATAAAGTTAGATGTTGGAATGTAATAACTACGTAAACGACGCAGAGAGCAGAATGCTTGCTAGCTGAAGAAAAATCGTCATTTTTCGCACAAATAAATATGTTCATGAACATCGCAAAAAATGTTAGACTATGAACCGCATATTGTATAGCAAATGTAAGAAACCAAAACATTGTTCTTTGTATTGCGGGGTGCGAATTGTTAATTTTCATTGCTGTTAGGGGTATTTTGTAAAGTTCATCGAAATTTAAATCAATATTTGGTCGCATTTTGTCTAGCGAAAGGTTTTTAAATGTTTTAAATAGCCCAACTTATATACGCCTTTCGTTTAGGGAAAGAACATAACCACTGGCGTGCAAACAACACAATAATTATTTGTATGTTACAATACAATATAATATGTAAATCAAATTGTTAAATGTAGTTTGAGTCATTACAGTTTATTAATTATGTATGATCAAGTTTGTTTGTATTATTCGAAAATTAATAGAAAAGCTTAATGAATATTAGATTTCCTATCAATTTGCAGGGGCAAATATCTATTAGCGTTACATTGTTAGTATAATCTTATACTAACAATGTTATGAAGTATGTAAATGAGTAGGTAGTTGAGTGCTTTCAATCATAATTATATAATTAGGTACCTTTTACAGGATCTACGCTTACTAGCTACGTTCTACGAATTTACCACAACCCTGTTTGATAATATTTATGCTATGCGGCCGATCCCACAACAATATTTAATTAATAGAAAATTACATGAATGCTCATGCATGACAGACAATAACAATAAATATTGCACGACATTACACAGCGGTCAATCTAGCCCCAAACTAAGCAGGTTTGTACTATGGGTACTAGAACTACTAGACAACGGATATGCCACATTTGTTTGGAAGATAGAAGCAAATGTTGGCGTAAATTACAACAGAGGAATTCACATTAGGAAGACAAGAGTTTAAACAATAATAATAAATTATTGTCATTGAAAGGGGCTTCTAAGGGGCTTAGGCTGCACGCACGCCTTCCAAAGGTCCGGGCCTCTATAACCGCGTAACATAATCCCCTTACTTATAAACGCTGGTTACTAGCTGAATAACTATGTATCGTTTGTCTTTTACTGTGACATGAAGTTTCAATGTTGACAGACAGAGACAAACGTCCCAATACTTGATCATCTGTTAATCATCGTTTATTTGTAAGGAGGTAGTTGTATAACATAAGGTCTTTATAGTGCCATAATATTTCAACAAAGTCAGTGATCGAATTTGAATTTCCTGGGGCTTGTAATTGACTCGATTTAAATTAGCTGTAATAATAGAAATTCAGTGGAACCTTTATCGCTAAAACATCACTGTATTACAACATACAAGCTAGACACAAGCGCTACACAATCTATTTAAAATCCAACGAAATCTGGTAACAATAGTTACGCAAACAAATAACTTACCACAAATAAAACCATTACATTTTATTGTAATCAAAACACAAAACAGACAAACTAATTCTGTTAATTTATAACAATCACCGGCTACGAAAGATAAGTGCTCAATTTTTTAAATTCACTCGTTACCATTCAATTTATATTTACCATCGAATAAACAATCGGTTATATTTAGTACATACCAAGAAGTTTTATTTCTGAATCAGTTTGAATATCGAAGTGTTTCGGATTAAACCGCTTTGACATTTTGTTTTTCAGACGTTTAGATTTGGGATCTTTTGATCGTTGATGTGTTATTGTTTGTAGAGATGAAGGAAAAGTGTGGGTTTAACCAGGGTTTAACACTTTTAAATACCTGTCGTTTTAATCATGTTTTAGAGTTTGTCATTCTATTCTACTCCTTACTTCCGTTCTACTTAATATCCTACTTCCCATTAAGGCTCCTATAAGAGCTAAACTGAAAATCCCAGTGGGATTCATCGAAAATTTTTGATTAGGTATTTTCTGACGCAATGTTTATGACGGAAATAAAACGAAAATACTAACACCGGCTTTAGATCACAAAAATCAGTTGAATAATCCATATCTTGTTATTCGTAGCGGCCATTTAAATTTCATTAATGTACCTCTACTCCCTAGTCTCTAAGGAAAACCGCCGATCTTTCTTTCTCTTTCTTTCAGTTCTCTAATACGTGCTGTCTGTGCGTTTGTCTTCTTCTTCTTCGTTTATATATGGCTTACTCCATTTGGACTTTAGCCAGTGTCAAGTATTATTAATATTTGCAAGTTATTTGCATTGCATCGAAACAGTCAAGTCGTCATAGTTAAAGTCAAGTCGAGGGATTCATTGTAAAACCGGAGCCATTTTTTACAACGTTTGTTCACGGAGCATTGGAGATAACGCTAAAGTCCATGTTTTGCCCCGATTTTCACTTTTAAACTTGTACACTTTCACCTAACTAAACTAATTAATATGCTGCCTAAATTAAACAATTTACACGCATTTGAACTAAGTTTAACAAAAATGAAAATTTAGCAACACATCTCCTAACCGCGTTCCCGCCAAAACTCCAAATGCGTTTGTCTATTATTCAGTTATTATTATTTCTTATCGGTTGCGAAACGATTATGGCCATTTGGAAATTAGCCAGTGTCGTATTATTCATATTTTGCAATTTATTTGCATCGAAAAAGTGAAGTCGTCATAGTTAAAGTCAAATAGCGGGAATCATTGTAAACCGGCGGCCATTTTTTTACAATGATTGTTCATTGTAAAGAGCCACCATAAACAAGGACTTTCTTGACTTGACTTTTACTACGACGACTTGACTGTTTTGATGCAAATTGCAAAGAACTTGCAAAAATTAATAATACTTGACACTGGTTACTTTCCAAATGCCCATAATCGGTCCACAACCGATAAGAATTAAAAAAAAAAGTGCTATTTAAGATAGGTAATACGAGTATAATAGTGTCATTTAAAATAAAGACCATCACCAAAACAAATAGAAACCCTATAATAATTAATTCTGGGTAGCAATCCCTAAGGTAGCAATGCCTACAACAATGTAATTAACTCCAGCTAATAAGAAACAGCAAATGGCGCTCAAACAACTCGCGTAGCCTAATAAAATGTCGACGTTTACGTATTTTCATTATTACGATATGCAAGATGGATATTTTTAGACACTTTCTGAACGAACGAATACCGACTAGGTGTTTGATATTGGCTACTAGAAACGTAGAAGAGTTTCGGTGACACGTTGTATAGTCGCGTACGGTTTAATTAAAAACTCTTTGGTGTTGTTTTTTTTATTAGGTAAAATTGTATTCTATACGGCCAGTAAGTTTTGAATGTTCGTTTGTATTTTTTTTTTATTTAGAGTGGCGAAAAACACATAGTTGGATACAGATCCTACTTGGTTATGTTTGCTTGAAACTCGATAAAAAAAAATTGTGGTGTTTTGTTTTCTTAGATAACATTTTTCTGTACGGCCAGTCACATTAGTGTGTCTTTTTATATATTTTTTTAAATGATTTCGGAGTTGTGGCGGGAAACAAGTCATTGGGTTTAGAACCATGGTTAATTTTGAATGAAACTTTTGAAAACTTTGTGGTGTATTTTGGACTCTCTACGGCCAGGAATTTATGGTGAGTTTTTATTAATGTTTTTCAAACTTTTTTGATGGATGCGAAAGTTTTGACTGAAAGGCACGTGTTTTTATTAATCTTAAGAAATTAAATTCAGTTGTTAATTCTTGTAGTGAAAGGGCACTTGTATAGGGAAAAAAAACAGGGTCTAATATGGATTCGACTATCAATCCTTATATCCTTAATATTTTTAAGATGATGTTCCGAGTAATGGCGGGAACGCGTTATGGAGATGTGTTGCAAAATTTTTCTTTTTTTAAACCTAGTTCAAATGCGTGTATATTGTTTCATTTCGGGGGCATATTAATAAATTTAGTTTCGTGAAGGTGTACAAGTGAAGTGAAAGTGAAAGTCGGTAAAAACATGGACTTTAGCGTTGTCTCTAAAACTACGTGAACAATCTTTGTAAAAAAATTGCTCCCGTTTACAATGATTCCCTTGACTTTACTTTTACTATGACAACTTGACTGTTTCGATGCAAATAACTTGCAAAAAATGTATAATACTTGACACTGGCAAATGTCCAAATGGAAAAGCCATATTAAAGATGAAGAAGAAGAAGATGATGGTCCATGCTTTGGAAGGCAAGTTAAGCAGTTGGTCCCGGTTGTTATCTCTAATAGCAGTCGTTAGGTCAAGTTAGAGGACAAACAGACCTGACAACCTCTAACATTAAGTGAGCCAAACAACTAAATGAAAATTAAATATTTGAGATTTTTTTAGATTTAATTATGTAAACTGATTGTTTTGAATTAGAAATAAATGAGTTATTTCAGGAAATAAAATATTATACATACAGACGAATTGAGGACCTCTTCCTTCTTTTGAAGTCGGGTAAAAAAAGAGAATTATTATTTATGCCATATAACATAACCTTACAACTTTATTTTTTTTCATATTTTTTTTAAATAACTAAATCGAGTGGAGCCAATCTGGCAGTATAAAATTATACATACCTACCTAAAACTATAACTAAAGAAGATTTAATAATCATTCATATCTGCCTTTTCCAAAATGAAAAATAAGCTGGAAATTATAATAAATTATTCGTATCATGACTAATCGTGTTGTTAGGAAGAACCTGTAAATCATTTTTACGAGTGAATTATGTTTTTTTAAACGTTTAATTTTTTTGTACCTACTACCTACATCTTACGTTATAAAATATACAAATATTTTTCTAGAGTCTCCGGACATAGATGATACTTCTATATCTATACTTATAATAAAGGAAGAGAGGACAAAAAGTCTGTACTTGGAAGTAAATTTTAAAAAAAGTTGTCTAGAGGACTTCAGAAAAGTAGTAGAACTAAATTATATAATTTTTAAAATTCATGTCTGTCTGTTCCTTATTAAATTAAAAACTACTAATCCGATTGAAATTAAGTTTTCAATATTGGATAGTTCTATTTTTGAGAAAGGTCGTGGTATAATTTGCATCGAAACCCAATTAGTAGAACCTCAGTAATGAACGAAATAGTGCAACCGCTCGAGAACCACTCGTCCGTCCGCGCCCGTGATAACGCACTTTTACTTCCGCGGTTGACACCGCGGGGGCAGCTAGTTTTAAAATAAAGTAAAATGCAGAAGTTATTAAGAATAGTCGAAATTTTCCGAAGTCGAGACTCCCCCGCAGGACCTTACCTACATCTTAGATCTTTATATAAGTACCTTCATTGAGCGGTGTTGGTCTAGTGGTAGATACCCCGACTTTCATTCCCCATAGCTCCCTCTAGGTGTTGTCAAAGTAGTGATTTAGTAGATAGAATCATTCTACTTCTGAGCAAGAATTCTGAAAAAACCTCGAATTGTCAGGCGTTTAAAAATGATTTATAAGAAAATCTATGTAACAAATATATTGCACGACGTTACATACAGCGCTATCTAGCCCTAAACTAAACAGTAGGTACTATGGGTACGGACAACGGATATACTACATATTAGACTCTTTTTTTATATACATACATTTTATGATACATAGAAAACACCCAGAAACAGAAACAAACATTTATGGTCAGCAGAAATATTTGTTTCCGGCGGGAATCAAACCCGCAGCCTTTTGCACTGCAGTCAAGCTTACACCCGACTCGCCACAGAGGCCGTCAAACATTAATATTAATTTCAAAGCTCTGTTGAACTAAAAATCGTTTGTGAGCATTGTCCGATGACATCGAAATTTGTAGTTAAGTATTTAGTAACTTTATTTTTAAATTTTATTAAATAAATTTATCGATTACATAATCACAGCAGAAATAAAAATAATCGACTTTGTAATAAGGGCGTCCGCGAAAAACAATAGATATCACTACCTACGCTTTAATCTCGAACGAAACTAATAGATGTGTAAATCTCTCATTTATCTGTGTCCAAGAAACGTTTTCTCGGTGAAAAACAATCAAGAAACGCCCATTTAGTGCAATTAAAATGACAAGTGAAATATTACGCGGCACAAGTGAAACAAAATGGCGTACGAACTGTCAAATTAGCATAGTTCAGTGACAGAACACATTTTTGACGTTTTACCGAGTATAACGTGACGGATTTGCTTTGGGATTTTTTTATTTTGGGTATTTTACATGTTATCTGGAAGATATTTCCTTAAAACTTTGGTCTATTTGTTTGTTTGTACTATATAAAATACTAGCTACACCCTGCGGTTCCACCCGCGTAAGGTCCGTTCCCGCGGGAATATCGGGATGAAAATCCTATGTCATTCTCCTGGTTCTAAGCTACTTCACCACCAATTTTCAGCCAAATCAGTTCACCCGTTCTTGAGTTATAAATAGTGAAACTATCACGACTTTCTTTTATATGCATACTAGCTGCGCCCCGCGGTTTCACCCGTGTAAGTCCTGTTTTTCCCCTTGGGGGTAAAATTTATCATAATCCTTTCTTAGCGGATGCCTACGTCATAACATCTACCTGGATGTCAAATTTCAGCCCGATCCGTCCAGTGGTTTGGGCTGTGCGTTGATAGATCACTATGTCAGTCAGTCAATCACCTTTGAGTTATATTTATATTTAGATGGAATAGGACATTTTATAGATGTTGTTGCGTGTCAACCTCGCTAGTCTAGTGGTGAGGTTGACTACGCGGCAAGCAAGTTCGTAACTCGGCTCGGTTGTAATTTACGCTCGGTTGCAAAGTAAAATAGCTATATGTACCTACTTTTTTACCATAAAATATATCTTTTTTTTTAAATTTATTTATCAGAAAAAAACAATGCGTTTAAAAAACAAAGGTATTTTAACATCTAAAAAACCACGGAGGTTCGAATTGATGTCTAGATCTAGAACGCCTAGTGCTTAAAACACACTTAAAATTAAAAAAATAAAAAACCCGACTGCTGTTTTAACAGAAAAGTGAAAAACAAGATGCTTCTAGTAGCTTTAGGAATGGTGGATGCAATCGGGCGGGACTCCAAATAACATAAAGATAGTATACCTAATTATATAACACTAAGTAGGTATTTGGTGTTATTAAACTTATTCACCTTTTATTTGGAGTCCCACCCGACTGCATCCACCATTCCTAAAGCTACTAGAAGCATCTTGTTTTTCACTTTTCTGTTAAAACAGCAGTCGGGTTTTTTATTTTTTTAAATATTTTTTTATTTATCGCTTTTTAGTTTTTAGAGATCAGATTTAATTACACCAGAAGAAATTTATTAATTCTAGATGTATACACTCCAGTAGCGAGGACGTGCATTGCTTGTTTTTGGTTTCCTATCCAGCGCGGGAACGCCGCCAGCATTTTGGGCGCAATGCCTCGGGTTGTTGTTGCTGACAACTTATTTTAGCTTTCTAATTTTAGATTATTACTTAGGTATTGTTTTCTTTGAAAAACAAAGTGGTTATTTAAGTCCACAGACTAGTCAGAAGATACTTAAGTATTTTATGTCATGTCATCTCTGCCAATTCCTTCAAACTCGGCGTCAAAGTCAAATCCATAGATGAGATATTTATACGAGTCAAATCGAAAAGTTTTTAATTAACGTTCCGTTGTTTTTGCGAAAATTACCTGCGTAATCATAATGTCATGTAGTAGCAACATAACTTTCGAAGATTAACCATTAGAATTACTACTTATTAGAATACATTATTTAAACGCGGATTGTTTTCGCATGCGAATATTGAATTTCTTTGCGAGAATTCAAAAATCCCAATCCAGAGGTAGTGCCAAGCCATAAATTGAAGTAAGTAAAAAGAATATATAAACGTCATTAAAGACAAGACAACCGAGCCGAAGGCAAGTGACATATTAATGAAGACAACCTACCTAAACGACTTCCGATAATTTTATAATTAATTATTTTAATACTTAATTGTAAAACTTTACAAGCAATACTTTTTAAATGAAAATTTACGAAAGAATAAAACATATCGTTTGAGTGAACAATGTTACGCGTTTTCTCTGTTTTTATGGTCTTTACAAATCTTGGTCTAATGGCGTTTTACATCATTTTTTTTATTTATTTATTATTTTAATGTACCCTATGTCACTCTCACGGTCATGACGAATCTAACGACGTATCGTTTATCTAAATCGGCCCAGCCGTTTAGGCCCTACGACGGCACAAAAATAGGTCACATACATACATACATACACTCACGGCAAAAACATAACACTTCCTTTGGCAGTCGTGTAATTAGTTAAATACTATTTTTATCGATGACCTTAAATGGTAATTAGATTCTTGATTTATTACATTTATAAATTTTCAAATGGAAGAGTTTGTAATAGTTATTTGGGTATAATACAAATTAGAATTAAGTAAAATAAAAATAAAAATTAAATGGATTGAAAAGTATGCAAAATAAACGAATCGAAACACCTAGATTAAAAAAAACAATATTCAATACAATTTTATGAACTTTAATAAAACACAAAATTTACCGGGTTTTACTCGCGTTTTATTTATTAATGGCATTGTTACAATGTAACGAGTTTTCAATATTGAAAAAGCTAACGGTACAGTTAGCGAAAGCGGTAGGTACATTGTAACAATGCTATTAGATAAAACGCAAGTAAAACCCGGTAAATATTGTGTTTCATTATTCAAAATGACAAAGACAAAACTATTAGTAACATTGTAATATGTAGGTATTTATTTTGATACATTTCAAATTTTACCGCCGAAACATAAGTAACCTCGATAGCAAAACCTCGGCCTTTGAATTCGAGGTCAAAATATGTTCGAGGTCGTCCTCCAAATTCGTCCTTACAGCGAGGTCGTAGGCCCTGAACCGAGCCTTGAAGCGAGGTCGAGGCCTTGATCGAGCCTTCCCGGGTATGTTTCCTTGAACCTTTGAAGGTTTTTGGGACCTTGAAAGCTTCTAGTGTTGCGAATTGGGGTCTTGCGTTTGTGTGGGTAGTAACTGCCTACCTATCGTTTCCTAAGTCTTACTAGTATTATAAACGCGAAAGTTTGTATGTATAAACGCGAAAGTTTGTATGTGAGGTTGTTACTCTTTTACGCAAAAACTACTGATCCGATTGCGATGAAACTTAGAATATAGGTAGCAAGGGACCTGGATTAACACATTGGCTACTTTTCATTCCGTTATTGCCGCGGGAACGGAACTTACGTGGGTGAAACCGCGGGCAGCTAGTATACCTATAAGATTTATGTGTTGATTATTACTATAAATCAAATAAAAGTAAAACAATCATGAAATAATTCCCTCCAGCATTTTCATAATTCGTTGGGTCAGTCAAAAGTTCAAATTTGATACATACATTCTCATGTTTGTTTAGAAATGTCAACGTCCACCCGTCTTCCTAAACTAAAACATTGTGAAATTCTTCTATTATTTTGTAAGCCATGTCTCTATGTTTATCAAACAAACTGAGAGCCATGTGTTTATTCAATTTTATTACACTTTTGATTTCTGTATAAAATTCATCCGTCCGGCTGGATTCCAGATGTATTGGCCTTGTAACTGTTTTGTCAGACTGTTTGGCTCCAAACTAATTTTAATATTTTAGTAGCTATAGGTAGGTAGGTAGGTACTAGTTGAACTATAAAGACATATAGGGGCAAAAGTCGGCTGAAATCTATAGTGCGTACTTTAATAATAAATTATTCAATAAACTTTTTTCTTCTATGGTTTTCGCGATTTTGCATAATAAAACACTTTATTTATCCGGTTAATAAAAACGCGATAAAACCGGATAAGTAAAGTGTTTTATTCAATAAACTTTTGTTACATAATAGACTATTTTACTGGGAAGACTATAAATAATACATATAACCTGAACTAGGTGAAACTTGTGTTTCAGGTGAAGCCTTAGACTTTGCTCAGACGTTACTGAGCTTAGCAAAAATTAAGCATAAACCTAGAATTGGAATTTGTAGTGGAAATTAATTTTGTAATCTATATACAGGGTTATGGGTTTCGAATCCAAATTTGATTTCATTTTTTTTTAACGAAACTCGGACCCGGCGCGGCGGGAGCTCGTGACGGTCCAATTTAAGTGATTCCTTACGCGGGTAAAACCGCGGGGCGCAGCTAGTACATACATACATACATACATATATACAAACTTTCGCGTTTATAATATTAGTAAGATTGTTTACTCAATTAAATACAAAGACCATCGTGCCATTGCACTATTTATTCAGTGCAGACATCTGTTGGCACGCCGCCATTTTCTCGATTAACGGATTGACAGCCACAATGACAATTATTCACGACGTGTCACGGGATAATTGTTGTTAGCGATGACAATTTCATTATCATTAGGTATTACAAAACTAAGTATATAACTGTGTCTAAGGTTTTCGCGATTTTGTATAACAAAACACAACTTAAACTGGGTTTTACTCTCGTTTTATTGATTAACGTCATTATTTTTAAACGACCAAGCTTCTAAAAGTTAGTAAAAACTTCTAAAAGATCGCCATTGACTGAATATTGTAACACAATACAAGTTTTATAATATTGGGCCCTACCATGACGTCTTATAAGTCGTCGTGAAGTCGTCGCGTTGTCGTTCAGCTAAAAAATAAAATTTAAAACACATCAAATAATTGACCGAACCCCTTAGGCTGAGAACGACAACTTCCTAAAACGACAACTTCCGAAAAGGACAACTAGAACGAGTGAGGTCCAGTGTAGACGGGCCTGGAGCTTGTATCTTTGTATGTTTGTTCGACGATAACTTGAGTATCGTAGCTCCGATCTTCATGAATTTCGGGGCGAACGAAAAAGAAAAAAAATCTTCTAAAAAAAAGATTTTTTAAATTGTCTGTGGTTTTTAAAAGTAGTCGGAGTATTTATGACCGAACGAGCGAAGCGAGTGAGGTCCAGTGTAGACGGCACTGGCGCTTCTTTGTATGTTTGTTCGATGATAACTTAAGTATCGTAGCTCCGATCTTCATGAATTTTGGAATGCGCTTAGTTTAGGTTTAGGAATTTATGAGTTCGAAGATGAGCCGGATCGGTAGGGGGGTTACGGATAGGTTAGGTTAGGTTAGGTTAGGTTAGGTTAGGTTAGGTTAGGTTAGGTTAGGACCAAGCTTCTAAAAGTTAGTAAAAACTTCTAAAAGATCGCCATTGACTGAATATTGTAACACAATACAAGTTTTATAATATTGGGCCCTACCATGACGTCTTATAAGTCGTCGTGAAGTCGTCGCGTTGTCGTTCAGCTAAAAAATAAAATTTAAAACACATCAAATAATTGACCGAACCCCTTAGGCTGAGAACGACAACTTCCTAAAACGACAACTTCCGAAAAGGACAGCTAGAACGAGTGAGGTCCAGTGTAGACGGGCCTGGAGCTTGTATCTTTGTATGTTTGTTCGACGATAACTTGAGTATCGTAGCTCCGATCTTCATGAATTTCGGGGCGAACGAAAAAGAAAAAAAATCTTCTAAAAAAAAGATTTTTTAAATTGTCTGTGGTTTTTAAAAGTAGTCGGAGTATTTATGACCGAACGAGCGAAGCGAGTGAGGTCCAGTGTAGACGGCACTGGCGCTTCTTTGTATGTTTGTTCGATGATAACTTAAGTATCGTAGCTCCGATCTTCATGAATTTTGGAATGCGCTTAGTTTAGGTTTAGGAATTTATGAGTTCGAAGATGAGCCGGATCGGTAGGGGGGTTACGGATAGGGGGTCGTGAGGTCTCAGTTCGAGGCGAACTCCTAGTTTATTTAAAATTTACTTTATTTTTTTGAACGACAAAAGGACGACATAGCAACGATAAACGATCATGGTAGCGCGGATTATCTAATCTGAAAATAGTTTGAAACAATGTTGTTCCTAGCTGAAAACTGTAAATCGTACCAAATTCTTTGGTTATTATTACTTTGTTTTAATGATCTCTCGGCACGTTTCAAGATAGAGCGCGTGATTGAAATCGCTATTAACGATCCATTTTGTTGTTTTCAACAAAGATATGATGACATGACTGATGGATGAATAAATACAATGTTCAAAAATGAAAATTAATATTATCTATACTCGTTTTTTTTTTGTTTTAATCGCCTTGCTTCTGTTATTTTAAACATTTTATCAATAGATTTTCCTTATGATTTCCCGATTCTCGTGTTACTCGTGTTTTATTTAAGACGGCAATAAATGATAATTATCGGTCCTTGTCCGATTGCATATAAATGAGCGAGATGGAATTGCATGAAAAAATCTACAATTTTTCGTAAAATCAATCATTAACGAAGATTAAAATAATATTTTTATAAAATGCGATGAAGAGGTTCTAGGTATTGTATTTTCTAATATTATGATGCCTATAAGAAAATATAGCGGTTAAGGATTTAGAAGAAAAATTGATTTATTTTGTAAAACAGGGGTGTAACTTTGCCTGTATAATAGTGGTATTTAAAGTTATTTTTATTGTTTTTGAAATGAAGGGGACACTTCTTGTATCATGTACCTACAATAACATAATACGTTGTTTAAAGAGCTATTTGATACCGGTTATGAAGAAAAATATTCAACCGGAAGGGATTTCACATCAGTATGCTTCTTAAGTGTGCTTCTTTCCATTCTGTGTTGACAGATTTCTAATATCTTTGTGTTTTTTATTTGTACAACTACATGTCTGGCATCTATAGGTTTGGCAAAATATAGGTACCTATGTGTTAAATATTTCGCTTTTGATTCTCCGAATTTTTGTAACCTCCTTCAACGACTGCCTTTTCCTAAACCTATTCTGTTATTGGCTTCTTTTGTGGTTATACCCGTTTAATTTTTGACCGAATTACACATACTCATCCATGTAGGTATTAGTTAGTTATTATTTAGTTCAATAATTAACATCATTAACATTATTTATACATTTCATTTTTACGTTACGCCATCTAACGTAATATAGCAAAAGAATACACTAACTTTTCACCGCCATCTACCTTTCAGTAGCAGAGTGAAATAAACTTTTCTACTAACGCCATCTAGCGGAGACCTTTCGCAACTCACTTTCAAACCGAAGCTGAAACTTCTGAAAGTTTCGAGTGAACAAAGACATGATTTACAGATTTGCGCTTACGTCGACTTCGAAGCAAGCGGCGACGTGAACTTGGGCGTCCGAAAATAGTCCAGTTTGACAGAATGAAATACTTTTACATGAACCATGTAGTTTTCTAAAGTATTTTCTATCATTCTTCTATAAAATTATTAGATTTTAGTAGTGTTTTCCTTACAAGTATTACCTACAAAATGGAGCAACGGTAAATATTTCTTATTGTGAAGTTTTGATTGGACAAATGCTTGTAACGTCAAAATGCTAATGTTTTGATTATTTATAACCTATCATTGTTTGTTAAAACAGCTGATATTTTGATTATCTTCTGCTGGTTAATGCGATTGTGTCTGCTATTACTATACTGTTATGGCATCCTTAGACATACGAAGAAGTGGTCCATTTTTTGATACACCCCAAAAATAACAACTCTATGGTTGGTGACAGAAGGACTGGCACATAGAAGGACGAATGAACAGGGTTCCTTTTTACGTATAGAACCAATGAGTCTCTTAAAGTTATGTAGAACCCTAAATGTTCTTACCTACGCTTTATTTTAAATATACACTTAGTATAAGTACCTAAATGCATTAAACAAGACAAATACACAGAAAGCTTACAACTAAAACGTTGCTCAAATGAGCGGACTTAGTAATTTCTTCCAGGTAAACTGGCTCTATACTGAATAAGTACCCTACACTTTGTTTTTTTTTGTTAAATATAATAAAAAAATTAACAGTACAATTACCAAAACACACAATAGATGATGTGTCCAGTATGTCCATTTGTCCAGTAACCTACCTATCAGACTAATTTGAAGAAAAGTTTTTTTTTTTACGTTTTCCTAAACGTGACAGACAAAATATGGATAAATTAGTGCTTAATTTCTTCTATGGTTTTCGCGATTTTGCATAATAAAACACTTGACCAACCAACACTTGTCACTTGAAACACTTGTCAACCTTGAAAAAGCCAACTGTAAAGTTGGCGAAAGCTCGGGTCAAATAATGAATAAAAACGCGATAAAACCGGATAAATAAAGTGTTTTATTAAATAAGTGCTTATTAAATAGATAGATAAGTAGGTAATTATAGGATAGGTAACTTGCTGATTGCCTCTGAAAAACATTGTCAAGGACAATGTTTATCCGATAGGATAAACATTGTCCATTGTTTATCCGGTTTTATCACCCGTCCAAATAATGACCACCTCAAGCGTTGCTTGCATTCAAGATCAGCTGGTCTAATGAACCCAAAACAATAAAAAATCGTAATTTCAACAAACTATGTTTCTTCTTTTCAGAGACAGTTCCAGTAGGCTGGGTGAGCACATCCCTCACTGGTACATCGATTCAGTCTACGCATCATCCTTGAAAGTCTCACTCCGGCTACCTACAAAACAGTTCTTAGAAGGTGAGCAGTTTAGTCATCTTAAACTTTTAATTTGCTATGTTAATTTTTTTTCTTCATGGAACTTATTATTTCCCATAGGTTTATTAGGTAGATACTTCTTAGCACCTAAGTAGCTAGAAATAGCAAGCTAACGAGATAAAAGTTGTAAATCATAATTTTATTTTTATTTCTCTAACCTTGATTGAGTCATTTTATAAAATTTACAAACACGCCATCTATTTGTGAGTATCAAAACTAAATCGTTGGCTGTAAGAACCATCTTTACTTTTACTATTTAGTTTCATCATGGATTGGTAGAGGCAGTACTGTCGTCGCTTAGATTTTAGTACGTTGATATGGTAATAGACGGCACTTAATTCTATCATTTAATTTTTATGCTTTCGGGTACTTTGCCGAATAGATTTTTCTGTGTAACGTAACAAATACAATATTTTACTCATTTTCGACCCATTTCTTTAAAAAATAAGTCAATTTTATCTGTAATAAAATAGCTTAAGTAATATGTAAATTATAAAGCGTAAAGATTCGTTTGTTTGTCATGAATATCTCTGAAATTATTGATCCGATTTTGATGAAACTTAATACGAAGCTGCACTGAATCTTTAGGAGAAACACAAACTTATTTCATGCCGATATTCCCACATGATCAAGACTTATGCAGATGAAACCACAGGACGGTGCTAATCTTCTAATATTATAAACACGAAAGTTTGTATGTATGTATTTATGTGACTCTTTCACGCAAAAACTACATATACAAGATGTAACGGGTAAGCCCTTTTAATCCGAAAGGGGGTTGTTCTAGACGTTTAGGCGAACAACTTTTGTTCTACGACTTTTGAAGATTCGAAGTACTTTTCGAAAAATTTAAGTGTGAAGTTTACTTGAAAATCAGCTGTTTCTTAGAGTTCGAGGTCATTGACCTTATGTTGTTCTTTCATTTAGTTTGGTCTACTACAATCAAACCTTCAATTACCTTTATTTTCAAAAACAGCTGTTTTTCCAGTGAAACATAATCTAAAATTTTCAAAAAAAAAGTTCAAATTTTCAAAAGTCGTAGAACAAAAGGTGTTCGCCTAGACGTCTAGAACAACCCCCTTTCGGATTAAAAGGGCTTACCTGTTACATCTTGTATAGGCAGCTGGATACCGGGAATAACACATAGGCTACGTTGTATCCCGATTATCCCGCGGGAACGGGACTTATGCGGATGAACCCACAGGACGGTGCTAGTAAACAATATTTTTCTAACGATCATCATCATAATCATTTCCAACCACTTCCAACGAACGACTGTCACGAAAATTGTTGATGTCGATTAAAATAAATAAGAAATATAAAGAATCACCTTGTAGCAGACACGAATCATTAAACCCAGCTTCCTACACTCATAAACTGAACAATTTTATTTTTTGACTAGCCGTGTCCCGTGGTTTAGCCCGCTTAAATCATTTAGATGTTGGTTTGATTCCGATTTAAAATGGTCATGTGAAATCTTACTCCCTTACTTATAAAATATTATTTACACATGACTAAGTTATGTGACGTTTGTCTCTGTCTGTCAATTTTGAAACTTTATGTGACAGTAAAAGACAAATGATGCGTAGTGATTATGCAGCGCATTAATTAGCGTTTAAAAGTAAGGGGGTTAATGAATAAAACTATTTTGACTTTGACTTGACTTTTATCAAATTACTTCACCCGCATAAGTTTATGTGCTAATTTTGATTTCCATACTAAGCTTTACCGCAATTGGTTCAGGATTTTTTGCTTTATTGGACACTAACATTCAACAAACGAACTTCTAATCTTTTACTTCTTAATAATAATATTATAAACGCGAAAGTTTGTGAATGTATGTGACTTTGTTACTCTTCCACGCAAAAACTACTGAACCGATTGCAACGAAATTTAAAATATGGGTAGCTGGATACCGGGAATAATACATAAGCTACTTTTTATTCCGATATTACCGCGGGAAAGGGACTTACGCGGGTAAAACCGCGCAGCTATTTCATAATACGAGATAAGTGGGATCTAGCTAGTTGCCGCGGTTTTATCTTCTAAAATAATCTACAACATGCCTTTACCTATATTTCTATATTTTGTGGTTTAAGAACTAATAAATATTCAAAATTTAATTGAATTAAAAGTACTAATCGGTGGATTATTTTGATTTATAAACAAGTTTGTTTTTAAATTATTTTAGATTTAAGCTTTAGATAGATAGATATAGAAGTACAGATTCCCGCGTGTTTAGGACTTGCGTGGGTGAATTAATTTGATGTAAGCCATTGAAAAAATCATCCTATACTATTGTAGATGGTTACTAGGTAGGTAGGTACTTATATATCATTTAATTCACACTGACACCTGTTCAAATAAAACATAAACTTCTTGCGTCACAAATAAATCGTATAAAATGAATAAATTTAATCTTAGTAAACTTTTAGTCATAGATAAGTGCCTACTTCCTATTTAAAATGTATTTTAATTCTAGCTCAGTTTCTTGAGAATCTGGAAAAATGTATCTTAAAGGACATTCTATGTGTTCAATGTACATATACTAACTGTAAAAAGTTGCATCGAAATCGGATCAGTACCTACCCAGTTTTGCGTGAAGGAGTAACAAACATACCTACTCGTTTAGTTATACACACAAATTATCACATTTTTTTATAATATAGGATGAGAGGAAAACTTGGTTGCCTGGAAGATATCGCATTTAGGCGATAAGGCGGCCCATTGTGCCACACTAGATTTAGGAATTTCTTTGTAATGTTTGTAATAAAGTGTTTAATCTTATATAGGTACCTATAAAATTCTCGTGTCACAGTGATAAGTTAATATACTCTTCCGAAACGGCTTGACCGATTTTAATGAAATTTTAATTCAGCAGGTCGGAGAATAGGCTTCTATCTATTTTTCATACCCCTAAGTGATAGGGTTGTCCACCCCTAACACATTCCCGCGGGATCCGGACTTACGCGAGTAAAACCGCTTGGCGCAGTTAGTAATTAATAAAAAAAAATAAACCTATAAATCAGGAAACTTCAAAATAACGAAAATAAAGTGCGTAGTCCGAATCGCATAGCAACAGAGTAAAATATTTTAGTGCAAGTTATATTTATTAAACTACTAGCTGTTACCCGCGACTTTGTCTGCCTAGAAATGGTGCATAACCGACATTTTCGTTAATTACTAGGGTTCTACTAAGTGGATTTCGATGTAAAGTATACCGCGAGGTTCCTCGAAAATAGAACTATCCAATATTGAGAACCAGATTTCAATCGGATTAGTATTTTCAGCAGTAGTTATATAATTTTGTTTACTACTTTTCCTAAGTCCACTAAACAACTTTTTTTTTTAAATTTACTTCCAAGTACAGACTTTTTGTCCTCTCTTCCTTTATTATAATAATAGATTAAAATGTTTTATGATAGGGATTAAGCATTAGATGATATTTACGTAAAAAAAAAATGCAAATGTTTAGGAATTATTTATTTTTGTGATATATCCAAAAAATTAAGTAAACGCTTACTTATTTATGGAGTAGGTACAATAATGATTTGATTACTGTAGACTATTACATTATTATGGTAGACTGTGTACCTTGAGTAAGAGATCTTAGGCTCAAAATAGTCTGTACTTTGTCTTAGCTCAGACTTACCTAAGCTTGAGCTAAGCAAAAACTTTGACTTAAGACAATTTTAGTACTTCTTAATAATATTATAAGCGCAAAAGTATGTATGTATGTGAGGTTGAACCGATTGCGATGAAACTTGGAATATAGGTAGGTACCTGAATCAACACGTAGGCTATTTTTTCCCGATATTCCCGCGGGAACGGAACTTAGCGGGTGAAACCGCGGGGCGCAGCTAGTATATATATAAAGCGACCTTTGCAACTTGCTTAGCTCAAGTTTAGCATAGTCTCAAAAAATATTAACCAAAGTAGCAATATTTCTCATTTCTACCACACTCAAAATTTGGGAGCTACTTATTTATTTAAGTAGCCGTCAAGTTTTAAGTGGACTCGAATTTTAAACAAATTTTAAATCGCCACTATATCAGTGGTGATTTAAAATTTGATTTTACCTGTAATAAAATAGAATATTTCAGGTTTAACTTGTGTTTTGCTTATTAACAGCATTTTTAAAATGCCGTACCGACGTATCACGGACTTTACAGTCAAATTTTAGATTGAAAATTGACTGCGATTATATTGAAATTATGCTGAAATTAAACTTTTGGTAATTAAATAAGGGTTACGTACGGGCTCTGATGGACTGCTGAATCCTAAACCGCTAATAGTAAAAACTGAATTTTTGAAGAGTATACCTCGAACTCGTCCTGATCGTTCCTTTGCCAAATTGGGACGAGTCCAACAAAAATCTACTAAATTCCCCATACAATTCATTGTACTATCATTTGTGTTCAATTTTTCACAGTAAAAATGGTCAATGTCACACAAAACGGGCATTATTTCAGTAGGTCACTATCCAGGCATCGTCTCGCGATCGCAGTCTGACAACAAAACCATAAAGCATCCGAATAAGCTGCGTGGGCGCAGGTTGAGTCATTTGTTTTAGAAATATAATGCAACAACTCGCTAACATCGTCTAGCTGGTTACCCGGTCGCTGACAACGGTTAGGGTTGTCACTATAAAACTAGTAGTTCGCCCCGAACTTAGACCTCACGACCCCTTATCTCCCCAACCTCCCTACCGATCCGGCTCATTTTCAAACTCATACGATCTATTGGCCTAAACTACGCGCAAACCAAAATTCATAAAGATCGGAGCTACGATACTCAAGTTATCGTCGAACAAACATACAAAGTTACAAAGATACTAGGCCCGTCTACACTGGACCTCACTCGCTTCGCTCGTTCGATCAAAAAAAAACAAAAGCCTAGCTCCGGTATAGAATGGGGCTACCCTAGTTCTTCTCGGAATGTCGCAAAAAGGCCAGCAAACTTGGAATTCTCTTCGCGTGGTGAACTGTTTGGTCCCAGGGAAGGTTGGGGTCAGGCACAGGGCCTTAGCTATAACATTGTTAAATCTATTTGCAGATATGAGAAGGATTATAAAAACATTGAATAGAAAAAGTGTTCCATAAATTTAACTCAGTCGCCATTACTCGACACAGCTTTCATAGTAGGTATGAAACGGCTGACTAAATTATCAGAGGTTTGTAGATTGAGTCCTGCTTAGAGCATTGATATTGAGGTAACAAAAACCTTAGGTAAGTATTAAATATTATCTCAAAACTATTTTTTTTATATATTTTTCATTTTAAGTACGGAATTTTAAACGAAGAGATACTATTTTCAAAACTTGAATAAATTAATATTTTATTATTATAAATTAATAAAATTTACTCTTTAATTTTTTTCTACTAGAATGTCATAAGAGCGACGTTTTTCGATCCTGACGACGAACTTGCATTTATATAAATAAATAATAAATAAATAAATAAATCCTGTGACGAACACATAGCGCCATCTAGCCCCGTGGTAAGCTGCTAAGCTTGTGTTACGGTGACTAGACAACGGATATACTACTTATATGGTATAATGCAAACATTTTTATATTATTTAGTAAATATTTATAACAGTAACAAATCGTAAAAAATGTTACATAACATTAATACTAAGATTAAAGACAAAACGAAATAAGAAGACGAAATACTTTAATATAATGCAGTTAGTTACGTGACGATTTCTACCAACTTACTCTACTGACACACCGCGTTACGGAATCTTGTCAAAAAAAAAAACAAGAAATGACAACCCTAGCGAAAAAAATTCGAAGTAATATATCGATGACAGATTTTTATTGAACATCAGAATAGTATCCACCTATAGGTGAAAATAACGTGGTTTTATAAGTTGAATTTATTTTAGTTATCTCTCATCGTTTTATTTTAAAAAGTGAGGCGTGGCTCGTTTATCTCTATAGAGATAAGAAGTAACATAAGAACTTCACAATTTGAGTATGAATTATACTTTTTTTTGGAGAAGACTGAGGCTTCGGCTTGTCAGTGGTTTAAATATTCCTATAAGTAGACCGCTGCATCCACTAAGGAACATGATGTGTTGGTATTTGCATTACTGCTGTTTAAATATTTTTGTAATTTGTTTTTATTGCTCAATAAAAACAAATTACTTATTCAAAAAAATATATTACTGCTGTTTTCCTACCTAAAAGGGGTTATAGACTACTTGTAGTAATATATACTCTAAGGTTATAGACGTACGAGTAAATACGCGGACTTATGGCCTTTTTCGACTATGTGTCACTTTAAGTACGCGTACTTTGAAATTGAAAAGCAGTTCTCTTGTATCACCGCCGTGGAGCCGAGTAAGTTTGCGATATAAAACGCGTAACCTTACCTGTACCCATATTATCTATCTGTTGACATCTGACAACAGTCGAAAATGACGGCATTATGCAGTACATTGCTGCTTTGACGTAACGTGGTTATTACTGGTGATTACCTCAAAGCAGCACTGTACTGCATAGTGCCCGTCTTTTCCACTGTTGTCAGATGTCAACAGATAGATAATATGTGTACTGAGCTGGTTGTTCGGACCTGTCAAATACATACTACCAATATAACCCTGGGTATACAGAGCAACAATGTCCTATAGTGTACCTTTCGAATGTCCATCATTCTGCACACAGCAGCAAGTTTATAACGCCACTGATCCCACTGAAGAGGTCGCCTCATACACTTCTTCTTTTCGCATAGAGGTGTGTTTCACCTAGTACTACTAGGAGTTCGCCCCGAACTGAGACCTCACGACCCCCTATCTCCCCAACCCCCCATCGATCCGGCTCATCTTCGAACTCATAAATTCTATTGACCTAAACTACGCGCATACCAAAATTCATGAAGATCGGAGCTACGATACTAAAGTTATTGTCGAACAAACATACAAAGATACAAGCGCCAGGCCCGTCTACACTGAACCTCACTCGCTTCGCTCGTTCAGTCAACTAATGCTATCAGAAATACTAGTGATTCGCCCCGAACTGAGACCTCAAGACCCCCTATCTCCCCAACCCCCCTACCGATCCGGCCAATCTTCGAACTCATAAATTCTTTTGACCTAGACTACGCGCATACCAAAATTCATGAAGATCGGAGCTACGATACTCAAGTTATCATCGAACAAACATACAAATATACAAAGTTACAAAGATACAAGCGCCAGGCCCGTCTACACTGGACCTCACTCGCTTCGCTCGTTCGGTCAACTACCAGAACCAACTACTTACCGTGACTTTTAAAGGTATGAGGAATTCATAAAACTGATATACAGTATTTTAAATTTCCACTATAGACTAGGAGTTCGCCCCGAACTAAGACCTCACGACCCCCTATCTCCCCACCCCCCCTACCGATCCGGCTCATCTTCAAACTCATAAATTCTATTGACCTAAGCTACGCGCATACCAAAATTCATGAAGATCGGAGCTACGATACTCAAGTTATCGTCGAACAAACATACAAAGTTACAAAGATACAAGCGCCGGGCCCTATTACACTGGACTTCACTCGCTTCGCTCGTTCGGTCAATAATTGGTAACGCGGAATACATAAGATAAAAAGAAATTAACAAAAAATGAGTAAGTGATATGATGATTAAAATAGGTATATAAAGACCGGTAAAATTCGCAGTTATGTCACCTGTATTCATAATAATCTTTGGAAGAGCACGACATAGTTTGTTAAATTTTTTAAACCTCACTATTTTTTTGTCGTATTTTGAGAGAAGAAATAAATCATATTTTGATTGAATTTTTTTCTCGTAGTACCTTGATGCCTACGAGACGAGTAATGACTACGAATATTAACGCCAATTTTCCAGTTCAAATCAAAATTTTGTACAAAGTTGAGACTATTCTACTTGTGCACAATACATATGTATGTATTTACAAAAGAAAAATAAATATAAGTACCTAGTATATCCGTTGTCTAGTCACCGTAACACAAGCTTAGCAGCTTACCATGGGGCTAGATGGCGCTGTGTGTTGGTCACAAAATTTAGTTATAAGTATAAGATTATATTTTTTTGCAACTTGCCCTGTTGCACATTTTGCAACTTGCAATACTATGTAATATCTCTTTTTCGGATGTCGGTTAAAAGCGTATAGCAATGATAAATTGGGTTATAGGCGAGGTTTAAAGTGACCTACGTATATTTGATGCAGTTGATACAGTTCGATTAAAGATATAATAACTACTCAGTTAAACCCACAGGTTAAACCAGGTTAAACCATAACCATAGGTTTAACATTGCGTTTGCGTAAAGTGAATAAAGTAATAACATTTTCATCATTTGATAGGTTTTGCAAAAAGGTCACAGAATATCCAGATTATCCCTTGACCCTAAAAAGAGGTTTGTTTTGCACCTCGGTGACTGCACCTAGGTGCACCTGTACCTACTGAGGTACAGGTGCAAAAAGGGTATTTGCATTTCAGGTTGTGTTCGACGTAAAGTAGTCAGTTAGCAGTTAGTAGTCAGTTAACAGTTAGTAGAGAAATCCGGACACACGAAGCTAATGGTTAGAGGTCTCAACTCAGCAATAGGACACCACGAGCTAACTGTAAATAAACTTGACTGACTGTAATTACCACTAAACTTTTAAACAGCAAACACAACCGCCCCCACATTCAATAAAAATTAAGCCACCCATTACTCATTCGAATGGTCTCAAATATTTCTAAAACATCGAAATTCCGCACAGGTGATCGTATGACGTTAGTCCGACGATTAGATAACGCGATGTCCCTTACCCCGGCAACTATGTAACACATAATTATAACATAATGTCTGTAATAAACAACTGGATATTATTTGGCACGGTTTCAATGTGGATGAAAAACTGTGAATTCTTCAAGTGTCTGATGGCTGATTCATTTTATTTCTAGGTAATTAACTCGATAGGTTTGTAATTTTTGTGCGAATATTTAGAATTACTAATAACTATTCAATTTTCATCCCTCTGCTTAGTTGTCAATTGTTAATATTATGTCCTACCTGATACGGAGTTGTGAAATGTGCGTACACCATTCTAAGTTCCTGTCCATAAAAAAGTTGCCTGGAAGAGATCGGTTTAAGCAACATGGCTGCCCTTTATGACACCTAGATTAAATTTAAAATAAAAAAAAATGAAGAACAAAAACTATAATTCACATCTAAATTTAAAAAAATACTATTAAAATCATGGTGATATAAAAAGCTGATTAGACCATATAACACGCTTTGATAAGTCGCGGTGGAGCAGCCAGCAGCCCTATACAACATTCTTATCGATTAACGAAATCGCAATCGACAGATTTTTTTGACTTAAGCTCGCGAAAAGTCACGTGACTCCTCGCGAACTTATATGTCAATTTCATACAAAAAAAACTGTCGATTGGCGATTTTGTTATTCGATAAGAATGTTGTCTAGAGCTGCAGAGCGTAGGAAAAGCACGAAATCCTTTTGCGACTTCGCGAATTCTGTGTTTATGTCAAAGTAATTTCGCGCCTCCACCATCACTAAATACAAGATAACCGACTATCTAAACTATCCATCGCCCAACACAAAATCTCCCATCTGCATTCCTTTACCCCTTATAATTACATTCAACTCTATCATTATGTCACAGGGTTACATTCCCAACCACAAAACAAACATCATCAGTGTCTCCGTCTTCCAGTAGAGCTCCAGCCAAGGTCTACTTGACTGACGTACATTTAATATTTCCGCGAGGTAGGCAGATATTATTGGAAGGCATTGGCAGGCCGGCACCAGGCCAGCTTCAAGGTTATTGCGTCCCATTTCGGCCAGCTAGATCATTTATCATTGGAGACATTTGTTATTTGGTTTGTTGATTGAATTTTTCTGGTTAAACTCGATTTTGACGATGTTGGTGTGAAGTGGTTTTTAATAACTCGTCGTAAAATCATTCAGTACCGCAAGTTTATGCAAACTATCACGTTTCCATACTTTTTTTTGGCTTTACGTACTTAAACGTCCAACGTTTTAGAATATTAAATATCAAAATTATTTATTTCCTTGTACAATACGAATGATCACTTGGATACGTCTTAAATCTAAAAAAAATTGCGTGGCTTCGGAACGCGCCATCCGATGAGAAGAAGCCACCAGAAACTATGGGTTTTTTTAGGTTCATATGTTCAATTACAATCGTCATAAATAATACAGATATCTATAATTTGACTAGGGGCAATCAATAATCATGACTGGATTATTTTCATTAGAAAAAAGGTTTTTCGTTTACAGAACCCTCTCAGATTACTTTTTAGAAGCCAAGTTAATAAAATAAATTATCTAAAAATATTTTAAGGAAAAATTAATCTTCAAAAATTCATTCGCGACGAGATTTGAACCTGCGTGTCTGCGTCAGTAACGCAGCGCCTTTTTAACCAACTTTTTTGAATATGAATTTTTCCTTAATATATTTCTAGTAGATATATGCCTTGAGCAATAAAAACGAATTACGTTAAATATACGAATTAAGTACATCCCAGTCAAACTTAAAAAAGCTAACTGTAAAGTTATCAAAAGCTTTTAGTAATGATACCGTTATTAAATAAAACGCCAGTAAAACCCGGTAAATATTGTGTTCTATTATGTAAAATCGCGAAAACCTTAGACAACATTAGTAAGTACAAGTACCTAAAAATACCAATAAATTTTGTATAGAAGAAGAATGATTTAACATAACTTTTTAGTGGCACCTTTGTAAAAAGTGACTTATATTTGCATTTCACACTAAACTGTTTTGGAGTGTTACCAAAACTGCATCCATTTAAAAGCAGTGAAAATTTAAACACAATAGATTCTAAAATTTATTAACATTAGCGTTAATCTTTATATAAAAATGAATCCCTATTTCGCGTGGTCACGGCATCACGCCTGAACGGCTAAACCGATTTCGATAATTCGTTTTGCGTTGTGTTTGTTATGATCAGGAGAAGGTTCTTATGAGAGAAAAAATGCTGGACCGATTTTCATAAATCTTACGCGGGTGAAACCGCGGGGCGCAGCTAGTGATAAATAAATACCAATTTAAACAGGTTATCAACCCAATGCCCTCGAACGTCCTAATTGTCCCAAAACTTTATTTTGGAAAATTAAACCATTTCGCATACTTCAGAATGCATATTTATTATCTTACTAAATCGTGCTAAAACTGATTATTATTAGTGCAATTTCTTTTGTTCCTAATTGTAATTGTTTGGTGGTTAGAGCCAAATTGTCTCCAGAAATACTGACTTTAACAAGAAGTTATTGGTTCGTACTTTTGTTCTTGAACTGGCTGCGACCTACGGTTTGACTCGCTGTGCTATACTTACGTTCCGTTTCATTATCGATAGAAAAATTAAAGCGCTTCTATAATTGACCGAACGAGCGAAACGAGTGAGGTCCAGTGTAGACGGGCCTGGCGCTTGTATCTTTGTTCGACAATAACTTGGATATCGTAGCTCTGATCTTCATGAATTTGGTATGCGTGTAGTTAAGGTCAATAGAATTTATGAGTTCGAAGATGAGGCGGATCGGTAGGGGGAATGGGGAAATTGGAGGTCGTGAGGACTCAGTTCGGGGCAGTTAAACTAGTTCTTAATGTGCGGACCGTTTTGATTCCCTAGATAGAAACTGCGAGGACTACTTTGGCAGTCCAGTGCAAGTGAATAATGCCACCTCACCCTTACCACCACCAAGTAGTCAGAATCAGCAGTCATGTGCCTTTTCACAGAATATTATGGTTGAACATAATTATGGACCTCACTCGCTTCGCTCGTTCGGTCAATTAATATGTGATATATGTATGTTATAAAAGGATGATCCTCGGTTTACAAACAAAGAAACTAACCTACATCCGAATTGATAACCGCCTTTGTTTTTAAAATCGGTTAAAAATATCACCGATCAACAAAGAATGACGATCGATATATTTTGAAGAAAAATGCCAGTTTTATTTTATTACGTTACAAATACACTGCAGGTCAGTTGGGTTTACTTATATTCTTTGTATGTAATTGCACACATGCACTTACAGACCGCAAGTTGGACCGCATCGTTAGTTTTGATTGCAGAAGAAAATGTAAGTTTTTTTATTTTGAAAAAAAAAAAAATAGCAACTACCTATACCAATTTCAAAATAATCATTAGCTAAACTTCAGTTTAAATTTAAGTTTAAGGGGCCTTAAATTATACGTTTCTTACAAATTAGTAAATCTGTGAGGTTAACTATTTTGCTGTTTTTAGACTTTCGGGCAGATAATTTTAGTTTAGCTAGTAATTATTTTGAAATCGGTACCTATAGGTAATTGCTTTATTTTTAGATTAGTGTAGGTAAGTTCATAGATAGGTTTTCCGGAACAGAAACGTTAATTTATTTAAAATAGAAAATTCATACTTGTGGGTAACAATGGGTTCTTTAAGTGATTTCGGAATTGTCCTAAAAATACATTTATTTCTATTTGGTAACTTATCTAAAACTAGCTGCGCCTCGCGGTTTCACCCGCGTAAGTCAGGTTCCCGCGGGAATATTGGGATAAAAAGTATCCTATGTGTTAATCCAGGTCCCCAGCTACCTATATTCCAAGTTTCATCGCAATCGGTTCAGTAGTTTTTGCGTGAAAGAGTAACAACCTCACATTACGTGAATTACAAAATTAAATAATTATTCCAGAATTGCGGAATACTTGTTACATCATTTCAAATTACTAAACAAAATTTATTAACGTTTTGATACGTATTAGAAATATTTAGAACTAAAAATTAATCTCCAAAAATTCACTCGCGACGAGATTTGAACTCGCGTCTCTGCGTCTCAAAAAATATTTCTAGTAGATTGCCTTGAGGAATAAAAAAACAAATTACGAAATGTTTTAATACGTTTCTATTAATTACCTAATTGATTAAAAATCACTCATTAAAATAATTTTAAAACTTAACCGCCACCTATTATTTTGGAAGTTGGTTAAAACCATTGAATAAAGAAACAACATCCTCAAAAATACCTACACTTAAAACCATGCTGTTTACAGCTAATAAAAACCAAAGCCGCTCTGGAAAGATTTAGATTATTTCAGATTGATATCGCAATGACGTCATCAGTATGCACCTGCCAACAGGCAGACTTGAACACCTTACACTATTAGATAAATGTTAAAAACTCTTTAAAGGAGCAAAAGTAATTTTCCACACAAAAAACACGACTAACATTGGGTATCAGCGCCGTCTTGAAGTTGCCAAAATATCTTGAACCTCTTAAAGAGAAAAAAATGTAATATAAAATTATAATATAAATAATATTTCTCGTTCGTACGCGGCCATCTCACACGTCTAGTCTTACGTCGTCCGTACCACGCGCAGTTACTCCAGAAATTCAAATCTGGAACTTTCAAATTTAAAAAAAGAAAAATTCAAGTGACTTTGTGCAGTGCGTGTTATTTTAAGGTGATAATCAAGATCGACCCAGTATGCCGATTTGATTGACTTCTTGAAAAAAAAAAAATTGTGTCACTCGTTGTTACATCGCGTAGAACCAAACGCTACGAACTAGGAGCTCTACGAATATTATTTACGGCTGCAATCAATTCATAGTAACAGCTGAAAACTAAAATAACTGAAATAATTTTTGATTAAATATTGTTTATTTCAAATTATTTTCGTTTAATAGTTTTTTATACACCTTAAATACTTTTTTGAATACCTACTCGCTTACATTTTCATGTTTCTTAAACTGAATGCTGGTCATTTTTAAAAGCTTTTTTGAGTTACTTAATACATCGATTTAATTTCGAATTGTTTGGAATTTGGTCTGCTAACGAGTTTGCGTAATCAAACAGTTGTATAAAAGTTCTATTTTGAGGTTACATCCGTAGGCACTTCTGTAAAGTTTGAAAAATAAGACATGCGTTTGAAAATCCAATGTCAATTTATTAATAGACTCGACTCGGCTTTACTGTTTAGTAAAAGCCTTACTTTATTTATTAGCAATTTAATCACTTAAAGCCTTACTTTATTTAGCAAAAGACTCTCAACAATAAACCTATTTTTTCTTCCCGTAATGTTACCCGATTCCAGTGTTTTTTGTGTGTAGGTATCTCAGAAAAAAACAGGTGCTAACTTTTTTTTAATGAATATAACTTTTTTTTTTAATTTAAAAAAAAAAAGTAAAATGTTTAGACTTTAATTTGTAAGACAATCAACCGGAATTAAGGAGTGGCAAAGAAGTTTGTTCGTATTGTATGGAGAGTCACGTGACTAATAGTTGTCATAAACCAATATTTTTCTGTCTACTAGTAATAAATGAATATTTTACCTTGAACCATAATGACATTTGTACTTGTACAGATAATACATTTCAATTCCTGTCATGTAAAATATTCGTCTGTTCAATGCAAATCACTTGCAAATATTGATAATACTTGGCACTGGCAAATGTCCGAATGGAAAAGCCATTTTAAAGAAGAAATGTAACCTAAAAGTCTATTATAGTGACAGTGACAGTGACAGAATCATAACCTAGTGTCATAATACTCGAAAAACATGTCATTAACTCAAACTCTTTTGTTTCCTCTAAATATCTACTGCCGCTTTAGGTAATCTGAATCTCTGACTTGATGAACCAAAGCTACTATTATGACTACTTTGACTGTTTAGAAACACATTATTGAACTCAATTTGTGAAAATCTGTAGCCCGACCGCGCATCTTCCGTCGTAATCGGCATCAAAATCCCACTGCGCAAAGGAATTACCGACGCGGTTCAAACCATAGCGTTAATTTGCATGCATTTAAAGGCGACGCCGCCGTCGAGTTCAACTGTCATTGAAACTAGCAGCTCAAGAGACCTCACATTCAATGACAGCTCAACTCAACGGTGCCGGCTTCAAATGCATGCAAATCAACGCTGTCGTTTTCACCGCGCAAGTCATTTCTTAGGGCAGTGGAATTACATTGCCGAAATTGCGACGGAAGATGCGTGGTAACTTTGCTGGTACAAAATAATATCTTTACATACCTTTTTAGTGTATGTGTGTTAATGTATGTATGTATACATACATATAACATACCTACCTACATATAAAATTAAAGTCCAGACTAATTAATTGCTTGACTGACTTAACTATATGCATTCCTACCTATAGGTAAGTACCTACCTATATCAACGCACAGCTTAAACCACTTTGTCTAGAGTTAAGCAATTTGGAGGGTGTATTTTTCGTAATGTGCTCTTTGTGATCCACTAAGAAAGGGTTTTTGGAAAATCTTGCGGGATTGGAACTTACGGGAGAGTAAGGATGGCTTCATTAGAGCTCCGGAGGCGGGTACACCACTATACCCGGGTCCCGGGGTGGCTTGGATGTAGTTGGGCGGGTTGTGTGTTTGTGGATGCGGTTGTGTATTTTTTATTTTATTCATAGAACAAAATTTGTTCCTTGGGATATCAGGAGGTAGTCCTGAACCGCTATTGGTTATAATAACCCTGTATAAGTCGTAAAAGTATATAATTCATAGAAAGAAATTAGTAAAGGAATCAAGAAAGAAACAAAGTTATGACTATGTCTTTTAGAGTAACTGAGCAGGAATTCAAAGATTCTTACGTCACCCCTTCGCCTCTTCATCGTCTCAAAATACTTTTAAATATTAAATTAAGCGTTAAGACATAAAAGTTAGCGTTTACGTCCACTAGAGCAGAGCTTCTATCATCAATTCTTGATATTTTCATACAAAAATATTTTAGTCCACACTTGTACTATAGACTAGACTAAAACAAATGTTGGTTATAGTAAAATCCGGAAATTCTTGCCTTTCAAAAAAGTGTAGGTATTAAGGAGTTACTCAAGGAATCTAAAGCTCTTACTTTTTTTCCTACCAATATTATAAACGCGAAAATTTGTATGCATGTATTTGACCTTGTTACACTTTCACGCAAAAACTACTGAACCGATTGCGATAAAACTTGGAATATAGATAGTTGGGGACCTGGAATAACACACAGGCTACTTTTTATCCCGATTTTCTCGCAGGATCGGGACCTATGTTGGTGAAACCGCGAAGCGCTGCTAGTAATACTTAAACAAACAAACGTAAAAAGTTAAATATGACTGCCGTATAAAGTATAAGTCCCCTTAGACCGAGTTTTCACCGAGAGCGGAACCAGGTCTTTAATGTGTCCTTTTACCATACCATGATAGTTTTCATACCGCGAAAGAGTCATATTTTGACTTTGAAGACGATTGTTGTTCTTATGCTAAACTTTATGGATTTCTTGAGAATTTCGGATAATAATATTTTCTTTTCATTGAGTATACGTAGAGATAGGTGAAATATACCACCAATAAACTTTTTAAATTCACACGATCATATTAACATTTAAACATTTTTTTTGTAAAACAATTTTTTGTCTAAAATGTCCTTCGGCTAAAAGGCTAAAAAGCTAAAAGCCTAATGTCCTTTAAAAATACTAAAATACTTTAAAAAAAAGTTGTTGTCTTGAAACTACACCAAAAAGTAGGGAACAATGTCATTTACAAACGCTTTAAACGGAAATATGCTAAAACATTGCGTCAGAAAATACGACAACAATTTTCGATGAATTCGATCCTTATCGAATTCATAAGGTTTAGCTCGTATATACCCCTTAATTGTTTCTTTAAGAAAGTTTATACTTGATGAGTATTCTTTGAGACCCCCCTACTTGAGTTGTAGGATATTTAACATCAACTTATTCAACTTAGTCCTGGTTAAGTTCAAAACTAGCTTAGTGCCGCGGTTTCACCCACGTATTTCCCGAACCCGTAGGCATGTTTTCTATTCTATTCTATTCATTTAGAAATCCTTCATCTGATGCCTATATCATTATAAACAACAAGCTGTACCCTGCGGATTCAACCGCGAAAGAGCCGTTTCCGCGGGATTATCGGGATAAAAAGTAGCCTATGTATTATTCCCGGTATCCAGCTACCTATATGCCAAGTTTCACCGCAATCGGTTCAGCGGTTTTTACGTGATTGAGTAACAAACACATACTCACAAACTTTCAAGTTTATAAAATTAGTAATTTGAGTTATAATTATACTATCAGCAATTCAGGCCTTGCGTTGGTACATCAGGCACGACCAAGGGTTTTCAAGGTGGTCCTGGTCATAGATGTCGATTTGAAAACTTCACAGTGGATATCTACATTTGTTTCCCGACTGTACAAGCTAGTTTAGAATATCTACCGAGCAGGTGCTCCCAGTTGACTAAACGATTTTACCCACCAGTTTACAACATAAAAATTTACAGTCACATAAAAGTTCGTACATCTTAAATTACAAGTCTTCATTCAAAACTATCAACTCTAACACTTGTGGTTACTTTATTCAGAGAGATCATTTAGAATTTATTAATGTTTTTTTTACATTACATTTTAGTTTGTCGCGAGCCAAACTGTAGGTATTTTTAGTAGTGTTTACTACACAGTATATCAAATTTGAATTCGAATGTCAACAGGTATAGGATACAGGGTGAGGTTTTTAATTCATTTTATATATCTTCATTAAAACACAATATTTACCGGGTTTTAAGTACTAGTGTGTTATTTTTTTTAGAACATTAAAATAGAAGAATAACATCTCAATCGACCTTGAAAAAGCTAACTGAAAAGTTAGCGAAAGCTCGGTACTTTGTAAAATGCTGTTATTAAATTAAACGCGAGTAAAACCCGGTTAATATTGTGTTTTATTATGCAAAATCGCGAAAATCTGAGACAAAATTAGAATGATTAAGCTTTATCAACATGCCGCCCATGAAAGTGGAATAATATAAAATTAGACTATTTTTTTCGGTTTAAGTCATGTTGATTTTATGATATTACTAACTGCGCCTCGCGGTTTTACTCGCGTAAGTCCCGATCCTGTGAGATTTTTGTTAAACCTTTTTAGAGGATAGCAACACCACTGAACACACTTTCCAAATTCCAAGACCTTTTTTTACGAGGGTAATCTCCTAAAATCATTAGGCCGCTCTGGCCTAAGATGGTAGGCGGTCAGGGTTTACGTTTGCACTAAACCCGTCGGTGTCCAACGCTCGGAGGTTGCCGGAGCTTATCGGAATTCCTTTTGGAGGATCATCGTCGAGCTCCAGCGGCAGGTGGCCCTTCGGACCCAAACTCCAAAAAACCCGCTAGTGAGCGGGGAAAAAACCCATTCGAGGGGCGGTGTGGACACGCCGCAACCATCTCGAGCTCATGTACTAGCGACGAACTCCCGAGTCCACCGCCAAGAGCCGTTTAAGGTGAAATGAGGACCTCGACGCCGGGTGCGCCTTTGGCCCTGCTTCCCTCGGATAATCTCGCGAGCTTTCTCCGGTTCTTCCTTCTAGGACATTACGTCCTCAGCAAACGCTCGAACGCCTGTCAGGCCTCGTCGCTGTAGACCATAAAGCGAACTAAAGCCGACAGCGGCAAGTCATGACCAACGACGGTAAATGCCATAACCGACGGCGGTAAATTCCATGATCGACGGCGGTAAATTCCATGACCGACGGCGGTAAATTCCATGACTCTAGGACCAGCGGTTTCCTCTGGGTCGATATATTATAATGCAGTCATTAAGTCATTCAGTGAATCAGTCACGATTTTAAAATATTATATGTATATATAATTTCTGCCTTGTTGTTCTTCAAAAAAGAAGCCAACTCTAGCTATTTTATGGTTGGAAAAAAACAGATGCCCCTTTAATTGCAGTTGTATAAACTTTGAATAAAATGTAGGACGGTAAAACAGTAAAATTACTAAGTAATTATCTTGTTTGTTGAAAATCACAGTATCTGGACGAGAATAAACACAGTTCTATAAGAAATTTATGATAGATAGGTAGTTATGGAGTATACGTGGGAATCTCTTAAACAACCCAACATAACTATATAGTTGACAAATAGCAAATAGTCAAACATTTCATTATTTCATTTAGAACTTGTATTACAGGAAATGTATGTAATTCGTCATTGTATCCTATTCCTAGGAAATTATCCAATTCCAAAAACCGCTTGAAATGTGTGAAATAAATTATACTACACACATTTCCTAGGAATTCTATACATTTCCTAAACAGCGATGGGAAATGTAAGCTTTCTGGGTAGGTAAAAAATAACCTGGAGAACGTTAAAGAAAGAGCTCGCTTCGCTCGCTCAATCAGAATCGCTCGACATAAAATTCGGATTTGAGACTGACTTTAACTTAAAATTATTATATGAAAATTACATGCAAGCCGATCTCAACCATGTTCCGACAAGTGGCCGGTGCTCAGAACTCTTCTACTGTTATTTTTGTAACACATTTAAAGTAAACAAAACATGCTATACCAAACATCATCGTCACATCCCATCAGCTGTAGTATCATCTAATTAGCATCCACCGCTGCTAGTTGCTATTTACTGTCAAAATACATATTTCGTATTCTACATTGCTGTTTTGAAGTAATCACCGGTAAAAACCACGTTACGTCCAAGCAGCAATGTACTGCAACTTAGCAACTACTAGCGGTGGATGCTAATTAGATGATACCATAGCTGGTGGGGTTAGGGGGAAACTGGGACTAGGAAAAACAACCCTCCAACATCGATGGGGTGAAAACAAATGCCTTTCCAGTAATTGGTTCATTTTAAGTTCTGTAAGTCTGTGCAGCCTAAAACAATATTGATGTAATTTGATTGTTGAGGTACTGAGAAAAAAAGGCAGAAAACGCCAATTTGCAAACTTCCACAGCCCGTATTCCCGTATTTAATTAACAAAAAATTCATTTTGACATCATTTAGACATTCCTCCAAAGAAAAAGTTTATCGTTAAATGGCAAATGTTGTTTGACAACCGTCAAATCTGAGATTGAAAATTGACTGCGATGATCTTAAAATGATGTTGAAATGATTTTTTTGTTAATTACATACAGGAATCAGAGACAGTGGTCCTGTCTCTGATTACCTTATCCTGAACACAGAACTGAAGGTATACCAATCGGAGCCACTCGAGTTACAGCAGAAAGTAAAATAAAACTGGGCTAAAATGTTGCAAACTACTTTAATTTAATTCGTGTAATGTACCGTTAACTTTTTAGTTAGTATTTAACTGCCAAATCTAGATAGCCTTTTGAACGGATGTATGAGATGGGCGAGATGTCAAATTTTGTAATCTAACCTAGTGGCCAAGATGAAACCACAGGCTCAGTTGTGGGATTAATTCCCAAATAAACGAGTGTCCCGTAGCGGTGTAAGTGCCCTTTCCATATGAAAAACATATGGTTTATGACCAGGGTAACGATATGTCGTCACAAGGCCAGGGAACACTTTAACCTGTTGTTTGATTTGGTTGGTGTTAAACAAATCTTCTTGGTCGCCCTGTCGCGTCTGGTAATTCAAATTGTGTCGCTAAGTTGGGATGGAAGAAGCCTTTCCGTACTAACTCACCTCAAATAATAGCGCCAAAACTTACTCAAATACGAAGTATCAATACACATACGCTGTTGGTCTTACATTCCGATGGTTGTAGTTTTAAATCCCGGCCTCGCACCATTGACATCGCTCTTACGATGAAGGAAAACATCGTGAGAAAACCCACGGCTTAAAATCACGCACAAAAGCCCAATAGTAGAGCTAATTGCGGAAACACACAGTTAAAACCTTAACTTTATCAATACACCAACTAGACACCACGCTACTAGCTACGCAATTGGACCTTTGTTTATTTATATTTTCACCAATTGTGTGTTGACAATGAGGACGGCGGCAATACGCTGTTCTCTAACGTGATTGGTTCTTTGAATAATCCGATTCGAGTAGAACTGAAATCACAGATTTGTGTCGGGGCCTCATGTCGGGGCACACTTTTTAATCATCGCGGCCTATTTTACGTGGTGTAATTTTGAAGCGCAGGGAATAATTATCCGTTCACTGTTTCGCATAGAATAAATGTAGACGTTACTACATAGGCGTTAGACACGTTTTTGACCTACAATAAAAGCCTGCCTATACCAAAGCGATATACCACAATTTACCTAGTAGTTAGCCCTTCGGCACTTCATAGTTCTATCTATCAAAGTCTGTTAACCGACCAGCAGCGGCCCAGCCGCGCATCTTCCGTCGTAAACGGCATTAAAATCTCATTGCGCAAAGAAAAAACCTGAGCAGTTCAAACCATAGCGTTAACTTGCATGCATTCGAAGGCGACGACTTCGCTTCGACGCTTCTTAAAAACTCGACGGTGCCGGCTAATCAACGCTGTCGTTTTCACCGCAGCGGGATTTCGATGCCGATTACGATGCGCGGTAAGGTTGCAGTCCCACATTACAATTTAAAGAAAAATGGAACCCCATGTGTGTCTAGGGCAAGCGGATGTGTAAACGAGTTGATACGAAATTCTTGGCGTCTATGACTGTTAAGCCAGCCATGTTTCTACGTCACGTGAATTATTGATATTGCTCATAATAAATGTTTGAATGAATAAAAAAAGTAACTGGAATTCTGTAGCTGTGTTATTTAAATTGTAGCTGTGAAGTTTTTCAGCATTTTAACACAATTTAATGCTTAGGTACATAGAGATGTATCTTCAAGGCAAGCATGCTACATTGTTGACTCTATCATGTAATCTTACTTACTGCCAATAAGTTTTGCAATATTTTAAAGCTTCATGGGGGGAGGTACCAATTTAGTTTGCCCGCCACCGCACTAAGAGAACTCCATATCGGCTGGCTTCGCCTAAAATGGTTCAACGCGGCGTCAATAGTTTGACGACAATTTTACTTAGGTATAATGTAATAAAGGCTCTGTTACTAGTAACTTTTATAACTTCTGGTAACATAGCAGCAGTATTGTGGTAATTACCACAGTGTAAGTAGCCATTTAATCGCCTAAGTAATTCAATAAACTTTTTGAATTCACCCGATTTAACCCTTATTTATCCCTTATTACGCGATTAAGACCCGGTAAAATGTAAATATGTTAATATTATTATTATTTATTTTCTTACCTCGACAGTTAGATCATGATCTTTTTAACCCTTATTTATCCCTTATTACGCGATTAAGACCCGGTAAAATGTAAATAAGATAATATTATTATTATTAATTTTCTTACCTCGACGGTTAGATCATGATCTTTTTAACCCTTATTTATCCCTTATTACGCGATTAAGACCCGGTAAAATGTAAATAAGTAATTTAAGTTACCAGCACGTAATGTTTGTTGTCTGATCTAGTAAATAATTGTAGAATCTAACACCTATGTATTTATACAGTAAACTCGTGTTCCAGTTTCCAGATTTAAAATCGAGCTCGGCTGCTCTTGCGCAAAATATTATTATGTCCGAGCACATCATAGGCCGACAAAGGGTGTCCTATTTTGTTATGAAAAAAATACTCCATGTTTTTTTTCATAGCAAAAAAATTGATAAAGTTTTTGGTATATTTTGATAGACACCTATAAATTTTCGCTGAAATCTAAATACCTAGGACGATAAAGGGTGTCCTTTTTTATTAAAAAAAATCATAAAAACAAAGTGTGTTTAGGTTACCTTTAAATTAACATTAAATAAATATATCAATTTATTATGTGACCAACACACAGCGCCATCTAGCCCCATGGTAAGCTTCTAAGCTTGTGTTACGGTGACTAGACAACAGATATACTACTCATATTCAGTTTTCTTTTGTAAATACATACATATTATACATATAAATAAACCCAGACCGGATACAAATATTTATTTTTAAGCATAAATATTAAATCTAAGTTTGGTATGGAACCCTAAAGGCATTGTAGGAAATAACGTTGGAAATCATTTATTTTGCGTACTGTTATCAAGTTACTAAAATCGTCAAGAAATAACAATATTGAAGACTTTTGCTACCTTTACAAAAAATTTCGTTAAAACAAAACAAGCCCCTCAGATTGTACTCTGAGCATGTAAAAGCAGTTAAAACGATAAAACCGTTTAATTTCAACAAATCCTGTTGATTAGGAAACGTCCTGCATTTCATAACTTCATAACAGCTGTCCGGTTACACTGTACAGATTTAACTCCAGATTTTAATTAAATGCGTTAAACAAATTCACATTATCGTGCGTCTTTGCAATAGTTTAATTAATTTTAATAGGGTTATTTGACGAGTCGATTCCTCTATCTATATTATTTATTAAATATTTTCTCCAAACTGACTGACTCATGGATGAACACACAGTCTAAGCCGTTGATCCTAAAGACGTAAAATCTTAATTGTGTTTGCTTTGCGAAGTGTAGGCACAACACAACTAAGAAATTGTTTCTAGAAAGGAGTTTTTAGTATCTACTATCCATAACTTTTACACCTCCCCCTTACTTATAAACGATGATTAACAAGATGACGAAGTCTCTGACTGTCAACTTTTGGGACTTTTGTTTTTGACGCGTTAGTGAAATGTCGTCTTGAATTTTTATTTTTACTAAACCAAGTGTTATTGCGTGTAAATTGTTTAATTTCGGCGGCATGTTATCAATTTACTTACGCGAAGTTCAAAGAGTGAAGTGAAAATAAAAATACCAGTGCCAAACACGAAATTAGCACGTTATGTACAAACAAATGTTCCATGGGGTTGGAGAAAAATCGTCGCTATTTTTTCTGCAGCCTTCACGCATTGAAAATTATTTCAAACGATTACAGTATAATAGTGGTAGTTCACTATTAGTACGAGAATTTGGCTAAATTGTCCTACATTGCTGACAGTAGCCATAACTAAGAAAAAGAAAGAAAGAATGTCAACTTTGAAACTTCATGTCACATTAAAAGACAAACGATACGTATATAGTTACGCAGCTTTTAAGGGGACCCTTTACTAATGTTAATATTATGTATTGGAATATTACCTAGCTTGTAATAATTCAACTTTACAGAAGAAATTCTTTAAATGTCCAAAACTTTAGGCTTAACATTTTTTTATCTAATTTAAACTTCATAACAATGCATTCTTGTGCCATCCACACAGCAATGTTTTGATAGGACATTCCGTTACTTATTATTTTATAGTCTAACGCTATTGTTTGGACACATTAGCTAATTTATCCGACACACTTGCCAGAAACTAAGTGACAATCCATTATTTCGTTTTGAAAATCTTCCGTTGTTAAATTATCTTGATGATTTCTTTCGTCCATCCATTCATGCGACTCAACAATTATATGACAACACAACGGATGTGGTCATCCGTTTAATAACATTACGTGAACTACAAACGAAAACTATAAATTATTTGAATAAAAGCTGTTTTTGTTTGTTTGAAATTTTGTTTCTTTGCAATTGAGAAGGTAGTTGTGAAACTGGCCTTAATTATTAGGCTAAAATAACAAGGTTCCTTATATGTCTATAAGTACGTACAAAACTCAAAGTCCTAGCTGATTGATTTAAAGAGATTTATTTCTATATCTATATGTATATCGCGTTGCTAGTGCGGAGCGATGTTGTTCTAGTGGTAGATACCCCGACTTTCATTCTGAAGTTCGTGGTTTCGAATCCCGGCTGACCGCGCACCAATGTCTTTTTCCTTGCGGAAAAGTTATGTGCGCTAATAACATCGCTCATACGGTGAAGGAAAACATCGTAAGGAAACCAACGGCTTAGTTAGCTCCAGAAGTATTGACCAGTTCTTTCCTCTGGACATGGCTGACTAAGCTGGGAGGGTGGTATAGGTGCTGGGCAAGCCTACTCCACCTAACAACGTCCCGGGCAAACAGCGCCATAAAATAGCATGGATTAAAAAGTTAAAATAATCCACCACTCTTGTCTAATATTGGTTGGTGAATGCTCAGTAAGGTCTGAGCAATGCTATGCTGCAATGCTGTGTTTGTGTGTATGTGACTTTGTTACTCTTTCACGCAAAAACTACCGAACCGATTGCAATGAAACTTGGAATATATGTAGCTGGAGACCTGGAATAACTTATAGGCTACTTTTTATCCCGATATTACCGCGGGATCGGGACCTAGGTAGTTAGTGATATGTGAGTAGAACTAGACCTTCGAGCTTCTCCATATAACCAGTCTGAAGTTAACGAAGATTTTCTTAATATTTATCTATGACAGACCTGAGTGTTCAAAAACAGTCTTCCTGAATGTCCGAAGCAGTTATGAATACTTATTTATCTCCATCATATTTGTCATTATAGCGCCCCTGGATTCATTAGTTTATTTTCTTTTGATGTCTCGTAACGGGATTGGACAATTTTACATAAAAAAGACGTTAATATTAATAGTGTTCCAAGGTTTCATTAGCCAGGATGCTAAATTGCGCGTGAAAGTCGCGAATAAAAACATCGTAACGGAAAACTAACTCGTTTTTGAATTGCATGAGTCGGTAAATTAATTTAGACATTTTAGACATTTAGATGAGTGAAGGAAGTAAGATGGGTCGGGATGGGTACTGGGATGGGTCGGATGTGGTTGGGCGGGTTGTGTGTTTGTGGATGCGGTTGTGTACTTTTTCTTGTCTCTTCAATTCTTTTTTTATTTTTCTTTCCGTGTCTATTCTTTGTTTCTTTTATCTATTACAATGTATTTTAACCGATAGAAAGAATTACTTTGGAACCTTTTGTTATTAAATATTATAGTAGAATATTGTTCCGGTTCCATTATAGCCATAAATATACGACAATGTGAATCATATTATTATCATCATTGTAATAAAACGTATAAAAATATATGTATTTTGACGATTGTAAAGCATGATCACAAAAAAAACCCCATGAGTTTATTGTGGCTTCTTCTCATCGGAGGGCGCGTTCCGAAGCCACACTAGAGTCATAGTTGTAAGAACATTCGACGTACCTATTTAAAGTGATCAACACATCCAAATAAATAAATAAAAAATTATTTGATTTGATGGCAGTGGAATGTTCTAGGATTTCAGGGTTTCGTAGCCAAAGAGCATAAACGGAACCAAAAGCAATTTAACTAAGACACCACTTTCCGTCTATCTCTCTTTCACCAATCTGAATCTTATGATCTCATTTTCACAAATGATGGTTTAATAACAAATATTAAATATAACCGTATTCGTATATGCCGCTATAATAAAAATACTAAAAAAGAAAAAAAAACCTATTTCTCTGTCACCAGGCTTTATTTATGATCTCATTTCTACAGATGATGTATTAACAAATACTAAACATAACCATAACAATTTATAAACAAAAATATGCCGTATCGTATATAATATAAATAAATATGTAACTAGGGTTTTCATACAAGAATCGTGATTTTTAGACCGATGGTTGGTAAATAAGCTGTGGCCAAATCCTGCTAATTATAATGGCAGGACTTATAAATCCAGTATTACTAACTGAACCGTGTTTTATACCGTTACCGACTTTCAAAAAAAAAGTCCGAATTTTCAAAAGTTGTAGAACAAAAGTTGTTCGCCTAGACGTCTAGAACAACCGCCTTTCGGCTTAAAAGGGCTTACCCGTTACACCTTGTATACCTAGTTAACCCGTACAAAAATGTTAACCCGTGACTAGATGACGTTCATAAATCAAACTTGTTTATCTCAAAAATATGTTTTCCTGAAATCCGTAGACCACTTAACATACCGAGTTGGAATCTTTGATCGAACAAAGTATTATGATTTGAAACATACTTTTTATCGGTCAGTTAGGTATTTGTCGGTAGGTAGGTATTATGATTAAATGTCGATGTTTCAATAAATAGATAATGTTAAATTTAGAAATATTTTGGTAAGGAGATATGTTTTCAAAAAAGTTTCATGGTAGGATTTGTACCTGTGCTATCCAGGCTCTCACCACTGAGCTTCTTGGAAATCCCGTGACATGGTGTAATTAATGAACATATTCCCCCCTGCACCATGTCACGTGATTCCCGTGTAGCGCAGTGGTTAAAGCACTCGCTTGGATAACGAGTGGCACAAGTTCGAATCTTGTCATGGGAAATTTTCGAAAATATTTCTAGCGAAAATAAATATGCCTTGAGCAATAAAAAACAAGATTTATTCAGTCTTAAACTATTATAGATAGTTTCACCCGCGCAAGTCGCGAACCCGCGTTGTTCGAACACCTACCTACCGCAATGCAATAATGCATAATAAGCGCCTGGCTTCAACAGTACTTCAATGGGCGTAACGTAAGGTAAAGTCAATGAAGTAAGGTAAAGTTTGTATTTCATCAGTGACGATGACGATCAATGACGATGGATGACGATGACGATGATGATGATGCCACTCTACATCACTTACCCTACCCCTGTGTCGATTTTCATTCATTGAATAGTTATCACCCGCGTAAGTCCCGATCCTGCGAGATTTTCGAGATCAAAAGTATTCATGTTACTCTCCATCATTTAAACTATCTCTATGCAAATTTTCATCCAATAAATAGTAATCACCCGCGTAAGTCCCGATCCCGCGGGATTTTCGGGATCAAAAGTATCCTATGTTACTCTCCATCTTTTAAACTATCCCTTTGCAAATGCAAAACAAACAAACAGACTTTCGGATTTATAATATTAGTAGGAAGGAAGTAGGATTTTCTAAGCTCTATAGACAACTTTTTTTTAAATTTACTTTCAAGTACAGACTTTTTGTACTCTCTTTCTTTATTGTAAGGATAAAAGTATAGACAGGCATTAAATCTAACAATATAAAGTTTTTATATTGGAGAGTTAGTCCCGCCATCTTGACGCTAATCTTGTAACGCCATTTGCAAATGGGTGTAAAGAACGGGGTGGTGTTCTTAATACTCGTACATTGTGTTGTAGCAAGATAACTATAAATTCCTACGGAATCCGGATTTACGCGAAACCGAATGACGCAGCTAGTAACTCAAACATTATAACATTGCTTTTAACACAAATGTTAAATCTTAACTTCTAACAAGCAAGTACAAACAAACAGACATCAGAGGCGACATTTTAATTTACGATTGTGTCCCACTTTGTACCAATTAGTTACTAGAAACTACAGCGATGTTTTCAAAGGGAATATCACTAGATTTTCAACGGATTGTCACAAATGTTTTAAATAGCGGTTTGTAATTCCTATTACTACTCTACGCCCCGCAATTTTGTTGTTCGAAATTGTTTGTAACCACTGACCATTTACATAGAGGACATGCCTTTAAGGGCCTATTTATAACCCTAATAGCGTGACAGGGATAAAGCTAGCGAATTTCAGATGTGTAAGTGAAGAACGTAAGATGCGACTATGCAAAATTTTACTGCGTAAAATCAAACAATTGTTAGTTTCAAGATAACTTAACGTTAATCTTGAAATTCAAAACATTCACTGTCTGTATTGAGCTAAGTTCAGTTCTTATACAAAGTTTTATTAGTTTTCGTACAATATTGACTGAATAATATCACTTATTTGTACAATTTAGAGGGAAGTTTGGTTTTTTTTTCTTTCGAGAAAATTTTCAAGAATCGTGTTTTCACGACATTCACGTGTTAGTAAATATCCTCGACTTTAATAAATATGGTTTCAAAAACTTTTATTTCAAATAACTTTTGTGGTAATTCACCCTAGAAACATCAGTTCTGGCCTACTACGGCCCCTTAACAGGTAGGCCTCGTGACACTTTTTGACGTAAGGGCCTACTTACTAAACTAGAGTTTGTGGTAGTTAAACTACGGAAGAAGACCGTTCAAAATGGACCAGCTATGTTCCACAGATAACACATTTTGCACTTCAAACAACTTTTAATACGAAATTTTTTCATTCCTAAAAAAAGAAATATGGATTATTCAATAGATTTACGTGATCTAAAGTAACTGTGTTAGTATTTTCGTTTTATTTCCGCTAAATTAAAAGATATTGTATGTTAAAATTTCACAGTTAGGAGCACTACACTGTTTTCCTAAGTTAGGAGAGATTGAGCCGCCATTTTTAGGTTTGGAGCTCCTAACTGTGAAACTATAATAAACAAAATGTTTTAATCTAGCGGAAAATAAACAAAAATACTAACACCGTGGCTTTAGTTTACGTAAATCAGTTGAACTATCTATATTTTGTGTTTTAGAAATGATTTTAAAATTTCATTAATGTACCTCTGTCCCCTAGGTCGGGTTGGAGCTCTAAGGAAAAACGCCGATCTGCTTTGTTTACGTTTTTGATTTTACTACGTAGTAAAGTCAACATAATAGACCGAAGCAAACAGTTTTGCTGTTGACCTGTAGAGGAAAAATAAAAAAAGTGAACGGATTTTAAATCTCATACTCAACTGCAATTTGTCACACGTTGTTTCATAGATAAATCAGAATACAACATCTCTACTCTATATCTGCTCTGTATTTTTACTTGATTACGGCTAAGCCAAAAGGATTGGTAATGATTTTGAATACAAGGACGTCTAGGCGATCAACTTTTGTTCTACGACTTTTGGAAATTCAGAGTACTTTTCGAGAAATTTAGGTGTAAAGTTTACTTGAAAATCAGCTGTTTCTGAGAGTTAGAGGTATTGACCTTTTATTCAGTTTGATGGTTTACAATCAAAACTTCAATTACCTTTATTTTCAAAAGCAGCTGTTTATTCAGTAAAATATAATCTCAAATTTTTTAATAAAAAAGTTTGAATTTTCAAAAGTCGTAGAACAAAAGGTGTTCGCCTAGACGTCTAGAATAACTTTCTTTCGAATTAAAAGGGCATACCCGTTACAAATTGTATTTCTATTTCTTTTTATAAGTCAACATAATTCCCAAAGAAATTTGAAAAGTTTTGAAAGGTCTCTTATAAAATATTATAAGGTTAATGATCGCTTGACATTGAAGCATTTCAATCTCGACTCTGACGGCCGAGCTCTAGCAGTCCAACAGTTTACATACGAAAAGATGAAGAAGAAAATCATGATACTTTTTACATAGTCGATTAAAATACGCGAATTAGACTGGGGACTATAATAAAATTTCTTCAGCGAATCATACGAATTGTGATATTTTTTAATGTTTAATACCTATTAAAAATATTAATAATACCTCTACCTATCCGAAATAATATTTTTATTGCTGCATACGTTATATAAACGTTTACTTTTTATTCCCTAACCTTATTATCCAGAACATTTCAGGGTCGTGAACACGAGGTGAAATGTAATGAAATGTTTTTGATATATTTTTAAAGTGTTTCCTATACTTGGATGATTATAACTTAATTCCAATTTCTAAAAGGAGTCGGGACGGATCCCCGGAGATGCAGGTTCAAGTCCTGTCGGGTGCGGATTATAGATTATTTTTTTTATTTAGATGTGGTCTGAAATTTAGAAATACTGATAGATTATTATAGATAGTTGGTATATTCTAACAAAACGCTCGAATAAAATTTTGGTCAATTTTTTAAAGGTGTATGAATAAATTCCCGAACAATTTGACTTTGCAACTGTTAAAGCTCACCGTCTGATCCGAGTTTAAAATTATTTACTGTCAAGCGACCATAATAAAGAGACAGCTATCTATTTAGACAGCTGTCTCTTTCTCTCTTAAAAATTTTCTTTAGTAGAGCGATTCTGTGACAAACATTATCATAGTACAAATTGAACACCTGACCAATCTCTCTTGAACTCCTGAAAAAATACTTCATTCTTACGCTTGACCACGACTGACTAATTGAAGACATACAAGTTTTAAAAACTATGTCCAAACGTATACCAAGGTTTATCGTTGAGTTTCTTGCGAGTTAAGCAACGTTTGGCGTGGTCATATTGTAATTTTCTCGACCTTTGATGACACGTTCATCATTAGTCTTGATTGTTGTTACTGATAGCAATCGTTAGATCAAATTGGAGGCATTTAGAGTGACTTGAAAACTCTAACACTAAAGAGATGTTATCGCTGTATGGAAAGAAAAAGCATAGCTCCATCTTAATTTGGTTTTTGAGAACATAATATTTTTCCGCAAGGTGTAGACAGCAGTCATTTACACTAGTCCATATTAGTGACGATTGAGTGTTAAGAACAACTTTTAACAGATACCAATTGAAAAGACATTTTTAAAATTGATTAGTTACAATTTTGACGGTCGACGTTATTCTTAAAAATAAACAAATTAAACTAGTATCATCCTGCGGTTTCACTCGCGAAAGTCCTGATCCCGTGGGAATATCGGGATAAAAAGTTAGCTCTTAGCTATAGGTAAAATATTTTTTTGAAATTCTTCCAGTAGTTTCGGAGTTTATTCGTTACAAACATTTTTTTTCTCTGTATAATATTATAATAGAATAGAAGAGTATAGACAGATAGTTGAAAAAATACTAGCGACCAACCCAGGCTTCGTGGGTTCCCTACGCTACTTCGAAACACTATCCATCGAAACACCTTTCGCCGAAGACGATTGACCGAAAGATTACTTTACCGAATAGTTGTTTCACCGATTGTTCGTTTCCCCTATGGTTCGTCTCACCGAAAAATTTTTGACCGAAGCTCGCTGTACCGAAGGCTCGTTTTAGGTAACAAATGTCATTTCCAAACACGCAACCTCCTTTCATTTACTTGATACATGTGACCATAGAAATAAGAGATAGTAGTATAACTAGAGAGTCCACTAAGGTAGTAAAAACGAGCCGAGGGAGAGGATTTAAACTTTACACGTCCTTGTCTGAATATAGCGCGAGAGCTAGCGCCAATATTTGGGTAGGTATTTGAGGCAGCTAAAAACTTGTAATATACCTCTCCTAATATACGGATATGAAGATCTGCTCAAATTTCAAGAAAGTTTCTTAAAATTAAAGGGCTACTTAAAATTAGAGGGCCAATTAGAAACCCAAATATTGGAGCTAGCTCTCGAGCTATATTCAGACAAGGACGTGTAAAGTTTAAGCCCTCTCCTTCGGCTCGTTTTTACTGCCTCAGTGAACTTTCTAGTTGTACTACTACCTCTTATTTCTATGGTCACATGTATCAAGTAAATGAAAGGAGGTTGCGTGTTTGGAAATGACATTTGTTACGTAAAACGAGCCTTCGGTACTGCGTGCTTCGGTCAAAATTTTTTCGGTGAAACGAACCATAGGGGAAACGAACAATCGGTGAAACAACTATTCGGTAAAGTAATCTTTCGGTCAATCGTCTTCGGCGAAAGGTGTTTCGATGGATGGTGTTTCGAAGTAGCGTAGGGAATCCGGCTTCGTAGAGGTCCACAAAAACAGTTTTAAACAGTTAGAAACAGTTCTTTGAACGCCCAGTCCAGGCTTAATCACTTAAAAATAAATATATAATATTTTCGTAGAGGTCGTCAGGTTGATATAATCTTGTCTGTTGTAAAGAAAACATATTGAAATATATAGCATTGAAAAGTCGTTGACAGGCAGACTGTTAATTAGTTGGAAAGATTGAGGGAAATTAAACAAGGTTGTAACAACACGGGCTGGTGCTGGAAACACTGGGAGGTTTTCATTGGTTGGATTGTCAGACTGGACTAGGCTTAGTGAGTATTTATAAAATGCAAACAGAATACTAAACTATGACTAAACTTAATTATTACTGTAAAGAAAAAATATCTTTCTCCATTCAAATGTAGTCTAGTGTTTCCTCCTTGAATAAAGACATTACAGCAAGTATGTTTATGTCATAAAACCACTAGAAAACCTTTATCTGCCATGACCTTTGGCGGGCTAATTTTGTTTTGTTTTCCAATTCTAAATTTTCTTTCTATTCTTACTAGAAAACTTAAAACAAAGGTACATTTTAGTACCTTATAGTGTGGTTAGGTTAAGTTAACCCGGGTGGTAATATCTTAATAAAGTTCTTTAAAATTTCATTTCAATGTTTGCAAAAATACGTCAAATGTAAAACTGGCAAGTTAATTGTAATCTACACGTTATTAACAACAACAAAAATAGTTAATTTCTTTAAATTTTTTTAAATGAATACACGACAAATATTATTTGACTACAAGGTTGACTACAATGATATTAAAACAAATTTTGGACAATTTCAATGTTTAAGCGATTTGTCCACCAGGTTTCTACAATAATTTCCTAAATTAAATTTCTATACTTACCAGACCAAGTCACATACAAAATCATATTATCCAATAAACATAAAACAGTCGTCAAAAACATTTGGGTTACAAAATAATTTATTAATAATATTAATTACTTTAGATTTTGGACAGTGGCCTACAATAACAAATAAGAAATTAATGCGTTCACAGATCGCGATGATGTTTGTAAAATCGTTTCGAAGAAAAGGAGATCGATTTGTTTTTAAGACCTCGTTAAATTTATGTTGCAAAAAACTTCTAGGTCTATCTTTATCACCAACAAGATTGTTGTCGCTTTTATGAAAAATATGGGGCACGAACTGGGTATTTTATTTTATTGATTTACTGGGAACACCAACAGCGTTACACATTATAAACTAAATAAAGAATTACTAGTACACAAACAATTTGCTGTCTTGTGTGAACGCCAATTGTAGGTGAAATCAACAATGACCAAGAAACATAATTAAGCTATGACATTTGATGAAAAGAAAATATTATGGGTTTATTAGGTACTTAGGTAGCTACGAAGAGAACTGATATTGTGACACTTTCTTTCCTTAGTTCTACACTTTCTATTCTTTACTTATGGTTGGAATTTGACGTACAACTGGTGCATCTTATTTGTGCATTTTTATTTTAATTGTAATCATTTCCTCGAGCCCCTCCGTCCTTCGGTAGCAGTGAGCGGCCAAGCACTCGGTCTTGGTTATTATCTCTGATAGCAGTCGTTAGGTCAAGTTAGAGGCTTTAGGCTACTTACCTGAACAACCCTAACACTTAGTCACACAATTATACGAAAAGAGGGAGAAACTTTGTGCAGTTTCCAATTAGTGAAGTAATTGGAAACTTATCGTTATTGAAGAGCTGTTTAAGATACTTTTTGGCTTACTTTATTAGTTTTACTCTAACCGTATTGTTCCATGGCAACAGACAGTATCCATAGCAACAAGAATGGTTTTGCAATTAAATTGTGACTGAAACGTCTCTATCATCAAACCGATTTAGCAGAATTGACCCACTGATCAGTAGACCTAAATGTCCTGTCCGCAATATTCCATTTTGAACCATTCACGATAAATGTGCACCCGGTTCTCACGGTTTTGTTCTATGACAACACTGATTTAAATCACTTCGATTGGATGTTATGTGAAGTTTTGCTAAAAAATGTATAAAAATAACTGCTATTCTTATGCATTGATCTATTTTTTGCAATTGAAGTATCACGAGTTTTTTTAATTTTATACACCAGACTGAGTAATTTGTTTTACTACAATCTGCTGACCCAATTCTCTATACAATTAATCAAAATGTTGTCCACCAAATTACACCTACAAATCATTTATAATAGCACAAATAAAACTATTAAGTGTAATATCTTATTTTCATTAAATATTTTCAAGTGTCAAATATGAAAATTAAAAAAAAAACCAGACATTTAGCTACAGTTCATAAATGTATTTAGGATTCTACACACACTATTTTATTCTTAACTCTACTTTCATTTGAACAAAAATTAATAAATAGGTAACCTAATAAGAAAATCTTCATATATTTTTATATGAAATTTTATGCAGCCTTAATTATTTCTCAAAAATGCGTTTTCACTTTCATAATATTTTTAAATATCCTTCATGTTTTCTGTTTTTCGTATGTCTATTCTTTATTTGTTATTTATATGGTCGCAAATAGTCTAGTGTTTTTTTAATGATTGACTACGAGTACTTGTAGATAGGAAGTATAAGTTTAAAAGTTTTAATTTTAAAGATTTTATAATCCGCCCTACCGTGATGTCTTATTATAAGTCGCCGCGAAGTCGACGATTTTAAAAAAGATTTTTTTTTAATTATCTGTGTTTTAAAAGTAGTCGGGGTATATTTTATCCGGAAGTCGAGGCGTTGTCGTAAAAAAAAAATTAAATTATCTGTGGTTTTTAAAAGTAGGCGGGGTATATTTTATTTAAAATTTACTTTTTGAGCGAAAAAAGGACTACAAAGCAACTAAAAACAATCATGGTAGCGCGGATAGTGTTTTGGAAGCTAACTAATTGGCGCAGTTGATTAGCTCGCCCCGCTATAGAAGAGAAGGTCATGCGTGCAAGTCCCAGAAAGAGCATTCAAATTTGGAACAAAAAGCCTAGTTTTGCCATAAATATAAATTCAATTTTGAATTTGAGTTTCCATTCATTCAGTTTCCAGAACCAGTTTCCATTTCATCAGGAAATGTTTTGAATACCTGACAACCGAATCGTTTACAAGGTTGAAGGTTAATAAAAATGTCCAGTAATATAAAATAAAAATACTTACATCTGAATGTCGTTTCGTTTATCACTATGCCAAGTATTTTTACGTTTTTTTTTCGTGACAAGCCACAAGATGTTTTATTTTGTAGACCTGTCAGTGAAATTTTGATTTTTTTGACAAATTTTTGCTAGTAATGAACAAATCGGTAGCGTTTGCTTATTAATAAGTGTCAAGTGATTCGAACTACTAAAGACCGTATTAATATTTATATAGATGGCCAACTAATCAATCAAATAAAATATAAATCGAAATAAATCATAAAAGTACAATGAGTGACACAAATTAATTTCAAACAAAACAATTTCATGCTAAATCGTTTTCCAATTTATTATTTCACTAGTGTAATAAAATATAAAACAAAATGGCGCCAACGCCGAGTGCCGGATTATGTGTCTCTAAAATCGGAAGCTACGTGAAAGACTATAATTTAGTGTCTTCGTTCTACTTCGATAAGGGAATAAAATACCTAACCGTCTCCGAAGTCGACAAGGAAGATGTACCAATCGTATTCTCCGAGGCCCATAAGATATCATTCAATAAAACTGGCCTCGGGTTAAACTATACGCCGTTGAATTCCATTACAATATACCACATCGATACTAGAAAAGGTTTGTATTACTTTTATTTATTAGCCTATAGGTAAGTGTACATTTTGTAAAAATATACCTAACTAAGTGCTAAGAAAGTGACTCTAATAAACCTTTATTTTTAGAGCTGTAAATCCTCTTCAATGCAATCATTAAATTCTAAATAATTGTAACTAAACTAATATTCATTTGTGTTAAGGTTAGCCTCTTTTGTTATTTGACCATCTTTCTCGCTAGATAGTAACTATTTAATAGTTCAGAATATCGCCCTGGAAGCTCGCTTCTAAATATATGTGTGTGTACGTGGCTTTTTGCCGCGTGAGTCATTCAAGAAAGTTCAATTTCTCCTTAGGTATTGAAATATAACCTGTCGCCAACATTCACCCTAAAGATTCCAAGTTTATTGATATATTTTTCATTCTACTCATCATTTTGTAATACTAATAGTACTTACGTCATATCTGCGTCAACGAATTCAAACTCTTGTAACGACTTTGCCGATTTAATTTTATAAAAATTTGTTATAATATTCATACTGGAATGTTGGGAGCTGGAAAGATGGTGGCTTTTTTATTTATTTATAGGTTTTGTCGGCGGTTGTACGCGGTCTCGCTGCCACTTCATTTATATCTGTAGAGTACCGTAGTCCAGTCAAAATGTTGATGAGTTTAGAAAATTATTTTAAAAATTGGAATTTTGAGGGGGGTATGTGATTTTTGTATTTAATTATGATGTGATTTAATGGTGTTAAATGATTAATGTGTTACGTAGTTTGTTGTTGACGACTGGAGTTAAAATGAGATCGTGGAATGATGTGTGGGTGTCAGTGTCTGTGGTGAAGATGGAGCTCCTTAACGGATATACAGTTTTGAATTCGGATTCTCCTTTTACCTAGTGCTCGTGATTTCAATTTCAATTTTAGAATAATGTGATTGAATTTGAAATAGTTTTGGATACGTGTTTAAAATAGAGTCAATGCTATCGTTATCTTTCATTGTAGGCGGGTACGACATCAATAGTTTAACTATGGAGGTAGACAAAAATAATCAGTTCCAGAACGACCCTGAATATAAGTTTCAATTCTTTAAATTTCTTTTAAAATTGATTTACTTACTTGATAAGAGTGCCATTACCTTTCACCAAGCCACCAACCGTATGAAAATAGCAAACGACTTGTGCAGATGAATCAAAATCATGACACATAGTATTTGGTTACTTACATCAAAGAAAATCGTATACAGCATGGCTATTCTTGTAATCATTTTTGTCGGTATTTCAAAATTGATTTTACTTTCTATGATGTCAAAGCCTCATTTGTTAATTAAGAAACCTCTATGGGAAATCATACAGTTCAGTACTGTAGCTAGTACATAACTACCTACTGATACTTAAAAAACAATGACAACAGAATCTCTCCAAATCAGAACCAGTATTCAATGGTTAGGGTTCATCAAAGAATCTGAACAGATTACCGAACGGGATAAAGCTTAAAATCTTCCTAAATTTCAGTACATTCATTCTACAACTTAACCAACACAACTGTTTTATCATTTCAGCGACAATCAAAATGCCCAGTGGCCACATAGACCAGCCTGAGATTGTCGACAACCGTGATGGTACAGTCAGTGTCAAATACGACCCCCGAGAGGAAGGAGTCCACGAATTGTATGTCAAATACAATGGAGAAAATGTTCAAGGTATGGTTGAAAAGTTTCTATATGGTATCCCATTACATACTATTATTTGTAATATTTTACATTTAGTAGTCGCCGTGTGCTCATGTTGCTCGCCAAATGCAAGCCCATTTTTAAACAGGATTGATAATTTGAGACAGCCAGTAACAGCAGTTCAAAGATCTGGCCATCTAGTCTTACTGATTCTCTCAAACAACCATTTATAAATTCAAGTGCATGAGACGCTGCGCAAGAAGCATAAATTGACTCTAATCTTACATCACAGGCTTTTACTAAAGCCTAGGAGGCCGTGTCTCACTATCTTTCACATTCAAAAAGTTCTTGACTCAATAATACTCTTGTTTATTCCAGGATCCCCCTACAAATTCCACGTAGACTCCATATCCTCGGGCTACGTTACTGCTTACGGACCTGGACTCGTCAATGGCGTCAGCGGAGAGCCTAGCAAGTTCACCATCAGCACCCAGGGAGCTGGTGCAGGAGGTCTTTCAATGTCCGTTGAAGGACCTAGCAAAGCTGAGGTAAGGAATACTAGAGCATACAAGGAGAATCCGCTCTCATATTTGTAAGAAAATCAACACTACCTACCATTAATCACAAACAATATTTAATGACTTCCAGATCTGCTGCGTCGATAATAAAGATGGAACTGTCGGGGTGTCATTCTTACCTACTGCTCCTGGAGAGTACAAAGTATCTATCAGATTTGGAGACAAACATATCAAGGGATCGCCTTTTGCTGCCAAGGTAAGTTCTCACTGGATGAACATTTTGATTATCCTTAAAGCTTATATGACAACTATTGGACATAGGCAAGCACAACTAGATGGGTTATCAATATAAAATACAATTGAATCCCAGTCCGTTTACCGAGATAACTAAATCTTTATAGCACCTTTAAAATATTGGAGAAGTAATTTCCCCGATATTTTAGAAAATTTCCAATTCCCAGTTATTTTTGTTTGAAAACGATCAAGTAGCAGTTCCAGTCTGAATCATTCGTGACAACCTGTTGACACTTAATTGAGACCTGTTGCCAGCAATCATTTCAATCTTCTTTCAGTTGCACTGCTGTGCGTAGTTTGTGTCGTATTTTTTTACGTTGCAACATTAGTATTTTCTTATCTAAAGTATTTCATGGTTTAGCAAAGGGTCCTTTTTTTTTCGTTCGCCACTTTATCTGATATTATATTCTTTTCGTTTTCCAGGTGACTGGTGAAGGTCGCAAGAGAAACCAGATTTCCGTTGGAAGCTGCAGCGAAGTCACCCTCCCTGGCAAAATCGTGGATCATGACATTCGCCTACTAAATGCTTCAATTCAGGTAAATTTTTATGTTTATTGGTTAAGGGTGTATCAGACTCGATTGTAGAGCTAGAGACTGTTGGTGCGAGGGTAACACTGAAAGTGTTTAGGCAATCAATAACTGAGCAGTTAGTTTTATTATATCTTAAAAAAAAGTGTTCATTTATATCTATTTATCGCTGCATCCGATGGAACCACCGAGAAAAGCACTTAACCCGCTCGTCCTTAGAAGAGATTTTTGATTGCATATTATTCTTTATCTGTTTCAAAAACTGTCTTTGAGATTAATGAAAACTCCATTAATAAAAACAATAGGTATACCTATTTGTTTTTATTAGTATGTTTACGGTACACATTGAAAAATACTAACTTTCTCCTACCAGGCACCTTCCGGTCTTGAAGAGCCTTGTTTCCTAAAGAAGCTACCATCAGGCAACATCGGCATCAGCTTCACTCCCCGCGAAGCTGGGCAGCATAATGTTTCTGTCAAGAAGATGGGAGTCCACATCCAGAACTCACCATTTAATATTACTGTAGCAGATGCTGAAGTTGGTGATGCTAAGAAAGTCAAGGTAAAACATTATGTATTTGATCATCTAACAGCTTTTACGAAACTTTTTACGTAAATTGAATCTTGTCTTGTCAATACAAAGTTTAGTTTCATCATCAAATAAATAATTTCACACAGTTAATGAAGACATCGTATTTCTCTATTACTGCTCGACTTGTTCGAACGACTAATAAGAACGCTAAAGAAGTAGGGAACAATAGATTTGTAGGTATTGTGTACTTCTTGGAATAAGCCAACTTTCAAACTAATTATCTGTTTCAAATAGGTTTCAGGACAAGCTCTGAAGGAAGGCAAGACCCAAAGTGAAAACACTTTCACTGTGGACACTAAGAATGCTGGTTATGGTGGTCTCTCACTCTCCATTGAAGGTAAATACTATACTAAATATAATACGATTACCAATTTAATCTTCTATATCTATAAACCACTTTGTCCTGACTGATCAACGCACAGTTTTAACCACTGACAGTAGAAAGCTGAAATTTGGAGAGCATGTTCTTCTTTATACTTATAATCAAGGAAGAGAGGACAAAAAGTCTGTACTTTCAAGTAGCATTAAAAAGTTGTCTAGGGGGCTCAGGAAAAGTAGTAAAACAAAATTGTATAAGTTTTAAAATTAATGCAAATCTGTTTCTGTTTGTTCCTTATACAATTAAAAACTACTATTTCGATTAAAATCTGGTTTTCAATATTGGATAGTTCTATTTTCGAGGAACCACTGGTATACTTTACATCTAAATCCAATAAGAAGAACAGGCCATGTACTATTTCTACGCAGGGGAACAGCTAGTTATATAATATAGGTATCTGATAATTAAGGGTTTTTTAAATTCACACGGGATCGGGATTTACGTTAATGAAAGGCGAGATACAGCTATAATATGATAAGACTCGGATGACAATGAAGCGATTAAGGCTAAAGATTGAAGTGCATTAGCGATAATCAAGCTAAATGTAGAAAGCTTTAAGTAACAAATTTAAGGGCTAAGCGGTCTGAAATGCTGTACAAAACCGTCTTTGTGCTTGAAGCTTGATGCATTATAATATTGACTAAAGCTAAGAAACAATTTGATCAATATCAAACCTTGTAAGAGTATCTTCTCAATCGGATTAGTTTTCAAGATGATAGTTTCTCAATTTGCTAAATACTTTGAAATTTTCTTACACATTACTGCTATGTGACCGTAAAGCTGTTTACCACCGAAGGCAAAGTCTATAAATTATATTAAGTAAATATCATAGAAAAAAATTAAAATTATAATATTAACAGAAATAATATGTTTTCTTGGCAGTTCTCCATGTTGTTTAACAGTTCGGACGAGTTTAGATTTGTAATCGTTATAATAAATAATAAGTTCTGGCTGAATTTGTAGCTATTGCAATATTATGTCGTTTGTCGTTTTCACAAGTTTTGTTAATGATTTTAAACATTATATAGTTGTATTATTAGAAAAATGATTCATCAGTGTATTCTTAGAATAAAACTTCTAGAACGCAACAGTTTAGATCTTAGAGATAAAGCTGAAGTCACAATAATGGAACTTTTAGAAGCTTACGCTCTTTTAGTATTACGCGCGCAGTTCTTATGAATTTAGGTATATGTCTTGTCGTTATCGAAAATATATATATTGTTATATTTTAGCTGACTTCAAATGTCATTGACATGACGTGCGAAATGCGACCCGCAGTTTTCATATCTTTCTGACCGGCATGGCGGTTAGGCTCTGAAATATAGTTTACTACCTGCGCCCCGCGGCTTCACCCGCTAAGTCCCGTTCCCACGGGAATATCAGGATAAAAAGTAGCCTATGTGTTAATCAAGGTCCCCAGCTACCTATATTCCAAGCTTCATCGCAATCGGTTCAATAGTTTTTGCGTGAAAGAGTAACAACCTCCCATACATACATACATACAAAATTTCGCGTTTATAATATTAGTAAGATTAAATCATTTAGTCGATTAATCAGTAGGAGTTTGAATTGGAATGAGTCTCTCACTAATATTATAAACGCGAAAGTTTTTATGTATGTATTTCTGCATGGATGTGACTTTCTTACTCAATCACGCAAAAACTACTGAACCGATTAAAATGAAACTTGGAATGTAGGTAGCTGGGAACCTGGAATAACATATAGGCTATTTTTAACGCGGCCTACGCGGGTGAAACCGCGGGGCATGATTTTGAAGATTTATAATGATTCTCCGCAAAATTGAAATCCAACTTAGTTTTATATATTTTCATGACAATGATTTTCAAAGTAAAGTAAAGTAGCTAAAACTCGAAATTAAAAAGTCCACTATCGAAATATTCTGTGTACCCATCATCCCGATTTTACTTACAATAGGCAATCACTAGGGATATTTGAACAAAAACTTCACCAATGCCCATTGATGGGGATTATCAATGAGGATTGAAGGAATAACTCATCTTGAGGATTTCTCGGGTTTCAACAAGGAAACAAGTTTCTCCGGGTATTTAAGCCTTAAAGTAACCCTTAAATCTACTCTACTTAAATTCTAGGCCCAAGCAAAGCCGAGATCCAATGCGCAGACAGCAAAGATGGCGTCCTGGCGATCAGCTACAAGCCGACGGAGCCCGGCTATTACATCGTAAACCTGAAGTTCGCCGACCACCACGTCGAAGGATCGCCTTTCACTGTTAAGGTAACAGCTTTGAATATTTGACCGAACGAGCGAAGTGAGTGAGGTCCAGTGTAGACGGGGCCTGACGCTTGTATCTTTGTAACTTTGTATGTTTGTTCGACGATAACTTGAGTATCGTAGCTCCGATCTTCGTGAGTTTTGGTATGCGCGTAGTTTAGGTCAATAGAATTTATGAGTTCGAAGATGAACCGGATCGGTAGGGGGATTGGGGAGATAGGGGGTTGTGAGGTCTCAGTTCGAGGCAAACTCCTAGTTAACCGGTTTTCAAGCTGTGATTTCACTGCGAAAGTACTGTCGCGAAGGTTATAGTCAACTTCACAAAAAAAGTCGGGGGACGTGGAAGGTAAACGAATAGGATAATCCTTCGTGCGCGAGTCCGATTCGCTCTTGGCTGGTTTTATGCCTTGTCAGGGTAATAGCGACTTAAAAAGCAGAAGATTCTTGGAAAATGTCCTCTTTGAAAATGGGAATTCTTGTAAAGGTCCTTTCAAATGATCCACCATATCCTAATTAATTTTAATGAATTTATTTACCAGGTAACTGGTGAAGGCAGCAACAGGCAGAGAGAGAAGATCCAGAGACAACGTGACCCCGCTCCTCTCACTGAAGTCGGGACCAACTGCAAACTTACCTTTAAGATGCCTGGTATGTACTTCTAAGATACGTTTGTACCTCATTGTTTTACGAAAAAAAACATTAGTTTATTCGATTGTGTGTAATTTTCTACTATGGAGTCCCGTCAGATTCAATAACAACATTTTGAAATTTACGTTTGTTTTTTCGTTAGTATAACCGAAGTACTTTGTCGTTTATCCCAGTCTTCTTTCATATCTATGCTACTTTGATTTAGGTAAAATAACGTACATCCTTTGGTCTATTACTCTGAGATTCTTGAAAATATTCGTTAGTGGATGTTTGGAAGTTTGTTATTTCTATGAGCAAACTTGAATTGTGGTTTGCTAGTTTAAAATAGTTCAAAAACGCATTCGCTGCTTGTTCCAAATAGTAACTAAAAGCCACTTTTTCCCCCACAGGCATTACCTCCTTTGACTTAGGAGCAGCAGTGACCAGCCCAGGAAACGTGACCGAAGATGCTGAGATCCAGGAGGTTGAAGACGGATTGTACTCCGTCCACTTCGTTCCTAAAGAGTTGGGAGTCCACACTGTGTCTGTCAAGTATAGGGAAATTCATATTCCTGGTAAGTTCCCTTCACATCGATGCCAAGGTTTTACCTTTTTCGACTTAGGCCCAGGAAATGTAGCCGAAGATGCTGAAATCCAGGAGGTCGAAGACGGATTGTACTGCTTCCACTTCGCTTCTAAAGAGTTGGGACTTCACACTGTGTCTGTTAAGTATAAGATGAATCATATTCCTGGTATGATCCTTTTTAAATTGTGCCAAGGTGAAAACATTCCCTTCTTCGACCTCGGAAATGATACCAAGGTTTAGGCATCCCCTTTGAACTTGGAGCCAAGGAGTTGGGAGTCCACACTGTATCTGCCAAGTGTAAGGAGATTCATATTCCTAGTAAGTTCCCTTTACAATGGTGCCAAGGTGAAGGTATAAAACCTCCTTTGACTTGGAAGCCAGCTAGGAAATGTGACCGAAGACGCTAAGATCCAGAAGGTCTAAGACGGATTGTACTCTGTTTATTTCGTCCCCAATGAGTTGGGATTCCACACTTTGTCTGTCAAGTATAGGGAGATTCATATTCCATCTAGCATCTAGCACAGTTTTTTACCATATAGATGAACGTTGGACCACTATCTCACTTGATTGTATGTGCGGATACGGTTTGAGAGGTAACACGTTTCTCATCTATGGTGCCGGTCACATAATTATCACCCCTTTCGAGAAGTCATCATTGACCATACCTACTGCAAATAGATCAGGCAATGGTTTTACGGTCAACCGCCTGCCTCACACCAATTCTCCTAGGGCCCAAGAAGTTACCTTAAAGGACATCCATAGGAAGAGATACGGTAACCCTATTTTATGCCGGGGCTCACTACAAAATGACGTTCAACTAGAAGAAGCAAGATTGCAGTGGAACGTGATCCGACCCATCTTCTTTAGTGGCTAAAATCTTTATATTTATAAGTGTACCAGAAAAAAAATAGGTATACAGCAACCTCCGGGCCCTTTCGGGTAATCAGATTATACTATCTTTTATACTGTAATGTAATCAGTGTACGAAAATTATTAAAGTTAAAATCGTACTAATGACATGATCAGAACAGAATATGTCATTGCAAGTTGGAAATTCCATATTTTTCTAATGCTGTGAGATTTTTAAAGAGAAATACATATTATACCATGTGCATGGGTACCTGTTGCGCAAGACACTCAATATTGAGGTTGCAGGTTCAAGTCCTGTTAGGTGCAAATCTAAGTGTAAGAAACCCTTAAAAAACAACTCTTAAATTTCCCCAGGATCACCCTTCCAATTCACCGTTGGACCTCTCAAGGATTCTGGAGCCCATTTAGTAAAGGCCGGAGGTCCAGGCCTGGAGAGGGGTGAAGCCGGGAGAAGCAACGAGTTCAACGTGTGGACGAGGGAAGCCGGGGCCGGGCAGCTAGCCATCTCGCTCGAAGGGCCGAGTAAAGCTGAGATTGACTTCAAAGACCGGAAGGATGGTTCCTGTGATGTTTCTTATAAAGTGGAAGAACCTGGTCAGTATTGTTTGCAATAATTACTAAGAATAATTTTATTAACCTAATTTCAATAATTATTGTATGAGACCTAATCGAAGTTCTTCTTCTTCTTCTTTAAAATGGCTTTTCCATTCGGACATTTGCCAGTGTCAAATACTATCAATATTTACAAGTTATTTGCATTGAACGAAACAGTCAAGTCGTCATAGTTAAAGTCAAGTCGAGGGAATGATCGTAAAAAGGGGGCCTTTTTTACAATGTTTGGTCACAGAGCTTTGAAGACAACACTAAGCTAAAGTCCATGTTTTGCACCGATTTTCACTTTTATTTACACTTGTACACCTTCACGAAACTAAATTGATTAATATGCCCCCGAAATTAAACAATTTACATGCATTTGAACTAGGTTTCACAAAAATGAAAATTTAGCACCACATCTCCTCAACACGTTCCCGCCAAAACTCCCTAATCGAAGTTGGATATAGGAATGCATACAAAATGACGGCACGCGGCGAAGTTGCATTTGGGTAAACACGGGGTCAGCGATTTACAGTAGTTACAATTTACAAATAAATTTAGAGACCCGCGGTATCATCGATTGTCGTAGTGCAGGGTTCCTTAATTGGGTTTTATTTAATAACGACATTATTACAAATTACCGAGCTTTCTCTAACTTTTCAGTTAAGCTTTTCAATTTTGACTGATATTAGCCGTAGAACCGACAACCGTTGGGGTAAACGAGTTCTAGAGTGGAGACCGTGTCTCGGCTAACGTAGTGTAGGACGTCCTCAGGCACGTTGGAGTGACGATTTGAGCAAGACGGGTGGCACAAACTGGATGCGAGAAGCCGAAAATAGATCTAGGTGGCGTGCAATTAGAAAGGCCTATGTCCAGCAGTGAACTGCAGCAGACTGGTGATGATGATGATGTCTGATAATTATGTAATTCGACTATTTTAATTAAGGTCCGGTTTCATTGAAGAGGTTGAAAGTTGCTAAGGCATCATAGGATTACCCAATGAATTTAGACAGATCTTTTATTTATTTACTAGGAACACCAACAGCGTTACATACTATAAACTTAATAAAGAATAACTAATACACAAATAATTTGACGCATTTATAAAGTTATGAAATACTAGAAGATTATTGATCGCTTGACAGTGAAGCATTTTGAAGTCGGCTCAGACGGCCGAGCTTCATCAGTTCCAAAGTCAATTTTGTTCGGAAAATTGCTCATATATCTTTAAAAAGTCGACGATGTGACGTCACCTCACACACGCCCAGTCTGCTCGCGCTCTGAGTGTCGATGTCACACTACATGTCGTCTAACGTTTTGATTAGCGGAGCGTTGTAAATTACGTCACGTGACTGTTAGCGAGACTCAATATTTATCGTAAGTTTAAATGCCTGTAAAATCAAAACTAATAGGTAATTTTGACTACAACAAAAACTAGTGTATTTATGTATACAAGGTGTAACAGGTAAGCCCTTTTAATCCGAAAGGGGGTAGTTCTAGACGTCTAGGCGAACAACTTTTGTTCTACGACTTTTGGAAATTCGAAGTTCTTTTCGAAAAATTTAGGTGTAAAGTTTACTTGAAAATCAGCTGTTTCTAAGAGTTCGAGGTCATTGACCTTATGATGTCCTTTTATTTACTTTGATGGTTTACAATCAAAACTTTAATTACCTTTATTTTCAAAAGCAGCTGTTTTTTCAGTGAAAAATAAACTCAAAATTTTCAAAAAAAGTTTGAATTTTCAAAAGTTGTAGAACAAAAGATGTTCGCCTAGACGCCTAGAACAACCCCCTTTCGGATTAAAAGAGCATACCCGTTACAAATTGTATACAAGCTTTACTGTAACAAACTTTCAACCGATTTGGCATACCTTAACATTCTTCATTCCAAAAACTAAATCACAATTCAAAATAAACCACAGAAATCGAAACAATACAACATTACTATAATAATAAACATTTTCAATTCAAATGTATAATATCGCCCCCGCAGTGGCATATCGACTTGACGCAAAAAACTGAAGAAATGTACTTCATAAATAAAGCTGGTTGTTTTTGACCCGCCCACTGGGAGTTTGTGGCCAATCCTGTTTCTGACCAACCCTGGTCAGTACTACCTTGACGCGGAGTAAAATTATGGCCTTTTTTATATTTTCTTCTTGCAATAAAAAACTTTAGGTAGCAAAAGTTCAATTTTTTATATTTATTTGACTACTCAGTACCTACTACTTATCGAGAGACCTATTAGATGTTTTTTTTCTGTAGTTAAATTGTACTTTACCTATGATATTAAAAAAAATGAAATTTTAGATTTTTTTGTGATGAAATCGTAGGTAGGTACTTTGCCTTTGACATTAAAAAAAAAGAGATTTTATCGTGATTTTTAATTTTTCTATTCTGCGGCTAACAAATAAAACATCATTAAAATCAGTCCAGCCCTTTTTTCGTTATTGCATTTCGAACTGACTTTATTCTAGTTTTTTTTTCGTACTCCTACCTATAAAATTAAAAAAATAAAAGAGATTTTATCGTAATTTTAATGAGTTTAAATTATTCTGCGGATAACAAATAAAACATAATTAAAATCAGTCCAGCCATTTATCGTTTTGCATTTTTAAATTTCGAACTGACTTTGTCGTATTTGAATTTGTTCTACTTTATAATTTGAAAGCACTATAGTGTAATAAATAACGCAGGCTAAAGTTAAAAAAAACTAAACGCAGGTACAAAGATATCTACCCTTTTAAATTAATTGATAGACCTAATTTTTTATGCTGGCTTGCGCCAAGCTCGCTTAAAATTTTAACTCCCAGGGTTTTTCAGCACACTGCACGGAACTTGAATTTCTGACACCATTTTCTTAAAATTAAGGTTAAAATCATCTCTAACTAGTCCAACTGAACGGAATTTCTCATTTTTTAAGGTTCCACAATATACGTCAAAAGGTAAAAAAAGAAACCAATTTAGTAAGATTACTCTGTTGTCAGTCTGTCCGTCTTTCCGTTTTCTATAAAAATCATTTTTCGATCAATCAACAATAGCGCCGAATCTAAGCCGTTCATTTCGATCAGTTCAAACCGAATTCCTTCAAATTTCCAAACAAACAAAAATAGAAAAAGTTTATCTTTACCACTTTTTCTAAACTCCGAATACAATGGAACTGATTTTATTTTGTAAAATTCCGATCCTGGTGTTTAGTAACCATTTTAATTGACCAACTTTAAAAATAAAACACCGACCCTTTGATTTTGAAAAAAGAATTTCTGAGCTAAAGGACGCGCTATGACGGAATGTCACTTCTGATTTTGTCGTTCTTTTGTTCCTTTTTTGAACGTTTGTTTTTAAATTGCCCATGGAAAGTTTTTAAATTGCAACCGGCCAGACTTATTTGGAGATTCCTAATTAATTTTAGTTTTACTTTTTTTTAATCAATTAGGTATAGGACTGAACTTAATAAATTAAGGTAAATTTATAAGCAAACACTGCGTTATAATTAAGACTATGCAAAGTTTATAAGTAAGAGGGTTAATCTCTAATATTTATGCAAATCAAAGTAACCACTTTCACATATTAAATAGTAATTATTAACAACTGACGGAAGATAAACTGTTTTTAACGAGTATTATCAGACATTAAACCTCAATTTGGGGGTTGAATCTTTTTCGTTCAAAATTACTTAGCCAATTTTGATGTTAGGGTGTCTCGCTTATGTTATAACATTTTAATGTCGGTAAGTAAGTAACTTAGATTGCATAGATGCTGGGTATTCTAACAATAGCAACGTTCGAATTTTGAATAATCTTTTTTAATAATCTGCGAGTAATTTTTCGTACAATTTGACTTGAAACTGAAGAAGCTCGTCCGTCAGAGCCGCGTTTAAAATAAGTCACTCTCTAACGACCTTTTTCATTCTAGTCTCTAATAGAGGCCAGTCCAGTTACATAATAGCCGTAACTTATTATTACAAATAATAGGTCGTGGGATAGTTGTAAGTTTCACTGGTAGATGGCGCTATGAACCTCACTTATAAATACAGAAATCTTTTCTAAATTTTTAAACCGATCTCTTTCTTGTAGAAATCTACAATGCAATAGTGATGTCAAAAGAAAGTGTAGTAAGAAGTGGCATTACTGTGATAAATTCTATGATCCATAATCATGGAGTTTATCACAGAACACCACGGTCTGAAGACATGGGACATGCCTCAATCCGGGGTATGCTCCCGTGGCGTCTTACTGCCTAACCCCTCTTAGAGGAGGCCCTTGCCCAGCAGTGGGACAAATTAACGGGCTGATTATTGTTATTTATGTTATATTATCACGGAAATGCATAGAGTGATAAACTCTATGATTATGGATCATAGAGTTGCTACTTCTTACTACACTTCCTTTTGACATCATAAATGTATTGCAGTTTTCTTTATCGTGGGAAAATTGACTCATCCTAGGACTCGTCACAGTCCTATATGCGGCTTTAAAAGTTGGTATACAGGGAACTAAAATATATAAAAGGTTAAAAATCCAAACTGTTTAAAATATTAAACCAGCAAAAAATTAAATTCTCCAGAATGCTTGTATAAAAGTAATTTTTTTTACAATTTTGAATTATACCTAAGAATCGAATAAGAGCGGCGTTGGTCTAGTGGTAGATACCTCGACTTTCATTTTGAGGGTCGTGGCTTCGAATACAAGGCGACCGGGCACCGATGGCTTTTTCGTTGAGAAGTTATGTGCGCTAACATCGCTCTAACGGTGAAGGAAAACATCGTGAGGAAACCGACATGTCCTAGGACTCACCACGGTCCTAAGTCATGGGACATTCGCCAGTCCAGGGTAGGCTCCCGTGGCGTCTTACTACCTAACCCCTTTTAGAGGAGGCTCTTGCCCAGCTGTGGGACAAATTAACGGGCTGATTATGTTAAGTACCTATGAACGTACTTTGAGTAAATTTGCCCTAAAAACAAACACTACTCTTCAAATACTTTTTCTAAGGAAGTGGGTGATTTATAAGTATTTGAAGCTTTACCGATTTGTTAATTGACACACGTCAGGTAAACAAAAGAAACCAGAAAAGTACTACCAGAACATCTGCGTAAGTTTTTCAACTCAACAAATATGGAAATCAACTTTTTCATGACATAAAGAAGTTTAACAAGAAACAAGGGCCGGGCATCGAACCCGGTGTTACATGTCAATACCGCCGCTTTGCATAGGGTCTACATCATTATTTGGAAAGGGACTGTTTCACCGTTTAAGGTTTAAAGCCACACTAAAATCAATACACCTAAGACATAGCCAAATGATCAAGTGCATTTAATGCTGTACAAGAATCTAAAGGAAATAAACTATTTTGATTTGATTTGACTTATACCTTAATTTATTGATTAATAACTACGGTTTAAAGTAAAGAGGACAAAGATAGTAAATATAAGTAACATATACTTTAATATTTCTTTTTGTTTTATTGCTCAAGGCATTTAACATATACTTTGTCTTGTTACCATAACATAATAAGCTTAGCAGCTTAACATTGATTAATATGCCCCCGAAGTTAAACAATTTACACGCTTTTAAACAGGTTTCACAAAAATGAAAATTTTACATCACAATCCTCACTGCGTTTCCGCCAAAACTCCTGTAGATACTTCAGTTACCTATTTTAAATGACAGCAAAAAAATAAAGACAATTGGATTGGGTAAAGCTAAAATGTTTTGCTGCTATACAGTAATTTATCCTTAAAAGTACAACTGTTAATTTTCTAAAAAGCATTTTTATTTTATGTTCATTTTACATAGTTTCCTGCTCAGGACCTGAAGCATGCTATTGCAAAAGTTACGGAATTGCCACTTTAGCCTGGATTTCCATGGTAGAATATAATTATAATTAAGTTTGGAAAACTTCTGTTTTTGATGCATTCTAAACATTTAAACATTGTAAACATACCTACTTAATTTCCTTACATTGCGATATAAAAAGTGGTGAGTAGGTACAACTTTTTGTCTCAGTAGTTTAACTTTGTACAATTCTACCAAAAGTAGTAAAAAAAACTCACTAGTTCAACGGTTGAACTGACCAGATGAACTAGCCGGAATAAGGCCGAAATAACACAAAGAACCAGAAACAAACTCTTAATTTATCAGATATTCAGTAAATATAAATTAGTTTACAATCACATTTTTTAAAACTAAATGTAACAAACCAATCTCTGTAGAATCAGATATTCAATAAATAAAAATTAGTCAATTACATTTTTTAAAAACTAAATGTAACAAACCAATCTCTGTAGCAACTTAACCTAAGTTTAACACAAGTCGGTGAAACAACCCCTCATCTAATTTCGTAACAAAAGAACTCAACTAAAAACACTAAAAACTTCGTTTTATTAAACAAAAACATGTCGAAAAACATCCAGTTCGGATGCAAATATATCCGTTACAACCATATACAACCGGGGACCACACCGTCTTGCGAATAAAAAATACAATAAAAAGCGAAAATTTAAATATCTGGGAAGAATTATAGGAACCATCTTGTTAGTTCAGTTCGGATTGAGTGACATTGTCTACAGTTATCGAGTACTTTTTGCGTTCTGCGGTTTCTCCCGCGAATATCTAGATAAAAATGATCATAGCCTTATAAATATAACTAAAGATTTTGAACACGGAACTTAATCATTCAAAGACTTTATTAATAGAAAGTTTGAAAGGAAAAAAAAACTGAAACATTGACTTTGAAATGGAATAATGTCGGAACAAAATTCAAACGAACGAACGAATCGAACAATGTTATTAGAAATTCGAACATTTTGTTGTTACATTGGTTGCCTGGAAGGGATCGATCTTGAGCGATAAGGCCCATTGTGTAAAGCTAGATTTTAAAATTTCTTTGTAGTGTTTGTATGATTTATATATTTCTGGTGTAATATAGTTTTATTATAAAATATGTAGTGAAGCGTTTCCTATTATATTATTAAAATCTATTAAATCGTTTTTAAGGATATTTCCCTTAATGACCGAAAAACTAACTACGCCCCGACTTACCTGCATAAGCGCAGGCGTCCTCCTCAGCGTCCCCTCCCAACTATCCAGCGGGAACATCAGGATGTATTATACATAATATATACCATCCTTATTTTAGTTTGGGGCTAAACTCACTGTGCTGTGTAAAATGTCGTTAAAAAAACACCATCAAAATCCGTTGCTTATTTTTAAAGATATTAGCATACATACAAACAAACATAAAGACAGACATACAAGACGGAAGTGACTTTGTTTTATACGATGTAGTGATAAAGTTAAATTTAATTTTTTCTATGGTTTTCGCGAATTTGCATAATAACAGTAACTATTTATAATGATAAAATATACGAATTACATCTCAGTCAACCTTGAAAAAGCCAACTGTATAATTGGCGAAAGCGGTCGTTTAAAAATCATGAATAAAATGCGATTAAACCCGGTAAATAAATTGTTTTATTTAGAAGTAAAATTTTTTAAAAATGTTTAATTTTCCTCTACATTCCTCAGGTGAATACCGTATCGGACTTAAATTCAACGAGCAACACATCCCCGACTCTCCGTTCAAAGTGTATATCTCCCAAGCGGTGGGCGACGCCTATTTACTGGAAGTCGCTCAGTTCCCTGACAACGCACAAGTGGACAAGCCTACACAGTTCTATATTAGGCTGAATGGAGCCAAGGGATCTTTGGACGCAAGGGTAAGTTCGAAAGTTCTTTGAGCAAGACGGCTGGCACAAACTTTCTAGTTTGTGCCAGCCGTCTTGCGCAAAGCCGTCATGCTCGAGAAGCCGAAAATAGATCTAGGTGGCGTGCAATTGGAGAGGCCCATGTCCAGCAGTGGACTGCAACAGGCTGATGATGATGATGATTTGATAAAGTGTAAGTTTTTCGCAGGATGTTGGTTTCTGTTTATTAAACTTTTTGTAGATTAAGTGTTTATCCAGATCTCCAGTTATCTGTATACCAAGATAGATTTATCGCAATCGAATTAGTAGTTTATGCGAAAAGGGGTAACAAACATACCTAGTCGATTACTTACCTTAAAGTCAAAGTTTTGGTTTGGTCCACTTTTGTAACTGATCTTTCATAACCAGCTATGAACACGGATTTTTAACTGTATGTTTCCGCAATCAACCGCATTGTTAGGCCTTCGTGCGTGATTTTAAACCGTGGGTTTCCTCACGATGTTTTCCTTCACCGTGAGAGCGATGGTAATAAGCGCACATAATTTTTTCTTAAAAAAAATTCATTGGTGCGCGGCAGGAATCCGAAACCACGACCTTCGGAATAGAAGTCGGGGTATCTACCACTAGACCAACAGCGCTCCTACACACACAAAATCTTTCACACTTTTAATATTAGTAGGACTTCAAAAAAATTAGTATTAACTTTTGGTGACCTAAGTAAGGGCAGGGTGCTACTTTGGCCCACGAATAAGGAGAAGTAATGACCAAATGCAATTTTATAAAATGTAAATAAATTGGAAAAAAAACTTTATTTCGGACAAATAAAATATTCACAGATTTGTTAATAACACGTAATTAAAAAGATATTAGTAAAGGACGTATCGAAACGGATTGATGCATCGATAAAAACAAAACGATCCATCAAATATAGAGTATCATACCACATACAACTGTCTCAAATTGCAATAAATCTCAACGCAACCAAATCTCGGGTAAACCTAAACCTTATAAAAATTAAAGGACATCCGTTATAAGAACCATCTATCATCACGTTTCGGTCATAGTTCGGTCATGTTCCCACAATATATCACACTGACCCCTTATCGGGGAAAATGCCCAGTTTATTTCTTAGTAAAGCAATACGCCCATAGTAGCGATCACACCTGCTTAGTAGCGTGAATATAGCTAATATTCTTTGTTGTAGAATAGACCACCGACTTAGAAGTTAGGTCGTAAAATCTATTTACGACCTAACTAGAACACAGATCTATTTTATTGTTTTTTTAGAGAGTTCAAGAGTTTAGGACAATGTATAATGTTATCGTCGGCTTCTTTATATTTTATTTAACTTAGATTCTACAGTCAATACAATGTAGTATTAATTTATAAGTGAATAAAATATTCCCTCTAAGTTGTCCCCATCAGTGAGAATTCGGAAAATTAAAAAAAAATCGTTTACACTAATAAAATTAGGGTAATGGTAATAATTACTACTACTACTGCATTGTACGCGCCCGCCTACAATGCAGAAGACTGCGGTTTCCATTCCCGCCGGGTGCAATATTTAGGCTTTAAAATAAATATTTGTATTTAAAATAAATATTTCCGGGTGTCTTTCTATGTATATATTTACAAAAAAAGTATTCTTTATTCTTTTTATACTTATGTTTTCTAAACCACTCGATAGATATAAATTTACAGTTCATCTCTTTCTCCGATGACTTCTAAGCCCCGTAGTATTTTGAAGAATAATAATTTTGAGAATTTCTTCCAGAAAGTTTATATTTAAATGTACAATGTTCCTCGTCCAATACCAGGTTATTTGCAAGCAATAAATAACAACTTCAACTTGATATGTATAACAATACTCGGAAACAGAGTTTGTGTGGCCCCTCATTTTTTCAGCCCCCAACTTGCCAATATTAATTTTTACATCACGTTCGGAAGTTTCGTCCAGTATTCATGTGCGGTCAGTGTTATAAAATATTAAATAATATGAAGAAGATTTATTTTGCCCGTTGTGGGCGCACGTGCGGCCACTGGGTTATTGAAGTTTTTTTCTGGACAAAATTCGGGAAGTGGCTTGAGTAGTTTTTCATTGGGCAGTTTGTGGGTTGTGTCAGATTGCTAGTTACAGAGAGCTGGCGAATATTGGAATTTCCGTAATAGTATTTTTTTTTTCACAAAAAAAGACAGTATTGTATCATGTGTCATGTATGTTTTAAAATTACAAATTTTACAATGCCTGTTTTATTGACGACCTCTGTGGCGCGTGGGGCGTCGGGTTCGATTCCCGCTGGATGCAAATATTTATGCCTAATAATAAATATTTGTATCTGGTCTGGGTGTATTTCTATGTAAAATATGTAAATATTTACAAAATAAATATAAGTAGTATAGTGTCAGTTGTCTAGTCACCGTAACACAAGCTAAGCAGCTTACCACGGGGCTAGATGGCGCTGTGTGTTGGTCACAGGATTTATTTATTTAACTATTTAGCCAGATTTATTTATTTAACAATTGCAATAATATGATGGAATACAGAGTCAGTTGAATTTTAGTGGTTTAGAGGAAATGAGCCTATTGTGTGCCACTGCAGGGCAATGGTCTTTTTCAAGTCGTCTTGCTTTCTTCGATGATGTTCTACCGGATTCTACTAGATTGGTAGAACACGAACAACTTCACCTAAAAATTCTTGCAAATAGGGCAAAATACTTGTAGGTTCAAAATTTACTAGCTCAGTTGAAATTAATTAATCCACTGTACCTACTAACAACAACAATTTCTTCTGTCCAGGTGATCTCTCCATCAGGCAAGACCGACGACTGTTTCATCCAAAACATCGACGGAGACCAGTTCAGCATCAGATTCATGCCGAGAGAAAACGGCGTACACAACATCAATGTTAAATTCAATGGAGTTCACATCCCGACGTCTCCTCTGAAGATTAAGGTTTGGAAAGCCTCAATTAATTGTAATTTCTATTACCTAGGATCATATATTATTATCCGGCAGAACCAGCTTTTGATATCTGTCACCATTTTCATTATATCATAAACTTGAGGTAACTTACCTATCTTCTTAGTATACTTTTTTGTTACTAGAGAAGATGTTAATTAATAATTAGCCTGTTAATTTGCTCCACTGTTGGGTAAAGGCCTTCATTTATGCGGCCGCATAGGCAGGAGGCTGGCTTAGCATCTAGCTAGAGGCTCGCGTCACCTAACTAAAGCGAACGGTCTAGAAAGTTGCACTGAGCGCTTGGAACCTACTGAACCTACCAGAGTATCTAGGCGAGATGCAAGCTGCCTATAGATGCGGCCGTAGTCTTATAGAGATTAGGTAGTAAGACGCCACAAGATCCTACTCCTATTGGGGAACGTGTCAAGTTTTCGGACCATTATTTTAATTAGAAGATCTATTTATTCACTAGGATTCACTTACACTTGATATGAACGCGTAACCTTTAGAATATATCAGCAGCCCTTGACAACATTCTTATCGAATAACGAAATCGCCAATCGACAGAATTTTTTGTATGATATTGACATAAGTTCGCGAAAAGTCACGTGACTTCTCTTTCTTCACGAACTTATAATATATTATGTCAATTTCATACAAAAAAAATCTGTCGATTGGCGATTTCGTTATTCGGTAAGAATCTTGTCTAGGGCTGCAGTTCTTTTTACCCACGACGGAACGGAGCACGGAATAATTATGTGTTTAGGGTGAGAGGTTGTTAGATAGTGTGCGTGTGCGCATTCCATTGTTCCTATTTATCTTCAAAACGGGTGGACCGATTTAAATGCGGTTTTTTTACAAATTTCTAGTTTATTTCATATATTATTTACGACTGATTAATCTCTAGCTAGAGGCATGATTCAAGAATAAGGATATGCAACAATAATTGGCAGGATATTCCTTGTATAAGGAAGAGAATTCAATAAACTGATTTTCTTATTTTTATGTCGATAGGTCGGAAAAGATGATTCAGACCCTGCCGCAGTCCACGCTCAAGGCCCTGGCTTGGGAGTTGTCAAAACTGGTAAGCTAACTAGTACCCAAAAACAAATTTCCTATGTTTTTATTGCTTAATCATCATCATCATCATCATCAGTCTGTTGCAGTCCACTGCTGGACCTATGTCCAGCCTATGCCTCTCCAATTGCACGCCACCTAGATCTATTTTCGGCTTCTCGCATCCAGTTTGTATCAGCCGTCTTGAGCAAATCGTCGCCACTAACATGCCTAAGGACGTCTTTTTATTGCTCAAGGCATATTTAAACTTAGAAATATTTAAGCATGGATTTTTTATCCTGTAATGAGAATTATTTGCAAATGTATCACCTTGCGTAAATATTTCTAAATAAGAAACTAACTTGAGGTTTTAATTTAATTCGCTTCATAGTCTAACATTCAAGCAACCGATAGAAGGCAGTGGAAAATGGCGGTCAATCGACTGCACCAGAAGAGTCACGATCCTCAGCATTAAGGGAGCGACTGAGGAAGAGGAGAAGTCTAATATTATTATTTTGACGGCCTCTGAACAGAATTTATTTATTTATTTACGTTAATTTATTAATCTACCAACCCAAATAAATAATAAATTACCAATGATAGTAGAAATGACGACTTTTAACAACTTTGAATTGGCTCATATCGCAACACGGACGAGTCTGGTTGACTGACCGAAAGGTGGCAAATTCATCGTCAGAAGTGACCAATAAAAAATCACTTACTATTAATAAAAGGGAAATAAGCCTTATTAATAAAAGGGAAATAAGAGTAGCTACTCCGCTTCACGGAAAAAGACAAAGCATGTTCTCATTACTCCGACCTAACTCCACGTTTATTATATACGTATACTTTATGATTTACCATTTACCTCATTACTTACTTAAAATTGAACTTTCTAGGTGTGAAGACGGACTTGATAATCAACACCTGCAATGCTGGTGCTGGTATCCTCGCAGTCACTGTGGATGGTCCGTCGAGAGTCGCTATGGATTGTACTGAAGTCGAAGAGGGGTACAAGGTAAAACTCCTTTATTTATTAAATAAAGAAGTCGACCGTGCGTTGTGTTTTTGTGGATGTATTTTATCTTAAAAACATATGGGATTTCGATGCCGAATACGACGGAAGATGCGCGGTTGGGCCACTGGGTTGAAGTACTTATAATCTTTACCAATACTTTTACTAGTGCAGAATTTTCGTTTTACCCCTTTTGGGAGTATTTACCCACAAGTTAGGAACCTCGGAGTTAAAATAAAAAATCACGACGACAGAGCAAGCACCTGTGGCGCGTGATACGGAATATCGGGGTTCCAAGTTCAAGTCCTGTCGGGTGCAAATTTCGGAAAGCATTTCTTCAAAAATTTGTCATCCAAGTTACCAAGTCGTTTTTTAACTTGAGAGTGGGACCACCACTGCACCCCTAGAGAATATTAAATGTAGTCAACTCGTCCCAATGTCTATACTACCTTTGGGCCTAGTTGACTACTATCAAATTTGAAAGGGGTCAAGTAGTCCATGGTCTCCAGTTTCGAGGGGGACCACTTCACCCCTACATAACATTATAAAATTAAAAATGAAGGTAAAATGAAAATTGTTTTTTTAAGTATAGATGCTTTATTTCTTAGGTTCGTTACACGCCCTTGGCCCCTGGCTTCTACTACATGAGTATCAAATACAACAGTCACCATATTGTTGGATCTCCGTTCAAGATTGAAGCACAAGGTATGTTATAACTATTCCAGTATTAGTTTTTAGAATTCCGTAGCCAAAGGGTATTACCCCTATTATTTAGTCTTTTTGTTTTTAATTTAATTGTGAATTGATTTTATTCTACTTTTAATTTATTTTTTGGATTTATTTGATAACTGATATGGATGTGAAAATCTGGAATTAACAAATTTAATTTCATTTATTACTGAGACTTCGCAAACTACGCGTCTCAGGTCCGTCCATTGGCCACTAGGCTGTATCTAGTGAACCGTGATAGCTAAACAGTTGAAATTTTCACAGTTTATATATTTCTGTTGCCGATATAACAACAAATACTAACAACTTTATTAAACAAATGTATAAGCGGGCTCCCATACAACAAACGTGATTTTTTGCCGTTTTTGCTCAATGCGAAAGGTTGCGGGTTCGATTCCCGCCGCCGCAAATAATTATGCCAAAAAACAATATTTTGTATCTTTGTATCTATCTATGTATTTTATCTATGTATTTTACAAAAAAAACTAAAATATGTATTATAGCCGTTGTATAGTACCCATGGTACAAGCCTAGTGTTTAATTTAGGGCTAGAATACGCTGTGTTGTAATGTCATGCAACATTTATTTATTCATTTATAATGTCTCTTGTAACAGGTAACAAAATTGCTGAAGTTGGTGCTCAAGAAACGTCGTCGGTCTCAGTAGAGACTGTCCATAAGGTTGCTAAAGGAACTGGACCGAATAAAGTGGCTCTAAGTTTACCGCAGTTCAAGTCTGATGCGTCAAAGGTGATCAGCAAGGGCATGGGACTGAAGAAAGCTTTCTTGAACAAACGCAACCAGTTTACTGTGGATGCTGTTGACGCTGGTAAGTCATTGTTTTTCTTCATATTGTTACATTTTACCAAGGGGGGTGATTGCGTAAGTTGTAATGTAAAAAGACCGTTCAAAATGCACCAGCTATGTTCTACAGATATCAAATTTGGCACTTGAAACAACTTTTAATACGGAATTGTTTCATTCCTAGACGAAGAAATATGGATTATTCAATAGATTTACGTGATCTAAAGCCTCTGTGTTAGTATTTTCGTTTTGTTTCCGCTAAATTAAAAGGTATTGTATGTTATAGTTTCAGAGTTAGGATCACTACCCTATTCTCCTAAGTTAGGAGAGATTGAGCCGCCATTTTTAGGTTTGATGCTCGTGACTGTGAAACTTTATCTGACAATATCTTTTTTAGATAGATTACGCAAATCCGTTGAATAGTCCATAACTTGTGTTATTGGAATGCCTTTAAAATTTCATTAATGTACCTCTACCCCCTAGGTCTGAGCTCTAAGGAAAAACGCAGATCATCTTACATTACGAGTTACGCAATCACCCCCCAGGTCTCAATCGTGTAGTTACTACGTGCGCCCGCGGATTTACCCGCGTAAGTCTAGGTCCCGAGGGAATATCAAGATGTGTGATACATTTAATGAACCCTTATTTCCCGTGATCACAGCATCACGCGTGAACGGCTGGACTGATTTCTACCTGTACCTAATTCCTTTTTGTTGTGTTTACTATTGTTAGGAGGAAGTTCTTTGGAAAGGAAACGATTTTGATAAATTTTCATTGGTAGATCGATACTTATTCGGGTGAAACCGCGGGGCGCAACTAGTTATCAATAGTATCTAAATTATTATTATGAGTAAATTATGTAATTCCTAAGCAATCTTAAATTGAATTTTCTTTTTGAAGGTAACAATCTTCTTTACGTCGGTATTTACGGCCCCAAAGGACCTTGCGACGAAGTCCAGCTCAAACACAAAGGTAAAAACAACTATGAAGTCTGGTACTGCGTTAGAGACAGGGGAGACTACTGGGTCAGCATCAAATGGGGAGATGACCACATCCCCGGGTCTCCTTACAAGGTTGAAGTCTAAAAAGAACCTGAAGAAACCCGCAGCGTATGTAGACGACATACTTATATCCAAAGGCTCAATAATCTTGAAAATTTTCCCATTAAATTTAATTCTGAAAGCTTAAGGGTTCTAGAATCCATTTGTTAAGATTTATTCCATGATTAGTAAATTGTCATCAGTAGAATTTATCGAGTCATCGATTAGTGGTAGATGCAGCGCCTACGGAGCGCAAAGCGGCGAACTATACTGGAAATAGGACGATTTAAATTGTACCTTATGTCTTATAGAATTTGGTTGAAAATTGTGTATACGCTCGCTCATGACAGGTTGTCGCGCGCCCCTCACCTAACCACGGTATTTTCAACCGTGTGTTATAGACTTTAAGGTTTAATTTAAATTGTTATTTTTAGTATCTGCGCCGTATCCGTGCCTTACCGTATTCTGTTTGCGTTGCGACGTAGATATATGGAATTTTGTCAACTAGTGCCAAAATTACATCTAGTCATCTCATCGTGTAAGTTGTTGTTCTAGGTTCTTTTGTAGTTTTGTGTTCGTCAAAATATGTTTATCTTGAGTAAAATCTAGTCATGATTTGTGAAGATTTTCGGAAAATTACGGTTTCTTAAAAATTTACATACGCTGTGGTATATTAAGTATTAGGTATACCTACTCTTTGTGTCTTCTAGTTTTAGTATTCACTATTTTCGTTTTAGAACCTACTTGCGATTTTTTTCTAAATGAGACATATTTAATTCGAAATACTATTTTAGCATATTTCTATGGGATGGTATGAAGATTTTCGAAGATATTATCATCTCAGACCACGGAACAGTTTGATCTCTCACTTTTTGGTTCTCGCTAGAAATCTTCTACCATTCCGTTTGTGTTTATATTTAACTATATTTGTTCCTTAACTTAAAACTTACTTATTTTCCCTATTCGAGAATTTTCTAATTCTAACCTTTAATTTTTGATTAGTAAATACGGCAATGGATTAATAATTGTTTTATCTTCTTCTATTTTTATATTGTCTTCTTTCAAATCTATATCTACTCTATTTTCGTATTACGACTGTTAACATTGCCGTGTTTATTATATTTTACACATTTTGTATGATTTTCGTTTAGTTTTTAGGGCGACTAAATGACAATACATATAAATTGTTTTTCAATATATTCCCCTTAATTTTAAGCTTTGTAATGGCGTAACTTGTTAGTCAAATTTTGAGTTAAGTTGTCTTTTCCAAGCTCTTCTACGTCTTTTTTCATTAAAAGTGTAATCGTCAAGAGGGGCTCATATAAATCGTCATAATTTGATTTTGAAAACTTACGGATGATTTTTCTCACTTCTTTATGTCACAACTGTTTATCAAGCATAAAATCTTCTGTATGTTTTCTCAACTTGTTACGCCTTTACGTATTTACCAAGTAAATGCTTTTCTTGTATGGTTTGTGTATGAAGTGTTTACCTACGTAGGTAGAGTGACCCCCGTTATTGTAAATACCTATATTAAGTTTTTATTTATAATATATTGTATTGCGACTGTATCTTAATAAAAAAGAAAGTTCTAGATACGTTGTTTTATTTTTCTTCTCTACATTCACACATCTACACACACATTAGTCCCTTATGGCCCCGTTAGAGATGGCCACGATTTTGATAAATTTGAATGCTTAAGGGCCGATTTTTCATTCCTCAGATAAAAGATAGGTATCTGTCAAATTAGTTCGAACTCAACCAAATTTAGAAGCCCTCACTCCATTTTGTGTCTTTTTAATATCATAGTGACGTTTTTTATTCGGTGGTGTTACATTTTATTTGTCAGATATCTCTATCTGGGGATTTGAAAAATCGTCACTCAGTATTTTTTCTGCATGTAGCTTTAACGTAAAAAGTCAAATAGAAATTAATATAAATTTCTTCTGTTTTCGCGATGTTGGAATGTTGACAAAAATAATAATTGCCTTTGTTATTAGGTGATCACACAGATCATTTGCCTTTAATGTAACGTCAAGGAACCGCCAGTATGAAGGGTAACCCGAGCAATTTAAAGTGTAACTTCGACCAAACTTGTATTTTGATAAAGTTGTAAACTGATTATTCGTACTTATGCTCAAAATTAAATTCGAAACTGTACACGCGATTGTTTTTCAGTCATCCTTTACAGTGAGAGTGCAGTACAGATTCACTGTAAAATATATTTCTAGCGAACTGTTTATGTGAATTTGATTTTAAGCATTCAGTTTCCTTTTTTTAGCTATCTAACTCCTCGTTACATTACCGGCCGTATTTCACGTAGCTGAGGTATGATCCTAGTGAGGAAACATCTTATTATTCACAAGTAGGACGTGTAGATAGACCATTTTTTAACGAGTGGAATCACCTTAAGACTGGGTCCCGCTGGCCTGAGATGGTGGGCGGCCAGAGGTTTACCCACTAAACCCCTCGGTGTCCAGCGCTCCGCGGCTGCCAGAACTCCCCGGAATTATTTTCGGATGATCTTCCGAAGAGCTCCAGCGGCGGGCGATCTACGTGTAGTTACCGTGCATTTTACATTATTGTCTTAAAAATACTAAATGACGTTTGTATGTGGAGGAATAAAACAAACATAATTCTTGGCATAATTGTAATTATTTTTAATTGATTTTAAGTAACAAAAAGTTTTGTTCACTTTCATCTATAAATCTTAATCGAATGCTAGACAAAGCAAAACTAACGTAAAACGAAAATTACTTACAAAAATATTTATTTAAAATAAGTTTACACTTAAAATCAAAATTACAATATCACATTTCTACTTAAAATAGAGAGATATTGGCGATTAAAATTTCCTTACACAAAAAGAAAACTTTCAAAAAATTTGGATTAAAATCTTGGCTCATTGTCATGTTTGTATCATACAATAAAATGCACGCACTATTCTATTAATAACAACGTTTCGGAAGAATAAAGTATTGCCATGATTAAACATTAAAATATAAAGATTTTGTACAAAGAACTTAAAATTAGCATTTGGCTAACTTTGCGACATCGTTCCTAACACAATGATAACCACAACCTAACAATTTATAACTAATAATTAAGATCAATAGCAAAAAAGAGGAAAAACCTAATTTTTTCCAAAAATATTCACTTGCCCCTTTTCCATTCTATCACATTTCAAATTTTCCTCTCTCAATTCTAAAGAGAAAACAAAAAACAATTCGTATACTTGAAATAAGTCTAGTTTCGTTGAAAACATAAAAGGCCGATCATTAAGTACCGTTTACAATTCCAAAATGCCAACAGATCCTTAATGCTAAATATTTGAGCATAAGCTTTTACTTAAATAAACGGAAAAATAAGTTTCTCAAAAATGTTTTTTTATTTACAAATGTATATACAAAACGTGTGCCTTTGAGTCCACAATAACACAATAACAGTATCATTTTTAAGTTTTGTACAAACCATTACGATAAGGCGCTCGATCCAAGCGAGACGCGAACACTCATGCAGGTATATCCAGAACTTTGTAACCGATATTTTCTATTGGGACTCTTTATTTGAACTTAGTAACAACAAATCATTTGGCCACTTATAAATTTACAACAAAGAAAATATATTCGACCTTCAGTCTCTTAGAAATAATTAACTTAAAGATTTTGTTTCAAAAAATTTAACACCGAAGGAAGACGACATTTTCTTTTCAAGAATAATAAAAAAAATGTAGGAGATAGTGAAAATATAACTAAAATTAAATGACCTACGTAGGAACTGAGTGAAAAGTGTGACGAAAGAGATCTACTTAAAGGTATTCTTAAAGTAAGAGACACAAATGCAACTGAACGTGATTCGACTATTGAAGAATATTAATAATTTGCGTTTCAGGAACTTTATATTATATGTTTTACTATTAGATGTAAGAACTGTAAACAACGACACTGACATTAAAGTTTCTAATGCAGTCTCACAAAAATGTTCGAAACGTTTACAATAAACTCTATTCTATTGTGTGCATTATTATTATTTCTACACTGCTCATTGAAAGTTCGAGTTTTATAACTAGATAATAAATATTTTTGTGAGTAAAGCTTTAGACAAATCGGCATGCCAGCAGCGTTATGCCACTAAACCTGCAGGTTTGTATAAAGTTTATTTTTTGTTTATTATTCTTTATCACAAATGGTATTATGCATTAAGTTGCGAGTACAAATTATTATGATAATGAATAAAGAAAGTTTTGTTCAATTTCATTCTTGAAAGTTAAATTTCCATGAAAGCAAGTCGATGTTTGAGTTTCACTAGCAATAAAAGTGTGTGGCAAATATTTTTCAAAACCAAATAATAAAAATATGACCTGCATATAATGTACAATTCTATATATATTTTCTTTCATAAATGTTATTAAAATGTTGACCACACTTTTGTTGCCAAATTTATGGAGTTCAAAAATTTGCTTACAAAGAATTTTAACACTCAATCGTAAATCAATTACCAAAAATAATCACATCAAATTTCGTTACCTTAAGACAGATTCAGAGTATTCATACAAGTAATAAATTTTAAATTCCTAAAAACGTGAATCATTTCACTAAATAGTACCATTTTCGTATTCATAATACCACTGTCTTCGAGAGCGAGATTCTAAATATTTCAATAAAATTTTATACACTAGTAATACCATTGTAAGTACTAAAATAGGTGTACATAACGGTTACTGCTTATCCTTGTGGGGTAAAGAGTGGGGGAGGATATGCTCGGCGGGGAGCAGGGCCGAGGGTTGGTGAGCATAATTCCTTATTTGGTGTAGGGAAATCAGCTGATTGGGGAACGAATTCGGCTGCTGCTTCCCTTGTTGGAAATGCAGCGGGTCGTAGAGATAAGGCCGCGTCGGCAACGCGGTATGATGCGATAAACCGTTTAAATGCGGGGCCATTGAGTTTATAGGAGTAAACGCTGAGTTCGCCGCAGACGATACAGGAGGCTGAATCCTGTCGTCTTGACTCTCATGCTGTGCAAACAGCGCTCTTTGTTGCTGTAGCTGTTGCTCGTGATGCTCTTCATTTTCTCTCTGCTGGTGGTAGCCGCCGTCGTCGGACATGTGAGCAGCGGAGTCAGGACTCACTTTAGGCCAATATGGGTGATCGCCGAACGGCGCAGCCGTCGGGGCAGCGGCGCCTAAGGACCTGTTTAACCCGCTCAATCCCAAAGCGGAGATTGGTGGCCGCTTATCTGCTCTCTCGGCATGTTTGTTCATGTGCTTACTTAAATAAGTCTCCTGAGTGTAACTTTTGCCGCAGTATTGGCAAATATGGGTTTTTAAATGCTTGGATTCTTTGTGTTTAGGGATGTGTTCCAACAAGTCCTTTTCGTGTGTGAAGCATTTGTAGCAGGAGTTACATTTAAAAGGTTTGTCAGTTTGGTGACAACGGCTGTGGCTTTGGAGGTTCGATAGTTGGGAAAACGCTTTGGTACAACCGATCTGTGTGCACCTATAGGGTTTATCTCCCGTGTGTGTGCGGATATGCTGCTGCAAGTGGGACAGTTGAGTGAACTTTCTCTGGCAGATTTCGCAGCGGTAGGGTTTGATACCTAAGTGGATCCTGGAGTGTTGCGCCAGGTACGAGGAGTTGGCGAACGCCTTCGGACACTGTGTGCACCTGTAGGGCTTCGCCTCCCGGAGGTGGATTTGCGTGTGCAGCTGTAGATCAGCTTTGGAACCAAACACCTGAAACGAAAAAACATAAAGTTAATATCAAGGTCAGACTACAGACGTGGAAGTCGCTTAGCGATACGTGACTGTTTTGAATATTCGCTTTTTATTGCGTCTAATACGAAAGTACATGATTTGAATGAAGGCGCGGAGACTATGAATGAATTTACGTAAAAAGACGTTGGAATGTTGCTTAAACAAACTTCATAAAAAAGTGTCCGACAGATGATTAGACTTTCTGAATAATAATTATTATTGATCATTTCAAAACACTTGTTTAAGAAAAATTTTCATTGTTACACAATAGGTACATAGATATAGGAAATAAAATAAAATGGTTGGAGAGTTCAGAAAGTGAATCGTGCCCTTGAACGACATCCGTGAGGAGCCGGAACAGATTACATCGTTTTAAGACTTTTAAATCAGTAACGTCAGTTTTTAATCAAAGGCAGGATGCCGTCTTCACGGAGTTTTTCACGCACTACCACCGCTGCTACTTCCTTATGTTCTGGTGTTTTTTCATAAAATTTACAAACCGCAATTTATTTCTTAAAGGTATTACGTAATACTCCTTAGTATCTATATAGCTATGTCTGTGATCACGAACTTGTTGCTCAAATTGATTCAATGTTATTGTGATTTCTCAATTTTCCGGTCAAAATAACTTAACTTCAAGACGAATTGATAGTGGCTGTTGAATTTCAATACACGTGCCGTCAACTCTAGCTATTAGAGAACAGCGGCACTCTCAAAAAGTTTCTGTACACCATTGTTGTGTTCCAAATTAGTTTCTGAGCAAAAACTGACTCGTCATCCGCCGCGATACGTTTTATTCGCCCAACAATGAAATCACGGTCCTTCCAAAACCTATAGATGAAACATGACTAAATTTAAACTACGAACTCTATTCGAATCTCAAATTCAATGCCACAGAGTCCAAATTACAAAATCATTATCCCAGAAATGCAGTACTGAATAAATCTGGTAAAGCAATTGTTGTAGATGACTCTATACCCAAATGAGATGGTAATAGAGTGCATAGTAGAGGAGCAGGTGGTGATGCTGATGTTATAGGATACGGTAGCACGTTGGATGACTTGTGTTATCGAGACACGACCGTGATTGGTCACAGTCGGAACATAATTAAAGTTTGTAGCACTACTTAATGGCACGATTGGAAATTCGTAGCAGTTTAATAGGAACGAAGGATCCGGAGGAATCCGTGGTGAATCGATGCCACCAAGTAGAATAGTTAACGATGATAATGCTACTTTAATAGACGAAGTATTCGTGTCTTGAAAGTGAGAACAAATTAACTTGTAATTCTGCTACAAACTGTGCAGTAGCGCACACGTTTAAAAACTCGTTAAAAATGTTACACGTGACTCTTCACACAAACAGAAAATAACATTTTTCACCACTTTAAATATCGGGTTCCGGTGTCCGGTTTATTCATTGTGTAATGAACACAAAAAGTTTTATATTGTTTAAAAAAAAAAAGAAAAAGGCATGCTAATTTTCTGATCTAATTTTTGTAAGACAAACAAAAAAGAAAAACACTAGGAACGTATTGTAAAGAGGTTTTTTTATTTTACCCTTGTTGTAATAGAGAATCGGCTCGCCCGTTAAATAGTTTTAATCAGCATATTATGGTAAAATAGTGTATTTATTAAAGATCAAACGTAGAGCCATGGTCATGGCTGAGTGATGGTTGATAAAGGTTTTATGGAAAAACATCAAACACCTTTCGCCGAAGACGATTAACCGACAGATTTATATGGAGAAATAATTTAGCTACCTATCTTTTTCTCTACAAGTTAAGTTCGAGGCAGAAAGCTTTATAGGTATAGTTAATTAGTTCTAAATGACGTAACAAACAAATTACCTACAATAAGCAAAAGTGATAAACAAAAAACAACTACTTAAAAGGTTAACGATGATTTGTAACATAATTGCCTTAACAAAATAATAAATGAAATCAACAATAATCAGCACAAAAACAGAAACTACTTAAAAACAACTCAAAGTAGTTACTTTGATGGTTTTTTTTTTACTTTACAATTACCAATATCAACTGAACAAACTTAATGAACAAAATAATCGATTTTTTGTGGTCTTCTTCTTTTGTTCTGAATATCATACAAACAGCTGATTAAAGTCATTCGGCGCCAGAACCGCAAAATAATGCTTAAGCTTTTAAAGTGTTGGTCAAAAAATTTGGACAGGTCTCTTATTATATGAGAGACTAAAGGTTAAAGGTGTCCCATTACTGAGAGGATTCGCGTGTATTGTGAAGTTACAAATTCGAGTATTAAATACAGTGCGCACCTTGTTGATACAATGTGTAACAAATATCTTGATAAAACTTGTAACATGCGCAGCAGCAGCACTTGTAATAGAATGTTAGATTACACGTGAATGCGCCTGTTGCGCGTTACGCGATCTTCGTCAGTCAGGCTCTGGTAGAGTTGTAATGTAATGCCCAAAGCTATACAAAATCAATCTATACAAAATGTTATATTACTAGTGAATGCTTGCGGTGGGGAGCACCTTAAGGCGTCAGTGACTTCTTGCAAAACTACCAACACTTGCGAAACTAGAGGCATATTTAAACAACACAAAAATAAAACTTTTTTAACTAACACGATTGGAACTCATATTCACACATTTTCCCGGGTCTAAATCGCGTAATTTTAACTTATCAAGATACTAATGATCTTGGTCTCCAGTCCCCTCAAGACTAAGATCATTGTAACATGATCGAAACGTCGAGGCAAGGATAATTAAATAAGTTAAAATCACGCGATCAAGACCCGGGAAAATGTGTAAATATGAACACAAAAATTACAAAACAATTAAAATACATAACATACACTTAAACTAAAATAAGAAGCCATCGTCGACAACCTCACGAGACATCGTCCCAAAGATGCTGACAGCATTCCATCTCTGTATCGCTGAGAAATGAACCCGCCAGCTCTGGAATCACCGGTCGCCTCAATCAGACGTCCCGACAACTCTTCCAAAAACATTCTTTCACTGGGCCCCCAACAACCCATAGTCTCTAAGCCCACTAGGCCATTATAATTGTAGAATTTAATATGCCCTGTATCCATGTTATCTATCCTGTGGGTGTCTGACAACAGTAGAAATTGACAGGCACTATGCAATACATTGCTGCTTTGAGGTAATAACCATGGCGAAATAGACGCACTATTATTGTTTTTGTAAGATCTAATTATTATTTACTCTATTTTGTGTGAATCAATAAATGATTATGATTATGATTATGGTAATAACTAGGTACGTTACTTCAAAGCAGCACTGTACTGCACTGTGCCTGTCATTTTCCACTGTTGTCAGACGTGCACTGAGTGTGGGTGCTGATTTTTGGGTGCCTAGTGGCTCCAATCAACTATGATTATTAAAGCCAGGAAACTGTATCTACTAAAGTTTCTACATATATTTTTGGAGAATAATAAGTATTTCGCATGATTCAAGGTTGCAATGTCTGGTTTTTTGAAGAAAAAAATTGATTTGGTTTTCTAATTGGAAAGCTATTTCTAGACGTGAAACGCAGATAGCTTTAATAACCAGTCTAAAAGTCTAGAACTTATTTTTTTTAAATTAATATTGCACGAGTGAAAACAAAAGTTAGGTATGAAAGTTATAACTTTAAGGAACAAAGAATATTCAACAAGGAACAATTTAGAATCTGTATTAAAATTCATGGACCAAATAGATAATTTATTAAATTTAATTAACTGTAAAATTATGTAAATATAACAAATATTTAAGGAAATAATATATGTATAATTAAAAGTGCACGGTAGCGTAAAATTACTAATGAATGGATATCATCTGAAGTTTAACTTTGCAGATTGTATTTGTTTATACTTCTTTCTTTTCGTGTAGTGCCTGAAAATGTGCGAATCTTATATACCTACGTAGTATTTCGATTAATTAAAAATGAAATTAATAATTTAAAAGGTAACTTCTTCAATTCGCACATTATGTGGATATTTCCGCATGATCGGATCTTACGCGAGTAAAACCTCGAGGCGATGTAACTCATAACCATTTCAAATCCTAAATCATAACCACCGAAACGTCCCCTGTAAAATATCTAAGAATCTGTCTAGTTGTCAAAAGTGACAGCGCTTAAGGCGACCCCATACGGTCAAGCCGGGCAGATTAGCAGTGTCGTGTGAACGAATACTTTAATATGACAAGAGGGTGTGGAGATAAGTCTTAACAAAATACTAGTCATTAGGAGGGTAGCGAGTAGGGGCGGTAATCTACCTTTTACTTAGTTTTTTTTAAATCGTGTATTATTGGGTTAGAGGTGAATTCATCCACCTCGAAATTGGGACCAGAGACCCTTTCGAATTTGATAGTGGTCAACTGGGTCCAACAGTAGCTTAGACATTGGGACGATTAAACAACATATTAATATTCTCTAGGTGAATTGGTACCAATAAAGCAGATACTTCTGCTATGTAAGTTTTGGTATTAATTTTCCCTTAAAGTACCTAATAGAGATTTTACTTTGAATTAACTTATCCTACAAACCATAATATAGGCAGGTATATATTTTTTTTCTATTTGCTTACTTTGAAGTTTCGACTATGTGAAACTAGTCTTGGTCACGTTGAGGTACGAGAGTTTAGGAGTAGTTAAAATAAGTGACAGTAACCCGGGAAAATGTAGTTTTAATAAATTATAATCTACATAATGTAGACATGTGATAACAAAAACAACTTGACCTAAAATTTATACCCATCTCCAAAATTAATTTAACAAAATTTCTCAAAACGATGTAAACTAATATCAAAACACACAAAAACGACAAAAAGTCACTTTTGCCCCCGCGAAAAGGGACACTTTTTGTCACCCTTAAATTATTATAAATTGTTGGGTCCACTGTTTGTCTAGGGAGCCTTAAGGGCGGGTATTGCTAATAAGGCATAGTTTTTGCTACCACAGATTAATTATGCTAAAACGTTGCGGTTAGAAAATTGCAGTCGTTTGTCAAAGGTTTTTAGGAGATATCATTTTTTAACTTTTTGCTAAGATTTAAGAAGATTAATTTTGAAATGTTTTACCTTTTTTAAATGGATTTCATTTGAAAGTTTTGAAGTAGGTACGTTTTACTTACTTTGTCAAAAACTTGACTTAGGTCGCACATTTATAGGTTACGTACAACTTAATTTTGCGCTATATTTATTACTAGATGCGCCGATGAATATCAGCATAAAAAGTAGCCTATGTATTATTCCCGGTATCCAGCTACCTATATTCCAAGTTTCACCGCAATCAGTTTGGTAGTTTTTGCGTGAAAGAGTAATAAAGTCACATACATACATACAAACTTTTGCGTTTATAATATTAGTAAGGGCCGATTTTTATTCCTCAGATAAAAGATATCTGTCGAATAAGTTCGAACCCAACCAAATTTAAAAGCCATCAAATTTTGTTTCTTTTTAATATCATAGTGACGTTTTTTATTCGGTGGTGTTACATTTTTTTTGTCAGATATCTCTATATTGGAATTCGAAAAATCCGACCTAAGACATATTAATTTTCTGAGAAAGTCACTTAAAGAACCACAAGTGTTATTTTGAGGAACGAAGTAGGATAGATCCAAAAACTTTATGCAGAATTTTTCGGGCGAATTACCCACTAACTCGTTAAACGATAACAAGAATGAAATGACCGTTAAATTACTTAAACAACTTACAATAAGGAAGATATAAAATCGAACTTCCGAAACAATTGCAATTTATATCTTAATCGCAATTGTTCAAGTTAATCGAATGATAATTAATTATTCGGATCTTAATGGGTATCGACAACAAAATTGTTTTTAAATCATATTCGGTTAATATTTAAGTAAATTTCAACTTAATTAATTTTTAAAATTATTTTATTTTGAAAAATTAACAATCATCATCATGATCTTAGGGGGCGTGTTATTCGTTTTTTTTTAAATTCAAAATTAAATTTACTTTTGACCCAAGTTGGTAATTACTTTTAATTTCAATAAAATTATTACATTTAGTTTTAGTAAATATTATTAAGGTATAAGTAGAAGCGGGTTAGGAGTGATTTTGCATTCGTGTGAGTCAATGCATACGAGCTCAAGTTATGTGCTGAGTCGCACGAGTATATAAAGTATCATATTTTTACATCCGTGCGAGTTGTATAAGTGCATAAATATGATTAAATATAATGGGTATGAGTGTGTCTTAATAAAGTATGTCTTACTTAGATAAGAAAGGTACAGGAAATACAGTTTCTAAATAAAATTTATTCAACAAAATGAAAATAATATTGGACACCTAATAATTTGTCGCTGTACATTTTTTTTCGACTATTATGTCTACGTAAAATGATTTTCTATAGAAAAATGTATTTTTTCTCGACCTTAGACGCCGCGATTTGGCGGCAAAAACTCGATTTCGCGCTAATGTCACCGGCGGCCATGCGTTAAGTGTTGTAACCATTCATAAAAACCAAGTAATTTAAGTAAATAGCGAGAAATCAACTGCTACTTACTACATCTAAACTGTTGGTTTAACATTTTGCGTTGGTACTAATAGAGGATTTTAATGTAATCAAATTAAGTAAATAAGTACTATATACGATTAGTATTCGTATTAGTATTAAAAAAAAAATATTTTTTTTTAAGAAATGCTTTCTAAAAATTTCCACCTGACAGAATAAGAGATACGATCCTTAATTTCAACTTGACTAGACGAGCATCTGTGGCCAAATTGGTTAAGGTGTTGGGCCGGGCTCCCCAGAGATGCAGGTGTTCAAGTCCTGTCGGGTGCAAATTTTTGTAAAGCAATCTTTAAAAAAGTACTCATCCAAGTGTAGGAAACCTTTTAAAATAAATCAAAAGATTATTTATCATATTTTCAATGTGAAATTCCGATATCCAGCTTCCTATATTCCAAGTTTGTTTTCATATCAAGGTAAAAGACAAAGCATTGCACAACCATGTTTAAGTCAATTTTTTTAGAGATTTTATGGAAAAAAATAAAATACGAACATTTATTCCTCTTTGTCCGAATCCAGATGTTGATGGTCGATTGCGTCTGTCATCTTCCATTTTTGAAAATCAATTATTTAAACTAGGTACCGATTGCAAACAAAAACAAAAACTGATACACTTCACCAAATATTATTCGCACTAAATTTAAATACCTATAACATAACATTATAAAAATTAAAAATAAATTCACAAAAATAGAACACCGTTTTTAAATATAGAACACAATTAAAACATAATTCGGGTTTAAAACTAAATTTATAAATAAGAATTAAAAAAAAAAACGAATCTTGTTTCGTCAGAATCACCGGACTGAATGCTAAAAGATACCTATTTTGTCATTCATATTTCCGATCGTTTTGCGTATGTTGAATTAATTTTAATTAATTTAAAATAAGATGCGTAAGAATTAGCGATTTTTATCAAAGTCCTTGTACAGTACATACCAATCTAAATGTCTATTAAATAAAGGTTAAAACTATAATTCATTCAATTCAATTGATTCTCTATTGAGCATGGTTAATGAAACATAGTTAAACTTATAAATCCTAGAGTCCAAAATCACTTATAAAAGGAAAATTATAACGTTCTCTTTTTTTAATATTAGAAAGATCCAAAAAAATACAAAGCATTCTTAGTCCAATGGAATTCAAAGTTCGATAAAATTAATACATTCCAAATTTAAATTGCTAACTGTGAATCAGCAGGTAGTTAAGCACGTGCTACGAAAACTTGAAATTTTCCTGTCTTTAGTTATTGAAAGAAATATTAAAGTAAGACACTTCAGGATTTCTTTAAATTGATCTTTAAACTAGAATAAGTAAAGTTCAAAGTTGGCTGCAGAAACTTTGTCAACTTTTTATGTGGTTTAAAATCGTGCTGTCGAATAAAAAATGATGTGGCATTGAATAGAGAGATTTAGGCGTGAATTTTACATAGCTACCTACTTATTATCATGGTTATTGTAATGCAATCTTGGGTGCTGACATAAAATATTTATAACTAGTTGCGCCTCGTGATTTCACCCGCGTTAGTCTCGATCTCGCGGAAAAATCGAGATCTCATCTATCTTTTTGGCCAAAATTTATCAAAATCGGTTTAGCATTTTTTCTTTCATAATAATCTTCACCTGACAAACACAACAAAAAAGAATTAAAGTAATCGGTCCAGCCGTTCACGCATGATGGCTGGACCGGGGAATTAGGGATTCATTTTATACGCGTTCTTTTTATATAAAAAAAATGAATCCGTAATTCCCTTGGTCACGGCCCACATCACGAGTAAACGGCTGGACAGATTTTACTAATCCTTTTTTGAGAAGGTTCTTATGAAAGAAAAAAATCGATATTCCCGCGGGATCGGGACTTACGCGGGTGAAACCGCGGAGCGCTGCTAGTAGGTATTATTATAAAGTTCCTATGAAGATAAATTCGTTTTGATCTAAAACTGATAACACACACTTAATGTCGTCGATCACTTAATTAGAAGAAAAAAAATGATATTGATCCTAAAATAGAAAAAATGCACATTTTTTGCAACATGACCTCAAAAAAGGTCATATTTTTTACAAATTAAATTTAAAATTGTAATAGATTTTAACCTCAACATAAAAATAAACCAAAAGGACATTCGTTTTATTTTTAGAAAGTTGATTTAAATTCGATCAAATGAGTTAAATTTAGCTTCTAGTGTTTTAATTTACAAGTTTGACATTTATGTTATTTGTAAATAGTAATATTATTAAGGCGTGTGGAAATCTAGATGTATAAAAAATATTTAAATTAAGTATGTATACCTATGAACTCGTATGAATCACCACACCCAACATACTCCTAGTTGTTTTAGTTATTTAAATAGTAAAGTAACCTATTTTATTATTACTATAAATAAAAAAAATTGTGATTTATAGATTGATTTATAGAATGAATAACTATATTCATTCACTGACTCGCACGCACTTCAACGAGCGAGTCAGTGAATTACTAAAGTCAATCACTATCAATCGAATTCCAAAATATGTATTACATATATCAAAAAATATGCATGATAGATAATTAATGAAAAAACATTAAAAAAAAAAAAAAACTAATCTCTGCACAAACATCTTTTTGCAAGCAGTACCTACCTACCACAGGATAGTAAATAGTTTCTATAGGCTATGCTGTGGGGGGAGTATTTGTCTCATCTGAAGCCTCCCTTATAGACCATTTACACGATTCCCCATATTCAGTGCCAGTTTTGAGAAGTCAGTAGGTACTTAGAAGCCCAGTAAGTATAAAAAGTACGTCCTTTCACATGATGCATTTTTACTTGTGTACTGGGTTGAAGATCGGCATCTTGTGAGTGCTCCATTAGATTCTGGACCAACGGGTCCCATCGTTAGTTCGGCTTCCAGAAGTCATTAAGATTTCCGCTCTTCGCCGTGAGATGCTCCTGCGCTTACTCCAATAACAATCCAAAAGGTTACAACTACATTACGTGTCTTATAAAAAAGAACCTTATAATGTAACAGCTAAAGTCAAATTTACTTTGTGAAAGATGTAAGGTTGTTTTACTATCCCTTTGTAGGTTTATTTTTGAATTACAAGCTGTAATATGAAAGTATTAAGGATACATTTTACCTTGCTCCTTGAAAATGTAAACGAGGTTTTGTTTTTAAGCGAAAATGAGCTTAAACTTTCAGGAATAGGGTTGAATTTTGAATGATTACGAGGTTTGTATTTCGCAGAAACGCTCAGAAGATCGATATAGCTCATTTTTATAGTGGTTTAAGATAATAGTATTGATTTACCCAGTGTTCTGTGGATATCTGGACGAAATCTATAATGACTTCGATAAAAGTACTGTCGGTCACAAAATTCTTACTTCGCAATTGATTGAAAAAATATAATTCAAAAAAAAAGATTTTTTGGAATATATTTCCTTGCTAAAAATATTTCTTTTAAAAATGCCTTGAGCAATAAAAACAAAAAGATATATTGAAAAAATAAAACAAAAAAATATGTAAGTAACTATCTAAGTATTGCTTTTAAAAATCACAACCGAATTGAGAATATTCTATATTGAGGTATTTTAAGAAAAATAATGTGTATTTGAATGTTTGCTGATGTGTTTGCCTTACGGTGAATTCAGAAACAACTACACCGACTTAGACAACAGTGATGTTTGGATAAAATGCTAAAAAATTGGTAGACAAGACAAAAACAGTTGTATTTTATTAACGAGTTATTACAGGTATACCACTTTATTGTCTAATATACGGGAATGTCGAGCCCCGGACCTTTGAAAGACGTGCGTGGAGCCGAAGTCATAGAGGTCCTTTTCAATGATCAAAACGTCGATTATTCCATTCTGCCCTATAAAAAGCAGCCATTTGGATAGAACTATTGAGAAATCTACTTGAGCTATGGTGGTAGGATGTGAACTGGCAATAGGTAGGTACTGGGAATTTATTGGGCCAACCGTAACAATGTCCAACACATTTGTATGTGTTCGAACACATAAAAATGGTCGAAGACTCGCCAACTTACAAACTGAGCCACCTATATACTTACTTTTATTTTTTATTATTATTTGGTATCTAATTTTACGAAACAACAACAGGTGATCAATAATACCAAGCCAGCTGAATTCAATTGATATCCAATTGCAACTCTAATTTATAGCTCATAAAGTTTAAATTTCATTTGCTTATTTTTGCAATATGTCAATTGTATGTCATTGCAGTACAGTCGTGACGAAAATGATTAAACGATTAAAGATGCAAGTAGCTTCCAGTCACAGATACATTAAATAAAACTAATAATTGTCTGAATACCTATTTTTCTGGTCATATTTCTACCAGAATAAAAAAAATTGATAAGAAAACAAAAAACAAAACGGAACAAACCAATATCATTGTAAGTAAATATCCTTTTTTTTAACTTTAATATAATCAATGAAAAAAAGCATTATATTACCTTTTGCATTTAGTTGTAAAAAGAAAAGTAAAATTTACTTTAAATAATTGATGTTTAAAAAGGATAATAATAAATCTCTTTAATTGTATGTTTTAAAATAGTTTTAAAAAGTTACCTAAATAGTAGGTATCCTGATTTTAAATAATATTTGTAAGTGAACAGCGGTAGTTTATCCACTTACAAGTTTTTTTTAATGATAATAATAAATGTCTTTAATTGTATGCTTTTAAAATAATATCGAGCTCCGTAATGAACAAATTTAAAAACTTACCTAACTATTATCTTGTTTTTTAATAATATTTTTAATAGAACACCGACAGTTTATCCACTTACAAGTTTTTTTTCTTACGATCGTAAAAAAAAAAAAAAAAAAACATGTTCTATGACTTCTGTACTCGACAGTACGACTGCATTTACACAGTTATTACGGGGGTGCATAACTTATAATTTCGTAACAATGTATTTTACTGACAGGTTTTAAATACTATGTAATTGAGGTCCATCAGTCGGTCTGTCTTCGTCATATTTAGCGATCATTTACTAGAAGGTTTCCAATTTGAATTGTTAATTTTTGATACTTAATCATAATTTACTACTAGGAACAATTCAAACTAAAAAAACTAATATGTAAAACAAAAGTACCACTATTAAGAAAATCCGATAACAATTCAGTAGCCCTATGGTACTTAGTAATAATTTACTAAGTATAGGAAACAATGTAAACAATAAACATTTTTTTTAAAACAAAAGTATCATGACAGTTCTATCAAAAACATTTTTTCGCATTCAGTAAACAAAAAGTCGAACTAGTAAAAAAACGAAATCAAACATTCAAATATCGAACATCAAATACAATTTGTACTAATTCGAAAAAATTAAACAAAAAGTACGGTCGGCAAAAACATAGTTCAACGCCCCAAAAAAGTTTGTTCGACAAAAAATATCGGGCAGTCGGACACAGCTGAGCCATTCACGCAGGTTCGGAGGGTGTAAGGTCAGTGGGGGGATGATCCTCTATAAGGATGATTTGTTTACTAAAGGATGATTTATTTACTAAATTATTTATTATATCTTCTTAAAATACAAGAATTCTGACAAATTTGTCGTACCTAGTTAGTTGTATAAAATTTATCTATTTCTCGTTTTTTTTGTTAGAACTTTTTAACTCTGGATTCTTTGAGATCTTTTTAGACCTCTAGGGTCAACCCTATTAAAACCGAAAACTTATTTCAATTTCATTTCCACATTATTAAAACCGAAAAAAAAACTACTTAGTTTGTTATATTTAGATTTTACTGTTGTTAAATATGGTAAGTAGATTATTTAACGTTTAATAACGGAGTATAATTTACGAAATATTTGATTTATTTTGTAGAGCTCGATATTTCGCCAGTAATTTTAACTGGCTTGTTCACGAGACACGTTATTTAACAATAACTTTAGTGATCCTACTAATATTATAAATGTGAAAGTGTGTGTGTTTGGATGTTTGTTACTCAATCACGCAAAAACGGCTAAACGGATTGCAATGAAACTAGGAATTTAGGTAGCTGGATACCGGGAATAACACGTAGACTACTTTTTATCCCGATAATCCCGCGAAATCGGGACTTACGCGGGTAAAACCGCGGGGCGCAGCCAGTTTAACAATAATTGTACTTATTTAAAGTAAGTCCATATAAAAATTATTTAAGTTTTTTCTGTACTTAGGTACACCAAAAAAAAACAAACAAAAAATATAACCCCCCTCGATATTCTCGTGGTTTCATTTAAATAGAGGACGCATTAGAAGCCACACGTAACATTTAAGTAATCACTAATTTAAAAAAAAAAACATTTTTCTCGGATAAGCTCTTTCCACAGGTATTTGAAACAAGCTGCGCCCCGTGGTTTTTCCCGCGTAAGTCCTGTTCCCGCGAAAATATCGGGATAAAAAAAAGAATGTGTGCTACCTATATTCCAAGTTTCATCGCAATCGGTTAAATAGTTTTTGAGTGAAAGAGTAACAAAATCAAATACATGCATTCAAATATACAAACCTAACTAAATTTTAATAGAAATATTTTTAAAGGAAAAATTCATCTTCAAAAATTCACTTGCGGCGAGATTTGAACTCGCGTCCCTGGATCAATATTCCAGAACTTGCGTGGCCGAGCGGTATAGGCACTGTGCCTTGAGCAATAAAAACAAATTTACGAAATATTAAATTTTAATACATAAGTACCTAGGTATAATGTTGATATATTATTAACAAACACGTAGTAAACTAGCCACACTATTCTAAACTTTGGCCACGTAGGAGTTGTCCTCAGAGGTCAAGACATATAAATTAAAGTCCCATGATTACCATAGATAGCACCAACCCTTAGATTATGGGGATGCCTTATCTAGCACTGTTGATTTATTTTGCATTATTATTCGCTTCAGTGTGGTGGTCTAGGATATTGGTAGTGCGTATATTTACCGGGTTAAAACGCGTTTTATTCATGATTTTTTAAAGGAACCGAGCTTTCGCCAACTTTACAGTTGACTTTTTCAAAGTTGACTGAAAATTATGAATAAAACGCGTTTACTTTTGTAATGAAATAAAAAAGTTTTTAGGGTTTTCAGTAAGTATAGGTAAATAAATTTTATTTCGAAAAGCGTTTTGTTAAATGTTCTCTTGTGTTTTAATTTTATTGAAAGTCAGATCATAATAAAACACTTTATTTATCCGGATTTGGCTTTTTCAAGGTTGACAACCTTGAAAAAGCCAACTGTAAAGTTGGCGAAAGCTCGGGTCAAATAATGAATAAAACCGGATAAATAAAGTGTTTTATTATGCAAAATCGCGAAAACCATAGAAGAAATAGATCATATTTACTTTTTGTCCGATTTTGACATTTTGGTAATCTAACGATTTTTCTGTTTTTGATATATTTTAAAGTGTTTCCTACACTTGGATGACTATACTTGAAGAAATGCTTTCCAAAAATTTCGCACTCGACAGGACTTGAACCTGCATCTCTGGGGATCCGTCCCGACGCCTTTTTCCAAATTTGGCCACGGATGCATGTTCAATCGAGTCAAAATTAAGGATTGCATTTCTTATTGATTTTACGTTTTGAAGGCACGTAGCGTTTGTTTAACGTAATGTTTTTGTTTTTTATGTTTTTGACACGAATAAAGGTTTAAAAAGTATGTTAAAACGTTCAATGTAATTTTAATTTCGTAAAAAAAATCATTGTTACCCTCTGTACCCTAGTCTGATAAAAAAATAGCCTTATTTCACCAATCCAGACCACAATTAAAACAATTCGTTAAACCCCAAGATGGCACTTGCCCTTGTTTTTTTTAACAATAGACTTCCTCAATTTAAAAAATTGATAACTGTAATTTAATCTGTAATATGACCAATAATAAGGTACGTTTTACTTTGCAAAATATTAACTAACCCACTTTGGATGACCATATGTTCGATTTGACAGGTCTTTGTTGTTTTAACTGGTTTTCTTTTGCAGTCAGTACTTTAGGTAGGTATAATTTGAATTAATTAGACAGATAATACCTAACTCGCACGAAATGTTTCTACTTACAGGGTAGTAGAAACATTTCGTGCGAGTTAGGTAAATCGGGCGAAATCGTTACTAACCCAAAGTTTATATCAATATAATTGTACTCAGTTAGTTTAACAGAAAAATCCTTATTTAGGCTAAAATCTATAGTCCGTACTTTAACTTTGCTAAGCAAAAACTTTGACTTAAGTCTATTTTTGGTATTTATAAATCGATCTTCGCAACTATCCAAAGTTGTTGCTTAGTGAAGTCGAAGTTTTTCAAATTTAGAATGTAAACCAATCAAAAATAATGACCTTAACTTTGCTGCTCTGTTATGACTATGAAGTTCTTTTTATTTTATTCGAATATTACAAAAATAATTTCGACTATAAATTCCAATTCAAAGTTTATATGCTTAGATTTTGCTAAGTTCAGTCTGAACAAAGTTAAGTACTCACCATAGATCTTAGCCTTAGAGTATAGGGTAAATTGCAAGTTTAGAATATCGTAGATAATAAGGTGTTGACTAATAACAAATTTTGAATTTTTATCAGCCTTTTTTAAATCTCGCCCTAGATACCTATGTAAATCCTAGTGAAATAGTGTTCAAAAGCTACTGTTGTACCTATAAATGTGAATTATACGTAAGTAGGTAAGTTTTATAATTCTTTACTCAATAATTACTACTGAACCGATTTTGATGAAACTTGGCAAGCAGATAGCTGGAGATCTGGATTAACAATTTAACATAGACTTAGACCCTGTGTATTATTTTTAACACCTACTACCTACTTTTTAACTCGATATAAATAAATATTCCACGACATAACACACAGCGCTATCTAGCCCAAACTAAGCACTAGGCTTAGGTACTAGACAACGGATATACTACATATACCTAATACTTTTTTTTGTAAGTACATACCAACATAGGTACGATACTTTTTTTGATAATAAGTACCTACATAATATGATACATAGAATACACCCAGAACCAGAAACAAACATTTACGGTCAGCAGAAATATTTGTCCCCGATGGGAATTGAACCCGCAACCTTCTGCGTCGCAGTCCGGGCTTCGTCCGCCGTGTCGCAGAGGTCGTCAATATTCTCGCGAGATTTGGATAATGTTTAAAAAACAGACTAACTAATAGTAATTACTAATTAGTAAGGATTAGTAACTAATACTACGTTACTACTGAACAACAAACGGACATCCCATTATTACATCGCACTAAACTATACAGGATGTGCGGATTCCGTATTTACACAGGATGTTCTTAAGAGGGATGCTGATCTCCGAGACATGTCTCACGACCCCTAAATCCCATAGGTAAGACATTCAAAAATACACCTTAACTGCTTCACGCTAAAGTTTAAATAGACTTACAGTCAAATCTGCCTTTAACAGACTAACTGAGCTTTGATGTAATTTTAAAATTTACTTTAAACTTTAAATAATAGAGTACAAAATTGATTGCAATGAAACTCCCGTATGTTAGACACATCTGTCGCTTGAAATTCAAACTCTAAAATAAGCAAATAAGGTAGAATTTCCAACATTTTTTCTTCAGAAATACCCGTGGGAACGTTAAATTTACAAAAATAAGGAAACTGAATTCCTTTGTAAAGGTAAAATTACAATGATAGATCAGTGTATTAGATTTTAAACCATTGTTAAATATAGTTTTGCATTTTCTATTCAGATTTTTTGACATGGAATTGGATACCTATCTTTGGTTTTGTAAAGAAATGCCGGCAAATTATGAAATAAATCATCCCCTAAGTTTAAAGGGCCCTTAAATGACCCCAAAATTAAATGCGTTGTTGCTCTACAGTTTTTCGTGAGAAAATTAGGAATAATATTTAACGCAGCGCTTTCTATTTCCCACTGTGTACCACTAAAACAAATCACTGTGGCGATGAGGAAATAAAATATCTTTTTTTTATATCTATCTATCTATTATGTTACCTATACTTGTCTTTAAAATTAGTCGACGAAATATATGTATAACTTCAGAACGCCTTTACCAAAATGGATAAATCATTTTTTGTGTGCGTTTTAGTCAGGACAAGGTTTTTACAATTACCTAAAAGAAAATTTAAAACATACAATACAGAATGTATCACGGAAAAATATGCCGTACGAATTTAGCCGGATCTTTTAGTTTTATATAAACAGGTGTTTTTGATACAATAAAAAGCTAATTTTATTTATCTACTGTCTAGGTATCTCCAAAAAGGCAGCATAATATGGTCCAGCGATCCGTGTGATTACAGCATGGTTATTGGCCACTCTCCCATGATCGAGTTGTCACATTATTGGCCACATGTTGGTCATCTGATCTATAGAGTCTTCATGGTGGTCCATAATCATTGATCAATGGCCATATGACCTAATTAGGTACAGATGTTTAAAAAAACGTTTCGCCCTTTTAAGGCTTCCTGCGATTTTTTTTTTAGTGTTAATCTTAATTTGTCAGGTGCTTAGTGTACTGTTGGATAATAACGTCGTGGGCTTTGTTAGCTCTACAAATAATTAGACTGTGTTAATCAATTGGAACCTATTAGAATAAAAACGATCAAAACATAAGACGATCGAAAAAATAATTATTTTTATCTACAAGAAACACAACGCACGGCGTAATTTGCGCTATGAGTCACAGATGCAGATGAATGTAAAGTCGCTCAGTCGTGAATATAGGGAGATGCGGGTTCGAGTCTCGCCTTGCGTATTGTTTTTATAGGTGAATTTAATTTCTTTGATAACTGAAACACAAGTACATATTTGACAGATACGTGTTCGAAATTTAAAGCTCAAATTTATAGGTAGCAGTAAAACTAAATCCTACTAGTCAATATCAGGGGTCAGATTTAACCCCCGAATAAAGGGGGGTCACATTTGACCCCTAAAACGATGACTGGCTATTTGAAACAATCGCCACTTGACAGTGCACTTGCTAGTTTTGGGTTAAATAATTAATTACTTTAGGGGTTACATTTCGAAAATTAATTTTCTAACTTTACTATTAAAGGGTTGAATCGTAGATTAAACCTTTGACTCTGGAAAGGGCGTTAGACAATAGTAATATTTAAGAAAAAAAAACGTTGAAAAACAAATTATCGCCTAACAAAATAGCCTGGAAGTGATCGCTTTTAAGCGAAATAGTTGCCTTTATGGTATCCAGATTTGTTATGGTATTTATTATACTTATTTATTCATACACAATTTATTAAACAATCTATGGCTTGGAGAAGTCACCTTATTTAACAGTAGTTTAAAAAATTGTATTTATCTATGGATTTAGATATCAATAAAAATAACTTTCTTGGCGACCTCTGTGGCGGGTTGTGTGACTGCAATGTAGAAGGTTGCGCATTCAGTTCCCGCTGGCTTAAAACTTAAAAAAAAATAGTTTTAACTGGTCTAGGTGTCTTTCTATGTATAATTATGTAGGTATGTATTTACAAAAGTAAAATAAATTTAAGTACTAAACCCGTTGTCTAGTCACCGTAACACAAGCTTAGTTTACCACGGGGCTAGGTGGCGCTGTGTGTTGGTCACAGTTTTTTTTATTATTTTAAAAGGCTTGGCCCGATAAATCTAATCTGACGCACAGCCTAAACCACTGATAATAAAGAGCTGCAATATTAAGGAGCATACGACCATTGTTATGTAAGCATCCGATTAAAAAAGATTAGTAAAAATCCCCACGGAATCGAGATTAATGCGGGTAAAACCACGTGACACAGCTAGTTCAAAACAAAAAGCAGCAACAAACAACAACTAATTTGTTAAAGAGTAAAAACTCATAAATAACAGAGCCAGATTAAATGTAATAGTTAGTATGGAAGTCTGAGTTTACGTAATTGATGCGCAAAAACTTACATTGACGTAAGAATAGTGTGGATGCGGCGGATGTAGGGTGACAATCATTTACTACAATTCTTATTAAATCTTATGTATAAAAATGACTCCTTATTTTAATCACGAGTAAATGGCTGGACCTATTTTGCTAAATTTTTTCATGTTGTGTTTGTTATCGTTAGAAGGTTCTTATGAAAGAAAAATATCCACTCGAGATCGGAACTTACGCGGGTAAAACCGCGGGGCGCTGCTAGTAAAGTACTAATTTTTACGGAGCTCGATTTTTCGCCACTGATTTTAACTGGCTTGTTCACAAGACTGAAGATTGTTATTTAATAAAATTTGTAGTAAAAAGAACCATGTTTATTTAAAATCGTAAAGGTATTGGTAATTAATTATTCATATTTGTTGTGCCAAGCTCATGTTAGTGTACACTTGATTTTTTTAACTCACACGATTCGTCAACATATAGTTATATTTAAATACGCGATGAGAGTCGGTAAAATGTTACTGAGGTAATAAACGTACCTACTTTCCGTAAAATATGCTACAGTTTCCGTCACCAGTAAGTACCAAATTGACCAAAATCACATTTAAACGGTGCTTTAATTTCCTACTTTTTTTTAATAATACCTAGATCATGAGTCTGTTTATTGACAACGATCAAAAAGTACTTAATCCCTCGATCCAGTGATAACTAAATTAAAAAAAATGAAAAAAAACCGACGTTTAAACAGTGCTTTAATTTCCAACTTTTATTTTTTTAATAATACCAAGATCATGAGTCAGTCTATTGACAACGATCAACAAGTACTTAATCTCTTTCATAAGTAGTATCGATCCATTGATTGAAAAATGAAAAAAAATCCGTTAATGCCGAAATTAACTGGTGACCCTTTTCGCGGATGGCAGTCGACTACCAAATACCCACTGGCATTGCTCGACATCAAGGTTATACTAAAACTGACGCGTGACGTCACTCGTTGTTACTGTGCCAGACGGACGGACTATTTCCAATATTTACTAATTAGTAGGTAATAAGAATTTTTATGTCAAAAATAGATAGGTCAATGACAACTTTATTGATTGTTTATTTTTCGTAAGTTCACATACATATCATTTTCACATACATCTTGTCACTAAAACAATAAAACTTATTTTCCCGTTTTAATCGCGTTGTTTTTATTTGCATTACCGTACCTACGTTTTGGTGCCTTCGCCGACTTTCTCTGTATATAGACTGGAAAATGTTTTATTTTTCTCAATACAAAGTCGCAAAAACAGAAGAAAAATCTACTATGACAATATCTGTTGGATAAGTGAAGGCGAAGGAGTGCAAGCTCAACATTCTACGATGCACAACAAATATTATATTGTGTCATAGTATCGAAGACATTTGTTTCTGGTCTGCGTGTTTCTATGTGTATTGTATGTAAGTATGATTTTACAACATACAGGTTGGAAAGTAGACATATATTATATATTCTATCTACTTATTTTCTTGTAGTTGATATTGTATAATTTCGGTTTTAGATGCCATATTGTACTTGCCAAGTTTATTTCATAAAAAAAATTACGTAAGTACATAGATAATCATTTATTTCGTTAATTTAAGTAATCGTATTTTAATTATTATCAATAAATTAATTTAATTTTCTTTTAATTACATTTTAATTGTGATGATTAACATAAAACATAATAATATTAAGATTAATGTGCAAAAAAACGAATTGGATCACATTAAACTACTTACCTGAACTTCACGAATTTAATGTATATTTATCAATTTATTTATTTTTTTGTAAATAGATGTAAGTTGCATTTAAAATTCTGCTACTTAAAATATTTTTTTTTCAATTATTAAAACATTTCGCATGTTTATTTAACTAGTACCTAGTATACCTAAGATTTTGGTTTTCTCAAAAAGGAGAAAAATCTACATTTTATCGTGTTTTGAATTTCGGTTCCTATAAACAACGTAGGTACTCTTCTTTGAAAATGAAATTTAATTAGAGCGGTAAGCATAATTTACTTACATACTTAGTTAGGGTAGGTTTTTTGGTTTGGTGCTAGATGGCGTTTATGTGTGAAATTCTGTAATTCTAAGTACTTATTTATACGTATATTTATGAATTAATTAATGTAAATTAGACGCTGGGATTGATTTAAGAGTTTAATTAGTACAGTTTAATTGATTTATAATGACTAACTGAGAATTTAGAATCTCAATTTTCAAGTACTTAAAAATATTTAGTAAACATTAGATTAAATATATGAGATAAGTTTATTATTGATGTTTTTGTCCTTGATTTTGTGTTGTTGACCACGTGTATAGGTTACCTAATCTTTGTAGACATTTAGGTAGTTAATTACCACTTACCTACCTAAGTAGATAGCATATTTTTTGCTTTTGAACTTAATATTTTTAATGAAATAAATAAATAAATTCTGTGACGAACACACAGCGCCATTTAGCCCCATGGTAAGCTGCTAAGCTTGTGTTACGGTGACTAGACAACGGATATACTACTTATATTTATTTTAAAGAAACCATATTATGATTTATTAAAGGTATCAATTAAATTTGCTTTAGGTAAGTAAGTAAATATTATATACAAAAACAAATATTTATGGCCTAATTGGGGTCGAGTATTAGGTATCGTAAATTACGTAAAATTTACTTCTATTTTGTTGAGATCAAATAACTAATAATCTGGGTTATTTTCTAGATAACAAAAACAATATTTTCCTCGTTAATTATAATCCAACCATCCCTTACCACTTGTCCTTAAAAAGGGTGCCAGGCAGAAATAGCTTGTATAGACGCTTATTTTACTTTTATTATTACAAATAGTTTCAAATCATTTTCTTTGCTTTATTAGGTATGTAGTTTAATAAATATGTAAAATTTAATACAATAAAGTGTCTTTATAATCTTATCTGGTTTTCTATGGTTTTTTAACATAATATGCAGGAGAAATCGCGATACAAAACTTGTATAATTAGTAATCTACGAACAAATGGGTTTCATTTTTTTTTTACACGACTGCCAAAGGAAGTGTTATGTTTTTGCCGTGAGTGTATGTATGTATGTGACCTTTTTTTGTGCCGTCGTAGGGCCTAAACGGCTGGGCCGATTTAGATAAACGATACGTCGTTAGATTTGTCATGGCCGTGAGAGTGACATAGGGTACATTAAAATAATAAATAAATAAAAATAATGATGTAAAACGCCATTAACCAAGATTTGTAAAGACCATAAAAAACAGAGAAAACGCGTAACATTGTTCACTCAAACGATATGTTTTATTCTTTCGTAAATTTACATTTGAAAAGTATTGCTTGTAAAGTTTTACAATTAAGTTTTAAAATAATTAATAATAAAATTATCGGAAGTCGTTTAAGTAGGTTGTCTTCATTAATATGTCACTAGCTTTCGGTTAGGTTGTCTTGTCTTTAATGACGTTCATAATATATTCTTTTTACTTACTTCAATTTATGGCTTAGCACTACCCCTGGATTGGGATTTTGAATTTTCGCACAAAAATTCAATATTCGCATGCGAAAACAATCCGCGTGTGAATAGTGTATTCTAATAGTCATTCTAATGGTTAATCTTCGAAAGTTATGTTGCTCCTACATTTATGATTACGCAGGTAATTTTCGTTAATTAAATTAATTAAAAACTTTTCGATTTGACTCGTATAAATATCTCATCTATGGATTTGCATTTGACGCCGAGTTTGAAGGAATTGGCAGAGATGACATAAAATACTTTAGTATCTTCTTACTAGTTTGTGGACATAAATATCCACTTTGTTTTTCAAAGAAAACAATACCTAAGTAATAACCTAAAATTAGAAAGCTAAAAGAAGTTGTCAGCAACAACAACCCGAGGCATTGCGCCCAAGATGCTGCTAGCGGCGTTCCCGCGCTGGATAGGAAACCGCCAGCCCTTGTACTTATCACCCTGAGTAAGCAAAAACAAGCAATGCACGTCCTCGCTACTGGAGTATAATATATATCTAGAATTAATGATTTTCTTCTGGTAATTAAATCTGATCTCCAAACACTAAAAAGCGATAAATAAAAAAAATATTTAAAAAAATAAAAAACCCGACTGCAGTTATAACAGAAAAGTGAAAAACAAGATGTTTCTAGTAGCTTTAGGAATGGTGGATGCAGTCGGGTGGGACTCCAAATAAAAGGTGAATAAGTTTAATTAACCAAATACTTAGTTATATAATTAGGCATACTAGCTTAATGTTATTTGGAGTTCCGCCCGACTGCATCCACCATTCTTAAAGCTACTAGAAACATCTTGTTTTTCACTTTTCTGTTATAACTGCAGTCGGGTTTTTTATTTTTTTATTACTATCCATTCCATGTAAGTACCTATATAAAATGAATTGGATACAATCAAAATCCGGAAGGAGGCTTGAAGATTTTCAACCCGAAGAGGCCTTATATCCATTAGTGAGTCAGAAAGACCGAACATACATCATTAACTTTGTAATTGTTAGAGTTCTTCAACTGCGCAGATGTTGATTCCGTGATGAAAATCAACTCGCTACAGAGGTAGGTAAGAACATTTAGATTAATAGCCATTATTTTTTTAAGTTACGTACCTAATTTTTACTAGAAAACATAAACGAATTATCTATAGTTTTTAAGTTTTATGGTCACTGCACAATCTGTACATCTATATGCTTAACTAGTTGCCTCCAGTGGTTTCACCCGCGTAAGCCCGGCCCTATGGGAATATCGGGAGCAAAAACCTATGTTACTCCTCAAAAATGTATCTTTCTATTGGTAAAGAAATAATTCTAATTAAGTAAGCTATCGATATTCACTGTCTGAATAGCCGAACTGACTCTGAGCGAAAAAGCCGCCAGCCCTCCGATTACTAGACGCCTCAATGAGAAAGGCGGCAAGGTCCCTGAAAATTACAGAGGCCTCCGGGCCCCAAAACCTCAAAGGCCCCAAGACCCCAAAATTTCCACACCTGCAGGAATTAACATATTGTTATAATTGCTCTAAGACTTATTTTTTTTACTATTTTGATCACTCTCTCCCTCTTACTCTTTTTTTTTCTCTCCGTTGTCTAGTACCCATAGTACAAGCATAGTGCTTAGTTTTGGGCTAGATTGCGCTGTGTGGAATGTCGTGCAATATTTATTTAATTTTATTTATTTACATATAAACGCTAATTAATGCGCTGACAGAGACAAGCGTCACATAACTTAGTCATGTGTAAATAATATTTTATAAGTAAGGGAGTAAGTGATCAAAGTTGTAAAAAAACAACAATTTTGTTTATACCTAAAAACCGTTTAAATCATCGATACCAGCGCTACCTAAACTGAAAATATAAAATATTTTGGACACTGTAACATGATATACCATTATAGTTGGATTTTGTTCTAACCGCATACGTAGGTTATTATAACCAAACAGGTTTGTCAAGTGTTCATTGTCAAGTATACCTGAGTATGTATTATGTATGTAGATCAAACGATAAGAGATTTGGATTAGAAGAATAGTAATTAGCGGTTTTAAATATAGATTTGAAGGTAGAGAGTGCGAATTTTTTTATGTATTCTGTAGTCTATAAATATTTTTTTGTAGATTTTTATTCTTTTTTTTTGCAATGTTGAATTGAAATTTAGGAAAATAGGTTTCTGTTTTTCCGGTTTTAATCGCGTTAATTGTTGCAATGCCGTTCCCACGTTTCGGAGCCTTTACAGACTCTTCATCCTGAGATCATTTCATTCCAAAATTTCTAGTACAGTAATATCTGGTTATTATCATTTTGGAGGAAAATAATAATAGTTATACTAAGCGGACGTCATACAAAGCATTTTGTTAGAAAACAAACAGCGAGACCCGATATTGTCAGATAAAGCGGTTTGTCAATATATGCGGAAGCAAGAGTCATGTAAAAAGGTTTTTACTAAAATTGGGATTTAATAAAAATAAAAATAAACAATCTTTTCATTAAAAAACCTTACCCAAGGAGGTATTTTTAGCCATGTTTCTTTATTCATTAAAATAATATATAAACATGGCACATATTATTATGAAAACGTATGAATTAAAGGTACCTAAGGTATAATAAAACACTATTTACCGGGTTTAATCGCGCTTTATTCGTTATTTTTAAACGACCGAGCTTTTGCCAACATTACAGTTGGCTTTTTCAAGGCTGACATAGAGGTGTGTAAAAGTATTAAAATTTTAAAAGTTGGCATTCTTAATGTGTCTTATCCATATTAAAATATCTAGTGTTTTTTATTCTAAATTACACCGCTAAATCGCGAATGACATTCATCTAAAGATAAAAATCGCAATAAATAATAATTTTAAAGAAAACTAAAGATTTAGAACTAGGTAGGTAGGTACTTAGTCAACGTCCCCACATAATATTTTATTTCTAAAAAAAAACAAATAATAATACACTAAGTCAAAACTAAAGGTATAATTTAACGAACTTTAGGCAACAAGGCTTGATCCAAACATTATTCTGAGAACATATTAAAACATTTTTCTATCGTTATCTTACGAAAATGACTTAAAAAAGACCCTATATTTATCTAGATAAGGTTTATTTTACAGTGAAAACTAATTTTCCCGACACGAATATTATTATTCGTGTGTAATTTTGATTGACACCAACCATTACGGCTGAGTAGTTATTGCGTCATCTTCTTCTCAAATAGAAATAATGATTTAACTACCAACTCAATGACATGCTAATTTACACCCTATCTCACAAACTTACAGTCCAAATCACAACACCGAACACTCTAATGGTATTTTATTTCACGTACCTACATAGTCATTAAACGTAATTTTTTTTTCGGCATTTCCGCGTCATATAGAATTGAGTTTTATTCTAGGAGCCGAAGACTGAAATTCAAGTGTTGATTTAGGTACCAAATAGTGCTTATTAGATAGCTGAAATGTCCTAAGTGTCCTTTGATATGTCCTTCCTTTGTAGTCTTTGGCAATTAATTCTTTACGGGTATGTGCAAAAAAATACAGCTGGTGATTGAAACGTTTGATTATTTTAAATTAAAGAGTATTTTGGTACTCTTAATACATAATTTTGATTTAAGGTCAGTAATACGAAGCGTGTTTTTTCTTGACACGAATCGACACGTTCAGTCAGAAAAAAACACGTTACGTATGTAGCGACCTGTAATGGCATAGGTCTCCAATTCCACCAAGAGGTGTAAGTAAGCAAATTTAATTTAAGGTATACGTATAATAAATACAGTTTTGAGATGGGTAACATAGGTTAGATGGAGTTCCGAAAAGTAACGCCTAATTCAATCAATTATACCTAGGTAACATGTCGTGTCTAGCCTGAAGTAACCGACCGTAAATAGTAAAATTAATAATATTATAATAATAGTTTTAATGAATAAAAAGCGGGTGAAACTCGGGAAGTATTGTGTTTTATTGCAATGCAAAATCGCGATAGCTATAATACATGTCAAAAACCTATCAAAAATGTACTATTACATTATAGCCTTAATATGGATAAGCCTAAAAAACTTCATTTAGATAATGTATGATGTAGGTTACCATTTATTTATTAAAATTAATGTTCTAAATATAGATAATAGGGATTATATCATTATTCTGATAAATTTGATAGTGTTTAATGTAAATCAGTCGAGTAAGTCCTACTTTATTTATTAGTTTATTACCTATGCAATTATAATTGTATTGTTTCAAATATAGACGCCTACAACCCGCCTGATGATGAATTTTATTTTTGTGTTGTGTTTGTTATAATCAGGAAAAGGTTCTTATTAAAGAAAAAATGCTAAACCGATTTTGATGAATTTATTTACTCATTTACACGATTGAAACCCTGAGTCGCAGCTAGTAACATTCCTTTGTAGTCATCGGCAATTAATTATTTACGGGTATGTGCAAAAAAATAAAGCTGGTGACAGAAACGATTGATTATTTTAAATTAAAGAGTATTTTGGTACTTTTAGTAAGACATAATTTTAATTTTAAGGTCAGTAATACGAAGCGTGTTTTTTTGAAAAAGAATATAAGTAGCCATATAAAAGATGAACAAGAAGACCTACATTCGACCCACAAATTACAAAAGTTGACATTGAAAATGAAACAAAGAAGCACAGCTAACAATATCTTACTAATTTTATTAATATCTATAAACGCGAAAATTTGCAAGTATGTATGGATGTCTGTATGTACCTATATGGCTCTGTTACTATGTCACGCAAAAACTGCTAAACCGATTGCGATGAAACTTGAAATATAGATAGTTGAAGACCTGGAATAACCCTCTGGCTACTTTTAAACCCGGTATTCCCGCGGGAACAGGACTGACGCGGTTAAAACTGTGGCTTGTAATAATACATATTTTCAGCTAAATTTTTATGTACCAAGTTTTATCGTAATCGACTCAGTAGTGAAGAAGTAACAAACAAACTTACCTACTTACAAAAAACTTTCACCTTCAAATATTTGAAGAATTATCCACTAATTCTACTTTTGAAAAGGCCGTCAACCCTTCACACTTCACAAAGTCCCAAGTAAAATAATTTATACTTATCTACCTGTAACAAAATTTTAAATCACTGTAATCTGAACGTCACGCGATGCATCTATTTATGTATATCACAATTTGTTGCCTGAGGCCTCTAAAATTCTTTGTTTGAATCTTTTCTATCATTTTAAATACAAAAAAAATATGTATTTAGAAATAAAAACATTTTGTACTTACTTCAAATAAAATATAATTGCGTGTAGGTAAATTTTATTATTCGAAATTAGTGTCGGTAATATAAAAAGTGTACCTACTGAAAATGAAAATCAGTGCAAATCACAGACTTTTCCGTTGCTTCTAAACCCATAAAAATTCATAATTCATAATTCATTTATTGCGAACAAGGGTTAAAAGAGTTGATCAATAGCCGGAATTTTACAATGACTCCCTCAAGTTGGCATAGACATACGACAGCTTGACTGTTTTTGTATCTGTATAATAATATTATAAGAAACATCAAATTCATACCTACTTGACAATGGCCATCATCTGTTCAAGATCGAAACGAAAAAAAAAATACACTAAAAATGTTCCAAATTTAAAATAACATTAATCGGAACTGTCAATTGACAAAGTCAAACAAGCCATAAACCACCGCAATGGACTACCGATAGAAAATAAAACAACTCATAAAACTAAGTTTAACGGCTAACTAAATGGTAGTTAGTTACCCGTTAAACCTGCGCAAATATGGTCACACTACACCTTAGACTTTAACTTGCTTATAATAAGCACACGTTTTGATAACATCTCTTCCTCAGATTAAGACACATTCGAAATTCGAATGTAAATCTTCGAGATTAGAATTAAATCTTATTGGTCAAATCATGTTCATGTTTCTTATTGGATTGGATTCTGATTAGGTTTTAGTATTTCAAAATCAATCTTATTATGATTCAGTTTAAGTTCAAAATCGATTGTTAGTCTTAACGGCACTTATGTACTGTTTATTGTTCGTATGTTGGAACGAATTCGGCAGGTGTACTTATGTCATTGCGTGTTACCGAGCTGTTGTACACTTCGGGCTGAGGTTTTTTTTTAATTTTGTGAATTAGGGTGTAAATACGTATACGTAAAAGTTGTTCTGGTAAATAATAATGGTTTTGAAACGCACTTATAGGTAGAATATTTTGAACATTTTTTTTTAAATGGGTAAGTTATTTATCGGGTTTACTTGCTACAATAACGGGAATCGAAACCACAACTTTAAGCGCCGTAGCAAGTTTTTCTTCGCCAACTACACCACAAAGGTCGATAAAGATCATAAAACATGAAAATTTTGTTACAAAAATTCCACAAAAAACTATAAATTCCCAGAAAGATCGGTAAAAATAAAATTGCCACTCAAAATTACAAATAAAAAAAGAGAAATAGAAAACTATAAATCGTGAGATGCAGCCAAAGAAAACATATCCGTCATGCGCACCCGCCGACGACATTGACAATGGTTTGAAATTGGAATGCGGCCTTGAATCGAATTCGACAGAGCGCGGGCGATTTGCGCGGGAAACGAGATCGCCGTTTTTTACAGTTCCGACAAACTATCTTGTCAGACAGCGGTGGCGCTGCCTAACTTATGCAATAGGAAGATTCTAAGTAGATTTATTAGTTCCTTTTAAATCCGCACGCAGAGTTTAGTTAGGACTGTTTACGATGAGATACTTTGAAATCGTTCGATTGTTATTAGAATCGATTCGTTTAACAAAATAAAATTCGTTACGATATTTCAAAACAATACAAGTGTTTTAAAATTCGCACAACCTTTTAATTAAGTGAGTTATTATTATGTAGATACCTATACGTAGGTTCATTATTATTATTGGTACGAAGTTACTTTTTGTTTTTATATTGAAAAAATAATTTCAATTTTTTTTTTACTTTTTAAAGTTTTATGTGACGTCATCTCACACTCGCCCCGTCCGCTTGCCGTCACGTGACTGTTAGCGAGACACAATATTTATCGTAAGTTTAAATGGCTGTAAAATCCAAACTAATAGGTATTTTTGACTACAACAAAAACTAGTGTATTTGTATAGCTTTACTGTAACACACTTTCAACCGATTTGGCACACCTATTAACATTCCACAATGTGGATCACATAGACCCACGTGAGCTGTAATCTAGTACTTATTGGCAGGGTTGTATACCGTAACCCGTTTAAAGGTTTTTAACACTGTTAATATAGCGATTAGTGTAACCGAAACCAAGCTTTAGGGTTACAGAATGGTTTTATAACCGAATCAAAGTGTTTTTTCTATACCTGTTAATTTCGGTTAACCCTTATTAACCGAAATTAATCGTCGTTGGTTCAGTGCACCATATGGCAACGTCGCGCGCTCGAATTCTAGCTAAGGGAAGGGAAATATGAAAAAAATGTTGTTCATAAATCACATTTGTTGTTTTGGGTTCCAAAACTGATTTTTTAAACTTCAAACGCAAAGTTACCGCGATTTATTTTAACCACTAGCGCCATCTAAAGATATACCAGCACCAATGGTTAAAATATATGAAATCTATGCGTTTACAAATTAAAAAAAAATTAGTGCGTAAAATCATACAATTGCTAGTTTCAAGATAACTAAACGTTAATCTTGAAATTCAAATCATTCAAGACCTGTATTGAGCTAAGTTCAGTTCTCATACAAAGTTTTATTAGTTTACGGACAATATTGACTGAGTAATATCACTTATTTGTACAATTTAGAGGAAAGTTTGGGATTTTTTCCTATCGAGAAAATTTTCAACAAATGTGTTTTCACGTCAATCATGACTTAGTAAATGTCATTGACTTTAATAAATATGTTTTAAAAACCTTTGGTTCAAATAACTTTTATAGTAATTCATCTTAGAAACATCAGTTCTGGCCTACTATAGCTGCTTAAGTGCGCGAGTTCGACTACGCCTGAGGGGACGGGTACAGTTCGTGTCTGCAAGAGCTACCTACCACAACCCGTCACGTATCCCCTGGGTGGTGCTAAACGAGCTATAAAAAGAAACGCGATTGAAATAAGCGAATAAAATAAATACTCAAAACCCCTTAGTTCTAGGAACAACAAACATACATACATAGACTCACGGCAAAAACATAACACTTCCTTTGGCAGTCGCGTAAAAATGGCCCTTTTCAGGGCCCCAAGACTTAAAGATATCGGACCTTTAGTCCGTATCTTACAATTAAACATTAAAGGTATTAATAAAGCCAATAGTGACTACCTGTTAAAGCTATCGCAGGCAAATAAAATTGACATCATCAACATTCAGGAAACTCACACCAAAGACGATATTGAAATTAACTTTGAAAGAAGAGGCCGTATGCCTGGGTACACCCTCTTAAAGGCGGTTCATCATCCAAAATATGGCATTATTACCTTAACAAGAACTGGGTGCGAATGACGTTCGGCTCCTCGGCTCAAACGAGCGGGATTAAGTTTACAATTTAACCTTGCAGGTTGATGACCTTATCGTATTCAACATTTACAAGCCCACAAATGTACAGTGGCCACCATCTGTATTACCACATTTTGCCCATCCTTGCATTCACACTGGTGACTTCAACAGTAACCATACTACCTTGGGCTACAGTAATATTGATCACAACGGGAAGGCACTGGTACATTGCTAACCCATAGCACTCTTAAGCTGTTCTTCTAAACTGCTAGAGCGAATGCTTCTCACTAGAATATAACCGTACATAGATTCTACCACCCCTGTCGGGCAAGCGGGTTTCTGCCGGGGTAAAAACTGCACCGATCAAGTACTACCCACTAGCATAGAAGCCGGCTACCAGAAGAGACTAAAATCGGCTGCTGTTTTCATTTCCCTAATGGCGGCATACGATACAGTTTGGAAATAGGGCCTTATAACAAAGCTCATGTCTGTAATCTGTAAATAGTAAAGAAATCGTAGACCTAATAAGCAGCATGTTAAGTGAAAGGGAATTCGAAGTCCATTTGGCAACTCTAAAAGCCGTAGACGTAAATTAATTTACGGACTACCCCATGGATCTGTGCTCGTCCCAAAACTTTCAATCTCTACATTCACGACCTTCCAGAAACGACAGCCATGAAGTTTATTAAGGCTGATGATATCGCACTGGTTGTCCAGAGCAGGGATTTGAAGATTAGTGAGGAGATCCAGACAGCTGACGTTCCCTGATCCCGAGCAAAACCGAAGTAGCATGTTTCCATTTGAACAATAGTCTTGCCAATTACCAACCGACAGTGCACTTTAACGGCAAAAAGCTCAAATTTAACCCCTTCCCGAAATACCTGGGTGTAACTCTTGACAGATCCCTGACGTACAAAGTGCACCTTAACAAGTTGGCTCAAAGACTTGTCACCCGCAACAATATTCTCCACAAACTATGCGGGACAACCTAGGGAGCTACTGCCAACTGCCTCCGAACGACCGGCTTAGCTTTGGTTTATTCGGCTGCGGAATACTGCTGCCTGGTGTGGCTCGAGTGCGCATGTAGGCAAAGTGGACACAAAATTAAACGAAGCGATGAGAAGCATTTTGGGCCCCATGAAATCCACCCCTCAATATTGGCTTAATATAGCAGTGCTATGTGGCTTAGGGTTGGATGTGTATGTGGCCCTGCTGCGACGCAAGCAGGCCCTAAATAGAGGGATGAAGATGATTAATTCTCAGCCTTCGCTACCAGTGCACGAGAATTTCACTGCCCCCCCCTCCGATCGTTTGAAATCTAGACGCCTTCCGTACGCCGCTGCCAAAACACTAAAAGACTTTGAAATCAACGACTACTGAAAAATATATTGGGACTCAATGCAGAGCTTAAATTGTCGCAGAATCGACCCCACAATCAAGCCAAAGGGTTCTGTTACGTAAACTGTGGTGCCGCCGTCTCAACAACCGTCAGTCGTTGTGACAACTTGTAAAATTATGCATGTCAATACATTGACTAAAGTTGTGAAACTTTCTATTTCATAACAAATAAATAATAAAATAATAAATATTGCACTAACAGAATAAACAGAACTAACAGAGTTATGACCGAATTTCCTGTGGCAATTCGGTTTGCAATTTCCTGTGGCATAAATGGGGGATGGACTGATAGCGCACTCTGTCATCATCATCATCATCCGAGCGTTGTTCCCGGTTGCATCCCTCTCGGGAGCCCGGGGTCCGCTTTCCTGCTTTTGCGTCTCCACTTCGGGTAATCTTCGGCATCCCGTGTAGTGAGACCATTGGCACGCATATCACCCTTTATGATGTCAAGCCAGGACTTCTTGGGTCTACCCAATCTGCCGCGGCCAGGCGGAGGCGCCATGGCAAGACATTTATTCTGGCCGGTTTTCGTAAGACGTGACCGTACCAGCAAAGGCGACAATCTTGCAGTTTATCCGCAATGTCTCGGACATGAAGGTTGCCTCGGATGCGCGAGTTCCTAACGCGATGTTTTTGTGCCACTCCATACATCCAGCGCAGCATCTTCATCTCCGTGACCTGCAACTCCTGCTTATGTCGCACAAGCACTGGCCACGTCTCACTACCATACAGAAGGACCGGTCTAATGATAATTTTTTAGACTTAAATAAATACTAGAAATTTTTTTAAAGGAAAAATTCATCTTCAAAAATTCACTTGCGGCGAGATTTGAACTCGCGTCCCTGGATAAATAAATAAATAAATAATTAATAAATCCTGTGATAAACACACAGCGCCATCTAGCCCCGTGGTAAGCTGCTAAGCTTGTGTTACGGTGACTAAACAACGGACGTACTACCTATATTTATTTTTCTTTTGTAAATACATACATATTATACATATTATATATTATACATAGAAATACGCCCAGACCAGATACAAATATTTATTTTTAAGCATAAATATTTGCAGCCAGCGGGAATCGAACCCGCAACCGTCTGCATTGCAGCCAAGCGTTTTCCCGACGCGCCACAGAGGTCGTCAACTTGCCCTTTCAGTTTAACTCTGTTATTGTGGCGAAGAGGACCAGATCATGGAGCACCTTATGCAGCGATGGGACGACTTAAAACCTCATTTCATCAATTGGCATCCGGACCTGAATGTTGACATATAATTCTAATTTATTAATTATTTTTCATCTGTGACATGTGTTTACTATAATAAATATAGTAAACAATTAATTATTGATGTAATTTTCTGTAATATTAACATTTGCCTATTTCAAATTATCATACGATTAAATAAATAAATAACTGCGCCATTTTTCGTTTAATGCTTTACAGATTGCCAGTGTGTATGTATGCATACCAAAACAATAATCCACATAAAAAAGATCGGTGTTTCTTATTAGGGTTTTGAGGTACATACGAAACCCCAAAAGTAGGTACCTACGTCGATAACCTCGTCCTTTTTTTTGGAAGTCAGTTAAAAGTAAAGCTAATATTTCAATGGCTATGCTAAAAGAAATTAAGCAATAACCTCTACAAACGCACATCACTAGAGCGAATGTCAAAATGGCAACAGCGCCTGAATTATAGGTAATAATAACACTTATTAACCGAAACAATTTTATCTGTAACACTTTCGTTTCTGTTAGGGTAAGTTACTGTTATTAACCGATTCATAAGTGTTACCGTAACGAAAGTGTTTTACTTATAAGTGTTACACTTTTAAAGGGTTATAGTTATAGACCCTGTTTTCCAACCCTGCTTATTGGACCATACTTGAATTTTAATACAAAAGACGAAAAAATGACACAAAAAACACGTCTACAATTTTCCATAACCCATATAGTAACAAAATCAGTGCGTGCAAAAAAAACTGAAATTTAAAACTGAAGGCCATTGATTACAAGTCAAATCACAAAGAATTGGGGGTCAGTTCAGTAGGGAACTGTTTCTTTCAATAGTTTATCATTTATTTCAATAATTTCAAGAAAAAAGGCCGAGAATACAAGTTTAAAAACATTTTTCATGATTTAAAGTCATTGTAAGTATTTTCTTTAACTAAAAAAATTGGATTGAATGTCTCTATGATTCAGCTCGCAGTTAAATAGAGTGATTTAAGAAACTATCAACCACCATCATCAAAATCGGTTGATGATGGTGGTTGAGTCAAGCCAAGTAAAAGTAATAAAAATCACCAAAAATGAATTGCGAACCATCTTCTTTCTTAAAAATACTCAGTTGAAAATAAGACATTTAACTTCCGTATTTAAAAAAAACTATCCATAAATAGGTAATTAATAATTATAAAATCAACCCGTTAGTCATATTGGGTCAGCCTTGGATTCGTCCCACTCATCCAAAATGGGACGAGTTATAAAAAAGTAAAAAATATAAGGGGTTACTTATATATTTTTTTAATGTAAGAAGCGGTTAATACCTACCTACATAACAATGTGCAGACAGACATACTATCAATAAGTAAATAAATGCGTAATCTTTGGCCTTGTAGTACGGCAAGATATAAGTGTGGGGGGCAACGCTTATCGGCTCCCCGGAACTTATAAACTTTCGCATAAAACCGCATCAATTTTGGCTTACTTTGTTGTGTGTTAAAAATTATAATTTAACATTTATTTATTTTTGACATGTATTTATTTATTTTTTACCAATCCTTGACATTTTATTTTGATGGTATTATTTTAAGTCACTTTTGTGCTACATTTCTATTACTTTAATTAACATTTGAAATGTATTATATTATAGATACATTTTTTTTCCTCTTTTCTTTTTATGTTTTTTTGTTTTATTATTATTATTTTTATATTGTTTTCACTATGATTGATGATGTTCATGCCAAATTTTTATGACTTGTAATAATTTTATTCCCAATAAATAATTTGGATATTAAAAATAAGTTATATAGGTAAATACTTTTTAAACACGTTATATAAGCGTTTGACCACTATCTCACCTGATGTTAAGTAATGTTATGGTCTAAGATGTAACACGCTCGTCTAGACGTAGGAAGATGGGAGTGTACCAAGATCTGATTCTAAGGAACGAAGAAGGCTGCACCGTAACCCTTAGTGACATACAATATATTAAAATTGACATAGACCGGTGATAATTATAATTATACTAACTGCGCTCTGCGGTTTTACCCGCGTAAGTCCCGACCCCACAGGATTATCGGTTACGGTTACTAACTATGTTACTATCCATCGCCTAAACTATATCTATTCAAATTTTCATCCAAATAATAAAGTTCCAGATTTTTGTTCAAATAAGTATAATAATACACTTTATTTTATCGTTCGGATCGCGTTTTTATTCATGGTTTTAAATTTAAACGAACCGAGCTTTCGCCAACTTTACAGTTGGCGTTTAAAACCATGAATAAAAACGCGATACAACCGGAAATATAGTGTTTTATTATGCAAAATCGCGAAAACCATAGAAGAAATCAAATAAGTATATTTTATTTGACTGATAAATATAATACATAGGTAATTGACATTTTTATCGACGCGTCCACTCACCTATTATTATCATATGACAATAATATAGATTCAATTACTTATTTATAAGTAGATATACAATTAGAGATGGCAATTTTATGTTAAATAAAAGATTTAGCCTTACATAATAAAGGAAGAGGGGACAAAATGTCTGTAGATCACTTAGCATAACACAAACTCAAATTCTGAAAAAAAAAAAATGGAACGAACAACAGTTACCCCCAAAAGTACAATCACAAACAAAAGTCGTTCAAAATTCTCAAAAAAAAAACACACACCCGGAAAATAAAGCGTCGAAATAAGAATTCATTAGATTAGTGCGGTCGTTATCTGAGTAATTGCATTAAAAAAATCAGCGTTCGAACAATAGGCACCGTCCTATACAACCTCTATGCGACCTGGCTTTACTTGACCTTGGCTGCGCGTTCAAGGTACATCCGTGCTCATCATCAAATCAACTTAGTTTAAAGGTAAGTACGTAGGTACTTAATTGCCGAATTATATTTGTTAACATTATAGTTAATAGTTTTAGTTATAGTGTTGGGTTTGTTTTAGTTATGTTAGGAAAGTATGGTAAGATAAGAAGTTCAGGGTACTTATTGTACAACTTAGTCATCTTAAATAGCTTCAAATCTCAAACCCCGATGATGAATGATCAATATTGTTGCATATTATGCATGATGCATGGAAACAAGAGATCCTTGGTAAAATTAGAATCTGGTGGTAATTAAGTGCTTTTCTTGGTTTAAGTGTGGAATCCTATTGTTTGTTTTTTTAAGGGATTTATTAATTTTAAGTCAGATGCTTCCTAACCAGCGAAAATATTATTGTTATCAATCCCAACAAAAAATAGAAATGACTTATTAAGTAAATAATTAAAGTTAAAATATAAATAGTAAATTCAACAACAAACAGAAATTGGTACCAACATTAAGTTAGTACACATAATATTAATAATATGAACATAAATAATATTCGTTCCTAAATTTATAATTACTTACTTATTTCTTAGGTATCTAGTCAGTGTTTTAGTTAGGTAACCTCATTACCTAACTAAAATATGTTTTTAAAAAATCAATGTCAGAAGTCAAGAGAAAAAGAGATAGAAATACGAGGCCAAACAAAAATCTGAAAAAATGATAAGGAATGTCAAAGATAGTGCTTAAAACTTTGCATCTTAGTAATTTAGAGACGGTCAAGTGGGAATCGGACCATCACAAACGGGTTCCGTAGTTAAAAAAACACCTAATAAGTATCTATTAGCAGTCCATTATACAGTAATAATATTAGGAAACATTTTTTTTTTCAAAGCCAAATAAAATAGTCAAACTCAACCCAGGAGTGTACACTGATTCACTTCTTATTATTGAAACATACTATTTTACTAGCTGCGCCCGAATATCGGGTTGAAATGTAGCCTATATGTTATTCCCGGTATCCAGCTACGTATATTCCAAGTTTCATTGCAATCGGTTTAGAAGTATTTGCGTGAAAGAGTAACAAAGTTACATACATACATGCAAAATATTGCGTTTATAAAATTAGAAACATTCAAAACCCTATTTTAATGTAGGGTTTGAATGTTTCTAGGTTTAGGGCTAGATTGCGCTCTGTGTGATGTCGTGCAATATTTATTTATTTAGTTTACTTTACGGAACCTTAAAAACCTACCTACATACGAACATAAACAATTAAGAAAAAATGATAGTAAAATGAGAATAATAAGGAGTAATTTGATAAACTTTAGATAACATCATTTTAGGTGATTAAGTACGAATATTTAAAAATATAGGTCATCATTGAAATGCAATAAGTAGATATTGAAAGATTCATACATAATACTTTAGGTATTTAAGTAAAACTTAGAATAATCTTTTTTAAAGAATAGTTGCCAGCCAGGGGAAATTTTAATTAAAAATATTAATCGGCGAAATGTATCATTTCCAAGGTCGACATATTGACAATCCAAAAAAAAAAAAAAGGTCGATCTACGACACCTCCCTAAATAAGAATTGGTTTTTTACATGATATTATATGTAAAAAAATGGCTTTCTTATAATTTCTAATATCTCATCATATCACTTAACTCATGTAAAAAAATCGGCACGTCTCATAAGAGGGTTTGAATTTGACCTCATCTCATCTGATGGAATTCGACGAAGTCGATGACATAACAAACTTTGCATAGAAGACACCTATTCATTCTAGACCTAAATACTTCAAAGTTGTTGCTAAGGGGAAACATCGTGGCAGTGAGTTCCACTTCGGAAAATGTTCTTAACGCCATATAGCAACAGATTTAAATAAAATAACTGTAAAATTATGTTTAAATTCCGACAGTTACCAAATTTAGCGTTAGTGTTACGTAATTCTAAACAGAAATAGGAACTTCTAATTAGCAAATAAGTGCGACAATAAGAAGAATTTTGTCACATGTTTTAAAAATTAAAGAGAAAATTATACTAAAGGACGTAAGGAGTTTAAAAATAAGAAGTTGAAGTTTATTTTTTTATGATGTTAATTAGTTTTAATTAAAAAAAAACGACAAATATCTAATGTAAGATAAAAAAAAAAACATTCATCCGATAACCTCCTTTCTACTTTTTTTGAAGTCGGTTAGTAAAAAATCAATTGATATACTAAAACTATATATAAAATGATAATACTTAGTAAGTTTCTTCTAATTAGTATGAGATTTTTAATAACTAACAGGAAGATAAATCTTATTCTAACTAGTTTTTTTATATAAGTATTTTTTATTTTAGTCATTTTACATCAGGCAACAAGTGCCAAATACAAGTCACTAATTAGCTTCAATAACATACTTCATAATGAAAACGAAAAACAAATAAAAAGTACAGTTGACAACTAAAATCGAAAACAGAAAGAAAAAAAGACAACAAACCTTTTCCTCCTGCAGGTTTTGGCCACCGTTTTCCGACAAAGGTGTAGATGGCGCGCTGTAGCCTTTGCCGTCGTCATGCGGCGTCATTTGTCTATGACTTTCGTTCTCTTGGTCCTGATTCCTGATGTCTTGAATGGTTTTAAATTCTGACAATCGGAGAACTGACGGTTTAATCTCTGGCATTTCGTCGTGTTGTTCATACCGTCTCAAATCCAGATTCGTAGCTAAATGTCTATGATGGTCAATGGGGGGAGGAACCCCTATGGATCTAAGGTGTTCTATACTTCTATGAATGTGACTGTAGTTGTCAACGTGGATCTCAGCCATGAGAGGGGAATTGTGGTAGTCCAGCCCATCTGGCCGGTAATCGATCCGTCCTTCCATCATCTTGTAAAAGTTTTTATTATCAACTATAAATTCTTCTAATTTTGGCACTGCCTTACAAAAATAATATCTTATCTTATTTATTATGTAATTGTCATGGAATTTATCCGAGATCCTCTGTTTTCACTGGGCTGGAAAAGAAATCGAGTTTCGTTTTGTATTTGGCAAAAAAGATTTTTTATGATATGAAATATAAATGTTGCTTTTGCTTTTCGTACAAACTCTTGGTGTTGAACTAAAAATGTAGCTTTTGTACACGTTTTTCCTAAAAACTATTAGCGTCAAATAAAAATAAATCATAAAGAGTGTTGTCTATGTCAAGTTGAACAAAAAGTTGTTAGGTTTTTTTTGCAGTAGCAGGTGATGAGTGGTTCAGGCGTAGGTTGTGTCAATGATCTAGCCCCTAGCCCACATGCCGGATCGAATAAGGCATCTATAATCACAAAACGAGTACAGTCTTCGACATGTGTGTATTACTTAACGACAATCCATAGACCCATAAATAAATTCAGGACGGGCCTTTAGGAAGTTTGAATACTTATCAAATAAGTTCTATTGTCTGTATGTGACTTCCAGTTGAGTAGCTACATCTTAGACCTATCATCTGTAAAAAGGTGCCAATCGTAATTATCTATCTATTCATTAGAGTCAAATTTGCTTTCTGAATAGGTTATATATTTACCTGTATAAATATCTAGTAACCATTAATTTGTGGGCTACCTCCACAGACGTGTCTATGCAGATATTTAAGTTGCAATAAGGTCAAAATCCGACTTCCACCTATTTATCGTACAGGCTATCCTTTCCAAATTTATAGTTTATTATCTTTTTATAGTTATTAGTCATTAGCATTACCCATCCTGTACCCGGCATTACCGTAAAAATTAAGAAAAAATGTTTACCTTATTAATTTATTATTATTTAAAAAAAAAGTCTACAAAAATCATTAGCGTCATACTTTTGTCGTCACCTGTACAACGTACGGCTGTCAAAGATATAATTGCGCTTATAGAAAATAAAGCAAAGTGTATTTGCGGTTACCGTAATTACAGGGTATTGGACTTTAAACCTTGTTATATGGGATTAGAGTCGAAACGGTAAGTTTGTTAGAGGAATAATTTGGTGATGTATAAAGTACAGGGCCTCACGGTTGATCGACTATAAGATTTGTAATCATAATACTAGCGTTGGTCCAGGAGTTGCTCCGGGGTTTGTAATTAGGTTTTTGTTAACTATTTGTGATGCTTACGAGGCGGGAGATGTTGGTAGATGGACTGTGATGTAAGACGTGATGTTCATAATATTGGCCAACATTATTTGTTTTTATTATTAACGTACAATGACAAAAATAAATGGAATTCTTAAGTTTAATGGAAATTGAAAAACTACGATTTACCAAACTGCTAAAACTAGCTTGTTTTATTACAAAAATAGGTACAGTCAATTATAAAAATGTTTATTTAAATAAAACTATTTTTCAATACAAAGTTTTTGAACAAAAATTGGACACTTAATAAAATCTAACATTAGACACGGTAGAGATTCGACTATTATGAGAATAAGTATCAGTTTTTTTTTACATAAAACAAAATTACGGAAATCTCAAATTTTTTCATTTCAAAAATAGAATTGATCAATTTTCAAACACCCAACTGTAAATCAAAGACAGTTGTAAATTTTATAGTCCGAGAGACGCGTGTCTATTTTTTTTCAACTAGGTGAGTTAGGTACTTGATTTTTTGCTCGTGTTTTTTGTCGATATTTTTTAAAGTCTCAAGCGTTCTTCATTCGGTTATTGGAGATTTCAAAGTTACTGAAGCGTGCTGTACAAGGTTGCTTGACAACCAGTCAGTTTGTCGCTTTTCTATTCACTTTGAAATGCTATAATGAGGATAAAAATGTTTGGTAGTTAAAGCGCTGATTGCTATCTGTTAGTAGTTATTGAACTTGACCATTCTAGACATTCTAGTTAAATTTTATAGAAATGTAATTTTTTTTCTAAGGCTTAAACTGCAAAGCATATTTTTACACGACTGCCCAAGGAAGTGTTATTATAATTTTAATAATATATTATATTATATTTTGTGTAGTGGTAGTGTAGAAGTCTAGATTTTTTTTAATTTCCGGCATGTTTTATTCATTTAGATAATTAATAAACTTATATTTTGACTGAAGATTATGATAATTAGGTATTGATGTTTTTGAAATAACATGACGAATTAAAGACAGATTAAAATGTAATGTTAGAAAATAAAAACAGAAAATATTAATAAATTTACTTAAAGAGGTAGATGGTACCCAAAAAGCAGGTTGCATTATTTTTTTATGCATGGCGTACTGAATTTAAACCTAAATGAATTCCACGAACGACTGAATTATTTTTATTCGTTTTTTATTAATTGTCATTGAATTATGCAAAATAAAATTACCTGGTGCACATTATCTATCGAATGACAGGTGTTATATGCAATCTGCAAACAAACTAGTTCTAGGATATTACCATCGGAAACAAACGTTATTATCATTTGACATCTGGATCATAAAGCTGATAATAGCTTATTATTTTATATTTTTTAAAAAATAATGAATTAAGTATAGAAATTGTTAAGTCTTTTTCTCATTCTCTACAAATGTAAATAATATTCATATTATATTAAAATTCAAATATATATAATACTAATTATTTTAAAATCTTAAAATGACGGAACAATCATGTGTACAAAAGTTACCAAACAAATAGATAAAGAAAAAATTTAGTTACATTTCAAATACAAAAGCAACATTTATTTCTCACTAACATAGGAAGCAGGTTTACTAAAATATTTGTTAAAATTGCATTCAACAAATTGTTGAATTCAACAGCAAGAACACGTCACGTCGTTAGTTGAATATATTTCCGGATAATATCATGTCTTGGATTGTTCAAGGTCAGGTTTGGTAGACGAACGCCGAACGAAACTCGAAACAACTTCGAACTCACCACGAACACTGAGATATTACGTAAAACCCCCTTTGAGGGAGAATACACCCCCAAAGGGAGGCACCAACAGCGAACCTGCTTCCAAATTAATTAACAAAAAATATTTACCTTTCACTATCCAAAAAAATCTTCACAACACCATCTATATCACCATAATAAATCACAGTTTGTTTCTATACTATAATGTCACTAAAATATCACATAATTAGGTAACACTAACGTCACAACACGTCCCAAAGGCAACAGTCCACGGCAAAACCGTAAAAAATATTCAAAAAATCCCAAAGTTCTTGGCAAATAAACATTAAAAAAAATACCGGCGAATTTAGACGATAGAAAAAACGCCGTGCGTGCTCTTGACCCTGTGGTAAAATTATGAATGCCGAGCGTCGTTACTAGGATCCAAATTACCAGATTTTTTGTGCTCAATATTTTAGTGTGCTATATAATTTGTTATGGCGGTGGGTAGTCCACACGTGATGTGTTCTATCCTTTTCGCGCTAGGTGATTTGCGCGTGCACCGGCAGCATCGGCATACGGGAGCGCAGGCGATAGCTCAAGACGACATGTGCTACTCGACAAAAAGCCAGCGTCTCCGGACTCAGGGCGACTTATCGAGTGCTACGACAATGCTACTCGCATCACAAAACACGCAGTACAAAATGCTAGCTCGCCCGCCTTTAGACCGACGCGGCAAAAACGAGACTGAAATTCAGATCTATAGTAGAAAAAGTGAACTACACCGCGCGAGGGGTACACTAACACATAAAAATGAAAAAAATCACACGGACGCAAACATCTACGGCTTGAGCTTAAAAAATCGGAGTGGGGAGCAGTACGTCCCCTTCGATGCTATACTGGCTTCTCTCTCTAACGGCGTGAGGCCGCACTCACACAGACGAGCGGTGGTTAAGCGAAAAAAATGTGTACACATTTTTTTATTATTCACCATTTTTATGTGTGTAAGTGGGCTCCGAGCGAGGGAGACGGGAGGATCCTGGAGCTCCTTGTGGCCGTCGAGGGAAGGAGACAGTGCACTTAGCCACGTGCTCGTCCCTCGGTATTAAATAATAATTAAAATGGCTACAAGACTGGCGATACGAGATACTGTTCGGTAGACGATTTTTTGGTTGAGCTTTTGGCTTTTTTGCGAAGCTTTTTGCGGAATCGACGTAAACGAGGTGAGCGGTCGGTTATTGTTTATGAAAAAAAGACCGATTGACACATATTAGCGCATTGCGCGCAGAAAAAGTTGCGCCAGGAAAAAAAACCAAGGACGCACCGCGCGAAAAAGAACTTATTGATTAAAAGAGGGCTGTCAATGACCAGACGCAAATGAGGGTGGTTAATTGTATGCAACAGAACCGACAGGAATCGATTACTTTGCAAATGCTTTGCGACTTGAAGAAAGAATTTGAATTTGAAAACAGTTGCTGGGCACACAATGATTCAAATAGGACAAGATGTAGGAGCTTTAGGTTTTAGGAAGAGGAAGTGTTGAAGTAATAACACTGCCTTTTGAGTAAGGCCAGAGCAGTCTACTTAATATGTAATCTTCTAATTTTTTAAAAATACCGAGCTTATTCGTTTTTTTTTCTTTATTGTAAGTACCTCAAAAAACCGTTCAGTCAATTAAGTATTCATTACTTTGTGATGAGTTATTTTCTAGATTATTTATAAAAGGATATAAAATATATTTTCCCCTTTTAAATAAAATAATATAATGTTTCATTATTATTATTACTACTATCATACGAGTTGTCAATAAATTTTCAGTCTCAAAGCACGAAGCGCACAATAAGGAATTATGTACTTAAGTAAAGCTAACTGTCTCTCTTTCTTTTGAAGTTAAGACGAAGATAAAGAATTTTTAAAGATTAAGCTATACAATACGTTGGTGATAAAATATATCTACTTAACTAACACCGGCACAAACCTTTTTCTTAAGTAAAGATAACATTTTTAAAATTTGTAATTACTGTTTTTTTTTTACTTAAATTACAACAATATTATTATTAAATTATGTTTAAAATAAGTACTTAATTAAAAAAACAAACACTCAAATCGTACTTCAGTGCTGCAAATTTTTGATGTAAAATAACTTGTTGTATTTTTCATTTAAATTAAATTATGTTATTATATCATATGAAGGAAATTAATAAAACCAGACTAATATAATATTTACTATTTTGAACTTTTAAGTTAATTCTGAACTTGACTGTACTACCTTCATTTTAGTTCCTCATTTGAATAAAAAAAAAAACAGAAATTCCCTAATAGGTAATGAGACACGTTTTATGTCAAGTGATCTTTACAAAAACAATTATTTAGGTTTTTTTTTTTAAATTTAAAGGTAAGTGACAATAGCTGATAACATCTTACCTCCATCACAGTAATTGAAAAAAAACATTGGGTAAGTAACTGTCATTCTCGTGGTGATTTTAAATATTAAATACCATGGTCATCGCATATCGAATAATACACATAACCAATATTATAGGGGTGTAGTACAATACGGTATTTAAGAGCAGATGCACAATTCACAATGGTCAGCGAAAAGCTGTATGACGCTTGGACTATAGGGTAAGATTAGAGATTCGATTTTTAAATTATTTAAATTTGGATTAAAAATAAACTGATTCATTTTGAATTAGGAATGACGTTGTTTTTATCTATAAATTCTTAACTTTTTTTGAAGTCGCTAAATAGGTACGTAACGTGTTTTTTTTTGTACGTGTTGATATTTGTGTATGAAGTTCCAGTCATATCCTGCCCCAGTGAAATTTTTGTTCATACGCAGCGTATTTCTTCGTGAGACAGAACTTGTCGATTTCTGCATTTATATACCCCGTCCCAGTTCGTCCCGCTGGGATTTTTGTATGCAGAAATCGACACGTTTCGTCCGGCGCGAGAAAAAACACGTTACATATTTGCTACATACCATGTAACGTGTTTTTCACGTGTTCGTGCTTGTTCTATTTAATTCCATCTTAACTATAGTAAAAAGTATGATTTTCAAAAAAATTCTAATTTCGAAAATTTCTATGATTTTTTTTAAGTCCTATAAATTATAAGTAGAAATACCTATTTATAGACAGGCAAGAAGGTTAAATATCGTGTAGCATTGAGATGCGGCTAACAACGCCATTATGCAATCGAAACTACAAAAAAACACAACATAATAAAAATAAACAAACGACAAAAAACAATCTGTAACACCAAAAGAAACAGCCTTCAAACATTGCATTTTTGTTTCACTTTACTACCGTTTTCAATTGTTTTAGAGTAATAAAATAAAAAGCAAAAGTTTTCGACGCTTTTTTATTGGAACCAGAACTAGACTATGGCGTCCAAATGATTGTTGTCTAAAATAGATGGGTGGTTGTTTTATGACACAATTTTGTCATAAAAATATTTGGCATTCAGTCGAGATGGTTTAGTTTAATAGGTTTATGATTATGACTGTACCAGGTATAGATGCCAGAAGTAAAGTGAAATAGAAAAGGTTTAGTCGTAAAAATTAGTTTATTTTATTTCTGTCTTTACAAATAATAATAATTGTTCTTTGATCTTGAATTTAAAAGTTAAAGTCGGCTTCAGGTTAGTTCTTTTACGTGGTTATTTTAAATTAATAATAATAAAAATAAACAAGTTTTAGACGTTAAGCCACTTTTAATTCATGCTATTTATGTCGGGTTAAGGGACTTCTAGCCCACGCAAAAACTAGCCTGCGGGCAAGATGTCAACTTTTTAAAATGTGCAGTGGTAGATTCGTCCAGTAAAGCAGCAGCTTAGACAAACGGGCAAGATGGCTCCTAATAAAAACTAAAAGGATATTTCGGAAATGTTGTTTAATTTGTAATCAAAATATTAAAAATAATAAAATTAATTAATTAATTATGGCACATATATTTGAAATGTACCTACACCTTTTTTTTTATTATCATTGTTTGACCATCATCTAAAAACACCAACCTGATAATTTGATGATGTAGCTGAATCTATCACCTGTTCTAGTGACCACGGCTTATATTAGCCGTGGTGCCGAACAGAGCCGAAACATAAGAATATAGCGCAACGTTGACTAAAAATAACGAAATTATTGAAATTTCTTCGGTTTTTGGGATGGTTACAGAAATTCAAATAAATTTTGGTTTTAATTGTTTAGTCGCGTGTTGAAAAATGCTTAATATAATAAAAGCAACAAGATTGAAACCAAAAAAATAATTTATTTCGAAAAACAAAAAATAGAATAAAAACGTAAACATTGAACATTTTGTTTTTTTGTTTTATTTTCATAAATGATAGGTACATAACTTTTGTGTCTTTTTAATTCTACTTCCGTATTTGCATTGTTTACTTTTTTAAGGGTTCATTTTGGATTTCGTTTTCGTTTATACTTTTCTTTATTCATCAGAGCCAAAGGGTTTGTCGTATTGAATAGTTTTTTTAACTATTTTGATTTGTAATCACCTGTTTTTGGGTAAGGGTGCGGAAGCAGGATGTTGGTTCGAGATTCGATCTTGCTATTGAGTTTTGTCAATTCAATTTTTCAGGTGTATTTTTGAATACAGGTGATTTTTATTTAAATTTCGATTTAAATGTTAATTTTTGTATGAAAGTGAGGGTGATGTTTTTTGTGGACTTCTTTCTTTATATGTTAAATTATTATAACGATGGACTTTATGATAAAAATATGAATTAAGGAGTCATAATTATTAAGTATTGTTACAATTAAATAGTTGCTTTTTCTAGAAATATTTTAAACGAAAAATTCATCTTCACAAATACACTCGCGACGAGATTTAAACTCGCGTCTCTGTGTTGCTTTTTTACCAAAACTTTAGCAATTACATAACCTACTTTGAAATATTATTTTGACTATGAAGTTATTTTCTATACCTTACAATGTTCGACTTAACTAAGTCGATATTTATCATTGTTTACTTAATTATATTTACCATTTACTCATTGAGTAGGTAATATAAGTTTATAATGTACTCTAATATTATTGTATCGGTATAGTCAATTATTGACAAAGCTCCTTTATAAATTTTAAAATTGATAATAAAAAAACTTAGGTTAAGTTTTGAATAACATGGATTATATTCCTAGATTACATAACTTATTTCGATGAGATGTAAAAGGACATTCAATTATTTAAACTGAAAGTACAGTTTTACATCTTAAGATAAAGAAAATATCGTGGCTTTCAAGAAATATTGTACTGAGTTGATAATTCTCTTACTTAACAAATCGTTGAAATCATGCATCTCAAGTCCCATCATCACGGAACTTGTATTTTTGGAGTCCGCCATTTTGATCTACTCAATCTATAGCCTTAAATTGCCTTCAAAGATGTCCGCACTTCCTTTGACTTCACGAACCATTGCTTGCCGAGTTCATTGTTTCTTAATGAGTGCGGTAGGAAAAAATCAATGGATGGTGTTCTTAGAAATAATGTAGAGGAAGTTTGTAATAAAATAATGGCGTGGTGAGGAGTCGAAGTATAGTTGCGTCCGGTGATCCATCACGCAAATGCAAACCGGATTCCGAGACAGGTTTGGTAGTAACTTTATTACATTTGATAACGAAATGGTATTATAAATAAAAAGTTTGGCTACTATTATTTTTGTTTGTTACTTCATTTGGCTACTGTTTTTGGTAGAAAAATGTAATGCTTGTTAATTGTGAATGTTAAACAAAAAACCTCAATTTTGTTCATTCATATAACGAATATATTAGGTAATCTACTACTGTGTCTTGCAATTTCACCCGCTTAATTCTCAATTTCGTTAGTAGGTACTTATTTTGAAAAGCTCTTTCAACTCGGATGCCTACATAATTATAAAGGACACACCAAAATTCAGTGCTCTAAAATCAGTTTTAGGCTGTGCTTTGATCGACCAGTCAGGTTAATAGTAGTTTATGCACCGAGGTACTAAAGCCCTGTCTAATATAGCGGGCGTCATATTGAATCCAAAGCGTACGAAGGACTCTAGAGAGTTAACTCCCGAGCGCAGCGAGGTTGTTAGAAACGTAATTCCTGAGCGAAGCGAAGGACTCTAGAGAGTTAACTCCCGAGCGCAGCGAGGTTGTTAGAAACGTAATTCCTGAGCGAAGCGAAGGACTCTAGAGAGTTAACTCCCGAGCGCAGCGTAATTCCTGAGCGAAGCGAAGGAGTTATGCACCTAGAGTTCTAAGTAAAGCGTGGGATCCAAATGCCCAAGATAAAGACTGGCTTTATTACGGAGGTGAATACCCTACTTTACACATCTACCGCGAGACAGTAAAATGGCTACTAAAATAAGCATTAGTAATTAACAACAAAACAATAGATTAATGCTATTAAAAATATATTTTAACTTTGTAGAGCCGTAGATGTGTAAAGCCTTTAATTATTAAAATTAAGTACCTAATTACAAAATTGAAATCATCTACTAATTTCATAGTTTGCGGTAAAATACACACACATCTATCAAAAAGTGGTTTAACCATGTTATGTATGCTAAGTAAGATAAAATTAATTTAGTTAAGTTACCAGTGCAATATCGGCTTAAAGATTAAAAAGAACTCAAAATCATTGGTTCAGTATAGTGTAGAGACTTAGATGAACTTTGCCGACAAGGAAAACCTTTGTAAAAACACATCATAAAATAGTCATTGTCGAAATTAGTAACAAATAGCCAAATAGCTAACTATTGAAAAAAGCAATAAAAACTAAACATAAACACGAAAACACTACACTTGTTTTTAGGACAAAAATCTTTTTTTCACTCTCACTTTTTTTTTTTTAAATAAAAACTCTTTATACTTTTTCGCTACCGACGTAATTGTACAATTTGAATTTGGAACAAAAAGCGAACTTTCACTTTTTAAATTGCCTTTTTTGTGGTGCTTCTTTTCGGCTACCTAAAAAAGTCCCTCAAAGGGTTCAGTCAATACAAACACTAAAAGTTGCTCATGTTTGTAAAAAGCAGAGCGCCCTACAACATATAATACACCTGGTTTTTGGTTTTTTCATTTTGATTTCTAATGTTTATCATAATAACCAATAGGTTCCTCTTCCTGTCGGAAGACGTGGGCGCTTATTTTTTCTCATCATAAAAAGCCTAGCATTTTGGACCGTGCCCCTCTACAATAAGGGCTTTTTTGTGAAGATTTCTTCCTTTTATTGTAGCAATGTGTTCGATCAAAGTTTTTGTTTATTCAGGGCTGGTTGTTTTATGCAGATGTCGTGAATTTAATTGGATTTCTTAGTTTGATTTTTTAAGTTCGAAAAAAGAACAATCATTTATCAATAAAAAATCTGATATATGACGCCACGCAAAAGAAAAATCATACAGACATACTGATAAGCAAAGGTCACCGACATAGTCCAACGGATTAGCGGGCTAAAGTGGCAATGGGCAGTGGCCCGATTCTGTAAAAACATAGCATGCGACAAGCAGGCAGGATGCATGAGCATTGCAGAACTCGATTTGTTGCAGGAGTAAACATAATAGCTATTCTATAACTTCTTTTAATACTGATTGGCTGAGGAACAAGGGGAGCTATTTAAATAATTAAGAAGCCTTTAACTTTGAAGGTTACTTAACTAATTAAGTAGTAATTAAGTAAAATAACATTTACGGAATACGAATTAACGTACATCTCCTGCACGTCGCCTGCATTCCGCCGGCATTCCGCATGCTATGTCCTTACCGAATCGAGCCCCAGGTCATATAGCGCGAAGAACGGATGGCCGATGGGGCCGAAAAGTTCTCGAGTGTAGACCACGGACCGGAAAACGAAGCATAGGACGTTCACCGACGCGATGGACGGATGATCTGTACCCATATCATCTATCCAGTAGATGTCTGACAACAGTAGAAATTGACAGGCACTATGCAGTACATTGCTGCTTTGACGTAACGTGGTTATTACCGGTGATGACCTCAAAGCAGCACCACTGTTGTCAGACGTTAACAGATAGATAATATGGGTACTGGTTAAGACCGCGTGCCAGCTGTGGAAGCAGGTTGCTTCCAAGCGCTTTGGCTGGAAATCGATGAGGGAGGCCTATGTTCAACAGTGGACGTCCTACAGCTAATATGATATTGATGATGATGACTGATAAGTACATACGTACCCTTCTTTACATCGGGCAGTCGTTAAAAGATGTACCGACTGCCTACTGTACACATTCTAAAATCTTGAAATATAAGACGAAGGTAGCCAGTTGCTCATTGTAATTATAAAGCATCCTATGGAAATAAATAGTTTTGACTTTGACATTGAAAGAGGTAAGGGATAATTGGTTGCCTAGAAGAGAATCCTATTATCCTACTTATATTATAAATGTGAACGTGTGTGTGTTTGGATGTTTGTTACTCAATCACCGATTGCGATGAAAGTTGGAATATAAGTAGTTGGATACTGAGAATAACACATAGGCTACATTTTATCCTAATATTATTCCAACGGGAGCGGGACTTACGCGGATGAAACCGCGGTGCGTAGCTAGTGTTTGTATATTTATATACTTCTTGGTGCAATAAAGCGTTTAATCTTTGACTATAGATAAATTATAGAACAGTAAACTTGGATCTCTTGTACGTGTTTGCAGTTTAACTTCGAGCCTTGAAATTTAATGGAGTAGGACAAGTTACAAATATACTATATGTTGATAAAAATACTATATGTTGATATCTTCATACAAATTTCAGCAATCGTCTGATTTTTATGTGCATATCTATTAAAAATCAAAACAAAAATTATTCATCAGTTTTAGATATGTAGAAATCACAGATCGCATGTAACGTTTTCTTATTCTTACTTATTTATTGATTTATATTTACACACTAAAATATTCCTATGTTTGAAACTGTCTCGTATTTTATCTACCATAGCCGTCTCTAAATCCATCAACTGCAAGTGGTCACATTCAATTACAAAACTCTAAATTATTCTTTAAATCTTTTCAAAAATCTAAAACTGCATCTGAGGTCCATCCATCGCTCAGCGTGACGCCAACACCGCCTTTTGTGTCTTAAATACGACCCTTAATTTTTTTCCTTCATCCCTCAAAATGTTCAAATTTCTCTACCTGCATCATCCCTTTGCAAATTACTCTACACAACACATCTTATACTTCCGCTGTATAATCAAACTTACTAACTTGCTTTACAGTCGTTTTTACATCAGCTACAATTTCTCTTACGTCATTATCACATGGAATTGTAACTGCAACATCTTGAATAGCATCCCCTAGCACTTAATGACATACAACTGTATTACTCCTAGTTAGAATTTCATCTTTAATCTGGTTACTTATAGTTGAGTTTTCAGTGGCTAGATTCGGTTTCCAATCATTAGCAACGTCGGGAAGCAATTCTTAATTTTGCTGCGTAAAATGTGAATTTTTAAGGAATTTATCGAGAATATCCTGTGGTGTATAGTTTTAAGAGCATTTTTGGACGCAGATGTTTTGTTGTTAAAGATTTATTTCGACTTGCTGATTTTAGTTGATATGCATTGTTTTTCAGAGAAGTTTGGGAGGTCTTCTCACTTTAGTTAGAGAGTACGAAGTGTCACTTTAGAGAGTACGAAACGTTTAGTTCGTAGCAACCGAAAACGGTTCATAGCATCACTTGTAACAAAAAATATGAATTGAATAAATAATTAGTATACCTGCATGAATAGTGCAGGTAGTACATACAGAAATTGTAAAGCTATTATAACAAATTTGAACATTATTGATCACAAAAAAATCTAGTTACTTACTTACTTTAAATGGTATGTTCTAAAATGATTAAACACCCACCTAAAAAATAAAAATATTGTAAGAAAATAAATTAATGAGTTTAAAATCTGACTACATTGAAGCATAACTTATTTTATTTTTGATTTTACTATTTTTAGTGTACTTTCAACTTTCAACCGCCTCCAAAATCCTCAAGGTTAGACAAAAGGAATATAAAACACCAAACATAACGACACGTTTTAAAAGTTTTTTTTAAATAAAAATCTTGCAAAACGCATTGATTGAAAATGAAATTAAAATGATTGTTAAGAAACTTTAACCAAAAATGTGGCATTTTATTATATCTTTTTAAAAAACCAAATTCTTACACATTTGAACAAACTAGGGCGTGAGATACAGCAAACACAATAAAAACAATTCGATAAATCTTTTGTCACGCTGACCTATTAAAAAAGCACAAAAACTTTAAAAAAGCTCAAAAAAATAGCACACTACATAATTTCAAAAAACCATGTCAGGTTTAAGAATAACGACAATAATTTTGATCGCTCGCCATCCATTCAATCAAAAGCAATAAAAATAAGATGCAATGCGTATGAATACAAAAAAAGCGCGTATTGCGTATCGTGGGAGACTTTTTGGAAAAAAAAGTTTTTTTTTATAAATAGGGTGAGCTTTTTGTGTAGACTCAGGTGTCGATATACGATGAATGGAATTCAAAATTTGCTATAAAATAGATTGATTTGGATTTTGGTTGCAATAACTGTTCAATCAGAAATTTGCTTTAGGAATGTAAGTCTTGCTTTAGCTGCGATGCGCAGTGATAAGTCGCGGCTAAACGGAATTGACGTCTGGTGCGACATTCCTTTGTTTGTCGCCTGTTCTATGGTCAAATCAAAGGTAAGTCACGCCTCTGTACCTCCATTTTGGTATGATAGGAACATTAATAAAAATCTTCGGTTTTTAACTTGAAAATACGCTTTTATATATAAAACTCAATGCGTCTGCATCGAATTATGAATGAACAAGAGCAATTGTCAACTTTACAAGAAATATGACTTAATAATTTAATAATAGTGACTATTATTCAGAAATTGATCAAGACGTGACCTTAAATAAAAATAAAAAAAAAATATTTTTAGGAAAGTCATGCTTTTTTGTAAAATTATATAACAGTTTCAAGTGTATTTTTTTAAGAAAGGTGAAAACACACAGTTTTTTAACAATTAGCAGATGCATCGGTAAATTTTCCAAGGAGGGGTAAACTTACTAAAAGTATCTTCTTGTAAAATGACAGTCAATTTCTAAAAAAAACTGACTTAAAGTCACCTTATTTGGCAAATAAGCAGTTGCAGCTATCATTTTTTAAGAAAGCTGATCAAAAGTCACCTTAAATATTTCGTGTGGCCGAGTGGTTGAGGCACTGGAGTATTGATCTAGGGACGCGAGTAAAAATCTCGCCACGAGTGAATTTTTGAAGTCACCTTATTTGGAAAATTAGCACCTGATGATTTCTGCTTCTTCTACTTTTAGTCAGCCTCTTTGAAAATTTAGCGTTTGCAACTGACGATTTTCCGAAGAAATAAACCTAGTTTTAAGTTAAAACCTGTGAAAGTACCGAATCCCCTTTCAAACTACAATCTTAAGCAATTAATTAAGTATTTGAGTATTCAAGTTAAAGTTTTAACTGTGTGTTTCCGCAATTAGCCCTATTATTGAGTCTTTTTGCGTGATTTTAAGCCGTTGGTTTCCTCATGATGTGTTCCTTCACCATAAGATCGATGTTAAAAGCGCACTTAAACTTTTTTAAAGAAAAAGACATTGGTGAAACCACGACCTTTGGAATAAAAGTCGGGGTATCTACCACTAGACCAACACCGCTCTTACTCAAGACTAGCATAGTCGACTATTTCATTAATTACTCGGGTTCTACTAATTGGATTTCGATGTATACCACGAAGTTTCTCGATATTAGAACTATACAATATTAAAAACTATATGTCAATCGGATTAGTAGTTTTTAATTGTATAAAGAACAAACAGAGAAACAGACACACATGAATTTAAAAAAATACTTATATAATTTTATTCTACTACTTTTCCAAAGTCCCCTGGACATTTTTTTTTTAAATTTACTTCCAAGTTAGTACAGACTATATGTTCTCTCTCTCTTCTTTATTATAAGTATATAGATTAATCAACACTTTTTACCAACACATAAAATAGTCAGGTAGGTAAGTACCTACATAGAAAACCACGCGTTACAATACATACTTACCTAGTTGTTTAGCTATTATACATAACATCAGTGATTCAATGTTTCTGTACCGAGACATTCCAAGGCCGGCAAGATTCAAGAGGTACCTACAAATTTAGGTACCTAACCAACTTACCTACACTTAAAACATATACTCGTAATTCTTAGAAGGAAATTGAATTATTTTTCATTTAATAATTATTATTTGAATCGAGATAATAACCGAACAACTGTTTGATTGGCACTTTGATGAATTGGTTAAAATATTTTGTTTGTAATTAGTGATTATTATTTTGTGCTTAGTTGAACATGGATAGATTATGAATTTAATAAAATGATTATGCCTTATTTTCTTGTTTTGTAAGTACCTACTTCCTACTTAGACCAAATGCAAACAAGGTAGTATATTTCGTTCAATTAAATACACTTTTAGTATCCTTCGTCCAGTTGAGTACACTTTTCGTATCCCTCATTTACCTAGGTCGTGACATACGAAGCCGAATAGTGGAAACTTACGGCACGGTTGGTCCACAAATTCAAAGTCGCATAGCGGGCTATGGAACGAGCTATGCTCGGCGTTTCTCTGAGGGATCGCATCAGAATTAATGAGGTGAACCGTCAGAAAACCAAAGTCTTCGACATGGCTCACCGCATTAGCAAGCTGAAGTGGCAGTGGGCTGGCCATATTAGCCGTAGAACCGACAACCGTTGGGGTAAACGAGTTCTAGAGTGGAGACCGCGTCTCGGCAAACGTAGTGTAGGACGTCCTCAGGCGCATTGGAGCGACGATTTGCGCAAGACGGCTGGCACAAACTGGATGCGAGAAGCCGAAAATAGAGGCCCATGTCCAGCAGTGGACTGCAACAGGCTGATGGTAATGATGTTTATCTAAGTAGGTACTTTCAGTATCCTTCCTTCAGCTAAGTAAATACACATTAAGTGGAATAATAGATACTAGCTGAACGAAACTTTCGGTCAGTTCAACTAAACTTCGTTCACCTTTTACGAAGGAACGGTAGATACATATATTTTTAACAGTTTCATAAATTTGAGGTTCGAAATATCGACATCAAAAACTCACTTTTATAATAAAACTAGCAACGCCTGCGGTTTGACGCCTGTAGGTTTCACTGCATTCAGTTCAGTAGTTCTTCTGTGAAAGAGTAACAAAGTCACATCTGTACATACAAACTTCCGCGTTTATAATATTAGTAAGATTAATAATTAAGAGCCTATTCAAACACGGACCATATACAAAGAGGACGTGCCTTTATCTGGGCCCTGATTCTCTAAAAACATAGTATGCGACAAGCAGGCGGGACGCATGAGCATTGCAGAAGTCGATTTGTTGCCGGAATAAGAATAATAGCTATTCCATTACTTTTTAAATACTGATTGGCTGAGGAACAAGGGGAGATATTTAAATAATTAAGTAGCCCTTAACTTTGAAGGCTACTTAACAAATGAAGTAGTAATTAAGTAAAATAACATTTACAGAATACGAATTAACGTACATGTCCTGCACGTCGCCTGCATTCCGCCGGCATTCCGCATGCTATGTCCTTACCGAATCGAGAACCAGGTAGGCCTCGTGACACTTAGGGTAGTTAAACAACGGATTTTGACAACGTTTTTGATTTTACTACGTAGTAGGTAAATTAATAGTTTATTTATTCAACAAATAAAAAAGCTACACATAACATAAATTTACACAAAACATAGGTCGAAGCAAGCAGTTTTGCTATTAACCTATATTATACTAGGATAGTATTATACTAGGATCTGTGATCAATTCGACCACAGTTTATACAACAGGTCCGCCGGTGTATGTATCAACTATCAAGTAACTATTAAGCAATGACCGTGAGTTTAGCTTGGGGCAAAAAACTGTTGTCTAGAGCATCATGATTATTGTAATACAATAAGTAGTATTAGGTGTGGGTAAGGCAGTCATTCTGTCTGTATTTAAACAACTTTAGAGTAAGGAAGTTCTTTCATTTAACTGTTATTTTGGTAGACGATTTGTTTCAGCGAATGTAGTTGCTTCAGTAAACACACTTCAACATCTTCTAGTAGTTTCTTATTTCTACTCCTACTACTTATCCTACTAATATTTAAAACTGAAAATTTCTACGTATGAGTGTTTGTCATTCAATCACGCAAAAACTACTGAAGCGATTGCGGTGAAACTTGGAATATAGGCAGCTGGTTACCGGGAATAATACATAGACTACTTTTTATTCCGATATTCCTTCGGAATCGGGACTTATGCGGGTGAAATCGCGGGGCGTCAAGTTTTAAACAGCTTTCTATTGGTAAAATAAAGTTTTGAAGTTCAGTTGTTTCAGAGACAATTCGTTACAAACAAACAAATAAATCTTTCCTCTTGATAATATTATATAAGTTATGACATTGCAATAACAAATTTCAGTGTCAAGTTAACTCGACGCATAATGATTACACACACGTCGTGATCTTTGTACCATGAACTACGAGTGTTGTAAATGCGTAACGCAAAAGTTGGGTTTTATGATGAGAGATAGATTTAGTTAGCGGTAGCAAGGATATTAGTAAGTATAGTTTAACTTAATATCATTGCAGTATTTAAAATATCCTTTATTTCAATTTGAAATTAAAAATATTTTAAATTTGACATACTTCTAATTGCATTTGACATTTTTCGATAAAAATTTCTTTGGAAAACCATCGCTTTTCATAAAAATAAAGTTCAAATTTTATAAAGTTTCGATTGCAGTCCAGTCGCAAGTTCAAGTTTCATTTCGACTATTAGGTTGCAATTGCAATGATGTTAAACTGACATTTTGGACAACTCTATTGCAGCGGAAAAACTGCAACTAACCACTACAATGAAAACCGTAGAACGCAGTTCTGTACTAAATCTAAAACTATGCTGATTTAAAAAAGATTTTAAAACTCAACACGTGCATAAAATCCTTAGAGGCCCGCAGCGAACCATATGCTAGAGATTTGTACGTGTGTGCGTGCGTAGGCGCATTGCATTGTTGCATGCCGTTCCCACCCCCGCAGCTAGAGAAGATTCAGTGATCTTGATACTTGAATGTTTTACTACCGCTCTTGAACTTGAACTTATTGAAATTTGAAACGTATTTGAATTTTGTTGTTGTTATGTTTGTACTATTGCGACAGCTCTATCTTTACTATGTATATTGACCAAAGAAGTTTGTATTACTAGAACCAGAATGCTCACGTAGAACTAGAAAGTGGGTCGCTTCAATGTAGCATATTATCTCCGTATATAACTGTCACACTTATGGTATACGGATACTAACTAAATTCCGAATTTTTACTTGTATTAGTCCTGCAGCCTCATTTTTGAATCGCTCGTTGCTCGTCAGGCGATTTAAATAATTCCATATCTGGTGGTTTTTATTCGATGTCTGACACCTGCGGCGAGTGGTTGATACCACTCGTTGCGGTCGTGCGTTTCACATAAAAAAAAAACAGAAAACAAAAGAAAATCGGCAGAAATAGAGGTATTAAAGTCACTCGAAGTGGCGCGAGCGATTTAAAAATAGAGCCCCTGGTCCCGTAGAAATATCGATATTAAAAGTAGCCTATTTTACTACTACAAGCTGTTAGGGATACCTTTGCCCAGCAGTGGGACAATGTAGGTTATTAAAAAAAATGTTGGTACTAATAAACAATGGAGTTTTTTTTGTACTTTAGGAGCCTATACGTTACAATCAAACAAATAAATATATTTATGGCAGGTATAGATAGTTGCGTTAAAATATATACTTAATCTTTGAGAAATAATATATTAATGAGAAAAATTATAAATTTCGTAATCTGTTTTTATTGCTCAGGGCATATCATACGGGTTAAGCAACGCTTGTATTGACATACGTGATGCGTCACATACGTTACGTGATAGGAATTTATGCGGGTGAAACCGCGGGGCACAGCTAGTCTAATAAAAATTGTCTTATATTTTCATAATGAACGATTACGAATTGGAAAAAAAAGAATAAATCTCTACATTTTCCTACAACGATCAAAACTTCAAATTCGTAGTATAAGGGTAACAAATCGTAGGCGAACACACTAAGGGTGGATCGCATAAAAGCAACCATTTTTTTTCCAACATCCACAAGGATTTTTTCTACCTGCGAACCCGAAAACTTACCTGCTAACGTGCCCCTGCGCAGAATCTAACATTTTTAAATTTAGAAAAAGTTTTTGTATAATAATTGTAAAGGGGTTCCTAATAGTTTTTGCTAGATTTTTTACAGGAATTTCACTTGCTAAATGTAAGGTGTTGTTGAAATGTTTACTTTTTTTCTTATTTTTTATTTTTAACTGTTAATATTCTATTTTTTTCTAGTATTAAGAAGGTTTTCTGTGTTATCTTAATGCAGAACTGTTTTAAAAAGAATAAATTACCAATTTAAAATTTAATTATTTAGGAAATATTTAATATATTAAAGCTGAAAGTTTGTAAGTATGGATATTTGTTACTCAATCACGTAAAACCGCTGAATTGATTACAATGAAACTTGAATGAACTGATTGCAATGAAACTTGGAATATACATAGTTGGATCGACTTTTTATCCCGATATTCCCCCGGGAATAGCACTTACGCCTATGAAACCGCGGGGCGCAGCTTGTTTTAAATAAAATATACTATTGAGTTAGTTAGACAATAAAATATGGTGAGGTAGTGAACAACAATAGTAAATAAAAATCAAAATTACAACGGAATTTACATCTACACTAATATAATAAGGTGGTAACGTTGCTAACATGTGTAAGCACCAGCAGCGCCCCGCTGTTTCACCCGCGTAAGTCCCGTTCCCGCGGGACAATTGGGATAAAAAATTGCCTATGTGTTATTCCAAGTCCCCAGTTACCTTTATTCATCGCAATCATGTCTTATTCCAAGTCTAAAGCTTCCTTTATTCATCGCTATCAGCTCCGTAGATTATGCGTGATCGAGTAACAAAGTCACAAACATACATAGAAACAAACTTTCGTATTTATATTATAAGTAAATTAGTAAAATGTATATTGGGGGTAATCTCCGAAACCACTGGACCGATTTTAATAATCCTTTTACAAATGGAAAGCTGCATTATTAGGAAGTAACATAAGGTACTTTTGATCTCGATATTCTTACGGGATGGAAACTGCGGGTTGCCGCTAGTATTAAATATGTACCTATGTATTGAGCTTTAATTTTTCAGACATGTGTCAAAATTACCATCCTACGAACCAATAGCAGCAATAGAACCAATATCCTCGTTCGGAGCAGGCACACTGCTCACATTATAACAATTAATTGGACATTGTATTTATTTTATGTTATTTTTCTTTTCTTTTCAACGATCTTGTTTTGTCTTATATTATTATCTATGTAAAAACTGTGTCCCATTGTTCGTATGTACCTTCTTATGTGTGGTTTGTTGTCAATAAATGGTTTTCTTTCTTTCTTTCAATAGCGGCCAAACAACCAAAATCAACTCCTAAAATATTCTAAATCACCAAAAACTAGTTTCACCGGATATCCTCAATTGAAATAAAAGCCAAAATGACTTCTTCTGACGCTAATTGACGCAAGAACTTTATTATTTTAATCAAATACGACTTCTGGTTTTACTGTTCTTATTAAAATTGATTCGTTAAGTTTATTTGTTTGTTAAGAAGCTTTTAAATTTAACTTAAGTTGATGTGTGTTTTAATAAAAAACGTTTACGCAAAAATTACATGTCCCACCCATGGCTTTCTTGCTATATTTGAGAAGCGACTAATTTTTAACCATGTTGTTTTAATCAAGTAACTTAAAAACTCATTAAAGGATAAGAAACAAGCATAATTTAATAAATTTTTGTTATAAAATAAAATAAATTTAAACAGTTTCCAAATAAAAACCGTATATAACAATCAACCCGAATATTTAAATTGTAGCAATAAAATCACCATTAAATATAATTTTTTGTTCAAAAAAAAACTTTTTGATGACGAATATACGCAAATTTAACATAACCTAACCCAACATTATGACAAAAAGAACGAACAAAAAGTAAGTTTAAAATTCGAACACGTGCTAAGAAAAAGTTCATTCTCGTATTTGCAAAAACATTTATTCATTGTGGCCTTTTTTGTGTACCCTTTTTGCTTCAGTAGTGGGAAAAAAAGGGAGAAAAAGAAAAATTTTTGGGCATTCCCGTTGCTCCGTTTTTGCCCTTTAGGGTAAGGTCAGATTTCAGACTTTTAATCTGCCGACACTTCTTGAACCGTAGAAATGCAGTCAATCAACCTTTTTATTTTATTTTTAAGTTTCTCCATAAAACCCTATACCATCAAAACACAGAAACGCAGATAAAAAATCCCGTCCAAGGCCTTACATATTTAATAAAGATTTTAATACCGTTTTTATAAGTTTTTACATTCATGTTTCCGAAAACACGATAAAGCGATAATTACTGAAGTTTTTCAAAAGGCTCTAGTTATGTTCCAATATTTAATTTCCTATTACACCAACTTTCAAGCGAAAAAATCTAATCCAGTTTTTTGTCTTCACAACAACCTATACATAACATCACATAATCAGCCCGTTAATTTGATCCCACTGCTGGGCAAGGGCCTCCTCTTAAACGGGTTAGGCAGTAAGACGCCACGGGAGACTATCCTGGATTGGCGAATGTCCCATGTCTTCGGACCGTGGTGAGTCCTAGGACATATCGGTTTCCTCAAGATGTTTTCCTTCACCGTAAGAGCGATGTTATTAGCGCAACAAGTTAACCTATCGGCTGACTAAAAATTGGTAGTCTATTCAAAGTTTCTTCGCCCTAACTCTTTTTTATTTGCGCCTGGTTACGTAAGAGTCGGCCAGCAGTATTTTTTCTCAAGGACGCTACGTCATAGTTAAATTTTTTTGTTCATAATTTTTTGAATTTTATTGACTGTTCCAATTGGGTACGCTTCAAGGAAGCTTTAAGTTTGAATGTCAAGGTTTTTCGAAAAGTTCACTGACATAGAGACTGCGTACAAAACTTTGAAAACTTGCATTGATAGTGGGTCATATTTTTTTATTTATTTATACTAAACAATAAGTATCGCCACTTTCTTAGTACTTAGTAGCGTTTCTGTCTATTATACGTCATCCGTTAAGGAGCTATACAAGGTGTAACAGGTATGCCCTTTTAAGCCGAAAGGGGGTTGTTCTAGACGTCTAGGCAAACAACTTTAGTTCTATGACTTTTGTAAATTCGAAGTACTTTTCGAAAATTTTAAATGTAAATTTTACTTGAAAATCAGCTGTTTCTTAGAGATTGATGTCATTGACCTTATGTTGAGCTTTCATTTAGTTTGGTCTACTACAATCAAAATTTCAGTTGCCTTTATTTTCAAAAGCAGCTGTTTTTTTCAAACATTACCTACCTCAATTTTTTTCTTAAAAATTTGGAATTTTCAAAAGTCGTAGAATAAAAGTTTTTCCCCCTTTCGGCTTAAAAGGGCATACCTGTTACACCTTGTATAGGATGCCACAGACAGACAGATACGTCAAACCCCTCCCCCCCTCTTATTCCGTCGGGGGTAAACTATACAAACATTACTCGATCACGCAAAAACTACTAAACCGATTGCGATGAAACTTGGAATATAGGTAGCTGGGTACCTGGATAACCCATAGGCTACATAGCTATGAGTCTGAGTTTATTCTGGTAACTTCCTAAGCTGCTGTTCGGTTATTCCTCGACGAGTTTTTTCCCGTAGGACCTAATCTCATCAAAAAAAATTACCAAGATCCCTCATCATCATCATCATCAGCCTGTTTCAGTCCACTGCTGGACATAAGCCTCTCCAATTGCACGCCACCTAGATCTATTTTCGGCTTCTCGCATCCAGTTTGTGGCAGCCGTCTTGCGCAAATCGTCGCTCCAACGTGCCTGAGGACGTCCTACACTACGTTTGCCGAGACGCGGTCTCCACTCTAGAACTCGTTTACCCGCACCTAGATCCCTAATTGGCAAAAACTGAAAAGCTTTACAGGGACATTTTGTAATCGTACTTATAATTTTAGCTGCACAGTATTCAATGTCTGTACTTATGTTAGACTCTTGTAATAGTAAAGTATTATCAAGTGATTTGAAGGACTTCCATGTAAACAGACAAGATTTAGGTAGCAAGTCGCGAAAAAAATCAACACTTGAAATTCAAGGCTATTATATCTCTCGAGCTAGGTAAGTAGGTATACGAGTATAGATAGACAGGAAACATGTTATCAGTGCCTTTGGTATGAGTTTTGATAGTTTATCTTTTCGATGAAACAGGCAGTTCCTTTCATACATTATTTTGTGACGGCCTCGGTGGCGCGTCGGGCTAACGCACGACTGCAGAAGGCTGCGGATTCGATTCCCGTCAGGTGCAAATATTTATGCTTATAAATAAATATTTGTATCTGGTCTGGGTGTTTTTCTAAATATAATATGTATGTATTTGCAAAAGAAAAATAAATGTAAGTAGTATATCCGTTGTCTAGTCACCGTAACACAAGCTTAGTAGCTTACCATGGGGCTAGATGGCGGTGTGTGTTGGTTACAGAATTTATTTATTTATTTTAATTCATATTAGTTACCGCTAGGGGCGCTGATGGAAAATGTCAAGATTCATCGAAACGATTAACTATCAAAACTCATAGTAAATACTCTGCACATAGGTACTTGTAACATACGTTTTTTGAAATTATGTAGTAAGGTATGTCAGAATATTAGACATTTTCAGTTCTATAAAATTGGTCGCTTCGTGCGTATATTTGAACTCTGTGCTTATTCTTATTAGGTACTGTCTGCGTCCCGCGATTTCCCCCGCGTAAGTCTTGATGCCACCGTGGGAATATCGGGATAAAAAGTACTCTATAACCTTCCTTGATAAATGGACTATCAAACACAAAAAGAATTTTTCAAATCGAACCAGTTCCTAAGATTAGTGCGTCCAAACAAACAATCAAACTCTTTAGCTTTATAATATTAGTATTGATATAGATGACTGGCTGCGCCCTGTGGTTTCACCCACGTAAGTCCCGTTTCCGCTAGATTATTGAGATAGAAAGTTGCCTATGTGTTAGTCCAGGTCTCCAGCTACTTATACTCCAAGTTTCATTGCAATCGGTTTAGTAGTATTTCCGTTTATAATATTAGTAAGAAGTGAGATAATAATATCACTGAGTGTAGGTACTGTGTATAGTTAAAATAATTTGAGTAGCAAATTGAGCACCTTTGTCTCAATCAACCAAATTATATAGTAGAAACTTCCTGGTAGTATTGCCTATTTGTAACTAATGCCACTAGTATATAACATAGGGAACTTAAATGTTAAACTATGTACATATGTTTGAATTATTTGCAATAATTGCATACAAAATTGTTACTAACACGACGAAATCGGTATCTATAGGACTATCGAGATATTATTTTGTGTATCTGGGGCCCGACCGCGCATCTTCCGTCGTAATCGGCATCAAAATCCCATTGCGCAAAGGTAAAACCTGCACGGTTCGAACATATCTATCTATACTTATAATAAAATCGTAACTTAGCGGTATCTGTTTTTGAAAGATATTTTGAAAAAACTATTTTTAGGGGTACGTACTAACGTAACAGCTTTCCCATTTCCATGAATAACTTTTTGTTTGTTTGGATGTTTGTCCGTTTGTCTGTGCGTTTGTGCGCACTAATCTCGGAAACGGCTGGACCGATTTCAATGAAATTTGGTATGCAGATAGCTTAAGACTTCGATTAACATAAAGGCTACTTTTTTTCGGATATCAAGTCCGGATATCCGGGTATCTGGATAAAAAGTAAAAATTGCGTAATTTCGTTGTTTTTGAACCATCGGCATCCATCGTCATTGATTGTCATCGATCGTCATCCATTGTCATCATCACTTACTGACATACAAATTATGCCTTACTTCACCTACCTACCGCAATACAAAAATCCACACTTAAACGGTCGCCCATTGAAGTACTGTTGAAGCCAGGCGCTGTAGTATAAAGTTGAAAATAATGTAATATAGGTAACTTAATAATAATTAATAATAATGTAAAATAAATTATATATAACATAATTTTTAAGTACATTAATTTTCTTTTAATTTGAAGAAATGACCACCCACTTCCAGTTATTTTTTATAATTGAATTGAAAAGAGTTATCTGTTATCGGTCCAGGTATCTTCATTATAGCGTTGATTTGCATGTATTTGAAGGCGACGCCGTCGCGTTCAGCTGTCATTGAAATTGGCAGCTCAAGAGACCTCGCATTCAATGACAGTTCTACTAGACGGTGCCGGCTTCGAATACATGCAAATAAACGCTGTCGTTTTGAGCACGCAGGTTATTCCTTTGCGCAGTGGGATTTCGATGCCGATGCCGACGGAAGTTGCGCGGTAAGGTACCATATCAGGATAAATATTGTAAGTAGATTAAATATAGGTACTATTAAAAATTTGTATGGTGTTAAATTGTAAATAATTATAAAATAATATTATTATAACAGATTTAATAGTCAAAGAATTTCAGGACCGTATTTTCAAAGGCGTTTTGAGCGAAGTCTTGAATAGATTCTCTCTCAGAAGTATATCAGTAAAAAACTCTTTCGTGGTAACGTAATTTGTGAAAACAACCACATCAAAACTTTAGGTTCAATACGTAGGTTAATCCAAGGAATTGTATGCATCATTCATAACGTGTCAACTATAATATATATATAGAATACAGAAAACTCAGTCAAAATCAATTACTATTTAGCCCGCTCTTCGTCTAATTATACTGTGGTTATGTTATACTTGCTTTTATCTTAGGATACATTAATAACGTCTAGCGGACTATATTAATTCTAAATTCAAATTTTGACAGATGGCCGGTGAACAAGATGGCGTCGCAGCAACGGATGCGTGGGCGCAACAGGTGTACGGATTTTTTAAATGGATTTTTTCCGAAATCCTTAGGGAGGCGGCGATACGCTTTTGAGAGAACGGTGGGAAGATTTTTTTCGGATTAATTTAGCTTTTGAAGTACTTACCTAAATGGACAATTGGATAAATGTACGAAGGTCACCTTATTTATCTTTTACTTTTCATCTAGCAGGAATCTCTTGGTGTAAAACAAAAATAACTAAACCGATAGGGATGAAATCTAGATTTAAACATTTAATCCCGATATATCCTTAGAATCGGGACTTGCGCATGCGCATGTGAATCTGCAGGGCGCTGCTAGTTTTACATAGATCCAAGTTATAACTTGCATTTAGATGGACAGAGCCGGTATAATTCTTATGAACTGCTTAAAACTACTTATTAGTAAATATTTCCAAGTTTGTTTATAATTAGGTAAGTAATAAAATCAAATTTAGATGGACAGGGCCGGTATAATTCTTATGAACTGCTTAAAACTTGGAAATACTTATTAGTAAATATTTCCAAGTTTGTTGATAAGTAGGTAAGTAATAAAATCAATAATGTTTATTTAGTTTGAGGAATGTTGTATAGTAATGGGGTATGTCTATGTCAGAGCTACGTCAAAGACAACATCTGCAAAACACTTGTGTTCCCAAACTTATATTTCATTTATCGACTTAAGGGAAAGAATAATGTGGATGTTTATTCGAAATTCATTACGATACCATGTAGTAGTAGGTACTGGATGAAATGTCTCAAATACATCCCATGTTAATTTTACGCGAAATTATTATAAAATGGAGTTGCAGTGGTGATAATATTTTTCAGTCTATCGTCAAAATAATGATGAGTAGGTATGGCTGTGGAAAAATGAAACGTCAAAAGTATAATTGAATTTGAGGTCGCGTTACTTCAGTGGCTTGTTTCAACTGTTTTACTTCTAATGCCATATCATCTGTTATTCCCTGTAGTACATATACATAGGTAATATTTCAATGTTAAAGGGCCGTAGTAGGCCAGAACTGATGCTTCTAGGGTGAATTACTACAAAAGTTATTTGAAATAAAAGTTTTTGAAATCATATTTATTAAAGTCGAAGATATTAACTAACACGTGAATGTCGTGAAAACACGATTCCTGAAAATTTTCTCGATAGAAAAAAAATCCAAACTTCCCTCTAAATTGTATAAATAAGTGATATTACTCAGTCAATATTGTACAAAGACCAATAAAACTTTGTATAAGAACTGAACTTAGCTCAATACAGGCAGTGAATGTTTTGAATTTCAAGATTAACGTTTAGTTATCTTGAAACTAGCAATCGTTTGATTTTACGCAATAAAATTTTGCATAGTCGCATCTTAAGTCCTTCAGTAGATCGGCGACATTATAGCGGTCGCGGGGAGTCGTTGAATGGAGGTGGTTGCTATTTGTGGCGTCGTCGTATAGGGGAGGTCTATGTTTAACAGTGGACTGATTATGATGACGATACAACAGTAGATATTGTATCAGAATCCTTCTGATTCTGATACAATTAAAATAAGCCACTGAAGCAAGGCGACTTCAACTACTACTATATTGAAGTAGCATAGATATACTTGAATGAATCTAACTTAATATTATAAACGCGAAAGTTTGTATGTATGTATGTGAGGTTGTTACTCTTTCACGCAAAAACTACTGAACCGATTGCGATGAAACTTGGAATATCGTACTCTGAGCAGTTGCGCAACTTCCTTGGTAAGATGGGTGAGAATATATTGTCATATCCGGATGATCATTATTTAATTATTGGTGATTTTAATCTTACATATATTACTTGGAAACCAACTCCATATAACTATTTAAAACCTACTAATTATACTAGCTCTGACGAATATTTCTTTGTTGATGAATTAGTGATGTATGACTTGCAACAATACAACAGTATACACAATAAGTATAATAGATTATTGGATTTAGTACTGTCTAATGACGATATTTGCGTCAGTGAATGTCATGAGCCCCTGGTACCTATTGATCCGCATCATAAGCCGGTGCTCATTGAACTTAATTTTATTAAACTACCCTCATTGAGGCAGGAAAAATATTTACGATATTTTTATAATAAAGGAAACTACGTAGCCATTAATGATGAGATTTCGAGTATTGATTGGGAGGGTGAGTTCGTTGGTCGGTCACTTGATGAGTCGTTGGTTTTTTTCTATAACTTTATCGATAAACTTAAAGCTCAATTTGTGCCCAGTAAACTTACTTGCCCTGGTACTTATCCTGTATGGTTTTCGCCGGCCCTTATCAAAATCTTAAAGGAGAAATTTAAATACTTTCGTAAATATAAAATCTATGGAAATTTGTCTGATTTAGAGTCTTTCTTTATTCTTCGGGATAGGGCGAGGGTTGTAGAAGGTGAGTGCTATGATAAATATATAAGTATGATCGAAAAGAACATCGAATCAAATCCAAAGCAGTTCTGGTCTTATATTAAAGCGCGTCGGAAGTCGGGATCAATTCCACAAACTTTAAAATATCAGGGTAAGTTGGTTTCGACTGGTCCTGACATTTGTGAAGCGTTTTCAAATTATTTCCATTCCACCTTTTTAGCCCCATCATCCTCTTCGAGAGCTCACCTGGACAGTGTTTGTGATATTTCTGTATCTGATATTCATACGATTGTTATCGATAAATCTGAGGTATCTCAGTTGCTTAAGAAACTAGATCCTTCTAAATCCGCCGGACCGGACCACTTAAGCCCTGTATTTTTAATTAATTGTGCTAGTTCTATAGCGACACCATTGTCTTTACTTTTTAAAAAATCACTTTCAGCTTTCTCTTTTCCTCGTCTTTGGAAATCAGCTTTTATAACCCCAGTTCACAAAAAAGGTCAGAAACAAGATTTAGGTAATTATCGTCCTATATCTAAGCTATGTATAGTTGCAAAGTTGTTTGAAAAAATTGTATACAATCAAGTGTACCAGGCAATACGATGTTCTTTTTCACCAGCTCAGCACGGCTTCCTTCGCGGACGCTCCACTGTGTCGAACCTGATATTGCTAAATGATTACTTAACTAAAACTATGGAGGGGGGCGGTCAGGTGGATGTAATTTATACAGACTACAGGAAATGCTTTGATAGAATTGATCATAACTTATTATTATCCAAGCTCCTGTTGATTGGCATCAGAGGTGACCTTCTAAGATGGTTTGCTTCTTACATCGATAACAGGACGCAGGCTGTGGTAGTGAATAATTATATTTCTAGCTGGGTTATCGTGCCCAGTGGCGTACCGCAGGGGTCCTTGCTTGGACCATTGCTGTTTCTTATTTTTGTCAATGACATTGGGGATTGTTTCCATCATGGCCAGCTCCTTTGTTTCGCAGATGACATAAAAATATTTGGTAGCATTGAATCGCCGTCTGACGTATCCCACCTTCAAGCTGATTTGTCTAGACTTGATGCTTATTGTGTAGAAAATAAGTTGGATCTGAATCCAGCTAAATGTTTTGTTGTCACCTTTACTCGTAAGCGAAATCCAACTAATTCTAAATATTTCTTAAAGGGCTTTTTGTTAGAAAAAGTGGACTGTATTAGAGACCTGGGGGTATTGCACGACTCTAAGCTTATCTTCGACAGTCATGTTGATAATATCTGTACCAGAGCTTTAAAAGCTTTGGGTTTCATTGTGAGAAGCTCCAAGGATTTCAGCCGTGCTAAGACTTTTAAAATATTATATTGTGCATATGTTAGAAGTACGCTTGAATATGCGTCCCAGGTCTGGAATCCCTGCTATGGTGTTTACGTGTCTCGGATAGAGGACATCCAACGCAGGTTCTTTAAGTACCTCTGTTATCAATTGAAAATTCCCTACTATAGTTATGCTTATGAGGATCTGTGCAGGAAGCTTCATTTTCTCCCTCTGTCTAACAGACGTGGTGTTGCTGACGTGATTTTCCTTTTGAAGATTGCATCAAATAATATCGATTGTTATGATTTGCTGGACAAAATTAATTTGAGAATACCCGTAAACACGCGCGCAAGTAGAGTGGTATTTGTACCGCGTGCTAGCACTAGTTACAGACAGAATTCGTATCTGTTGCGTGCGTGTACGACTTTTAATAATCTCAGCGATTTAGCTGAATTGGACTTATTCTGTACTAGCGTGGCATCGGCGAGGCGGCGGTTGAGCAACATGTTTTTTAATGTTGCTTTGGATTGATTTAATTGTAATTAGTAGTTAAATTTGTTAATTCGATGTAACCTTTGAGTTTTATAAAATATGTATAATTTGCTTTTGTTAGTATTTGTTAAGCTCACACAAAACCTATTTTACATATTAGAATTTTTTAGTCGTGAAATCCTTTAATTGGCTTTCAGTTGTTAATTTGTGTTGTCTATTTTTTAAGTTATAGCTGTTGGATTTCCTAATAAATAAATAAATAAATAAATAAATAAATAAATAAATAAATAAATAAATAATATAGGTAGCTGGGGACTTGGATTAACACATAGGCTACTTTTTATCCCGATAATCCCACGGAATCGTGACTTACGCGGGTGAAACCGCGGTTGCAGCTAGTGAATTAATAAATTCTTTATTATACACACTAAATATTAGTAAGTACAACATAATACTACTTCAGTGGTTTATAATTTTGTTCAGTTTACAAAAGTTTATTTGTAAGTATAAAGCAATGTCAATTATCAACAACAATTTGCATAATTTATTCCAATGATTGCGGTCAATTTTTCAGTTAATCCGAGCCTTGAGAGGTTTTTTATGCAACAGTTATTTTTTGTCGTTCAAATAGCTCTTCCTACCGACCTTCATTGCACCGTGACACGGTCGCAACGCAGTTAGGTGAAGGTGACCGATTTCTTTTCTTATTAGTACATTTAGATACGAATTTTCGCCGAGAATTATCTTGTCTACATTGGCCCTAGGAGCCTAACATGACGGCCTCTGAGGCGCGGCGGACGAATGCCCGATTGCAAATATTCATGCTTAAGGACGCGACTGATATAAAATCCCTTCCGATTGAATATTTATCTTCATAACCCGTATCAAATAGATTTTTAAACTATGTATTATGTTATTGTATGTACATAATACAAGAAGTGTCCCCCTTCATTTCAAAAACCATAAAAAATAACTTACATACCACTATTATACAGGCAAAGTTCTCCCTGTTTTACAAAATAAATCAATTTTTCTTCTAAATCCTTAACCGATATATTATTTTCTTATAGGCATCATAATATTAGAAAATACAATACCAAGAACCTCTTCGTCGCATTTTATAAAAATATTATTTTAATCTTCGTTAATGATTGATTTTACGAGAAATTGTTTTTTCATGCAATTCCATCTCGCTCATTTATATGCAATCGGACAAGAACCGATAATTATCATTTAACGCCGTCTTAAAAATATACTTATACTGCGCTCTGTGGTTTTACCCGCGTAAGTCTTGTTCCCGCAAGAATATCGGGATAAAAAGTAGCATATGTGTTATTTCAGGTCTCCAGCTACCTATATTTCAAGTTTCATCGCAATCGATTCAGTAGTTTTGCGTGAAAGAGTAACAAACTCACATACATACATCGACAAACTTCTTGCACGACTTCTCCACTAGACCGTGTTCTCGTCTAAAGCAAGGTATACATGCGCTTAATAAGCGATCATAAAAAACTTATTATTATACTTACACAGTTCAGTTGTGATCATCATAAAATGCGTATGAAAAAAGATTTTTAAATCAATATACTTAACAACAGTTCTCCCATGGATGAACCGATTTATATTTAGTTTATTTATCTGAAAGTTTGCGTATCCATGCTAGGATAACTGTGTCAAATTGACAACTCTACACGTCGTCGCTTACTAGCTAACGCACGTGGTGTCGAATGTTTTGCTTTTTATCTATTTATAGTATTTGAGAAATTTTGTCAAGTTGTCAGGCGGAAAATGTGCTGACAAAATTTGTCAGTACTTTTAGTTAGGTATGTGTACTTTCTTTTAAAATCGAAGTTTTAAACTTCTAAATAGTGGTTCCGCGTTCACCACTGTCGTGTTTATAACCGACTTCCACATAAGATGACGTGGAATCTAGGTTATTGTGTGCTTTTTGGAGTCTTTTAGGGAGCTGGCGTAGCCTAGTTTGTAAGGGCACCGGATTACTGATCCGGAGGTGCGAGTTCGAACCACGCCTCGAGTGAAGTTTTAAAAGATGTATGTCTTCTAGTAAAATTTATTTTCTTAACTTATTTATTAATTAAGTCATTAATATCAACTACTTACTAGCAGTGCCTCCGGTTTCACCCGCGTAAGATGGCACAAAACTTATCTACTAACCAAATGATGCATTTTGCCTTAAAAAAATTCTAGAAAATATTTTGTTTTAAAATTAACAATGTTATTTTTAAAGAACACCTACTCATTTATCTCCAGTCAATCAAATTAATAACTCTAGTGTAAAATAGCATGTAATTTGGTTGGATCATAAAAAGTACAAGGTCGATATTCTGACTTATCTACCAGAAGGATGGTAATAATACTTTTAACTAGCCAGTAAAAAAGACAGTATATACCCGCTCTCCGATTATTCTACTATTTATAAGAAGCTTGGAGCCAGCTGTGCACGATCTTGTATAGTTAAGCAACGCATAGAGTTGACTTTCTTTGGATGGGTGACCGATAATAAATAAATAAGTAAGCGTTTATTTAACTCGCAATTACATAAACACATTATACACTAAAACAAGGAAATGTTTCAAAAGAATTAAGTTAGGTTGTTTCTGCAATTGTGAGAATCTGGTGTCTGAAGTAGGAGTCAACCTGTATCCTGTGTAGGTGTAAACCTGTATGATCACCAGGTTCCATAATGTGTGTGGCAAAAACAATACCTAATTTATTTTCTTTTCCATCCGAAGGTTGCCTGGAAGAGATCGCTTTTAGCGATAAGGCCGCCCATTGCAACTATATATTTTTTATTTAATAGTTTTAAGTATATTCATAATAAAAAATAGTTTTTTAGTTTATATTTCACTTAAATTGGTACAATTTAAGTGAAATATAGTTTGGTACAATAAAGAGTTACCTAATCTAATCTAATCTAATCTTTCTTTTAACTGTCTATACTTCGACACGTTGGTCCCGGTTGTTATCTTTGACAGCAGTCGTTAGGTCAAGTTAGTGGTCTTAGACGTGACCAGATTCATATTATGTCACATCGTCGCTCCTAGACTGTGCACTTGACAACTTTTGAAATATCAATTTCAATCATGTTCTCTAAAGTTAAGGTAGTTTGTGCTTTGAGATATCAAAACGATCCTGTTGAACCCAGTTAGATTCAGTCTGTCCTTATCTAACTAAACGACGAACACCTAAGTGAAAAAGGACAGACTGGGATCTCTTTAACATCAAGCCGGACCATTTTTTGACGAAGTAAGCTTTCTAGTTACTCTTTAGTACTGTTTTTATGGACGTTAAACATACTAATACTCACATCCGCATGTGTACTTAACATAAAGCACGGGAGGCCTAACAACTCGTTAGGCTAAAAGCCTAACGAGTTGTTAGGCTTTTAGCGGGTAGGCCTCCTCTTTCGCCTCCCCCCGGGGGGTGAAGGGGATGCAATTCAATATATTTTCAAAAAAGGTGGTCTTAGACGTGTCGCAAAAACTATTGAACCGATTGCGATATATAAGTATGCAGATAGCTGGAGATCTGGATTAACACATAGGCCATTTTTTTTCTACATTTTTTCTCGATATTTTTGCAGAATCGGAACTTATGCGGCTTGTACTTGACCAAGTTTAAATTATAATTTAAAAGTGTTTTCAATATGTATAAAATTGTAAAATTAGATTAAGCTATCGAAAATAATCTATAATTATTTTTGTATTTGTATTACTTGTACTTAAACCGCGTCGCGCAGCTAGTTGTTACCTAATTAAATAAGTAATGGAAGAAACTTCAAACTAAGCCCAAAGCGTTGAATACTTGCTTGCTCGTAGCAAGCTACGTTGGTATAACAAAATCATATTTTATATGATGATGTCATAGCGTAAAATGTTGAATTATTAGTCTAGGTATGATTAAAATGTTTCGAACTTCGTTTGTAGGTAGGTCCACTTGTACTGTGTATCGAGTTTGTAGGTATAAATGGCAGAGTGTTACACTGTAGTGTAATTGTGAGCTTTCGTTCTGATACAAAATTGAGAGTAATAGTTTCCATACAACGAGGGTTCCATACAAAAACATTATACATAAAGCGTGGCGATGGGTCGCCATGCCAGCAATCAGGTTTACCCCCACCTATAAATGTTTTACTTATACTTATTGTATTGTATTTTAATGATTTAATTTGAGTACTAGTTGATTAATTATTATTATTATTTTTAATGAAATGTGAATATGGATCTCGTTATCTGAAATAAATGAATTTTAATTTAAGTTAATTTACATCAAAACGTCTTTGGTACCCCTTAACATTATTCGGGTACTCAAGTATTTTTTCGTGTAATTTTAAATATATCTAGCAGCGGCCCGCAATTATACTAGCGTAATAAGACCCGATTCCGTTAAAATTTTGAAAAAACGTTTCACGACAAAAACACATTTTCCAAACATCATGTCTCTAGCATTAGACCAGTGGTTTGGGGGCTCTGCGTTCATAAGTTCAGTAATTAAGTCATTCAATCAGTCAATCAGGTAGGATGCCGACCCCAAATAATCTGGAAGACGAAGATTTTGTAAGTATAATAACAACCTAAGATTATTAAAACTTTTATTTCTCTACAATTAAAAGTTATGTAATCAAAAGTTATACCTATGGGCCACGTCTTGCCAACGCCCGACAGCAATACAGAAGGCTGCGGCTTCGATTCTCGCCAGGTGCACATATTTATGCTTTAAAATAAATATTTGTATCTGGTCTGGGTGTCTTTCTGTGTAGAATATGTATGTACTTTTAAATTCACACGATTTGTTAAAATTTATTTACCTACCCACCGCCGGACAGTAAACAACAACGGTTAAAAATAGAGGACGACACCCGCCGCAGCTCCAGTCCCCTCGAGACCAAGATCATTGTAACATGATCGAAACGTTGAGATAAAGAAAATAAATAATAGTACGCGATTAAGACCCGGTAAAATGTAAATATGCATGTACTTACAAGAAAAGTATATATAGTGTGTTTGGTCGTTCAATATTTATTAATTATTATTTACCTCAAAATAAACTTTAAAACAACATAAAATTAAGTAAGGCTGTAGCTTTCGGTGTGAGTGTATGACGTAACGATGACAGATAGATACCTAAACTAAATGTTCAGAAGTGTTTGGTCTCAGGATGCTGAGGTCAGGTACAAAGCTCGTGTTAGCCAAAAACCTGTTAGTACTGTGACCATGATTTCTTTACGAAAGTTGAAATTCTCATCTTCTTCTTCCTATGAGAGATTCATACTTTTTTTTAACTTCAACTGAAAAATAATTACATTTTTCTACGGTTTTCTGGTTGCTCAAACGATATTAAACTCTTTTTATTTTTTCGGTTAAAATAAATCTAAGTAAATAAATCTAAGTATTCTGTCATCTATCTATTCTATCTAATATCAAATGATTATGATGATAATAAATAAATATAAATAAATCCTGTGACGAACACACAGCGCCATCTAGCACCGTGGTAAGCTGCTAAGCTTGTGTTACGGTGGCTAGACAACGGATATACTACTTATATTTATTTTTCTTTTGTAAATACATACATATTATACATAGAAATACGCCCAGACCAGATACAAATATTTATTTTTAAGCATAAATATTTGCACCCAGCGGGAATCGAACCCGCAACCTTCTGTATTGCAGCCAAGCGTTCGCCCGACGCGCCACAGAGGTCGTCAAATGTAATGTTCGTTTTCTTAGTAACAAAGCTACACGAAACCAAAACTTAATGGAGCTTAATTAATGATTATTTTCAAATTTTAAAACTAATTTTTAAATTTTAAACATGTGACGCCTGTGTGAAATATCGAAAGTATTTTCTTTTAGCGTGACGATGCGTCGCCACGGTCTCTATCGCCACGCCAACAACCAGGTTTAACCTCGCCTATTATTATAATTGGCTTACATCAAAACGCCTGCATTTTATTCTACCTTAGAAATTATTTGTAAATGTGCTTATCTCAATGCAAAATTATCTTTCAAAATAATAAATACATATTCACCCTACCTTAACTATGGCATTCGAAACTAATGCTTCCACGTCAATCATATTGATTGGAAGCAAAAATATTATTAATGTGTGTAATAATAAATACATTATGTACTTACATGTACCTATTAGGTTTATTACCTTCCATGTAAAAAACTTCCGTAGCAGGTAGATCTATTTGATCATTATTTTTACTAAAACTAACGACTGGACTGGACTTTGCATGGCTATATATAAAATTGAATCGTAAAAGTATATAATACTTACTTGCATGTATGTAATCATATATATACATGTATTACACACATATACGATTCGATTTTACCTTCAGTTAAGTCTGATCCTATCACATCTGTCTGACCTGATGGTATGAAAACCTAGGTCTGAATGGCTTTTACCAAATCGCTCGATTTTTACTTAGGATAGTTCGAGGGATCCGTCATCGCTGGAACGCGACGATTCGGTAAAATAATAGCACGCTACAAGCAGGCGGGATGCAGGAGTCGATTTGTTGCAGGAGTAAAAATAATAACTATAACTTCTATAACTTCTTTTAATACTGATTGGCTGAGGGACAAGAGGAGCTATTTAAATAATTAAGTGGCCCTAAATTTAAAGGTTATTAAATAATTAAGTAGCAATTAATTCCGCTGGCATTTTGCATGCTATGTCCTTACCGAATTAGGGCCCAGGGCCCTAGAGTTGGTCTCAACCAGTCGGCATGGTATAGTCCGATGACGAACAAAAATCACTAGCTATTTATCTAACCAACTGTGATATTACAGACTCCAGCAGTCATGAAATGCTATAAAAGAGTTTGAGGTGTATGTATAGTGTATAGAAATGAGATAGATTTGATTGAATTTAAAATGCTCCTAGATTCCAAATATACCTACCTACTGTTGCTAATACAGTTTAGACGACGGATAACGAATTGTCGATTCGGTAGAAGAACCATAAAAATAGTAGTACAGTAATTACTAAAAAGTTTACTTCGTCAGTAAAACGGTCCGCTTGATGTTAGAGAGACCCCAGTCTGTCCTATTTTCACTTTAGTGTTCTTCGGTTAGTTAGATAAGGACAAACTGGGACCAACTGGGTTTAACAGGACCGTTTTGATATATCACAGTAAAAACTACCTTAACCTTAGAACATGATTGAAATTGCTATTTCAAAAGCTGTCAAGTGCACAGTTTTCTAGGAGCGAAGACGACGATGAAACATGTCTCTGTGAAGAACTGAAGTGTGCAACACATGTGAAGTTTTGTGAAGTGAAGTCCGCTAACACTACTTAAGTATAATCAAATAGAAAACATCGGTTTGTTATGGTATTTGGCAGATCCATATCAAGAGTAATAAGATCAACTATTAAATGGTTAACTTTTTGTGATCATTAAAGGTAACTTTAATTGTTGTTTTGTTAAGTAATTTTCCGAGGATTTTGATAATCCTTATTCATGGTTAATAAAGATTTCAAATTATAATTTACGAAGGAATCTAACCGAACATTAATCAAATGTGTTTACGTCCTAAGAGGTGGAAATGTAAATGTAAATTTAAAAAAGCTAACATAATTAAAAATCGACTTCAATAAACAAAATAACCTATATATACCGTACAAAAAAAATGCCTAATTCAAGGCTAGATGGCGTTCTATGCAATAGCGTAATTTATCTAAAAAAAAATTACCGCTTATTCATCAATGAACTTAATAAAGAATAGAATAGAATAGAGAACATTTATTGGCAGCAAACACACAGAAGAACACCAAAGACTCAAAAAAAAATAAAAACAACAGTTCACATAAGAAAAAACAATGGATAACAACAAAAACATAAACATAGTCCAATTAAAAACGTCCAAGGAGCCGCGTGTCTGCTGCCAACAAGGATCTGCCTCGGCATACGTTGTTGTAATACATTAATTCTACATAGTAAGATTCCTAAAAAAAGTAAATAAATATAAAAAAAAAAATTATTAGGTAAGTACCTACCTATAATAAATAATTTATTAACAGCAAAAACTTTACAATAATTTACATAAAAAATACAAAGACACATTGACCCAGTTAAAATGTCGTAAAAACATCAAGTTTTTGTCAACGAAAAAACAACGTTTTTTGGCGCCTTTGAGACAAAAACTAAACGACTTGTTTGAATCGTTTTGTCTACTGTTATAGCTAAGTAAGTTTATAAAAAACTAGTATGTATATGTCATTAATTAATTGTAATGTCATATATGTACGTCAAATTATCATTACGTCTACTGACGTAGAAATATACGTCATGTTGTTTTTAACTATGAGAATTGAACATAAATTTAATTGCTCCGGTTTAAAGTAGGTCGTGCATAATACCTATACATACCGAACTTCGTAAACTAGTTGCGATTTAAGGCCTGTTCTTACAGCAAAAGAGGAATGAGAAATTAAAAAAAATAACATACATCCGAATAGATAACCGCCTTCTATTTTTTGGAAATCGGTTAAAACTGAAAAAAGAAAACTATCGTTTCCTCATTGTGAAAATGTCGTCGGTATGCTGTGTCATTTCTCATTCCTCTTTAGCAGTGTAAACTCGGCTTTAGACCGATAGGTGGTGAAGTTTATTAGTGATGTTTTCCTCAAACTTGAACTTGCTTCCAGGCGCTAAGCAAGTCTTCTGTCAATGCGGCCGCAGCCTAAACGCTGAATATGCGCGCATCTGGGCCCTGATTCTCTAAAAACACAGCATGCAGCAGCAGGCGAGATGCATGAGCATTGCAGAAGTCGATTCGTTGCCGGAGTAAAAATAATAGCTAATGTATAACTTCTTTAAATACTGATTGGCTGAGGAACAAGGGGAGCTATTTAAATAATTAAGTTGCCCTTAATTTTGAAGGCTACTTAACTAATTAAGTAGTAATTAACTAAAAAAACATTTACAGAATACGAAATAACGTACCTACATCTCCTGCACGTCGTCTGCATTCCGCCGGAATTTCGCATGCTATGTCCTCACCGAATCGAGGCACAGGTCTCACTACACGGGATGCTGAAGATGCTGAAGATCGTGCGAACTGGAGACGCAAAAATAGGAAAAAGGACCCCGGGCTCCCGAGAGGGATGCAACTGGGAACATCGCACGGATGATGATGATGATGACAATTATCAAAAAATAAATAAATAAACATTGCACGACATTACAAACACCACAATCTAGTCCAAAATTAAGCACTGGGCTTGTACTATGGGTACTAGATAACGGATATACTACATTTTATTCTTTTTTTTTGTAAATACATACGAAATATTTTTAGCAAGGAAATATATTTCCAAAAGTATCCCTATGACAGGATTCTAACCTGCGTCCTTTCGCTAACCAGGCGACTGCTCTAACCACTGAGCTACACAGGAATACGTAGGTTCGAATCCTGTCATCGGGATTTTTTTGGAAATATATTTCCTTGCTAAAAATATTTCTAAGTTTAAAATGCCTTGAGCAATAAAAACATAAATAAATATTAAATACAATACGCTCAATTAGATGATGAATTTGGTAAAATATCTGATGTTTGAGTAAGCAAGATATCAGATGTAGACCGGTCATTTTACGCTGAAAGGTCAAAACAGAAATAAATCTATTAAATATGACGGGTTCCGAATTCGCATTCAATAAATTTAACATCAGATATTTGATATCAACTAATAACTCATATAAAAGTAATCAGACCGGTTTTTTTCCTATTAAAATTATGCAAATTACATAGCGATATAGCTATTTTCCGGATATTTTGCATAATAATTTTGTTTACATCTTTGTACTTGTTTCTTTGAGAATAAAAATTATGCCGCGGTTTAATTGTTTCTAGTAATTAAATTGAGTTTTACTGAAACGTTTTTAAACAATATAAAATGTTTGAAATAATACAATTAAAATAATTGGTTGGATTCTAAGTAGTTTAAGTATTTATGCCTAAAATTGTATGTACCTAAATGTTGTTTTTTCAGGGTTCCGTAGGTATCTAAAGAGGAAACGGAACTATAAAGCACATATTATTTTCTTTAGTTCGATTATTTGGCTGGTTAGCTGACTAACCCTACCTGTAAAGGGGTGTGTAATGTGTTTATGAATATGTGTATGTATGTATACACATATTTTCAGCTGTCTGTGTGTTTGTTACTCAATCACGCAAAAACTACTGAACCGATTGCGATGAAACTTGGAATATAAGTAGCTGGGGACCTGGATTAATACATGGACTGATTTTTATTCCGATATTCCCGCGAAAACGGAATTACGCGGGTGAAACCGCGGGGCGCAGCTAGTTATTAATATAAAAAAAAGATTTGTTTATTTGTTTGTAACAAATAGCTTCAACACTACTCGACCGATTTCAAATATTCCTTCACCAATAGAAAGCTACGACATCAAGGAGTACTTTTTACACGACTGTAAACTGTTTTGTCCCGTCGTAGGGCCTAAACGGCTGGGCCTATTTAGACAATTATACCGACATTCCCGCGGTAACGAGTCATTTATATATTATACAGTTCAATTTTTAAAATGAAACTTATTCAAAATTACTTATGGGTACATATAGTAAATAAAACCTTAGGTCACTAATATAAGATAATAATTAGCTAGTATCTACTTACTGAAGAATTAATTTACTTATGATTTTTACAAATCTAAGGCTCGATAAATTTTGTACGGAACCCCTCGGCATGAGAGTCCGATTTTTGCTTAACCGTCTTTATTTGCTTGGCAACAACTAGATTATCGTGTAAATTTTATTATAAATATTAAAGTCAGAACAAAATCGTCAAGAAACCGACATGTCCTAGGACTTACCACGGTCTGAAAAACTAATAATTTTTCCTTTTTTTTATTTGATAAATAAACTTTGAAATTTAGGGTCTTTGTGAGATATTTTCACACAAAAAATCACCCGTATCGGGAAATGTTAAGGAGCAGAACAGAGGTTTTAACATAAAGAGTCCCGTGTCAAATAGCACTTTTAACCATAGTGAAATAACGCTACTTTTATGCGAGTGAAACTGCGAATGCAGCATATGATAGCTAGCAAATTAAACAACTAAACTCATCGATTTTTTCCCCTAGAGTTACAAGTTTTCAGGTCGCCCTAATGCTTCTAACTTGACCTACGAAACCAAAACCATGTACTGAAAACATAAAAGCCTCAAATCTAACACCTGTACGCGGAAAACCTAACACGGAAAAATTACAAGTAGCAATCTTAAAAATCACGTTACATGCGCCTTAAGTACTTTAAAACCGAAACACCTAACTTCACACACAACACTACTTAAAAATGTACCTTAGAGTATAAACTTTACAGTTTAATTTGGGTTGGCTTGGCTTATGAATGAGGTGCTATGATGTAATGGTAGATTCAAGGTCGTAATAGACCGAAAATCAGGTTTGTTCCCCTCCCCCCTTTTCCTCTTCTACCCGTCCACTGATGGCACGACACGGTGGCTGCGCAAGCGGCTCGTTCGTCATGCGCATGCGTGCGTCAGTGATTTCGTTCGAATTTTGAATGTAGTTACTTATCATGACTGATTGTAAGTCGCGGCTGAGGCGAGTGCCGCGGCTTAGCTGAAGCCTTTGACTTAACTACAAGGCGTTACTAAAAATTAATTTCACGACGCTACGATGACGCGTCTTCACCTCAAATTATGGATGCGCGTATAGCATATGGAATTAAAAAGATTAGACTTTTCTTTCAAGAGAAGCAAGACAATTGATACAAAAAGGAAAAAAAATCATAAATTATATTTGTCCCCGATAGGAACTAAATCCACTGCCTTCTTACAGACGCAACAGAGGCGTCAAAATACTTATTCAAAATATGGAATCAATAACCAAAATATAGATAAAGTGACATCAAAAGCTGAAAATTATTAAAAAACCTTCTAAATTGCAAATCGGTTAATTGCAATATATCATTATAATAGTTGAGTCAATGAGGAAAAATAAACTATTTTTGAATATCAGTTCTCCATATTCTCTGTCAAAAATAAAAAATACAATTCCAGGAATTACTTTGATTAAGTACGTTAATTCGTTTCCGATTTATAGAAGTAAACGTGCGATGCGGACTCGTACTCGGGTGTGACGTCATCTCACACTCGCCCAGTCCACTCGCGCTCTATGTGTCGATGTCACAGTACATGTCGTCTTACATTTTGATTAGGGGAGCGTTGTAAATGACGTGACGTGACTGTTAGCGAGACACAATATTCATCGTAAGTTTAAATGCCTGTAAATTTAAAACTAATAGGCATTTTTTAACTACAATATAAACTAGTGTATTTGTATACTTACATACAAGCTTTACTGTAACAAACTTTCAACCGATTTGGCATTCATATTAAAATTCTTCATTCAGTATTCGTAGACCAAAAGGTCTACGAATAAGCTAACATTAAAGCTAAGTAAATATTATGCTTGCTTTATGTTATGCTACGAAAACAAAATGCTACGAAATCTCCTTTTTCGTTTTTTTTTTTTTTGGTTTGGGTTAACTACCCTTATCTACATTATTTAATTTATTTTCGTTTCTATTTGTCTCCTTGAATCCTTTTTTAAAATGCCATTAAAATGCAATAATATTGTTTTTTATTAGCCTCTTTTTGGGGATGAATGGGAAGACTCCTTTATTTTAATATTTTTTTTAAAAATACCATGTACTTACCGGTATCATGTGTATGGAATACCATTAAATTAACTAGGGGTTAAACGCTCACCTAATGCTTATTAAAAAATAAATCAACATTACTTGTATCTGATTCTTAGATTTTACAGTTCTCAAACTATTTAGTAAATTACTTGGTTTTAAATAAAACTGTAAGTAATTAAAAAATAATCTAAAATTTTAAAAATGTCAGTCCATCGTGTTGATTTATATAAATTCGTTCAATGTACTACTAGCGCCATCTAGCGATGATCGAGCGAACTAAAAGTTTTAGTTTGTCAGGCTTGCTCACAGATGTCGTTACGGGTACGATTTTCTTAACATCAAGGGGTCCATAAATTAATAAGTAATTCGCATTAAAACTGGTCGAAACTGAATAATTAGATCGTTTTACAATAAGCACTTACTTACTTTAGCCATTGTAATCTTGTACGTACCTGTAACAAAAAGTGGTTATAAATACAATTATTTTATTTGTATTCGTAACAATTGTTTGGAAGAAGATTTTTACTCTTGAAAAATGGAAATAACAATCTAACTAAGGAATAAATTACTGAAAGAAAATGAGATAGAAGGATCTTACAATAAGTTATTGAATTAAAATGTTGTTGTAAAGTAGGTACAATTTTAAATACCTATCTATTTATTAACTAGGTAATTTGTTCCTTTTCACATGATGGTTTTGTAGGTAGGTAGGTACATAGTTTAGTTCAGTAGATATGTAGATACACAACTTGTGTAAATCTGACGTAGGTATTTAATGAACTATTCTATGAAATAAAATAACAACGAAAACCCATCATGTGTGATTTCTTATTGAAAACATCGTCTTTTTTAAGATCCTTCGTATTCGAAAAAACAAGTACTAGGTTTATCACAATATGTAAGGGTCCATTAAACCTAAACCAAATCATCATCATCATCATTAAAAATTAAATATTTTTTTACTATGAACTGATTTATTTATTACGTCAGTTAAAATTGGTGGGTATGTATCTAGGTAAAAAAAAACATACTACCTATGAAAAACTAACCTAATATAATTATTATTAAATATATATTTTGTAAATACGTACCACACACATATATTCAAAAAACTAAAATGAATTGTGTCGATGATTCTGTTAAAAAACGGTTTTTTAAATCCATAATAATAATCATTTTCACATCATTCCAAAATACACGTAACTAACGTGTTTTGTATCACCCTTACAAAAAACGATACTTTGATATAAAGAACTACTCTCCCAAAGGACAATTCCCACAGAATCAGCGCAAGAATACCAAATTTGCATAGGTTCACGTTTAATCATTAATAATCTTACTTTTCTTTTATCTAACTTTTTTTCTTACATCACCCCACATATCAAAAGGCTTAACACAAAAAGTTATCATTAAAATAAAAGATTAAGTATCACTGCCCATTTGCATATGCCTTGTGAGAATCTGAAGTAACGCAAGGGAAGATGTTTGGGCCACAACTATTTAATATGCACACAAACGACAATGCAAAAATTGTTTTTATGCTTATCACTGTACCTTCTTTTTTTCAACTATTTGTTTTTTACATATAGCTTCGCACGGTGATTTGCATATCAAGTTTTCTCCAACCCTTTTAAATTCGCGATCCTATTTTGCATATGGACTGTCTTGGATTTTGTTTACTTTGTGCATTATTTTAAGGTTATTGGAATTTTTAATTTCATTCTTTGCATTGTGGGGTCACGTTTTTTCTTTAGTTATTCTAATTGCTTTGTCAGTATCATTAGTGTATTTTGTGTAGTGTGAGAGTTTTTTTTATTTAGAATCTTCTTCTGAATAATTAAATACTGGAACACGGAGTTTGTCCCCACAAGTAATTTCTTTTGTATGTCTAATTGAATTCCGGTTTGCTCAGTCATCTTTTCTTATTGTTTATTGAATATTTTAAGTTATTTTTCTATAGAGTGATTATAGTCGCTTTTATTTTTCGTTTTGTCTACGGGAACATCTGCTTGCGTCCATAATTAAAAAATCGTGAGAATGGTTTGGGGTAAATTGGTAATGATTTTGTTATTGGGACGGTTATAATTTTTTAGACAAACCGTCGTGACCGTTGAAGATTTTTGCATTTGTATTATGGAAGAAAATGAGTCTAGTATTTTATTAGAAGTGTGCATGGGAATAGTTAGGTTGGAATAAGAAGATAATAATTATTAAGATGAATAATTGAAAAAAATAAATTATTTTTGTAATCAATACGCGTTTCTGTAAGTACCTAAATACTTTTGGAGTTGCTCGACATAATTCAACACAATATTTACCGGGTTTTACTCGCATTTTATTTAATACCGGCAAAGTTAGTGAAGCTAATTATGCGTATTATGCAAGATCGCGTAAACCTAAGACAAAATTTTGCTCGATATACTTATATGAACGCCAGCGTCTTAAAAATAAGGTATATTTGGTTTTTTTCGTTATAAGCTGGAAATTTTACCTCTATCTCACCCTATGTGAAAATGTAGTCTAAGATGTAGCACGCTCCTCCAGAAGATAGGAAGACGATGTAAAATTTTATAATAAAAGCTATCAATAGAGACTTGAAATAGCTCGTAGTCGAAATTCACCATTTAAACTGCACTAATATTTAGGAAACTAAAATTCAACAATACAAATCAAAATTTATTTCATAACGGCACACGAACATTATTGCAAACCCTTTCAGTAACAAAATATCAAATTTAATAAAGGGTGATTGTAAATATCATAACTACGTAGGTAACTATTGATACATTTGATAGATCACAATGGTTGACGTGCGTGACTGCGCGTGCGATCGATAAAGATCTATAGATCCAATGGTAATATGATATTTTTAGTGATTGACGGTTGATAGGTATAGTAATTGGTGAGCGCAAATACCTCTTATGTAAATAAAAGTGGAATAAAGAGTCGAAAGACATGAAACTATATGTGGTAGAGTCATTCACTATAACGAAACTTCAAAATAAATTATTTGCATTTTTACCCAGGTTTATTCTCGAATTTATATATATTTACATTTATGTACCTGACCATGAATATTGTAACATAATCAAAACGTCAAAGTAAGAAAATGAAAATAAAAGACCCGGATCATAATGTTTTTCTTTATAAATAAAAATGAATCCGAATTTCACGTGGTCAAAATCACACTTGAACGGCTGGACCGATTTCGATAAGTCATTTCGTGCTGTGTTTGGTATGATCGGGAGAAAGTTTTTATGAAAGAAAAAAAAGCTAAATATCGAGACATACGCGGGTGAAACCGCGGGGCGCAGCTAGTATATTATGTTAACAAATCGTGTCATTTTAAAGAAATCAAAAAAGATTCCTCAATGATGAACTAGGTGTCTACATAAAAGGTACCTACTGTAACGAATTTTTTAATGTTTATTGTCAAATTTCGGAAATAGAATATACTTTCGCGCACGCGGTTGTTACTGTATTTATTATCCTTATGTTACAGTAAAACACATGTTTTAAACATATATTATGTAGGTTAACGTTTTTTTATCCTAAATAAATAAATATATGACATTGATTGATTGATTAACTCTTTATTGTACACACACAAACATAACAAAATAATACAGAAAATGATACAGACATTGTGTATTAATTATATTTTTAATTTTATATTTATTGTTTAAGTCTTGTTGCTTAGTGCAATGATGTTGTGTGACGTACTTTTCATGTTTATTTCTTTTAAACACCCAAGGAGCAATTTTTAGTTTTTAATTTCAGTAAAACACAAGTGCCAACAGACAATCACCTTAAGAAACTAACTACACTAAACCATTTTCGATACAATTCTTCCTCCTAAACAGCTGTCACTAACCCCTTCGATTTATCAATAAATCGTTTTGTTCCTTTGAAGAGCTTTTTACGAGCTTATTATAGGATTATTGAGTATTGAGCTTTTATTGTAGGCTCGAAGCTTTTTGTCGAGAAAGCAGTCTAATTTTCAAAGGAGTAAGGTCAAAATTGTGTTTTGGCTTATCTGATTACCCTCCGGTTAGGAAGTCTTTAGATCTTTTGTGTTTAGTGTTGGAATTCAATGTTGATATAGACTGTCGATTTATTGCAATTGGAGTGGCTTAGATTGTTGTCTGTGGCATATGATTATAATAGCAATTACACTAGTATTATGCCTGTTAGTACAGTCGCCGAGGCACGTATTTTATAGCAAAATATGTCAACAATGCTAAAGAGTCAAATTTTTCTCTTGATGAAAAAAATCCATGGACATAATTTATTGATTCTCCGGTTCGAATTATAGATTATATCTGTATTATGATGATTGTAATTTAACACATGATCACAAAAAAAAACTAATGAGTTTCTTGTGGCTTCCTCTCATCGGAGGGCGCGATCCGAAGCCACACTAAAATCACTACACCTGAGACGTAGCCAAATGATCATGTGCATTTAATGTTGTACAAGAATCTAAAGGAAATAAACTATTTTGATTTTTGATTTCCTCAAAAACGGTTCAGAAATTGTTGGTAATTTTGCAAGAACACATCAAAAGCGTTCGCGAAATAGGCAAAATTTGAAGAAGCAAAAAAAATGCTGAATTGTTTTCAAGATTAATCTAGCAATACTAAAGCTTTGTTGAAACGTTTAAGTAATAGAATATGTGCCCTGGCGTTACGTATTACAGCCAATGTTAGGTTCATAAAGTCATTGACAAAAGTCATGTCTTAAAAATGCCGACCAATAAATATACTGACTTTTAATAATAAAATCGGACTGAGTTCAGTCACTGACTCAAGTCAGCCTAAATTTTACACAGCTATAATAGGTAGCAGTCTCTACTTAAAGTATTATCAATCCGTCCAAGATTAAGTAGGTACTTATTTAAACTTAACTTAAATTTTAACAAATCGTATGAATTTAAAAAGTTTATTAAGTACCGACTTATTTACCAATTTCTATTTAGCGAAATTCCCACGACTGCCACAACCGACTACTAACAATATTTTGGAATCAAAATTCATGTCATCCATCACCTTTTAAAACTAAACAATGCATAAGTAGATCAAAAAATGGCGCTAAAATATAACGGTGGCATTTGAACTAGATAACTGTAATGATGTATCATTTATCACCAAATCACGTCCGAATTTCTGTTCCCAGAACATACGAACCACTAGGAAATGCAAATTCTTAATCTTCTGAAATTTCCATAAATTTTGGCAATGACAAATTTCTAAGGACCATTTCTCACATACAAAATGCCCATCTGCCTTTTTCTAGGTGGGATGCATTATGCAATAATTGACAAGCATTAAGATTGTTATGCAAAATATCGGATTGTGATTGTGCATGTTGACATAATACCATCAATCTAGTGTTTGATTTGAGCATAGGAATTGGTCTATAGGGATATGTGGATATCGATAGTTATTTTTATATTATTAAAATCTAGTCAATCTAGTCATCACATTAAGGTAATAAATATTAATAATAAACACAATTTCAAGAGCTGAGTAAATAATACACAACAAATAGAATTGATTTTATTATCTACTTAATAACGTTATATAATTTGATGAAGTACCTAGTTACAAAAATTATGAATTTCATGTTTTATTTTCAATTATTAACAGATTGAAAAATAAATCTTTTTTTTTACAAAGAATCATATTGTTGTTAATACTATGGTGCTGTAGCCGTCGCAGCGTATTTATTTATGATAATATTATAATTAATGTATACTAAAATGACTTATTAACTGATCTTTCAAAGCAGAACTAAAATTACTGATAGTAGAGGGCTGACATTATTAAGAGAAAAAAAAACAAGATTGTTGAAATTTTCCACAGGATCGGGACCTATGCGGGTGAAACTAAGGAACACAGCTAATGCATAATAAAATTAATAACTTGAGTGTCAGAGCTTTCAGATATTCAAAATGCTTGCTTGCTTGCTTCAAATATAGAAAGTAGGTATTATAACTAACCGATAAGTTTAACCGCAAACCTCATCACTCACTCACATTCATACGCCGAAATGGCAGGACATAGCTGAGCAAAATCTGTATTAGCCCTAACATCCTATGTAGGTTCCTATGTTGCATAATTAAATAATTTGAAATTGCAATTGCAGTCTTGGGTTATCGATAACTGCCATCATTTTTCACAATCTATCGACAAAGCTTCCATCTCCAAACATCGATAACATATCAACCCTACGCATTAAAATGATGGATTATCTTCCTTAAGACCCGTTTACAATGCTCGTTCGCACCGCAACGCTTATTACTGCACAAACACATTGTCATTTAGATTATGTGTTTAACCTGTACACCCCTTTAGAATTGTTAAACTTTGTATGAATTTAATCTGGAGTATTTAGTGAGAGTAGTGTAAGATGGTCGGTTAAAATTCTGATAGCCATATTGGCGGCTGCAAAAGGATGTGGTTTCTATTTCTTTTAAACAAAATATTGATATGATCCTTAATTATTTGTTTTCAGGTCTAGGCCTGTACTCTGTCTACGAACGAACATTGTTTTTTTTTTAAATGTAACAGTTTTTTTCCTGGGTGACGATATTATGTTTTGTTTTTTTTTCGGTCGTTCGTAGAATTAGAGGCTCTAAGTACGGCAAGTTTTATATTAAATAAAAGTCTCATCATTTTTCCTTTATAATCCTAAATATTTAAGTCGAATATTAAATAAATATTTAGATCGAAACCCATTTAAGCCGAACGGGGTTTGTTCTAGACGTCTAGGCGAACAAGTCTAGGTTTTAGGTAGTTAGTAGGTTATTTTCTAATTTAATTTTGTTGTACTTTTATTAGCAGAACGATTTATTTAAGGTTGTACAATACACCCTTTGAAACAGAAGCAATAATTTATGTTAATACTAGCTGCGCCCCGCGGTTTCACCCGCGTAAGTCCCGTTCCCGCAGGAATATCTGGATAAAAAGTAGCCTATGTGTTAATATAGGTCCCCAGCTACCTATATTCCAAGTTTCATAGCAATCGGTTCAGTAGTTTTTGTGTGAAAGAGTAACAACCTCACATACATACATACTTACATACAAACTTTCGCGTTTATAATATTAGTAAGATTCAATTTAGAAGAGCAAAACCGCGGAGCACATCAAATTTAAATTTAATCTGTAACCTAAATAGGTAAATATCAAAACAAAGACGGTTTCCGAGTCGTTGTTTACCTTCGTATGGGTCTCCAAGACATTTGACTTCAAGGCGATTGTGGTCACGTTTAGGGGACTTTAGGACGTTGCTCTGTTGTTTTAAGTGGGTTAAAAGATGAGGAAATGAAAATGGAAATCAACCCTACCCATGTTAGGATTATGATTCATGTTTGTTATGTTATAAGGGATTGTTTTAACCTCGACTTTCTAAAGGTAGGTACTTAGAAGATAAGATAAATCAAATAAATTTAATAAATCAATTACAATGAAAATAAAATTCACAATATGTTAAATTAAAAAGTACTTAATTAATTAATTAAACTGCCAGTGTGATGGGCACTTTTGGACTCAATGGTCATTCACCTTAGATTATTTATATTATTTATATTGTTAATTATCTTTGTGGTATTTATTTCTTGTGTAAGCTGGATATATTATTCCTGATAAATTAAATTCATTTTATTATTAATATTTTCATGCAAAGTTAAGTGCTGGTGAAATATGTTGAACCTTATTTTTTTAGAACAACTGTTGTGACTCATATTTACACATTTTAACAATTAAATAAGTTAAAATCACGCGATTAAGACCCGGGAAAATGTTAACAAATCGTTTAAATTTAAAAAGTTTACTGAGACTATAATTTATCTTAATAAATAAAAATGAATCACTTTTTCCCTTGGTAACGGCATCACGCATGAACGGCTGGACCGATTTCGATAATTCTTTTTGTGTTGAGTTTGTTGTGATCAGGAGAAGGACCTTGTGCCACAAATTTTTAAATTTTGGATAAGACTTACGCGGGTGAAACCGCCGGGCGCAGCTAGTGTATAAATAAATATTGTTGCTCAACGAATATCTACTAAAAATATTTTGCGAAAAAATACTCGCAGCGAAGCTCGAACCCGCGCGTCTGCGTTTCCGTCACATCGTGCGGATTACATAAATAATTATGCTTTTCCTTGTAAATATTTCTAGTACGATTATAACTTTGTCTAAGGTTTTCTAATGGTAAAACAAAATATGTACCGAGTTCAACTCGCGTTTATGAATAACGTCATTATTTTTTAACGACCCGAGCTTTCGCTAACTTTACTGTTGGCTTTTTCAAGGTTGACTGAGATGTAATTGGTCTATTTTAACATTCTTAAAAGTTAAAAACAATGACGTTATTCAATAAAACGCGAGTAAAACCTGGTATACAAGGTGTAACGGGTAAGCCCTTTTAAGCCGAAAGGGGGTTGTTCTAGACGTCTAGGCGAACAACTTTTGTTCTACAACTTTTGGAAATTCGAAGTAGTATTAGAAAATTTTAAGTTTCAATTTTACTTGAAAATCAGCTGTTTCTCAGAGTTCGAGGTCATTGGCCTTATCTTGTCCTTTCATTAAGTTTAGTCGACAACAATCGAAACTAAAATTACGTTTATTTTCAAAAGCAGCTGTTTTTTCAGTGAACCATAACCTCAAATTTAACAAAAAAAAAGTTCGAATTTTCAAAAGTCGTAGAACAAAAGTTGTTCGCCTAGATGTCTAGAACAACCCCCTTTCGGTTTGAAAGGCATGCCCGTTACATCTTGTATATTGTGTTTTTTTTTAGATTATAACCATTATTATAAACTCCGTTCGCACACTTAGCGTGTGGAACTCTAAATATAACCTGAAAAATACTAGTTAATTATAACCGGCCGTATTTGATAAGAGTCAAGTGTTTAACGGCCATAAGTGAAAGATTATAAAAATGTTAACTTGCACGCTTCTATAATAAATTAATTGTGTGGCCACGAACATAGAGGGTTGGGAATATGTTTATTACTTTTCTATACCTTTAATGCTAGATTTTTTTTTCGCTTTTAGGAATATATTTATTACTCTATACCTAACTTTAGTACTAAGTATTTATTTTCGCTTTTAGCAATTTAAAGCCGACTTTACCTTTGAGTTAGGAGGGACGTGGACGACTTCCCGAAACTGGGACCAGGGACTTTGACAATAGTCAACTGTACCCAAAAGTAGTTTAGAAAAAAATTTAAACAATTAATCTACATATTAATATTCACTAGGGGTGTATTGGTTCCAATAAGAAGATACTCAAGCAAAAAAAGACTTCGTAAATTTTGAAGTTAAAAAAAAGTTAAAAGCAGAGATTGGTGGAAAACAAAAAACCTTTGGTACCTTGATTAAAATAAGCTGTAATTTTTTGATGAATTATATTTCGTGTGATAATTTAAAAATTACAACATAACATACAAAAAGAGTCAATTCCAAAATACAAATAAGTTACATCAAAATACAAATAAATTAAATAAAATACAAATACATTATTATAGATACCAACAATATAAAACTACACTATACTTTGATTAAGTGTTCTATTATTTGTAAATTTTGGCACATCAAAGTGTTTTTCAAATATAAGTAATCGTTAATCTTTCGTAAATTTGTTTTTATTGCTCAAGGCATATTTACTAGAAATATTTTTAAAGGAAATAATCATCTTCAAAAATTTATTTATTGTAAACATTTTTTTATTGTCAGTCCATTTTTATAGCCACGCAGGTACGTAATATGAACTGGACGTCCCGTGACAATTAATGTTTAGTTTATGCGAGTTTCCGCGCATGTGGTCACCTGCAGACGCGCCTGCGCCTGCGCAGGTCACCGTAACATGTAGTTATTAAATAGGTATGTACAATCAGGTAGCAGAAGTTCAATACCACCGTATAGTTTATTTAGGTTCCTAACGCGCAATTTTTGCGAAAAAAAAGCTTTGTTTTTTTATCTGTTATGGCTTTCTAGCTGCGCCCCGTGGTTCCGTCCCGTTTCCGCGGGAATATCGGGATAAAATGTAGCCTATGTGTTATTCCCGGCATCCACCTACCTATATTCCAAGTTTCAACTTGACTCGGTTTAGTAGATCTTGCGTGAAAGAGTCACAAAGTCACATACAAACAAACTTTCGCGTTAATAATATTAGTAAATTTGCAAACTCATACATAATTTACTATTATATTGCAAAGCTTAGGAATTTTATGAGTAGTTTTCTAAATCGGTCTAGCCGTTTGGCATTGAAAGGCTTAGAAACCAAACAAAATATATTATTATTTTATATTAGTAGAGAAAAATTTTGATGAAATGGAATTATGTATTACAGAGGTATACTAAAATAAAAACTTTCTCAAATACCATCCCGTTTCTAAGTATTTGTCAAAGTAATTAGTTTATTTTATTCTTATTTTTTTCCGTTGGGCTGTAGTCGGCGGTATCAAACAAAAGACACTTCAGTCAGAGATTGTCAACATTTTTTTATCAGGTTTCTAGTGTGAGAATTATAGATTCATTGCTGCGCTGTATTATCAAGGATAGGATTATGACAAGCATTTTATCTTTAGCGTTAACACGAACATTTCTAAAATAAGATTTTCGTTCAAAATATTCAATAAAATATATAATAAAAAAATAAGGTCTGTTAAACAAACATAAAACAAGCTGAGAAGGTTCTTTGGTATGTTTTTAGTGTTATTCAGATAAATTAATAAATAAATAGTTTTTTGATAATTCAAAAAAATACCTTAGGTATGTATAAAACTAGCGGAATTGCCCGGTTCCACGTTTTTACTAATGAAGAACTCATTCTTAGTAAAAACCTTAAATACACAAAGAATAGATCCTCTACTCTAAATTTCAGTAGGACCAGCGGTTTAGGCTGTGCGTTGATTATACTGTCAGTTAGTAAATTTGAATTCGCTACTTATCAATTTATAATTTACTGAAGAGCGCTGTTGCTCTAGTGGTAGATACCCCGACTTTCATTCCGAAGGTCGGATCCCGGCCGCGCACCAATGTCTTTTTCTTTAAGAAAATTTTATGTGCGCTATTAACATCGCTTTTACGGTGGAGGAAAACATCGTGAGGAAACCCGCGGCTTAAAATCACACACAAAGGCCCAATAGTAGGGCTAATTGCGGAAATACACAGTTAAAACTTTTACTTTTTTTTTACTGAATAAAGTGGCAGGATTATGGTTAAATGTTTTTACCATGACGTCGCCTTTAGCGCATCGGGTAAATACGACTGCAAGGCAGAAGGTTGCAGGATCGATTCTCGCAGGCTACAAGTATTTAATGCTTAAAATAACGTATGTACCTATTTACAAAATAAAAAATAAACGTTAATATTAAATTCGTTGTCTAGTCACTGCAACACAAACTTAGTAGCTACTAAGCTAAGTATCGAGATAGATGGCGCTGTGTGATGTTTTCAGATTTTTTCTAATTTACAGAATGTCTGAATTTACGCCTGGATAGCGCGGGGCTCAGGTTTGAATCCTGTCATGGGGATTTTTCAAATATATATCCTTGAGAAAATATTTCTAAAGTACAGAATGTATTTATTTTTGGGCAGGGGTCAAATGTTGACAATCGCAGCAAACCGGCGTCCCAAAAGGGATCTGGCCGTAGCATCCAAAAATTTACACAAACGGTTAAAGTATTAAACGATTCTACTTTTTGTCTGTCCGTCTGCCCTTTGTCCATTTTGAAATTTTTGCGATGACATTCTTTCGCTCCCTGCACTTTGATTAGAAAGCGAAATTACTAATTTCGAATGGTTTTTTTTGTTTAGTGTTATAGTCGATGGGACTGATGTAAAAATTGTGCTAGTGAATTGCCCTGGCTTTACACTGGTGTACACAGTACCTACGTACAGTGACACTTATTTTTGTATTAGAGAAAAAATGTTTACGGTTTATACTCGTATTAAAACTATTTAGGCCCCGCGGTTTTACCCGCGTAAGTGCTGTTCCCGCGGGAATACCGAGATAAAAATGGTAGCCTATGTGTTATTCCCGGTTCCAGCTACCTATATTCCAGTTTCATTGCAATTTGTTCAGTAAAGTTTTTGCGTGAAAGAGCAACAAAGTCACATACACACATACACACTTTTGCGTTTATAATATTGGTAAGATATTATGGTAAAAACAGGGGTTACTAACTGAGCATTTCGACATTAGAAATTCATAGGTAATTATTACTCTAAGAGAAATTCAAAGTTAGTTGGATAGGTACTTACCTATCCAACTTAACGCAAAAGTGTGTATGTGTGTATGTGACTTTGTTGCTCTTTCACGCAAAAACTTTACTGAACAAATTGCAATGAAACTGGAATATAGGTAGCTACTTACCTATCCAACTAACTTTGAATTTATCTTAGAGTAATAATTACCTATGAATTTCTAATGTCGAAATGCTCAGTTAGTAACCCCTGTTTTACTTACCTAATACCGAAACAAAACAAAATGTTTTGAAAACGAAAGATCGATAATTTTCGAGTGTTCTACAAACTAATAAATATCGTATTTGTCTTCAATTTTGAAGTTTCCGTCAAATCTGACAGTCATACCTACGAATTTACTTAATTGAATTATTTATTTAAGTGTAATTTCGTTTATTTCGCGATTAGAATCGAACTTGCAACCTTCTGCACTGCAGCCAGGTGTTCGCCGAATTGAGGTCATACAATCAGTAGTTTTCTGTATTTACCGTTTTATAAAGTTAATTTTCCACTAACTCCGCATTTATCCATGAATGCAATTTATTTATTCTCAGAAGTAATATGAAAATAATAATAGATAAAAGTGATTATTCAATGATTTCATTAAACAAGTGCATATTAATATAATTTGAGTTTAATACAAAGATGTACGCACACTTTGATGAGCAAAAAACATTAAATAGAGAATTAATTGCAAACTCTACAGGACCCTGTTGGAGGTAGCGGTAGCAGAAAAAGTGCTAATTTACATTTATGTTTGGTTTCCAAAGTTTTTTTTTTTCAAAATCGCGTTGCGTTTATTATCTACTAGCTGCGCCCCGCGGTATCACCCGCGTAAGTATGGAAAATAAGCAGCCTATGTGTTATTCCTGGTATCCAGCTACCTATATTACAAGTTTCATCGGAATCGGTTCAATAGTTTTTGCGTGAAAGAGTAACAACCTCACATACATACATCATAAAAACTTTCGCGTTTATAATATTAGTAAGATATCAAGCAATTTAAACAATAATTAGAGGCTACTATTGATTGAGACATACGGCTGAAAAGGCGGAACGCAGCTAGTTGTGACTGACTGACTGACTGATAGATCAATTCACAGCCTAAATGGGTAAAAGTAGAGAACTCAAATTTGCACAACATTACACACAGCACAATCAAGCACCGAACTAAGGACTAGGCTGTACTATATGATGTAAGCTGGGGGTTTTTCAAAATTTCCTTGAGATCAGTACACAAGCAGGTTAAATTGCGGAACTATCTTGCATGTAGTTACAAATACAATTACAAACTGTATAACAATAAATGTTTCGCGATGTTGAATTAAAATGAAACCTCTTTGAAACGGAGAATGAGACAAAACCACCGGAAAATTAGTTTCATTTAAAAAATATCTAATAGGTATTTGTTCTACAATTGTTTAATTTTAAATATTTTAGGTGATGTTTAGGTTATATTTTAAATATCCATATCTCGAGCGTTAGCTAAATAAATAAATAAATCCTGTGACGAACACACAGCGCCATCTAGCCCTGTGGTAAGATGCTAAGCTTGTGTTACGGTGACTAGACAACGGATATACTACTTATATTTACTTTTCTTATTATACATAGAAATACCAGATACAAATATTTATTTTTAAGCATAAATATTGCACCCAGCGGGAATCGAACCGCAACCTTCTGAATTGCAGCCAAGCGTTCGCCCGACGCGCCACAGTGGTCGTCAAAAACCAGGTATTGTGGACATTTTTTTTTAAATCTACACGATTGGTTAACATATTTACACATTACCGGGGGCTCAATTCGGTGAGGACATAGCATGCGGAATGCCGGCGGAATGTAGGCGACGTGCAGGAGATGTACGTTAATTCGTATTCTGTAAATGTTATTTTTAGGTTATTACTTAATTAGTTAGGTAGCCTTCAAAATTAAGGGCTACTTAAATATTTAAAGAGCTCCTCTTGTTTCTCAGCCAATCAGCACTATAAGAAGTTATAGAATAGCTTTTATTTTTAATCCTGCAACAAACCGACTTCTGCAATGCTCATGCATCCCGCCTGCTTGTCGCATGCTATAATTTTACAGAATCGGGCCACTGGTCTTAATCTCGTATTATTATCATTATCGTATTATTACGTTAGAAACGTCGAGATAAGAAAGTAATTAACGTAAAGGTAAAATGTAACTATAGTATTGTGGATAGTTAAAAATTAATAAATAATATTTCCCTCGTTTTTGCGAACGGTACAAGTTGACGGATTGTATTTTGATGACACACTGGTTGACGCAGCCGTTCTCATTATCATTTCGACATTTTGGTCGGAATGTGGGCACTGACTGGCCACTGGCCACTGGCATGCTGCAGACTGGTCGGTTGGTTGGCCGAGCGACGCCGGGATCAGATACCAATCTATCATCTACAATTGTATTTTATACAGTGAAAATTCCTTCGATTCTCGATTGTGCATTTATATTTTGGTAGCTACCGGTTTGTGAGACATTCTTACTCGTTTATGAGTAGATTTTTTCAAGATGTTTTTTTTATGAAGGTACCTTATTGTCTTGCATATTTTACTCAAAAATACGTTTTCTTCAATCAGTCAAGAACGATAATAAAATAAACGACTTTTAACGCAATATTTGATTTAAAATTGATGTTTAGGGTTTTCTAGTTGTACTAATTAGGTATCTTGCTGCACCTTACGATTTTAATTCCATAAAAATAAGTAAAAGTGAAATAATAAAAATCATAAAAGATTTAGATTTTTTTTTAGATAATAAAGTAAGTAAAACTCTTTTTACTTTGTTTTAATCGCGTCCTTTTGCATTCTATAAAGCGTTCTTAGACTTTATTTCAATATGTTGAATTAGGTGTCCAATCCACAATAAAACATTTATCGCCTTATTAATAAGCGTGGAGTAGTGCCGTAGTTTTTTTAGCACTTTTTGTTTCCGTCTGTCAACTTTGAGAGTTCTTGTCACGGAAAATGACAAAGCACGGTCTCAATACTCCGACCTTACTCATTGTTTATTAATAAGGATATTAGAGACAATGAACCAAAAAATATTTAAACACTAGCTGCGACCCGCGGTTCCATTCGCGTCAGTACCGTTTCCGAGGGATTATCGGGATAAAGCCTATGTGTTAAAGGGGGAGGGGACAAATGGGAGAATAGATTCCCACTTGTCCACCCCGCCGTGACAACTGGGAAACATAATTCCCATTTGTCCCCTTTAGCAAGCTTTCAAAGGGGACAGTCGCCACGAATTGTCACCCCGGGGACAACTGGGAAAATAATTCCCAGCTGTCCCCCCGGGGGACAGGGCTAGAGGGGACAACTGGGAATAATCGTGTTATTCCAGGTCTCCAGCTATGTAATCAGCTCCATATTCCAAGTTTCATTGCAATCGGTTCTGTGGTTTTAGCGTGAAAGAGTAACAGTCACATACATACATTCAAACATTCGCTTTTATATTATTAGTAAAAACGAAATCTATAATAAAGGAAGAGAGGACAAAAAGTCTGTACTTGGAAGTAAATAAAAAAAAAGTTGTCTAGAGAACTTAGGAAAAGTAGTAGAACAAGATTAAATAATTTTTAAAATTCATGTCTGTCGCTCAAAAACGCTTGGCCACCTGCGCCCGTGATTACGCGTTTTTCACTTCCACAGGTGAAACCGCGGGGCGCAGCTAGTCGAATATAAATATAGAAGTAGTTGCGGGGCCTAGAACGATGATTCGACCGCCAGTCTGTCACTAAAGATCGTCCACCATTGGTCGATACAAAGGTCGATCATACGTAATACTGTACGGAACATGTCAGTGTGTGCATCTGCTGCTGCATGACCGTTGAACATGTGTTTTTCGAATTTAATAGTGAAGTTAGATCACCATTCTATTTATTCCTCGTAGATTAATAAGATGGAACTTACCTGAGGACACATCTTGCAATGGTATTTCCTCGCGTGGGCGTGCAATGGTTGCAGTTTGGGGGGGCCCTTGCCCAGTGGCTGGGGTACCACTAGGAGCCCACTCGCGGTGTTTGTGCCTCCCACCGGTGATGACGATGATGAACCTGGAATCAGATAGTTGGATGATAATTATTCTTTGTAAGTAACTTACTTCTTACTACTTCTTACTAATATTATGAACGTATGTGAGTTTGTTACTCTTTCACGCAAAAACTACTGAATCGATTGCGATGAAACTTGGAATATAGGTAGCTGGAGACCGTGAATAACACATAGGCAACTTTTTATCCCGATATTCCCGCGGGAACGGGACTTACGTGGGTGAAGTCCGCAGGGCGCAGTATGAAATATAATAAAGCACCCCGCAGTTCACCCGCGTAAGTCCCGTTCCTGCGGAAATATCGAGATAAAAATATGTAGCCTATGTGTTATTCTATATATTCAAATTTCATCGCAATCGGTTCAGTAGTTTTTGCGTGAAATAGTAACAAAGCCACACACAAGTGTGTATCACCAAGACGTCACAGTACATAGAGGGAGCAGTATGGAAACTGCTAACACACGTGCACACTCGTGACGCGTTCGTAACGCGGCACTCAGTACTGACATCTACGCAAATCTTCTTTAGAGACCGTTTCCACGAGCGTTAGAATCGCGGCGATATTACCTTATTTCTATACAACGCACTGCCATGTTAATTTAACATCGCCGTGTGGAGACACGTTTATAGAGATTGTATGTAGAAATAAGTGGCTCGCCGATAATATCGCTGCAATTCTAACGCTTGTGGAGACGATTTCTTAGTGGCTCGTCGACGCCCATCTTTGTGTGAGTGTTTGTAGATAGTTTCCATACTGCTGGTGCCCTAGGTTCCAGCTTTTCTATGTACTGTGCCGACTTGGAAACGATTACGTATGCGATCTTCGTACGTCTAATACTCCATTTAGGAGTATTTGGGTTCGGTACGTCATAATTCGTACCTGATCGTCCAGGACCTAGCCCAGCTCCATACAGCATCTGGCTCATGGACTGGTGATGTCCCAGGCGGTCGTCAGCTTTCTGGTGACCAACTGTACCATCACCCGTGCTCATCTTGGCCTGGAACAGACAGATATACAAAATTAGATTAAAGTTAAAGATTTAACTGTATGTTTCCGCAATTAGCCCTACTATTGGGCCTTTGTGCGTGATTTTAAGCCGTGGGTTTCCTCACGATGTTTTACTTCATCGTAAGAGCGATGTTAATAGGGCACTTAATTTTTTCTTAAAGAAAAAGACATTGGTGCCCGTCCTGGATTCGAAACCACGACCTTCGGAATTAAGTGGTATCTACCATTAGAACACACCACTCTCTTATATTGATTATTCCCTTATATTACATCGAATAAAAATATTTATTACTAGTTTTTGTCGGTGGGTCTTAGAATTGTATAATTATGGATGTAAGTTTAAAAGAATTTACATACATAATTATGAAATAAGAAAATTTAAAAAAGTTGAAGTTTCACGCGATTAAGACCCGGGAAAATGTGTAAATATGAGTTCCAATCGTGTTAGTTTAAAAATTTATGTATGTATTTATAATATAATAATAAATTCTGTGACCAACACACAGCGCCACTAGCCCCATGATAAGCTGCTAAGCTTGTGTTACGGTGACTAGATAACGGATATACTACTTATATTTATTTTTCTTTTGTAAATACATACATAATATTATACATAGAAGTATTCCCAGACTAGATAAAAATATTTATTTTTAAGCAAAAATATTTGCACCCAGCGGGAATCAAACCTGCAACCTTCTGCATTGCAGCCAGCGTTCGCCCGACGCGTCACAGAGGTCGTTAAAATAAATATATAGTATGTTGTATATCCATAGTACAAGCCTAGTGTTTAGTTTGAGGCTAGATTGCGCTGTGTGTAATGTCGTGCAATATTTATTTATTTCGTAAATTTGTTTTTATTGCTCAAGGAATATTTACTAGAAAATATTTTTAAAGGAAAAAATCACTTGCGGCGAGATTTGAACTCGCGTCCCTGGATCAATACTCCAGTGCCTATACCGCCGAGCGGTATACGCACTTTATTTATTTATTAATATTTATTTATATTTATTATTGTCAAGAAAAAGGACAAAGCATGCTCTCACTACTCTTTACTTATTCCCCTTTTATTAATAAGGTTATTAGAGTTGAAATATCAAAACAACTGTCCATTTCAAACTGTACAAATGTCCGATTTCGTGGTGAATAAATCAAAGGGCTCTCGGCTTAGAACAATAATTTATTTTAAGGGGGAAAGCGGTGGTCGCTTCACTAAATACTCTGAGATAAGGTGAGATGTGTCGTGACATACTGACAGTTAAATACAATATTGATATTTTCGTAAAGTGTTTACCACACTTGGATGGCTAAATTTAAAGAAATCTATTATCAATTACTTATAATAAAGAAAGAGAGGACATAAAGTATTTACCTACTTGGAAGTAAATTAAAAAGAAGTTGTCTAGAGGACTTGAATAAGTAGTAGAACAAAATTCATGTCTGTCTGTTTCTCTGTATGTTACTTATACAAATAAAAACTACTAATCCGATTGAAATCTTCAAAACGGGTAGAACCCGAGTAATGAACGAAAAGTGAAACGGTTTATCGCCCGTGATAACGCGATAAACCGCGGGGCGCAGCAAGTATAGAAATAAATGCAAGAATATTTGAACCTGCAAACGAATACTTATGGTTTCTTTTGAGAGTTCAAGTGAGATTACCTTGCGATTTTTTTTCCAATTTTTTTATCTATAAAAAAAAAAACTTGAGAAAAAAACGATTCGATTTGTACACATATTAGAGCACATAGAGCCATCACGGAACGCCTGACAGATGTGAAACATTTGACATTGACCGATATGTTTTCAAATGGCGTGGTGAGACCTCGCCACGCTAACGATCAGGTTTACCCGTTTACCCGCGCCTATATATGTTTCACATCAACAATTCGCGAGTAACTCCCTTACTTGTAAAATATTATTTACCTACAACACATGACTTAAGTTATGTGACGTTTGTCTTTGTCTGTCAACTTTGAAAGTTCATGTGCCAGTAAAAGACAAACGACGCATAGTTATGCAGCGCATTTATTAGCGTTTATAAGTAAGGGGGTAAGACCCGAGAAAAAATGTTAATATTAATCAACACTATCCCAGCGGATTACGTATCTGGTACGTTATGGCAGTTTTAATGCAACTCGCGCGTCACAGATAGAATCTGTTTTGTATTTTCAAATTTACTATTAATAAATCACGCATTGTATCCACTATCTGCGAGCGAAATAAGACTCTTGTTGATATTTTCTTCGTATAGCTGCAATATTTTACAAGGTAAGTGATTTCATTGACCTTTGACAATCGATTCATTTGTGGACGCGCGCCAGGACGCATGCGACTAGTCAGTGCGTAAGAGTTTTTTTTTTTTATTTTTACAAAAAAAACAATATTCCTTTAGGCAAATCATCGCTTCCCATCAGGTGAGGTGATGTCAATGAAAGACCTGCCCATCTCATTTAAATAAAAGTTATAATTATTAAAATTACTTAAAACAAAAAAGTTGTTAACCCCTAGAACCGTGTGTATCACTTACTAATCTCTGTTACACTTATTTAGGACTTGAGTCGACACTTGACTAGTTAGTCAAACCGGGATCGCTTGCAAAAACTACCGGTCATTTAAACGATACTTATTTAGAGATGATATAACGCAAGTAAAAAAAGTTTATAAAATATCCGTCGTGTAGTTGGTTTAGAAAAATAAACATCGCAATGATACTCTTATGGTGAAACGTAAATAGCTTAAGTTTGTTTTAAAGAAATAACAACAATGGGAAACGATATAATGACATCTGAACAACTAATTTTATGGATATAATGGATATAACCTTTGAAACACGAAAATAGTAAAACTAGAAATATGAAACTTTAGATGCATCAGTATATTCTCAGTTCAACAAAATGTTCCTGGTTGTATCCCTTTCGGGAGCTTAATAAATTAGTAGGTTAAATGTATTTACCATACATACTGCAAGTAGATTAGGCAATTAGGATTTGACGGTGAGCCGCTTGCCTGACAACAACTCACCCTTGGAACAAAGTTAACTCACCACCGCGCGGGGAGAATTTTAGGATGGTTAGTCTCTCCCAGACTCCCGTAGGCGCCATTTATGACACGGAAAGGGATTGATATAATACTAGTACTCCAAAAAATTCCCAAAAAAAATAAACACAATAACATCTCTATACAAATCTGCAAACTATAACCAAAACTAGTGTCAAACTCCTCACAGGGCGGTTCAAAACTAATATTTTATAAAGCAAAGAGCAAACAGTCGTAATTTAGTGCGACCACACGACACCGGGGACAATCGTGCGTTATTAATAGCGTGTCCTTTCAATTATTGAAATTTTGGACACCCTATCGGGTTAATTTGTTGATGAACAAAGGAAATATTTTACTTCGGTTATTTTACTTATGTGTGTTTTAAATGAGCAAAATAAACCTAGGAAAGATAAATGATTAAAATTAAAAATCCCGGCGGGAATTGAAAAAATAACTTTTTTTTTATATAAAAATATTTTATTTAGGTACTTATTTTTAAATATGCGTTTAATATACGATTTTTAACTTACTATTATTAATTATTCGAGTGTTAACCATTAGTTCCAAATGTTTTTACGGATCTCAAAGATTCGCCAGTACGAGCTCGGTAAAAAATAAATTTAAACACGAATACCCCTGGTAAATAAATATCCCATATTTATTTTTTTGATTAAATAAATATTGGTTTTAATATCCCATTATTTAATTAAATTATACCTCAAATAAATTATACCCCATTATTTAATTATAAATATTTAATTTTTAAAAAATTCTACACCCGATGCAATTTTTACATAATATCAAAACTGCACAAGATCGATCCTGAACTGAAAATGTCATCTTATTGAATTGGTCTTACCCACAGTTTGTTTATGCAAATAAAACAATTCGTCATAGATTATATTACTAAATATAATACTTAAATAACAAACAAAGACCTCTAGAAAATATTAACGAAACTATTCAAAATAGTGGCAGCATAGGCCGTAAATCTTAACTATCTGACCCACGTTACATTACAAGTATTCCGTACAAATTAATTTAGTTCTGATAACATCCTTACGAGATGGGAAATTTAATTTTGTGGCAGTCAAAGGGTTAGGTTTGAGTAATACCTACCTATTAGTGGACCTTTCACAAGTTGCCATTCTACTTACTAAACTGATCTAGGAAGCAAGTGAGGAAGCATTGTTTGAATAAGGTCCTTTTTCCCTGCTTACTGACCGGTGTTTTATATATTCAATATTTGTAATAAAAAATTAGTTTTTTTAGTTTAGTTTTATTTATTATAGTATAGGTATAATATTAGGGGTTAAAGTATGAAATTGCCGATTTGTACTGAAAATCTTAATTGTTTATTTTTTAAATTTTTAACAAATTTATTTAATCAAAATAGTTGCCATTATTATCTATACATTGCTGCCATCTAATGGGAAGGTTATTAATGCCTTTGCGATAGAACTCCGACGATCTAGACTGCACAAACTGTGTGAAAGCATTTTGTACTGCCTCCTGGGAAGAAAACTTCTTGTCACGTAGATAATTATCCAAATCACGAAAAAAATGGTAGTCCGTTGGAGCAAGGTCTGGTGAATACGGAGGATGACGAATGGTTTCTAAGTGCAGTTCCTGAAGGGTTAAAATGGTTTCTCGTGCTGTGTGAGGTCTCGCGTTGTCGTGGAGCAATAATGGTGAAGATCGATTCATGAGTCGGGGCTGTTTTACTGCTAGTTTTGTCAACATGGTTCGGAGTTCGGCACAATAGACATCTGCCGTAATTGCTTGACCAGATCGAAGAAAACTATAGTGAATAACACCATGCTGAGACCACCAAACAGTTACCATTACCTTTTTATTGGTAAGTTTTGCTTTAGGACACTGTTGTGGCATTTGACCTGGGGTCAGCCATTGCATTTTTCTTTTCCGGTTATCATAAAGAATCCACTTTTTATCACATGTTACAATTCGATCCAATATTCCTTCATTTCTGTACCGGTTCAACAAGGCAACACAAGTTTCAACACGCGTTTCTTTCTGCAGATCAGTCAAATCATGAGGCACCCATTTTTCGTATTTGTTATTTTATTGATTTGACGCAAGTGAGTCAATAAAGTGGGTAAGGTAACGTTAAACCATGCCGCTAATTCCTGGGTAGTTTGACTACCCAAACGTCAATCGGCTTCCACTATCTCTCTTAATTCATCGTTATTCACCTGTGTGGGCGGTCTTCCTCGTGGCTCGTTCTTTAAGTCGAAATTTCCATCACGAAAGCGTTTAAACCAAAATCGCACGGTGCGTTCATTAGTAGACCCCTCTCCAAACGCAGCATTGATATTGCGGGCTGTTTCTGCCGCGTTAGTTCCGCGTCGGAACTCGTATTCAAAAATCACTCGAATTTTCGCAGTATCCATCTTTCTTGTCTAAATTGAATAACAAAAACAATTGAAAGTCGATATTCAAATGTTTCACATTTTTAAAAAAAGAACATCACAGAAACCATTTGAAAAAAGTTTCATTCGAAAACCTCAAACCATGAAGATTCTATGTCAATTCAAAGAACCTATTGCAATAAAACGGCAATTTCATACTTTAACCCCTATTATTACAGTATAGGTAACTAGGTACATAAGATTCAAAAAACTTAATCTTACTAATTTATAAAGCTGAAAGTTTGTGAGTATGTGTGTGTGTGTGTTTGTTACTCAATCACGTTAAAAATAGCTGCACCGATCGCGATGAAACTTGGAATATAGGTAGCTGGAGACCTGAAATAACACAAAGGCTACTTTTTATCCCAATAATCCAGCGGGAACGGGACTTATGCGGGTGAAACAGCGGGGCGCAGCTAGTAGGTACATAAAAACCTAGTAAAAACCTTAAAATCCATAACTTCCCACATCCAGCACTCTAGATCTAGACTCTACAAAATAAAAATAGGTCACAATATCAGAATAGGTAGGTAAGCTTTTATGTTAGCTCGTAAAAGGAGAATGTCTTGACTATAGAAATTGTTTAGTACAGCGCCATCTATCCGGAGTTAATGGCAACTTTTGACGTAAACTGCGAGTTTCGGTAACTTATAGTTTGTTTTTTGACCTATTTCAGCGTTTTAGGGTTTAGATTTAAAGTTTTTATTATTTGTGAAGATTGAGGGTTGTGATTATGTGTTTCTTGATAATAGTTTTACCTGGAAACTGTGTTTATTTAAGCGAAGAATATATGTTAGAATGTTTCTATGATACGATCACGATTGTCGGTCGGTTGTTTGACTGTGAAACATTTCAAACTCAGCTCTAGCGGACGAGCTTCATCGTGTTTAAGGTGACATATCACGATATTGGCGGCAGGGATCTCAATATTTCTCAGTAATTACAAACATTCGGAAATCCAAAAAAATCCATTTTGTCCATTCGGACAAACCAGAAATGGTTTTATGGATGTACCTAATTTATGTAATGTAAATAAAAAAAAACTATTTTGGTATGTTATTTTTCAATCTCTTATCTTCATTTTGGTTGTTTTCTTTACACGATTAGTTAACTCATATAACAGTTTTTTTTAATCTAAAACAACTCGTTTAAAACCGAAATTTTCATTTTACTCTATTTTTCTCTATTAAAGCATAAAATACACTTGAAATTGGTAGTTTTTTCTTAATCTGACAATAGGACGACAAAACAACGAGATACGATCATGGTAGGGCAGTTTATTTACTTTCGAGGTGAAAGTCTAGTCTTTAAAAAATATGTTTTATACCTAATTAAATAGAAAAGGTACGTTGTTTAGCTTTAGCGTTTAGATAATTATGAAATCACTAGCTGCGCCCCACGGTTGTACCCTTGTAAGTCCCGTTCTCGCGGGTATTTTGGGATAAAAAGTAGCTCATGTGTTATTTCAGGTTCCCAGTTACCTACATTCCAAATTTCATCCAAATCCGTTCAGCCGTTTATGCGTGATTGAGTAACAAACATCCAAACACTCACACTTTCACATTTATAATATTACTAGCTGCGCCCCGCGGTTTCACCCGCGTGAGTCCCGTTCCCGCGGAAATAACAGAATAAAAACTACTTTTTATGCTCTATGTGTAAATCCAGGTCCCCAGCTACCTATATTCCAAGTTTCATCGCAATCGGTTCAGTAGTTTTTGCGTGAAAGAGTAACAAACTCACATACATACAAACTTTCGCGTTTATAATATTAGTAAGATTAATCCAGGTCCCCAGCTACCTATATTCCAAGTTTCATCGCAATCAGTTCAATAGTTTTTGCGTGAAAGAGTAACAACTTCACATACATACATACAAACTTTCGCGTTTATAATATTAGTAAGATTAATCCAGGTCCCCAGTTACCTATATTCCAAGTTTCATCGCAATCGGTTCAGTAGTTTTTGCGTGAAAGAGTAACAACCTCACATACATACATACATACATACATACAAACTTTCACGTTTATAATGTTAGTAAGATAAGTAGTATCTTCACTCAATCCTTGGTATTATGCCCCTTGCCCGTAACGTTTCAAGTGGTTCTAAGGGCCGAGTGACAAAAAACAGTCATTTGCAACCTGTCTCCTGCAGGGTAAACGCCCTTATTCGCGGTTTTGATGTCAAAGCTAAGGTAGAAGTGCAGTTTTCAGGGCTTACCATAATCTCTTCTTACAGGACCTAGTCCTGCTAATAAAAATTAAATAAATTATAATTGATATAACTTAAAACAATAAAAAAAACCATTATTCCTTAAGTCTTTTGCATTCATCGGTTGCCAGGAAGAGATCGCCCATAGGCGATAAGGCCGCCCATTGTACCACTTTAGTTTTTAAGATCTAATCTGTAAGTTTGTTTTAATTTGTGTTTTTTGGTACAATAAAGTGTTAATCAATCAATCAAAACCTACTACAAAAAAAAAGTATATTTTTATTATTGAAAGTTTTTAAAGTGGTCGGCGATTTTGTTTTAATTTTTTTTTATTAGCAGGGCAATTTTGGTTTTGCAATAAGAGGATCATGGTAACCCACTATATCACAGTTATACTTTGGAATAAATTACCAACAATAAAGAAATTAAATAAGATGAAAAACTACCTTCATTTTAGTTACTAAAATCTACTATTAAAAATTACCCATAAGTATACCTTAAAGTTATCCATCATCAGCACAAATTTTACGAGGTTTCTGCTTTATCAACATTTGGAAATGATGCTACGACGACGCAGCGTGTGTAATAATGTTCTAACGATTTCTATGAGGTTTCTAAAATCAACACTTTGAATCAACCAAAGACGTCCACATTGGCCTTGTTACACTAGAATATTATTTAGAAACATAATAGTTGTCTACCGCCAACACAAGGAGCTCTACGACTCTTCTACGAGTAACAATTAACTCTACAAAGTTATCTGCATACACAAAAACTACATTTATAATACAACGATTATCTACAAACACAAGAATAAGCACTCTACGAGGCTTTTACAATCAACACTTTGAATTAACCACCAATCTCACATCGTAGCACTACAACACTACAATAATATCAACAAACATAAAGCTATATTTGTCTACAAGAAACACAAGACACTCTACAATGTTTCTACAATCAACACAAGAAACTCTACGAGGTATCTACAATCAACAAAACGATCAAAAATCCAGCTCACCTGGTAGCACTACAACACTACAATAATATCAACAAACATGAAGCTATGTTTATCTACAAAAATCAACACAAGTCACTCTACAATCAACCATCGTTCTCACCTCGTAGCCTTGTTTGATAGCCATGGCGCCCCGCGGCCGGGACCACGCGGCATATTCCAGACCATCCTTCTGTTGACAGTGCTGTTGAGTATACATAACATTTATTAACCGACTGCCAAAAAAGAAGGAGGTTATCTGTGCGTTTCTATTTTTTTTGTGCCGTTGGAGCCGTTGAGGATCCGATCATGCTGGTTTAACCATCGATACACCTGATTATCAATGCGGTCTAAGACAAAGAACGTTTGCCCACAAGATACCTGGTACACTCGGAATTTACAGCATTGTGCTATGTTGTAGTCGGTATTTTGGCTTGCTACACAAAAGTTTAGGTGATTTTAAATTGATATTGGTTTCATTTGCCATCCCTTAATAAAATATACTTTGGTTAATGCAAAATTTTAATGTTAATGTTAATGTTAATTTAGATGTTTGGATATTTGGATGTTTGTTACTCAATCACGCAAAAACTACTAAACGGATGAAACTTGGAATATATGTAGCTAAATACCGGAAATAATACAAAGGCTACTTTAAATCCCGATATTCTCGCAGGAACGGGACTTACGCGAGTTAAACCGCGGGGCGCAGCTAGTACATTACATTTTATTCCAAATTTTCCACGGGTGAAATCACGAGACGTTGCTAGTTACAAAACCATAAAACGACGTGAAAAGATTTTTAAAAGACAATAATCTTAAAAATATCCACGGAAAAGGCTATAATTTTATATTATTGAAGATTCCTTTAAAGTTCCTTACATCTATGTTATTCTTAGGTGTATGTATGTAAGAAAAACGATTTTTATATCCATGACCCAGCCAACATATAAAATGTTAGTCTTTAACTGGTTTTTCGTCTCTTTCTAACGTGTTACGTGTAAAAAAGATGGATATATTCACGTGTGACGCAGCCGAAGACTTACGTACGTGAAACGTGTGGGAAATTGTTTGGAAAATGCTTGGAGTAGATATTTTTTATAATATTTTTGACAACTGCGTTCTAAATGTCACTTCAGGAATATTAATTTGGGTTAACTAAGGACTACTAAATTACATTAAGATGCGTTTTCGATCGAATTGTGTCAAAATCGTAAGTATGCCTCAAAATTTGCACGAACCTAGAATTAACTTAATAACTCCACTGCCCAAGTGTATTTTTCTAAATGTATTTTAAAAGAAATTTTGAATTGCCTATTTAAATATACTAGTATTTTGATAAGGTATGCAAAAATCAAAGTAATGTTTGGTTATTACTAATAATAGTAAATATTACATAATTCCGACAAGTAGATATTATAATTATTTAAGATTAAAATAACCCTTAGAAAAACCACTACCATAAAGTAAAAGTTAAATAGTAAATCTAAAAATCCAAATATTACAATCTAGGCATGTGATGTACCCATTTTCTCTTTGTTTAATAATATATCATGCATGTCTAAAAAAAATATAGGTACTAGAAGCTCACGAAAAATATTTTAACAAATTCCAATTTTTTAAATCCAAATTATCACAGTCTAGGTATGTCGTACCTTTTCCTCTTTCTATACATCATGGATGTCTAGAAAAAAAATATATAAGAAGCTCCCGAAAAATATTTTTAACAAAGTACAATTTCCTCCATCTCCAACCATTTCTTGTTCCAAAGAAAAGCCCGCCATACGAGTATTTTTCTTACCCACTGCATGTGTGCTACCCACACATCCACCTACCAAAATGTGTCTGTAAACATACATTACTGATGTGTGTACGATGTGAATGTGTGTACACGTCTTGGGTAGTAAAATATTATGCTGTCGGGTCTAGAAATAACATTGTATAGATAATCAATAACAAGTCTGCTAGGTTCTGAATTTCAGGGCATACGTTTACTTCAGGTTACTGGGTAGAATGTCTTTGTTAGATTAGGGTGAGCTTGCAGATCGGTATTTAAAGTACTTGCTTATGAGCTTGAAATCTGCCTCACAATAAAATAATTAATTAATTAATTAATACTATTTCAAACACAAAATAAAATATAGATCCTAGCCTATCCTATCCTACTAATGATTTTAAAACTGAAAGTATGTGAGTATGTGTGTATATATGTATGTGTGTTTGTTACTCAATCACGCAAAAACCGCTGAACCCTTACGCCTTGCAGTGAAACCTGGAATATAGGTTATATAGCTGCATACTAGAATAACACATAGGCTACATTTTATCCCGATAATCCCGCGGGAACGAGACTATTTAATCTTCGTATATATATATATAAAAATGAATCCCTTTTTCCCTTGTTCACGGCAACACGCCTGAACGGCTGGACCGATTTCGATAATACTTTTTGCGTTGTATTTGTTATGATCAGGAGAAGGTTCTTATGAAAGAAAAAATATGCTGAATCGATTTTGATAAATCTTACGCGAGTGAAACCGCGGGGCGCAGCTAGTAGTTTAATAATTCTAGAACTTATTATCTTAAAGTAACCAAAACCATTGAGATAATTTTGATCTAATTTCATTAAAATTTTGATTAACCTAATTCTATGTTACTTTACCGCAAAATATATTTAAGCCCGATGAACGCTGTCAGTATATCCATGTTCCCTAAACAAAATACACATTAAGTACTTATTCTAACAGATAGTTTAGTCAACCTTGAAAAAGCTAACTGTAAAGTTAGCGAAAGCTCGGTCTTTAGTAATAACGCCGTTATTAAATAAAAACGCTAGTAACACTCGGTAAATATTGTGTTTTATAATTCCTAAATGACAAAATGTTAAAATTGTGTCTCACTGTACTTATGTGTGTGTTTGTTGTCAATAAATGTAGGTATTTCTTTCTGTTTCTTTCTTTCAAATTCAGCTGAACCATAAATGATAATTCCAAACGAAACAGAAAGAAGGCTAACCGGATACAACGATTAAACCAGAGAACGTGTCGAGACATCTAAACTCAATTTGCGAGGCACTATTTGTCACCGAGTAGACGTGGTGACTGGCGGGTGGCGAAATTATCGGTTTTAGGGACCTTTTGTAGACGTAGAACTTGAACAGAGATGAGCCATCTTAAGGACGCGACTGATGTGAAACCCCTTCCGATTGAGTATTTTTCTTCATAACCGGTATCAAATAGATCTTTAAACAATGTATTATGCTATTGTACATGATACAAGAAATGTCCCCTTCATTTCAAAAACAATAAAAATAACTTTAATTACCACTATTATACAGACAAAGTTACCCCTGTTTTACAAAATAAATCAATTTTTCTTCTAAATCTTTAACCGCTATATTTTCTTAAAGGCATCATAATATTAGAAAATACAATACCTAGAACCTCTTTCTCGCATTTTTTAAAAATATAATATTAATCTTCGTTAATGATTGATTTTACGAGAAATTGTAGATTTTTTCATGCAATTCCATCTCGCTCATTTATATGCAATCGGACAAGGACCGATAATTATCATCTATCGCCGTCTTAAACCTATGTGCAATCGACAACGAAGCTCGGATCCGTGACGGTCTAATATAAATGATCCCTTAAGGACCGTGGCGGGTCCGAGCCCGTAACGTGGAACGTTGTCCATTGCTCGACGAGCAGTCAATCGTTCTGTTGCAACGGAGTGGCGGCCGAACAATATTTCTAAGCTTAAATATGCCTTGAGCAATGAAAAACAATAAATATTAAAAAGTTAAGTACCTTAACACTCTAAGACTAGGTAGGTACCTACCTAAGTCAAACCACTACAAGGAAATAAGAAGTAGAACAACAAAAGGTCTGTATTTGAAGTCAGTAAAAATCCCAATCTATACTTAATATTATAAAGCTGAAGAGTTTGTTTGATTGTTTGTTTGTTTGAACGCGCTAATCTCAGGAACTGCTGGTCCGATTTGAAAAATTCTTTTTGTGTTTGATAGTCCATTTATCGAGGAAGGTTATAGGCTATATTACATCACGCTACGGCTGATAGGAGCGGAGCATCCGTAAAAAATGTTGCAAAAACGGGAAAAAAATCCCCCTTTTCCGAGATTCTGTCGCGTGCGCTGAGTAAACGGTCAAAGTTACATAAAAACCATTTATGACAGAATTTTTCCTATAAATAGGATCTAATAAATAAATAAATAAATACTGTGACGAGCACACAGCGCCATCTAGCCCCGTGGTAAGCTGCTAAGCTTGTGTTACGGGGACTAGACAACGGATATACTACTTAAATTTATTTTTCTTTTGTAAATACATACATATTATACATAGAAATACGTCCAGACCAGATACAAATATTTATTTTAAGCATAAATTGTTGCACCCAGCGGGAATCGAACCCGCAACCTTCTGTATTGCAGCCAAGCGTTCGCCCGATGCGCCACAGAGGTCGTCATATATAATAAATAGTCCGCGACAGCATATGTCTAACTCTTAAGGTTCACTCAATATAACATCTTTTAGAGTAATGAAATTTATTGTAGTACAATGCATTGTTTCCGAAGGTAATTTTGTAAATATGATATTAATCCTTATCTAAATAAATACGTTATTCATTAAAAGTATTTAATTTTAAACACAATTGTCCTTAACATCACTTGATTTCAATGAATATCTTACGAGATATTAGTTTTAAAATAACTCCACAATAAATAATTACAAAGTACCAAGCGTGCATGCACGTAGCGGGCGACGATGATGAGGGTGGCCAGCCAACTCTGTGAGGCATCATGCCGCGCGGCTCAATCGGTCGGCTCCATGCGAGACGGTTGTGTCACCAAACTGCAGTGCTTTTTAAAAATTCTTTTGCATTATCTCATTGTACTTTAATTCTTAATATTTTGTTTTATGTTGGTAATTAATATTATAAAGAGGTTACGTTGGTAACATGTATGTATGTATGTATTTTGAGGGTAATCTCAGAAACTTCTAGACCGATTTTAAAAAATCTTTCACTAATAGAAAGCTACATTATCCCGATATGTATGACATAGGCTACTTTTGATCCCGATATTCCCTCGGGATCGGGACTTACGCGAGTGAAACTGCGGGACGGCAGCTCTCTAAAGTCGTGCATTTCCATTTCTAACTCAACAGCCCGTAAACCGATATGAATGAAATTTGGTACAGGATTAGTTTAGAGGTAGAAATAATATATAGGGTACTTTGAATGATCGCACGGGTTAAGCAACACTTGGTACAACATACGTGATGGGTGAAAAAGAGCGGGTGACCCGATATTCATAAAACTTGGTACAAGGTTGGTTTAGAGGTAGAAATATTATATAGTACTTTGAATGATCGTTAAGCAACACTTGGTATGACATACCTGAGGGATCATTAAAATAAGAAGTAGAAGAACAAAAGGTCTGTATTTGAAGTCAGTAAAAATCCCAATAGATAATATTTATTGGACATTCCTCCCCTAAAACATCTTATCTATCAAAATAAACCGCTGAGAGACGATACATCCGTCAAAGTCACATACAGGGTGACGCCTCTAATCGCTAGACGTTAGGGGTTTGTGACCGTTTCATTTAAATTGTAAGATACAGCGTGCTTCTTTTTAATATCCGGGTTTTTTATTCTGGAAAGTAATCCTGGCGTTTTTTCTTTTGTGGTGATTCTAGGTGGTTAACTTGCCGGTAAATATTTTGGATAAAAGTTATCTATGTAATTTTTTTTAAATTATGTGTAATTGAAATATAGCAGTAGGAATTATTAGTAGAAATAGCAATAAGTTTTAAAACTACTTAAATCCTTTTGCTAATCTGCGCATTTGACCTAATGTAATATTTAGTCCAGTCTCCAGTCTCCACGATAAACAATAAGAAACTCATTTTCTGAACGGATTTTTGTACTTGGTAAATAAGCTATATTTTTTTTGAAATTTTTTGTTGTGGAGAAACAAATAAACATTTATGTTTGACCTTCTGCATGATTCTTTATGTTTAGTTCCTTCCCACAATATCCGAATATTAAGTATTGTGTTTAAAGCTTGCGTACATTTGAGTAAGTACATATTTTAACTCCCGGTGTAAAATAAAATTGTAACATCAATTCCATCAATTAGATCTACCTGCACCATAAAATTAAATTAATAATTACTACTTTTGTTCAGTGGTACATTTTCCGATCAAACAATATCAAACAGATTTTTTTTTTTAAAGTTATATAATAAAAAAAAAACCTTCGACAACCGAAAGAACCCCGAACAAATTCACAGCACAGTTAATTTCTCAAACAATAATCACGTTAAAACTTACAATGACGTGCATTAGCCAGACCCGGGTAATCCGGTATTCCACAAAAGCCGGGGTGTAATCCCGGGTATATCCGTCAACGTCAGTGCCACTGCCACACACGTGATCGTCCCCGGATAGAGGAGTGCGGTTCGTTTTTTTATCCGGGTTTTTAAGATCCGGATTTTATAATTGGGTTTGTAAGTTGGTCAATAGGTGTTTGTTTACTTTTACAGAATCGATCGTCTACCGCCAACTAAGTTAGTTTAGTTCGCCAGTTGAGCATAGCTAGTTATCTGCGATTTGGGGTTGGCATTGGCATACATGTATGAAAACTGATTTTGATTTGATTGAAACAAGATTTTTTTTAAATTGCATCCACAAATTGAAGAATATAATATTACTAGCTGCATCCCGCGGTTTCACCCGCGTAAGTCCCGTTCCCGCGGGATTATCGGGATAAAAAGCCTATGTGTTATTCCAGGTCTCCAGCTACCTACGTTTCAAGTTTCATCGCAATCGGTTCGGTGTTTTTTACGTGATTGAGTAACATACACACATACTTACAAACTTTCAGCTTTTTAATATTAGTAGGATGTAAAAGTTATCTCAGAAACCTGCACCTAGTAGATAAAGGCCAATTTTCAGGGTTTCGTTGTCAACAACAAGAATCCCTTATAGTTTTTGACCACTCATTTAAAACAAACAGCTAATGACAATGCGATTTAAGATGTATCACCCTCAGCCCTCACCTAGAAACTACATTCACGATCGATTTTTGAAGACCATTAGCACAACCCACAAAACGATGACCAAACAATTATTGTCCAGATATTATCACTTAGAAATATTTTTAGCAAGAAAATACATAAGTATATATATATTTTATTGGAAATATATTTCCTTGCTAAAAATATTTCTATGTTTAAAATGCCTTGAGTAATAAAAACAAAAAGAAGTATCAGATATTATCACGTTCAATAATTACCTACTGACCAATAACATCGGGGCTCTTCTTATAGTGAAATATCCTTAGAGTATACATAAGCAAACTATCGAGCGCTGGTATGCGAGTATGAACTGTAAGCACCGGTATGAACAGTCAAAAATGACAAAAACGATGTCATCAGTTAAGTAGGGTTACGGGAATCGACTGTTTCTCTCGTTAGAATTTATTCTAGTACTCAATAATTATGGTGAAATGTTCAGTGCCACGGTGTAAAAATGATTCGCGGATCACTATTCAACCTTAACATTTGAATATCTATGCATCTGCTTACCTACACTTTGCGCAGTAGGCAAATACCCATACGCGCTCTATAGTTTGCTTATGTATACTCAAAGGGTATATCTCACCTAGTGTTAGAGTTTTTAGGTCGCCCTAAGGTCTCTTGACCTAACGACTGCTATCAGAAATAACAACAAGAATCTGATATTTTGTAAATTTGTTTTTATTGCTCAAGGCATAATTACTAGAAATATTTTCAAGTTCCCACGCCACGTAAGTTGGGAACTTGCGTGGCCGAGCGGTATAGGCGCTGGAATATTGATCCAGGGACGCGAGTTCAAATCTCACCGCAAGTGAATTTTTGAAGATACATTTTAAATTTTCCTTTAAAAATATTTCTAACAAGAATCTGCTTTTGCATGCCTTCTGAAGCACGAATGAGATCGAGATAAAGAAATTGACACCCACATAATCGGTTACCCATCCATAATCAGTAAAAATCAATAATATAAACAATAGATATTTTACTAATATTCGAAACGATTTAACAATTTCGTTATAGGAAACGCGGGCGTTTGCCATCCATCTTAGGGCGTCGACAGACCGACTGGCTGGCGACTCATCACGGCAATTTGTTACAATGTGTGTACATGCCTTAATGATTTGGAATACCTACAATGACACCACTGTTTATATATTATCCCCTTTATTCAACCTATATAATATTACCCATATTGTTTTAACTACCAACTAATTAAAGTTTTAATATTTCTAGTAGAATTTAACGTAAAAAAATATAAATACAACTGTTTTGTTCTATTCTCTTTCCTATTCTCATTGAATAGTGTTAAATCCCGTGGAAGCACATCGTTGCTAATTCACTAGACATGCCTGAATCTAAAGCATACGTTCGGTACACAAAACAGAGATACGTGATTCTTCCCCCTCTTTTTAATAGTACGCGTTTACAATCTTAGAAGAGGTTCGGGCGAGTTTACCACCATATATTATGAAAAGAGTAAAGTAGCACCTAGCGTAAACTTGCTTCATGCCACTTTAAAAAGTCATAAGCTCGCACTAGTGCTAGAATCTGAGCGTGCCAGTTACCACCTAAGCCGCGGTAACTATTAATGAACTAAAATAATGTATGGAAGAAAACTGCCAGTTTCATCGAGACGATAAACTATCAAAACTCATACTAAGGGCTCTGAACAATAAAACTGCGGCGAATGCTCGCAGTATACACATACGTCTAACCAATACTTATACTTATACTTAGAGTTTTGGCGGGAACGCCTTGAGGAGATGTGATGCTAATTTTTCATTTTTAAATGAAGGATTGGCAACACATCTCCTCAACGCGTTAACCTGCAAAAAACTTGCAAATATAAGCACTGGTTACTTTCCAAATGGCCATAATCGGTTCAGAACCAATAAGAAATAAATAAATTACTCTATAGAAAAGAGACACAAGTAAAACCACGAGACGGAACTAGTCCACAAATAAATATTCCCAAGACCAAACTCATAATTTACTCATGCCGACATCTTGAAAGTACGAACAAACTAAGAACAAAACGCTTAAATCTTATTGACTACTCAAGCATCATTATCTCAGAACCAAAAAAAAAAGAAAAAAAAATACAAAGACATAATCCTTTAAATCATTTTAAAGGGGGAATTAAAAAAAATAACCCCTGATTTTTTGAAAAAAAAAAAAAAAGAACCCTGAATTTAAAAAAAGAACTTCAGGGTGCAAAAGCGGTTAGGCAACCCTTATATTGAATTATGTTGTCGTCGGATGAGTTAAACGGTGGGACAGGTAATTTAATTGTTAGTGCGTTTGGTTGTTTTGATACTTGAAGACTGAAAAACGTGTTTATGTTGCTGAAATGGATTTAAAATAATCAGACATCTAACCGATGACATAGATGTTCAATGAATATCGAATGCATTCGAATGAATGTATAACGTTAGATGTTTTTAATGATTATGGTATTTTTGACATTATTACAATTCAATATGTTATGTATGTAATTACAAAAAAAAGTATAATATGTAATATATCCGTTGTCCGTATGTAGTATGTCCGTGTAGTATACCCATAATACAAGCCTAGTTGCTATTTGGGGCTAGATTGCGCTGTGTGTAATGTAGTGAAATATTTATTTATTATTGTTATTATTAATTCTAATTTTATTTTATTTTGTAATTTGATATCATATTTATAAACTTTTTTTTGGATTTAAAATAATTTGTGTAATATAATGGCGATATTATTATGATTTAAATGAGGTGAAAATAGGATATATTAAATCAATCAATATTTGTAAAGATTTTAACATTTTTTTTAAATATTTAAACTACTAGGTATATTCGTTTATTCACAAAAGGCTTTAGGGTAGAAAAATAACCTTAATAAGAAACGAAACTTTTTTCTACTACTGCTACATTCAATCAAAAGTTATTGAGATAGCAGAAACGTAGGCGAAGCCGAAATGTTTTAAGTTAGTTATTAGAACCGTCTCTTTATAAATTTCTTCTTACTACTGCTACATTCAATCAAAAGTTATTGAGATAGCAGAAACGTAGGCGCAGCCGAATTGTTCTAGGTTAGTTATTAGAACCGTCTCTTTATAAATATCTTCATATTTAAGATTTCTGAAGACTATTCGTACAATAAGTTTATTTATTTTTAAACTCATAAATCTCTTTTTATTTTAGGCTCTTTACCGATATACAAAAATACTATATACTTAGGTTCTCAAAATCTATTCCTTACCGCTTTTTAATCAATGCCGTTAATTTATTTTTATTCACTGTATTTGTTAGTTATTAACTACGAAGCATGGTTAATATTTATTTGTATACTATCATGTATTTATCAAAGTTTATGAGTCATTATTTTTGCCAAATGGCAGAGGACCATGTTATTTTAAACTAACAAGTACTTAGGTACCAAAAATCAAGATGCTATATCAAGTATCAATAACGTAACATCGAACTACAAGCTGCAAACCCCAAGACATCCCTATCAACAACCCTTTCAAAACTACAAGACCTCAGAATTTACGACTCCAATAATACGCTCCTTATGAACTAACTATTATATTGTATCTGTACATCTCACATCATAACATTGTATTGACGTATTATTTATTTGACACACATTTATCAAGTATCAATAAGGGTTGAGAGCGGTATTTTTTTTTTGGTAGGTAATTTTTTTAGCGGTGTAACCACTTGGGAAGCAGTTTATAATGATCAATACATTTTCCTCATTTTCTTAAAAAAAAAATAACTCCCCTCTTTTATTATATACATACTTAGCCCCCACTCAAGTAAGTATCACTTCCGAACAATACAAAATTAATAACCAACAATACAGGGTGACCATAAACAAGGAAATTAGCCGTACACAAGGGTGTCCACGATTAATCCACTAAATTAGACTTGTCCGGGTAAAATCGATTAGGACGGACGAATTTCGGGATAGTGGCAATTCGCAGTCCCGGGTAAGATAAACATGCCATGGTTTTTTCGTTGCGCCGAAGACATTAACCAAGGATGTTTTCATGGTGACCATGGGTTTGGATTCTGTGGGATAATTTAGAAAAAAAAAAGATAGATAATAACATATTTAACTATTTATTTTGCTGTAATTTACGTGCTATATATTTTACTTATTATTATGAAATATGGCAAATAATCTAATACAATAATTATTATCCACCCTTTCAATATGCAGTGTCATTATTATTATTATTTATTTATTTTGCTGGAACTTACGTGCTATTTATTTTACTTAAAATATGAAACATGACAAAAAATCTAATACAATAATTATTATCTACCCTTTCGATATGCAGTGTCACGATTAGCCCCGATAACTTTGGCTTAACGAATTAATCACTTCAAGGAGACTAAACTGGAAGTATTATGGAAAACTGCAGTAGATGCAAAATATCTCTTTTCTGGGAGCCCTAATCCTGCAGTAACACTATGCGTCTTAAATATTAAAAACACAAATAATTATAATTATGAATGAAACGGATCAAAACATTGTTCATTGAAGGGAAATGGCAAAACATCCAATCAATAACCTTTCGTGCTCATTTCTTCTTCTATTAAATTGATTTTTCGAATGTCGTATGGACTTTAAATGTAAAACCAACTTCCAAGACTATCCCCAGCCCGCCCCCCAAAACCCGAGACACCCTACCCTGTATGTCATTAGAGACTGCGAGGGGGCGTCATTACGCCGATGAGTAGGACGACCATTAATCTTCCGAGACCGGTCTCTCGCCTGTCAAAATTGTGGCCACCGTTCGTGGTATCATTTCGGTGCTTTGTTTACCTACTGTGCGACTGCGATGTTAAGAGGATGACCTTTCTGAATGAATTTGTCAAGTGTACAAGTTACTTGCTTGCTACTGGTTGCTTGGTTGCTACTGCTAATAATAATAATTGTTGAATCGTATTCGAAAAAAAAACTAACGATGCTATAGGTACTTATGTTGAGCTTTGTTATGGACTACGTGCCAAGGAGGAGTGTAAATAAATGGTATAAATTAAAAAAACATCGCGACTGAAACCGAATTTCAGATGCAGCATTGCGAAAACTAAAGAAAATTACGTTGTTAAGTACTTCTAACAAAAAAATAAATGACTTCAAAAGCATTCTAATTGACTTGAATTGAAGCAGTAGTTACGTTATCAGTTCAGAACGATAAAGTCTAGTGTACTATAATAACCAGTGTATCAAAATGTCTAGTGTACGATAATGACCAGTCCTAAAAAGTCAAGTGTCTCAAAATGCCTAGTCTACCTAAATGACCATTGTGCCAAAATGTCCAGTTTACCAATTTGTCAAGTTTATTACAGTTAGTGTTTACAACTGTCTTTCTTCTTCATACCCACTCTTAAGGTTGCGATCAACTACACCCTAGAGTAATGTATATAAGGCTGTATATAAGTTGTACTTAAAATACAACATATAATAAGAAACTAGAAGCGAACTGCAATCGATATACTACTGCAATAAACCAACGGACAAACTTTTTTATTAGTACACTTCGAACATCAACTTTCCGTATTATTTCTTTTGGGATTTACTAGTTTTATTTTTATTATACTCTTGGCTTCTTTTGGGAATATTTGTAAGAAACGTGTACGATAAACTTAGTGTTTTTGAAATAAAGTATTTAAGATGAAATTTCGCCAGGTTGGGAGAAAAATTGCCTCTCAGTGATTTTTCTCTAGGGGTTAAAATCTTACTCTTGTTGACGAAAGCGTAATAAATAAATATTGCACGACATTACACACAGCGCAATCTAGCCCCCAAACTAAGCACTAGGCTTGTACTATGAGATAACGGATTTATCACAAATTATACTTTTTTTTTATCTGTTATGTTATCTGAAGTCGGGCAGTATTATTAGGTGGGCATAAATTATTTTTTTATTTCAACTGACAATGTTGTATAAAGGTTTCACATTTAATTCGTATAAAATATAAAATTGGTAGGTATAAAATTACCTAGATAAGTACGTCCCTACTCATAATTAAATTTAATAAATTAATTTAATTATTATTTCATTACATTTCCAGGAACGTAGAATTGAATCTACCTATATACAAATTGTAACGGGTACTTACCCGTTAGAACGACCCCCTTTCGGATTATAAGGACTTCCTTATAATCCGAAAGGGGGTTGTTCTAGACGTCTAGGCAAACAACTTTTGTTCTACGACTTTTGAAAACTCAAACTTTTTTTTGAAAATTTTAAGATTATGTTTCACTGAAAAACAGCTGTTTTTTGAAAATAAAGATAATTGAAGTTTTGATTGTAAACCATAAAACTAAACATAAGGTCAATGACCTCTCAGAAACAGCTGATTTTCAAGTAAACCTAAATTTTTCGGAAAGTACCTACTTCGAATTTCCAAAAGTCGTAGAACAAAAGTTGTTCGCCTAGACATCTAGAACAACCCCCTTTCGGATTAATAGGACTTACCCGTTACACCTTGTATAGGTAAATATATTAATCAGAGAAAAAATAAATTTATTATGTATGAGTTTATTACGTTTCCTTATTTATAAAGGAAGGCGCTTTCATAGACAATACTTTTTAATTCAACAGTCAATATAATATGATTTACAAAGCGACCTAAGTGCGCAGAAAAGTTAAGTATTTTTTTTAAATTAGTATACAATAGTCCGCGAGACACTGATAGCAATTATTATTAGCTATGTCCCGCGGTTTCTCCCGCGTAAGTATTTTTTGTCTTTAGTCTTTTGCTTAGGAACATACTTTTAAGCTGCGCGTATATCTTTAATGCGCGCGTCGCCGTAGCGTTTCGCCACAATAGTCAAAAAGGAATTCTTAGTGACTAATCGCCTAATCGTGTTTACGTCAAACGAACTGCGACGCGCCATCGCCGCGACATATCACTGCGCATAGATTACACAAAAAAGGAAAACACCGTTAAGCACAAAGGCCCAATAGTAGGGCTAATTGCGGAAACACACAGTTAAAACTTTGACTGGAGATGGTTACATTGAAACTTCTCAATGTTATAAAATACTTCACTAAATTATATAATAAAATATTTACTAGAAATATTTTTAAAGGAAAAATTCATCTTCATCTTGCCTTGAGCAATAAAAACAAATTTACGAAATAATAATTTTTTTTACTGTTATTATAATTAACATAAAAATTATTAGTTTTAATAATTGCTGCGTCTGTAAGTTGCGTCTCGAGCTTTTCGTAAATCTCGATTTTGTGAGTATTTTGAAAAATCCCCTCTTTATTAGATGCATACAACATTAAAAATAACACACTCTCTCAGTTTCAGATATCTACTGTCAGGTTTAGGCTGTGCATTAATCCACAAGTCAGTAAGTCAGAATAAATTAAGTATTTTACAGAAACGGTCAATTTATTTTTCTCTATCCAAACACCCAGTTAAGTACTTAAATATTGCAGTTATAATTTGCACACAAAACAAATAATTTGCGTTTCTATGACTAGGTAATTATCAAGTCAAGTCAAATATAAGTTACACTTAAATAAATTGTAAGTTTACTTATTTATGTTCCACGATCATTTTATAGGTGGACCGTGACACCACGCTAGTTTTTTAGCTTTTACAAATGCACTCAATCATTTTGTAACAAAACATTGTTGTTATACAATTTATATTAAGGCTTCTGTGGTACGTCGGGAAGTCGCGGTTGCTACGCAAAAGGCACTGGTTTGATTCCTGTCGGGACAAGTATTTATGCTCACCATAAATTTTTGTCAGTGGTACTGAGTGTTTTTTGTACTTAAGGGCCTATACAACACTAATAGCGTGACAGGGATAAAGCCAGCTAATTTCAGATATGTAAGTGAAGGACGTAAGATGCGACCTTGCAAAATTTTTGTGCGTAAAATCAAACAATTGCTAGTTTCAAGATAACTAAATGTTATTCTTGAAATTCAAAACATTCACTGCCTGTATTTCAGATTTCATTTAAGTTCAGTTCTTATACAAAGTTTTATTCGTTTTCGTACAATATTGACTGAGTAATATCACTTATTTGTACAATTTAAAGAGAAGTTTGGATTTTTTTTTCTATCGAGAAAATTTTCAGGAATCGTGTTTTCACAACATTCACGTGCTAGTAAACATCCTCGACTTTAATAAATATGGTTTCAAAAACTTTTAATTCAAATAACTTTTGTAGTAATTCATCCTAGAAACATCCGTTCTGGCCTACTACGGCCCCTTAAGCCGTGTTTTCACTATGAAAGTAGTGTCGCGAAAGTTATAGTCAACTTCACAAAAAAGTTGCTACGTATTTTTTGCAAAGAAGACTATAACTAAAATTAAATAAAAACACGGCTTAACTTATTTATCTTATGTCTTAACTTATAAAGAAGTCGCGTGCCGAGGGTTCCATACCTATCCATTGTCTTAAATTTTCACAATTTCTTCTATGGTTTTCGCGATTTTGCACAATAAAACACTTTATTTATCGGGTTGAATCGCGTTTTATCCATGGTTTTAAACGAACCGAGCTTTCGCCAACTTTATAGTTGGCTTTTTCAAGGTTGACAAGAAAAGGTTGACCTTGAAAAAGCCATCTGTACAGTTGGCAAAAGCTCGGAGCGTTTAATACCATGAATAAAACGCGATTTAACCCGATAAATAAAGTGTTTTATTAAATTTTCACGTAATACTATTATTTTTCTCAGTATTCTGTTTAGCCTCTTTTCTGAATCTGTGCGTACAATGTACATAAATTATTAACAATCATTCCCCTTACTTATAAACGCTGAATAACAGCTGCATAACTATATGTATCGATTGTCTTTTACTGTAACATGAGGTTTTGAAGTTGACAGGCAAAGACAAACATCACATAACTTGGTCGTTTATAAGTGAACGGGCAATTTACTTAGTAGGAAACTTCTTTTGCCCACCGTACTGAAGCTAGCAGTACGTGCGAAATTTTCGGTTCTTGCCTTCTATTTGAAATCCCTAACCGCCGCACTCAGAGACGTTTTAATGGTTGATTAAACTGTCATTAATTGTAGATTTTACATAGAAAAACTTTACTTAGTGATTGTTTAATCAACCATTAAATGCCTCTGAGTACGGCAGTTAGATACTTTTTACATATTTACCCGGGTCGCAATCCCGTGATTTTATACTGTGGACTTTAGATACTGTGAACGTTATGATACAGCGGACATTTTCATACTGAGGACTTTTTGACATAGTGGACATTTTGATATAGTTGACTTTATGAGACTAAAGGATTTGTCTCGCATTTTTATGCATCGAGGTACTAAAGCCCTGTCTTATATAGAGACGGCGTCATAGAGAGTTTACTCCCGAGCGTAGCGAGGGCGTTAAACGGCTAAGATTAATACAGGTTTTAAAACCGAGCTAAATAATCTACTTTACACAGACGAGACAATAAAAGATGCTACAAAAACAAGCATTTATTTAACAACTAAACAATAATAAAACACTTTATTTATCCGGTTTTATCGCGTTTTTATCCAACCAGTCAACCTTGAAAAAGCCAACTGTAAAGTTGGCGAAAGCTCGGGTCAAATAATGAATAAAAACTCCATAAAACCGGTTAAATAAAGTGTTTTATTATGCAAAATCGCGAAAACCATAGAAGAAATTAACTAAACAATAGATTGATGAACTATATGCTCCTAAAAATTAAATTTATCAATGTTGCATCAAAATGATGAAAACAGGCATCGGTACTATCGCTGTACCTATACCTTACCTGTACCTTTTTCTGAAGCAATGATCGTTTTTTTTTTCATAGGCATGACTGATCGAACCAATTCTAAATTAATTATTTTATTCGAACAAACCAATTATAAATTTAAAAAAAACTAACCCTTTAAGACATTTTTAAGAAACAATGATCTAAAAGAGGGAGCGAAAGATAAATAGTTTTGAGTCATTCTGCCCTGAAGCAATTTTGACAAGTGATTAACCATTCATCTTCTTAAACGTGCATAATTGATTTTGACGATGCGTTATTAAAGCGATATATCCTTTTTATCAAAATTGGTTTAGTCTTTTGTCGTAATTAATCCATTTTTGACGGTTCAATGACTATGTTAAGTTTTCTGTGAGAACTTAATTTTTTTAATCGTAGTTTTGATAGTTGGTTTTAAATCGTGGTTGAGATTGATTTGCATTATTAATGTTTGGTGAACATTATAAGTCAATTTTCGTGATCAGGGAGCATCCAAAAAGGCGATTCAGCAAACAAAAAAAGTATTTATTTATTATTACTATGTTTCATAAGTCTTTATTAGACATAAACACAATATTTACCGGGTTTTAACACATGAGTAAAAATAACGTCATTATTATTAACGACTGAGGTGTCGCCAACTTTACAGTCGGTTTTTTATTACACATTTCTCAAATTACACATATCAGACAACGATTCTACGCAAAGCACAAGCTTGAGAAACCAAAGAGAAGGAGCTGCTGATTATGTTATTCTGTTGCTAATAAATCTCGATTGAAATTAAGGGCGTACCAAAACGTCTAAATTAACTAACTAGACGTTATACTTAAAGAAATGCTTTCCAAAAATTTCGCACCCAACAGGACTTGAACCTGCATCTCTGGGAATCCGTTCCAGCGCCTTTCCAATTTGGCCACGGATGCATGTTCAATCGAGTCGAAATTAAGGATTGCATTTCTTATTGTTTTTACGTTTTTGGAGGCACGTAGCGCCATCTACTGACAATATTTGCAGACTGCCAGCTTGAACTATTCTATTTTCATAGAATTAAATTCAACGTTGAGATGTTGCTTCCGATTAACCGTTTTTGTTATATTTTTAAAAGTGTTTCCTACACTTGGATAACTATACTTAAAGAAATGCTTTCCAAAAATTTCGCACCCGACAGGACTTGAACCTGCATCTCTGGGAATCCGTTCCAGCGCCTTTCCAATTTGGCCACGGATGCATGTTCAATCGAGTCGAAATTAAGGATTGCATTTCTTATTGTTTTTACGTTTTTGGAGGCACGTAGCGCCATCTACTGACAATATTTGCAGACTGCCAGCTTGAACTATTCTATTTTCATAGAATTAAATTCAACGTTGAGATGTTGCTTCCGATTAACCGTTTTTGTTATATTTTTAAAAGTGTTTCCTACACTTGGATAACTATACTTAAAGAAATGCTTTCCAAAAATTTCGCACCCGACAGGACTTGAACCTGCATCTCTGGGAATCCGTTCCAGCGCCTTTCCAATTTGGCCACGGATGCATGTTCAATCGAGTCGAAATTAAGGATTGCATTTCTTATTGTTTTTACGTTTTTGGAGGCACGTAGCGCCATCTACTGACAATATTTGCAGACTGCCAGCTTGAACTATTCTATTTTCATAGAATTAAATTCAACGTTGAGATGTTGCTTCCGATTAACCGTTTTTGTTATATTTTTAAAAGTGTTTCCTACACTTGGATAACTATACTTAAAGAAATGCTTTCCAAAAATTTTTCGCACCCGACAGGACTTGAACCTGCATCTCTGGGAATCCGTTCCAGCGCCTTTCCAATTTGGCCACGGATGCATGTTCAATCGAGTCGAAATTAAGGATTGCATTTCTTATTGTTTTTACGTTTTTGGAGGCACGTAGCGCCATCTACTGACAATATTTGCAGACTGCCAGCTTGAACTATTCTATTTTCATAGAATTAAATTCAACGTTGAGATGTTGCTTCCGATTAACCGTTTTTGTTATATTTTTAAAAGTGTTTCCTACACTTGGATAACTATACTTAAAGAAATGCTTTCCAAAAATTTCGCACCCGACAGGACTTGAACCTGCATCTCTGGGAATCCGTTCCAGCGCCTTTCCAATTTGGCCACGGATGCATGTTCAATCGAGTCGAAATTAAGGATTGCATTTCTTATTGTTTTTACGTTTTTGGAGGCACGTAGCGCCATCTACTGACAATATTTGCAGACTGCCAGCTTGAACTATTCTATTTTCATAGAATTAAATTCAACGTTGAGATGTTGCTTCCGATTAACCGTTTTTGTTATATTTTTAAAAGTGTTTCCTACACTTGGATAACTATACTTAAAGAAATGCTTTCCAAAAATTTCGCACCCGACAGGACTTGAACCTGCATCTCTGGGAATCCGTTCCAGCGCCTTTCCAATTTGGCCACGGATGCATGTTCAATCGAGTCGAAATTAAGGATTGCATTTCTTATTGTTTTTACGTTTTTGGAGGCACGTAGCGCCATCTACTGACAATATTTGCAGACTGCCAGCTTGAACTATTCTATTTTCATAGAATTAAATTCAACGTTGAGATGTTGCTTCCGATTAACCGTTTTTGTTATATTTTTAAAAGTGTTTCCTACACTTGGATAACTATACTTAAAGAAATGCTTTCCAAAAATTTCGCACCCGACAGGACTTGAACCTGCATCTCTGGGAATCCGTTCCAGCGCCTTTCCAATTTGGCCACGGATGCATGTTCAATCGAGTCGAAATTAAGGATTGCATTTCTTATTGTTTTTACGTTTTTGGAGGCACGTAGCGCCATCTACTGACAATATTTGCAGACTGCCAGCTTGAACTATTCTATTTTCATAGAATTAAATTCAACGTTGAGATGTTGCTTCCGATTAACCGTTTTTGTTATATTTTTAAAAGTTTTTCCTACACTTGGATAACTATACTTAAAGAAATGCTTTCCAAAAATTTCGCACCCGACAGGACTTGAACCTGCATCTCTGGGAATCCGTTCCAGCGCCTTTCCAATTTGGCCACGGATGCATGTTCAATCGAGTCGAAATTAAGGATTGCATTTCTTATTGTTTTTACGTTTTTGGAGGCACGTAGCGCCATCTACTGACAATATTTGCAGACTGCCAGCTTGAACTATTCTATTTTCATAGAATTAAATTCAACGTTGAGATGTTGCTTCCGATTAACCGTTTTTGTTATATTTTTAAAAGTGTTTCCTACACTTGGATAACTATACTTAAAGAAATGCTTTCCAAAAATTTCGCACCCGACAGGACTTGAACCTGCATCTCTGGGAATCCGTTCCAGCGCCTTTCCAATTTGGCCACGGATGCATGTTCAATCGAGTCGAAATTAAGGATTGCATTTCTTATTGTTTTTACGTTTTTGGAGGCACGTAGCGCCATCTACTGACAATATTTGCAGACTGCCAGCTTGAACTATTCTATTTTCATAGAATTAAATTCAACGTTGAGATGTTGCTTCCGATTAACCGTTTTTGTTATATTTTTAAAAGTGTTTCCTACACTTGGATAACTATACTTAAAGAAATGCTTTCCAAAAATTTCGCACCCGACAGGACTTGAACCTGCATCTCTGGGAATCCGTTCCAGCGCCTTTCCAATTTGGCCACGGATGCATGTTCAATCGAGTCGAAATTAAGGATTGCATTTCTTATTGTTTTACAATAAACGGTTAATCGGAAGCAACATCTCAACGTTGAATTTAATTCTATGAAAATAGAATAGTTCAAGCTGGCAGTCTGCAAATATTGTCAGTAGATGGCGCTACGTGCCTCCAAAAACGTAAAAACAATAAGAAATGCAATCCTTAATTTCGACTCGATTGAACATGCATCCGTGGCCAAATTGGAAAGGCGCTGGAACGGATTCCCAGAGATGCAGGTTCAAGTCCTGTCGGGTGCGAAATTTTTGGAAAGCATTTCTTTAAGTATAGTTATCCAAGTGTAGGAAACACTTTTAAAAATATAACAAAAACGGTTAATCGGAAGCAACATCTCAACGTTGAATTTAATTCTATGAAAATAGAATAGTTCAAGCTGGCAGTCTGCAAATATTGTCAGTAGATGGCGCTACGTGCCTCCAAAAACGTAAAAACAATAAGAAATGCAATCCTTAATTTCGACTCGATTGAACATGCATCCGTGGCCAAATTGGAAAGGCGCTGGAACGGATTCCCAGAGATGCAGGTTCAAGTCCTGTCGGGTGCGAAATTTTTGGAAAGCATTTCTTTAAGTATAGTTATCCAAGTGTAGGAAACACTTTTAAAAATATAACAAAAACGGTTAATCGGAAGCAACATCTCAACGTTGAATTTAATTCTATGAAAATAGAATAGTTCAAGCTGGCAGTCTGCAAATATTGTCAGTAGATGGCGCTACGTGCCTCCAAAAACGTAAAAACAATAAGAAATGCAATCCTTAATTTCGACTCGATTGAACATGCATCCGTGGCCAAATTGGAAAGGCGCTGGAACGGATTCCCAGAGATGCAGGTTCAAGTCCTGTCGGGTGCGAAATTTTTGGAAAGCATTTCTTTAAGTATAGTTATCCAAGTGTAGGAAACACTTTTAAAAATATAACAAAAACGGTTAATCGGAAGCAACATCTCAACGTTGAATTTAATTCTATGAAAATAGAATAGTTCAAGCTGGCAGTCTGCAAATATTATCAGTAGATGGCGCTACGTGCCTCCAAAAACGTAAAAACAATAAGAAATGCAATCCTTAATTTCGACTCGATTGAACATGCATCCGTGGCCAAATTGGAAAGGCGCTGGAACGGATTCCCAGAGATGCAGGTTCAAGTCCTGTCGGGTGCGAAATTTTTGGAAAGCATTTCTTTAAGTATAGTTATCCAAGTGTAGGAAACACTTTTAAAAATATAACAAAAACGGTTAATCGGAAGCAACATCTCAACGTTGAATTTAATTCTATGAAAATAGAATAGTTCAAGCTGGCAGTCTGCAAATATTGTCAGTAGATGGCGCTACGTGCCTCCAAAAACGTAAAAACAATAAGAAATGCAATCCTTAATTTCGACTCGATTGAACATGCATCCGTGGCCAAATTGGAAAGGCGCTGGAACGGATTCCCAGAGATGCAGGTTCAAGTCCTGTCGGGTGCGAAATTTTTGGAAAGCATTTCTTTAAGTATAGTTATCCAAGTGTAGGAAACACTTTTAAAAATATAACAAAAACGGTTAATCGGAAGCAACATCTCAACGTTGAATTTAATTCTATGAAAATAGAATAGTTCAAGCTGGCAGTCTGCAAATATTGTCAGTAGATGGCGCTACGTGCCTCCAAAAACGTAAAAACAATAAGAAATGCAATCCTTAATTTCGACTCGATTGAACATGCATCCGTGGCCAAATTGGAAAGGCGCTGGAACGGATTCCCAGAGATGCAGGTTCAAGTCCTGTCGGGTGCGAAATTTTTGGAAAGCATTTCTTTAAGTATAGTTATCCAAGTGTAGGAAACACTTTTAAAAATATAACAAAAACGGTTAATCGGAAGCAACATCTCAACGTTGAATTTAATTCTATGAAAATAGAATAGTTCAAGCTGGCAGTCTGCAAATATTGTCAGTAGATGGCGCTACGTGCCTCCAAAAACGTAAAAACAATAAGAAATGCAATCCTTAATTTCGACTCGATTGAACATGCATCCGTGGCCAAATTGGAAAGGCGCTGGAACGGATTCCCAGAGATGCAGGTTCAAGTCCTGTCGGGTGCGAAATTTTTGGAAAGCATTTCTTTAAGTATAGTTATCCAAGTGTAGGAAACACTTTTAAAAATATAACAAAAACGGTTAATCGGAAGCAACATCTCAACGTTGAATTTAATTCTATGAAAATAGAATAGTTCAAGCTGGCAGTCTGCAAATATTGTCAGTAGATGGCGCTACGTGCCTCCAAAAACGTAAAAACAATAAGAAATGCAATCCTTAATTTCGACTCGATTGAACATGCATCCGTGGCCAAATTGGAAAGGCGCTGGAACGGATTCCCAGAGATGCAGGTTCAAGTCCTGTCGGGTGCGAAATTTTTGGAAAGCATTTCTTTAAGTATAGTTATCCAAGTGTAGGAAACACTTTTAAAAATATAACAAAAACGGTTAATCGGAAGCAACATCTCAACGTTGAATTTAATTCTATGAAAATAGAATAGTTCAAGCTGGCAGTCTGCAAATATTGTCAGTAGATGGCGCTACGTGCCTCCAAAAACGTAAAAACAATAAGAAATGCAATCCTTAATTTCGACTCGATTGAACATGCATCCGTGGCCAAATTGGAAAGGCGCTGGAACGGATTCCCAGAGATGCAGGTTCAAGTCCTGTCGGGTGCGAAATTTTTGGAAAGCATTTCTTTAAGTATAGTTATCCAAGTGTAGGAAACACTTTTAAAAATATAACAAAAACGGTTAATCGGAAGCAACATCTCAACGTTGAATTTAATTCTATGAAAATAGAATAGTTCAAGCTGGCAGTCTGCAAATATTGTCAGTAGATGGCGCTACGTGCCTCCAAAAACGTAAAAACAATAAGAAATGCAATCCTTAATTTCGACTCGATTGAACATGCATCCGTGGCCAAATTGGAAAGGCGCTGGAACGGATTCCCAGAGATGCAGGTTCAAGTCCTGTCGGGTGCGAAATTTTTGGAAAGCATTTCTTTAAGTATAGTTATCCAAGTGTAGGAAACACTTTTAAAAATATAACAAAAACGGTTAATCGGAAGCAACATCTCAACGTTGAATTTAATTCTATGAAAATAGAATAGTTCAAGCTGGCAGTCTGCAAATATTGTCAGTAGATGGCGCTACGTGCCTCCAAAAACGTAAAAACAATAAGAAATGCAATCCTTAATTTCGACTCGATTGAACATGCATCCGTGGCCAAATTGGAAAGGCGCTGGAACGGATTCCCAGAGATGCAGGTTCAAGTCCTGTCGGGTGCGAAATTTTTGGAAAGCATTTCTTTAAGTATAGTTATCCAAGTGTAGGAAACACTTTTAAAAATATAACAAAAACGGTTAATCGGAAGCAACATCTCAACGTTGAATTTAATTCTATGAAAATAGAATAGTTCAAGCTGGCAGTCTGCAAATATTGTCAGTAGATGGCGCTACGTGCCTCCAAAAACGTAAAAACAATAAGAAATGCAATCCTTAATTTCGACTCGATTGAACATGCATCCGTGGCCAAATTGGAAAGGCGCTGGAACGGATTCCCAGAGATGCAGGTTCAAGTCCTGTCGGGTGCGAAATTTTTGGAAAGCATTTCTTTAAGTATAGTTATCCAAGTGTAGGAAACACTTTTAAAAATATAACAAAAACGGTTAATCGGAAGCAACATCTCAACGTTGAATTTAATTCTATGAAAATAGAATAGTTCAAGCTGGCAGTCTGCAAATATTGTCAGTAGATGGCGCTACGTGCCTCCAAAAACGTAAAAACAATAAGAAATGCAATCCTTAATTTCGACTCGATTGAACATGCATCCGTGGCCAAATTGGAAAGGCGCTGGAACGGATTCCCAGAGATGCAGGTTCAAGTCCTGTCGGGTGCGAAATTTTTGGAAAGCATTTCTTTAAGTATAGTTATCCAAGTGTAGGAAACACTTTTAAAAATATAACAAAAACGGTTAATCGGAAGCAACATCTCAACGTTGAATTTAATTCTATGAAAATAGAATAGTTCAAGCTGGCAGTCTGCAAATATTGTCAGTAGATGGCGCTACGTGCCTCCAAAAACGTAAAAACAATAAGAAATGCAATCCTTAATTTCGACTCGATTGAACATGCATCCGTGGCCAAATTGGAAAGGCGCTGGAACGGATTCCCAGAGATGCAGGTTCAAGTCCTGTCGGGTGCGAAATTTTTGGAAAGCATTTCTTTAAGTATAGTTATCCAAGTGTAGGAAACACTTTTAAAAATATAACAAAAACGGTTAATCGGAAGCAACATCTCAACGTTGAATTTAATTCTATGAAAATAGAATAGTTCAAGCTGGCAGTCTGCAAATATTGTCAGTAGATGGCGCTACGTGCCTCCAAAAACGTAAAAACAATAAGAAATGCAATCCTTAATTTCGACTCGATTGAACATGCATCCGTGGCCAAATTGGAAAGGCGCTGGAACGGATTCCCAGAGATGCAGGTTCAAGTCCTGTCGGGTGCAAAATTTTTGGAAAGCATTTCTTTAAGTATAGTTATCCAAGTGTAGGAAACACTTTTAAAAATATAACAAAAACGGTTAACTAGACGTTTATCAAAAAAATATGTTGAGCTTTTTTAAGAAATAGTACCAACATAATTAAATAAAAAAAAACAATATGAAATAATAACCAGTTTCAAAGATATTTAGCCATTGGCTAATATGCACCATAAGCCGTAAACTTTAACTTTTCATTAAAAAAAAAAGAAGAAGAGTAAGTAAGCCAATTAAAACACAATGGGAGTTTTGGTGGGAACGCATTGAGGAGATGTGGTGCTAAATTTTAATTTTTGTGAAACCTAGTTCAAATGCGTGAAAATTGTTTAATTTCACGGACAACACTAAGCTAATACAATTTAGTTTCGTGAAGGTGTACAAGTGAAATGAAAGTGAAAATCTGTGCAAAACATGAACTTTAGCTTAGTGTTGTCTCCAAAGCTTCGAGAACAAACATTGTAAAAAATGGCCCCGAGAACAAACATTGAAAAACATTGTAAAAAATGTTTCCCTCGACTTGACTTTAACTATGACGACTTGACTGTTTCGTTCAATGCAAATAACTTGCAAATATTGATAATACTTGACACTGGCAAATGTAAGAATGAAAAAACCATTTTAAAAAAGAAGAAGTAAAACACAATGCAATTTTTTGTTGTTGGTTCTAAAACAAAAAAAAAACAATGTCGGTATCTGTATCAATTTTAAGGTCAAAATTCAAGGTAGGTTGTTTAACAAAAAACCGAACTCGGGCACGGTAGCTAATAAGTATTTTTTTTCTTTTATTATTTATTTCATTACAATGATGTTCACAGTCATCAAAAAATCGTTAACGAAATCCGTATAGATCTCTGTTATTTGATTTTTGTAACCATACAGATGTTTATTGACCTATCCTTTTTAAAATTGCAGAATAAGTTTTTTTTAGATATTCCGCGCTACCATGCTCGTTTGTCGTTGCTATGTCGTCCTTTTGTGGTCCAAAAAAATAAAGTAAGTAAATTTTAAATAAAAATTCCCCGCACTTTTAAAAACCACAGACAATTTTAAAAGATCTTTTTTTTTTAGTTTTTTTTTTACTTTAATTATTTGATGTGTTTTTAATTTCTTTTTTAGCTGAACGACAACGCGACGACTTTGCAACGACTTATAAGACATCATGGTCCCATTATGTGAAAGAGTAATTATCGTGTATGCTATGCAAGACTCATTTCAATACATTTTTTTCGTCCTTACATTTATTACATTATGAATGTAATTATTTTCATATCAAATTAATTTAAATCGCGTTAGTACCTACCTACACATATTATTTTAAATTTAATTAACAAATTTAAAACTACCCCGACGTTTCGGCAAACGGATTACACCGGCCGTGGTCTCGAGAAGACCCGGCCGGGTTATTAATAATAAATAATGAACAGAAATCGTGTAAGTTTAAAAAGTGTGAAAATAATTTAAAACCTAGTTAATATTTAATTCAAGAATTACAATTTTAGAGTATCGAAATAATAATACCAACAAAGCCTATAAGTTTTTTTTTATTTTTTTAAATAAATTATATTAAATAACAACAAAAATATTTATATAAACCAAAACAAGTTGTTAGTAGCAATGTTATATATGACACGATCGACACTAAAATAAAGTTGTCTCATTTCCGTCGGTTGAAAAAAAATCACACGAAATTTTTCGCGAATTTTGATATTTTAGGTTTTTTTGAGGTTTTCCTTTTCAAATTTTCCTTCCCAAATGATAAATTTGCAGAGAATGCTTGTTTATTTAGTTTTTTCATAGCAAAATAAATAACAAAATCAACGCGATCAAAACCAAAAAATTAGAATCATTTTAAAATTCGCTTTATTTCGATTGCTGTTGGCTCTTCAGATGCATGCTAAATAAAATCCAGTTGATATACCCTTATTTACTAACTTTTTTTTCTCGTAATTCAAAAATCGGGCCATACAATCTATTTTACCGTTTTGTTCTTTTCTTTGTGTGTGAAGTAATAAAGAAAGGCGACAATTAAAAATGCATTCTTTTTTATTGAGGGGTCTTTTTATTTATTAATATTGAATTGTTATAAATATTTTTTGAGGTTCGTTGACAATGTTGTAGATGGATGTTGTTTTTTTTGTATATTACGGAAAAAAAACTTTTATCAATCTTTTTAAATTAACTATGATTGAGTATTAATTTTTAATTTTAAGTGTAGGTACCTACACTCAAAATTAAAAATAATCATATTCATTTTCCCTTCTAATAAATAGAAATAAATCTAGGTGGCGTGCAATTTAGAGGCCTACGTCCAGCAGTGGACTGCAACAGGCTGATGATGATGATGATTTTCCTTTCCTTGACAAGTTGAGAAATAGTCTAGTTCTTAATTTATATTCTTTCAATTGGAAGAAAAAAAAAAAAAAAAAAACTTTCATTAAGACCCATGCAAATGTTGCATTTTGGCATTAAGACCAAAGATAAGGGTGAAATTTGCCTAATCCATCAAGTTATAGAACTAGTTTCATAACTGATACCTACATACGAAAGTCAATCATATTATTAAGGTGATAAAGTCTATTATCAAAAACACATTTATAATAGATCACTAAAAATATTTGCATACTTTTGCAACACCGCAGGCGGTGACAATTTCTTTAGACCACTCAATTATAAAGGGTTAAATTTTAAGTATTTAAAAATGAACCTTAAAGACTATTAAATAAAGTAGAAAATTTATATTTCATAGTTATTTTTAAGATGCCCCGCTAATGATGCGTTTAGAATTAGAAATCAGGTTTTGTCTACCGTAAGACTTTATTCTTTAGTTATTTTGTCTCATAATAAATGATCTAGTCATTTTTTTGTATGTAAATTGGAAGATAACGTGAGAAAAAAAAATCTATTACAGAGATACGCATGAGAAAAAAAATTGAAATAAGTGTAGGTATTTTTCGGATTTCGCTATATACCTAGATTCAACACACAAACACACAGTTTCAATGCAAAATTAAAAAAAACAGCTAAAATTAATAAAACACTTTATTTATCCGGTTGATTCGCGTCTTTATTCATGGTATTAAACGAACCGAGCTTTCGCCAACTTTACAGTTCGCTTTTTCAAGGTTGTCAACCTTTTAACCTATTTATCCGGTTGTTCAGCCGGATAAATAAAGTGTTTTATTATGAAAAATCGCGAAAATCATAGAAGAATTAAATTAACCAGAAAAATGAGAATAATGTACCCATTGTGTTAGTTTATACATTAAAACTTATTCTTTCATTCAATAAATAGGAACAAAAATCGTGTACCTAAGTGTAAAAAATCTAGAGAAAAAAATAAGTTTAATTACAATAGGTAAATCATATTTAGGGTTTCGTAGTCTACAAGAAACCCTTAGAGTTTCGTCATGTCCGTCCGTCCGTCCGTCCGTCCGTCCGTCCGTCCGCGGCTTTCCTCAGAGACGGTTAGTGCTGTAATTCTGCATGAAGGTACATATTGATCACGCCAAGAAAATAGTATTTAAAAAAATATATCTTAACTTCTTTTAGGGTAGCTCCCCCACATCTAAAATGGGGGGGTGATTTTTTTTTCTTGTTTACCCCATCGTGTGGGGTATCGTTAGATAGCTCTTTCAAAATCATTGTAGGTTTTTAAAAACTGCATTTGGGTTCTGTTTTCGAAAAATTGAGCTTTAAAGTGCTAGTTTTTAGAGTTATGTGTACCTCCCTCTAACAGCCAAATGGCTATATTTGGATACGGCATATGTATTCACGACAGTAGTACATATAACGTAGTTGAAAGAAAAAATATCGCAGCTGAGCAGTCTTTTCAAATCTACGTGTAATTAAAAAAAAAACGAAGAAAATTCGTTATTATTACACTTACTAGGTAAGTGTTAGTTGTGAAGACTTTTTCAAATAGTAATAATCCCTTGGTATTTTTGAAAACTACGAAACCCTACACTGCGCGTGGCCAAACAAGGAACGCACTTGCCCAGTTTTTAAATTTTGAAGTTCATCATCGTAAGTACTGCGCCCTCTTCAAACTTAACTGAAGTTAGACAACATCGTTCGTCGTGAGTGTGCAGTTAATTGCTCTATTCAGTTAAATATGTAAATGTGTTTGTCTGTTTGTATAATAGCCAGTTATTTGCACTCGCAACGGTTACTTTAACTCTGCTGTTAGTTTCATTTGTTTATCTGTAGCATCTACAAAAGTACTTAACTATTTACATTTGTATATTACCAACTGCGCCCCAAGGTTTCACCCGCGTAAGTCCCGTTCCTTGGGAATATCTGTATAAAAAGTAGTCCATGTGTTATTCCCGGTATCCAGCTACCTATATTCCAGTTTCATCGCAATCGGTTCAGAGGTTTTTACGTGATTGAGTAACAAACACACATACACTCATGCTCACAAAGTTTCAAATTTAAAATATTGGTGGATAGGATAGGATAGGATTTATAATTGATATGTCCATCATTGAGCCACATAAAATTCAAACGCATGCAGCTCTAGTTATTTCTCATACCACTAATAACAGTAACACGTCTTTGAAAAAATAATTACAAGGTTTTAATTTTTTTTTTTAATCGGTTGGTAATTATTAAACAATCAAATTCGTCAATTTGGTCCTCTTTTAGCTCTATACTAGTTTGGTGCGTAAAATCTATAATTTAAGAAAAAAAAACTTATAAAAACATAATAAACTTTAATAGACTATTATCTACTCTATGAGTCGCGCATGGCTTATTGTACGCTACCCAACTTTGGCTCATTAAGGCCTACACCTATATGTCATCCAATCAAGTAATGGCCGTGCGAGGCATTGCTTAACCCGGACGACTGTACGAAAACGATTTTCAATGAAGAATAAAAATGAGTTAACATTCTGAACACCTAATAATGTTATTCTTTAAAGAAATACTGTCCAAAAATTTGCACCCGACAGGACTTGAACATGCATCTCTGATATTCCGTGCCAACGCCTTACCCAATTTGGCTACAGGTGCTCGTTCTGACGAGATGTAAACGGACTACATTTCTTTTGGAAGGAAATTTCTTAAAAAATAGTCGTCCTGTAAAATGGTGTGTTTTACTTCAATAGGCGCGAAAACAGAATAAAAGACTATGAAGAGTACTCACATCGACACCGCCGTTGTTCCAGGGGGGGAGGGCGTAGTGGGAAGGGTCGTGGTGTCCCCCTCCCATGTGCTCTGCCATCACCGACATCCAGTGGACTAGACCTTGAGCACCGCCACCGCCAGACGTACCTGATGGACCAACGGGAGACTTTAGATAGATAGATAATACTTTATTTGATCAACGACAAAACATTACAAAAACAACACATTTAAAAATCAAATTTAAAACTTTACTCATCGACGCGGACGAGAGAAATATGGTACAATAAGTTATTAAGTTCACAGTACTTAAAAAACTTTATGGATTTTAAGCAGTAATATTAGATCCTGAGAATGACAAATTACATATCACAGAGCAAGAGGTCTGTAAAGACGTTTCAAACGTCGGGAGTTAAAAAATACTTACCCAATTTAGTTTAAAAATTATAACTTATTTAGAAAACATAAAAAATGAGTTTAATTATGACAGTATTGCTAGATCTCTTGGAAGTAGTTGGATGCCAATGGTAAACCCTTGGCTTTGATATCAAAATATTGCTGAATAATGAAAAGCTGAATGGACAAGGCATGCTAGACTTTAAACTTTATACACCGACCAGTTGAATAAGAATTTTGATGAAATATTTTAACTTTAATAAACGTTTTAGAAAAATCATTCAAAAGTACTTCTATCTAACAGAAGAATAATAGAAGAATGTCATAATCAATGGTGCTAGTGGAAATACGATGGTCCAAAAAGTCTTATAAGAATTTCAAATTTTCAGAGTTATCAACTGTCTTGTTCGATCTTCGCGAAAAGACTTCAAAAATAAACCTTTTTACCCTTTGATCTTCACAACCTTTTTTACCTTAAAAAAGATATTGTTTTGTTTGACGACCTTAGAGCTAGCCTACTCCAACTGAAAATGTCCTGGCCATCGTTTTAAAAAGCTTGGATGCTTGCGTTGTTTAAATTGGATTCATTGTCAATTTCTAGCTGGCGTCAGGAATTTCAGTCCTTGTGTACAAATTCAACTTACCGGTAGGTACAGCGGTGGGTTGGGGGGCAGCTTGTTCTTGCCCCCCTCCTCCCACCCCCCCTCCACTCCACACAAACGCAGAAGACGCTCCTGCCTTCTGAAACAATAGTATACTGTTACTTGGGAAATAAACAGTTAAAGAACCAAACCACCGTACACGATAAGGAGTGATACCAAGGGACGAAGAGCCAACTACTAGATTTACCTATTCATCAATAATCGCCACCATCAGGGCGTGCGGATTTTTTATGGGTAACGATTAATCGTCACTCATCCACCTTTCTCATGTAAACTGCTAGCAAGTGGATCTCGCTGCTCAGGTCACTTAATCCCCAAAAACTAAAATCTCAAAGTCTTCAAGTATAAAATTAGTTTCTTTCAGATAAATATCATGTCAAACTTATCGTTTTCTTCCATCATGTGAGGTAAAGTCAAGTGGAAACCAAACTCCAAGTAAGTTGAAAAATCGATTTGGATCTAGAGCAGAGCACTTAACATGGTAAATTGTCTCAGGTAGAAGTTCTTCCTATGTTATATCTTACCAAATAGAGAAAAGAAGAAGGAAAAAAGGAAACAACATGGTATCCTGAACTTCAAATGTTTCAGTATGTCTAAATGGAAACCATGGCTGCCAATATAAAAAAAACTATGACAATTAATTAGTAAACCAGTAGAGAAAAGTATTGTGTCAATAGACGATAGTCCTTTATATTGGCTCAGTAGAAAAGTCTCAAAAATTCTATACCGTGTGAATGCTCCTAATCATGTTCTGATTCGAATGGTACCACATCATACTAGTGTTATTAAACTATCTTGATGTTTTCATTATACTGTCGAGATACTAATAAAGATTCCAATAAGATCAATATATATATATTTGTAAATGGTACTAAATTAATGTATTTTAACTAAAAATTTAATTGTAATACAATGAATACCTAAACGACTTCCATGAATAAATCTTATCGGTATTTGAAATCAAGATTCTAACTGGAATCTGTACTGTCTATCCAAATGAAGCCAGAAATCTTATTGAACAATTGTAACTTATAGGAAATATAAAAAGTGGGTAAAAGTATACAATTCACTTTATTTGAACTATTCAATTAATTAAACATTAAAACGAATAACCATAAATTCTTCTAAATAATAAATTTCTTCGGCGTCAATTATGAATACGATTTATTGCTTCTTAATTACACAATAATGGCGATATCTAGGTACAGCTATCGCGTTTCTACAATACATTAAAATTAAATATCTGTTATAATACCACGATTAGCTGCTTTTAAATACCCAACAAACTAAGGAAGAGGTGTAAATCGCGTTTGTAGATATTTTCCGGCAAACTGGTCAACACCTGCCGTGGCCCCGAGAAGAGATACACCCAAACCCGAAACCGAACCCAGTAGGGTTTTCAGAGAGAAAACCGAAGATCGACTTGACATGCCTGTCACTGTCTTATTGAATCGTGCTGAACGAGATGGAGATATCATTTCCGACATCAGATTTGGACCGAACCTCTCTGAATAGTGGTCTACTACTGGTCTAATAATGTGATAGTATATTATAAGACCCCAACCTCTAATACATAGAAATGGTGTAGGTTTGAAAAGTGTTTCGTACGGCCGCATTGACGTGTGAAATCCCCTCTCGCGACCAAGATTTTTGTAAAACAGTCAAAACGTCGACGACAGAGGATTTCAAAATAATAAGACTAGGGAAAAATGTTAAATAAATCGTATAAATCGTGTAAGTTTAAAAAGTTCGCAGATGAGTGGTTCCATACTTTACTTTGCGATAAATGTTTTTGCGAAGATCATTACAGTGATTGATCTTAGATCTGAGGAACAAAATGATAAATGTTGAGCTACTTTTTATGTTTACGAGAATGACATAATATTTATTTTAAATATAGATCGGATTCTTCTTTAAGGGCTTCTGCTGTAGGTGTACCCGAATATGATAGCCAATAGGGTAAACAATTTTTTATTCAGCAACTTTTGGGTAATCTGATTTCACCACATTGATACCATATAATATTGTTAACACATATATTATTATGTGTTAACAATATATGGTGAAATGATATGAAATTCGTATCAATACTAGTTGAGCGTTCTAATAACAATCGTGAGAGATGTAAATGACATTGACTTATACAAACAAACACACCAACAAGAAAAGTGAGAGAATAAAAACGAGGGAAAAATCACTTTCTTTTTCTCGAACCATGAGATTCTGGTAGACCTTTAACAAATCAGAGCAATCTTACGTGCAAAATTCTAAACAATAACTTTTTATCCATTTTCAGACAATGATATTGTCATTATAATCGAAGATATAGGATCTTATAATAATATACTTTACTTATATTCCTATAAGTTGCCTTTTAAAAGCCAGAGTTGATTTGAATGTTATTATGTCATCATAAGATGCCAATTGGACCTTTTAATTTCATTCATCTTATAAGATTTGAATAATAATCATGCCCATAATTGGTACATGCATGTTGCTCTACTTTGCATGTAAATACTTAATATGCTTTTTAATTTCAATGCGTGTAATTTTAATTACCTCATCATGCGAATCAGTTCCCTCTCCGTTCTCATCATCAGATGCATCAACTCCAAAATTGTTACCAAATAACATATTCCTGGGGTACAGTGAGTAACAATCGGCCACATTTCGCCTTCTTTTCCCAAGAGACGCCAAGAAACTCTTATACAGTTGCGTTGGCAACAAAAACGGATCTTTGAAGGATAGATTCTGCCCTCGAAATGGATTTGAGAAATTAAATTCAGGCAGAAACTCTTTCTTAATAAAATCTGCCACTGGATAAAGATTAAGTGTGTTATCAGAATAATCAATAGCAGTATTTGCGTCATCTGTAGGGTTATTCTCTAAGTCACTAGCCTCAGAATTAGCATCACTAGAATTATTGCTATCATTCTTATTTTCTTCAGAATACTCTTCAAATTCCCTCTTCATTTGTAAATTCATATTCTTCAGGTATAAACTTGCATCCGATAGTGTTACTGACATAGTTTATATATTGGCACTATTTTTAAACACTTATTTTTATATATTTTTTAGTTACTAAGCTAATGTCTATATTATATTTAAATAAAAATAAATATATCTTCGTAGTTGTGTAGGTATTTATAGGAACTATCGTTGGGTGAGAGGTGACTGGACCTTTACTGAAAAAAAAACAATGGGTTTTTAAACTGGTATGTTTATTGATTTTTCTTGGTTTTATTTATTTATAACCATTATTGAGAATGCTTTCAATTTGTAATTATTTTTTTTTAAGTATTTCTGTTATATTACTAATAAATTATTAAAAGTTTAAATTAATAGTAAAATCATTCTTCGCCCGGTATTAGTACTTATTAGTTAATAATTTTATATATAGGTACCTACCTATATTTTTTTTTATATAACTCTATTTTGAGTTTCAATCGCGTTGCTTTTATTATTTTAAGCATGTTTCAAACGTTTGACATTTTGAAGATTTCACGATTGAAACAAAAAATGAGTTTTATTTCAGTTTGTTTTTATTTTGTTTATAATTTTTTGGTCAGAAAAATTTCGTTTCAAAACATAGAAACAACAAAATAACCAAAACAAGATTATTCTCATAACAAAAACTCAAGTCCTGTTAGGGCTAGATCGATTTCGGTCTAGATTCTGGATAAATCTGGAACTGGGTCGCCGTACAAAAATATTTTTGGTCGAAACTCTCATATTTTAAGGTACCACTTAGATTCAGGGTTGTCAACTTTCTTATATTTACATTTTAGGAAATATATAACAGTTGATATAATTCTTTTAATACATTTGCAATTGCTTAGGTAATATATATATTTTATATTTAACATTTTGTATGTAAAAATTGTATTGTACTTATCACTTTATTTTATGTATGTGTTATTCTTATTAAAATTTGCATCTGAAGCGATTAGGGGAGGGTCATTTGATAAGTTTTTTTTTGTTTTAATAGATTTTCTTTTACCATTTAGTATTTAATTTTTATTAGATATATTTATTTAAAGGTAGTTTAGTTACAATTTTATTAGTTTTATTTAATTCTGTTGATGTTTTTATTTTTAAATAAAATATTTGTTATGACTTAGTTGATGATTCTTCTTGCTTGCTACAACAAATATTAACATACGACTCACATACAACAAACAGCTGCCCGTGTAAAGATCTAAGCTAAGCGTTTCACTTCGTCATTCCTCTTTCACACTGTTAGGGAATAGAGTAAATATTGGTGAATTTACTATAAAAACATCCTGAATTTAGGGTTCTCTTAACTCCAACTCCATGTTATTATAAGTAGTGAAGACGCCTACTTATATTGGTAAGTGTGCTTCATCTTAGACTGCTTCGTCACATAAAATAATTAAGTGTGATTTATGTATTTGATATCATACTCTGACTACTTTAAAAACAAGTGGAACCACGTGACCTACAGTTGCCAACCCTAACTTTACCCTACAAACCTAGTTTCAACCAAACAAAGCTTCTAAGAGTTAAACTTCTAAAAGAGAATGCCCTTATGACGTTTTTAGTTTATATACATATTATTTTGCTTAACTTAGGTAATATTTTTAAGTTACGTGAATTATTCTGATTTGGTTTTTTTTTGTTCTGCTTCCTATCCATTGAAGTTAATACTAAACATAAAAAAAAATGATCGAAATAGATAGGTGTTTATAATTATGTAGGTATGTTGTAGAAATGTGTACTTTTCTATTTAATAAGTTTTGATAAGTATCTCTACCTGTCTAAGCTTGAAATCAAAACGTGAAAATTCGTTCGAAATATTTCATGAAAATCGGTTCAGATGTTGAATATACCTAGCGGATTTGTATGAAAATACAATTAGGTATTTTGTTAAAAGAAAATATAGAGTACCCTACTTACTTACCTATGTTTTAAATATTACTACAATTTCAAATTCAATGGAAACAAAAGGTGATCGAAGAAGAAACAAAAGACTATCAAAATAAAAACAAAAGACGATCAAAACAGAAACAAAACACGATCGTGTATATGTGAATGCAGACACTGAGGAAGACGGGTCAGAACGCAAAAGCATGCTACATCTTAGACCACATCATCACTTACAATTTTATAAGTTTATCGTCAAACATAGGTACCTACGTATCATTTATAACTACAAAACCGATTATGATGAGACTTCCTTGCCTCATAATACTCGGTTTAGTAGTTTGAGACCATTCGAGTTGTAAAGACCAGAAAGTTGAACTTCTTAAAATGTTCAGTACAAAATAAAACAGATTAATTAGTCGGTGGCACTGTACCTATGTAGAGGTTATTTTGGTATTTTTTATCAATTCTTTTTTTGGTTGTTTTTTTAAATATTTTTTGTTTCTTTTTTGAAGTCGGTTGTTAAATTTTTAAATTAGTTTTTTTATTTTACCCTTTTTAGTATACCTACCTACCTAAAAATCAACAATATTATTACCGTTATTTTAATTATTGAGGAGTTTGCTGATGAGAAGGTGGTTTCAGGTGCCCAATCAATCTGTACTTAGTTCTTTAGGGGTCTATTATTTTTGGTAGAAGTTGTGAAATGAGTAATTTATTGAATTCTGGGATACTATCCTGTCCATCATTCCGAAGATACTCATCAGATCCTTACCAAACTTTTATGGGACCACCTCGGAGCTTCCACCTTTCCATTAAAAAAAGAACTATATCAATCGGTCAAGCCATCTTCGTGTAATCGATGAACAATTGAATTGAATACAGCGTTTTAAGGAGCATTCCCGGTCCTCACTTCGAAGATCCTCATCAGATCATCATCAAATTTTTATGGAACCATCTCGGAGCTCCCACCTTTCCATTTAAAAAAGAATCATCTCAATCGGTCAAGCCATCTTCGAGTAATCGATAAACAATTGGATTGATTAATGCTTTTTGAGGAGCATTTCCGTTCATCACTCCGAATACCCTCATCAGATCTACATCAAATTTTTATGGGACCATCTTGGAGCTCCCATCTATCCATTAAAAAAAAAAGAATCATCTTAATCGGTCTAGCCGTCTTCGAGTAATCGGTAAACATACAAAAAAAAAAAAATTATACATACAGACGAATTGATAACCTCCTTCTTTTTTTTGAAGTCGGTTAAAAAGGTTGAATTTCTTTATGGAGATTTTAAAAATGTTTAAAAAAAAGCCAATTTGCCAAAAAGTTAATACCTACTTAAATGTTAAAAATAACATAGGTAATTATTAAATTTATAATAAGCTTTTACTCGCGGCATCGTTACAAGACAATTATTAATAAAGTTAAAATAACAACTCGTCCCTAACAAGTGGTTAAAAACGTTTTTCCGTTAAAAATATAAATTAAAAAAAAACGATTCCGTGAGCATACACCATAAAAATTATAAACACAATGTTGTTACGCTTTAAATGTCGTATTATGCACATAATTCAGCAAAGTCACGTAATTATGCTGAGAGAATCATCGAGCTCAAACAGCGCGAAATTTTTTTAATGGACACTCTAAGACAAAGACAACACTACCACTCACACACACAAACACTCATTAGCACACATTAGCGTCACACAGACACACGACACTTAACAATCAAACTTTCAATTAGAGGCCAGTATTTAAAATTTACACGTCTTTCTCGCGGAGTTTGGCGCATTTTTTTCTAATCGGGCGAAGAATTTCTATTTATTTCTGAATTTGGTTTGGGAGAGGTGTTTAATTGCTTATTTTAATTGCTTGTTTTTTGAGGTTTTTTAAGGTTTTGTAGGTGTATATTTTTTGTGAACGAGCAGTCTTTACCGCGAGGTATTCGCTATGAAACTCTTCCCGTAAGGTTGCAGCAAGGAAAAGCATTTTTCCTACACATAGATAGTTTTCTTGTGTTTTCTTTGTGTGAGGGTTCATGTATAGAGATGCACTGGTGCGGGTTTAGAGGCGCTAGACGGTGGGTCAATGTGTGCGTGTTCTTGCGTCTATGTGAGTATTTTTATGACTCTAAGTGCATCCCTTTCGGGCTGCATGAAATTTATATGTGTGCACTTATTTTTTTTTCTAAACGTCGCGCGGGCTCGTATGTGGATTCTATGCATGTGTGGACTGTTTTTTCACATACTGTCAAAGAGTTTTATGCTTTATGGTTGAGAGTTCAAAGGTTGTTTTTATTTGTACAGCCAAAATGTATTTTTCAGTTTTATATCGGTGATATGAGAATCGAGGATGGGAAAGAAAATGTAAGGAGAATAAAAAAAATGCACGCGTCGTATATTTCAGGTAGACACATTTTTCTTTAACCCATTTATATGATGTTTTATATGTGTGGGTACCCCCTTTATGGGTAGTTTAGAGGGGGGAGGTATATAAAATGATAACGCATCGCAAGACGGCAGCTTTTATGGGTTTTCTTTACTTTTTTTTAATATTTTTTGTTGGTGCTTTTAGACGGTGTATAGATAGCCAGTGTACAGGTACAGGTAGGTATGGTATATAGTATATATATACGTTTATGTATATACTATATACGTTGACGTATATACTATATACGTCTAGACAAAGTAAAGCCAAGTCAATATATTTGGATTTCACTAAAGATAAGGTCATCCAATTTAAAAAACTAAATACTCATACAAGCTAGCTCAATTTGCGGCTTCTCATAAGTGCCAAAACAGTCTTTCTTTTTTAATTTTAATTAAATTGCTTATTAGCTAAATCTGTTCTACCAATTTCAAGTGCAGATTACTATTAATCAATACTGAAAAAAACAATGTTCAAATATATTCCGTTTTTTGTGTTGTAAAAGTTAATCTAATCATTTAAACAAAACTACAAAATTGAAGGCAAAAGAAGAATAAATTTAATACCAAAATATGGTTTTCGTATGTTTTGTAATTATTTTAGTTTAGTTTTAGTTTCCAATTGAACTTCACTTTAGGTAAGTTCATCCAAATTCCAATTTAACTTTTAAATAAATAACAAATGTAACTGTTCTCTACTGAACACAAAATTCATAATTAAATTACAACAGTTACACAGAAATTATACAAACCTAAAAATTGATGGCATAATAAGCGGCCTTATTGCTTACAGCGATCTCTTACAGGTAACCATTGAAAATAAAAGAAACCTAAGACCTAAGCCAAGAAATTACCTAGTTTAGCTGCGTCCCGCGGTTTCACCCGCTTAAGACCTGTTCCCACTGTAACCTGTATCCTAAAATCCATATAAAACTCATCAAAATAATTTCAGCATTTTTTCTTTTATAAGAACCATCTCGTAGCACGTAGCAAGCGTAGAAAGACAGTTTAGTAGCAATCACAACAAAAAAATAATTGGCTTATTATTTTTATAACGTATACAATTTCGAAAAAAAAATAGAAAATAACATCATTAGTACAAAAAATAGAGACGTTATTTTCAAAATTCCAATTGGCATTGACACACTTTAATAATAGTTTTTTTCGTCAACAAAAACGTATGCCCCGGGTGAGGATCGAACTCACGACCTTAAGATTATGAGACTTACGCGCTGCCTACTGCGCCACCGAGGCGAATATGAAATAGTCTGAAATTAGCGTACCTTATCGTAGACACAGACTCAAACTAAAGTAAAGAGCTGCCGGTACTACTAATCAAAAAAGAAAATTAAGACCATCCAGCCCAAGGCGGGACTGTCACAAATCTCTAATTAAGACCAACAAAATTTCCTTTATAGTAATTCTATTAATTAATAGTTTAATTAACATACTAATATTATAAAGTTTGCAAGTACGTGTATTGTCTATGTATCTTAAGTATGTATTTACAAAAAAAAGTATAAAATTTACCGTTGTCTAGTACCCATAGTACAAGCCTAATGCTTAGTTTGGGGCTAGATTGCGCAGTGTGTAATGTCGTCTAATATTATCAATATTTTTATTTATGTATGTCTTGTCTGTCTGAATGTAAATTTGTTACTCCTTCACGCAAAAGTTACTAAACCCATTGCTATGAAACTGGGTACCTATGTAGAAAGCGGGATATGTGAACTATCACATAAGCTATTCTTTTTATCCCGATATTCTTGCAGGATTGGGATCGCAAATGACAACGTCAATGAAACCAAAAAAAAGACGACCAAAATGGAAACAATAGACGATCGACACAGAGCCAAAAGACGATCGACGTGAAAACAAAATTAGACTTTACAGTTAGCTGCTAAGTTTTCTAAGAAAAAATAAACTTCTATACCGTAGCTTTCTTTCTTCAATATCGACCGTAAGAAAAAAATAAAACACAAAACTACATAGGTAAGTACCTACATACAACATACATCTTTTATAACAAGACGACTATAAAAATATATATAGGAAAAATATAAAATACTAGAGTAAAAAATATATAAGAAGCAACAAAAATATGTTATTCTCAAGTCTTGCACACAGGTGGAGTTGTGTGTTGTGCTTGTGTGGGGGTGTGGTTTGAGAAACGAGTGGAGTAGGGTGTTCGTTTGAAAACTTTTAAAGAATAAAAGCTCTTCTTTAAAAAAAAGTGTGTGTGTGTAAAAGAGTGTTCTAAATAAAGTGTTAATCTATCTTCTTTCAAAACATTCGAAACAATCATTGAACTACGTTTTATTAACTATCTTTTTGTTATTTCGTAAATTTGTTTTTTGTTGCTCAAGGCATATTTACTAGCGAACTTGCGTGGCCGAGCGGTATAGGCACTGGAATATTGATCCAGGGACGCGAGTTCAAATCTCGCCGCAAGTGAATTTTTGAAGATGAATTTTTACTTTAAAAATATTTCTAGTATTTTTTTGTTTTTTTTTACTGGACTTTTGGTATTAGGAGAATTTTGTATAATAGGAATCTGGTATTTCGGTCATCTGGTATAATGGGAATAAAGAATTAAACCTTACATACGCAGACTGTCAAAAAAATTTTAACCCGACTACGTAAATTGGGATTTAAAAAAGGCGAAACAAAAAATAATTTAGTTAGAAATAGTATAGAAACTCAAGAATAGCCATTACATGGATATTAGTTTATTTATCTAATGAGATACAATTTTTCTTTTCTATTTTGGAATACAAAAATTACTTCCATTAATCGATATTGTAAGGTACGAATATTGAAGGAAGAATTCGTCCATATCCAAAAAGACCGTCCATTGTAGCACTTTGGTTTTAAGATCTAATCTGTTAGTTTGTAATAATTTGAGTTTTTATTTGGTACAATAAAGTGTTAATCAATCATACAATTAGTTCTTTTTTTTTGATTAGACCTACTGACATGGGCATGTTATAGTCCCACTAGCTATAATAGGTTGTATGTCTTCGGAACGCGCCCTCCAATAAGAAGACTAAAAAAACTCATGAACTCTGTTTCATGTAATCATGCGATTCACATTGTCTAATCTTCTATTTCTTCATACTTTTAATAAAAGAAGAGAGGACAAAAAGTCTGTACTTGGAAGTAAATTTAAAAAAAAGTTGTCTAGAGGTCTAAAAAGAAGAGTAGAACAAAAGTATATAATTTTTAAAATTCATGTCTGTCTGTCTGTTTGTCTGTACAGTTAAAACCTACTTATCCGATTGAAATCTGGTTAGTTCTCTCCTTCCTCGAAAATAGAACTATCAATATTGGATAGTTCTATTTTCGAAGAAGGTCGTGGTATACTTTGCATCGAAATCCAATTAGTCGAACCCGAGTAATGAACGAAAAAGTGCAACCGCTCGGTAATCGCTCGGCCGCCCGCGCCCGTGATAACGCGTTTTCACTTTTGCGATTGAAACCAGCGCAGCCAGATAAAACTATAAATGTAACAATCGAATAAGATACCGTCTGCGCAAGCAGGCGTTCGCTTACGAAGTCTCAAAGTTCACACAAAAATCGTCTCCATAGTTTTTCTCACTATTCATAGCTCAAATAGACGATGCATATGTGTGCGTGTGTGCACCTTTTACGTATAAAACTAGAACATAGGTATCAGAAACGAATACTAAAACTGGATACGACAATCGTAAAAAAGTCTATAAATTATCAAATATTTAGACGGGTCTATAAGAAAGTAGAAGGTTAATATTCACTTGACAGTGAAGCATTTCATACTTGGCTCTGACTGCCGAGCTTGAACAGTTCCAAAGTGAAATTGGAAATTGCTCAGACAGCTCTAAAAAAGTCGAAACAAAATTCGAACGTTATTGTTAATATTATAATTCATTTAAGGTAATATAATTGTACTTTAACCATCGCTTGTTTTTTACAACTGTTAGAAACTTTCTTATGAAATAGAATAGATTCAGAATTTTTTGATAGGTCGTTATGAAATTTTGTAGAATCTTATCGGTCGTTCACTTTAAGACACGTTAACTTCAACGGTTATTAATAAAAACCCACGTTTTTAAATGTTCTAAAAAAAAAATAACCCTATAAGTCAAACGAGAGGCGCATCAAAAGTGGGGGCGCATCTTATTTATTTGATTTTATTAGGGGATACATTCGTAATAAACATTCATTAGGTCAAAATGTAGATCAACACCATTTGATCAACTGTTTAACATTTCAGCAGATTCTACATCAACAGATTTTGAAATCAACGGTTCATAAGATCAACCGATTATTATGTCAACAAATAACTAAATCAACAGTTTACCAATAAAAAAAATAAAAAAAATAAATGCTTCTTAACCGACGAAAATACGAAGGAAGGTTCTCAAGTCAACGTTTTTTTTAATAAAATCACCTAAGTAAAATTACAAAATTTCTAAAATTACTCTTTTTAGGACATTAAAAAATGTGGATTTTTAGATTTTTCAAATTAATTTTTTTTTATTATTCCCCTGTATCTATTTGATTTTTTGCTGTCCATAAAGTTGAACTTTTCATGGTAATTTTGTGCTAAAAGGTACATGGTTTTTTGGCTTCAGCTCGCTAGCTAGTCGGAAACTCAATTTGAAGTTGCAGGATTCCCCCTGAACCGACAAACAATCAAACAAGAGAAGTGAGAGTATAAAACGTTTTTGATTATAAGAATAATACTTATAAGAGTTGGTCATTTAAGTACCCAAATAAGGTGCAAATTCATTGGCAAACTTGGAATCATCTTTTCATCACAAATGGTTTACACTAAGTAGGCATTAAGCTTGATATTGCAAAGTATACTGTTTGTAGAATAACTAGTAGGTATTAGAAGTTTTCCCTAGTGATAGATAATTATTAATGTATGACATGACAATGGCAATAAATTATTTGCACTATTTTTTACCTTTTACTTTTGTCTCTACCTTACCAGCCATTTCTAGTGTTTAAAATCTACAACCCGTCCATCCGTGTACACCCACACACGTACAATATTCACTTTGTGTGTGTGAACGCCTAGTCTACGCGAACTCATATCGTACTTACGCCCTTTATACATGGAATACTTGAGAATACACTGCGGTGCTAAATAATTAGACGCCCTCACATTTATTATATTAGGAAGATAGTTGATAAACCGACTGCTGCAGGACTAAACAATTCTAAGCGGAGCGAGAATCCGACAAGAAACGTAAATCATGTAGAAAAGCTTTTTAAATTGCTTGAAGTAGCACGGGCGATTAAAAAAACATGGCTCCTGAATTTAAATTTCAAGCCTGGCTTGCGCAAATCTCACGTTTTTGTTTAGATGTTTGTGTTCAATCACGCAGAAACTGAACGCATTGAGGAGATGTGTTGCTGAATTTTCATTTTTGTGAAACCTAGTTCAAATGCGTACAAATTGTTTAATTTCGGGAGCATATCAATCAATTTAGTTTCGTGAAGGTGTACAAGTGGAATGAAAATCGGTGCAAAACATGGACTTAGTGTTGTCTCCAAAGCTCCGTGAATAATCTTTGTAAATGACCGCCGTGTTTACAAATGATTAACTAGACTTGACTTTAACTATGGCGACTTGACTGTTTCGATGCAATTAACTTGCTATAATATATTAATAATACTTGACACTGGCTAATTTCCTAATGGCCATAATTGGTTCACAACCGATAATAAATAAATTAAAAAAAACATCTTATACGCTTTCTCCTAACTTCACTATCAGACGTCTTTATCAGAATTTGAAATGATAATAGCCGACTGATAATACCGTTTCATGGTCCAACTAATGTGCGTGTTCAATTAAAACGAAAGTCGAGCGGGTATTTAGCGGGTGTGTGTGTTTATGAAGAATTTGCTCTATTTGATTAAATAGGTGGTGAGATTCCGCCTTACCATAATCACTTATAAGTCATCACTAAGTCGCCGCTACATCATTCAGCTAAAAAATAATACCTGATTAAAAACACGTCAAATAATAATAAACCACTCCAAACGCATATATTAAACTACTCCGTTCCGTCGTGGGTAAAAAATAACTTAAAAATAAAAAAAATAAAAAAGTAGTCAGCGTATTTTGACCGACTTAAAAAAGGAGGTTCTCAATTCTGGCTCAATTTTTTTATGTTTGTTCACTCAGTTATTTAAATTTTACTATTTATTATTTGTTCAAACAAACAAAAAATTGTGCTAGTATTTTTTATTTCACTAGTCTTTTAAAATAAACGTTTTATTTCGTGCTAAATTAGTGTAACATATCGACTCCTAAATTCCTTAATTACAATTTCAAATTGCTCAATAATTAACAGTTTATCGTCCAATAAGCAATATACCGTGAAAAAATTATGTACTTACAGTCAATCAAACCACAGAATAAATAATATCTACTTCTGTAACTAAGCGACTGAAACGCACCTATTATGATGACATAATTGGAATTGGGTAGGTACACGCCCGTATTTATAGACTAGTCAAGAAGTAATTACTCGACAAATTTTACTTAATCAATCAATCAATCAATCATTTATTTGCGAATAAAGGTTACAAAGATGTTATAAAATAATAAGTGTTCTCTCTATTCTACCCATTAGGTGTACTTACTCAGACTTTATTTTAAGGAATTAAGTAAATTTTACTTTACTTTTTAGTAAAAGTAATTGTTTTGGCTAAGTAACTATCTGTTCCACTCTCGCTGATGTTGAAAATTACTGGCAAGAGCGAGACAAATGTCGTGCAAATTTAGCCGAAGTAATCATTACCCAACTATTTTATTTTCAATCTAATTAGACAATCTATAAAAACAGATGTTTGTTCAATAAAATGTAACATCACCGTATGAAAACAGCACTTTGTTTTAGAATGAAATGAAGTTTTGGGAGGCTTTTTAATTTGGTTGGTTTAATTTAATTTGACACATAGCTTTTATCTGCAGAATGAAAATTAGTCAAAGAAGTAATATTACTAGAACATTCTAGTTCTCACGTCAAACTAAAAAATGTAGCGGACAATGAGCATGCTGTCCCTTATAATAAACCTATTAGAAAGGGAAAGCATGCTTCATTGTAACGTGCTGTCCCTTTTTAGTTCTACGTCAGCATTCTAAGTTCTAGTAATATAACTTCTTTGGAATTAGCTCGTAGATGACAGAAAAGCTCGATGTATTTGACACATTCTCAAGAGCCACGTTGAAAATCACTGTATATTCAAATGACAACAAGGCTCTTATCAACAATAGCTGAAAATGCATTATATTAAGGGCCGATGTTTCAAATCCCTAGATAAAGATATCTGACAAATAAAATAAAACACCACCGAATAAAAAACGTCACTATGATATTAAAAAGAAACAAAATTTGAGCCAGTCAATAAAGCTGCAAAGCTTGACCGGTAGATGGCGCTGAAACCAAGCCTTAGTAGGTAAACAATTAGCAAGGAGAGATATGGCCGAAAATTTATAACATGACCCGTGATACCTGTGTAGCTCAATGGTTAGAGCAGTCGCCTGGTTAGCTAAAGGACGCAGGTTCGAATCCTGTCATGGGGATTTTTTGAAAATATATTTTCTAGCTAAAAATATTTATAAAATTTGAGAACTTTTAAATTTGGTTGTGTTCGAACTTATTCAACAGATATCTCTTATCTAAGGAATGAAGAATCGGCTATTAGCCAATTAAATTATTACCTACTCTACTTGTCTATAAATGTGGCTTCAAAACCAGTCGTGGCCTTGTATTTTAGTTGCAGTAGGTAATTGCTTCATTCAGTTTCGAATTTACTAAAGAAATTGGATCAACTGTAGTGCCACGCTTTGACACCTGTAAAGTTTCGATTACTAGGATAAAAAACATCACACATTTTAGTCCTACTTTTCGATGAAAGTTTACGTGAAAGTTGGCTTAAATGGGAGTATTAGCGATGAAAGCTGAAGTGTCAAACTACACTTTACCAAACTATATTGCCAACTGACTCAATCAAAAAAACAAAAAAAGATATCAAAAGTACCTACCTACTTTTTGTTTTATGAAATTCAAATAAAGTATAGCGGCCAGTACCTACGTGCTGTCGGCAACAGGGAGAAAATTAGAATGTATGAAATTAGGATGTATAAAGCCTAATAATATTATTTGTAATGTTCGAGGAATGACATGAAATCATCGCATTACGAGAGTTTCCATGTGGGTTGTACATGTTTCCATGAGGGTAGCACTCGCCCGACAATCGAAGAGCACGGATGTGAACCCCGTCACGTGAGGATGTATTTTTTCTTAATAACATTTCAGACTTTATTTATTTTAATAAATAATAAATACTTAAAATAAATAATAATAAATAAATCCTGTGACGAACACACAGCGCCATCTAGCCCCGTGGTAAGCTTGTGTTACGGTGACTAGACAACGGATATACTACTTATATTTATTTTTATTTTGTAAATACATACATATTATACATAGAAATACGCCAATATTTATTTTTAAGCATAATGATTTGCACCCAGCGGGAATGGAACCCGCAACCTTCTGCTTTGCAGCCAAGCGTTCGCCCGACGCGCCACAGAGGTCGTCATTTTAAAAGTTAAAACAATTTATATACCTGAGTATTATATCCGTTGTCTGTTGTCTAGTCACCATAACACAAGCTTAGTAGCTTACCATGGGGCTAGATGGCGCTGAGAGATGTTCAGAGATATTATTTATTTTAAAGTGGGACTAGGTGACACTGTGTTCAAGGGTTTTTTTATTTTATTTCAAAGGTGACTCAATTGCATTGTCTCTATCTGTAGACAGAAAGCCTCGTACGGTCAGAAAACACATAAAATATTCTATGAATTTATTTGAAAACGTTTTTCAGTGAAATTGCGAAGCCGAATGCATCTTGCATTTTTTTGTTTGTACAGTTTTAGTATTGGCGTTGTAAAGTTTTTTACTAGCGCATGAAATGCCTTTCCTAATTTGGTGGAAATTCTGTTAAAACTTTTCTACAAACCAGGTTATCTGTGTTTACTTTATAGGTAAAATAGATACCTAACACAAGTCATATAATGCTACCTAAGCCCCGCGGTTTCATCTGCGTAAGTTTCTATTATGCGGAAATTTCAACATTACAAGTCTATGTCCTCCTCTCTTTTTTATCAAAATCGGTTTACGGTTTAGGCGTGAAAACGTAACAGACAGACACACTTACTTTCGGATTTAATTTTATAATATCTGTGTATAAATATAGATAAATAGGTATTATTAAGTATAATGAAATAGAACTTCGTCTATTGAAATAAGTTTAAAACAAAAAATATATAATAATATGTTAGAGTAACCAAAGTGTAAACTTATTTAATAAGACTTGACAGCCTTATTGCCTGCATGTCTTTCACTGCTATTTATTTTAACCTTGTTTTTTAAAGATTTGAACTTTTTATTTTTTACTATCGATTATGACACTATGTTTAAACAAAACAAAAAGTAAAAAAAAAAATTAAAATTTCATATTTTTCTGCTATCGTTACTAAAATATCTTAAGCTATAACTTATAGTTTTGGATAATGCATTAGAGAAGTTCTTTATAGCTCTGAATATTCCCGTATCATATAGGTAGGTATATACCTATAGCTAACTTAGGTAGGTACCTTACTTATCTATATTTATATTCACGTGTTTCTTATATAGGTTTATTTTTAGGGTCCTGTAACCGAAGGGTAAAACCAGGACCCTAAACTTCGCTGTGTCGCTGCCCACTGTCGCAAGTTTTCTTAACATATTATTTGACACTTTTATTGCCAACGCTACTTTCTCGAAAGGACGTATCAGCATCAAAATGGCTTCATTCATATATTAAAGGAAAAATACATCTTCGAAAATTCACTCGCAGCAAGTTTTGAACTCGCGTCTCCGGATCAAACCTTGCCGCGAGTGAATTTTTGAAGATGTTTTTACTTTAAATAAATTTACTACAAAAATGTCTTGAGCTATAAAAATCTAATTACATTTAGATTTTCAAAATTAGATACGTATATAAAATTGTGAGACACAAATAAAATTCATATTTCAAAGGAAAAATACATCTTCGAAAATTCACTCGCAGCAAGTTTTGAACTCGCGTCTCCGGATCAAACCTTGCCGCAAGTGAATTTTTAAAGATGTACCTATTTTACGTTAAAAAAAATCTAGTAGAAATGGCTTAAGCAATAAAAATCTAATTACATTTAGATTTTCAAAGTATTAGATAGGTACGTATATAAAATTGTGGGACACAAATAAAATTGTGTCAAAACTTATAAGTCGTATAAGTCTTATAAGTCGTGAAGTCGTGAAGTCGCCTAGTCGCCGCGTTGCATTGTCCTTAAGGACGCGACTGATGTGAAATCCCTTCCGATTGAATATTTTTCTTCATAACCGGTATCAAATAGATCTTTAAACAATGTATTATGTTACTGTACATGGTACAAGAAGTATCCCCTTCATTTTAAAAACAAAAAATATAAAATAACTTTAAATACCACTGTTATACAGGCAAAGTTACTCCTGCTTTACAAAATAAATCAATTTTTCTTTTAAATCCTTAACCGCTATATTTTTTTATGGGCACCATAATATTAGAAAATACAATACCTAGAACCCCTTCATCGCATTTAATAAAAATATTGTTTTAATCATCGTTAATGATTAATTTTAGAAATAAGAGATTTTTTCATGCAATTCCATCTCGCTCATTTATATGCAATCGGACAAGGACTGATAATTATCATCTATCGCCGTCTTAAGTTATATACAAATAAAAACACATCAAGTAAAAAAATAAATAAACTGCGACTTTTTTTAATAGGTTCTTATTATCTGTGGTTTTTAAAAGTCCGGGTATTTTTTATTTACAACTCACTCTACCAAACGTAAAGACTAAAAAAAACTGTTTCCTGCAATTTAAAAAAACACCTCCACCAACAACTTTGTCCGTAAGAACCTAAGGAATTCCTCAAAAACCCTACAATTATGGCTACACGAAACAATTTAAAGTACACCGATCGGTTTAACTTGAGACCGATTATAAAAATCATGCTTTCTGGATTTTGGATTGCATCTGGATTGGGCCATCAAAAAGCTAAAGTAACTAAGAGGTAATTTTTTCACCGTCAACCTCATCGTCGTTTCCCCTTAGGTGAGATGAGGTCAAATGAAAAAAAAAATAGAAATAGTTGTCCAATAAAATGTAACATCACCGAATAAAAATACTGCGATCATTTAAAAAAAACCCAAACAATCTAAGGTTTTTTTTCTAATTTGGTAGTATTTGATGTTATTCGACGGATATAATTTTGATCAACACTAAGAGACCGTCTTCACGAGCGTTCCACTACAACGACAGTTGAAGTCGACGAAGCCAGCGCCGTCGAGCTCAACTGTCGTTGAAACCGGCAGCTCAAGAGACCTCGCTTTTTTCGCTGTGCTTGCTTTGTCGAACATCCAAACAGGGTATTACGACGGAAGTTGCGAGGTAAGGTCCCAGGTTGATTTTAAGTCACGTGACTCGGTAACCTCTAGGCGCTAACCAACCCTATGCGGATGTAGCTTAATAGTTGGTACGCCTCGCGGCCTGCCTATAACCACAGAACACATAATAGTTTCTATAACCAAACCACAAAATCTTAGTTTAGTACAATCGAATACAAAATTCATTCCGCCATTATTACATACCTTTAAGTCTAAATAATTAGGAGATTACCTACGTAGTACTACATTTTGATACAAAAAAAACTGACCAAGTGAGAGAAAGATCCGCGCGTGAAAGGTTCCGTACAAGTAATCACAACGGCACCCTGATCCGATCCTTAACCTCTAAGCGTCATTAGGGGCCACGAGACTCGCTAGCGGGGCCGCCGGGGGCCAAGAGGCACACTAGCAGGGCCCCTAAAGGCTAGAAAACTCGCTGGTAGTATGTGATATTTTAATGCACTAAAATCACGTTTGTCTTTGGGACCATTTTATGATAGTGTCGCCATGCTTATAGCTCATGAGATACAATTACCTGAGCCCTTAGTATGAGTTTTGATAGTTTATCGTCTCGACGAAACTGGCAGTTTACTTTATACATTTTCCATCAGCGCCCCTAACGGTAACTATTATGAACTAAAATAATGTATGGAAGTAAACTGCCAGTTTCATCGAGACGATAAACTATCAAAACTCATACTAAGGGCTCTGGCGGCAAACAGACGGACTGCACAATGCAGTGGTGTCTTAGTAGCTTAGCCTAGTAGTTTTATTTATTTATTTTTGGAAAAAAATACAGCACAAGAAACATCATTTAAGTAATAATTTAAACAAAAAAGGCCAATTACATGTTTTAACTGTTATGACTTAGACTTTGTAAAATATTAACTGTGTTGTAGTACATTTTCACAGGCAACGACAGGAAAAAAAATATACATGTAGTACCAGGGTACAGTTGAGTATTTGGGCTTTTTTTTTCAAAAGCGACTATTTCTCAAAATGTGTTAATTATAACAAATTATTCTGTTAATTTATTGAAAAATTTAACAAATTTTGACCGTAATATATTTATTTCGTAAATTTGTTTTTATTGCTCAAGGCATATTTACTAGAAATATTTTTTAAAGGAAAAATTCGGTATAGGCACTAGAATATTGATCCAGGGACGCGAGTTCAAATCTCGCCGCAAGTGAATTTTTGAAGATGAATTTTTCCTTTAAAAAAAAATATTTCTAGTAATATATTTGTTTTTTTTTTATAACTTAAAAAAAAAATAAGAGGAATAGCAATTGCGATAAGTTTTTGGTCCTGTCCGTTACCAAAAAGGGGGACAGTATGCAAGACTTTTTATTTTCGCTTTTCTGGCTGCAATTTTATTAAGCATCGATCTTATCAAATAAATTGAATAGTTCAACAACGAATATTGTCAATAAGACTATATCAAAAAACTCTATAATGAACAATTCGAATTTGTCTCTAATTGCTGACTCTCCAAATTTGACACCTTCTAAAGAAAAATCTAAGACGCTTCCGCAAAATCTAAATGCACCGCCTCCTATTAGAGGCAGTAACAGCTCAACGTCTATATTTAGGACACCAAGAATAACAGTGACACCTGACAGTCCAAGCAAAAGTCCTGGGAAAATGTCAGGGTTGAACTTTATTCGTCGCTCTCGTAGCACAAAGCTGTCGTTGAGCAATTCTCTGTTGAGAAGTATAACTTCAAGGCATATCGAAGAAGGATTAGAAGACCACAGGGTAGTTACTGATCTTACGGAAAATTATGACCAATTTGTGGGTAGCAATGGAGGAGAGACAGAGGTGATCGGAGCGCTTATTAAAAAGCATGAAGCTCAGGTGGCTAACAGTCCTCTGAGCATTCGCCGTGGATATTTAGATGTCGATGACGACGTGGGTGTACATTCAGGTAATAAATTAACAGGCAATTTTATTTAAATCCAATTTTATATGTGTAAAAGAATATGTACCTATAGATCTCTCAACCTTATTAGAACTATTCAAGAATAACTCTTTACTGCTATAATATCATAACAATGTTACTAATTTGCAACGTACCTATATGCATGAGACATCGTATGACAGTTACTTACCGTTCTTGACGGTAGCTATTTTGGCGAAAATGCCCATTTACCCGACTGCATGCAAGGAAAGTGGTTAGGAAAAGTTAGGTTTTTCAAGCCTATCTTTGTATGTCTGTCTGTATATTCATACGTTACAACCCACTCGATGAATTTATTTAATTACCCGTGTACAGAACCTTAAAAACCAGAAACCATAATGATGACTACATTACATCTTCAATAAACATACATAGTTAGTGGTCGGATCCAATCTTCTGTTCATGTTAGTTGAGATACCGAAATTATTAAGTTTGATCGACCGAAATCGGTCAAGCGTGAGAATATTGTTTTGTCATTATGTACCTACTTATAAAATTAATTAGGTACCTAGTTACATAATCTTATTAATTATACGTTATTTATACAAGGTGTAACGGGTATCGAAAGGGGGTTGTTCTAGACATCTAGGCGAACAACTTTTGTTCTACGACTTTTGAAAATTAGAACTTTTTTCGAAAATTTTGAGGTAATGTTTCACTGAAAAAACTGCTGCTTTTGAAAATAAAGGTAATTGAAGTTTTGATTGTAGTAGACCAAATTAAATGAAAGGACAACATAAGGTCAATGACCTCGAACTCTAAGCAACAGGTGCTTTTCAAGTAAACTTTACACTAAAATTTTTAGAAAAGTACTTCGAATTTACAAAAGTCGTAGAACAAAAGTTGTTCGCCTAGACGTCTAGAAAAACCCCCTTTTGGTTTAAAAGGGCATATCCGTTACACCTTGTATATGTATGTATGTATACTATTTGTATAACTAGGCTACTTTTTATCTCCTTATCCCGATAGCCATTTTAAATACAGGCATAGAATTGGGTTGCTATCCATCTCTCTCTACCCGTGGGTGTCATAAAAGGTGATTAATGGATCTAGGAGAAGCTAGAAAACTTTGAGTTCTGCTCGCGCGGTGGCGGATAAACTTCTTGATTCCTTGGAGGATTGATGTTGTGAAAATATTTGCAGTAGGTGAGCGGTGTTGGTCTAGTGGTAGATACCCCGACTTTCATTCCAAAGGTCGTGGTTTCGAATCCCGGCTTACCGCGCACCAATGTCTTTTTCCTTTCGGAAAAGTTATGTGCGTTAATAACATCGCTCATACGGTGAAGGAAAACATCGTGAGGAAACCAGCGGTTTAGTTAGCTCCAGACGTATTGACCAGTTATTTCCTCTGGACATGGCTGACTAGGCTGGGAGGGTGGTATAGGTGCTGGGCAAGCCTACTCCATCTAACAACGTGCCGGGCATTACAGCGACATCAATAGCATGAATTAAAAGTTGATTGCGTTGATGATGATGATGACGTAAAAGATTTATATATCATCTAAACCAGGAGAACCCCGGGCTCCCGAGAGGTATGCAACCAGAAACATCGCCCAGTCCCTAGATTATCTATCCAGTGGATGTCTAACAACAATGGAAAATGACAGGCACTATGCAGTTCATTGCTGCTTTGACGTAAGGTGGTTATTACCGGTGATTACCTCTATGCAGCAATGTACTGTATAGTGCCAGTTATTTTCCACTGTTGTCAGACGTCCACTGGATAGATAATCTGGGGGCTGATAAGAAGAAGAAACATGTTCAAATAAAGTAATTATCCTTACCAATATTATTCATGCGAAAGTAACCCTGTCCGTAAATCTGTTACGCTATCACGTGTAAACCGCTGACCCGATTTTAATGAATTTGTTAACAGAGATAGATGGGACCTTGATGAAGGACATAGGATTTTCATCCCCATATTTCTGAGAGAACGGGATTTACGCGGGTGAAACCGCACCCGCGTACGCAGCCAGTTATTAATAATAATGACGTAATAAATAAAACAAATAACCTGATAAAGCTCATCGCACCGAATAAGTTATTTTATATAGCAACAAAAACTTAATGACACTCGGATTCGTTCCGAGGTTCCGTAGGTACCACTATGCAGTTTCCGCTATCAAATTCAAATCTCATCTTCTTTTGCTTTTTTTAGGGTTCCGTGGAGTGGAACGGTGCCGCTGCCGTCATTCAATGATCGATCTAAATTGTCAGTTTAAGCGCTGAACACTTCTTTAATTTTTCTACATCCAATGGTTGCTTAGGGAGATGGATTTTACACCATGGTTATAATTACTTACTTAAAAGTTTGTTGTTATTATTATTTGTTATTGGTACAATAAAGAAATATCTTAAAGAAGGCCTTAAGGCCACCTGAAAACTCTTAAACTAACTGAGCCCCATCACTATACAAAACAAAGAAAAATAATTTATAAAATACATTGAGTACTATTGGTCGGAGGTTAGGGATACGAACCCATATCTTTAATTAATCATCATCATCATCAGCCTGTTGCAGTCCACTGCTGGACATAGGCCTCTCCAATTGCACGCCACCTAGATATATTTTCGGCTTCTCGCATCCAGTTAATCCATCAATTAATATAAATAATAATCCAAACACATCTTTCTAATAAAACTAATCAGAACGATCGTAAAGATTTTTTTTTTATTCAATTCGCGAGAAACAAGGGACCAACAGTAAATAAAATAAACAATCTCATTACCCTTATTTTGGAAGTCGTAAAACTTAATATCCTGCGGAACCTAACCTCGTATAACTTAAAAACAACTTAACTACTTTTTATGATATCAAACTGATTTTTTCCTTTTCTTTTTCCTTGTTTCTCTTTAATGGTTTTGTGCTTATATTATTATTTTTTATTACAATAATTCAGTTTTCGGTGTATTATAAAAGCGTAATACAGTGATGGACAATCAATTTAGTAAATTAATTTTTATACTTTATATGGGAGTTTTAATACGCAATCCCTAATGCGTTTTTCAGATATAGGCCGGTTTGGCGCTGTGGGATAATTTCGTACGTGAAATAGAAACTTGTGGGTTAAATTCTAGCTGTAGAGCAAAAATAAAAAGGTCTATATTTTTATTACTGGATTGAATTATTTGTTTCAAATTAAAAGTAAATATATTAGCATACATATTTTACAAAAGTTATCATATTGATTTTAGAAAATGCTTCTTTACACCGCTGGCTCAGTGACCCAAAGTGGATCTTGGCCTCCGAAATGAGAGTCTTCCATTGCTCCCTGTCCTACACCATTACATGTCAGTTGTTGGCCTGGATTACACGAAGATCAGTTTTGTCCGTATCTCTACAGCGACGACCCCTGTATGCTTTCCTGGTGCCCCGATCCTCCCTCCCTCTGCCCAGATGTCCAAGCCATTGAAGACGCTGCGCTGCTACTGCTTGATCTCTTGATGAGAACCAATGATGATTGGCTGCCTCACGAGCTCCTCAATCTTGGCGTTTTTACGGATTTTCCAGAACCCATCATCCGTCTTCGTTCCGTCCAAGATTTTTCATGGAATTTGAAAAATGCTATTGAACTAGCAACTCTTTTTCTCGTCAGGTACCTACACTACCAAAATTATCTACCTACAGCATTATTTTACTGGCGCTAGTTCAGTAGGTTGACATAAAAACAATGTGTATCTATCAGTGGTTTTAACTTTTTCTATAGGCAGCCCTATTAAACAAGGGTAGCCTTTTCGTTCAAAGCGATCTTTGTCAACAACTTTTGATTTAAAAACTACGCAATACTTGGGTCAATAAGTAAATTAGACCTATATTACAATGTATTATGAAATTCGTTTTCGTTTGAGTAATAAAAGACACATAAATCAAACCTCCATTGGAGTCTCCTTGGGTAGAAGGCGTTCAGAAATTATAATAAAATAAAATAAAAAACTGGCCAAGTGTGAGACGGATTCACCCGCGACGGGTTCCGTGGCATTATCACAATTCGGTACGACCCTAAGATGAACACTGGATCAATCAATCCGTGAACGCAACGCGAAAGTTAACGTTTTACCACTGGTACCTGTCTATCACTCTGTCACTAGATGGCGCTAGTGGTAAAAATAAATCACGGTAACGTTGCATTTATAGTATAACAATCACGTTTATTGTATGAGAGCCCTTAAATAAATACTAAGTACATAATTAGTACTATACTTTTAAGCTTTCTGTGTATTAGTCTTACTTGACTCTTACTTGATCACTGTTGACACCATACTTTCGCTCGACTTTAATGTAATCCTACCAAATTAAATTTTAAGTTTTCTTATTAAGCTAAAATTTAAGAACAAAACGATGTGACTGTATTGTTTTTTTTTTTGTGCAAATAAACTTTTTTTTTTATTTTTCTATTAAATTATAATGTAAACTGATTGTAATTTTTGTTGGTTGTGCAAATAAAGTGTTATTCTAAATACTTATCTAAATATTTGTTTTAAATTGTTTTTTAGTATTTTGTTGGTTTGTTTTCAGAAAAGTCTCAGTATTAGGGTTCCGTTATTACCCTTTGAGTACTTGAACCCTAAAATGTAGGTAGGTAACTCAAACATGGGAATTTTTATTTTCATTCATAAAATCGATCGTACAAACAAAATATTTGTTTAAAATGTACGAAGCAGTAATATTCGAACCGCCTTCTGTAGTCTGAGTACAGTTAGGCACGAAAGTGTTAAGTAACTGAAAATGTCCGTTGATACATTTTTTCTAAAAGCGTTTTTGTGATGACTTACACTAATATGTGACCTAAAAATGCAGATTTTTTTTTTAACAAGATTCAGTCGTGAAAAAAGTAATCAACAATTTTCGATGAGACAAACCCCGCTGAGATTTTGAGTTACCATGATCTCTTATAAGTCGCCGCATATTGTTCACAATTTTTTTTTAAATGAACCTCAAATACTTAATTTAAATGACCAAACTTATTTTTATTTTTGAAGATGAACCTTTCCTTTAAAATATTTCTAGTAAAATATGCCTTGAGCAATAAAAACAAATAACAAAATATATTTTTTTAATTTGTGACTTAAATAACTTCTGTCTAGCCTGTCGGTATTCAACCGAATTTACTTCGGGCAGTGCTCGCAGGAACTGCATGAGCTGGTTCTCCCTTGCCCGTTTTACTATAAGACCACGAGGTAGGGTTGATCGCCATCCACATAATTATGGTAAACGTTCCAATTTCACTTACAAAGCGTCAGCGTCTACCTTTCTTGTGCGCACTGCCAAAAAGTGGAATTCTCTACCGGCTTCCCTGTTTCCCCTAAACTACAAACTTGGAGTCTTAAAGTCTAGAGTAAATAGGTATCTTCTAGGTAAGCATGCTACATCTTCGACCTCATCCTCGCTTCCCAACAGGCGAGATGAGGTCAAATGTTAGTTTATTATGTATAAAAAAAGATATTTAAATCCGCCAAAACCAAGCCACTTTTTATGGTGAAATTCCCAAAAAAAATATTTACAGTCTACCTTGAGGAAGAAGTCTGTCAAGGCTAAACGGCCATTGCAATGATTAATTCAACGTTACTAATACCGGTTTTTTTTCTTCAAATATTTAAAAATATAACGATTCTCACTTGTGAATCCACCTGTACACGATTTTACGAGGCGCCTCGATACCATACGACACGACCGTCTGAATGGACATGTTGATTTTACGACACTTTTTGTCGTGAGGTGTAAATACTTCACAGAGCATAGGACACGGGAGCTCTATGGAAGCTGTTTTTGTAGGAATCTATCTTTATTGTATTGGTTTTAGTAGAAGAGTTAAGTAGTTTTAGTACTTACTGGATTAGTTTGAATGGCAGTTTTTAGGGACGTGAAAATGTTTTAAACACTATACTATGGTCCAGCGAGACAACAAACTCGACTTCGGGAAATTTCGACTATTCTTAATAACTTCTGCATTTTACTTATTATTCTAAAGCATGGCCTACAATTTAAAAAAAATAGGCAAGAGTTATGATTGACTGATGACTAAATGATTTTAAACTTCAGCACCCGGTAAAACCTTACTTAAAAATTGACCGTAAAATTTAGTGCGCTGTTAACATCGCTCTTACGATGAAGGAAAACATCGTGAGAAAACCAACATATAGGTAAATAACAATACAAAAGCTCAAATCTACCCAGATTAGGGTACAATGGGCGGTCCAAAGAAAATTATGCTTTTCTATATTTTGTGAGTTAAGACAGGTTTCTAATAAAAATCTAGAAAGTGGTCGCTTGACAGTGAAGCTTTACATACTCGGCTCAGACGGGCGAGCTTCATCAATACTAAAGTCAAATTTTTAGTGAAAAGATATACCCTTTAAAAAGGTCGGAACAAAATTTGAACGTTGTTGTCAGAATATCTATCTGTGATAAAATGATAATCTAAGGGGCGACCCTATCCCTTAAAGCGATTTCTTCCAATCGACTTCCCACAGACAATCAAAAGTCTTTAATACAACGTTTGTGGGATACTAATGTATCCCACGTCTGTAGATGTTGTTAAAATTATTTACAACCAAATGTAATGAAGCAGATGTTTATTGACCATTAAATGGTCGATTTTATAACTATGGTTGGTTTGGTTATGGTTACCATTGGTTTATGGTCTCACACCTTCATGTGAAGTGGATGGATAGCCCTCCCAAAGATTTGTAGATTTTAAGTTAACCTTTACTACATACAAATTATTTTTTCCGGAATTCCACATAATTATTATGAAGATATCATACAGCTGCGCCCCGAGGTTTCTCCCGCGTCCGTCCCATTCCCGCGGGAATTTCGGGATAAGAAGTAGCTTATGTGTTATTCCCGGTATCCTGCTATTATTATTCCAAGGTTCATCGCAATTGGTTCAGTAGTTTTTTCGTGAAAGAGTAACAAAGTCAAATATAGACATTCTTTAGACTTATAAACTTTCGTGTTTATAATATTAGTAAGAATTTCCTTTCAATAATTCCACCTTTATGGTGGCAACGCCATCTCTATTCGCCTTACGGGAATTAATTTCTGTCTAGCTAGAACAAGGTTCTATTTTAAACGAAAAGTTGGTTTTTGCCTGTAAATTTTACCTTTTCCGGCACAATTTCAACAAAGTAATTTCACAAACCCTGGGAGGTCTATTTTTAACCTATCAAGACGCAAATTCAAGAGTTGTAGAACAAAAGTTGTTCACCTAGATATGAAGAAGAACCTGAACAAATTGTAACTTGGATAGCGTCAGCAAATTTCAGATGTGTAATAGAATGACGTAAGTATACTATGCGACTATGAAATTTTAGAGCTAAAAATCAAATTTTTGCAAATTACAAGTTAACTAGACAGTTTATCAAAAAATGGTATTTAGCAGAGATACGACGTGTCTCCGTTAGTGGCTGCACTGGCATAATGTTCCGGAATACGAACGAGCCCAATTGGTAATAGATATAACTTAAAGTTAAAGTATTAACTGTGTGTTTCCGCAATTGGGGCTTTGTGCGTGATTTTTGGCAGTGAGTTTCCTCACGATGTTTTCCTTCACCGTAAGAGCGATGTTAATAGCGCACATAAATTTTTCTTGAAGAAAAACACATTTGTGCGCTGCCGGGATTTGAAACCACGACCTTCGGAATGAAAGTCGGGGTACCTACCACTAGACCAACACCGCTCTGGATATAACTTATCCATACAACAAAGTCCTCCATGAAATAAAAAAAATCGTAGTCGTTTTTTAATAGAATAGTAGAAATTCTCGAATGGCGACCACGATGCAATGCTAAAGGATGTTGTGGCGACTACCTACTCGGTAGACCTACGACATTGTAGCGGTCGATGGAGGTAGCTCACGATCGCTATTTGTGGCGACGCATGGGGGAGGCCGATGTGAAGCAGTGGGGGAATAAATAAATCACAAATATTGCACGACATTACACACAGCGCAATCTAGCCTCAAACTAAGCACTATGCTTCGACTATGGGTAGTAGACAACGGATATACTACATATTATACATAGAAAGACATCCAGAAAAGATACAAATATTTATTTTTAAGCATAAATATTTGCACTCGGCGGGAATCGAACACAGAAGATGTCAATAAGGGCTGAGATAATGTAGTTTTTAGTACTCTAATAATTGACACTCTCTGCACATGTACAAGAAACTCAGACAATCGTTGGTCAAAAACACAGATAAAACAAAGTGTTTTACGATAGTCTGATATTTTTATTACCATAGTATTTTGTGTTTCTTCTATAATCCAATATTATAACGTTGAACGTTTGTTTGGTTGAACGCGCTAATCTCAGAAACTGCTGGTCCGATTTGAAAAAATATTTTTGTGTTCGATAGTCCATTTATTGATGAAGGTTATATTATAACCTTCATCGATATTCCTATATTCCTACGGGGTCGGGACTTCCAGCGGGACGCAGCTATAAAACGAAAGTCGTGTTGGTTACACTATTTATGTGTTAAGAACGGCGGAACCGATAGGAATGAAATTTGGAACAGGGTTAGTTTAGGAGTAGAAGTAAGATATAGGGTACTTTAAATGATCGTACGGGTTAAGCAATGCTTGTACGTAATAATTTAGCCCGTTAATTTGTCCCACTGCAGGGCAAAGGCCTCCTCTTAAAGGGGTTAGGCAGTAAGACGCCACGGGAGCCTATTACCCCGAATTGGCGAAGGTCCCATATCTTCGGACCGTGGTGAGTAATAGGACATGTCGGTTTCCTCACGATGTTTTCCTTCACCGTAAGAGCGATGTTTTGTTGTATGATTTTCAATAATTGTATGATTATTGTACCATGGGAAAAATATTTCTCGTGGTACAACTGGTCGTACTACAAGGGAGTACGTTTTATTAGACGAATTGAACATCGCGACCAAGGTAATTGTAACATGGTTGAAAAGTCGAAGTATGGAAGTTAAAAAGTAAAAAAAGTTACGAAGCTTGTGCCATGCGTTGACATTTCAGAGTCAATTTCACAATTAAAGCAGTCTCGCAGTTACCAAATAGATTTGAATACCATTTTTAGCAAATTACTATAATTTGCATTTTACTAGTTTCGTAATGTAAATCCCTCTTAAGATCCGAGATATGTATCCGAGATATGTAGGTACTGGAATTGAACCTGTAACCTTTTGCGTCATAGCCGGATGTTCACCCGACAAGCTCCGACGTCTGACTACTTATTTATTTATTTATGAACGATTTCATTTCGACCGAGAATTATTAAAATTTTGAAAGCACAACAGGTGGGCGATGTGTATTTAAGTTCATATCTATATTTTACTGTTTTTTTTAATAAATGATAGGTAATTGTTTGACCACTATCTCGCCTGATGGAAAGCCACGATGTGGTCTAAGATGTTGCATGCTTATCAGGAGATACCTGTTCACTCGTGACTTGAAGACTCCAAGGTTGTAGACATCCGAAAATATAATAATATAATAAGAGAAATGTAAACTAGACCATCTATACAAGGTGTCACGGGTAAGCCCTTTTAAGCCGAAAGGGGGTTGTTCTAGACGTCTAGGCAAACAACTTCAGTTCTACGACTTTTGGAAATTCAAAGTACTTTTCGAAAATTTTCAGTGAAAAGTTTACTTGAAAATCGGCTGTTTCTGAGAATTCGAGGTCCTTGACCTTATGTTGTCCTTTCATTTAGTTTGATGTTTTACAGTCAAAACTTCAATTAACTGTGTTTTTAAAAGCAGTTGTTTTTTCAGTGAAACATAATCTCAAAATTTTCAAAAAAAGATCGTATTTTCAAATTCGTAGAACAAAAATTGTTCGCCTAGACGTCTAGAACAACCCCCTTTCGGCTTATAAGGGCATACCTGTTACAAATTGTATACCCGATCAATATTGATCAAATAAAAACAAAATTGTTTTAAAACTAATTATTAAAACTAATCAATCAATTATTAGTAGGTATTTCAATTTGATTATTTAGGTAATTTTTTTTACATAAAATAAATAAAATACTTCTTAATATAAGTACTTATACCCAATTTCAAAGCAGGTACAGATTAGAAATCTTATGATGCTAAGACATGATATACATTGCAATTAAAATCTTAACCCTCCTTATCACTCAATCGGCTAAAAACGAAACTCACCGAGGTCACATTTTCGTAAACTCCTATATTTATATCCAATTTGGACACCGAATCACTTTGACACTGAGAAAACACGTTGAACACATAAAGTTTCCCACCAAAACTGACAGGAAAATCACACACAACAATAACAGTCTAACTGTCAAACTAGAAAAGATACAAAAATGAGTTTTTTCACATGAAATTTGGTAAATATATGCGGTTTTTTGTGTTAAAATCGTGCTAAAACTGTACCCGCTTTGGAGGGCTCGCAGGCAAATTAAGTCGATACGTAATTAAACCAGGCACCAACGCACACATACAAAGGTTCGACATAAAAATGCTCGAGAGGAAAAAAAAAGTATAGATTTAAAATTTACCCGGTATAAATTCGTGTTTTTTTCCTTTCCCCTACTTATGTATGGAAGCATGCGCAGAAAAGGGTTAAAACGTGTAACCCGGAGAAATTTAAGCGTCACTTGATACTACAGTAAAAATGAAAATTAAAGTTACATTTTCATTTGGTAGGATTATAATTAGTAATTAGTACCGCATTTTTCCGCTATCTTCGCAGCGCTGATGTTATTTTGGGGTTATTCTGATGTCTTTCGAGATAGTATTTATTTATTTCTTGATACAACGCGAACGGTGAGCAGAAAGTGAGCCTTGGATAAGTAAGTTTTGTAATTTCCTTTATTGTCTAATTTATTTGATTAGTTCGTTCTGTTGATTTAAGCACAAAAAATCTCTAAAGTTTGGTTTACCTACAAATGATGACCTAATAATGATAATAATGATAAAGTCCTGGAAAAATAAATTAGAATTATACAAGATGTAACGGGTAAGTCCTTTTAATCCGAAAGGGGGTTATGTTGTAGACGTCTAGGCGAACAACTTTTGTTCTATGACTTTTGGAAATTCGAAGTACTTTTCGAAAATTTTAAGTGTAAAGTTTACTTGAAGATCAGCTGTTTCTTAGAGTTCGAAGTTATTGACCTTATGTTGTCCTTTCATTTAGTTTGGTTTACTACAATCAAACCTTCAATTACCTTTATTTTCAAAAACAGCTGTTTTTTCAGTGAAACATAATCTCAACATTTTCAAAAAAAAGTTCGAACTTTCAAAAGTCGTAGAACAAAAGGTGTTCGCCTAGACGTCTAGAACAACCCCCTTTCGGATTAAAAGGACTTACCCGTTACATCTTGTATAAATTAGATAAATCCTGTAAATTGAGCAGTCGGTTTCTAGAGCAACTTGAAAAGGCTAAATGCCAGCCAGCTACGAAAACGAGAAGACCATGCCCGACAATATGATCGAAAATAATGAATCACTAGTATCACCCCACAGCTTTATCTGCAATAGTTCCGATCCCGAGGGAAAATCGAGATTTAATAGAGTTTCGTGGCTCCATAACTTGATTAATTTTGGTGTTAAAAATACTTAAATAAAAAACATTCACGAAAAACCTGGATTCTCCGTAGTAACCTGCTTAGTTTTGTCACGAAAATAAAATTTAGAAGAGATTTTGGATGTGATTGTTATATGATTATGTAATTTAGTTTAACCTTTTTCAATGTTTTTTTTTGTGTAGGTATTTCACTCGTGAATATTTGTAATTAGTTTTTATTTGGTCATTCTAAGAAAAAATAATATTTAGAAGGTTAACATCATATCAGCGACTAGCTATATCTAGTTTAGTTATGATAAAGTTTCACAGAAATTTGAATCATAATAATAACACAACAAAAAACTCCACGAGGTTTTTGTGTCTCATTGGAAGTCGCGTTCCGAAGACATACTGATTAGCTGACGATTAAAAACGACCATTTGAAGTCTTATTGAACAAATACCTATGTAATATTCTACGGTTTTCGCGATTTTGCATAATAAAACCTTACTTTAATAATGACGTTATTAGATAAAACGCGAGTAAAACCATTCGCATTAAATTCGCACGTCTGCAGAATAAGCCTCCCACCCTTTAATAACCTCAATCTTTCTGCAACATTAGCATCTGTTTGTCACAGTCAATATGTCTGCTAAAAATTCTAATTGTCTTTTAAAAATAATATACCTATTTGTGAAAAATGAACGTTTTTATGAAATTTATTGCAATTTTGGATGTTTATAGTGGAAAAGCTTTGTGGAAGAAGATTTGTGGGTTATAAGTACGTACAAAGAAATTAAGACGTCAATGAGTGGACAATTCAAGTCAACAAAAGGTTGAGATCAAATAAAAAAGAAAACGCCTTTTTTAGTGTTTTGTGTTTTCTTAAACAATTAAATTATATAGAATTCCGTATCTAAACGAAAACACTTTGAATTAAGTGCTGGAAGTTACTGGAAATTGAAATAAAACTCATTTTTGGTTTTGATTTTTGTCATTTTTGCATTGGAAAATTCCGAAATTTTGTGAAATACTTACCGACAGACCTACTTATTTAGAATTAATAATTCACTAAGTATACTAATTTGTTTTCGTTTAATCAGCTAATCGTAGCATTGTAAATCGTTTCAGAGGCAAATCCAAAACAAGTGCATTTTGTTTTACTAATTACTATGATCCAATCAGAAAAACAATTCAAAGTCAGTTTTAAGTGTATTTCTACAAAAACCGAATTAATGAAATGAGCGCCATCTAACGTCAATGAACGATAACAGTTTTTTTTACGAGTTTTTCTCTAGGTTCTTGATTGAAAAAACTCGAGAGAGGGTGCGAAAAGAGAAGGGATCGAATGGTGCCAGCTGGTGTGAAAATGTGAAGTCGTGTTTTTTTAATTTAATGTCATAAAAAGACACATTTTTTATTTAGGCTTTGTAGAGTTAAACCTAATACACTAAGTAAGTTAGTTCTACAACATACATTTCAAAAATAAGTGATATACTAATATTGTCTGAGGTTTTCGCGATTTTGCATAATAAAACAAAATATTTACAGGGTTTTACTCGAATTTCATTTAATAACAGCATTATTACAAAAGTACTAAGTAGTTTTTAGTAATATTCTAAAAAGAATATTCTTTTTACCCGGTTGCAAGGAAGTTTTTCGCTCCTATCTTGTATGTAAGTAGCCTATGTATTTTTCCAGGTCTCCAGCTACCTATATTCCAAGTTTCATCGCAATCTGTTCAGTAGTTTTTGCGGGAAAGAGTAACAAAGTCATTTAAATACAAACTTTCGCGTTTATAATTTTAGTTAGAAGTAAGATTTAGAGTAATCGGAGAGTGTTTGAGACATCACCTCTAGTACACTACTACTAGTACAGAGTATCTCAATATAATAAACGGATTTCATAATATTCTACAATCAAAATCAGCGTAGATTTCCCGCAAAATAGATGATCTTTATAAAACGTTCACACATCCCTAACAAATGATAATAATAAATGATCGTAGATCTAAGGCGGAGTACACGTCCGCTACAGAGGGAAAAAAACCCACAAAAAGCGATTTTTCTTGATCCGTCTGTCGGGCACTCCCTTTTGGGGGGTTTAAGTTCCAATATTGTTTGGTTTAATTTTATTTTTATTTTGCAATCATTTGCAACAAACATTCATATTAAAATTAATTTGAAAATAGTGAAAATAATAGTACCTATATATCATTAAAACTAGATAGACTAAACTATGAGACATATCAAGCAAAAAATGCAGCAAATTAGAATTTTAATTGTGAATTTAATTGACTATACTACGGTATCATAATCAGAGAGCGCGCGAAGCGAATCAAAAGCTTTTTATTATAAGCACCCCACCCCACGGTTTCACCCGCAAAAGTCCCGTTCCCGCGGGAATATCGGGATAAAAAGTAGCCTATGTATTATTCCAAGTTTCATTGCAATCGGTTCAGTAGTTTTTGCGTGAAGGAGCAACAACCTCACATACATACATACATACTTACATACATACAAACTTTCCCGTTTATAATATTAGTATGAAGTAAGATTAGTAAGATAAGATAGTAAGATGTTTCTCCTTAAGAAAATAAGCTCAAATAATCATCATCAAACCGCCTCATGAGGCTAGAGATGGATGCTCCGAATCATTCGCTAGGTTTGTTTTTATGTCAGCCATTGTGCGGATTAGAAACGGGGTAAGTAACGAAAAGTTACAGCTTTTTTGTACTCAATGGAGTAGGTGGATAGTTTTTTTAATGAGCTCACGATCTTTAAGAATGTGAGTAGCAAAAATATTTTTAATAAAAACGTTATTTTTAAGAATGTGAGTATCAAAAATAACGATATTAACCCCCTTATTTATAAAAGCAAATTTATGCGCTGCATAACTATGCGTCATTTGTCTTTTACTGTCACATGAAGTTTCAAAGTTGACAGACAGAGACAAACGTTACATAACTTAGTCATGTGTTAATATTATTGTATAAGTAAGGGAGTAAATAGTTAGATGTTGATTCATCCTATATCTCGAGTTCGTTGGTTTCTCCAGTTTATTCTATTTTATCAATCAATCTTACTAATATTACAAAGCTGAAAGTTTGTGAGTACGTGTGCATGTGTGTTTCTTACTCAATCACGTAACAACTACAAAACCGATTGCGATGAAACTTGGAATATGGTAGCAGGAGACAAGGAATAACACATAGTCTACTTTTATCCCTATAATCCAGCGGGAACGAGACTTACGCGGGTAAAACCAAAGGGCGCAGCTAGTACTTTATAAACTACTTCGCAGTTCGTTTCTATTACTCTAACTAATGAGTAAACAGGCACGGTCACGTCTGACATTCCTATAACTGGCAGACCAACAGTCTACTAAAGCAAGTTAAAATACCAAGAGACAAGAAATATATTAATTAAACATAATTTTAACTAAACGCTCCATGTTTTATGAATGAAATACTTCAGTTTACTTTAATAAATTAAATTAGTAACTTATAAATTAAATGTCATTAGTTTTTTTTAGTTGCGCCCGCGCCGGCACGCGCTAGGCGAGTTCTGTTAAAATACTCGTCTATACTAATATTATAAAGAGGAAATATTTTTTGTTTGTTTGTTAGTATTGAACAAACTTCGAAACTACTAGACCGATTTCAAAAATTCTTTCACGAATAGGAAGCTACATTATCGAAGAGTAACATAGGTTACTTTTGATCCCGATTTTGTCACGGGATCAGGAGTCCCGCGGGATCGGGACGCGGGTGATATTTAACATATCGACGAACCATATCATATTTGTCGACCTCTGTGGCCCGTCGCGTCGGTCGAACGCTTGGCTGCAATGCAGAAGGTTGCGGGTTCGATTCCCGCTGGGTGCAAATATTTATGCTTAAAAATAAATATTTGTATCTGGTCTGGGTTAATTTCTATGTATAATGTATGTATTTACAAAAGAAAAATAAATGTAAGTAGTATATCCGTTGTCTAGTCACCAATTTATTTATTTATTTTATTTATATCGGGACAGATCTGAATGAAATTTAACACAGGGTTAGGGTAAGTGATCTAGAGTGGCATTAGCTTCATCAACATCATCATCACTTACTGACATACAAACTTTACCTTTTACCTTACTTTACCTACCTACTGCGGTGAAATCGCGGGACGCAGCTAGTTTTTAATAATGAAGTTCTGATATTTTTAAAAGGTTGAAATGTAACATAGCGTTAGGTGATTTGTTATTTAAGAATTTCTTTAGCAGTAGGTATTTGTTAGGCTGGTTGATTACTATTAAATGTTAATAGCGCGATTTAAAAATGTTAAATGGTTTTGACACTAAAATGATATTTGTTGTAAATATGGGACATTTACTCCCTTAGGTACTTATAAAATAAGTATTATTTAGGTACACATGACTAAGGTATGTGACGTTTGTCTCTGTCTGTCAACTTTGAAACTTCATGTGACAGTAAAAGACGAACGATGCATAGTTATGCAGCGCATTATTTGCGTTTATAAGTAAGGTGGTTAATTTTTTGGGTTTCGATAGTCAAGAAAAAACCCTTTTAGTTTTTTTGTATCTATTACAAATAGTACGACTAAGTAACTAAAAAGCTTACTTCGTCAAAAAAAACGGTCCGGCTTGATGTTAGAGATACCCCTTTCTGTCCTTTTTTCACTTTAGTGTTCGTCAGTTAGTTAGATAAAGACAGACTGGTTCCAACTGGGTTCAACGGAACCATTTAGATAAATCAAAGCAAAAACTACCTTAACCTTAGAGAACATGATTGAAATTGATATTTCAAAAGTTGTCAAGTGCACAGTCTTCTAGGAGTGAACACAATGATATAACATATCTCTGATAATACTAATTTAAAGTAAATAACTGCGCATAGTTATTTACCTCATTACGGCGACGCGATGGCCTGATGGAAAAGGTTTGTTATTATACAGAAATTCTTCATTAGCTAAATTGTCATCAATTACCTAGTTTTTTTTTAAATCTAATATAGAGCTTTATCGAATAAACGGTAATGCCGCTTTGTTGGGACATCAGTACCTCAATTCTTAGTTTTCTTTCTATGCTGGTATCATTTATTGGTTTTATTATAATTGCGCATTGCGATTAAACCCAAAAAGTTGTTTAAATTTTTAATCAATTATTTTCGTATTTAATTACATACCTACATATAAAAGAATATTTTAAAACTAATGTTTTACACTTTACCGGGTTTTCATCGCGTATTATTATACCAGTCCCCTCGCGACCAAGATCATTATAACATGATCGAAACGTCGAGGTAAGAAAATAAATAATAATACGCGATTTTAGTTTTTTTTTTAAATCTAATAAAGAGCTTTATCGAATAAACGGTAATGCCGCTTTGTTGGGACATCAGTACCTCAATTCTTAGTTTTCTTTCTATGCTGGTATCATTTATCGGTTTTATTATAATTGCGCATTGCGATTAAACCCAAAAAGTTGTTTAAATTTTTAATCAATTATTTTCGTATTTAATTACATACCTACATATAAAAGAATATTTTAAAACTAATGTTTTACACTTTACCGGGTTTTCATCGCGTATTATTATACCAGTCCCCTCGCGACCAAGATCATTATAACATGATCGAAACGTCGAGGTAAGAAAATAAATAATAATACGCGATTAGAACCCGGTAAAGTGTAACTATGTTAACAAATCGTGTGAATTGAAAAAGTTTAACAGTTTTCTTTTTCACACAATATTTACCGGGTTTTATTCGTTAATAAAACGGTAACAACGGTAAACGGTAACGGTAAAATTCGGTAAATATTGATTTTTATAATAAAACACTTTATTTACCGGGTTTAATCGCGATTTATTCCTGATTTTTAACCGACCATAAATAAAACGCGATTAAACCCGGTAAATAAAGTGTTTTATTATGCAATATGCCGAAAACCGAAGACAAAACTAGTTTTTTTCTTAAAATCCAAAATTGTCACATACTCAGTGCTCGCCTACCCCAACCCGCCCCTGATCGGTTGATTGATGACGTCATCGTTACGCCGGTCGTTTACCCCGACAGCCAAAGCTGATCAGCTGACTGTGACCCGGGGGTGACATTTGTCTTTTTTTTGAGGGAAAAATAACTTATTATTGTACGTAGGCAGGTTGGTATGTAGGTTGGAAGATTTAACTTGATTGCCGGTGTAATGGTTACATGACGTTTTCTCTGGATTTGGTCACGAGTTTTATCTCATTGGTGGAATCATCATTTATCTGTGACCGCACATTGTACACGACCCCCTATCTCCCCAAACCCCCTACCGATCTGGCTCATCTTCGAACTCATCAATTCTATTGACGTAAACTACACGCATACCAAAATTCATGAAGATCAGAGCTACGATACTCAAGTTATCGTCGAACAAAGATACAAGCGCCAGGCCCGTCTACACTGGACCTCACTCGCTTCGCTCGTTCGTTTTATTATCAAAACTGCGGGACTAGATCGCGTTTGTATAATTTGTTGTAGGCACTTGTACAATTTTTCCCCACGTTTTCATACTCTCACTTTTCTTGTTTGTTTGTTTGTTTGACGGTCCGGGCGGAATCTTGCAACTTCAATTTGAGGCACTTTCCGTCTAGCTAGCGGGCTGAAACTTTGGGAATAGGTCAGAACCAGATAACTTTCCACAAGCACTTTCGGGTCAAATTTGGTAACTTTCAGGTTTTGTATGGGGATTTTAACAGATTGTTGCATAGCACTAGGGTTTCTTTAGACTTTTTACCATCAGCACTCTCGAAATTTTCAAATTGAAAACACATCAGGGCTGAAGAATGTCTTGCAACTCGCAAGTGCATTTCAAATACAAAAAATCATGTACCTTTTAGCTCTAAATTATCATTGAAAAACTATTAAGTATGATCTGAAGTAATTTAAGATCGTATTTCACTTTTAAACGAGATTTTCATTCAATTTCAAACGACTATAAACGTCTAAACGTCTATTACCATAACTTAGCACGAATATCTATCCTCGTGCCAAGCTATTGGACTGTTTACGTCACCCAAATTACGTAGTGTAACATGATTTTTGTAACCAAGCAGCTGTCAAAAGTAATTGATGGTAATCTTACTTATAAAATTATTATACACGCGAAGTTTCGATGTGACTTTGTTACTCTTTAACGCAAAAACCACTGAACCGATTACGATGAAACTTGGAATATAGGAGCTGGAGACTTTAGTGCATAATTTCGTAATTTTGTTTTAATTGCTCAAGTCATATCTAACTAAAAATATTTTAAAGAAAAAATTCATCTTCAAAAATTCACTCGCGACGAGATTTGAACTCGCGTCTCTGCGTCAGTACCGCAGCGCCTTAACCAACTAGGCCACACGAGTTCCCATCACGAGCGGCTAATTTAAGAATATGTATGTTTGCTCTGTCTACTATTTTTCGACTAAGGCAAATCAATTTTTGAAGATGGATTTTTAATAATTTTGTCTAAGGTTCGGGATTTTGCATAATAAAACACAATATCTACAGGATTTTACTCGCATTTAATTCAATTAGGTAATTATTATTACTGTAAAGCTGGTGAAAGCTCGGTCTTTAATAATAATGACGTTATTGAATAAAACGCGAGTCAAACCCAATGATTTTTCCATGAAAATATTTCAAGCCCCCTAAGCCAATAATTTTAGGCACGTTCATAAAGAATATCCACTGCAAATCCAAATCTAAAAGTCAAACAACTCAACTGCACGGTTCAAAAAACTGTTCCAGTAAACCAAGACGCTGGGTCCATGACTCTCGTGCTATGGTTAGGTTGAAAAACGGCAAAAACTAGCATCCAACCTGTTTGAATTATTCTAAAATAGTTCCGCACGAATGGCCGCAATTCTCTATGGTTTGGCGTCGGGTGATGTTGCTTACAGAATAGGGTACCGTTCGAACCGACCTCGGATAAGGAGAAATTGAAATTTTACGATTATTTTGTTGGTTAAAAGTTAGTCCTCACAACTTTTAGACCACGATTTTGTGTAAATTCTAACTTTTTTTTCCTTCGCCAAAATACATATAGCTTTATTAATAAACGTGGAATCAGGCAGGTGTAATTTTACTATTTCTGGTTTCTGTCTGTCAACTTTGGAAGTTCCTGAGCTTTAATTTAGCCTACTTTAATTCTACGAAAGAACGAACGAATGAAATAAAAATGTCATCAAGAAATGTCATTTTCCTGACAATTTTCTAGACACCATCCGTCCAAAAATAAAATTATCGTAAACCAAAGTCAAATGGAAAAAGACAAATGTCTCACTACTCCGACTTTACTCCACGTTTATTAATAAAGCTAATAGTGTATTTTTTGTTAAATATTTGTTACTAGCTGCGCCCGGCGGTAAGTCCCATTCCCGCGGGAATATCGGGATTTAACGTAGCCTATGTGTTATTCCCGGTATCCAGCTACCTATATTCCAAGTTTCATCGCAATCGGTTCAGCGGTTTTTACGTGATTGAGTAACAAACACACATACTCACAAACTTTTAATTTTATAATATTAAGTAGGATAGGATAGGATTTGTAAAATTGTGTTTATAACTTTTGGAGACAGCAATGTGGCAATAGGAGCTTATAGGTAATTTAAAAAAGCATAATTTAGTCTTAAAATCCTCGATTTGTCGTAATAAAACACAATATTTACCGGGTTAAACCCGGGTAAAAGTCTGTAAATATTGTGTTTTTAAAAATATAGCAATTAGATTGGAAATACTTTTTTTATTTTTCAAATATTTACCCCGTCCGCACGCGCCTACTTTTAATGGAAAGGCCGGAGCAGCTGAACGTGAAAAACTACTAGCATAAGGTGTAGTGGCCATCCTAATCGCTTTATTCTACTAATATTATAAATGTAAAAGTGTGTGTGTTTGGATGTTTGTTACTCAATCACGCAAAAACGGCTGAACGGATTTGGATGCAATTTAGAATGTAGGTAACTGGGGACCTGGAATAACACATAGGCTACTTTTTACCCCGAAATTCCAGCGAGAACGGGGCTTACGCGGGTAAAACCAAGGGGCGCAGCTAGTTTTTTCATAAACAAAATCATTTACCAAACGGAACCCAACCACCTAACCGTGATTCAAACTTGGAAATCAATTTTGTTTCTCTATTTTTCGAGCGCAACTTCCTATTGGTATCTAGGCGGTTGCTGCGGTCGACAAAAAACCGTCACGTCGCCACTACGTGGGTAATCACCTAGTTAACTGTTTGGATAGAGTACCTATCTTCATTCATACCTGGCCTATGAATGGAGGAAGCTTCTATGAAAATGATATTAGATATGTAACACTCATCCATTCATCTAATAAATATAAAGTCAACACTTTAGTATTATTTTTTTCGTTTTTGATATATTTTAAAGTGTCTCCTACACTTGGATGACTATACTTAAAGAAATACTTTCCAAAAAACTCGCACCTGACAGGACTTGAACCTGCATCTCTGGGGATCCGTCCTAACGCCTTTTCCAATTTGGCCACGGATGCATGTTCAATCGAGTCGAAATTAAGGATTGCATTTCTAAGGATAGACATGCATCCGTGGCCAAATTGGAAAAAAGCGTTGGGACGGATCCCCAGAGATGCAGGTTCAAGTCCTGTCGTGTGCGAAATTTTTGGAAAGCATTTCTTTAAGTACAAGTATCCTTGATTACTTACTGGGAAGCCTCAGCCTCTGTATAAGTTCGGCAACCATTTTGTATAAAGCACTTTTTATTTATTTTTTATTTTATGTAACAGGATTTACTTATACTTTTTTATTTACTTATACTGATGTTACGAAACGAATAGTATTATTTAGCACAAATATGACTGTTGTTTTGGTGTCAAAGAGGAAGGAACGACTAATGTACGATAAATCGGTAGTATCAATTTAGTAAATAAATCACTACCTACTTTGTCAGGTAATAAGTACAATTTTTGACTGGTCCTATTTACTTATAATATTTGTGTGTAAAATATATTGAAATAAAGATTTATTTATGATGGAATGTCCGTGCATTCCATCATAAATAAATCTTTATGGCGTTACAATTCTTCTTCTTTGACTGTAGTGGCTCACCTAATGTTATAGTTGTCAGGTCGCCCCAAGGCCTCTAACTTGACCTCACGACTGCTATCAGAGATAACAACCGAGACACGGAGGAGCTCAAGATAATGGTTTTTGCCACATTTATTGTCGGTCACCTATCCAAGTAATGACTGTGCGAATATGATCTTCTAAAATCGTGCTTCACTTGCACTAAAGTACAAGATCGGAAAGGGGGGGATAGACCATTGAGCTCCTCCATTGATCATGCGACATTGGCGGTCTATAGACTAGGTATTGAATAGGTACATATGTACCTATTGTTTTTTTTTTAAAAGCGGGCTTTTTGTGCGCCCCGACGCGACGACGTAACGTCATCCATCAATCTACACCTAAATAAAAATTGACATTTTAAGCTTATGTACCTATTTTATATTTCGAAAACGAAACCCTACATTAAAATATGGTTTACTTAACCCACAATAATTTAGAAAAAGATTTAACCATACCCCACACGGTGGGTCAGACAAGAGAAAAAAAAAGCCCTATTCATATTGGGGAGATAATCTAAATTTTTTTTTTATTGTACTCTTCTGTCGGTGTAATCAATGCAAAATTACAGCAAAACTAAGCTTCTTTAACTTCTCGTACTTAGGAAACTATATAAAAAGGAAGAACTAGAAATAAAAATTCATACCTTAATGGGAGGTCCATAGTCCACCGCCATCATACAATCACTATTCACACCCGCTTCAGTTTTTATCATCGGAGGTCCATGGTGGTACATTCCCATCTGGTGATGGTGCATACCACTGTCCCCCCGACTGTACCACGTGGTATACATGCCGTAGTTTTGATCGCACTCACTCATAAAGAACACATTCTTTTTTTGAATTTGAAATTTAAAAAGTTAATTTTAATTTAGGAATTGCTTAGGACATTTTTTTTGCACTGCACAGTTAAGTTGTTTGTTTTAAATAGTTCGGTTCACATCACTGTTTTTTTTTCAGTCAGTCATTTTTTTTTCTTAATTTGATTTAGTTGTTTTTTTAATTGGCGATATTTTGAAACTTTTTAATTGTGATAGATAAAAATTTAAAGTTCTAGTAGAGCTTAGAGATTTTTTTGTAATTAATAACATTTTTTCTTTTTTTACAATGCCTAAATCATGATTATTTTTTGTAATAAAGTTGTCGTATACATTTTTCACAGGTTTTGTGTTTTTTTTTTAAATCACAGAGAATAAAATATTTTGGAGGAAATTTAAATAATTTTGATTTTGAATCAAATAAAAAATAATTATTATTGCACTCGATTTCAAAGGTCGTGAAGGGTGTTCTTAACAGTACCTGAAAGAAAAAAAAACAGAAAGTTATTTAATAAATATAAATTTATTTAGTAAATATAAATTTGTTTTTCATATATTTTAAGTGTTTCCTACACTTGAAACACACTACACTTGTCCTGTCGGGTGCAAAATAAAAAAATTTAGAAAGCATTTCTTTAAGTAAAAATATAAATTTTGCACACAGCGCAATCTAGCCCTAAACTAAGCTAGGCTTGTGCTATAGCCAATTTTTCAAATTTCAGCCACATAATGTAACCGGACCATTTAAATCTAAAAATACCTATGTAACATGGTAATAGAATTGCAAATAAGGTACCCTTACATGGGTGCCATACACCATGTAGATAGGTAGGTAGGTTATATACCTACTGTATGTACGTATGTATGGTGAGGTCACTGACCGCTTGGCCACGCCTACAGCCACGCCCACTCCACGCCCCGCCCACTGGAGTTGCGAAGTTTTTGGTAGATAGGTGCTATTGTTGATTTAGGTAATGTATGTATAAATATATACCTAGACTAGCTGTGTCCTACGGTTTCTCTCGCGGCAGTCCCGACCCCGTGGTAATTTAAAATAAAAAACCTCTTCAATCGTATTCAACCATAGCCCAAAATAGACCCGAATGGAAGAGTTGGAGGGAGGCCTTTGCCCAACAGTGGGACGATCAAGGCTAATATAATAATATAATAATCGTATCGGATATTTATTTACGTTATGCAGGGTACTCCGACGACAACAATTTAAGCCGAACGGGGGTTGTTCTAGACGTCTATGCAAACCACTTTTGTTCTACAATTTTTAAAAATTCGAAACTTTTTGGAAAAAAATTAATCTCTTTTTTTATCTATCTACCTACTATTTACCGATTGGACTACACCTGAAACTCTCAAAATGTAGATTAACTGTCCCTAAAAATTTACCCAAAAAAAACATCATCATCATTTCGCCTTGAAACTATTTTTAAATCAAGTTAATAAAAATGAAGTCCTATAGCTGAGCCCCGCGGTTTTACCCGCGTAAGTTCCGTTCTCGTGGGAATATCGGGATAAAAAGTAGCCTATGTGTTATTCCAGGTCTCCAGCTACCTATATTCCAAGTTTCATCGCAATCGGTTCAGTAGTTTTTGCGTGATTTTGTAACAGAGTTACATACAAAATTTCGCGTTTATAATATTAGTTTGGTATCATGAATGCCGAATCATTCCCAAGTGCAAAATTGGATAGGTAAGTAAAGTACTACTATAATATTAAACTACTAGCTGTTTTCAGCGGTTTTACCCGCCTAACAGCCGAATACAGAAACGTCATTTAAAATTTGAGAAGGTCTTAAATTATTGAGCAGTTTCGAAATTTAAAATTAGAATGGCAATTTTGGGGTTTGAGAGCTGCTTCTTTGTTTAAGTAGATTTCAGTATTCGGCCGTAAGTCACTATGTTTAACACACTATGTTTGTTCCCAGGATTTGTTTACTATCAGCAACACTATCGATCGGGTGTTTTGTTTTTTTTTTTTTGCAAAAACGCAAAGTTCGATTCCTGGCTAGGGTAATACATTTTCAAAAATCTTATAATGGTATTTTAGTTTTTGTCAAAATCGGGGACGCAACTCCTTTCACAATTTTTCGCTATCTGTTTTAGTAAAACACTTTATTTATCCGGTTGAATCGCGTTTTTCTGGTTTTAAACGAACCGAGCTTTCGCCGATTTTACTGCTGGCTTTTTCAAAGTTGACACGGGTTTTTCATGTTTGTTAAAGTGTTTTATTTATTATGCAAAATCGCGAAAACCATAGAAGAAATTATCTGTTTTTGTTTGGGATATTCCCCTTGAAAGGCCATCGAAATGGTTCACCCTGTATACAATTTGTAACGGGTAAGTCCTTTTAATCCGAAAGGGGGTTGTTCTAGACGTCTGAAAAAACAGCTGCTTTTGAAAATAAAGTTAATTGAAGTTTTGATTGTAAACCATCAAACTAAATAAAAGGACAAAATAAGATCAATGACCTCGAACTCTCAGAAACAGCAGATTTTCAAGTAAACTTTACACCTTAATTTTTCGAAAAGAACTTCGAATTTCCAAAAGTCGTACAACAAAAGTTGTTCGCCTAGACGTCTAGAACAACCACCTTTCGGATTAAAAGGACTTACCCGTTACAACTTGTATAAAGTATCGTATTAGAGTGTAGAGCAATTACATACGGCAATTACAGTATAAGTATGTACTGTGTATGTATTAACACTGGCAATGAATGTTACTCGCTTATTTACATGTCGGTTAGATAATATTTATGCAAATTTCAAGAAAAATTATACATAACTTCTCATTGATAAAAACTTTGTTGTTGTTTGATCGAACCCACCTCTGGCGTCGTGGGTGAATACCCGTAAGCTATGCGTAAGGTTGTTTAAAAAAGATTTTAAAGTTTTTTTTAACTGACTTTTGAATAAGGAGCTTCCTCCTTCACGATTTAGTAGGTATATGGCTATATTTCGCGCCGAAACAAGTAATTTAGCCCTAATTTTTCATTCTATACTATAGTAAAAGATATCTATCGAATAAGTTCGAACCCAACTAAATTTAAAAGCCTTCAAATTTTGAGATTTATTTTCTTTTTAAATATCATTTCGGTAGTGTTACATTTTATTTGTCAGATAGGTACTTATCTGTATTTAGGGATTTGAAAAATCAACCCTTATGCTAATAAAACACAATATTTACCGGGTTTTACTCGCGTTTTATTTAATAACGGTTTTATTACAAAAGTACCGAGCTTTCGCTAACTTTACAGTTAGCTTTTTCAAGGTTGATTGAGATGTAATTAAAACTCAAGTGAAACCCGGTGTTTTATTATAGAAAATCGCAAAAACCTTTGACAAAATTAGGAATACCTTAGGCTTTAGACTACCTCGCCTCTCTACCTAGTTATTGACGGCCTCTGTGGCGAGTCGGGCGGACGCTCGACTGCAATGCAGAAGGCTGCGGGTTCGATTCCCGTCGGGTGCAAATATTTATGCTTAAAAATAAATATTTGTATCTGGTCTGGGTGTCTTTCTATGTATAATATGTATGTATTTACAAAAAAAAAAAGTATAATATGTAGTTTATCCGTTCTCTAGTACCCATAGTACAAGCCTAGTGCTTAGTTTGGGGCTAGATTGCGCTGTGTGTAATGTAGTGAAATGAAATATAGGATCTAGATATACTTAGTTAGTTAGGTACATCTAGATCTAACTAACAATTTCATTGCAAAAAGTTTACAAGTGCAAATGTACACTTATCATGCGCGGGCGCGGCTATTAACAAAGATATTAAAATTCTAACTTTAAAGAGAGGTCATTAAGGCAATTCGCCTCAACGTGAGTTGGCTGTATTGGATCAAGAATGTGTACTACCTACTTACGAGTAATAGTTACATTTTACGTGGCCTTAATCTCGAATTAGTATCAATTTTCTTGCCTCGGCGTTCAAACTATGTTACAATAGGCATTTAAACTTACGATTAATTTTGAGTCTTGCTAACAGTCAAGTGACGTCATTTACAACGCTCCTCTAATCAAAACGTTACACGACATGAACTGTGACATGGACACATAGAGCGCGAGCAGACTGGGTGAGTGTGAGATGACGTCACACCCGAGTACGAGTCCGCATTGCACGTTTACTTCTATAAATTGGTAACGAATTAACTTATCGAAGTAATTCTTATAGTTGTAATTTTAATTTTTACTAGAATATGGAGAGCTAATATTTAAAATTAGTTATTTTTTATCATTATGATGTATGTATCAGTCTGTCAGTAATCGTCTACTTGTGATGCGGACCGTAATAAACGATTCAACGTCTAGTAGGCCATAGGCCATAGACATAGCTATAGAAGCTGCTCTATCACACTACAATGTATAATAGCACTTCTGCTTGTCCGGTTTATTGCCAACAAATATTTCATATTCTTTGACTATTACCGTTTTGATCTTTCCATGAATATTTTGATAAAGGTTACGCGACTAATTAGTAGCCATTTTTATTTACAAAAAAAAAGTGAAGTGTGTTTTTACTAAAGTTTTTTTTGTTTCGTACTTCAAACGGTAAATTACTAACTTATTTTACCCTTTACGGTGACGCCAAAGGTAAAAATGTTTTAGGCAGTCTATTTTTGAGTTGCTTTAGTACTAATTATTGCCTTACCTAAAATTAAATTAAATGATCAATTGTTTGTTAAAATTTGAAAATATGTGTGAATATAAATATTTCGTTTATTGCGAAGGATGCGAGAAGCCGAAAATAGATCTAGGTGGCGTGCAATTGGAGAGGCTTATGTCCAGCAGAGGACAGCAACAGGCTGATGATGATGATTGATGAAGATTATGTTATAGAAAATTCCGAATTATAAAATTTCCTAAATCATCTTTTTGCAATGCAGTTTCAAGCTGGTAGGTATCACTTCCCGACAATCACTTTCCAATGTTTTAATATCTTTTTACCCGACTGCAAGGAAAGGGTTATGTTTTAGCGCCTTTCTTGTTTATATGTATGTTTGTATGTTTTCTTTATTTTCGTGTAGGTTGGTATAGCTCACCTTGTTTTAGAGTTTTCAGGTTTCGCTAAGTTCTTATATAGATGCATATTATACAATTTCTATGTATAATATGTATGTATTTACAAAAAAAAAGGTATTATATGTAGTATATCCGTTGTTTAGTGCCCATAGTACAAGCCTAGAGCTTAATTTGGGGCTAGATTGCGCAGTGTGTAATGTCGTGCAATATTTATTTATTTATAGACTTGAAATAAAACTTGACAAAACTAAAAGTAACAGAGTTAAAGTTTTAACTGTGTGTTTCCGCAATTAGCCCTACTATTGGGCCTTCGTGCGTGATTTTAAGCCGTGGGTTTCCTCACGATGGTTTTCCTTCACCGTAAGAGCGATGTAAATAGCGCACATAATTTTTTCTTAAAGAAAAAGACATTGGTGCGCGGCCGGGGTTTGAAACCACGACCTTCGGAATGAAAGTTGGGGTATCTACCACTAGATCAACATTACGTGGCCTACGGGGATAGGGTAAACGGACTCGGCGGTTACCGCTTGGCGTGTACCCCATAAGGTACACGGACTCGGCGGTACCGCTTGGCGTGTACCCCATAAGGTACACGGACTCGGCGGTACCGCTTGGCGTGTACCCCATAAGGTACACGGACTCGGCGGTATCGCTTGGCGTGTACCCCATAAGGTACACGAACTCGACGGTACCGCTTGGCGTGTACTCCATGGGGTACACGGACTCAACGGTACCGCTTGGCGTGTACCCCATAGGGTACACGGACTCGGCGGTACCACTTGGCGTGTACCCCATAGGGTACACTGGACTGTTATCGGGTTAACTCGAATGACTGTTACAAGATGCCTCCCGCCACCGCACAGGGAGAACCAAGTTCGCTAGTATTCCCCAGACCCCTTAGTCACTTTTTAAGATACCCATGGGAAGAGTTAGAGTAAAGCCCTATTATATTTAGGGACATTTAGAATAGAGTCCCATCCTATAATCCCTTAGAATAATAAAACACTTTATTTACCGGGTTTGACCGCGTTTTATTCATGATTTTTAAACGACCGACCTTACGCCAACTTTACAGTTGTCTATCTTCAAAAAGCCAACTGTAAAGTTGGCGAAATCTCGGTCGATTAAAAATTATGAATAAAACGCGATTGAACCCGGTAAATTAAGTGTTTTATTATGCAGAATCGCGAAAACCATAGAATAAACTCCCTTAAAATGATTTCTTAGTCACAGCTCCAACTCACTGAGTGAAAGAGATAGGGAAGTCTACCCCGTTGTTTCCCGTGAGTTGTACCCTGGATGTGGTGGACTTCGCTCTCACGGTGGCGGGTAAACGGTTTGGTTCCAATAAAGGTTGGTTTGCAGGCAGTTGATCGACCGTAAAAAATGTAATGCATTCCTTCGTTAAAATGGTATTTGATTAAGTACGTATATTTAACGGATTACTTGTGTTAAATTGAAATAACTCGTTGCAATTAACTGAAACATTCACCGTCAGTCCGTAAGTCGCCGGTTAAAATTGAACCAATTATTTACAAAAGTTACAACAATTAACTGTGAAATGTCTATGTAATTGTTGTTTATTGTTTAAAATATTGGTTGTAATTGTTATTTACTTTTGTTTTAAGTATTTAGTTCTGTTGTTTTTGTTTTGGTTGAGTTGGTAAGGTATTCTTTAAGGTTACGTATTTAAAGGGTAAAATCGGGACCCTTAGGGCCCGGATTGGGTAAACAGTTTACCTAATGTAGTAAAGTCTTTACTCTACATTATTATTTTTCCCGGGTCTTATTCGCGTATAATTATTTTTAAATTCTCTTACCTCGACGTTTCGATCATGTTACAATGATATTCAATTGGTCGCGAGGGAACTGGACACCGAATAAGAATAAGACCCGGGAAAAATAATCTATATCTATCTATATCTATATATCTATCTATATTATATATATAAAAGAAAGTCGTGTTAGTTACACCATTTATAACTCAAAAACGGCCGAGCCGATTTGGCTGAAAATTGGGGAAGTGGGGAGGTAGCTTAGAACCAGGAGAAGGACATAAAATACTTTTAATCCCGCGGGAACTGTAACGGGAACGGGACTTACGCGGGTGAAACTGCGGGGCGCAGCTAGTTAAATATAAATAAAATAATAATAAATATTTCACGACATTACACACAGCGCTATCTAGCCCCAAACTAAGCACTAGGCTTGTACTATGGGTACTAGACAACAGATATACTACACATTATAGTTTTTTATTTGTTTTTTTTTTGTGAGTTAATTATGAGTTCAAATCGTGTGAGTTTAAAATCTTTACTCTTACTGTCCTTCTATCTGTCACCAGGCTGTTTCTTATGAAACGCGATAGCTAAAAAGTTGAAATTCTCATGAATGATGTAAATTCTGTTGCTGCTAAAACAAATGTCTACTAAAAACAAATCAAAATATAATTATTTCGATTGGGCTCCTTACAACAAACGCCATAGTTTTTTGGGTTTTTCTTTCTCTTAATTTTCCTTCCGATTAACCTTTTGAGCACGGAATCATACTATTAATATTATAAACTGAAAGTCTGTGAGAATGTGTGTATGTCTCAATCACTTTAAAACCGCTGAACCGATTACCATGAAACTCTGTATGTAGATAGCTGGAGACCTGGAATAACACATGGGCTTCTTTTTATCCCGATATTCCCGCTCACCTAGTTCTAAATATAATAAGAAAGCATTGGAAAACTTTTCTATAGATAGAGTTTTGATTTCTAGAATACTCCAAGATGCAGCGGATATTGCGGCAAACGGTCGCAAGTTTGAATACCGGCGGCGGTACTGTATTCCCGTGGGATCTAGATTTAAGCCTAATTTACATTACGAAACTAGAGTCACGCTTTATAAAGTCAATTTCACAAAAGCAGTCGCAGCAGTTACTGCAAGGAATATTATCAAAAGATAAATGATCCGCTATGTCAATATTGGGAAATTTATACTATAAATTGCATGTTATTAGTTTCGTAATGTAAATCCCGCTTTACTTAGCCAAACTCATAAAGGCGCAGCTAATTTAGATATGTCCCGCGCTAGCGGTTTCACTCGCGTAAGTCCCGATCCTGTGTGTTTCGAACAACCCTTTCTTATCGGATGCCTAGAGGAGCGAAATATCTCCTAGGCGCAGGTGCAGCAACGCTAATAAGCCTAGCTATGCCTGTCGATCTTATACAATCGTGCGAGTTAAGCAACACCTGACGCGGTCATTACTTGGATGGGTGACCGATGATTTGTGTGTCAAATATCATTTTCTTCTTTAGCGCGGCACGTCAAGCAGACGGTTGTTATCTCTGATAGCAGATTAGATCAAGTTAGAGACTTAGGGTGACCTAAAAACTCTAAAGCTGAAATCTATAGTCCGTCTACTTTGACTTTGCTAAGCAAAAACTTTGACTTAAGCCAATTTTTTGGTATTTATAAAGCGATCTTCGCAACTAGGTATCCAAAGTTTTTGCTTAGTAAAGACGAAGTTTTTTTAATTTAAAATGTAAACCAATCAAAAACAATGAATTAAACTTTGCTTTTCTGTGAGTGACTATGAAGTTCTTTTTTTGTATATTACATAATTAAATTCGACTATAAATTCCAATTCAAAGTTTATACTTTCGTTTTGCTAAGCTGAGTCTGAGCAAAGTCAAAGTACGCACTATATATTTCAGTCTGACACTCGGTGAACTTTACCACTGAACAAAAAGAAGCAAAAAAAGGAGGGAGGGTCAGATTCAGATGCCGACATCGTAATATAAAGAACAATTTCCAAATTTTAGTCTCTTTGCTGCCAGAGGTTGTGCATTGATCCTGATGGACTGACTGAAGTCAGTCAGTCATTTTTTGTAAATTTATGGAAAATCAGGACTTATGTGGGTTTTACCGGCATGACACAGCTAGTAACATGTATGTAATAATGTATCGGAAATTTCGGGAAAATACTACCTTTTAATAGGAAAGCTAAAAAACCATACAATTCTTAGTGAAACGTTCTAAAAACCAAAACAATTCACTGAAATCCAACTTCACCATTAATATTATCAATAAAATAAAATAAGATTTTTTTTAATTAATATTAACTGTTGAAAAACCAATATGAACACTTATTGGTAAAATGTATCAAAAAGATAGATATAATCTCTGAATAATCATATCATAGCTATAACTAATTTGTTTTTTTCAAACGGTCAAATGATTTCTAAATGAAGTCAGTTTCAATATCATCTGAATATCAACCTATTTTTCTTTAAAACCCCCAAACCCCCAAAGAAAACTATTCGAAAAAACAACAAAAATATTTACCAATAACAAACGACACTTCAAAAACACAACAAAAAACAGTCACACTACACTTTTTTCTACCTAATCGACTCAAAAAAACAATTTAAAAAAACCCGGCAAAAAAGTTTTTGCCGATTTTTTGCCGTTTCGCCCCGGGACCGTTAGCTTTGCCGGCTTTGACTATACTAAAAACTGGCTACTGAAAATGTGCAGGCGGCACCTTAAGAAAAGAGAGAGGAGATACATTTTCTCTTTAGAAGGACAGAGATAGATGTAAAATAGTGGGCGTTCTGTTGTGGGAGGAGTTTGATCTTGCATAAGTGAGTATAGTAAGTATAAGTAATATATTATACGGAGCTTCATGTTTTTTGCGCCGAGTGCATTGTCTTAGCGTTTTTTTTTGTAAGATGAACTATGAAACCCGGTGTTTGGTTGCAATTCGACTTGCTTGTCGTAGGTTACGGTCTAGGATAAATCTGTAGAGAGTAAACAAATGGATTGTAAACGGTTATCTATAGAAATTTGTTTAGGCTGAAATTTATATTCCGTACTTTGACTTTGCTTAGCAACAACTTTGACTTAAGACAATTTTTGGTATTTATAAAGCGATCTTCGCAACTATCCAAAGTGTTTGCTTAGTAAAGTCGAAGTTTTTTAAATTTACAAATGTAAACCAATCAAAAATAATGACCTAAACTTTGCTTCTCTGTTATGACTATGAAGTTCTTTTGATTTAATTCGAATTTCAAAATTAATTTCGACTATAAATTCCAATTCAAAGTTTATGCTTAGTTTTTGCTAAGCTCAGTCTGAGCAAAGTCAAAGTACGCACTATAGATTTCAGTCTTGGTATTTTCGTGTAGTATTTGTAGCTCTCTACAATTCTTCAAGAACGGTCGATTTTTTTCCGACTTTTTAAAGGCGTGTAAGGAATTTCCCGAACTATTTGATTATGGTACTGTTCAAGCGACATTTAGAGTTTGAAATGCTTCACTGTCAATCGACCATTCTCCTTCTAGAGACTTGTCTGAATTCTTTAATCTCTAGTTATTGATAAAAATAGACAGTATGTTTGTTGCTGGTCCGATTTTTCAACCGATTTTGATAAAACTAAGTTGACCGGGAGAGCGAAGCGGCTCTGCTTCAAATCCGGCAAAATTCACTTTCATCTGTCTATGTTTATGTAAATACCTACTTACTATGTACCTCTGTTGTGTGTACCGACGAGATAAATAAAAAATAAAAAAACATATTGCACATTTATTTGTGGTGGAAAAATCTAGTGTTCATGAATTCCGGAGCAGTAAAGTGTTATACAGGACATGGGACAAAACGTGAAATTCCGGAAAAGTCCAGCCATTTGGCACCCTTATCTAAGGGTCGTATTTTTCAAGCGACTTTGATGAAAGTTACTACTAGAGTATGTCTATGAGTAAAGTTAAACAGTTAAAGTTTTAACTGTGAGTTTCCGCAATTAGCCCTACTATTGGGCCTTTGTGCGTGATTTTAAGCCGTGGGTTTCCTCACGATGTTTTCCTTCACCGTAAGAGCGATGTTAATAGCGCACATATTTTTTTGTTAAAGGAAAAGACATTGGGGCTCGGCTGGATTCGAAACCACGATCTTCGGAATGAAAGTCGGGGTATCTACCACTAGACTAACACCGCTGTTCTGAATATAGATGTATAAATTTCAGTCGATTAGTAGATTTTTTTATTGGTGGCGGGACATTTCTGCCACAAAAAGGTCAGATTGATATAATTACCTAATTTGCCTGGAAAAACTTCGATTTAGGCTTAGGTATAAAAGTGGTAAAGATCTGGGCCTCTACTTTAACTCTACGAACGAAAAAAAAACTGTCATCCAGAAAGCAAATCTTGTCATACACATATTAAACTTACAAGATTTCTGCTCATTACTTTTTTTTTATATAAGAACTTCGGGTCTCGATCGCGTTTGTGTACTTTTTTATAAATTTCAAATTTAATTTATTTATAATTACCCCGACGTTTCGGCAAAGGGGTTACACCGGCCGTGGTCCCGAGAAGACAATCTCGCGACCCCGACAAACACGATCGAGACACGAAGTTCTAATATTTATAAAAAAAATCATTATAGGTAGTTACTTATCAGGTTGGGTTTATGACAGAATGCCTACCAGCTGTGGTATCATCTAATTATCATCCACCGCTACTAGTGGCTAACTTGCAGTACATTGCTGTGTTGACGTAACGTGGTTGTTACCGGTGATTACTTCAACGCTGCAATGTAGAATACGAAATATGTTTTTGACAGTAAATAGCAACTAGTAGCGGTGGATGCTAATTAGATGATACCACAGCTGAAAAAATGACATATTTACTTCTTGATGACAGTTTTTTTTTCGTTCTTTCGTTCGCAGAATTAAAGAAGAGGCCCTAGTGGGGATTAAAGAACTTATTAACAGACTTGTACCCATATCATCAATGCAGTGGATGTCTGACATCAGTGGAAATTTAAAGGGACTTAGTACATTGCTGCTTTGACGTAACGTGGTTATTAACGGTGATTACCTCAAAGCAACAATGTACTGCTGTAGTGCCTGTCATTTTCCACTGTTGTCAGATGTCAAGAGATAGATAATACTGCTCTTCTAAATACAGTACATTTCTGACTTTTCTACTTAGAGAGCCCTTTATAATGACCTTTATCTCCTAGATACTCGATTGATGGCGCTCATCATCTCATCACCTTTTCATCACAAAATCCTTACTTGAAAAACTCATGCCTTTTTGAAGAATTTTGAATTAAACTATCTCGAAATATCCAATTTTTTCTAACAAAAACTACTCCTAAATCTAAAGAAGTTTTTCGTCCTTGTACGTAACTAGTTTACTTTATAATTTTGTAAAAAGACCTTAAAACGTATGTAGGGTAGGGTAAATGTAAGGATCGATGTCGTAAACAAACGCTACAAATGAAAATATTCTAAGACATCGGAAAATAATCAATAATTTTCGATGAATCCGACAAAGATTTTATGTCGTATAGGGGCTTTAAGTGTAGTTACAAACTATTCTAACATTTTTCTTCTTCTTCTTTAAAATGGCTTTTTCATTCGGACATTTGCCAGTGTCAAGTATTATCAATATTTGCAAGTTATTTGCATTGATTGAACGAAACAGTCAAGTTGTTAAAGTGAAGTCGAAAGAATCATTATAAAAAGGGGGCCATTTTTTACAATGTTTGTTCACGGAGCTTTGGAGACAACATTAACCTCAAGTCCATGTTGCACCGAGTTTTACTTTTATTTACACTTGTACACCTTCACGAAACTAACTTCAACTAAACTTGATTAATATTCCCCCGAAAAATATACACGCATTTGAACTAAGTCCACAAAAATGAAAATTTAGCAACACATCTCCTCAACGCATTCCCGCCAAAAACTCCGAACACAATCTTATTTAATGTTTATTTCAATTCAAATATCGAATACCTTAGGCTTCCAATTTTCAAATTTGAACTTGGAACGTCCAGTTTGGTGACGTACAAAAACTGAGCACGCAACACTGACCGTCGCGTCATCTGCGAGCGACAGAGAAATGGGTAGAGATTTCTATAGTTTGAATTATTATTTTACTAGCTGCGCCCCGCGGTTTCACCCGCGTAAGTCCCGTTCCCGCGGGAATATCGGGATAAAAAGTAGCCTATGTGTTAATCCAGGTCCCCAGCTACCTATATTCCAAGTTTCATCGCAATCGGTTTAGTAGTTTTTGTGTGAAAGAGTAACAACCTCTCATACATACATACATACTTATATACAAACTTTCGCGTTTATAATATTTGTGAGATTTGCAACGTGTTAGTGGAACGTGGTTCTGAATTATGAAAATTGAATTCGTGTACATTGTTTAATTTTTTTTATACGTAATAGGCTAGCATTTGACCTCATCCCATGAAGCATGCTTACCTAGAAGGTACCTATTCACTCTGGATTTGAAGACCAAGATTATAAGAATGGTCCAAGGTTATGTAATAATTTCGGTGGTGTTTAAACAATTTAGTTTCGCGAAAGATAACGAGTGTAGTAAAAATAATAAAAAAACAGTGCCAAACACGGTTAGCGCGTTACCAACAAATGCTTTCATGGAGTTGCAATAAAAATACGCCGCCATCTTTATTGCAACGCATTGTTAAAATTTCATTCGTTTTCGTTTTAAAAGATTTTAAAGTATTTACACGTAAAACTGGCCTAAATAGAAACTGAACAGAACTGAAATATATTATGGTTTGGTTATTTTAAATGCAATAAGTTAGGAATTTATTACTACTCCAAAATAGATTAATCTATTTAATATAGAAGATTAGAATATTAATAGGTATGCTAAATCGGTTGAAATGTGTCCAAATACACTAGTTTTTGTTGTAGTCAAAAATACCTATTAGTTTGGATTTTACAGCCATTTAAACTTACGATAAATTTTGAGTCTCGCTAACAGTCACGTGACGTCATTGACAACGCTCCGCTAATCAATACGTAAGACGACATGTACTGTGACATCGACACATAGAGCGTGAGCGGACTGGGCGAGTGTGAGATGACGTCACACCCGAGTACGAGTCCGCATCGCACGTTTACTTCTATAAATCGGAAAAGAATTAACGTTACTATTTACGTATCTCTATTACTTGTATTTTTTTATTTTTGCCAGAGAATATAGATACATACTTAATATTCTTAGTAATTTTCCTCATGGTATGTGTATTGTACCTAAATAATTTTTTTATAAAATTTAAATGTGATATTTATTTTCACTAGGTATCTAATCATATATGGCTGGATATAGCTGATTACGTACTTAACTATGTTGCAAACAAATATCTCGATTGAAACATTGAAATTGTTGTATTCACGTCATTCGGTAGAGCAAACAAATTGCCATTGCAATCAAAACTGGCGCATAATAAAACTGTCAAATTGTATACCTTCCTACTCGTAATTGCAAACCTCAACAATGTCAATTGTTTCAATTGATATTTGTTTGCAACGTAGTTACGTAATCAGCAAGCTGTGTTCTTTTTGCAGTTTACTAGCTGCACCCCGCGGTTTCACCCGCGTAATTTATCCAAAATTTATAAATTTATTTTGGTTATAACAAACACAACAAAAAAAGAATTATCAAAATCGATCTAGCCGTTCACGCTTTATGCTAAGTATTTTTGGGACATTAATACCTAAACCTGACGGTCTAATATAAGTCATCCCTAAAAATCCCTGTAAATATCCAGAAGGGGAATATCGCTAGCTTTCTGGGCACGATGTCTCTGGGAGACGTCCTGGGCCCTGAATTACCCTGATTCTCTAAAACATTGCATGCGACAAGCAGGCGCTATGCATGAGCATTGCAGAAGTCGATTTGTTGCAGGAGTAAAAATAACTATTCGCGTTATTATTAATTAAACTATTAAAATTAAAACTATTATTATTAATAAAGAATAGCGATACTTAAATAAATATAATGTTAAGTATCGCTATTCTTTAACTTCTATTGATACTGATTGGCTGAGGAACAAGGGGAGCTATTTAAATAATTAAGTCGCCCTTAAATTTGAAGGCTACTCAAACAATTAGGTAAAATAACACTTACAGAATACCAAATAACGTACATCTTCTGCATGTCGCCTGCATTTAGCATGCTATGTCCTTATCGAATCAGGGCCCTGAACCCGCAGGCCGGTAGTAAACACAACATAATGTCACTTATTAGTGAATATTCTAGATGCTAGATCCATTATTCGTTGACTAAGTAGTTCCGCGAACATGTTTCCTGCAGTTTGTTCCGACAGCGAAATCAAAACGATTCGATGTTCAATCCGCTAGCGAACATGATAACTTTATTTAAGTGCTTCTACTTGTATTACTTATTTTAAACCCTACCGTCTAATAAAAGACGTAGGTTTTTCAAAAATGCATACTAAGTTTCATCGCAATCTTTGGTCCAATGTGGATCCAAATCTCCAGCTACATAATAATAACACGCCGCGAGCCCCTATCTACGAGTCAAACGCAACGATACCGCGATTCAGAAAGTATTAACAGCGCCATCTAGATAAAAACACTGGAAATTAAAAACATTCGTCATCAGTTGATAATAAACAAGACAGATTTGAAATTAGAATGGCCTAAGTCGTCTTTTGTTTTTAATAAGAACCGTAATTAATGCATTAAAAAAGTTTTGATTCGACATTTCGGTTATTTACTTTAACCGAACTTCGGGCACTCTTAAAGTTGCAATAGTTCGGTAAACCGGAATGCCAACCGAAGTAGGTATTGCTACTGAAAGGTACTTTAAGTATTCCGATACGTAGGCCAAAGCAGGCTCTAAAGACGAGTTAATACCTTCCCTAATGTAAAAAAACAATAGTTTTTTTTTACTTATTTATTAGGCACTTAGTGATTTGAAAAAGTTGTACTGTTATTTTTTGAGTTAAGTAGGTCTCGAAGGGGGCTAGTAAGCGGTAATAGGGGTGGTATTAAAGTGACAAGTGACAGAAACCCCAACAAACATTTTGGTGAATGAAACTGCATTATTATAATTTTGTTATTATTTATTTTTATTTTATTTAAAGTTTTAGTACAAGACACGATACCATTTATATGTTACTTTTTATTTTGCTTTAGACACAGTTTAGTTTTTTATTAGGTATAGTTTAGTTTTATTTGATTTAAGTATAGTTTCATCTTAGTTGTAATATTTTTGTTCATAGTCATTAAAATTGTGTGATAATATTATAATTGTATACAAAATGTACTTAATTTGTAACAAAGAGTTAAAAATTGAGGAGCTTCTTCGAGATTTGACTACCCGAATTTTTTATAAAAAAAAATTATGATTTTTTTTTGTATATCAATTCAATTTTTTAATGTTTTTTATATAAATTTACTTGTATCTTGATTGAATTAATTTGTTTTTTTTTTATTGAATTTAGTTGTATTTTGATTTATTTTATTTGTATTTTTTAGTTAAGTAGGTACTGTTTACAAAAATTTTGTCATCTCTGAATTCTCCATATATTTTCTTGTTCCTACAAATATGCCGCCTACCCTTCCAGACAATCAGCAAAAAGAGCGGCCTTAGCTCATTTCAACCATACGTTCCACGATAGAGAAAGACAACCGACCAACACAACCAGACCTTTCACAAATCGGAAAATCTATGAACAACTGTAAACTTTCATACAAACACATAGCTTAACTTAGACTGGTTTTATGAAAAGAAGGATGAAGGAATATTTTTTGTCTTTTTCTTTTTAAGGGATAAGAGAAGGATGGTGATAGTGATTATGGATGGTGGTACATATTGTAGATTTTTACATTAAAATGGAGGCGTGAACGAAGGCACGCTATGAGATATTTTCTCACTAGTTGGTGATAGGAAATGAAATATTTTCAACAGGTAATTGAAGAAGGAAGAGTGTAAGGTAAATTTGACTTTACGAAGTTTTTTCAATGCCTCAAATGCAAAAAAGGTCACGAGTTTAATAAAAAAAATTATAATGGCTAAAGGCACGTATTCTCAGAGATATGTAAAGAACTTCCCAATATTTTCTGCACTCCTTTTCGGCACAACCTATTTCTATTTTTCGCAATTTAAATTTGTTGTTTACAAAGGGTGAAAAAAATTGTCATCGAAAATAAGTCATCTATTATCATATAATTATCGTAAAAAATAACATAATTTGAAACATAGCAACACAACATTGGAACATAGCAAAAATGCAATGTAGGGTACATTTTGCTATGTCCCACAACTTTTGATTTAAAAAAACACCCTAAAACGTGTCAACGATGCCTTTTAGATTTTTAGATTTTGCTCGAAAATGAAAAAAAACATTTTTTCGGAAATTTTGCAAAGTTTCATTTTAACTTTAGAAAAGCGTGCTAACAATAAGCAAAGAAACTCAACGACCCTCCTTTATTAAGTTCACCTATCTTTAAAAAACAAAAACAATTCAAACAACAAAGTTAAAAAGCTCTTAAGAACTAAATATAACGAAAGTTCAAATTCCTGAACGGACGACTGCGTTTATGCGTTTACTTTATGTGATTCTAGCTCACCGAAGCGAGAAATATATCAAATTGTAATTTATGTACATAAAGTATACTTGATTGTTGAGTAAAAGTATCGCTAAATGCATTAAAAGCACGCTAAAGGTCATTCTCATAAAAGGTTTTTTTTTGCAATTTAGATGTAAAGTATGATTCTTGCGTAGAATTTTATTTATACTGTTTGTATTTTAACTTTGGTTGTAATTTTATTATTTTCTTGATTAACGGGCGAACATTAATGAAATGCTACTCATAGTTTGAGGGCTACTTAAAAATTGAACAGTTCTTACGGGCGATTACAGTACATAACGAAACTCAAAATTTTAATAACCTAACTTTCAACTGGACTGCAATCGAAACTTTATTGTTAAAAAATATTCCGCGCTACCATACTCGTTTGTCGTTGCTATGTCGTTTAAAAAAGTAAAGTAACTTCTTCTTCTTCTTCTTCTTTAAAAATGGCTTTTCCTTTCGGACATTTGCCAGTGTCAAGTATTATCAATATTTGCAAGTTATTTGCATTGAACAAAACAGTCAAGTCGTCATAGTTAAAGTCAAGTCGAGGGAATCATTGTAAAAAGGGGGCCATTTTTTACAATGTTTGTTCACGGAGCTTTGGAGAAAACACTAAGCTAAAGTACATGTTTTGCACCGGTTTTCACTTTTATTTACACTTGTACACCTTCACGAAACTAAATTGATTAATATGCCCCCGAAATTAAATAATTTACACGCATTTGAACTAAGTTTCACAAAAATGAAAATTTAGCAACACATCTATAACGCATTCCCGCCAAAACTCCCCTAATTTAACTTATAAATAAAAAATACCCCGACTGCTTTTAAAAACCACAGACAATTAAAAATAACCTTTTTTTTTGGTTTTTTTTTTTAATGTTTTTAATTATTATTTTTTTAGCTGAACGACAACGCGACGACTTCGCGACGACTTATAAGACATGATGATAGTAGGCCCATTATCTTATTTATTACGGAAATCAGTATTCTCCAAAAAAAAAAAAATGTCATTTGACGTAAACAAAATTTTAAAGTATTTCGCGAATTTTCTGTCGTTTCAGTTGAATTATTACTTAGATATTGTTGATAAATTAAAACACAAACACAAATAAAAACAAATTGCAAATTAAATTCTTAAATTACCTAACATGACTAGACGATTAAAAAATAGTTAAAGAAATTATCCTGAACTATAAAAAGGGGCAAAGTATCTAATTTGCGTAACTAATTTGCGTGATTTGATTAAACTTCATGTAGATACATGTTTTTATTCTAGAATATGCCTCCAAGAAGTAGTAAATCTTTGAGAAAAATAATACGCAATCTCCATAATCATGCTGATTAAATAATTACCACCATAATATGTGCTACACTCACAGATTTTCAAACATACAGGGTGCATTGGTTTTGGTATAAAAACTTTACACCATAATACCTTTGAACCTGGGGCTCGATTCGGTAAGGACATAGCTTGCGGAATGCCGGCGGAATGCAGGCGACGTGCAGGAGATGTAGGTACGTTAATTCGTATTCTGTAAATGTTATTTTACTTAATTACTGCTTAATTAGTTAAGTAGCCTTCAAAATTAAGGGCTACTTAATTATTTGAATAGCTCCCCTTTTTCCTCAGCCAATCAGTATTTAAAGAAGTTATAGCATAGCTATTATTTTTACTCCTGCAATAAATCGACTTCTGCAATACTTATGCATCCCGCCTGATTGTCGTATGCTATGTTTTTAGAGAATCAGGGCCCTGGAAACACTTATCATCAACTTATCATCAGTTTGAGTTAACTGGTAACTCAAGATGATGGAGACCCACTAAATCTACCTGGAGCCTTATTTTTGAATCGCTCGTTGCACTTCAGGCGATTTAAATAATTCGATATCTGCTGATTATCGTTTGATACCTGACTCCTGCTGCGAGTGGTTGATACCACTCGTTGAGGACGTGCGATTAACGTAGAAAAATTACAGAAATTGTACGAAAACCAGTAGAAATCGAGGTATTAAAATCGCTCGAAATGCCTCATTTGGTTCAAAAATAGAGCCCCTGTTACATGATACAGGCATGTCCTCTTTGTATAAGGTTATGATTTTTGGATGATTAATGGGTGGCATAAGGTTTCTGGTTTAAGCTAAATCTAAATTGAACCTAGGTCATCTAGATTGCACTATATACGTATAAAAGTCGTACCTATTAAATATTTATAAAACACCCTATGAATCTACAAACTAGGTTGACAAGAAAATCGCATAGTATGGTTACAGCGACGCAACCCAATTGATACTATCTAGGCGAAAGTCTGAGCCCACGCGTGGGAACCGATAGTTTTTACCCCACATTGTTGTAACGGTTGTGTGGGAATACATTATGTCAATGTAGAGAGATCTTAATTATAGTATTGGGGGTTTTGATTGAGTGACATTCTTAGATTCTAAGGTTTTTATGCCATTTAAAATAAAGTACTACTAATTTTATTTTTCGACGTCACATGTTATCAAAAATTAGGAGTTACTTAACTAGCTGCGCCTCGTGGTTTCACTTAGTTAGTAAGGATATATCTACTTCATTTTTTAAAGATAATGCTTCTCAAAAATTTCGACAGGACGTCCAAAATTCATCAAAATCGATTCAGCGGTCTAGACGTGATAACGTAGCGGACCGATGGAGATGTTAAGAATGTACTTCATTTTTTAAAGAAATACTTTCCAAAAATTTCGTCAGGAGGCGTTAGTCGTAAACAAATAAGAGATGCGATCTTTAATTTCAGCTTGACTAGACGAGCACCTTGGCCAAATTGGTTAAGATGTTGGGCCGGACTCCCCAAAGATGCAGGTTCAAATCCTGTCGGGTGCAAATTTTTGGAAAGCATTTCTTTAAAAAATGTAGTTAGTTATCATAGTATAGAAAACACTTTAAAATGAATCAAAAGGATAAACGTATTAGAATTAGTAGATATTCTTTGCCGAAACTTGGTTAAGAAACATTTGAAACTAAATAAAAACTTTTCCACATTATAACCGCGGAGCGCAGATAATTAAGTAACTAATTTATGTCATGGATAAGATGTTAAGACGAAAAATAAAATTAGTACCTACTTTTTTTAAATGGCAAAAAAACCTTAGAATCCAAGAATGTTACTCAATCAAAACCCCTAAATAAATGAATATTGCACGACATAACACACAGCGCAGTCTAGGCCCAAACTAAGCACTAGGCTTTAACTATGGATAATAGACAACATAATGTCACACAAAGATCAGAGGTATTACTAAAGTTACAAACGCTTTGACATTTGCTCAAAAATTGAAATGGCATTGGGCTGGCCATGTAGCGAGAATGTCTAACAGAAGGTGGGCCAAACGAGTTACCCACTGGAAAGGACCAGCAGGCAAGAGGGGGCAGGGTAGACCCTTAGCCCGCTGGGAAGATGACCTGAAAGGATCTGCTGGCATAAACTGGTATTCTATAGCACAAGACCGACAAAAATGGGCATCTTTGGAGGAGGCCTTTACCCAAACCGGGGTTCCTATTAAACTTTGAATCATTTTAGTTATACTTACTACTAACATTTAATTTAAGTTAATGTACTAATACAAATCATACTAGTGTTTATAGCAATAGTGTAATTATTACCAACCTATTTTTTTAAAAACAAGAAATAAAGAGGCTTATTATTATTATTATTTGTTGTTACCATTTTGGATTCTCGGGGCTATGGAGCACCCGGACCTTTGGAAGGCGTGCGTGGGGCCGAAGCCAACACGTAGAGGCCCGTTTTAGTAACATTTTAATTTCAAAATATGTGATGGACACCAAACCGGCAATTATCCCTGTCTGCACTATAAAATGCAGCCAAGGACAACCCCCGGGTCGGATAGAACTATGAATAAACTACGGGTGAAAACTACTTGGGCTATGGAAATGGGTTGGTAGTGGATCGGGTACTGGGGGGAACTATGGGGAATATGGCGCCTGCCGTAACAATGTTTAACAAACACGTAAAAAATGGCAGACGGAGACTAGCCAACTCACAAACTGGGCCACCCTAATTAAGCCGAGCAAATTACAGCCAGGGGGCAACAGGGGCGTGAGAGGCTGAAGGATGGAGGGACCTCACTGGATTTTAAACCATCCTAGGTCGAGATCCTGTGGAGCGGGCCAACTCATCACTGACGTGAGGCGTCCATCCTCCGAGCATTACTGCTCTCGCGACTCCACTCTGACCGGCCGGTGAAGGCAAGCCAAAGGCGGGGGACCGCTTCCTCGTCAGTGTTCACTCCCGCCAGCCAACTAAGGCAAGCCGGAGGTGAGGAACGGTGGCTTCCCCCTGGAGCACTCGGGTAGCCGCGGGGTCGCTACTCCCCGACACCTCGCCTCAAGGTGCCCTGCGGGCTTATTATTATTATTATTATAATAGACAACATAGACAACGTATATACTACATATTTTACTTTTTTTTTAAATCAAGAGGTTTTTCCCTACCGTTACTGGTTACGAACAGTACATCGCAGGTTCATACGCGGCCGAAAGGTCGATATGTACTTTTGTCATCCGACTAGGCACATAAAATTAGCTATAACCTAGGTATCAACTATCAACCTATTACTTACTAGTTATCATTAGACCGGAAACGATGACATTTCCACATCGAACGTTCGTATAAATAACACTCGCGTTCCGTTTATCGCAGAAAAAAACAGGTGGTTTCTTTATAAAGGTCAGATGTGTTTGAACTTGGTTGCGTGAAACGTAACGGCTTTTCGTTATTATGGTTATAGCTGGAATGAAAGTTGATAATTAATAGGAATTAATAATTTTGTAGATGGGTCTCTGGATTCCGTACTCAAATACAAGAAACTGGCGAAGTGTGGACTCGCAGGTTCCGTACTTAATCATAACAAAAAATCGTTTTTTGGTATGGGAGTCCCACTTATCTACTTTATGATTTTGTGTATAGTATATTTGTTGTTAAAGCGACAACATAAATACATCGTCTATCTGTGGATGGGTTTCTAGATTCCGTACTACGATACGATTTAAAGTCAGGTGAATTGTATAATTAAAAACCAATTTAAAACAAATATACTTTTTTAAATCATCAAAAGACGAAAAAAAAAAATTTGTCTGAAAAGTCTTAAGGCTTCGAAACAATAACAAGTTTTTGTCTTGAAACTAAACCAAAATGTAGGGAACAATGTCATTTGTTACATACGCTACAAACGTCTTATGTTGAGCATTTTTTTATTATTCAAATTCCGACGTTGCTTCCTTAATTCCTTTTTGATTTTCAAAATAATGATTAAGTACATACTTTTAGAAACAATCGATTAAATAATTTTGAAAAGTCTTAGAACAAAAATTGAAGCCGAATGTCATGGGTCCATGCCAATTTAAATGAGGTTAAGATTAGCTTATTTATTTATTTATTTAAATTATTCAGTACACAAGTGAAATACATTATTTAATTAATTATATAATTAGTAGAATATTGCCCCGGTTCCACTATAGCCAAATATGCGACAATGTGAATCAAATTATGATCGTTGTAAAAAATGTAAAAAAATAAATGTATTTTGACGATTGTAAATAAAAACATGATCACGAAGAAACCCCATGAGTTTCTTGTGGCTTCTTCTTATCGGCTTGCGCGTTTCGAAGCCACACTAGAATCATAGTTGTAAGAACACTAAACGTATTTAAAGTGATCAATACATCCAATTAAATAAAATAAAAATTGATTCTGACTTTGATACATTACAAAACAGATGTTATACAAATATATACTAAGGTGAGTCTAGACTCTTACAGGTCTAGACCTGTAAGAGTCTAGACTTAGCGGTTTTCTCCCGACAGAGCAAATAATATAGTTTAAGATAAGTGTACAAAGAGAAGAGAACAGAAAGTAAAATCAGTAGAATTATGATCATTATTAAAATACCATAAATAATAAAAACAAACAGCTTATAATAAATAATAGCTTATTAGTTTTTCGTACAATAGTAGATTGTATGAGTAGAATCCTGAGCGAATCGAGGGATTCAAAGTACCTCACTCGAGCTAAAAATAGTATTTGTTCCTGAGGTAGACATTCTACTTTTCATCACCCTCTATTAGAAAATAAGTATCTTTAACTTGTTAACCCAATGTTTCAAAGACTAATCCTAGTCTATTTTAAGACTATTCCTTGTCTATTCCAAGTCTTCTACTCTACTATTAGTCTACTCCTGTTCTATTCCTAATGTATTCTTCTTCTATCTCTATTGGAACTCTTTGGTGATTGACACTTTTTAAAAATATACACATTCCAAATTCAAAGCGCCCCGGCCAATCAGTAGCCGGAAAAGTAAAATCCCTGTTAACAGGGAGGCAAAACGTTTTGCCGACGAGTTAGCTTGAGCTCCAGCAAAGGGCTAGTTCCAGCCTAGTTTACAGGGATTGGATTAGCTGTGATGAAAAAGTGTGAAATACATACTTCTTTCGTATGAAAAACTTCTGACCCCATTCTGAGTTGTAGCCGAATGTGCACCCGACTTGCCACAGACGCCGTAACAAATCCAAGACAAACAAACTTGTATAAGCACCTACCTACTAGGTACCTATGATTGGAAAACCAAGAACGTATGAGAACCACTTTCTTAGAAACCACTGCCAAGTCCCTAATGGATAATCAATATTGTTAGAGCATGTGTATTGTGATTTGTTCACACACACATTCACCAGTTCAATAAGGTAGTAGCATGCTACTTTACCTGCAGGTAACTACCTATGGACTACTAGAAAACTGTACTGAATTGTTAGAACTCAGTGATAATAGGAGATAACTTATCGAGATTACGAGATTAGGAGGAGTTTAAGGACGCGACTGATGTGAATCGAGCAGAAATCCCTTCTGATTGAATATTTTTCTTCATAACCTGTTTAAACAATATATTATGTTATTATATATGATACAAGAAGTGCCCCCTTCATTTCAAAAACAATAAAATATAACTGTAAATACCCCTAGTATACCTACAGGCAAAGTTACCCCTGTTTTACAAAATAAAACAATTTTTCCTTTAAATCCTTAACAGGTATATTTTCTTATACGCATCATAATATTAGAAAATACAATAGGTATATAAAACCTCCTCATCGCATTAAAAAAAAAAATATTTTAATCATTGTTGATGATTGATTTTACGAGAAATTATATATTTCAAGCAATTCCATATTGCTCATTTCTATGCAATCGGATAAGGACAGATAATTATAATCTATCGCCGCCGTCTTAAAGAAATTGACTATATATAAAGTAAAAATTATCTGCCTGATGGATGACAGATTTTTTTTCGGTAGTTCGTTCGAAGATTAATGTAAGTAGCTACATATTCAAGCGGCCTAATTCTGTAACCGAGTAAAATCTACACGACATTTAAGAGGTTCTCCAGAAGGTTCGAAGTTTTAACATAGTATCGACATAGCTTCTTTATACATAGCTTCAATTTTCACAGATTTCAACCAGATTTCCAAATAGTTTTAGAAAAGTTTACTGGAGTTTACGGACACTGACATTGACAGAGTCCATTTTCCTTATAAAACTGTGTTTTTTTTACATGGAATAGGCTAGCTTTTGACCGCATCACACCTGATGGGAGGCGACGATGAGGTCAAAGGTGTTACATGCTTGCCTAGAAGAAACCTATTCACTCTTGACTCGAAGACTCCAAAATTGTAGTTCAGTGTTGTGTTTTTCTAATAAGGAGGAAAGGTTTCTATAGTAACTAATGTGTACACCCTGATCAAAAACAAATACCCAAGGGTAGATCCACAATTGTTTGTTCTACGGTAGCAATCGAACCCAAGACTTCATTCACCGCGCCACTGGGTTCATCAAGCTTAAATTAAAATGAAACAAAGTCATAGAGTTCTATTAATAAACTATAATTATTAATAATAAATAAATTGCTTTACAAAAAAACTTGATACGAACAAGCGTATAGAAGCGTAGAACGAGGGAACGAATGATACGATGTCATAACGTGGATTCGCCACGAAAAAATAGTAACCTACGAGTATAGAGGGGGCGTCATGTTGAAACGAAAGCGTACGAAGGATTCTAGAGTTAACTCCCTGGCGTGCTAAAAATTTGTACCTAAAGTTCTGAGTGAACCGTTGCATTCAAGCGTCCAATATTAATAAAGGTTTTATTACCGAATTGAATACTCTCTATACACATACGAGACAATAAAAAAGGCTACAAAATAATCGTTTAATATTATTAACAAAAAAATAATAGATTGATGCTACGTTTATAAAATATATTACAACTCTTGAATAATCAAATTTATCAATATTGCATCAAAATTACGAAGCCAGGAGGCGGCCTTAGCCGATGAAAAAAAAGTTGGGGCTTTCTATTAATCAAAACTTTTTGCCTTACTCTTGCATCAAAATAAAGATAGAAGAAAAATAACTCAGTTTTTCTTTTTTAAGTGTTATGTCAAGATGGCCAGTTCGAAATGGCCGTATGCTATCAGAACCAGAAAAAATATAAGAAAAAAAAAACACAAATAGTAATAATTAAAAGACAAAAAAATGAATAAATAAAAATAATAAATCATAAGGTAATCGGAAGCGATATCTCATCGTTATATTAATTTCAATGTAAATTGGAAAATGCAAGCTGACAATCTGCAAAGAAGGTCGGAGTCCAAGTGAAACAAAATAACGAGAAAAGGACGATAAAATAATGAGAAAGAATTGTGGGAACCAATATTACCTATGTAAGTTAGATAGTGTCTTTGCAGAAGAGATAGTCGCATCCATATATTCCTTTCGTTTCGCAAGCATCGCGTGTTTCTTTTATCACGAAGAATATATTGAGTGCATTTTTTAAAACTGTTTTTCACATGAACCGATCGTAAGTTCCACTTCGACTTTCCGTTTTTCAAGGGCAGGGGTGCGGCACATTCGAGTTTTTTACCGTAAAGATACATAGATAGATTAATTCTTTATTGTAACACACAAAAAACAACAATAAAACGAAAAAAAAACATAAACAGTTTTTTTTGTTCTCTTTCAAGTGATATTATTACGATGTGTTACTACCTACAGTTTCTTTTTCAATGTAATTAAATGTAACTGATAGACCGTTGTTTGTGAATGATTGGTTCGTGAAAAGTAGTTGTTCGTGGTCGTTTCTTTGGTTTTGTTTTGGAATTTGTTTATTGTTTTTCGGTTGTTTTGAGTATTTTGTTGTTTTTCATATATAGTTTGACTACTATAACTTCTAGTGGAATGTGGTCTAAATTAAACACGCTGCCTGACATAAGCAAGGTGTAACGGGTATGCCAAAAAGGGGTTGTTCTAGACGTCTTGGCGAACAACTTTTGTTCTACGGCTTTTGGAAATTCGAAGTACTTTTCGAAAAATTTAGGTGTAAAGTTTACTTGAAAATCAGCTGTTTCTTAAATTACGAGGTCATTGACGTTATATTGTCCTTTTATTTAGTTTGATGGTTTACAATCAAAACTTCAATTAACTTTATTTTCAAAAGCAGCTGTTTTTTCAGACGTCTAGAACAACCCCCTTTTAGCTTAAAAGGGCATACCCGTTACAAATTGTATAGTTTGACCACTATAACTTCTAGAAGAATGTGGTCTAAATTAAAACATGCTTGACATAAGACGTACTTTACTCTCGATTAAAAGACCCAAAAAGGTACCTACTCACCCATATTTAGTCTCATGTTATCATTGAGTTGTTTCTATGTATAATACATTGTATGTAATTACAATGAAAAATAAATATAAGTAGTATATTCGTTGTCTAGTCACCGTAACACAAGCTTAGCAGCTTACCACGGGGCTAGATGGCGCTGTGTGTTGGTCACAGACATTTATTAGATTTTTTATTTTTTAGATTTATAATCTATCTATGAATTAATCACAGCGCAATCTACCCCCAAACTCCATAAGTACTAGGCTTGTACTATGCGTATTAGACAAGGGATATACTATGGATATATTATACTCTTTTTGTAAATACATACATATTATACATAGAAAGACACCCAAATGGATGTAAAAATGATTATTTAGGTAGATATAATAACAATTGACCTTTTCATCTAAGTTTAGATGATTTTAAACAACGCGAGCAATTTTTAATCCATGCTATTTACGGCGCTGTAGTGCCTGGGACGTTGTCAGGGGGAGTAGGCTTGCCCAGCACCTTTACCACCCTTCCAGCCTAGGCAGCCATGTCCAGAGGAAAGAAGTGGTCAAAACGTCTGGAGCTAACTAAGCCGTGAACCAGCCTTCTGCATTGCAGTCCGTCAAATGCAGACTACCTCTGTGGCGCAGTGGGCGAAGCTCGAACACAGAAGGTTGCGGGTTCGATTCCCGCCGGGAACAAATATTTCTTTTGACCATAAATGTTTGTTTCTGGTTCTAGGTGTTTTCTATGTATGTATTTACAAAAAAATAACTATAATGTGTAGTATATCCGTTGTGTAGTACCCACAGTACAAGCCTAGTGCTTAGTTTGGGGCTAGTGTGTGTAATGTCGTGCAATATTTATTATTTATTTATTTTATTTTAAATACTTAGCTTTATCTATAGTTTGTCTAAAAAATACAAACGGTCCCTACAACTCATCTACAACTTAATAGATTTCACATCAACCTTTTGATACATGTTCAGTGTTCGCCTATTATCATATTATCAACGTAATTAAAAATAATGTTTATTTCCAATGTTAATATTATGTAAAAACGGGTCATTCGCGTGCATCTGATAATGGCTGTTATTTTTTTAATGGTTGTTTGGACCGTAACAGTAACTTGAGGTGGGTTTTTAACCGACTTCGAAAAATGGAAGACGTCTTGTTTAATTTCGAATTTCGAAAAGAAAAAAAAGCATTTTTTATGTTATGATATGGCCCATTATCGTTTTTTTGTTCTATGAGAAAATAAATAAGAGACGGAGTTCTCTAAGCAGAAATAGGAAGCTAGTTATTCATACAATTTGCATTTGACTTCTTTGAATGATAGGTTCATGTTCCAAATTAAAATCTATGTACTTATTTGATATTTTTTTATAGAAAGAAGTGTCAAATTGAAGTATACTTTCCACCCTAGGGATGAAATAAGCTACTTTCCAAGCGGCTGCTCATGACTCATGACCCATTTAATATACCGATGAATAAACTTAGGTAACGACTTTCCGAACATCGGCCCTAGCTCACATTCTTATTGAATAACGAAATTGTCAATCGACAGATTTTTTTGTATGAAATTGACATAATCAAGCGTGAACCTTTAATGTCAATTTCATTCAAAAAAATCTGTCGATTGGCAATTTCGTTATTCGATAACAATGTTGGCTAGGGCCGCAGGAGAGATGAAAAATATATGACCACGCCATCTATTTTCTATTATGTTTATTGCATCCGGTAGCTTCATCGTACATCTCGTTGAAAACATTGAACGTTGTGTCGCTTGAAGTTCAATCTTCCTGTTACAGATGGCGCTATTACTAATTTGTTAGAAAAGCTTGTAAAATATAACTAGATGGTGCTAAGATAAATAGTTTAAGCCTTAGATCATAGATGGCGTAAGTGTTAAAAGTTCAAAGTTAATTACATAGATGGCGTTGAAATTAAAAGTTCACAGTATGATTTATAGGTGGCGTTGTAATTAAATTGTGGTATGTAAGTTTAAATCTTAGATATAGATGGCGTAAATGTTAAAAGTTCAAAGTTAATTACATAGATGGCGTTGAAATTAAGTACGCAGTAATAAATGGCGATAAGTTCAATTTGTTTAAAAAAATAAATAAAAGTAGTAAATCCGTTGTCTAGTCACCGTAACACAAGCTTAGCAGCTCACCACGGGGCAGGAGGCGCTGTGTGTTCGTCACATGATTTATTTATTTATTATTTTTAGAACAATTTCCATTTAAGTTGAAAATACCCTTTCGGTCGTCCATTTGTAACTACGTTAAGACGTAACCAATTACAAAAGAAGAAAATTTTCTCCTTTTACTTAAACAGTTGTAACAAACTAGAAAACATTGAAATGTACATAGAAATATTTTTAAATTATTATCATGAAACAAGTTTCGTTCTTATTTACATATTATTTTTTATAGTCGTTTCTTTTCGCAAGGAAAGACAACAACTATAAAATCCACCTCGGCCCTTAGTGGTGAACTCAGAGGGGTTTACCATCGGCTTTAGGGGCCCCGTGAATGGATGTCCGCGCCTCTCGGAGGGGGATTGTCCTTCGAGAGAGAGATGGGGCCTGGAAAAGCCTCCGCTGTCGGGGTTGGTAGATGTAAGTAGTCCGCAAAGAATCCTGCTGGCATCGACGCTTGCGGAACGAGGGACACCGGACACTGTGGGGGTTTACTTGGTAAACCGGTGACGGTGCATAAGGCGCGAAAAACCTGCCAGTGTAAAACCAACCTGCCTTTTTTCACCTACTTAAAAAAAGGCAGGCTGTATGTAGTTTTGAATACATGCCTGCTTGCATAGAATAACGTCGCTCGTTTATCAAAGTAATTATTAGTAGAGTTACTAGTCTAACTTAGTGTGCCTAGAAATACTGCATAGCCGATTTTTTAGAATAAGAACTGCAGTACGCTTGGTGTGAGTTTTTTTCGTAAAAAAACGCGAACTTTATGGTTAAGTTAACGCGTATTTTGTATGGAAACTGGTAACTTCGATATCGTCCGCTAGGGGCGCTTTTTGAGTTTCCATAGAAAATACGCGTTAACTTAACCATTATGTTCGCGTTTTTTTTTACGAAAAAACTCACACTAAGCGTACAGTTCTTATTCTAAAATTTCTTATTCTATAAATTCACCGTAACTTTGAGATCGGGATGAAAGGTAGCCTATGTCTAATCGGTTCTACGGTTTAGGCTTGAAAGCGTTCGCGGTTTTACTCCCTAATTTCTGGTTAGGATTCGGAATCAACGGTGGCTTATGTCCTTTTTCAAGGTTTCATCTGTCCCTATAAGTACCAAATTTACCAAAATCGGTTAAGCGGTGGCTGCGTGCGTGGTTTCACCTAGTCATTTCGGGATAGGGATTCGGATCGGAATCAAAAGTACCCTATGTCCTTCTCCAAAGTCCCATCTATCTCTATACCAAAATTCATCAAAATCAGTTCAGCGGCATCTAAAGACGTGATGACGTAACAAACAAACAGACAGACAGACTGAGTTACTTTTGCATTTATAATATTAGTAAGGATGTATTTTGTCCAAATAAAAACCCAGTGTTTATGAATCATTTCTTTTATTTTTTAATTAATATAATTATAGCTAACCGTCTCGGCAATAATTACTATCTCATTAATGACACAATAAGCATTTTACGTTGTTAAAAATAAATCTTCAATAAAAATAAATGGGTTAATTTGTTCTCGTTAAATTATACTTAAAAATAACTAAATATAATTCAACATTCTAACTTAAACATAAATTACATAGCAGTACTAGAATCTAAACTTTGAGTATACAAAAAAAATAACGTTTATATAAAAAATAATAATATAATAATTCAATTAAACACTGACTAAAACTAAATTAAAACATGGCATCTTTATTGTAAATAAAAAATAAAAATATACAATTATTAAGTTACAATTTTATAATGTATAATATAAATTAAATAAAAATTATTTAAGTTTAAATTAATTTCTTATTTCGAATAAATGATAGGGAATAAAGATTGTGTTTGTCGTGAACACTCTTTACTTATTAAGAAGTTGTCTACTTATGTATTAGAAATTATTTTCCAACATGTTTTATGCGCCTAAACATCGATTAGGTACAATGATATATAGTCACATCACATTCCTAAAATGTATATACAATTTTTTAATAATAAGAACTTGCCAAACACGAATTTTGACCGCTAACTAACCGTATGTTTATCACTACATTCTAAAATCGAATTTTACAATTTATACGCCGAAATACAATTTTTGTTTTACATTTTACAATTTCATAATAACATGTTTCCAATTGAGTTATCGTTTCTATACAAGTTTTCAGTTTTGTTTTCTTAGTTTCAAATAACTTTCTTACCCTTTTGGAAGTAAGTAGTTGAAAGTTTTATTTATTTTCTAGAAAATGTTTTTTATTACAATCACGACTCGCAAAGTAAAATGAAATTACGTAACAAGACTAGAAATACACCAATTGGAAGAAAATGTTTTCCTTTTCAATTAATTGTGTACAAAAAATATATATTATTATATTCCAAGTAAATATTAATTTGACAACAAAATTTCAAAAACAATAATGACAGAAAATGTGATATACACTTTGTAAATGTTCAAACTGTAAACTACCAATTTTGAATATATACAAACTGTATATCATTTTGTTTTTGTATATCATTTCTGACTCTAAGTAAGTTTAGATACAACGTAAGTGCAATAATGTGACATTGCAGAGGCTAGACTTACAATGAAGTAGACAATACCGATGCGCTGTCAGTATCTTTCAATTCTATCATAAATAGTTCAGGAACATTTCACATTTTTCAATTTCTCACAAGCAAATTTTAATTATTATCATTTTATTATTATCGTGGTATCATATTATACAATTTTTTGTAATTGTTTATTTTTTAATTATTTCCGCTTCAAAATGGATATGACGTAAAAACACGGGATACAATAACTCCCATATATGTAACACCAATAATCAATACTGTATCTATGACATTAAATTGTTTTTTTTTGTATTTATGTGTTTTATTTCGTTGTTTACTACTTAAGTTATAACATATATCAAACAGCTGTTTCAGTTATGTTATTTTTACTATCATTCATAATCATAATCATAATTACAACATGTAAGTTATCATTGCGTTAATTATAATGATTATGTAACAATCAAAATGTAATTAAATGATGTACAGTGATAATTATATATTATTATTACAAATGATTTGCAATACATTACATTTATGTTAACTTACGATATACAGATATAAGATTACGTCTACTGTGTGATTATGAATTGAAAACCTGGCTATCCTGTCTAAGCTTAATATTAAAGATTAATAATGTGTATATTTAACTAGAATATTTCATAAAACATCAGATAATAGGAAAAACTTAAACGAAAAAGCGAAAAATGAAAAACTTTAACAGTCAATAAGGATGTTTAATCAAAATCAACTGCAAGTTAAAAATAAAAACTCAACAATAGAATTATCGTTAAATCCGCTCGAATTATTCAAATTTATAAACTCGAAACCATTTTAGTTTTCAGATATATCACGGTTATTTGTAAACATTTATCCAAAATACATTTTATTATCATTTTCTTAATCATTATCAATTACTTTTTTAACACGAGTGTATTTTACGATATTTCATTCGAAAATAAACAAATGTAATGTAATCGCGTGTTGGATTGTAGCGATTGTTATTTTTATTTCAACAATAAAAATTGTTTAAACAACGTATTTTACCTATCAACAGAAGTATTATTAAACACAATGAGTTAATTCATAATTCAATAAACAAATGCCAATTAAACTAGAAACCGTCATATCCATTTCTGACGTTAATAAAACTGACAGCGCATTTTATAAAAAAAAGTTCGTATTATGGACATCCATCCATAACTCTCATGACATCAACAGAACCTGATACTATTGCACTAAAAGCTATATGTAACAAAAAATGGACAATAATATTTTTATTAGCTTAATTCTGGATTGTTTCATTCCTTGAAAAACAATAATATATTGGGTGATTGTTCATCAGCTTCATTCATCACACTTTTTTTTACGCCAGGTACATTTAAGTCTATTTCTAACCCAGAGTTTTTTTAATTAATATATTAGGCTCGAACTTGAAAGTAAATGTTAGACTGAAATCTAGGTAAAAGTAGAGATTAGTTAATGTGTGGTGGACAGGGGAAAATAAAGTAGGTAAAGTGAAGGAAGAGGAACAATATTTTATGTCAAAAAGTGTAAGAAGAATAATATAAGTTATTCTTCTTGCAGCAAATTTTAGAAGGACAAACCACGGTGTCATTGCACTAAAACATTTACTACAGTGGTATCTCAGCTTAATAATTTAATTTTACTCTAGTTTTGGAAAAGACTTAATTCACTTAACAAAGTATCTTTAACGACACCTTAAAATATTCCTTTTTTTGTTACATCATAGCTGAGCAACGGTTAAATAACCATTGCTTGTAAAGTAATTAGGCTCCATTATTAAGAATTTACACAGCTTAACTACTGAATTTTTTCATCATAAAATAAATGTAGAAAACCATTCATTATTTTTTTCAATATTTTTAAACATTAAAAATTCTTTCATCAAAAACTTAAGAATAAAGTCGGAAACTTTGAGACACGATCTGTTTTATAACTATTCCTTTTTCGATGATCACAGAATTTCGGTATCAATCTACATTTCAGCGCAACATTCTAATTTATATTCGCAAATAATTATTTTTGTTTCACAATCAAAAACCTTATCAGTACTTAATGTTTTAGCTCCAGAACTATAATTACAAATATCATTTTACAGGTTTTTAGTAAATATTGCGCGAAAATGAAAATTTCTTTTTTCATCATGAACACTTTCTTGGAAACGTAACATGTTCTAAAAATCTAATCTTAGGATTCATGATCCGTGCTTTTTTATTTGTACAACTCGAATTGTCGAGTTCAGTTCCCTAATGCGATGTTTTATTATAATAACTTTAAAAATACCAAACGTCCATAAATTTTTCCTTCTACTAAGACCTAAATTTAAAAACAATACCATTTATACAATATTCATAGGAACTTCTTTTGTTGTTATATTAATTTATTTATGTATTAAATTTATGAGGACATATTTTTACATAAATAGCGATCAATTCACTTTTAATTTTTTGTATTGTAAGTATCATATTTCTTTTTGTTTTTTTCATATCAGTCAAAAAATGATTTTTGTTGTCTAATAGGTTTTGCTTTTGATCACGTTTCCTAGAAAACAATCTTATTAGGGTAACCTTCGCGTCTGGATGGTACTTTCCAGTCCATTCCAAATCATAAGAAAAACTCGCCGAAAAGTTTTGTATTCCTTAAAATAAATAACGAAAACAGAAATTAACTATTTTAAGAAAAAATCATGTTCACAAACAAAAGTCACGACATAAATGAAAATGATTTTTGGGCTATTGCATTGTTTTTTTTTTCTATACACATTGATCAATACGAGACAGTGATATTTTGTAGACCTGAAAATTTGGAGAAAAATCACTGTTACGCACCAATCAATTTAATTCAAGAATGAAATTATTACATACATTAAAATCAGCTTACTTACCTTACCTACATGTTACGATTATACGTATAATATTAACCACGATGACGTTGAATAAATGTATATAAAAAGTCATTATTTATAAATTTTCTTTATAATTATTGAGTTATTTTAAATACATTTATACATCGTGACCGTCCCTTATTATAATACATGATGATAATATTAAAAGAATAATATTCGGCAACACTTGACATTCTCGATTATAATATTATTATGAGATTAGAAAAATTACCTCGTTTTTTGAAACCGGTTTTTAAAAAGAGGTATTTTTTCTAATCTTTTAAACTGTAAAACTATTGCTGAGGCAACTATAGCATATGAAATGCTTGTCTATGTTCAAAGTTGTGAAACTTTGAATCATTCTGAGAAATTATTATCGGGCTATTGTTGATTGTATTTTATGATATAAAATAAAAAATACATATAAATATTATTATATAAATATTTTGGGCTATTGCTTGAACATCCGTGTTGAAAAAGAATGTCTTGTGTCATTGTATTTTTATTCGTCGTCTATTCAGGTAAAATTATCGAAGTTCGTACTTCGAGTTTGATGTTATTTATTTATTCGGTAAGATCAGTGAAAAATCGCTATTTTCCATTCTTTATTATTATCATTAGAACTCAATGTTTTATATACAAAAAATATTAACGGCAGTCTTTTGAACAAAAATAAATCAGTAAATTTATATACAACTATACAATATATAATCGTTTGTAAATAATTTCTTTTTTGTTTGTTATTTAAATAAAAATAATGTTCGAGTTGTTTAAAATAAAATGTAATTTACGTTATAAACAAAAGCGTTAACTAACAATATATAACAGACCTAAGTTATTTACAATTTATTATCTAATATGGCATTATTAATAAAAATAAAATAAAAAATATTCGAAGAAACAATTTATAAACATACTAATAAATTTTTGAATTTTTCAATTTTAAAATAAGGATCATTTTGTGCGTTCAAAACGTGACTAGCATAAGACGTGTTATTGCGTGAAAAGACAAAATAAAAAAATAATAATTTAATGTTATTTATCTTAAATATAATTAAACTTATTATTGCAACTAATTAAAAAAAAATCTCGCTAAATGCGATTAAACGTGCTTAAAACAGTTTGGCACTTCCAAAACTTTCTACTAAGCTAATAAATACATTGCCTTGTGGTAAAGCTTATACATATACTAATAAGTATAATAATTCAATAATAATGATAAAACACTCAATAACGAAACAGATAATAAAAATGAAGATTGCACAGAATATTATTTGTCACAAGTTACTCTAATAACTAATCGTATGGGCGAGTGTTTGTTCCATTTTTGTTCAATCATTTCACTATGTTTATATTACGGTTCTTAGATACGAAGTTTTGTTTCCGCTATTTTTTTTATTTACAACAGTTATTCTATCTAAAGGTAATGTTAAGATTGTATACTTTTTTCACTGGCTTAAATAAAACTAAAAGTCCCATTCGATATTGCGAAAAATAATTACTAATCAGAGGCGATTTCATTCACGCTCCAAAAACAAATATTTGTCATAAAAAATACTGAATCCATTATATATTTTTGCTATCACGAACCTGGTTGCCTATACGATTTTTCGGATCGAAATCGCGTCGGATTAGTAATAGCTAAATTTTCAGGGTTGAGGGTTTTGTTGGAGGTGGACAGCTTGTTGAGCGGCGTGTTGGGCGGCTTGGGCAGCTTGAGCCGCTTGAGCCGCCTGTTGCTGCATGTGCTGTTGCTGAGCTGCTTGCTGAGCGGCCTGCTGAGCGGCCTGAGCGGCCTGCTGAGCCACCTGCTGGGCGGCCTGCTGAGCGGCTTGCTGTGCGGCCTGCTGAGCGGCCACGGCCTGCTGGGCCGCCTGCTGCGCCGCCTGCTGAGCTGGTGAAGGAATATTAAAACCCAACATTCGAGGATCGTGTAACCTCAACGCCTGTTCCAATCTCTGTTCTTGTGCAATTCTAAAAGCCTCAACTAATTCCGGAGACAACTGTCCGCTAGCGTCATTTGGCTGCGGTGGAAACCCTCCGTTGTGTCTGAGGGGACTGGGGTTGTCGTTTTGTGCTGCTGCAGCCTGGGATACGGCCAGTCGTAAGGCTTCGGCCTGACTTCGTAAAAGTGCTTCGGCCTGTTGGATTCTGAGAGCGGCTTCGGTCGGTGCTGGTGGAGTCTCTGCAGGGGGTTGAGTTGGGGGTGGTTCTCGAGCTAGTTGTTGTCTCATGGCAGAGACCAGATTGGCTGCAGCAACTTGCACGGCGCTTGCTCCCTCTCCCGGTTGTGCCATCATATTCGCCGCGGCCGCTGCAATGGCCGCGACTCTTTCGTCTCCGTACGCTTGATGTCCATTATTTGCAGACCTAAGGAGATCAGTAAGCTTGTTGACAGCCGCTCCTGTTTCAGATCCAGCTGAAGAGGAAAGTCTGCCGTTGGATGAAGAATCAGAATGTGCTGGAGATGGAGGCGCGAGGCCAAGGAGACCAGAACCGCCAGCTGAAGCCGTAACTGCAGCGAGGATATCTCGTTCTCGTCTTTCTGCTGCTGCTCTGGAGAGGACATACTGGGCAGCAAATTGATGTTTTGGTTCCATTCTCATGTGTTCCATATGGGAGAGGAGTCCTGAAATTAATGATAAAAACGTTAAGGAATCGTTCGATACCAATTGTTTACGCAAAAACATAATGCAAGAGTTTGAGTAGGTATATGAACATTGTTGAGCAATAGTAATGTTTTTTTTTGTGTTTAGTAGGTACACGTAGTTATAACACGAGATGTTCAATATTCATTAGATCTTATTGTTCTATTTTGTTGCATCTCTAGAGCGAGGTAGCCCAGGTCTACTTTTTCAATGCAAATTGCAAATATTTCTACAAAGAAATTCCTTGCCGTAGACGTTTTGACCTTATCATCATCTAGTATCTAGTAAGAAAATATTTTTTACTGCGCAATCGAATAATTAACAATCAATTATTAGGTATTTATTTATCTCGTATTTTCTAAATGATTGTTAAGTTTCATTATTTATTAAAGTTGTAAATTAATGATGAATAACATAAAATTACACGTTTTATAATGATTAAGCAGAGGTAGGTACTTAGATAATCTCAACTCTTATTCCGAGTTTTATAGTAAAGTGTTTCTTGTTTATTGCCTTGTTCAATTTCCTTACAACGTGTCTTATGCTTTAAGTGAATTTATAAATGTCTAAAATTACTTTTCTAGCAGACTACAAAACTAAAAGATCATCTGCCTTACCATGATCGTTTCTCGTTCTTAATTTAATATTATCTCGTTATTACCTACTTCTAAAAAAAAAATATTTACTACTTTTAAATTTTTTGATGTTATATAATTTTTTTAGCTGACCGATTTTGGTCCTGCAAGGGCCAATATCATTTTCAGTGTTATTGATCATTTACCCAACAAGCTAAGACCGAATAGATGTGCCTACAGAATCTATGCTAATAAAGGATAACTAACCTACACATATTATTCAATACATACCACTTTCGTGTGTAAATACAGCTTGGCAAACGGAACAGGGCCACATTCTCAAACTGCTGGTCAACTGCGTTTCAGGATGACAAGCTAAATGCTTCCTCAAGGAGCCCTCGTTGACGTAATGCTTTCCGCACACAGGGCAGGGATGGTTGGCCGTTCTCCGCTTGGCTATATAAGGATCAGTCGATGGTGGTTTAGCTTGCGCTGGGTACGGTGACGTGGCAGGAGGACCTTCACGTCACCAGGATCAGGTAGGTTAGTGGGTTAGGAGGGTAGGAGAAAGAAAAAAAACTCGTTAGTACCAGTTAGTTGCATTTTTGAAGATAGACGATTTCCGTTCGATGATATTTGCCATTGTAAAGGGTAAGACGTTATAATTGTAAATTGTAATGATGATGGAAAATCTTGACGATAAATGGAAGGGTGACAGAACAAGAATCGTCTATTAAACTTAAAAGCTATCGAAAGTGAAATCAAAAGGGACGTTAACGAAACTAAAACATAAATGAATTAACGGAACATGTAACAGAAACAAACTCCATAGAAAACCGGGGAAATGTCGCTATTAGATACATAAACAAAACATGTTATGATAATACAGTTGGAACGCAATCCGAAGAATTTGTCTGTACTAGGGGCAGACAAGAAATGTTTGCAAAACACACTACCCTTCCAATAATTTTAAAACAATAACATTCATGTCCCTCGAAATGCGTTCAACTCAGCTTATTTATTAAGATAGTGTTAAGATTTATGGAAACGATACGTTTTTGTTGTTACCGTTGATTTTACGGAACCAACACCCCTTATGGCTTTGTGCCAACTGGAAGCTTTTATAAAGTAACATAATAATGCTGCAAAATGGTTTTTTACTGCACACGGCTATTATAACGACGGTGACTGGCAAAAATTTTATCTACAAACTTCCAGTGGCAGAACTTAGGACCTAATAAATCTCTTTTGTAACAGCGTTGCGTTGAACCGACTCGGTTATTTACTCATTTTTCATGATGGCATAAAATTTTATAACGCTAACAAAAAGAGATTGAATTCTTAAAACGAGACATAGTTTTAAAAAAAAAAGCTTTAGTGAAAGCGTTCTTTTTTCAATTTTAAAAACCTCCGTAGTTAACTGTTAACTGTTAAAAATCCGATCGTCCGTCGGGAAACTTACTGGCAACACCGGACGCATTTGGGTCCTTATGCGTGTTCTTCATGTGTTCTACAAGTGCTTCGCCACCGAATACAACTTTGTGGCAAATAGGGCAAGGTGTGGCGGTTGCACCACCGATCATGAGTGCTGCGTGTTGCTGCAAAACACCAAGGTGCAGCTGAAGCTCCTGTTGTCGCCGGGAGGCGTTGCGGGCATAGCATTACAAAGATTAGCCAATATTCAAAAAACACAATTATTATTAAACGATCGAGAGGGAATTTTGAAATTATAAAGTGCCGAAACGTGAATTTTGATTTTTATTTAAAAAAAAACAACCAATGAAACTATAATTATTATTGTAATAAAATGTATAAAAAGATAGTAAATAAAATTATAATGATAATAAAAATTAAAACAAACAACAATTACTTAGTTTAATAAAAGTAAAACTAAAACAATGAATAAAATAATCCTCATAATATTACGAAGCAATATCAATTATCAGAATTATTTAGAATTAAATGATTCTTTAATGTATCAATTCTAGCAGTAATTCGATAACTAAATAATTAGAAAAGCGCTGTTGATCTAGTGGTAGATACCCCGACTTTCTTTCCGCAGGTCGCGGTTTCGAATCCAGCCGCGCCCCAATGTCTTTATATTTAAGAAAAATTACATGCGCTATTAACATCGCTCTTACGGTGAAGGAAAACATTGTGAGGAAACCCACGGCTTAAATAACGCCCACAGTCCCAATAGTAGGGCTAATTGCGGAAACACACAGTTAAAACTTTAACTTTTAGATAACTATTCTGTAAAATATTATAATAATGGAAATACCTACTCAATTCTAAAATTACACTTCATTTACAATATCATAAGTCTTATTAGAGAAATGGTTCTGTCAAAATCGTACAAGAAAACAGTTTCAAAAATCGAACAAGACCAATTTAAAAAAAATGTTTTAGAAAGGTCGAATAAGATACTGACCTTTGCCGTATGCGTTCTAAGACTGCTTTCGGTCGCGAAACCTTTCCCACAGATATTGCAATGGAAGGGCCTATTCTTAGCTCTCTCTACTTGGGCGTCGTGGTTTCTGAGGTGCTGCTGGAGATTTGATAGCTGGATGAAGGCTCTCCCACAGTCAGGTAAATGGCACTTGTAAGGACGCTCCCCTGTGAATAAAAATATATAAATATAAATTATTAAAATAATTGTAATTTGTAAATGTAATTAAATTAATTGTTAATTACAATAATAAGAATAAATTTGCTGTTGTCAATAATTTATAAATAAATTACAACAATGTCAAACTTAAAACTAATTTAAACCTACTTGAACAACTTACCAATTTTGACCGTGTTTTGGTTTAAATTAGTTTTATGTTTGGCATTGTTTTAATTTATAATAATTATATTTAAAGTTATTATTGTAATTACAAATAATAGAGTAGGTAGGTACAGGCGGGAATTGCACAGGTTTCAAAGGCAGAAATGCGAAACTTAGAATTTGATTTGCGTCAGGAATAACAAAAATGATGTGTGTTTTTGAATTCTAGCTGTAATACTTAACAGAAACCGATGAATCTATTTGAGCAGACATATTATGTACAAAACGATGAAAACGAATTTTATAGGACGTTATTGGAAAAAGTATAAGGTAGATACCAATTTAAACTTCTTAGTTTTATGTGGCCAATTATGATTTTCTTTATTAAGATATTGATTAAAAACTAAGTATTTACGACTAATAACTTCTAACGTCTATCTTTTCCCTCGTTACATGGTTTATGACCATTTAAAGAGTTCTTTAATTATCTTTATTATAGCGGAAACCTTTCTATCTTTGTATTCGTGTTTTAGCGAACAACTTTTCACATTTTTGTCTGAAGTATTAAGTACATGGAATTGTTTGTTTTGTCTATTTAGCTCAGTAGAATTTCGGTACCTATGTATTTGAATAACTCTAATGATTTTATTTAGATAAATCACTCAAATACTAGTGTTATAATTTTTTAGATGTTATATAGGATTTATTATATAAATTAATTTATTTGTACAAAATTGTAAATTATATTAATTGTATATGTTATATTAATTGTATATGTTGTTATATAAATTGATTCACCGTTTGAATTTCGAACGTGTAACGGTAACCCTTTCGTCTTACACAACCTTACGGAACCAGTCCGCGCACCAACCGAATAACCTGAATCTGTTTCGCGCCAAAATCCATCCCGACCTAACCCAACAAAAGAAAGCGATGACCGCACTTTTAAAATAAGAACATAATAAAATGAACGCATACTTTTAGCCTGTACGTACACCAAGCAAATGCATAGGTCAATAACCGCACGCATACATACAAGTTTTATGCACACAAACGCATACATCTCGTGGTCCTACGCCTGTGTTAGTGATTTTGCATGTTTGAGAAGAATGCGTTCGTATTATAAGTATCCAATGCGTTAGTATAAAGATATTGTAGACTTATTTCCTAGATGGTACCTACTAGATATATGGCACGTTGTATTTGACAGAGGGTAATGCATAGATATATCGGTTCCATCTATGCCCGGCTAATCGACCAATAACGGTCCGATTTCTATATTTATTGACACTAAATTTTACAACTGAGCCCAGTTTATTAGGTTGCTTTTGTAGATAAAAGTGTTGGGAAAATATTGGGTTATTCTCTAAGTTTATGATTTAGACGCGGATATTTTATACCTAGAGAAAATGTTTAGCGCAATATAGGTTTCTACGTAGTTACGAAAATAAATTAAAATTTATTAAGTAATAAAGAAGCTAGATTATATTATGATTTACTACTTTTTCACAACAATTATTAGTGAGTAAAATACCTAATGGTCAATCTCCAGATGTAATGAATGATTGAGGTTTGCAACTTTCGTTTCTGTAGTACTTGTAGTTAATAACGGAACAAAATATCATATTTATTAAATATGTTAGTGTAACGTTTCATCGAAATTGGTCTGTATAGGTCAAACCCTTTTTTATAATAAATGGTACATCAGGTTTTAATTTTGTAAATCGAGTCGTACCCAATACAAGATATCCAAACTCTTAGCAGGTTTCTTCAGTAATGTATTTCTTATTTATTTTCATGCAGCTATTATGTATAATTCAAAACGCTTTAAAATCACAAAATATTATAAGTGTTGAAACTTATTTTGAATTCTAAAAACAATGTTACCAAAATTACGTAATATTATTATTTCTAATTGCACGTTTTCAATTAGTATCTGTTTAGAAACCAATAAGCAATACTAAAATCATGATAAACCTCTTACAAAGTAAGCAAGACATTCCAATTTCAAAAAATAAATTTCCAATATTTGAATTTCGAATCGCTATCACAAATCATAGATTAATCTTGTCTATTGCAAATATTTCTTCCGGGTTCACCGATCCTTATACTATTGTGGCTAGCCATTTTTCAACGTGTACAACCTACGCTCTTAACAACCAGTCTAGTCTGAGCCCCTTATGTATTCCTTGACGGTTAGAAGTAGACCGAGTGGGGGGTCTGAGAAACCTGGTATGATTGTCTATGGATATTTTTGTTATTTCTCTATGAATAAATGTAGAGAAGGGAAAGGCGTTCGCCTTAACACAGTTTGTACGATGCGATGTTTTAAGGATGGTATCTTTTAGATACTGGATTTCAGTTTAATTTGCGAGCATGTTTTGAATTTTTAAGTAGATGCGTGTCATTTGCTTAGAATTAATTATTAAATTATTGTGGGAAAACTTATTACAATTCTAATTATTACGTTTATTATTATAATTATAATAATGAATCATAAAAAATATTTATTAATTATAAGTTCACTGTAAATTGTATAAATATATACTTAATTACAAATTTATAACTTTGTAACACGAATAAATTTAAATTTAAATATATTTTAATTGAAATGTAATTAAGTTAATACCTATATTCAAACAAAGCTTAGAGTTATTTCAAATTCAGGTCTAACATTAACAAAAGGCTAGGTAATAGAGGTAAAGCCTACGCATTGCATTTACATACAAAAGTACTTCCCTACAAGCACCTTTTGACTGGCATCGCGTAGGCATAAAGCATTCCAACTAGATAAATAGCTGGCTTAGAAAAATATATTTATTACTTTTGTATTATTATACTACGGTACTCCGTCACCATATATTATAAATATGGCTGTTTTTTATGTTTATTAAATTTGATGGGTAAGAAAATGATATTTTATTTAGTTACTAGCTGCGCCCCGCGGTTTCACCCGCGTAAGTCCCGTTCCCGCGGGAATATCGGGATAAAAAGTAGCCTATGTGGTATTCCCGGTATCCAGCTACCTATATTCCAAGTTTTATTGCAAGCGGTCTAGTAGGTTTTTCGTGATTGAGTAACAAACATCCAAACACACACACTTTCACATTTATATTAGTAGGATGATTATTTACACACATGTTTAAAATAATTACTGTAATATCATAATTTTGTAAAATATTATTAAGGCAAACTACTTATTAATTTACTTTTTTATTGATGGCGCCATACCATACCATTGAATAAGAGTTCTGATTATTCCAGAAGTTTACCGTTTTATAGAATTAAATAACTTTACACTTCTACTAACGTTGTATAGGTACATGTAAAATTGTGTGTAGAAGAAAGTATGTTTGATATTTACTTCTTTACTAAAAACTACAAAACCGATTTCGATTAAACTGTAAACAGATAGCTGGAGATCTGGATTAATACATTTACCTCAAGACTTTGATATTTATCAGAATCAAATTCACGTAAAATAACATCACTTAAATGTCACTTATCAAAGTAAAGCTTATTTAAAACGGATATTGTTAATTACAATTGTAAATCTTATAAATATAATGTACTATAATTATTAATTACAGATTTTTATAATCAACATTTTTTGTAATTATTAATTCCAAATGTGACGTTTCCATGTAGATTATAAAACACGACAAGCCGACAGAGTGTGCGTGTTGCAAATTTATTTTTGAAATTGGAACGCAGACTTCACATCATTTCGACTGCATCCGAATAATCATGACTTTTTGCCAGTTATTACATTTAAATTGGTTTAATTTTTGTAAGTTTTTAAATAAAAATGTTTTGTCATATTTTTTACTTTTACAGTACACCAACCCAAAATTTTCTGATCCCGTGGAAATATCAAAAACACCCAGAAGATACCAACATAATAACATACATATATATCTGATTCTAAAAACAAACTGTACAAATATCATTGTTATAGAAGAACCAGCGGTTAAAGTAAGTGCACTAAAGAATATATACCTTCAAGTATTGTATAAAAGACTAGGAGGTTAATGGTAGCTTGTTAGTCGGTAAACACTTTCGCGGGTAGGCGTGAAAACGGTTGACACTTCTATTTTAAACCTTTGCGATTTTAATTTAAATTAAATTAAAAAACAGTAATTTATATTTTTTTTAATGCATAATATTGAAAAATAACATACGCCACCTGCCTTGCGCCTTTTTCCTCTTTAAAAACAAGCTCCAATTTCAAACACTGCACTTATAAACACTGCACTTCACTTCTGCACAAAATATGGACCACAAAACTTCAATTTCCGACCTGATAGCATTGTTTGGTGGACAAATGGCGGCCTTTGAGGAGAGACTGCAGCAACAGCAGAAGGAGCCTACTCCAAAAGTGAGCACTTTGGCTGCTGACTTTGCTTCGTTTAAAAATTTTATCTTAACATCCCTGCGGGCCCTTCAAAGTCAGGTAGCCAGGCTGGCCCACTCTCAAGATCAGTTGGAGATGCACAGTAGAAAAAAGATTCTTCTCATCCATGGAGTGCCGGAGCAGAAGCAAGAGGACACTGCTGCTGTCATCGTGGGGGTGGCCTCCAATAAGCTGAATATGACGGACTTCAGTGCCAGGGACATCAGTCGGTGCCATAGGATGGGACGAGTGTCATCGAGTCGTCCTAGACCCATACTTGTCAAGTTACGGGATATCTCTGTGCGGGACAAGCTGTGGTTCTCTAAGTCCAAACTTAGAGATTCTGGTATAACGCTCTCGGAATTCCTGACGAGGGTTCGCCATGATCTCTTCATGCAGGCCAGGGAGCGTTTCGGAGTCGCTAAATGTTGGACTAGGGACGGCAAGATCTTCGTGAGCGGCCCCGACAACGCACGTCATCGGATAAGCAGCACTGCGGATCTCGATCGTCTGGTGAGCGGGCAGTCTAAGTCGCCCATGCCCGGGGGAGTTCCTCCGACGAGCAAGGATAAACGCAGTGCTGCAACAAAAGGACAATAATTAGGTTAGCGTGTTTTCTTTTTATTTTTTCATTTTATTTTTGTTTACAAATTGGCGTTTATTTATATATTTTAATTGTAACTTACTTCACTTGTTTGTAGACACTCCTTTTGTTAATTTTTATTGTTGTCCCGGCTAGACGGCAGTCCATTGTATTTGCCTTTGTAATTTTCTATAATATCACGCCATCATCGAAATAAGTTTGAAAAGATCTGTGTTGCACGTGTTGATGGTGCTTCTTTCATAGGTTGTTTTCACTTTTGACACTGACAACCCATTGGCCGGAACTTTTTAAAAATGTTCCGAGTTTTTGTTTGCCAAATTCTCTTTTTTGAGCATTTATTTTAGTTATTTTTATTTCATGTTCCGTGTTTTTGTTTGCCAAATTCTTTTTGTTGAACATTCATTTTAGTCATTTTTTTTATTTATTTTCTTATCTATGTTTGTGTCGTTATTTTGTATAAAATTGGAGTAGATAAATAAAAATTGTAATACCTATCTTTTGCGCAGAAGGCGGGTGGTTACTGGAAGCTGAAAGGACCTTATTTATTTATTGTATTTGTAAATTATTGTATTTTTTTAAGTATTTATTTTTATTTATTTTTTAGTATTATATATCTAACAATAGCTATTGAATATGGCTGATGACGATGACTTACCTTTCTTATCTTGCTCGGAAAGTATGAGCAGTGATAATAGTTTTTCAAGCCTACCTACACTGTCCGAATCGATCGAGACGCACTTTGAAAATCTGCATCGAAATCTCAACTTGGTGCATATCAACGCACAAAGCATCCACGCTCACTACCCAGCTATGCTGGCGTCTTTCGTCAGTAAAAATATCCACGCTATCTTTGTCTCCGAGACTTTTCTTAAACCATGCTTGTCCAGTACCGCTTACACATTGCCCGGATTTGTGCTCATTCGGAATGATCGTGTGGGTCGCGGTTACGGCGGTGTTGCCATTTACTTGAAGTCGAACATACCCTACACTATAGTCAGCACGTCGAGACAGCCGCCTCCCGCGGATGCTGGTGAGCACTTATTCATTGAGATTACGTTATCTCGGACAAAAATTCTTCTAGGCGTTTACTATAGTCCGGACAAGAACGTAAATTATTTCGCTTCATTTGAGAATCTACTTGAAGATCTCTTACCTTCCTACAATCATGTTATTTTGATGGGCGACTTTAATACTTGTCTTCTCAAGCAAGATTCCCGAACTCGCAAGCTGGAACAAATTGTAAATTCCTTAAATATTTCTATTCTTCCCCTTGATGCTACTCATCATTTTCCAAACTGTACTCCGTCCCTTTTAGATCTGATGCTTGTTTCTTCCCCTAACAACGTCGCAAAACACGGTCAGTGTTCTGCAGACGGTTTCTCCTATCATGATCTAATTTTTCTTTCATATAAAGTTCGCCCTCCTAAATCAAAACCGCAAATACTTCTTCGACGTAACTTTGGAGGGATGGATGTGGGGTCTCTTCGTGGTGACGCCCAAGATATTGACTGGTCCGAATTGAGTGGTATTGACAACATTAATGATATGGTGCAAATTTTTAATAACAAAATTATTAAACTCTATGACAAACATGCCCCAATTCGTAGAGTCAAGATGAAACAAAATCCTGCCCCGTGGCTGACGGAAGAAATACGTACATTGATTCACAGAAAAGCGTCCGCCAAGGGGAAATATAAGCGCAAACCTACTCCGGAAAATGAACATAAATATCATCAAATTCGTAACCGTTGCAACAGAGTGTGTAGGGATGCATTACGCCGGTATATTCACAAATCTGTAGAGCAAGAAGACTCATCCAAGATTTGGAAATTTCTCAAGACTTTGGGGGTTGGTAAGTCTCGTTCCAATAATAAGTTACCCCATGACTTAGATATTAATCATCTTAACCAACATTTTTCAAATTGTTCTAATATTGACATTTCTACTAAATCTCAAACTCTGTCGTACCTTTCATCTATACAACCACCCGATATTTCTCCTTTTTCTTTCGTGCAATTCACTGACGTTGATGTTAAGAGAAGCATTAAATCTATCTCCTCCAATGCCGTTGGCATCGACAGTGTCAGCAGAGGTATGATTATGCCTATTCTCGATGAGATAGTGCATGTCATAACTCTAATGCTGAATGCATCCATATCAACTAGCTCTTTTCCTGTGGCCTGGAAGGAAGCTCAACTAATCCCTCTCCCTAAAAAGCCTAATCCTTCTACTTTTTCCGAATACCGTCCCATTTCTATCTTACCGTTTCTATCCAAAGTTCTTGAGCGCCTAGTGCACCAACAGTTAAGTGCATTCCTCAACAAAAACTCTCTTATGAATCCTTTCCAGTCTGGCTTCCGACCTGGTCACAGCACCACCACTGCATTAGTGAAGATCACAGATGACATACGGTGTGGTATGGATAGCAGACAGCTCACTGTTCTCACTCTCCTTGATTTTAGCAACGCCTTTAATAATGTTGACTTCGACCTGCTTCTTGGTATTCTCAGCTCCCTTAACATGTGTCCGTCAGTGATTGCTTGGTTTCGTAGTTACCTGATGGGACGCCGGCAGCGTATATGCATTGAACAGACCTGTTCCACGTGGAATTCTATATCTGCTGGTGTTCCTCAGGGCGGCGTGCTCTCTCCTCTGCTGTTTGCTGTTTTCATTAACACAATTTCTAACAATCTTTCTTCGTCCTACCACCTGTATGCTGACGATTTACAAATTTATGCGCAGGCGCCACTCGATCAGATGGATCGTGCAATTCTCAGCATTAATGAAGACTTGAACAAAATTTGCGTGTGGAGTAAATCATATGGCCTTACAGTAAATCCAGCAAAAACTCAAGCAATAGTAATAGGTAGTTCTAGGTTGACTTGTAAGTTAAATTTCTCTCTACTACCACGAGTTGTTTTTGACGGGACTACGGTACCGTACAGCAAAGAAGTCAAAAATCTTGGTGTCACCATGGATAGTAACCTCACATGGGACCCGCAGCTGTCAGGGGTGAGTCAAAGGATGTTCGCGTCCAATGCCTCGCTAAGGCGGTTGCGGAATTTCTTACCAACAGCCACCAAAGTTATGTTAGCTCAATCTCTAATGTTTCCCGTCCTTGACTACGCGGATGAGTGCTTCCTTGATCTCACTGAGGTACAACTGAACAAGCTTGAGAGGCTCCAGAATCTTGCCATTCGGTTCGTTTTTGGTCTTCGAAAGTTTGATCACGTGTCGGAATTTCGCAGTGAGCTCAAATGGTTGCCGATACGTCTGCGTAGAAACTTTCACATTTTAACACTTCTTTACAGAATTTTATTTCTGCCTACCTCTCCCCTATATCTCCAGTCTCGGTTTCAATTTCAACATCCCCTTTCTCAACCTGTTCGCTCTTCAAAAGCCCTTCTTCTTAAACTCCCTTCGCGTTCTTCCACCTTTTATGGTGATTCCTTTACAGCTAGGGCTGTGGAGCTGTGGAATGCTTTGCCTACTTCAATTCGACAGTCGAAGTCTTTAGCGGTGTTCAAGAGTAGCGTTTACAAATACTATATTGAAATTGCTGAAAAACGTTAGATTGTAAGACGGTCCATGTAAATGTACCTTTATTGTACGTGGGTATGGATGTATTATTATGTATGTATATTTTATGTGATATGTGCGTATTTATCTATGTTTATATGTATATTTATGTGTGTGTTGTTAGTATTTTTATTTATTTTTTCCGTTAATTTTTTGTATGTGTCATACTGTTATTGTATTATTATTCAAGTCGTTTTTGTTTTTCTCTTGTCTTAACACCCTACCTTTCATCTTTCTTTCGCTTCTGGTCCATCCAAAGGTTGCCTGGAAGAGATCGCTTTAAGCGATAAGGCCGCCCATTGTGCCACCTAATTTTTAAGTTGTTTATGTATTTTCCTCTTATTGTAATTATTTAATTGTGGTGTGTTGCAATAAAGAATTAATCAATCAATCAATCAATCAAAAACACATAGGCTACTTTTTATCCCGATATTCCAGCGGGAACGGGTCTTACGCGGGTGAAACTGAGGGGCGCAGTTAGTCTGTAATAATTTAAGTAAGGCACACTTTCAAACAATTAGAATTAACATTAAGGAAATTGTAATTTTAGCTTTAAAATAAATATTATTATCTTTTCGACTGGTGTCATTCTTTGTCATGTCATAATAACTAGAATAAAACGATATTCTAACATTTCGATCGATTGACATCTTTCGTTTACGTTTCGAACGAAAATATTGACTTTTAGAACAAAATGAAATAAACAATCGTATAGTAAAGGCGGTACTTGTAAATGTAGATTATGAAAGCACTTACGTGAGTTACTGTACACGAGAGGTAGGTAAGTGAATAATACTTATTGTAAATTGTAATTATAGTTAAACTAGATGCGCCCTGCGTAAGTCCCGTTTCTCCCCTTGGGTGTAGAATTTATCAAAATCCTTTCTTAGCGGATGCCTACGTCATAACATCTACCGGCATGCCAAATTTCAGCCCGATCTGTCCAGTGGTTTGGGCTATGCGTTGATAGATCACTATGTCAGTCAGTCAGTCAGTCAGTCACTTTTGAGTTATGTATATTTAGATTTGAAGTAGATGTTTATGGCTTGGCCCCAGTTTTGCGAATGGCGTTTAGCTAGTAAATTATTTTTTTATAGATTGATGGTTAGATTATGAAAGCACTTCGGTGGCACATCACTAGGTAGGTAGGTAAGTAAAAATTCTTATTCTTCTTTTTTTCGTGTAGTGGTGTGTCTCACCTAGTGTTAGAGTTGTCAGGTCGCCCTAAGGCCTCTAACTTGACCTAACGACTGCTATCAGAGATAACAACCGGGACCAACTGCTTAACGTGTCTTCCGAAGCACGGAGGAGCTCGAGAATATGATTAAAATTCTTATTGTAAATTATAATTATAGCATCGAAAAACATAACACTGTTTCTATACTATACCACCGCGTCAACATCGCCGTGTGGAGACACGTTCATTGAGATTGTATAGAAATAAGTGGCTCGACGATAATATCGGCGCGATTCTAGCGCTCGTGGAGACGGTCCCTTACGGGGATGAAACCGCGAGACGCAGCTAGCATAAATAATAGGTACGTATAGAAGGAAGATAAATTATTGTATTGTCCAATTATATGCATTAAATTTATAATGTATGTACCATGGTCATTGTAATTATAGTTGTAATTATAGTTAAGTAGGTATACATACTTACCTATCTAGACCATTTACGAATGGACGCTGCCGGACGCGAAATACATAAAATTAATACTACATTAATCAGCGCTATTGGAAATTTAAATTATTGGACATGAATTTGCGTGCACACATGGCGAATGCACCCCGCGAGGGGTCTGGGGTGCTCCCCACGACACCCCCGCGATGCGAAGTGGGAGGGGGTCACGCACGTCCCCAACTATAGCCCCACCCCACACCCCAACTATTCGGGGTGGCCACTGGGCATAAAAAAATATAATAGTATTCCACCTGCGTTCGACGGGAGGAATTTGTTATTGACGTACCGTTAAATATGGATATTGCTGGACGCCATTTTGTTTTTACACTGTAAATGTACAAACGTATAAAATTTTAGCGAGATTCAAACTATCTTTTATTTTAATTAAACTTTTTTGCTGTTGAGTTTATTAGCGGCATTGTTGCATTGCCGTTTCTAAACTAAGGAAGGCGTCTGAACGGCGCAAAAGCACCCAAACGTAGTAACGGCATTGCAACAATTCAGATAATAAAAACAACGTAATTAAAATAAGTTTTATTTCAATACAAAGTCGCGAAAACAGCAGAAAAATACGTATTTTTTTCTCTTTTAAAACAGTTCCAATTTCAAATTGTTCGAGCCGAAAGAAAAGTAATAAAAGGTATCTCGAGAGAGTTCTTAACCCGTGTTGAAAAGTTTTATCCTACTTTGAATTCTTTGCGTTTTTTTTCTCTTACTTTTTTTAATTTTCGTGGCGCGGCGCTATCTCGCGAATGCTTCAGTGGTCAAATAAAAACTTAAGGAGTTTCAAGGAACAAGAAATGTTGGGAGATTCTTTTGTGTTTGAAACATTGGTTGTAGTACCTACTAGGTATTTTCGAGTTTTATCTATTTAACTTTCAATGTATTATTTTTATAAAGACAGATCTAAGCCTGATCTTAAGGCTTGAGTAAATGAATTGTTTTGGAACTAAATATTAAGCCGTGATTTTAATATTTAATTGATTAATAATTTGTTTCCGGATTTAGTTGTTTATTTTAGTTTAGTTTAACAACCTACATTATGTGTAGGTGATAAATAATTACTTATAGTAAATACAATGCCATAAAATCTCTTTGTTAATCAAATAAATGAGAAATGATCGAATCTATAGGTACCTAACGAAAAAGAGCCGAAGATGCTGGCAAATGTAAAGTTGGTAAGTAAGTATCTTCATATAACATATTACAAGAACAGTTTCTTAGTTTAGGACTAGATGGCGCTGTGCACAACTCCGTATAAATATTTAACAAACAAAGCGACTCCACCAGTTTCCTATCCCAAGCAGTCAAGTTACGAAAGATAGCCAACTTCTGAAAAGGGTACAACGTTTCAACAGAGCAAGGAGATTCGAAATTCGAATAAAAACGAATAAAACGAATGAAGAACCGGTCCGTTTGAATTTAAAAAAAGAAAACGTTCGCTCTAGGAAAAATGCAAAAAGAGCAGAAAGGAACCAAGTTATAGTTGGCAAGTTTTCCCGAAGTTAGGTTGCTTTGCCGGGAAGCGTCTGCGTTTACGGCAGGGTTGCCGCTAACGACTTCTCCTGTTTGTTTTATCTTAATGTTTGTGTGTAGTTTTCAACATTTTAAACTGTAATTTATGTTCCTTTTTTATCTTTTACATTTTTGGTAAACTTTAAGTGGTTCTGACTAGGGAAAGAGAAAAATAGGTAGGTACCTATTTCTTTTCTTTCCGCGGTTAGTATTGTTTTGGTTTTCGACCTACTTATTTGATTTTGCTGAAACGTTTTTTGTTATCCAAGTGTTACCTAAGGTAAATTATTTACTTATAGATTATTAAATTTGTTTGTAAAAAATGTAAGTTATAAATGGAATTCTTTGTACAGTTTTGTTTACAAAATTAAAGTTCGGTATGACTTCGGTTGTTATTTTATTCTTTTTAATTATCATTAAATAAAATGCTACTTATTAGTTAATTCACATTTTTTTTGTTTATTTCATAAGAGGAAACAACTTTAAAATATACCCAATTATGTTATATTTATTACTTAACTAATTTATGTGTTTTTTTAATGTTTCTGTTGTTGTTAGACAATTTAGTTTTTTTTACAAAAGACGCCAACCCTATATTCCACATGAATACTAAGATGTAGAGAGCATCACTCGGAAAGAGTTTTCTCGGCAATTATTTTCATTCGTTCTCAAGAGAGACGGTTCTGGAAAAAGTCACAGTTCCATTTTTAATAATGCATCGCGCGCGGTCGTCTAGATTTAGAATGTTGTTTGAGGTCTCAGTTTTATAGATCTAATGGTTATTTGAAAATAGAACTTACAAACTACCAATCTTACTTTTCTGGTATCTATCCAAATTATGTATCTTCTGTACTATTTGGGTTGATATTGATACCAATACAAGAGTATTTCGAGGTCAAAGTAAGAAAATACACTATCTTACCTAATATATATAATCTCATCGCACTTAAAGTATTACTACAAAATCTCTTCGTCTATTTAAGTTATTAAACACACACAACAAGAGTATTAATTTGGTACTAGATGTCACTTTGTATGTACAATGTAGGTAGGTAGTCTCTATTTAAATTACAATAAAATTTCATTCCTATTCAAAATATCATGAATTACTTTAAAAGCAATATTTTATTTCAAACAAGGAAAAACTTTAAAAAGAGAACACGACAAAAAATTAAAGCTTCGAAATGTAAATGTTCACAGATTGACCGTTAACTTTTAAAAACAGAACTCATTCAAAACTTCCGTTTCGAATCAACCCTTGATACAGTTTTTTTTGTCTTAAATCCTGTTATTATTAAAAGTTAACCCTTCATACCTGTTATAATTTTTAAGTACAAAGCGGAGGGTCCGGTTTGACAATCACTATTATTTTTTGTCAATGTCCCTTTTGATTATTATTTCGATGATTGCGTTTAATTAAATTGAGATTTGACAGCGATGTTAACAATACATAAGTAGACATTGATGTTTTTCAGAACATTAAAAATATGGTGTTTTATTTTAGTATTTTAGGTAGGAATACAGTTGATTACTGATGATGCTGTTAAGATTCAATTTAGTTTAAATTCCCAAAATAAGTTACCTATATTTTTGATGATTTAAGGTTCAACACGGTCATCTAGAAGAAGAAAAATGTAACATAATCCAAACCGATTTCTTTGACAGCTGAACCGGTAAACGAAGCGGAACACTGACGAGTCCGTTTGACGCTACGACTTAGACCATTGGGTGGTAACAAGCAGCAATCGATTACCTACTCCTACAAAACTAAGTAAGTAGATAAATTCTTTAAATACAAAAAAAAGATATACTTGTAGATACTGTGGTGATAATCTATTAGACCCAGGCCACAGAGTACAAAATGCTGTATCTATAGCGATGTTGCCATTAGTAATTGAATATCACTTTATAAACCTATTTAGAAATCTTAAATAGCGTCAGTAACTTATTTAGTTTAAAGATTAATATATTTAGAGTTTAGATGCTAAAATTTTAATGCTATCGGAAAGACATGGTATTGAGTAATAACTGTAAGTCAATGATAAAGTGCCTTGCGTAATAATAAGTGATTTAAATATTGTAATGTATGTGAATGTACCTACATCCAGACACATTCATTCATTCATTTCAGTCAAATTAATTATTAAAATATTAATTTCTTCTGTGTTTTCGCGATTTTTTATAATATTTATTTTAAATGTCATTAATATTATAATCCTTTTAGCCTTTAAAGCCTTTTAAAATTTTATGGTTGAGCACCTAAAGCGAACTAATGTTCTAATTAATTACTAATCTTAGGTATATAGGTAGTGCCGTGTATGTCATAAAAATTAAACTTAAATTTTTACTTATTATGATAATCGATGCATGGCGAGTGTTTGATCACTATCATAATTGGAAACGATTTGTGAGGTAATTTGTCTAGATTAATTAGACTTTTAATTTTAATTCTACTTACTACGATGACACGTAAAACTGGCTATCATTGGCTTTCGAACTAAAACACAAACATCATTTTATCTACTGCCAATTATTTAGATTTAAGGCTATTTGCGTTTGTTATGTAAAAGAAACATTTATTTGAAGCTACAATAATTTAAGTACTTTGTTTTCTCTTTGTAATGGCGCATCAATTTTTTTTATTTAATGAAAGGGTATCGCATGATGAGCATATTGTTATCAAAAATGCGTTCGAAATTCAAAATACCAATGGACAATGGCTTGCAGCTGCCCGCAGTCCGTATGTTAGCCAATTCACAAAAATAATAGTTCAAACTGCATTATTATGCTAATTTTGGCTGCAAACGCTATTATTTCACAGGTAAAGAAGGTATATTGTATATCTTCCGGGTCCTTTTGTCCGAACCCTATGTTTGTAGACGTTTGGGTAGTGAAGGGTTAATTTTTTTTTTTGACCAATTGTTTTGGCCGGCCGCAGTGTTACTAATTTTGATAAATTATAACGCATATGCGCCAATGTTGTGTTAAATATTCCAACATATTTTTTGACGGTAAAATATTCTAATTTTATGCAGACTATGTACTAATTTAATGTAGTCAGGAATTACAGAAATATAAACTGACAGTTTAGTTTATAAATTGCAAATAAATCACAAAGAAACGCATGAGAAATCAGAAAAAAAGTAAATTTTAAGCATGGAAATAGTACCTACTACTTCGTAACTAGAAAGCTTACTGTCTGTCCTTTTTTCACTTTAGTGTTCGTCGGTTAGTTAGATAAGGACAGAGTGGATCCAACTGGGTTCAACAGGATCGTTTTGATATATCAAAGCAAAAACTACCTTATTTTTAAAGAACATGATTGAAATTGATATTTCAAAAGTTGTCAAGATAAAAAATCTGTTTTAATCTCGCTCTTATAAAACGCATTAACGTAAGCAAAAGTGAGATATATCGTTTGCCTAGTTAGCGTTACAATTAGAAGAGTACCTAAAAGCACTGAAACTTTCCAAAATAAAACAGAAATAAATAAACAAATAGGTTTTTTATTATTAAAATTCGAACACGGTAATCGAAAATCAGTCTCGAATTTCATTGGTCGACCGGAAGGCGAAAATTGGTAAGTTGTCACAACAATTAAATCAAATACGATTTTAAAAATCGAACACGTTAAACCCGTTAATTGCCAGTACAATTACTCATCCAATTAAAATGCACCGCGCCTTAACCCCTAACACATAGCACGATTGTTCCAAAATTGAATTTTAATCACCGATTCTTCTTACAATAGCCTTTCGAGATCCGCCCCGCTTCTTAAGAATGCCAAAAAATAGGGAAAATGAATGGAAATTGCTCTCGTCCATAGAACGCTTCGATTTGGACTCATTCAAATTCACCGAAGAGCAATTATCTCGAGTATCTTTTGACTTTAAATTAAGTGAAAAAAATCCAGTTTAAATTTACCTTTCTTGTAAAGTTTATCTAAAAGACTTTGCTGGAAGTTTTTCGTACGTAGTTTCGTAATAATTGGGCCATAGTACGTGAATTTAGGGACGTACCTACGTTAGGGTTTCCTCGCGATAATTTCGTTCACTGTAAGAGAGATAGGTATGTTTTTTAGCGTACAGCACATACCTAATGTTTTTTTAAAGATAAATATACATTTATTGATCTAAAAAGGGTTGTTTTCATCCTTCTAATTTGTTAAACCTTGGTCTTGGCGCAAATTAAAAAAAAAATAGTGTCGCTTATTTAGAATATCAAATATAAATTTCAACTTTCTAGGTAGACCAAGCCAATTTTATAAGGAACAGGAAAACCAAATTCTGAGAAAAAAACAGTAGTGACAGACGGGAAGACAGACCGACAAGCGCGTGGACGCGTTTCTCTTTTCCTTTTGAGGTACCTGCTTAGGGAATTGTAAAATAAAAACCGACTTCCTTTTTAAAAAAAAAAAAAAACCTCTCACCATAACAACCTAACCTATTTATAGAGTACCAAGTCTTAACTATTTAACGATACTAGGAAAGTTAACCCTCTAACCGTCGAGGTCAAAACGCGAGGCCCGCACGCAACAAAATCCAAACGCGTTATAATATAAAACTAGGTACATATTTTTGCTAAACAAAACCAGTTTTGGCCGGCAACAGCGTATTGCACAGTCGGGTCCCGTTACCTCTCTCTGATGCAACAATTTGATGCTTATAATAACATAATACTACGTTTATAATATCGAAATAAGCTAAGCGGTAAGCGTTTCGCTTCGATATTCCTTATTCGCACAGTTTTCTTTGTAATAATATTCCATTGTATGTGTAACTTAAAATTTGGTACAAAAAATCATTTAAATATTACTAACTGCTAAGTCCCGTTCCCGCAAAAATATCGGGATAAAAAGTGGCCTGTGTTATTCCAGGTCTCGACCTATATTTCAAGTTTCATCGAAATCGCTTCAATGGTTTTTTAAGTGATTGAGTAACATAATTACATAACGTACCTACATCTGCTCTGTAATCTTCATATTAGTAGAATATCTTTCATAATTTCATGTATATAAATATAATATATATATATCAAAAATATACACTCAAGACACTAAGCTAAACGCCAAGCGTTTCGCTTCGATATTCCTTATTCGCATCGTTTTCTTTGTAATATTTGTGTGCTTAGTTAATATTTTGGTACAAAAATCATTTAAGTTTAATGGTTTCATGATGAACACAATTTTGAGGTTTTTACATCGCGATTGAACAGCTTTTGAAAACTGATTGGAACGAGAACACGTATTAGGTTATCATTAATAGACAACAAAAATAAATCACAAATTCTACTTTCAAATAATGCGACACATTTCAAAACAAAAACTCACCACAATAATAATAAAATTCAAAAATGGAATCCCACAAACTGACGCGAACATGCAAACTCGCTCTTATTCCATTTTTAAATTCATCCTTTTGTTTCTTTTAAAAACTCTAACTTGCTACTTAGTGCCTTTCTTTCATTCTCCCCGTTTCTTTAATTAGGAACAAAGAAAATTGCGTGTTGCTTTTACTTTTTTAATTTAATTATTGCCACTCTACAAAAGACAATGGGCATAATGCGTTGTATTTTTGTGCGAATTGTAACAGTATTCAAACTCTGGTTTAAACGTGTAATCTTTAAGTGTTTTTTTTTGACTAAGTTTTTTTACTTTGCTGTACCTATTTTTTTTTTAAATTATTTTAATGATCTAGGCTGGATTATGAATTTAACTACCCACTATTCGTTTACTAATCCAGAGATAATTTTTATTTTGTAATCGTTGGTAATTTTGCAAGAAACCACAAAAATTATTACTTAAATTTTTTTTTTTAAGTAATTCGTTTTTATTCCATTTTCAACAAGATTCTAAAAAATTAACAAAAATACCGGTCAATAAATAAACAGCTGTTTCTTACCGAGCCGAAAGTAGAAGAGTTCAATCGAGAATTTCCAAAAAAACGGAAATCACCCATCAATACGTAAGGAATGAGAGTCCGTGATTTTTTATCCAGCATTTTGAGACCATATGCAGTAACAGATGTGCAATGAAGACAATCACTACTAATAATAAAAATGGGAAAGTTTAGGTGTCTTTTTTTTAAATATTTGTCAGGTAAGCGTTTGACGACTAATCTCACCTGATGGAATGTGGTCTAAGATGTTACACGCTTATCTAGGAGATGCCTCTTCAGTGTTCACTCATGACTTGAAGACCCCCAAATTGTAGACAAATACAAAAAAAAACAAATGCAAAAACTCTTTATTAAACAAAAGGACTTTTATTTTGTGTTAAAAGAAAAAGAACAGTAGGTTCCCGTGCAGTAGGTGCACGAGGCAAAACCTGTACCTATCGCATGAAACCGAACACATAACAATATTTAAAACATAACACAAATTGACGCCACATAGAACTAATACAGTTTTGGTAATTAATAAAAAATCAGTTACAATTTTATCAAATAAAATATATGACATCCAGGAAGTCACTTGTTTGTTCTTTACCTACTAGAAAACTTCCGGGTATCTTCAAAGGCTTTATTTTGGGCTGGCTCAGTTAGAGATTTGTTTCATGTAAGTAGCTCTTTGACCAATGTATATATTGCAATATTTTCACCACCGCCTTCCTGACATTAACCTTATTCTTTGGATACTCTTTTTCCTTTTGATAATAAAATTGCGAATTGCAAGTAAAACAGCGTGGAATTGTTAGTTTTAAATAAAGAACCGTAAAATCGAATTGGGTCATAAATCTGAGGGTACTTCCTGGATTGAGTATTGAACTACCATCTCGTGTGGATCTTGTGTGAGACGCAGACGGGAGACTTGCAGTCGGCCGATAGTTACAGATTAACGATTGAAAGTTGATCGTGTAGGTATAAAATGTTTATTAAAATAATATACCTTTGTAGGTACGTTACGGTCAGTATCTGAAGCCCAAGGCAACATTTGAAAATTATTTCAATATTAAATCAAATACATTTAAAAATTGAAAAAGATAAAATAAGTGAATCGTTTAAAGTAAGACTTTATTCAAGGTGTACGAGGATACCCATTTAAGCCAAAAAGGTTGTTCTAGACGTCTTAGCGAACAACTTTTGGAAACTAGATTATTTTTTTGGAAAATTTTGAGGTTAAATTTTACAAAAAAAACAGCTGTTATTGAAAATCAATTCAATTAAAGTTTTGATTAAAGTTGACCAAACTAAATGAAAGGACATCTTAAGATCAACGACCTCTAACTCTAAGAAACAGCTGAATTTCAAGTGAACTTTACACTTAAAATTTTCGAAAATTATTTCTTATTTCCAAAAGCTTTAGAACAAAAGTTGTTAGCCTAGACGTCTAGAACAACCCCCTATAGAATTAAATGAGTATCCTCATTACGTCTTGTATAAGGTTTTATTTTATTTAAACCAGTAGTTTCTTTTAAAGTAGAAAAGGTACCCACATAAAATCGAGGACATAATTTGTAAGACAAAGATTTTAACATCACAATTAAATGTTGTATACGTTTCATGAATAGACGCCTGCGCAACAATGTAGTCGACGAGATATACAGGTTTTCCTAGTTTTGAAAATGGAACGTTTTCATAGATTCAAATACTTCATCTTTCTTTATGATTTAGGTACCTTACTTGTTATTGTCACTGGCTGTATAGATAAAGTTTTAAGCCAAAATTATAAGAAAACATGTTTTTTCTTCTCGATCTTAGACCGAATTATGGCCATTTGGAAATTAGCCATTGTCAAGTTTTTAAAATAGTTACAAGTTGTTTGCAGATATACCTATTTATCGGATGAAACTGTGTTCATGTCAGCGGCAATTTTAAAGTGTTTTCTACAATTTTTTTAAAACATTTCTTTAAGTATAGTCAGCGGCAATTTTTATAATTCTACTTACGTTTAAATGAAAAAAAAAAGAAGTTTAAAGTGGAAAGAATATACCTCTATTTTACCGAAATATTAAATTTTAATTATATACCTTCAATTAGAGAAATCTACGTGAGTATTTTCAAAAACTTAAATAAACTAGCTGTGTCCCCGCTTTCACCCACGTAATGATTTATATTAGACCGCCACGAGCACGAGCTTCGTTGTCCATTGCTCGGCGAGCAGTCGATCGGTCTGGTGCAACCGAGTGGCGGCCGAGCAATGCACAACGAAACTCGGACCCGGCCGGCGCTCGTGACGGTCTAATATAAAACATCCCTAAGTGTCCTGATCCTGTTTCGAAAAACTCTTTCTTATCAAATGCTACATCAAAAAGAAAACTACAAATTTCAGCTTTCTACTATTAGCGGTTTGGGATATGCGTTAATCCATTTAGAATTATTTAAGTAGTTACATTTATTATTTAAGTCGTTTCATTTGCATAGTTTTTTAATAGGTTATTAATTAGTTTAAAGGTTTTAAAGGGTTCGTTTATGGTTTAGTTTTACAATATAGTTTATAATATATTTCTTAACACTAACATCTGTACACCTATATTTATGAAATAAGAACTGAATAGTTTAGAGTAAAGCATTTTAAAAAAATAAGATGTTTTTTTTTCATACAAAAAACACACTTAAATCCACCCTGTGAACGAATCGTTGTAAAGAAACGAAACTCTTTGTACACAATACAATATTTTACAACTATATCCCTTAATTTTAACCCCTAAGGCATATGGCTAATTACCTACTCAAAAAGGGGTTAAACAATAAAAATCGTTATAAAAACAAAGATGGTAATAATTAATTAAACCAATTAATTTTATTCTATTCATTGTTCACGCATACTAAAAGAAACATAGGTAGCTGGTAGGTGCTTTGAAGAATTCGCTTTTTAAAATTAATTTTAAACGCATCATAGATTCTTTTTGTTGTTTTTTGTTTTATTAATTAGCAGCATTTGTTGTTTGTTACTTCTATTTTATTGTTTTAGATAGCGCTTCGTTGCGTGTATTGTTTTTTTTTTTCTTTAAGAATTTTCAATTGAAAGTGTCGTTTTTTTGTTAAGTACATACCTAGTAGTGGCAGCTTGTAAGTTTTTTTTGGTTAATTGATATGTGATCTGCTGTGGTATCATCTAATTAGCATCCACCGCTACTAGTTGCTTATTACTGTCAAAAACATATTTCGTATTCTACATTGCTGCTTTAAAGTAATCACTGGTAACAACCACGTTATGTCAAAGCACCAATGTACTGCAAGTTAGCCACTAGTAGCGGTGGATGCTAATTAGATGATACCACAGCTGTTGAGTCTAAAATGTAGCACGTAAGCTAGGTAGGGAGACGACCGTAAAACGAATGCCTGTGGCAATTCCTATCTGAAACCTCCTACCCAATTGAAATAGACTAGGTTTCTCCCTCAACCCCAAATAGGTCCCCTTGAGACCAAGATCATTGTAGCATGATCGAAACGTCGAGGTAAGAAAATAAATAATATTACTTACGCGATTAAGTACTGACTTTTCAAATTCCTAGACAGATACATATCTGACAAATAAAATGTAACACCACCGAATAAAAAACGTCACTATGATATTTAAAAAGGATAAAAATCAAAATTTAGAAGATCCAAATTTGACAACTTATAAAATTGGTTGGGTTTGAACTTATTCGACAGATATTTTATTCGTGGAATGAAAAATCCGGCCTAAGCCACGAGTCAACAGTGAACAGGTATCTGTTAGGTAAGCGTGCAACATCTTAGACCACATCGTCGCTTTCCATCAGGTGAGATAGTGGTCAAACGCTTACCTATCAATTATTTAAAAAAAAACACTAAAATGTAACTTATCAACAACTTGACAACAAGTCGTGTGAATTAAAAAAGTTTATAGGTATCTCATTTATACATTTCTTAAAGAAAAAAAACGAAACTAGTGTTATGCTCTATTTGTGAATGTTCGTAATTGGCTTTGTGTTATCTATATATATATATATAAATATATTTACTTTGTATTATAGCTGTGAATGTTCCTTAAATAAATAAATAAATCCCGCTTTAGGCATTAGTTAGAGCGATTTGAAAACTATTAACACTAATGAGTCACACCACTGAACAAAAAAAAGAGGAAAGCATAAAAATACCTAACCAATCAATTACTTCTAAGACAATTTAAGTCCATTTTAATAACCAATCGTGCGACACCTTTTAGGGTAAAAAACGAAGAAAATTTTCCCTCCCAATATAATTTCCTAATCACCGAAGTGAACGTCCGTTTCCGGGGAAAAAACTCAGATACGAATTGTGAAGAATATCGTCTTGTCACAATTTGACATAATATGGATAAGACTTTGGAACAAAAAAAATAGGCTTAGACAAGGTAGGAAATTATTTGATCATAGTTTTGGTACTATTTGAGCTTGGAAATAATTGAAAAAAAAGGTGTAGTATTGTCCATCAAGGCAATCTCGACTTCGGGAAATTTCGACTATTCTTAATACCTTCTGCATTTTACTTTATTTTAAAAAGTGCCATCTATGACCGGATAGCGCAAAAGCGATTTCATAAATTTCTACATAAGTTATTAAGAATAGTCGAAATTTTTCGACCTATTTCTATAAAAAAGCTTTGTCTTAACTGATTGATGGATCAATTAACGCACAGCCATAATTTAGATTATAGAGAGCTATATTTGGGAAATAGTGCTCTTTACATTATGATGTATGCGTTCGAAATGTAAGCTCTCACCGGAATCGGGATTTGTAAACCGCAGGACACAGCTAGTATAAAATATAATTGAGTTTTTATAAGGAGTAACAAACACAAAAACTTTTACATTTATAATATTATAAGCTTTTTAAACTTATAAATTCCATGTCGTATCCTCACAAATTCCACTCAACAAGAGTCAATATTTACTCGGTTAAAAGAAGGCGGCAAAAAATAAATTAGGCAAAAGCTCATTTTGCCTCCAAAAATCGTCGCGTAACATCTGGGTACCGAAGGGGACGGAGGGTTCTGATTACTTTCCTATCTACGAGTGTTTCAACGTTCTTATTTTGAACTTGAAGAAAGAATTATGAAGGTTTTTTTATTTCAAATATGGAATAGAGTTTTTTTTTCTATCTTATGGACCCTGTTCGCGTTTTGCCAAAGTCAAGTTGTTCTACTTCGTTTCTTTTTGGTCTTAGACCTAGAAAAAAGAAGTTTTTTTTTTCTAATTTCAAATGACTAATTCAAATGTATAATTACTCAAGTCAATGAGATATTATGTACTAATTACAAAACATATTTTAAGTAACTTTTACGAGAACAATATTGTTACATCTAATTATTTAAAAATGAAATCAGCGTCGCTGCAGGTGCTGAGATGTAATGAATGACTGACGATTACAATATCAAAATCATCAAGCTTGCGGTAGCTTTACCGCAGTGGCTGTTAACAACTATCTTGCTTCTGAAGTTCAACAATTCCCAACAATGACTAGCAGTTAAAAAAAAATACATACGCGACGAATTGAGAACCTCCTCCTTTTTTTGAAGTCAGTTAAAAAAAACGTCCAAAGGTAAGCTAAATTGGACATAGTAATGCAGACGAGAACCAAGCCACAGAAAGTTACTTTCGAGATAATTAGGTTTTTGTTTCAAAGGTGTGTAGAAGCAAATATGTAACTCGTAGGAGATCAACAAATAACAATGGTAAAAATAGTATTAAGGGCAATGTAGAATTATTAAATTTATAGATTTTTTCTTTTATTTAGTATTTATTTTAGGTCAAAACCCTGATAGTTCTTTTTTACAAAATTGCTATTTTGTGGGTTGGTTCTTTTTAGCAATATGTTTAGGATTATAAGGTAGGCCCTTTAATTCAAATAATTTTAAAATACGTATGTTTTATTTATTTTTTAATGAAATTTAAACTTATACTATAGTTTTACTTAAAATATATAATCAGATAAACAAAATATGCTGATGTTTTAACAAACAATCCTATTAAAATTAGGTAATCCTAATCGACTTCGTCCACTTTGACGGCAATGACTAGCGTTTGTGACGCGTCGATGCCCTATGTCAAGTCGCGAGTTCGCTCGTGGATTGGTGGTGTGCAGAAGTTGCCTCCCTCCACGCTACCTGCTTAGCAGCGCGCCGCCAATACCAAAGGCACCGGAGGCGTCGACACGGTCGACCGCGGGAGCCCGAAGGAGACCCGGTGAAGGACCGGCTGTACGAGGAATGGCAGACGGCGATGAAGGCCCTCCGAGCGGCCATAAGGGCCACGAAGGACCGTGCCCGAGAGGAGATCTTGGCGTCACTGAGTGAGGATCCATGGGGGCGCCCCTACCGTGCTGCTAGGGGCAAGTTCAGACCGTGGGCTCCTCTTACGCTGACGCTCGACCCAGCTCTCCTCGATAACGTCGTCTCGTCGCTGTTCCCACAGCGAGAGGAGCACGTCCCGCCAAATATGGCTCCGCCACCGGTGACAATCTTGGTAGAGAGAACTCCGTGGAGGCAACCCCCCCCGGAAATGAAGATGGTTCTCCGTCGCCTCAGTGCGAAGAACGCCGCCCCTGGGCCCGATGGCATACCGGGGCGCGCGGTAGTTCGAGCCTCGAAGCACTTGGGGGACCATCTTCGGAGATTGTTTACTACGTGCCTAGAGCGAGGGGAATTCCCGGCTCAGTGGAGGTTAGGCAACCTCGTCCTCTTGAGAAAGGAGGGGCGCCCCGAGGACTCTCCGTCAGCGTACCGGCCGATTGTCCTGCTCGACGAGTTATGCAAACTCCTCGAGCGGATAGTCGCCGTGCGCCGCCACTTTGGGAAGTTAATCTCAAAGTTGGTAGGAGCGGCGGGGCCACTTGCATAGCTCCTGCCTAATATTGGATGCCCGAAGGCATCCACGAGGCGGCTGTACTTGGGTATCATCCACTCAATGGCACTGTACGGTGCCCCGGTATGGGCCGCGAATATCCCTGTTGGCGTCATCAGGAGACTTTTGCAAGTGCAGAGACTGATGGCCATCAGGGTGACGCGGGGATACCGTACCATAGCGGGTGATGCCGCCCTGGTACTCGCTGGTTCCCCGCCATGGGACCTGGAAGCGAGAGCCCTCGCATCCCTTTATGAGCGGCGCGAGGAGGCGGGTAATCGGGGTGACCGACCGGCGCTCAGGGTGGTGGAAGAGCGCCGGGAGGAACTCCGCCAAAACCTCTTGGCGGAGTGGATGGTTCGGCTGGAGCAGCCAGGGTACGGCCGAACTTTAGTAGATGCTATTCGTCCTTGTCCTTGCCTTGCTATTCGTCTTGGGTGATTGGCTCAATAGAGCCCACGGAGCATTATCGTTCCGTTTGACACAGGTACTTTCCGGACATGGCTGCTTCGGAAAGTACTTGTGTCGAATCAAGAGGGAAATTTATGAGAGGTGTCACCACTGCTCTTGCAGCTGTGACACCGCCCTACATACTCTGGCGGACTGCCCTGCCTGGTTTGGGCCTAGGGTTGAGCTAACGAGGGCAATTGGCCAGAACCTGACGCTGTCAGCCGTCGTCGCTGCCAAGGATGGCAGCGACGACGGCTGACAGCGTCAGCGTCAGGCCTGGCAGGCTCTGCGCCAGTTCTGCGAGATCGTCTTGCAGGCCAAAGAGGAGGCCGAAAGAGCGCGAGAAATCCTTCCCGGCACTCAGCGCCCCAGGCGCACTAGGCCAAGGCGCAACGACATGTTGCCGCCTTAACTGCCCGCTCTTGGCTGCGAATTCGGGGGAGCTCGTCGCCAGCCAATGAGCACCGAGATGGCGGCGGCGTGTCCACGCCGCCTCTCGTGAGGGTTTTTCCTTTTTTCAGGATTTTGAATGGGGTGAGGCCGGACGCGGCCATTCGCTGTCGTGGTCAATGGTAGCAATGCGGTAGCAGCGCCCTGTTGACTCCAACACTTGCGGCGTGAAGGACACCCTGGGTTTTTTAGTAGGTATACCCCTGGCACACTACACCTAGACCAGGGGGGACCCCCACTCACCGGACCGCTCTCCCCCGGGAGCGGCCTGAAGGTCTTGATCAGATTTTTCCCAGGTAAAAAAAAAAGGTCTTCAGCTATCTACATAGGTACCAAGTTGAATAATAATAGGATAATTGCGATTGACAGAAAATGATTTTTCTTCATCACGATATTACGATAAATATCAATATTTTTTCATTTGCTTTTTTTAGTAGTTTTTAGTTTTTTGGTAGATTTTTTTAGTTTTTTAAGTAGATAATAGTAGAATACGGTAAAATATCAAAATTATTAGGGAAAAAACCATTATTAAGTAACGGGTACCTTTATATTGGCACCAATCATTTTAATTTATCAAATACAAAATAAGCCCAACCTTCTTAGTTCTTTATTTTAGTACTGATTATTCAAAATTTTATTACCTATAAGGAACTAAGCATCTTGGTAACTTAAAAAACCTTTTTTGTTTGATATGTTAAATAGAACCATACATCATGGTTCCCATTTTTCAAACAGAATTTGTATTTTTAAGAACTATGTGGCTTGGTTCCATTTAGCTTAATGAAAATGCTGAAGTTTTACAGGAACCATGTTACATGGGTCTGTTTATCCATTCAAAAATCACTCTAAATAGGGTTAGTACCCTAGACAGCTGTCATTATCTTTTTTGTAGGTTGGTATTTTGACTAGGATCTTTTCTGAGTCGGTAAAGAACATTGTTATGAGACCATCTAAATATATAACTCAATTTCACTCGAAGTGTGGCTTGGTTCTCGTTTGCAGAACTACGTCCAATTTGTACTCAGATCAAGAATTTCATTCGTTCAACATAGTAGTTGAATGAATGAAATTTATTTAACTCATGTTCGAATTTTAAATTCAAACATTTAAAAAAAGAACAAGAAAATAAAATCCAACTTAGAATTTAAAATTCGAGCAGACATTCGATATAAAAAGCAGTAGGTACAAAAATCATTTCTCAGAACGGCTACTCCAAATTAATTGAAAGATAACTTTTCGTGAGATTCTTTTTCTAAAAAAGCAAGGGTTAACCTCGGGCTTACTTTAAATTACGAACTTTATCAACTTTCCTGACCTTTTTCAAAATTCACTTGGAATTTTTTCAGGTGTTTTTGTAAGATATTATTTTCGAGATAGAGTCTAGGTACTTTTGAAATACTTTGTGGGATGATATTTAAACAATTTGTTTTAATTAAAGTTAGTAAATTGTTTCTTTTTTTAAATCAATAGGTTTCAGCGATGATACCTAATATGAAGAAAGGGATTGTCTAGAGGTCTTAAAACAATTTTATTTTGGGGAATATTGACATTTTTCGAAAATTTTGAGGTGACTTTGCCTCGAACATCATCTGTGGGATTGAACCTTAGGCTGCAGCCTTCTGTGTTGAAGCAGAAGATTCAGACGCTTCAGATGTTCTAGAATGCCCTAAGCCAGTATCTAGGTATCAAGAAAAAAGTGTGAGAATAATCTATCGACAATCGGTTAAAAAACGCAAAAGTAAGTAAACAGTTGGTAGCGAAGCGAACTAATTAGAACGCAAACATTGACAAAATCAAATAAAAACCGATCGCGTGAAAAAACCTTTTTTCCATCTCGGCCTTTGCAAATAGGCTGCTGTTTACACTGATCACTTTATTTTGATACTTGTTTAGGAAAATATAGATATGTGCTTGATGAATGCTGTGCTTTCATTGTGTTAGCCAGTCAATTTGTATTTAGACAGACACTGTTTTAATTTAATATTAAAACTACATTAAGATGTAAATACGAGCTAAACTAAAAATCCAAGAATAAAATAAATAAATATTATTTACTAAAAGTTTTTCTATGTCTAATTTATTGTTATTTGTGTTTTTGTACAATCTAGATTTATTAATAAGCAGATATAAACATTATTCGCAATCACACACATCAATTAGACAAAATATTATTTTTACAATACATACAAAAATAAAATTAAATCAAATCAAATTAAAAAAATAAATAAAAAATATTTAGCCAAACAATCCGGCACCCAACGTCCCCGATACAAAGCTGCCAAGCAAACTAGCTGCGTTGCCACGCTGGATGGCAATCGACAGTCTCTGCATCAGGAACGCCCCGGACCGACTATCCAAACCCCTATCACGCAGACGGCGACCGATTTCCCGGACAAACGCCACACCCTCACAACCCCAACCACCGACCGTCTCAACGGCCAGGGGAACAAAAATGTAGCTGGGGGTAAGAGGAGCATACTTAACATGTTTTCCACCAGCTGCTGCCTCCGCCCCCGCCCCAGCTACCCTCATTATTTACTTACCTAATTAAAAAAATATATATATTTAAATAAATAAACAAATATATTTGTGTATCGATTGTAGGTGACATTGTTTCCTAAATTTTGGTGTACATAATGTTGTAATTTTGTACGTGCTTACTGAAAACTTTACATTATAAGAACAGTTAAATACCTATTGCATGTTTGTAATGAGTACTTATGTAAGCCAATTATTAATATCTTTGAATCTATGACGGACAATCAAGTTATTTATCATAGCATTAAATACATTGATTGTCCGTCACCGAATATCTGTAATTTATTTTTACGGCGAGTCGTTGTTAGTGCCTCCTAAATAATTGGAAGTGAGATACTGCGTAGAAGTCATTTAGGTACTTAAGAAGTTAACTTAAAAGGAAAACGTAAAGTTTCTTTACCTAAATGGTTAGAATCCTTACAAACTTATGTTTACTAAAACTGCTAAATATTTTACAATTATCCTTCCCTGTTAGCAAAATTTGCGGATGTTGCGGATTTGATTCATATCTTGAAACAAATATTTTTCTCATCTATAAGGTGTATCAATATCCGATTCTAGGTCCCTAACCCAATCAAGACAATTCGGATATTGACCAAAACAAATGTGATGAGTTGCGTCTTTTACTGTATTCCTTCTCTATAATAGTACCCAAATCAGAAGCCTAATCAATTAGGAATTATATCTAACCTACTGTCATTCTGCCAGATGTCACTATAATCCAAGGCTAGTTGCTAAGCATAGGCTGCTTGCTGGCTGTTGGTGCATTGTCGTTAAAAAAAAAACACTTCAAGTATCAAAACATATCAATCGAAGTAACCTCTGCCCTCTTTTCTAGAGGGTGGTACAAAAGACTCGAAGGAAAATGAAAAAAGACGACAGAAAAATGATAACAGAATCCCTCTCAGTTGAACCAATCATAGAAATTACGATTTTTATTGGGTAGGCGGTGTTTTTGCGTGTTTCGCGATGTTTTTAGGCAAAATGTCGTCGAATACATTTCGCAGAACTCTAAAACAAAAAGACAACGATTCATTTTCTTGTTGAGCTTCAAATGTGATTTGTTTTTTTAGGTCATTGTATTAGTTTGTTACATATCTTTGGTAATAATTTCATAGTATTTCTTACTAATATTATAAACGCGAAAGTTTGTATGTATGTATGTGAGGTTGTTACTCTTTCACGCAAAACCTACTGAACCGATTGCGATGAAACTTAAAATATAGGTAGTTGGGGACCTGGATTAACACACAGGCTACTTTTTATCCCGATATTCCCGCGGGAACGGGACTTAGCGGGTGAAACCGCGGGGTGCAGCTAGTATTATGTAATTACCAGACGCCCGGACTGCGACGTAGAAGGTTGCGGGTTCGATTACCGCTGGGAACAAACATTTTTGCTGACCATAAATGTTTGTTTCTGGTTCTGAGTGTATTCTATGTATCATATTGTGTTTGTTTATTTTACAAAAAAAAATATACTTAATATGTAGTATATCCGTTGTCTAGTACCCATAGTACAAACCTAATGCTTAGTTTGGGGCTAAATAGCGCTGTGTCGCTAAATTGTACTGTCGTGCAATATTTATTTATTATACAAATTAGCTTCCCTCTGTCTGTCTGTTTGTATGTATGCTTAAATCTTTAAAGCTACGGAGCGGATTTTGATGCGGTTTGTAAGTAAATAGATTGATTCAATAGAAAAGTTCAAATGTAAAACACATCCTGATATTCCCGCGGGAACGAGACTTAGCGGGTGAAACCGCAAGGTGCAGCTAGTAATTTATTTAAATATATCGATATTTTAAATGTAAGTAGAGAAACATTATTTAATTGTTTAGATGAAAAATGTAGTGCTTAGTAGATAATTAGGTACAGAAAAAAAAATCTAACAAAACTATAATTTTTTCTGAAGTTTTTGCATAAAAAACACAAAATGCACAAAAAGCTTGTAAAGTTAGCGAAAGCTCAGGACTGTGTAACAATGCCGTTATTAAAAAAACGCGAGTAAAACCCGGTAAATATTGTATTTTATTAACAAAACTTTGCTTTATTGTTGCTAAAAAGTATTCTTTTGATTAGTTTTCATCGTAAAAAAATATCAAAGATATAAAGACTGAACTTCAACTTTCTATTTCGAATTAAAAAGAGGGTGTTAACTCTTAATCTATTATAATACATAAAAAGTAACTTACCTATATACATTTTAAAGTAAACGTTAATCACCCTACCACAATCCTATTTCCCCATGGGTTCTGCGTTTCTTTCACTCGGATAAAAGTTTCCATTAAAAATATTATAAGATGGATTACATGATCAAATTGCAGGAGTCCCAAAGGACTCCGCTGCTATCTTGAGGTTTACGAATATGTAGGTAGATACTTCACTATACTTTATTACTGAATTCACACAAATATTCAAATTACATTAATATTCGTAGTAAAATAAATAAATACCTATTTCACTAAATTACACACAGCGCAATCTAGCCCCAAACTAAGCACTAGGCTTGTACTATGGGTACTAGACAACGAATATACTACATATTATACTTTTTTTTTGTTAATACATACATATTATAAATAGAAAGACACCCAGACCAACAAACATTTATTTTTAAGCATAAATATTTGCACCCGACGGGAATCGAACCCGCAGCCTTAGCATTGCTGTCGAGCGTCCGCCCGACGCGCCACAGAGGCCGTCAAAAAAAAATGCTTACAATTTACATAATATTATAAAAAATACTTTTTTTTATAAAGTTTGTAGATAATTTATTTTTTATATTTTTAATAGCTGCGCCCCGCGGTTTCACCCGCGTAAGTTTTTATCCAAAATTTAAAAATTTCTGGCATTACATCCTTCTCCTGGTCATAGCAAACACAACACTCAATGAATTACCGAAATCGGTCCAGCTGTTGAAGCGTGATGTCGTGACCACGCGAAAAAGGGATTCATTTGATTTATACCTAAGACTAGCTGCGCCCGGCGGTTTCACCCGCGTAAGTCTTGATATTCAATAAATAGCCTTTTTTTATAATAACCTTTTCGCGATCATAACAATCATAACACAAAAAGGAATTATCGAAACCGTTTAAGCGAGAGGCCGTGACTACGCGAAATACGGATTTATTTTTATATAAATACTTAAAAGAATATTAATGTGTTGTTTTGATAAATTGAGTTTTTATTCATGACTAGCTACGACGGGCAGTTTTACCCGCTTAATTTTAGATCTCGTGCGAATTTCAGAATAAAGATGCTATTTCATTTAATTATAATTCAGTGTTATTCACAATTCAGGAAAAAATGTATTTCGTTTTTTTTTGCAAAATGCAGCGTCTGACTAACCTAGGTATACCTAATTTAAATAGGTAATTTATAATGAAAACCAGTCGTGAAATGTAGGCAAAATTATTTCGAATTAGAAATTAATTTGTCGAGTAACAATCTAATTAGCGTAGTGACCAAAATTTAGATATTATAATTCAGCACAAAATATAACGTTAAGTATTTAACCGAAATGCATTTCCAGAGAGCCGCAGCGTTGTGGTTATGTTACATTAACGAAAATTTTAACTAAAATTCACAATATTTACGTACCTATCAATATTAACATTTATAAAGCTTTTATAAAAGCTACACTGAAAAAATCCCTGTCGGATACATCGAAAATTGTTGATTATTTTCTGTCGCAATATTTTAGAATATCTTCGTTTGTAGCGTTTGCTAAAGACATTTACTTTGACAAAAAACTTTGGCATCAGACATTTTTTGTCTGAAGCCAAGCTGAAACGAAGGTATTTAAAAAGCGTTTATTGCAACTTCCAAAGTTTTCAAATTTAGAATATAAACTATTAAACAATAATGTACGATTTTAAACCTACATGGTTATTTTCACTACTAAAATTACTTATTAACGGGGTTTTTGCCATGTTTAATAGCACGAAACACGAAACATGGTAAAAACCCCGTAAAAAAAATAAGTAATTTTAGTAGTAAAAAATAATATAGACCTAAACTTTGCTTCTCTGTTACCAACAACGATGAAGTTCTTTTTATTTTAATCGTATGTTACAAAAAGATTTTCAATTACAAATTCTAATTCAAAGTTTATGCTTAGTTTTTGCAGTGCTAAGTCTGAGCAAAGTCAAAGTACGCACTATAGATTTTTTATTATTTTTCATCAAGTGGGATTCATCATCCATCATCAGCCTGTTGCAGTCCACTGCTGGACATAGGCCTCTCCAATTGCACGCCACCTAGATCCATTTTCGAGTGGGATTATGTACAAATAACTATAAGTTTTAAAACTAAACTATTTTTAAATCTGTTTTTATAAAATAACTACAATGGTTAGGCATGTATTTAACTACACAATTAAAATCCCACAACAAAATGGCGGCGCACTCCAAATTTCAACATAGAGAATCGTCCACAAGTTTCGCACTATAAAATCATCGTCAGTAAACGGTGCAGCTGGATGATTTTATTGATTTTCACTACCCCCACCCCTCTCGGACCACGAGATTCTCCCACCCGCCGGTCATATAAGTACAGTATATATACCTACTGCCAATTATTGCATATACAGTGCCACTGTTGTGTAGGTACTCATTTTCGGTAATGTATTTTAAAGTAGATAGGTATTATATACTTTGTGATGCTAAAGGAAATACTTCTTTGTGTATAATGGAGTGGCTTATGTGTATGTATTGTGGATTAAATTCTGAATTGATTTTTCTTCTGCTTCAGCCATATTGGTTTGAATTAAAATTTAAACCCTGAGAAAGAGATCTGTAAAGGTCTCAAAACGTAGGGCGTTGGTAATAATCATTCTAAAATAATTAACGCGACTAAAACCATGAAAATGAATTTAATTAAGTTCCTTACACAACTTTTTTTACTTCACATCCAAGTACTTAGTACTTGTCCTCTCTTCCTTAATAAAATTATTAGTATAGAGTATAGATATGTATTTTATTTTAATAATAATAATAATAATTTATTCATAAAAACCTTCACACCACAACAATGTTTCAAGAAAAAACAAACAAAAATAGACAACATAATGATAAGGTTACAAAAAAAACCAAAAAATATTAATTGAACTCCTACCCCCCAAACTAGGCAAGCCTGTATCTTGGGTGGCAGGAATCCTTCATCAAAACAAAAACAAAAAAAAAACAACAAGAATTATACAGTTAGAATATTAATTAGGTATTTAGGTACATTACAAATCTCATAAAATTAGGACTATGACTAGCTCACGCGCGCGGCCGCAGGCCACCCCCAGTGACCAGCCTCTTAAGAGTTGGGCAATGGAGGACAAAAGCACCCGCGCACGCTGTGCCGTGTCAAGTATTTACGTACAGATGACGGATTTTGAACGTAAGTGTAATTTCAGATATATAAATGCGTGATGTAGGTTGAAGATTATTGCCGCATAACCAGCAGCTCCTCCGTGTCATCATAGTTTTTACCAAGCAACCATGTGCGAATCTTTCCTTTAAGCTCAAATTTATTCAACGAATAAAAGTTCAATGTTTTATGAAGCTTATTGTATAGATTAGAGCTAAGTACACGATATTGTCTCGCAGCAAATGCACTTCGACACATGGGTGCTCGCAGTACTATCGATTTTAAACTAGCTGCGCCCCGCGATTACACCCGCGTAAGTCCCGTTCCCGGGGGAATATCGGGATAAAAAGTCTCCTATGTCCTTTTCCTGGTTTTAAGCTACCTCTCCACTAATATTCAGCCAAATCAGTTCAGTCGTTCTTGACTTATAAATAGTGTAACTAACACGACATTCTTTTATCATCATCATCATCATCAGCCCGTTGCAGTCCACGGCTGGACATAGGCCTCTCCAATTGCACGCCACCTAGATCTATTTTCGGCTTCTCGCATCCAGTTTGTGCCAGCCGTCAGCAGCATTCTTATAAATATTTTACCATATAGGTAGGTAAAAATAAACTACATTTTAAATAATAAAAAAATAAAATAACCCGTCCCTTATTGTACCCTTACGCTGTTCCTGATCCCAGAGCTTGCTAGTGTTGCATTAAACCGTCATGTGATTTAAACTGAATGTTACATGCAACCAATAACCCAACTGCAACCGACAAAGCCCTAAATTTTATTTACCGTATATTAAAATCAATTAAACAAGCGATGCGATGTAATGTAGGTAGGTAATGTTACAGGCAAATTTACGGATTCCACCCCATCGTACATTACGGATCTCACTGTCCATTTGTCTGTCACCATGCGAATTGTAGGTATTCTGTAGGTATTTAGGTATTAAGCTTTGCACTAACCAACACGGATATAGGTACTTACCCAATAAACGTTTGGTTGTCAGTTAAAGAAACTTTATTTACAACCTAACCTATAGTGGTCACCAATGTCTTTTTCTTCAAGAAAAAATCATGTGCGCTATTAACATCGCTCTTACGGTGAAGGAAAAAATCGTGAGGAAACCCACGGCTTAAAATCACGCACAAAGGCCCAATAATAGGGCTAATTGCGGAAACACACAGTTAAATTTTTAACTTTAACTTTACAACTTTATCGAATAGGTTAGCTATTTGATAAATTAATATTTTGTGAAATTGGCATTATAATGCGTAACACCAGTTTCGTAATGTAAATTAGGCTTATTGTTTTCTTCTTTCCCTTGAAAGGTGTGGCTACCCACCTAGTGATAGAGTTAACCAGCAGGAAGCAACTACTTTTGCAATGTAAATCTCAAAAAATCTATTAATTACTTTGTCCTGACTGAATGGCTGACTGATCAACGCACAGCCTAACCTCTGTTAGTAGAGGATTGAAATTTTGGGATTGTGTTTTTTAAAAAATAGCTTATTTAAGTTGTACTTAAAAAAACCGTGGAACACAGCCAGTAAAACAATCAAATCAATTTTCTTTCCAACCAGGTTTTAGTCTTCCAAAAATGGTGTTCCATTAAGCAATTAAAAACAAAAAACAACGTTAAAACAAAAACACGTTAAAATTAAAACAAAGAACAAAACTCGGCCGTGTCTTGACGAAGTAAAAACATAGAAGTTTCACATTGTTGTTCGCGTCTTTGCCACGCTTTCTTTGTGATGTGTCGAAGTTTTGAGATTTTTCATTATCATTTTGTTTTTGTTCATATATTTTTGTTTTCACCAAGGTACTTATTTATTTCTATTCTTCTTTCAATATTTTTTAAAGTAAGTATTATGTATTATTAATCTATAGTTACATTTGATAATGTATTAGTTATTTATTTAACCGGGTCCGAACAAATTGTGTGAATTTAAGAAGCTTGCATTTGCAAATGCGACAGTTTTTCGGTTTTCATTGCAATTAAATTTATTATTATACTAACTGCGATCCGCGGTTTCACCCGTGTAGGTCTCAATCCCGGGAATATCGGGTTAAAATCTAAGTATTATTCCAAGTCTCCAGCTACCTATATTCCAAGTTAACCGCAATCGGTTCAGTAGTTGTTGCGTTATTGAGTAACAAAGTCGCAAACTTACATACAAACTTTAGTGTTTATAATATTAGTAAGATTAATAACTTTTCCAGACTTTTTGCGAAGATGAAAATTTGCCATTCTCATTGTTCTAAAAAAGTGACTGTAAACTAATTTGTTCGACCCGAAAACTGTCGAAAAATCTGAGAAATAAAATAAGTTAAAATTGAAAAGAGCAGGTGCAAAAGTGACACTGTCAACTTTGAGAGAGCCCTTCCGGTAGACTGCTCAAATGTTTAATAAACTTGACTGCTAGATCGAGAGGAAAAATCCTAAGAAAGTATTACAAAGACTCCGTCTGTCTATGAATAAGTTTTAATTTTACTGTTTTTTTTTTGTTAAGTACTGCGTTTTTTTTTTGCGAACTCGACATTAATTTTTAATAAAATTTAACATCAATGTCGAGTTCGCATTGATGTTCGGGTTCAGAATTCAAGGGTTTAAACGGAACCTTAGTAGATACCGATGTAAGGTAATTTTGTTTTCTAACTTACCTACCAAATTATAAAAAAAGGCCTCTCCCACGTATGTCTATGAATGTCGGCCTGTTTGTGACCGATAAACTCAAAAACTACTGAACTGATTTTCATGCGGTTTTCAACAATACATACACAATCAAATTTGCGAAGGAATAATCGTTGCAATTGTCGTATTTTGGACACCAAAAAGTTTTAGTTATTTCTTTCAATACAAATGTAATAAAGGCCATTGTAGAGCTGCCAGTGTCAAGTTCTTTTTTGATGGCGCCGGGTCAGCTAGTTAACAATACATTTGATACCTAACTGGTCTCAGCCGCAGCACGTTTACCAAATAGTACTAAAGTTTCAACATAATTCGTTGTATATATCGACGCTTAAAAGGTAATAGGGGATAAGCGACACTTTGGTCCAAAATGACTTTTAAATGCAGTCTTACTTGAAATTTTCCGCTCTATCGAATGCGCTCACTCCCGTGGCTCTACGTTGATATTTTTGTCGCTTGAATCCAAGCACTTTTAAATGTCATTTTGGTATTACCGACCGTATTTTAGGCCTTTTTTACCATAAAGGTGCTTGTACCATCGTAAAAATAGCACTATTTTTGACTTGTAGTCGGTAATGTCTCTTTACTTTTTACCGGTGTTGAGATTCGGGGTGCTTATGTTTCATTACCATAAACATGTGTTTGAAAAGTTAGAACTTATACCTCTTTACCTTTGTCATCAAAAGTGTGAAGCATCGGTTATATCCTACTACCATTCATAAGTTTACAATATAGTTGCCGCTTATACATAACTACCAAAATCGAATTTAGTAATGACCTGTCACTTATACCCTACTACCACTTGCAACGTTACAACACCGTTGACGTTTATCCACTATTACTAAAATATAATTTAATGTTAAAGTGTCGGTTATACCCTACTACCAATTACTATTTTCATACAATATTGTCGCTATTGCTGTACTACCTCGTAATGATAATTCGCTCATTGGTGCTTACGCAAACATGCATGCGTGTCCACGCCTTTTCTGAACTACCTTTTAAGAAGATACGCCTGAATAAGTACATTATATTATTTAAAACATTATTTTTTGGAACTCTGTAACAACTTTTTATAATTGTTTTTAAGTCATCATCATCATATCAGCTGTATGACATCCATTGTTAAACATAGGGCTCCCTCATCGATTTCCAGCCAAGGCGGTTAAATGCAGCCTGCATCCACCCTTGGCTCGCGGTCTTAACCAAGTCATCCATCGCGTCGGGGGACGGACGTGTCGTTTTCCGGTTAATGGTCTCCACTCGAGAACTTCGCGTCCCCATTGGCCGTCCGTTCTCCGGGCTGTATGACCTACCCAGCCACAGCCTACAGTCACGTACAATGGGTCCACTGGAGGACCTAAGTGCGGAAAATGGGAGCCCAAGAAGACTGAAGACTGAATGACCTACCCATTGCCACTTCAGCCAGCTAATCCGTTGGACTATGTCGGTGACCCTTGTTTCTCCACGTATCTCCTCAATTCTGATTCGATCCCGTAGAGAAATACCAAGCATAGCTCTCTCCATTGGACGTTGAACGACTTTGAGCCTGTACATAAGGCTATCTATGGTGAAACACCACGTCTCAGATTCGTATGTCATCACTGGTAACACACACTTTCAGGGAATATCTTTTGGATATTCGAAGTGTTAGGTATGCGACCCTGCTCGACACATTTTCGATGGTAATAATGTTGCCAACGAGGGATTTGTGAACGAGAAACCCTATCCCATTTTGGGATTTTAGGTCTCCTTCCCGGTAGAAGAGCAGGTTGCCGGACTTTAAGATTATCGTATCCCTCTCGCCGGACTTCCGATAAACCTAATATGTTTCATTTTAACCTACTCATTTCTTTTTCCAGCTCATTTATCTTTTCGCCTTCCCTCAAAGTGCGGATGTTGTGTGTTGCCAACGCTAGTGGTCTCGGTTGGGGGTGATAGCGCAGCATCTGCCGGAGATTGTTAGCACCCCTAGTCCCGCCGTTACCGTGGCCACCACCGTAGTCAGAAATAGCGAGTCCGCCGGGGACTCGGGGCCTGTTTCTTGTCTGCATAATCATAAAGGGGGTTGCAGTACTCGCCACGCTTGGCAGGCGGGTTGGCGAGCGCAGTAAATGATGCGATGTAATACGCCGGAAGACGCTGCTGCTAATCTTTTAGTGTTTGTCCCTCAGACGAGTCCTACGTCTCCCACGGGAAGAGAAATTCTAAAGCCGGTACCCGCGGTATTTCTTAAGCCGGTATCCGTGTCTTTAGGTACTTTTCTTTAATAATATTAGTAAAAACGTACTTTTGTTTTCATTAACTAACTTTAATATTAGGCAACACCTGCTTCTCCATCCTTGGATTTTTCCAAGTACGGAGGGAGTGTCGGCGGCGCTATATAGGACAGTAGGTGTATCTGGGTTAGGTGTAATTTTAAGGAAGAATAATGTCGCTTGTGAGTCTAGTGTTTTTAAGACTTAACGTTTAACCCACATTACCATATGCCCTGATGTCGTATGTAGGATATCCTTCTTTTCCTCTTGGTATAGCAATTTTGATGTGCGGATGTACCACATTACCTTATTAATTAAGACACTTACAGTGTCGTTAATGTCTAACTTCCTTAAAATGTTTTTGCTAAGCACTGTAGTTTGTCCTTTATTACCCTGTGGCATAATAATGCGAATAGTCTCGTATCCTTCTTTACCTAATTAAGCTATTCTACAGTCATGTGACTTATGCCCTGTTACCTTATCGTATGTAGATATCAAATGATACTAAGGCTTCTGTACTCTTTGGTTTTTTCTGGGTAGATGTAACTTATGCCGTATTACCTCAAATGAAAATCAAGACCATTTGATTTAAGCGCCATCAAACCAGGTAATACAATGTCTAATCAAATAAAAGAAAATGCCAATTAATGCTTGTCTTTCTCTAGATTTCAAAACTGTTTCCATCTTACAGATATGACAATTAATTTAAAAGTTATGGCCATTTTTCTGAAATTTGAAACTTTAAACTGCTCTCCTGAACAATTTGGTTTTTGTCGCTTAGCCCCTATTACCTTTTAAGCGTCGATATGGGTAAAAGTAGGAAGGAAGACAGTGATCGATGCAGTTTAGAGACACAGAAGAATACCCACATGCGCCTGTATCCCCCACATAGAGCACGGGAGGAACTCGTTAGGTTTTTAGTGGGTAGGCCGTGGCGCTTCAAGCCCGGAGATCCCCACATACTCCTCCGCCTCCCCTAGGTGGAGTGGATGCAATTCAATACATTTTCCTAACGTAAAAAAAAGGAATGAAGACGTTAGTTCGAAAAAGCGCTAAGTCCCAAAGAAACGAAATTGGGCCTTTGAGATCACAACTATTTAATATTAGTTGCGCCCCAGGGTTTCACCCGCGTAAGTCCCGTTCCCGCGGAAATATTGGAATAAAAAGTAGCCTATATGTTATTCCAGGTCTTTAGCTACCTATATTTTAAGTTTCATCGCAATCGATTTAGTAGTTTTTGCGTGATTGAGTAACAAACACACATACTCACAAAATTTTAGCTTTATAATAGGTATTAGTAGGATATGGCATGGATTTGAGACAGGTGGGTGCACTACAGAGGGTCCTAGCTGAACCTAGTGCTGTAGCTGTTTTGTTATATAATTTAGTTTATGATTTAATTAGTGTGTAAGTATTGCATGCTTAAGTCGTAGTTCAATAATTACTGACTGTTGTACCAGGACCGACATGTTCAATTATTGACAAAGGACTCTAAATTCTTAATTTATTTAAAAAAAGTATTACATGACCATCTGAACATTTACACCAACCTTATTGTTGCACATAAAATTGTAGGCTATTTTCAGTAAGGGTTGTAGTTAAAGCAAGTCTCCCCTATAATATTGAATATTTAATTCATAATGACTTTTAATACTAGTACACGGCTTTCTTTGTAGAAGTTTCTGTATGTTTTTATGTCTTTTAATATGAGTGGGTGGATAAAAGTATCTTTTCTAGGTATCATGGTTCAAAAGTTGACTAACTATAGGTAGTGTGAATTTAACAGTTTTAAGTGAAAACATGGATTATATCAATGCAATAAACTTTAACAATATTATAAAGATAAAAGTTGATGTGTGTATATTTTTGCTTCTTCATTTAAAAACCGATGAACCGATTGTTATGTATCTTGGTAGTATAAAGATAGCTGATGTTTTGGATTCACTTAATATACTTATACTATCCCGTCTTAATTTTCCGAAACGCGGAATTACGCGGAACAAACCGTAAGGTACCTACTGCTAGTTAAAAAATAATTTTGTTTTATTAAATCATCTGAAGAAGGAAATCAATGATAATTAATTTAAAATAAGAAAATATAATAATTATTTGTATTACATTAAATCCCTGACTTACAGCAACTATTTATTTCCCATTTAAGTCACCGATTAAAAAAATGATATTTTAGATACTTGCTTACTACTTGATACTTACTTGTTTATGACTAACCCGGCGAAATTTTAGGCAATAAATTGTCAAAATGTTATAAATAACTTTAACACTATTATCTCCAATATTTAAATTTCGAATTCAATGGGCTAAACAAACAACAAACGCATTTTTAATACAACAAAGATACATAAAACAGAAACAAAACGAAGTTCTTACTGAGAATTCTCCGCATAATATAACGATTCCCACCTAACTACAACATCAATAAATACAAAACTAACATTCCCATACTAATGACTAACTAACTATCAAAACAAATCTAATCAGCGTCATAAAAATACAGAAAAAAAATGTGCATACAAATCAAGCTACGGCTGTTCTCATTGGTCAACCGCTACGTGGAAAAACACGTAAATATTTTTTTCTAAGTCACGTAGTTACGTTGCGTTGGTTGCCGGCCTCTGATTGGTCGAGCGGTCGAATACCACGCCGGCCATTGGATATTCTTTTTTTCAACGCTTTTCACGTATACGGCAAACGGTATTTTTTCCGCGAAAACGCCGGCCAATAGTCACGGGCTTGTTTTAATTATAAAAGTTGTTCTATTTTTTGCGGTCGACAGCGTAACGAGTTGGGAACGAATAGTTTTTGTAGATGCATTCGAATTTCAAATGTTTGTTGTTTTTGTGTTGTTAGTTGAATTGTTTGAATAATTTGGTGTGTGTTCGACGTTCGATATTTAAATTTTGTTTCTTTTTTGGTTGTTTTTGCTTATTACTTGGATGATTATTTTAGTAGATTAAGGGCCGATACAGAAACGAAAGATTAGGGGCCGATATTTGTATTGTTTTTAGTCTTTTAGAGGTACATACGAGACAAATTAAAAATCCTTGTCAGGTTTCCTGGAAAATATTGATTATTACATGATGGAATGTTGTTGAATGTTTTTTTGTGTAAGGATTGTACGTGACATTGTTTCCTACAATTTAGTGTCGAATCTTATCCACATTTTACCCAAAACAGTATTTTTGTCTAAATAAAATGTGGATTTGAAACAATAAAAGTTTAATTTATAAAATCTTTAAATTACCTACTCCAAAATGTAGAAAACAAAGTCATCTACAATCTATACACAAATAAATTTTCAACAACATTCTTTCATAAAATAATCACCTGTTGTCACAGTACCTGACAGATTTTTTGAGTTTAGCTCGTACATAAGCCTTAAGCAACTTTTAATGCTACCCTAAGACATTAAGTAAGCTTCAGTAGGATAATTATCATATTATAAACATGCTGTATACAGATACATTAATAAAATTAGCCTTTCTTTTAATTTTAGATGATTTATACAGCGCAACTTTTAATCCATGGGTTTTATGGCGCTGTAGTGCCCGGGACATTGTTAGGTAGAGTAGCCTTGCCCAGCACCTATACCACTCTCCCAGCCTAGTCAGCTATGTCCAGAGGAAAGAGCTGGTCAATACGTCTGGAGTCAACTAAGCGGTGGGTTTCATACATGGCTCAGCTGCTTGAACCTTCTATCGCAGTACGAGCTATTGTACGGCTTTTACCTCTTGTGGACCCTGATATGCTGCACTAGCTGGTGGTTGAAGCTGAACGACTTCAGGCACTGCGGGCCAATGCCACCAATGTGCGGCTTCACTACACTATATATACAGCTACTCACCCGTATGCAGCCTCGTATGCTGCTGCACATGGCTCAGCTGCTTGAACCTTCTATCGCAGTACGAGCACTTGTAAGGCTTCTCTCCCGTGTGGACCCTGATATGCTGCACTAGCTGGTGGTTGGAGCTGAACGACTTGAGGCACTGCTGGCATTGGTGCGGCTTCACTTCCCCGCCGAGGCCTCTTTGCAGCTCTCTGGCGTGCATTTGCATTGCGTTCTTGTGCATGAATATCTGGAAGGAGTTTGAGGGTTAGTTTTGGTTTACTTATTAGGTACTTAAATCAGTATTCTGAGTTGTTGGGTACCAAAACAGGTATTGTAGGTTACTTTTTCAAAATCTCATCAGGTACCTTCCATCACTATTTCCTTTAACTATCACTTTTTAAACTAACACGATTTCTGCTCATTACTATTTTTATAAAAACTCGGGTCTCGATCGCGTTTATATAAATTTATATTTAAATTATTTATAATTTTAAATATAAATTTATAATTATCCTGACGTTTTTGCGACGTCCGGCGTTTAAATTTATAAAAAGTGCACAAACGCGATCGAGACCCGAGGTTTTATAAAAATAATAATTAACTATCAGTGTTTACGGGATTTCTAGACTACGAATTGACATCTTCCTGAAGAAAAAATGACAAAAATAAATACCGAACTAAAATTAATCGCGTTTTATTATTTATTCTTCTCCTCTTAATTTCTTCTCGGATATATTATATAGAGGACGACACCCGCCGCAGCTCCAGTCCCTCGCGACCAAGATCATTGTGACATGATCGAAACGTCGAAGTGAGAAAATAAATAATAATAAGTACGCGATTAAGATTCGATAAAATGTAACTATGTTAACAAATCGTGTGAATATTTAAAAGTTTATTAAATAACTAACTCGTAATTTAGAATCACTAAAACGTCAGATCGTAATTTACCTAACAATAAACCAACCAGTTACGTAAGACTGTGTTTTGTAATTCGGGGTTATATTAAAATATTAACGTTCTCGTGCGTGAATATCTTTAAGAAGTTAAAGCTTAGGTGGTTTTAATTATTCAGTACCTAAACACTGACCTTTTTATTAATAAACGCGGAGTAAGGTCGGATTCGTTAGACGCTTTTTCCGTGGCAAGAACTTTCAAAATTGACAGACAAAAACAATAAGTGGTAAAACTTTGATATTATAACAAAACGAACTCAACTATACTTCGTTTTGTAGACCACAATTTGACACATCTTTTTTTTTTACATTTGATAGGTAAGCGTTTGATAACTATCTTACCATCATAATCATGATGCACGCTGACTTAGGAGATACCTGTTCACTAGTGCCTTGAAGTAAACGTAGAATTCGACAGTTGTGTTTTTTAAACTCCAGGTAATTTATAGCCATTAAAAATCAAAGAAGACGCATCTAAACAGCTTGTTTTGATGACACATCACTGATTAACCTCAAAATTCTTTAGTAGTTATTAAGTACTAATTACAAATAATGCCTACCTAGATGTTATGGTTGAATTAACAAACTAATAAATAAATACGAAATGCCTATCTCATTAAAATATTTCAATAATCAACAAATGTCAGAATTGCGACGAAATTTCTTAGTAAAATATTTACTACTACCCACATAATAGTCATAAATCTTTAAATCCTTACCAAATACCGAAACTCCACTTAAATTTTGAGGGCTACTCAAATAATCGAACGGCTTCTAAATTTAAAATTAGTATAGGTTTTTACAGTTTGAGAGCTGCTTAAACAAAACAAAAGTTGTGCTTTGAACAAAAGTTGTTCGCCTAGTCGTCTAGTACCTACAACGCCGGGTACAAATATTTCTAACCATATATGTTTGTTTCTGGTTCTGAGTGTTTTCTATGTATAATATGTATGTATTTACAAAAAAAAAACTATAATATTATTATAGTTTTTTTTACTAGTACCCATAGTACAAGCCTATTGCTTAGTTTGGGGGCTAGATCGTGCAATATTTATTCATTTTATTTCGGCTTAAAAGGGCATACCAGTTACACCTTGTATATATAACACAGCAGATATCAAACCTACAACTTATTCAATCAAGCTAACAAACGTAACATTTTTCTCTCCAACTTCACCTATTTAACTGGCAAAGTTTTATCAATAACGGTTGTCAAGTTAAAAGTCTAATCTTTGAGTTAATCTGTGGCTGAGCTATACATACATACTATACCTACTTTAGCAACATTCTGTATATTTATTGAAAACCCTTCGGTGGTGCGATTGCAAAGGAACGACTTTGCACACGCAACTCTACACTGAGGGACAATGTAACTTGGACTTATTTCGAATAGCTGCGTCCCGCGGTTTAACCCCCGTAAGTCCCGTTCCTGCGGGAATATCGGGATAAAAAGTAGCCTATGTGTTAATCCAGGTTCACAGTTACCTTTATTCCAAGTTTCATCGCAATCGGTTTAGTAGTTTTTGCGTGATTGAGTAACAAACACATTACATACATAAACACATACTCACAAACTTTCAGCTTTATAATATTAGTAGGAAACACCTAACCCATGTTTCCGAAATAAATGATACGATATGATTATGGTTATGAAATTAATTACGTACCTAATATAAGAAATAAGTATAATGTTCTATAGTAAACAATATGATGTGGTAAATATTATATATAACTCAAAGGTGACTGACTGACTGACATAGTGATCTATCAACGCACAGCCCAAACCACTGGACGGATCGGGCTGAAATTTGGCATGCAGGTAGATGTTATGACGTAGGCATCCGTTATGAAAGAATTTTGATAAATTCTACCCCCAAGAGGATAAAATAGAGGATGAAAGTTTGTTATTTGTATTTTAAACCGTTCAGGCCTACTTCTTAACGCAAGCGAAGCCGCCGGCAAAAGCTAGTAATCTTATGTTTGTGGATAATAAATATTTTAATTTTATATTAATAGGTCTATTAAGGTATACTTATTTCAAAGTATGTGCTGGCGGATAAGTCCATTTAGAAAAAGGTACCTGTCAATTTAGGTAATGGATACTTTTTATTAAAAAAAAAAGATAATTACCTCATAAAGTAAATCCGTGTGCTGATGCCACATAACTAAAAAAAAAAGAACTATTCGGATACAAAAACAAGAATAACCACTCTCATAAAGGATGGGTAAATAATAACTAAATTGTTTCTTCAAGTTTTACAAGGAAAATGTAAATGAAAAATAATAGGTATATTGACTTAATAATAAGTAATTATTTTAAAAATTATTTTTAACAATACAATTAGTTTTATCCCTTCCTTGTTGTTGAGTGATTTTGTATCGAAGAGGAAAAAAATGTGTTTTAAAATGATAAAATTATTCCATAAATTTAAAATAAAATATTACTGTTGTGCCAACTCATTTTTGTAAAAAATAATTATTTCCTGTAGATATGCTTTTTTTTTCCTTTTGTGATAAAACAACGGACACTAATTAATGTTCCAAAATAAATAGCAAAAAAAATATAAGTTACCTACTTAAACCTAATTCCTACTAATACTAAAAATGTGAAAGTGTGTGTGTTTGAATGTTTAGATGTTTGTTACGCAGTCACGCAAAAACGGCTGAACGGATTTGGATGAAATTTGGAATGTGGGTAACTGGAGACCTGGAATAACACATAGGCTACTTTCTATTGAATAACACATAGACTTTCTGCGTATTTGTATGTGACTTATAGGGTAAACTGATTGTAATAATGAAATAAATAATAAATAAGAAATAAATCCTGTGACGATTGTAATAATAAAATTGTTTGTTGGTTGTGCAAATAATGTATTAATCTTTCTATCTATCTATTTTTATCGCGAGAACAAACATCCTCGATTAATACCCGGTAAAATATAACTACGTTAACCAACATATCACGTGAATTTAAAAAGTTATACTAATGTTACTGACTGGCTTTAAAACGAGCAATTGTTGCTTCTACACGTTCCTTTTTTAAATATCAGACTATAGTCTGACGTTTTGGTTCCTTGTATTTGTCAATTTTTCTATGGAAAGAAATGTCAAATCGTAACCTTCAATTAAAAAATGAAGTGTAACCTAAAAATAACAAAAAGTGACCAAAGTATTGCACGGAAGTGTAAACCTTTCACGCGTGGTAGAAAGTGGAACTAGACGTTTGGATCACGCAACTAAGAAATTGCAAAGAATTTACGATTTTTGATACGTTATGACCGCAGTTAGTAGATATCAGGTTTTGAGGAACGAAATTGGTTTCTTTTCGATTTTATGTTACACTTGCTGCGCCCTGCGGTTTTCAACCGCCTGTATAGGTCCCGTTCCCGGGTATATTGGGGTAAAAAGTAGCCTATGTGTTATTCCAGCTACCTATATTTCAAGTTTAATTGCAATCGGCTCAGAAGTTTTTGCGTGAAAGAGCGACAAACACATATACATACATACAAACTTTCGCGTATATAATATCAGTGAGAAGTAAGCGCCTACAGCGATGCTCATTCCATTTTGCAATAAGAAAATCAGCACAAAACCGTAGACCTCATCGACGCTTCTCATCAGGTGGGATGAAGTCAAATGCTAGCCCATCTCTTAAAAAACCCAAAGAAAAAGTTATAAAACACTTTAAAAGCCTTATGAAAAAAAAACCAACTGTTATTCGTAATAAACAGAAAGCAGTCACGTTGTATCAGTACCAATTTGGTCCCCCAGCAACCCTTTCCATTATAATTAGGGACATAAAAAATGGAGCAGTTTTTAAAGCATAAAAAATTAAAAGTGTTCGTCACACAATTTGTTACTGAAACGAGTATTAATGTTACAATTAAGAAGTATTACAGGAAAACTCCTACCTTCTGTAATTTATGAGGAAAAAATTCAAGCTTTTTTTCCCTTCGGAATGGTTTGTTCTGATTTTGTAAATGGCCAGTGTCAAGTTATTATTTTGTAACTATTTCTTGAATGAATGAATAAATTATTTATTATACACACCAAATACAAATACGTAGAAAGAAAACAAACACAACTCACATGCACACACATTCACATTCTCACATTTCTTTAGATACGATTGTTTTTTTTTGTTTCAATTTCGTAAAATTTCGTTATGACCCAGTTGACCAAAGTCAAATTAGAGATACGGGCATTTGGCGCCTTTGTTCCAAATTTGAAGTGGACCAATTTGGCCTCAAATCCTACAGGGTGAGGAATATTCCAGGCAATAAATACTATTACAGCTAAGTAACTGTCTAACGTGCCGAAGCACCAACTACTTGGTAAACTGTGGTACAAAATATAAAAGCCATGTTTATTAAAAAACGATTCGACAACACCAAAAGAGCACATAAAACGCTTTTGTCCATAAAACTGTGCCAGAGTCAATATTGATTCATCGAGAAAAGATTTTTATTTTTAAAACGGGGCGACCTAAAGAGAATGAAGTCAAGTTCGAAAAAATCGCGTCATCCAGCCGTGATGCCGCCGCCGCGAATACGATATTAAAAACATGAAGTTTCGAAATTTAAAAACGTTCTTCATTTAAATTTTCAATTTTATTGAATTGACTTTTAATTTCATAATAGGTAATATCGTTTCATTCATCATCTAAACTTGTTGTAAACATTATTTATGAAGATCAAATTATTTTGATACTTTTTGGAATAATTACATATCTTATTCTAATGATTTCTTTTTATCCATGTTATTGATAAAAAACTTAGTACCTAAGTATGTATTTTTAGGGTTCCGTGTCTCAAAAGGTAAAATGAAAGACGCATAATATGAAATCACTTGCTTGACCTTTTAAATGAAATAATAACAATAGTACACAGTTTGCAATGAAATAATTTATCTTTCTATTTTACCAAAGTGTTTGCCTTGAATTGACAGCCTAAAGCAATAGTTGGTAGTATAATATTTCTGAGACATTTATTTACTAGCTACGCCCCGCGGTTTCACCCGCTTAAGTCCCGTTCTCGCGGAAATATCGGGATAAAAAGTAGCCTATGTGTTATTCCCGGTCGCGAGCTATGTATATTCTAAGTTTCATCGCAATGGATTCAGTAGTGTTTGCGTGAAAGAGTAACAAAGTAACATACAAACTTTATACAAACGTAAGTTGAAGAACTAGACTTCATAGATGGCACTTTTTAAAATAAATTAAAATCCAGAAGTTATTAAGAATAGTCGAAATTTCCTGCAGCCGAGATTGCCCCGCTGGACCTTAACTAAACTTCATACGGTACATTTTTCTTTGTTCAAATGTAATAAATCAAAATTAAAGTTGCACGAGCAAGGAGTGACTAAGAAATACCGATATTATAATGAAAACACAACCAATGTTGTTTCGCACGGTAGCTGTACGGTTAGCACAACTGTCAAATCATACCTGTGTAGGTACAGGTGTAAATATAACAATTATCAAGTTGTCACTTCCCTTTTGTAAGGTTCGCAAAGAAAGTGTGTTACGTAATAAGTAGGTAGGTAAGGTTTGTTGCTTTTTAGAAACATAATTATAGTAGGTTATGGTATATTAGGTATAGGTTAAAAGTAAGGGTAAAAAAGGTGTTAAATTTCTAGAATTTATTACTGGCGTGTTATTTTAACTTTTAAAAGATAAAAATAAAAATAGGTATATATATTGTAGTAACTATTTTACCTTACAACAATTCAGGTTTATTTTGGATTATTTATCGCCACATATTCACAAGTAGGTACCCATTTTTTTTAAATAATTTGAATAGTATTTTTATTACAAACTAGCTGCGCCCCGCGGTTTCACCCGCGTAAGTCCCGATTTTTTTTTCATAAGAACCATCTCCAAATAATAACAAATACAACAGAAAAGAATTAGCGAAATCGGTCCAGCCGCTTAGGCGTGATGCCGTGACAACGCGAAATAGGGATTAATTTTTATATATAAAGATTATTCATAATTATCAAGTTATATTTTTAATTTTGTTGTGAAATAAAGTTACCTGTATTCAACAATTCTCAAACCTTTTTTTGCCACCCGTACTCCAGTAAAAGGGGAAAAAAGTGTAATTTCGTGTGTAATTAAAAAGCCAGTAGTAAATTACACGACCATTTACAACACCTATTAAACGGCGTTTGTTTTAAAAATTGCATGTTGAGTGACAAATTAACAGTTCCATACGTCGATAAATTAGCAGTTACATACGTCGATAGCAATCGACTTGTTACGCCTTAATTATAACCAGTTTGTTAACGTATGCGGAGACGTCAATTTTTATTTATTTATTTTATCATTGTTTTTTTTTTAATTTAACTCATTTTTTTTTGTTTCTACTCTTTTTTTGGTTTAATCGCGTATCTTGCAAGTGTTTTTCAACGTCCGACGATTAGAGGTCTTTTCAGAACTCTTACTCACGAGTCTTTTCGTGAAGAAGTCTGGAAAGATCTTGCCCAGGCGCGTATTTTTACATTTTCTTTGAAATTTGTATTGTCAACTTCTTAAAAACCGAAGTCTTCTATTTTGTTTTTGTCGTAAAATATAATTTCTATGATATTTAACTCTGGTAAATTAAATTTATTTCTAAAGCCAAGTCCCGCTGCGTAACATGTATATTAGATTAGATACGCCCCGCGGTTTCACCCGCATAAGTAGCGAGAATATCAAGATAAAAATAGCCTATGTGTTATTTCAAATCTCCATCTACCTATATTCCAAATTTCATCGCAATCGGTTCAGTAGTTTTGCGTGAAGGAGTACCAAATTCACATACATGCATACATACAAACTTTCAGGTTTATAATATTAGTAAGAAGTAAGATTGACACATTGACGCCTTCGAAATTTGATTAGAATCTCTTTTGAAATCTGTTTTTTTTTAATCTCTTTTGAAATCGAGCGTTGTATATAGTCAGAGCAATCAACGATTACTCGTTCGTGGAACCTTTTCAAAGTAAATAAAAATGACAAAGCATAGAAAATGCGTAAGCATTTGTCATTTTTGATGTACTTTGAAAAGATTCCATCAACGAGTCATCGTGGATTGCTACTATTAAACAAAGCTTGATTTCAAAGCGCGAAGAGTCAGTTGGATGTTAAACTGAAACATCTATCAATGACTTAGCTCCTCGTGTGAACTAAGCTTTAATATGTTTTATAGAGCATATTACAAAATAAATTAAAAGTAGCTTTTAACTAATTTGACAAACGTATTATTTCGGTTTTTTAACTTATATTTCATTAGAATTTAAATGATCTTCGATTTTAAACTGCGTATTTCGAGGCATTGTTACGCGTCGGTATAATACTAGCCTATTAAATTCTAACCTTAAAATATTAAAACGCAATAGCTTTCTCCATTTAACAGAACTAGAAAGACAATAACAATTTCTTGCTTATCAAGAAAAACCTTGCATAAAACCTTGATGAATAATAAACAAACATTTACCAGCAGCTATTTGATTTAATGATTACTTATTGCAAAATATAGAGGTAAGAAAATATTATGACAATCCGCGCTACCATGATCGTTTCTCGTTGCTTTGTCGTTCTTTCGTCGCTCAAAAACATTAAGTAAATTTTAAATAAAAAATACCCCGACTAGTTTTACAAACCACAGATAATATTATTGTTTTTATTTATTTTTTTATTGTTATTGGATGTGTTTTTAAAAAAAAACATTAGCTGAACGATAACGCGGCGACTTCAATACGACTTATAAGACATCATGGTAGGGCGGATCATTATAGAATAGCGGATTTTTATGACTTTATTGAGATGTAATATAATAGTGGGTAATGAAGCCGGTTTCATTATGGACAATCAATAGTTATGGGGGGAAGTGTTGTCATTTATTAGAAAGATGACGGCGGGCTTTGAAATTTCGAAAATACTAAGTAAATGAAATAGAATTAATTTATTTTAAACAAAGACACAAAAAAATACTAAACAAAATCAAGTATTTTACTTTAGTATTTGTCGCGATACGGTCCCCAACTCAGCACTATGCTCGATTTTTGTTTTTATTATTTTCGAAGGTTTTAGGACATTTTGCAGTTTTTTTTTGCTGAAAAATAACTGTTTTTCGAATTCAATTCAATAGATATTTAATAGTAATCGTAGTTAGCAGCGCCATCTACACTAGCCCATAAGGAAGGGGATTTAAATAACTGATAGAACAGCACAATAAATAAATGTATTTTTGTAAATCATTAATCAAAGAGTGTTGTATAGGAAATGCAAGCTGCGAACGAAACACATGGACACACCCGTGGGCGTCTCTGATACCGATATCGGCGCAACCATCTCTTATCTACATTATGCCTCTCACATGCACATTTAAATATTCGAATTTCGAACGAGGAATTTATTGAAAATTTCTTGAATTAGGTAATAGTAATCGAAATTTAAAAAAAAACCTATCAATTGTTAGGCAAGTATTAAAATCAAACCATTGAAGTATAATTGAAAACAATAAAATGGAATTTAATTTTTGATTCACATAATATGCATTTGATTTTAAATTCAAATACATTCCTGACGTTACACTATTACATACGTATTCTGTGACCTTTAAAAAAATATTTTAATCTTTGGGAAATAAAGTCGATTTTGAAAAAAAAAAGTTGACTGCCTGTGAGTAAGAGGTCTGTAAAGACCTCTAAATGTGCTCAATATATGTTTTAATTAATAATAAAGCAATGCAATTAAAATCTAAAAAAAGTTTTATTAAAAAGAAAACATGCTTTATTATCATTTATTTATGTTATTTTAAACTTTTAAAATAAATACCACTTTTTATTTCGAATTAAAATATAACCCAATGTGCCTACAAATGTAAAAACAAACCTAACCAATGAAACGTATTGACCACGAGAAAGACCGGCACTGACCTATGACAACACGGAGCGTGTGTGAATGTGTGAGATACTGTGGTTAGGGTTGCGTTCGCATTACGATATGTTTAAAATTACGATTTTTTGATTCCGTAGGTAAGTCTTTGATTGATTGTGTTGTTAATGTTAGACTAAGGTATCATAATTATTTAACTTTAGATTTATTAAGAGTCAGTTTTGCAAAACACATAAGTAATTTTTTCTATGGTTTTCGCGATTTTGCATAATAAAACACTTTATTTATCGGGCTTTATCGCGTTTTATTCATGATTTTAAACGAACCGAGCTTTCGCCAACTTTACAATTGGCTTTTTCAAGGTTGACAAATACATAAGTCTCTAATGCCCGGTTTCTGAACATCTGATCTAAACTCTCACTACCTATTGATTCAATAAAGATATCCTTGAGATAAACTCCAGTTATCTGTCTCCGTTTTTCTATGCATATGACAAGCCGTCACTGTCACTCCGCTGTTCGGAAACGCATTGACGCTAGTTATCGAACCAATAGCGATATCGAATAGATAAACTACCGACAGACAGACTTCAGGAACCGGGCATTAGAGGTGGTGCTGTTGGCAAACAGACTGCTTCAAAATGTTATTTTGTACCTTTTTTTTATCCTTGTACAACTTTTCATTTAAAAACTGGTAATTTTAGCAGACTGTCCCAAAATTAGAAGGATGAAGTTTTCAATTTATTGCTATATACTGTTATCTCTCACTGTTTATTAAAAAAAAAGCATGTTGAACTCTATCAAATGTTTATCCAAGATTACGTTCGAAAACAAATATAGACCTTAACTTTAATTCGGTTTATTAAAAACCGAAATATCTACATTGAAAATTTTTACAGTATTTTATTCTAGTCTTTTGCAATAAAAAAGTAAAACCGAATAACTTAGAATAAAACAAAAAAAAAAAAAGAACGTCAAAAGGCACGAGTCATTCCTGTTCCGACACTGACCTGTGTCAACAAACGGAGCAATGTCCGTGTGTGAGTTGAGTGGTTAAACCGAACGAGTGTGCGGAAAAAGTGCTTGTGAAAGAAATTTCATAACATTTTCTTTTTGTTTTTATTGCTCAAGGCATTTTAAACTTTTTTTTCTAAATATATTTTCCTTGCTAAAAATATTTTTAAGTTTAAATTTCATAACATTTTTAAAACATGGAAATCTACACAGTCCTGACTGATAGATTGACTGAATTATTTAGCGTATTTCCATGTATAATAAATGTATGTATTTACAAAAGAAACGTAAATATAAGTAGTATATCCGTTGTCTAGTCACCGTAACACAAGCTTAGCAGCTTACCATGGGGCTAGATGGCGCTGTGTGTTGGTTACAGAATTTATTTAGGTATTAGTTTGATTATTATCAACGCAGAGATACTAAACCGTTGGTCCTAGGGAAAAGAAATTTGTTGAATGAATTATTTGTGATGTGTAGTATAGAAAGGAATAACAGGGTGAAACCACGGGACGCAGCTAGTGAATATAAGTATAAAATTAAAGCGAAAAGGTACCTTTTCGAAACTGTAATTTATTTAGTAAAAAGCAAGTTTGTTTCTGTTATAGAATTTAATTTTAATGTTTTGTATTTCTTGTTTCTTATGTCAATTAGTTTCCCTAGCGGGTTAACTGCAAAAATCTAGATCTAACTGGATCTAAATAATCACATTTGTGAACGGTACGTAACTAGTTTCATGTAAATCCGTTATTTCTCTTGTTACTGGTAGTTGGTAGTCAAATAAGTTCTTTCATTGAGCAAAAGAGAAGTGTAATCATGGACACGACTTAGGTAGGTACTCTAACAAAATTAAAAAAGGTCTGGAAGAGATCGCTTAAGCGATAAGGCCGCCTACTGCGTCACCTAGTTTTAAGTTCTATACGTTTTGTGTTTCTTAATTTAATTATATAATAAAGTTTTTTTTATTCATTAATTTCAAATGTTCATCAAAAACTTTAACATAGAAAAAAATATGATCCAAATTAAAAAAAAAACTTAGACCCCGACCACTAAACTCTATTAATACTTGTATTTATGAAAGTCAGTGCTAACGAGGTTTAGTTTAAAAAAAACCTACCTATAGGTATAATTTCTTCTATGGTTTTCGCGATTTTGCATAATAAAACACTTTATTTACCGGGTTTAAAAATCATGAATAAAACGCGATTGAACCAGGTAAATAAAATGTTTTATTAAACCTATAAATACTCTTAACTCTTAATATGTAAACTCTATCTAACTCTTAATATGTTTTTTCAAAAACTCCATAGACGTTTCTTTAATCAAGTCCAATAAAACTCTACGCAGCACTAACAAGGCAGACAATGATAGCCGCATTCAGAGATAACCTCATTTCTTTCCCATATATCGTTTACGAACACACACACTTATAGAACGTCATACGTTACGTATGTTGACCACCGTCAGGAAAAAATCAATGGTTCTGATTGGTTGTTGATTCGATTTGTTATTTGAATTTCGAATCTCACTTTATTTTGAATGTTAACGTTGCATATTTCTATTTCTTTCCGGGTTTTAATCACGTATTGTTTTTTAAAATCGTGTAAGGTTAAACAGTTTAAATTTTAAATGGAGCGTTGTTGGTCTAGTGGTAGATACCACGACTTTCATGCCGAAGGTCGTGGTTTCAAATCCCGGCCGCGCACCAATGTGTTTTTCTTTAAGAAAAAATGATTTGCGCTATTAACATCGCTCTTACGATGAAGGAAAACATCGTGAGGAAACCCACGGCTTAAAATCACGCACAAAGGCCCAATAGTAGAGCTAATTGAGGAAACACCCATGTTAACCTTTAACTTTAGTTTAAATTTGTGTGTAAGTAAGTAAACGTATGTTTGATACCGACTTACGTAAAAACTACTAAACCAATTGCGGTGAAACTTGGTATGTGGTAAACTGGAGATGAGGATTACTTACTTATTATTCCGACATTCATTAGGGATCCGGACCTATGTTTTAATCCAGAACTCCAACTGTCTATATTCCAAGTATCATCGCAATCGATTTATTTTAGCGTGAAGGAATAACAAACATACTTACAAAAACTTTCACATTTACATTATAGTAGGTCGGATTAGTCACTTATTTTACCTAGGTATCTATATTTTTTCAATTCACGCGATTGCAAGAGCACCCACTCCTTACAATTGGAACACACATAGAGACCTATCAATGTTGTTATAAAAACAATACACAGTACCTATGTGTGTAGTGAAACAAACGTGTGTGTTGTTAAGATGACGCAACACCTAATCATGTGTATCGAAGAATATGACGCTCCACGCATTTTTATTGATATTATGTAATGTAAGTTGTGTGTGATGTTTATATTAATTAGTTTATATACGGTATGGTCTGGTCTTATGGGAACGATTGGACGTGGCTTAGTTACAGGTTAGATTGCAGTGTTACGATACATTTAATTTAAAAACCCGTTTTTACAGTTATTTTATTACTATATTTTTAGCTGTTTTTACCCTTTAGCTACGGATCCCTATAAAGTACATTAATAAGAAAAAATTTAATTTCTTTAGCTGCATTGTTTTATGAGTGACCTTGGGTTATGATGATTTTATTGGTTTTATTATTATTTTTAAAATATTTTAGAAACCACCTATGTAACTTCCTGATAGTAGATTTCTATAGAAGTAAGATTTTTTAAAATCGTTCTTTTATTATTTGTTAAGTTGTTCAGTTCTTTTATTATTTCTTTTATAAGTTGTAATTCATCATAATCATTTTTATTTGTACTTATTAGGTGTTATAAAAGGTCACCAAAATACTGTTTATATATTTTTGTATAAATTTCGCCACTAAAACACAATGCCTTTGATCTGACCCTATCTTGGTAGATGGTAAATAAACGCGGTCTAAAATGTACCACGTTCCACCAACGCCTTAAAATAGACCCGTTAAAGTAGACTCACTATTTTACAGGCTTACAAATTACGCTTTAAAACATGTTCAAAACAAAATATTGCAAAAAAAAAAAACAGTAGACCTCTTTATAAAAAAATACCTCAGTCCTTAAAAATGAAGCTAACGTCCCTTCAGGGCTATACGATAAGAAAAACAAAGGGCACTATCACAGTGTAGGTATTTTTATCTACAACTCTTGTATCAGTACAGTGAACTGAACCTTGGATTTTTATCAAAACGATCCTTTTTATGACATAAAAGTTTATTTAAAGAAAAGAATGAGTCATGTAGTCGAGAGGCATTCTTTTGTATGCACGAGTCTTTATTTGATTTGCGTTTTGAGTCGGTGTTGCTTTTGTATAAAAATTATTTTATTTAGTTTAATTATATTTTAACGTTTAAGCATTCGTAGTCAGTATTTTATGTAAATATTTACCTCTGTGAAACTATACACGTTCAAAAATATATAAAAAATGTTAGATAAAGTCATTTAAGGGTAGATAAAAACAAAATACGATCGCGTAATTTTATCATTCTGTTTAAGCTAGTAAAGTTTTTAAATTAACACGATTTTGTTAACATAGTTGAAACATCGAGGTGAGAAAATTAAATAGTACGCGATCAAGACCCGGAAAAGTTTAACTATGTTTATATAATCGCGACAAAATCTATTTCAATAAGGTTAAAAAAAACAAAATGTTTAGAAACAAAACGGAACTAGGAACTAGGAACGGCATTACAACAATGCTATTAAAAAACACAACGCGATTAAAACCAAAAAATGAATTTTGTTTCAATACAAAGTCGCGAATCTAACAAAATATTTAGTTAAAAAAAAGTCCTTATATTCATTGAAAAAAGTGTTAAGTGTCGTTCATACAATATTCATGCGCAAGCGCAGGTCACGATCACGGACAACGAACTTCCATTTTTAAACTTGATTACGTTACAATGGCCGAATCGATTTTTTAACTTATTTCCTACATCGATTGTATTCCAATAGGTACCTTTGATTGTGTGTAAATTGGTTCATTAGTTTTTTTTTAAATATGGTAATTACTTTTACTTTTCAAGGTTCATGTTTTCATTGAAATTATGAATTTTCAGTCTTTGGTAATCAAGGGCTGAACTTTTTGAACTGTTATTGCATTAATATGAAGTGTCTGCTTCAATTGTTTGAAATGGTCATATTATAATTTTTATATAGGAATTATTTAATTTATTTTATTTAATATTAATTCCGTTTACAACTACAAAATAAACACATTAAAAAACTTATATGAATTAAAAATACAAATATAATAATAATTAATCAATTTTTAATAATATTTAATTTATAAATACTTTTTTTTTGTTTATTTTACCTACCGTAAGTTAAGTACCTACCAATATAACAAACAGTTTATTTTTATTTTGCACTAAAATACATATCTATTAGGCGATGCAATTTATAAGTTAATAAATCTGTATCGCATTTTTAAAAGACCGATGCGCGACGTTTTTAAAACGCGAAAAAACCGAAGAAAAGTCTAAATAGAAGACGATTTGAAAGATCTAACTTAGACCAGTCAGTATCGTTCCTCCAAACATACCAAGACCATCATTAAAACGGGAAAGGAAGGGTTTGCAATAAAATCTGTATCTCCACGTGTTCCACAATAAAAATAAAGCATCTGCGCAAAACGAAAGTTCGATCACCTCCCTAACCTAAGACAAGCGACGCACACATACGTATCTAGGTCGCAGCAACACATCGATACGTGCGCACGCACACACGCGAGCGATGCGCGTGCGCCGAACAAGTTTAGACAAACGGAAGAAATATTGTTATTCTCTTTTTAGAGGTACGCAGTTTGCGTGTACTATTTCTGTTTTGTGTGTGCAATGGTTTTTGTTTTTTTTTTATTATGCGTCATATAAAAATGTACCCCCTTACTTATAAGCGCTAATTAATCTGTTTGTCTTTTACTGTCACATGAAGTTTCAAAGTTGACAGACAGAGACAAACGTCACGTAAGTTAGTCCTGTGTAAATAATATTTTTTAATTAAGGGAGATAATAAATATATCTAATCATAAAAACCGGTTAATCCGAAACGAAGTTCCGGTTCCGAATGCTTCCATTTCCACAAAAAATCATGTTTATTGTATGAGAGCCCGAATAATTTTTGTTATTGGTATTTGTTGTTAAAGCGGTAATAGAAAAATATCATCTGTGAAAATTTAAACTGTGTAGCTATAAGAGTTTATATAGAACAGCAATGTCTTAGAATAGCACTAGTTAAGGAAATGTTTTTTAATTACTTCTATGGTTTTCGCGATTCCTTCAAAATCATGAATAAAACGCGATTATTAAGCCCGATAAATAAAGTGTTTAAATGTTTGTTAAGTTAGTGCGGTAAAAGGGTTGTTTTTACCTTTGAGTTACCGAACACTACAAATTAAAAATAAATACTTCGATAATGTAATGTAGGTAGATTGTGACATAATAAAAGTGAATAAAAGTAATATGTTTGTAATCATATTGTATGTAACTGATACGGTTTTTTGCGTGCATTGCACTTTGTTAGACGTGTGAGTGTACTGTACTGACCTACCGCAATGTACGATATGTTGGGTAGGTAGGTAGGTATGCGGGGAAGGATTTTTTAAACATACTGAGTTTTATGCAAATTATGTAAATGTAAATATTTAGTTAAGTAGATATTTTATTAAGTACTAGCTGCGCCCCGCGGTGATACCCGTGTAAGTACCGTTTCCGCGGGAATATCGGGTTAAAACGTAGACTATGTGTTATTCCCGGTATCCAACTACTTATATTCCAAGTTTCATAGCAATAGGTACAGTAGTTTTTGCGTAAATGAGTAACAAACATCCAAACACACACACTTTCATATTTGTAATATTAGTAGTATCAAATATGAAATAAAAATCATGAATAAAACGCGACCAAACCCGGTAAATAAAGTGTTTTATTATGCAAAGTCGCGAAAACCATAGAAGAAATTAGAAATAGTATCCATCGCCAAATCGCCTGTATACCTAATCAAATTTTATAATTTTATAATACCTATCTGTACATATACGTAAAGATTCTAAATCTAAGCCCCTATTCTACAAGATTACAAAAACTTCCTTAAGGTAATGATTTTTTTAAATTTAATATAGTCATTTTCTTTATGTCAAATCCATGGACAAAAATCGGCATTTTTGCCATCTGAGATCTGAGAACCAGCCGAAATGACTCGTATAAAAACTGAACCAATCCACGAATAGACAGACAAATGGACAGATAGATATAACGAAACTATAGAGTTTTCTCGTTGAAATGCGATTTTGTATATAAAATCTTAAAATAGTCAACGAAAAACTCAATTATACCTTTAGACGGTTCGGACGCGTTTCTTCGTGCTTTAAAAAATAAACTTTCATTTTGTTCGTCTCAGCTATTTTATGTTCATAAATATTGGACTGAAATAGTATCGTTGCAAAATATTTAGGTACTTACTTTTATTACATTTTTATTTATTTTTAATAAAGTAGGGTTGAAGTCAAACCGAGCTCTATTTCGACACAAAAAGAAAACAACAACAAATCACTGAATGCACAAATACTTCAATATTTAAAAAAAAACATTTTTAGTAACGAAAAAAAGAACTGATAACGATTTTAAACTTAGGTACAAAAACGTTAACTTGAACTGAATGTATTCACTACAAATATGTATGATTTATTCTGAATTTACAAGCATGGATATTTACCATGTTAAAAATAACTTTGAGCATGGAACCTAAAAATCCCGTTATTTAGTAGTATTTGTAAATAAGCTTAAAAGACATCTTACTAATCTTACTAATATTATAAATCCGAAAGTCTGTTTGTTTGTTTATTTGTTTGTTTGTTCCCTCTTTACGGTCAAACGGCTCGACCGATGTAAATGAAAATTTGCATAGGGATAGTTTAAATGATGGAGAGTAACATAGGATACTTTTGATCCCGAAAATCCCGCGGGATTGGGACTTACGCGGGTGATAAATAAATGAATCGAAAACTATGCCAGTTATGCTCACTTAAGTATTTAAAAAACTACCTAGGTAAACTAACTTAGATACATATGGCCCAATATTAAAACGCTTTTCGAAATTAGAAGCCTATTCAAACAATTACGAACCTAATCAACTGATTTTTTTACACTAATTTTGAATTTAGGGGCTGCTTAATTATTTGAGTAGTATTTTAAGTAGAGTTTATGTATTTGGCCGTAGTTGGTGGTTGGTCGCCTAAAAGCTTGTAATCTCAAGTAATCTCAACCTAAACTAACTTAGAATCGTCTTGTTAGGTGCGAATTTTTGGAAAGCATTTCTTTAAATTTGTTATAGGTTCTTTTAGTCGGTGGTAGATTATCAGCGCTATAATTTAGATTTAGGAATAAACTTCCAATATACATAATAAAGACTTTCTTTCATAATTACATTAAGAAGATAATTATTAGTTTCTTTTACAAACATTTATTTATGGATTAGACATGTTTCTTGCATAAATTAACGCCATTTAGTTTTTTAGTTGCAAACTAACTGTCACTTAAGCAAGCGTGCTACATTTCAGAAAATATAGTTGAAACAGTGGTCAAACACTCGCCTATTTAAATAATATGTTACTCCTGGATAATGTAGCTATCTATTGGTGAAAGAATTTTTGAAATCGGTCTAGTAGTTTCGGAGTTTACCTCTAATATACATACTTACATACATACCAAAGTTTCCTCCTTAAAATATTAGTATAAATATACCTACCTATAATAAAAAAGGATAGGACAAGAAGTCTGTATGTACTTGGAAGCAAATTAATCTATAAATAACTATAAAATAAATATAAAGACAGATAAAATTATTTGAACAACATAACTACATAGGAAACAAATCAGATATAAATAAAATAATTATCATAAAGCATTACATTAAGTTGAAAGAAAAAAAACGAAAAAAAAAAAATAATGTAGATAGGTTAACACGACAAATATTTCGTTTCAAATAACTTAACCATTCTAAGTATTACTTAAATAGGTACCTGCATCGAAATAGTATCCGTCCCAAACCGTATCATTAAAAAAAAACACAAACAATCACTGCACAACTTAAAAAAAAAACGCGTCAACACTAAATCGTCACGGGACAGCGTCAAGTTTTAAAAAAGGAACATTTATCAAGCATTTTGAGCGGGAAATGTGTGTTTACGTCAAAATGTATTTTTCAAATGCAGCAAAAAACCGCGCACAGCCGACGTTGATCGTAGGCGTTGGATGTATACTTACAAGCTATAGCACAAGCCATCGTAATGCACATGCGAAGGTACTTGCTAAGTTTTTTATTATACTCTGCTATATCTCGGTTCCTTAGTTCGCGTCGTGCCGACAAACCTTCTTGGTGTTTTCGTTTTTGTTTGAGTAATATATTTCTTCGTTGGTTATTCTTTAATTTTTAAATTGGACTTAGATTATTTTTTATTTTAAAATCGTACCTAATTGCAACTTTTATGTTATAAAACGCATAATTATTTGTTAGGTAACAAGTTGAAACTTAATAAAGCATTTTTTTTATTTTACGAAATTAAGGTGATGATGATGATGATGATGATGAGACTGGGGTTAGAGCAGGGTTTTAATATGTTTATTATTTGCTCAATTTTTTTGCCGTTATAAGGTAAAAAAAATTAAAACGATGTATAAGAATCAAAATGGCTGGCGGAGGTATGAGGCAAGTAAGTTGGAAACAATTTGAAAATTCAGGATTATCAAATTTAAAAAACAGCCAATTGCAGTTATATAGAGTGTTAAATCAGAATTGATCAGATTCCTACGTACTAACTTTAAAGTTTGAAGTAGGTATATAATATTATTTTATTAAAATTGATCGCAAAATTCTGCTATAATATAAATACCGTTCAAGTATCAAACTATGTCATCGCAGTACGCAATAGTGAGGGAAAACAGGATAGCAATACTTGCAGTTTTTTCTTTCGCTTGCGACATTATAAAAAATAGGTTACTTTGATTACATTTTTTTAAATAACAAACTTGATAGGTGGTTCAAGTTGCATGTAACATATATTTTTTTAATTACTTAAAGATATTCTAAGTTTCTACTTTTGTACTTCCTCCTAAGGCTTTTCGATTTTTGCGTTCGAAAAGCCTTAGGAGCCTTACTGATATGAAAATAGGTTTTGCGTTTGATACATTAGACAAATTCGTGAAAAAAATATGACAGAATTTTACAAATACACTTAAAAGATGGGAAAGAAAAATTTATATTTTACTTCATAGAATTTCAAAACTTTCAATAACTAGCTTCACCCCGCAGTTTCACCCGCGTAAGATTTCTCAAAACCGTTTCAACATTTTTTCTTTCATAAGAACCTTCTCGTAATTTATCAAACTTAACAAAAAAATTATTAATATTTCTTTTTGTTTTTATTGCTCAAGGCAATAAAAACAAAAAGTTTTAAACTCAGAAATAAAACTTAGAAAAAAAAAGTTTTAAACTTAGAAATATTTAGCGAAAGGACGCAGGTTCGAATCCTGTCATGGGGATTTTTTGGAAATATATATTCTTGCTAAAAAAAATTCTAAAAAAAAGAATTAGCCAAATCGCTCCAGCCGTTCCAGGCGTGATGCCGTGACTACGCGAAATAGGAATTCATTTTTTTTATATTTAAAGATTTATACCCGACTGTAATTCAAATAAAAACAGAACTTTACCTAACGTATATAAACTTCCTATAACATATTCTAAACATAACCTATCCACACTGTGTAATTCCCATTTATGGACTACAATTAGGAAATGTAATGAAATGAAAAAAGTCCCCTTAGTTAATTCCTTAGTGTCGCCACTTAGAGGTCGCAGTTGGTACTTAGTGCTCAACCGACTGTGAATTCTAGTCTAGAATTAGGGCTTCAGTAATGATGACTTGTTGACTTGTCGATTATTGTCAATTTACCTTATGCCTACTACATTGTTTAAAAAACGTTGTAATTTAATTTTTTCTAAGGTTTTCGCGATTTTGCACAATAAAACACAAGATGTATTGTGCAAAATCGCGTAAACCGGTAAACATTGTTATTTACCGATTTTTACTGGCTTTTTATTTAATAACGGCAATCTTATCCAAGGTCAACCTTGAAAAAGCTAACTGTAAAGTTAGCGAAAGTTGGGTCTTTAGTAATAATGCCGTTATTAAATAAAACGCGAGTCAAACCCGGAATTTTTTTTGTTAACGTTGTAATTTTTTATTGTTTTCTTTAAGTAAGTATGTATCAAAAATTTTTTTAGGACAATATAAGTAAGTACTTGTAAACTTTTTAAGTTTACACGATTTGTTAACATACCTCTTTACATTTTACCGGGTCTTAATCGCGTATTATTATTTATTTCCTTATCACAATCTATTATGTCACGACTGCAATGCAGAAGGCTGCGGGTTCGATTCCCGTCGGATGCAAAAAATTATGCTTAAAAATAAAATTATTGTATCTGGTCTGGGTGTCTTTCTACGTTTACCTATTCTTTATTTTATTTAAAAAAATGCATGAAAATATTTTAAATCGAATGGATAGTTATTTATCTACTTATATTTATTTTTCTTACAAATAAAATAAGTTATTACTTAATAAATTAACTTTTATTCGTACTAATATTGTAATAAATGACTGTTTTTTTATGTTTTATCGTAACGATGTAATGATCGTCTACTTATGGTTGTTGGAAAACGGGTCTTCTTTTATACATTATGCAGGTATATATAAGTATATATAAATACCCAATACGAGCAATTTTTATAAAATCTTTCTCGGATTTATCGAAAATTGTTAATTATTTTCTGACGCAATATTTTAAGAATAATTTTCGTTTGTAAATGACTTTGTTTCCGATGTTTTGATGCAGGTTTTAAATAAACTTTATCTTCATAAAAAAGTGTTTTTGTGGTAATGATACGAAGCGCTTCCTATTTCTTATCGGTTGTGAACCGATTATGGCCATTTGGAAATTAGCCAGTGTCAAGTATTATAAATAAATTATGCAAGTTGCATCAAAACAGTCAAGTCGTCATAGTTAAAGTCAAGTCTAGGGAATCATTTGTAAACACGACGGCCATTTACAAAGATTGTTCACGGAGCTTTGTAGACAACACTAGTCCATTTTGAACCGATTTTCACTTTCATTCTACTTGCACACCTTCATGAAACTAAATTGATTAAAATGCGTCCGAAATTAAACAATTTGCACGCATTTGAACTAGGTTTCACAAAAATGAAAATTTAGCAACACGTTCCCGCCAAAACTCCTACGAAGCACTTGGCCGGTTTATTAATAAAATTGACATTTCAACCTAACAAGTTACAAAAAAAAAACATAAATCTTAAAGTAACCAATCAATAAATTTATACTACTACCAACTTACATTAATACTTTAACCTTCGCCACTGAATAAAAAATAAAAATAACACAAATAAACATTAAGAAAAATGTTGCGACAAGGAATCAGAATTGCGTTCGTTAGCCTCTTTTAATTTCAACTAATTTTTATCTTCAAGCGAGCGTCGCCGTCTTTTTTACTGTAGCACGAGCCATTAGCCGCGTCTGTACTACGATACTGCTGTCTTGATACTTGACACTTTCATTTTACAATTAGGTACATCATTGTTTATTGTTTTTGTATATAATACTATTTAGAGAACACCCAGAACAATAAAATAAATACAAGAAGTAACGGGCATGCCCTTTTAAGCCGAAAGGGGGTTGTTCCAGACATCTAGGCGAACAACTTTTGTTCTACGACTTTTGAAAATTAGAACTTTTTTTTTGAAAATTTTAAAGTTATAGTTCACTGAAAAAACAGCTGTTTTTGAAAATAAAGGTAGTTGTAATTTCGATTGTTGTCGACTAAACTAAATGAAAGGACAAGATAAGTTCAATGACCTCGAACTCTGAGAAACAGCTGATTTTCAAGTAAACTTTAAACTTAAAATTTTCGAAAACTACTTCGAATTTCCAAAAGTTGTAGAACAAAAGTTGTTCGCCTAGACGTCTAGAACAACCCACTTTCGGCTTAAAAGGGCTTACCTGTTACACCTTGTATATTTGTGTCTTCATTTACATCAAGCTAATGATGTATCTTTTAATCATTTGGAAGGAGGTTCCAAAGTATGTGAGTTACTGCTTGCAGGAGAATTGAATTTGTGAAAATCGTAACGTAACAGTATGCTGTGTGTGTTTATTTATCAAATTTTCAATAAATGCCTTATTGTGATCAATTTTCATTTATCTACGTACTGTATAAAGTGGAAAGATAAGATTTTGAAATTAACGTCGACCGACCAATATGCATACCTATTACCTAATGCAAAATAATAAATCAATTTTAATAAGAAAAGATTTACCACACAAATAAATTAAAAAAAAAAGTCTAGGTTAGACAGACAGACGGACAATGGGGTCTTAGTAAAAGGGTCCCAATTTTACCTCTTGGTTACGGAACTCTAAAAACAGGTCTTGAGAAATGTAAATTATTGTAATACAACGTTGTGTAACAACTAACAGTACAACTTGTGCAGTAGGTAAGTATCTTCGCTTCGCAGTCGCAGTAAAGTACTGAAGAAATCTAATTTTTGTCGAGTTTTTCTCTTATTCTACCGGTCCCAAGAGGGCGCTGTTTTCCCGCCAATTTGTATGTGTTTGTGAAAATTTAACCTTAAACTGTTTCCGTGTCGTCCGCTTGCTGATGTTAATTAACCGTTTTTTATGTTCTGTTTTCAAATTTATTTTAAGAACTTTTTGGTGTTAAATATTTACTTCTTTTTTTATTTTGAATTTAGAAGCAAACTATGAAGTGGATTGTTGTCAACTTTATAGTTTGCGATTGAATAAAAACTCAATGTTGAATTGGGGCCTCTACCTACGTGTTGGCTTAGGCTCCACACACGCATACCAAAGGTCTGGGGCTCTATATTGCTGTGATTAGCAAAGTATATATTATAGGGATAGGTACCTAATAAAATAAGTTTTTTTTATCTTGTTGCCAATCAGAGAAATGTATTCATAGAAACGCCTTATTGTAAAACCAATGTTAACAAATTTGGCATTGAAATTCGACAGCTGTCTTTTATGCTCTTACTTTAATAAAAGTATACCTATCTCTTTGTTACTCCAAACTCAATTTATCCAATTGGTAATATTAAAAAGGCACATTAAAAATAGCTCATTAATTACAAGCTCCATCGCTGTTTCCAATCAACATTACCAATTACTATAAAACATAAAATCGAAAGTTAGTAAAAAAATTAAAAATCACATTAAATCAGTGATCAATTAGGAATTAAAGGCTACCATTAATTTAATACTTATTAACTTTCAAGAAAGGCTATAATAGTTAAAATAACATTCCTCATAAAAACATTATAACAACAACATTACACAGGTGTGCGCGAAAAATTGTTCATATTTTTACGAGCAACATAAAAAAACTTTTCTAATAATGTTTAAAGTACCATTAAGTATATTAATTACGATATAAATTATCTAATATTGTGTTAAAAACCCTAAAAAAGTCGGGGTGGGCTGTAGGTAAGTTAGAAGGGGTGGTAAAGGGTGAAGTTTTAAGAAAAATGTCCACCGCAAGAAGGTCGTTTGTGGCGTTTTTTTTTGTCGTCGAGTTAAAGTATTGGGGTTGTTTGTAGTTTGTTTTACTTGAATAAAAGTTAGAGTTGTTTTAAAAAAGTTGTCTAAAAATTTGAACTGATAAATAAAACTATATTTTATTAAAAATATATACCAATGTACCTATACCTACCTACTCCTTTTCAGAATTTTAGATCAAAAATGTAAACAAAAAAACTCATACAATTATTTAAAAGTGGCAGTTCTTTGTTTACGTTTACCTTTGATAATTGACAGTTCTATGTTTACATTTTTTGATCTAAGATTTTGAAACAGGGTAAGTATAGTCTTTTGTGAAATGAACTATGTCACTTTTTTTTTAATGTGTAGGTGGTTAGTAAATTTTTTCTTGACTCTTGTATCCACGGAAGATTAATTCCGCATTTTTTTTTGAACAAAGAAGTTGAAGAAGAACTCTCTCTTTCTAACCCCTGAGTTGTGACCTACAAGTCACGAGTCAACAGCTGGAGAAAACGTGCTATGCCCTAGACCATATCATGTCTCACCATCTGGTGAGATAGGTTAGTAGTCAAAAGCTTTGTCACTTACAAAAAGTACTATCAAAAACAAAACTTTTAAACAAAAAAACTTAAAATAGTTTTAAAGAAAAATACATCATCGAAAATTCATGTTTGGAAATTCAAGCCCTTTGGGTCAATACTCCGGATAGTAAAGTATCTTTTTTGAAGATGTATTTTTACTTCAAAATATTTCTAGTAGAAATGTCTTGAGCAATAAAAAATAAAATACGAAATAAAAAAGCTTGAGTTAAAAATCTTTAGTCGACTCACGTCCAAGCTATAGCAGACAATCTTTCAGAACCTATTAAGTTTAAAAGCCGTTCGGCCATTAAACCGATTTTTCTAAACGTTCTCAGTTTTTCCACCCCCGAACACTTTTCATAATTACAACCACCCCTTTCTGCTACTTGGGAAACGTCGCCGAGCTTTTTTATTAATTTTTTAACATTAAAAAAGGTGCCGCGGTTTTTCCTTCTTATATTTACCAAAAGTTTTATGTTGCAAACTTCTTGTTTGTCATGAAACAGATGATTTTATTTTTTAGTATTACCCACTCTTCAGAGAAAATTTGCATTCAGAAAAATGCGTTTAGTTACAAAAATCAATGCTACCTGAGGTACTTGAACCCACGTCCCTTTGATTTAAAACTGTTAAACATTCTTAAAATTTTAAAATAAAACCGGAAGGTAAAATTATTTAACAAAAAAAGAATACACGGTAGTTGGTACATCCGACTGAAATCGAAGCGAATCGTCAACCGATCTAAATCATAAAGCAAAAATATTACCACACCAATATCGTAAACAAAATAAAGTACTCAATATAGTTTTAATAAAAATAAAAATAATCGATCAAAGCTATAAAACACGGCACAACACTCCGATTCGTACATCATTAAAAACATTTTTTAAACAATATTTTTAAAGAGAAAAGAGAGACCGACACAACGCAAAAAGTAAGACATCGGATTTGATTTACTATCGCCAGATTTAAAAAAGATGCTACAGTCGAGAGAAAAAAGCTTAAAAAGTTTTACACATGTCTTTAAAGGACGGAGAACGTCAAAATTGTCTCAATTTTGAACTTCGAAAAAGGAATTGTGAAATTTAAATTTCAAATGGGGTCATTTTCGGCGAATTTTTTGGAAGGCGGCACGATAATAAATCTCGATGCAATAACTATAAATTCATTGCAGATCGACATGCAAATGTCGGAGATTTTTTCGACGACTTCAGTCAAGTATTCGTATGTTTTGTTTGAATTGAATCGTAGGGCTGTGTCGTTGTTATTTGTTACGGAACTTTTAAACTTTATATAAAAATATTTTTTTTAATAATAATTTTAATACTTACATTTTTACTTACTTTACTTTACTTAGACAAAATTACAATCACTACGATAATTTACATTAAATTATATTGTTTTGTTTGGTAGTTTAAAACTCAAATTACTTATTGAAATAAGAAATATGAGGTAAAAATATCTAATTAGTATAAATACCTAATTATAAGAACATACGATTACTCGTGTATCAAAACTATTTTTTTTTTCAAAAACGTCATTTCCTAAGTTTTCGTTAACACTAAATGTAATGTTTAATATTGATTTTATTTATGGTTTATTTATTTATCGAAAAGGCAAATAGTTGCTTACAGTTTACACCAACACGCACACTATTTAAAATTACTACTATTGCAACTTAGTAATTAAAGAAGATTTCTCAGAAAGAAGTCTCTACAGTTTCCCCAATCCCTACACGCACCGCCCACTCAAAAAGATCAAGTACAATGCAGCAAAAGAAATGCAATTTTTATTTCCACCAAGTGTAGTCTTCCGTCCCGTCCAACATAGCGCAGTGTTTTTTTACCTTTTTGCATGCACCTGTACTTTTGCATTTTGTATTGTGTTGCTAGTTTCGTTGTCATGAAGTTTTAATAGGTTTTCACAGGGATTTTTACAGAGTTTTGTTATGCAGTTAGTGTAAGGGAAATGAAGCGTTTGACCAGAATGTGACTGGTATTATTTGTTACTGTTGCAGATATGTTTTTGGGACGATAGATGAGCGTTTGACCACTATCTAACCTGATAGTCAGATATGATATTTAGAAGATAAAAGCAGTGGAACAAGATGCGACTCGTCCCGTCTACGTAACGGAACACGGACGCGTCCGCTTGCCGCTATGACTAAGTCGATAAGTGGTAACAAGCCGATGTCGTTCTTTTTGTGATGTAATGGGTTATTTTTTCAGTAAATGTAGATTGCATTTTAATATTATTATTATTTTCAAAAGTCGTCGAATTCAAGTTTTTACAATGCAGTCTTATTATAAATTACGTACTTATTTAAAAAGAAATAGCCAATTTTAAAACCTTCGCCTTTTTCAAAGTCGGTATCAAAGAAAACTTTATAATTTAGTATTCCTAAAATTGTTGGTTTTGACGATGCTGATATAAAATTAAACTCATTCAACGTCAGACCGGACGTTAAAAAATGCCAAAAAAAGCCGAATATTAAGTTTTATTTCACATCAGTTTTCAGTCTACGTCGTGTTATTTTAATCTAAAGTCTTTTATCCAATAAAAATGAAAATAAAACAGATGCCAGTAAGTACATCCTACACTTCCTGATCATACGCCACCTTTAGCGCAGGTGGTCGAAATTGCCCCAGGAAAGATGTACTAACCAACATTGCAAAAATGCAGTACCTACTTTAATAAAATATAACGGTTACATTTTAACCAACATGAAAATAAGTTTTGAAGGAAAAAAAATGCAGTCACGAAAGAAATAAATCCCTAATAATTGTCTTGCTTTCCTTTGAAAAGACTTGGTATGGTAAATGGTATTCTATAAGAGATATCTTTGACTTGTTACGCTTATTTAGTGTCTAATTAAAGAGCGCTGGTATGCGAGTATGAACTGTAAGCACCGGTATGAACAGTCAAAAAATGACAAAGACGATGTCATCAGTCACCTAGGGTTACGGGAATGGACTGTTTCTCTCGTTAGAATTTATTCTAGTAATCATTATGGTGAAATGTTCAGTGCCGCAGTGTAAAAATGATTCGCTGATTCCGGTATTCAACCTCAACATCTGAATATCTATGTATAGAGCATCTGCTTACACTTTGCGCAGTAGGCAAATACCCAAAGGCACGCTCTATAGCTTGTTTATGTATACTCTAAGAATGCGAGTGTGTGAAGTGCGAAGATACATCTGTTGTGAGCTTAATCACAAGAAACGGTTTTAGTTAACCACCCTTTACGTTGAAAATCGGAAGATGGCAATAGAACGAATTCCAACGCCTAAGTGGCTGCACTAGTCACATTTCCACAAAATCGAGTCTTAGGTATGGTAGGAAATTTAATATCGAATCTTAAATTCGTTTGAGTAGATAGTAGGTCAAAGTAGAATTAAAATAGTGTAATAGGTAGGTAGGTACATACAGTATAATTTGTCGACCGACATGTAATAATAAATATTAGATTGATTTTATTTTGTTTATTTATTGGCTGCTTAAGCGGCTTTCTATAATTTTGTAATTAATTAGATATTGTTTTGTATCTATTGTAATTTTATGTTTTATAATAAATATTGACAAAATGAGCCCCTACTTAAAGTACTAAAACAAAAATTGTGTCATCAAAAAAAAACACCAAAAGACTAAGCGAAAAATCCTAGTTTAACAACGCACATCACTAGCCCAAAAAGGAAAAAAAAGAACTTGGCGTAAAATCTCGATAAATTGTTACGCCTCGAGCGCTTTACCACTTTTTATCTTGATAGTACTTACGCTAAAATGTTTTAATGGATATGCTAGAAATTTTATAGTTTTAAATTCCTTATTTAATTTCGTACGTTTCCTTTTGCCGCCCTGTGTATGTTATTTATAGTAGAAAAGGCTATATTTAAGTGGATTTCTAAGGAAATGCTAGAAAATATCTTACCTTATGTAATTACATATGTATTGGTAATGAACCAATAACCCCGTGTGAGAGGTATGCGCTTAGACGGATGTGATTTTAATTATTTTATTCCTTATGTCTATTACCGTTCTAATGTATTTATATTATACATTAGAACGGTTAAAAAAGGCAATTAAAGTATTTTTTTTGTTTGCCTAAAATAACAGAAGTTCGAACATTTAAATAAAATTAACGACAAACAAAGTTAATTTAAAATTTTACGAAAAAAAAACCAATTAGGTATTAAACTGAGATTATTTAAAACGTTTTCGAAAATTTAGAGCCATTGGACTTCAAAAAAAGTCAAAATAGTTCCAATTAAAAAAAAACACTTAAGTAGGTATATGATTTAAAATAAAAAAAAATAGTTTAAGTAAAATAAAACAAAAAGTTAAAAGAAAATTAAAACACTTACATGATTTTGAATAAAAAAAATAAGTTTAAAAATAAATATAAAAGAAAATTATGAAATAAAAACTTTTTTTTCAATTAAATTTAACTCAATTTCGTCACACATCCGCCGCCACGCATCCCCTACTCTTGGAAGATAACAATACGCATTGAAACAGATGCCAACTCACTCGCTGAAGTGTCGACCAGCACTCCTCCAGCGTTCGCTCGCTGATGCTCTGTCCGGACCGTGCTTGTTGCTGTCGAGAAAAAAAATATTATTGAAAAAACTAATCGAAATTAAACTCATTTCCCGGTTTTAATTGCGTTATATTTATTAACAGCATTGCTACATTGCCGTACAAACATTTCAGTGCCTTTGCTTGGCAGACACGTTCTTACTTTCTAGTTATATCTCAGTCTACCCTGTACCCTTAGTGTGAGTTTTTTAGTAAAAAAAACGCGAACGTGATCGTTAAGTTAACGCGTATTTTGTATGGAAACTGGTAACTTTGATATCGTCCGCTAAAAAAGCGCCCCTTTTTGAGTTTCCATACAAAATACGCGTTAACTTAACCATCACGTTCGCGTTTCTTTTACGAAAAAAATCACACTAAGTGTTCTGAAGTAGTTGACTGCAAAGGCACTGAAACGTCGGATCGGCATTGCAACAATGCTGATAATAAAAAAATGCTTTTACTGATAAATAAGCTTTATACAGAACAGATGATTTTATTAGAAAACGAATCGAGTTACATGTGACTTTGGAACTCTTAGTAATACAATCGTCATAATCATTATTTTCATTAAAGCGTTTGTATACCAAATACATAATTAATGAGAAGAGACCACAAACAACTCATGGGGTTTACTTTTTTTTTGATTATGTGTTAAATTACAATTGAAAAATGTTACCCATATGCTAATAAAATGTACCTAATGATTTCATTTTTTATACTAAGTAGTTTTTAAACCAATCGTTATACAGACAGACAGAGTTTCATTCTTAAAAAACCCTAATCTATGAAAATATATTGTTAGTAAACAAGCATTAGAGAAAAATATACTGTAAAACTTAATGAATAAAGCTTACTATCCTTTGAAGATAACAGTGAACTACGGAAACTCATTCGAAACGTATAACACCCTATAATTCCGCGAAATTGACTTCGAAAAATATGATTTCTTCGAAACTATAACGAATAACACATTTCCTGTCAGAAACAGTTTGTTATTGGTTCTACATAACTTATATTACAATTTAAGTTTAAAATTTAAATTTAACCCATTGGATGTTTAGTTTAATTTAAATATTCACAATCTTGTGAACTTTAGATCTATAACAAAATTTAAAAAATAGTTTTCCTTATCAAAAACAGGTATATTATGTTATGTTGGTATGTAGTCAAAGCTTTATATAAAAAATCAGATTTGAATGCCTTTATATTTTATAATCATTACTACTTTTTACATCATATTTATCTTATCTTTTCAAATATAATAGTAAATTGTTTATCTTCTAGAAAAACATGCTACACCTTTGACCTCAGTGTCGCTTGCCATCAGTTGAGGTGAAGTCAAATCTCGTGTTAAAAATCCTAACTTAAAATGAGTTTCCATAGAACGTTACGAAAAAATAGTGAAGGGAAAAGGAAAGAAAATAAAATAATTACATCGATATTGAGGTTATTCAGGAAATTTACCAATGCGAATGGCAACATCGCGCGATCTCCGACCGCCGCGTCCCCTGTCGGCGACGTCTGTTGCGGCTGCATTAGAAGAAACAAAAAAATATTTATTATTAATTATTTTATTAATTAAATATTAAAATATCTCTTCTGTTTCGCGACTATGTATTGAAATAAAAGTCATTTTCCGAAACAAAATTATTCATCCACAAATTTTTCATGCTATAAATGTAGTTTTTTTTATTACTAAAATAAATCAATTATGTACGCCCAAAAAGTGCGTATTCAAAAAGTGCAATAAAAGTGCATATTTAATCTGTGTTTGCGACTTTGTATTAAGTAAAACTCATTTTTAGCTTTTAATTGCAATTGTTCCCACCCTGAGGAAGGAGTCTGAAAAGGCACCGAAACGGCCTTCCAACAATGCTGTTAATAAAAGCGATAACCGGAAACTAGTTTTATTTCAACATTATTGATTTTAAGAAAATAATGTGTTCATTTTTTTTAACTCAATTTCATCACATGCTCAAAAAAATACGAGGTTTGCTTTAATACTCAAAAACATAGTTTATCGCATGCCCTAAAACAACAAGATGTTTTTTAAATTCACAAATTATTCATGCTATAAATGTAGTTTTTTTTTATTTTTAAAATAAATAAATTTTGCACGCCCAAAAAGTGCAAAGATTTTTATACTTAGTTAAGTGTTTACTGAATTTCTTCGCGTGCCCATTTACTCAAAATTTCATTTTAATATCGGAACCGTGCAATTATTGCATTAATAAAAAACGTAAAAGACTTGTCATTAAAATTTTCTTTGCAAAACACCGTTTTCCATACATTTTTGAGTCAATATAGTTTCGGTTGCAAGTCAGGTATAGTTTTGTTATGAGTGTACTATTATTAGCAACTTTAATGATGTTGAAATGAAATTTTGAAAAACTGTAATACCTACAGATTAATTTGCTAAAGAAATCTCAATTTTATTAATTTAAATTGCGTGCTAACTTGCGAAAAATTAACTAAAAATTACTTGACTCAAAATAATCATAATTTTAATGCATAAATTCACTTATAAATTAAAGGCATCAAACCATGCTAAAAAAACAACTATCCAATAAATAAACAGAAAAACTGTACGATTTTTAATATCAGACTACAATCTGACGTTTGCTTCCTTGTATTTGATATTTTTTGTTCAGAAAGATGTGTCAAATCGTAGTCTACAATTAACCGTTTTTTAAATGTAGACTACGATTTGACACATCTTTCAAATTTTTAATATTTTTCTAATCTACTCCATTCAAAAAGTCAAGCGAATCAAACCAGAGTGTTATGAAAGAAAATAATTACATTATTGTTATTAATTGTCGATAGTAAATTTACCAATGCAAACGGCACTAGTGATCTCTCGCTCATCGTCGAGTCTGCTGATGGTGACTGTTGTTGCTGTCTCGTTCCAACGCGAGGAGAAACGACCATGGAAGAAAGAGATAAACGAAATAAGACAACTTATTAGAAAAAAAATTGAAGGCGTTACATAGTATACTTACGAGTATTAGAAACCGCTGCTTGAAAAATTGTTTTTCTAATATTCATTTGTGGTATTTGAACCCACAATATCTAGTCAGTGAAAAAACGTTTCTTAGAGTTAAAAATATTACAGGCAACCGTAATATTTTTAAGGAAAAATTTATCACCAAGTACGGACAAAAATCTCGAATTTTTGGAAATTAATTTTCTTGGGATTTATGTCAAAAAAATTCAGAGACTAACTATCTTTAATATTTGGTAATGAATTTTATAGATACTTGAAACCAGCTTTGTATTTTTTTTATACTCAATATATCCTCAAAAGAATTTTAATATAAATCAGTTTCGTACATTTAGTTACACATAACTAATTTACAAACGCAAAAAGAAGTGCAAATTCTGGCAAAAGTAGAATCTTCCTACTTAATGAACGATTTTATTCCTTATTGAATGCCAAAGTCGTATATTATAATTTGTATTGAAAATATTTTATAAAGGTTTTTACTACGTTATTTTTTATCAAAAACAAATAAGGAACTATTTTATGAAGATAGGTCTAAAATTACAGTATTAAAAAAAATGCACTTGATTTATTAAAATAAACAACAAAATTATTATTTTCAATTCAAGCAAATTTGTTAACCAAACACTCAAGACTCAAAACAAAATTAATAAATCAAATTTTAATTAACTATTAACAAAAAACGAAACCACAATAGGTCTAACTACTTCAGCGTTGAACCGTTAAATTCAGCAAAAAAACCATATGAATAAAACGACAAGGAGAACCGGTTTGGACAAACAAAAATTATTTGAAACAAAAAAAAGTAGAATCAAACAAACTGTCAACACCCCTTCGTGAAACAATGGTAGCGAAAAAAATTAAAAATAAAATTTGAACGTAGCAAGAGGTACCCTAATCGTGGCGTGGGAATATACAAATGCAACGTAAGCGAATTCAAAACTAATTTAAAAAGTAATATTACGTTTCTCTTTCCGATCTCTTTTGTTTTTTTGTACCATCGCACAAGTTTAATCACGGAGAGTTCTGAATTCAAATTTTTAATCTAAGTGGTTTTTTTTATTTGCACAGGAATGGTACAGATTATTAAATCGAATTTTACCTACAAAACTATTAATGGTCTTACTTGAATTTTTACATTGATTTAAAAAGTATTTACAAAAGAAAAATAATCATAACTATAATTTACGTTGTCTAGTCACCATAACACGAGTTTAGTAGCAAACCTCGGAACTAGACGGCGAAACGTGAGGTTTACAAAATTTATTCTAAATAATAGAACACATTTTATTCTAAATTCAAACTTTTACATAGGTAGGTACTATTTTTAAAAGACATTTCTGTTGTTTTTTTTAATATGCCATCGCCTAATTCAAATACGATAAATTCCAAATTCAAACACTTACACAACTAAAATTCAAACATCGAACGTTTTGTTTTTTACGCTATCGTTCCGGAAGTTAAATCGTACGTAACCGAGATATGGTCAATAAAATAATTATTAGCCATATGTCGAAAACAAACATTTGTCGAAACGTCGACAAGTTGATCACATACTACAGAAATAATAGAATTATCATAGATTATTGTAATTTAAATATCCATTTTTGAAAACCGGATACGACAGAAGGATAAAAACGATTTAATGATAAGTTTGACGTAAGGACTTTAACCCTTTCTTGTGTTACAAAAGCTTTACAATATGTTGCCTTGGCGTCTTTTTTTTTGGGTTTTAAGGAAGGGATCATTCAAATTTGGAACGAGTTTTGTGAGACCTCGCATAATGTAATTTCCTGAGGTCAGTTGTTCTTGGAACTTTGAAGACGATAGACGTTAAGATCAATTTTTAGTTTTTTATTTTATGTTTTAATTTTTTAGACATGTTTTAAAATAGTTTTGAGTTCTAAAGTTTTTTTGGTTCATAGTGTGTTACATTTTTATTTAATTGCCAACGCTAATTTAAAATATAAAACAATAAAAAAGAATTATTTTAAACAAAAATGATACGTTTCTAAAGAAAATTTTCAAGAAAAGGATTGTCTTACACTTATCGGGTAAGACGTATATTTTCAGCTCACTTCGCCGTCGGTAAATGAAAATCAAGATAAATAATTCCAAGACAAACCATTTTCTAATGTTTTATTCATGAAACGTTGCCTTGGTCAAACATATATTTTTATGTAATTTCAATTTTCGATAAATTCGGAAATAAAATTAAAACAAATTTCAAAATAATCACATAATAATATCATTGTTAAAAACAATAATCAAACGTTTTAAAAAACGAGCTTACTTAGTTGTTTTTAATAGGAAATTATTTATTGGTTTTACGTTTAACAATAGTAAATTTACGCGGCAAAATCATGAAAGCTTTACCACTAGTAAAGATCTTAAAAGAACGGCACCTAAATATTTTCGCGCAAAAATATTACCGAGTTGCAAATTTGAAACTGGTTTGTTATTGTATTTGGCATTGTAAACAAGAAAGTCCTATCAACCACTAAACTTCAATAAAAAAAAACATTTCGAATGCACTAACCTGAATTTCATTGACGAGTTTTTCAGACATGATCTTATGATCAGGAGTAGGTGGCGGCTGCGGAGTCGGTGGTGCTGGTGGCTGCTGATGAGTGAGGGGTTCAGGGGCTGGCTCCGCGGGGGAGTCAGGCCGGCTGCGGCTCCAGAAATCCTGCATCTTGAACCGCTGGGCCTCAGCTGCCTGTTGAAGAGCTGGGATATGCAGGGATAGTGGAGCGGCTCGGAGGTCTAAAGCGCTGCCTCCAGCCGCTGCCTCGTTTCCTCCTTCAGCTGCCGTCATCTTGAAGGAACTTTGCAGCCAGCTCGCTACGAAACTATCTTCTTCTTTTGGAGGTTCTAGCAGTCGAGGGTACGGCGGCGCGGCGCTGCTTTCGAAGGCGCCTCCGCCGCCGCCCTGCTCCCCTTCCTCCGCTATTTTCGGAACTTTAGCCTCCCTCGGTGACCCTTCCTCTACTTCCGTCTTCCGATATTCATGGAGGTCCCTGTACCTCTCCTGCAGCGCTAGGGATATGTTCTCATTGAAGTATTTCAACATTAATTCCAGTTTCGGACGTATCGTCAGGATGATGACATGCGATCACGCTCGCTTATAACACTGATTGCCGAAGACTCCGCTCGCGATCTGCAAACGATTGAATTTTGAACGCGTACCGGAAAAGTTTGTTCTAATTTTGAATTTTCGCGGCGGGGGAAATTCGCGGAAAGCGGAAGCGAGACCTTCTTGAGACGCGGGTGGGCGACGACTAACTTCTTGGTGGAAAACTTGAGCGTCGCGACGGTTTCTTGCGCGGGGTGGGGAGGACGCGCGCGCCTGGTGAAGACGCCGGTCCAACTAGCAAGACGCGGCGCCGCCCCCGCCTTAGACGTAGCCAAGAACATCCCCACCGTCGTCGGGCGCACGCGCCCCGCGTTTTTTCCGCGGAAAAATGCGTCCGGCCAAGGAAAAGACAGTGCGGTGGACGGCGAGCGCCAGCCGTATGACCGTCCGCCGGCGGTCAGTGGCCAGCGCACGCCCGCATGCCCGCCGACCGGACACACGGACATTTCACCAAAAACGTATGACGGACCGTTCGGACCACCACCGAAATAAGAACTATTAAAAAGGGCGCTAAGGACGAGGGTGATCTCGCCTCTCGCTCTCCCGACCCCGTTTCCATCCCACCCCACCGCGTTAGACAGAGATAGTTAGCACTCCCCATTTTTTTCTAAGCCGCTATTAGTGAGGGAGGAAATGAAAAAGAATGGGCTTCTTTGTGATTTTTTCTTAATGACGTTTGTCTCGCTCGCACTCGTCGGTTCCGTGTAGGGCTGTTTCACGTGAAATTTTTAAGCATTTCTTTTTGACGCCTCTTTTCCTATTACAATTTTTTGTTGATTTTTATGTTCAGGCGTGGCTTATGGGGTTAGCCAACTGCCTTTGGCGTGATTCGTGTTTTTTCTAATTTACCTAAACTGCGGGTTTTTTAATGCTTTTTAACTTTTCTTGACCAATAGAACATCAGTAAGATTTTTCCTATTTGTTTGGTTTAACTTTTTTTATTCAAATTAATTAAAAATAACGTATTTCCTACCTTGAACAAACCTAATTTACAAGTCTACCGTTTCTAGTCGACATAAAGTTAATTTCAATCATTTTTATCTATTTTTTAAATATTTTTTTGAAACCTTGGTTCGCACTACTTCAAAAAGGTTCAACGTTATCTTAGAAATAGTTTTCTTTCGTGAAAACGCAATCTCCGCTACCCCACGGCAGATGGCACTAGAAACATCGCGAGAGCAAAATAATGCAATGTCTATACCCTATTTCAGAATAATAAATCAAAAAAGTAAATATAGACCCGCCAATATCCACTTTCAAATAAATGAATGAGTTTTTTGTTTACATTTTTGATATACGTGTGATTCTGATATGTAATTTTAAAATGGAGTTACATTTATCTTATGAATCTTACTAAAGGTTTGAAGGTAATCTTATTTTTTAAGAACCAGTTAAGAGATTTTAATTTGTAGAACGTATTTTAATACATATCAATTTAATTTTTACCTAGTTTTAAAACTAGTCGTTTTTCATCTGTTTTATTTAATATTTTTTCTAAGGCACTTCCTTAAATATTATGGCAGATTTACAAACGCTAGTTGAACGAAACATAGAATAGTCTTGTTCGTGCTACGACTTAGACCGGTGTCTGCTACGAAGAAACCACGGCATAGGACCGCTTGAACCAATATTAATTTTCCAATACATAACCTAGATTATAAATACACCTATTATTGTAATAGAAGCACCCCGCAGTTTGACTCGCGTAAGATCATTTATAGAGATAAAAAGTACCCTACGTGTTAATCCAGATCTCCAACTATCAGCACACCAAATTTCACCGCAACCGGTTCAGCAGTTTTTGCGTAAAAGAGTCACAAACATGCTCATTCACTTACTTGGGTGCAAACTTTCACATTTAGTACTAGGTTAGGGTTTTCCAAAGATTTTTCCTTATAAAGAAATAGAAACATTTCGTAACTAGGGGCGTAACTACATAAGGTTGAAAATCGCGTATTTATTTCTAGGTACATCGCGTGATTCTAATCATCTGATCTAAGACAATAGCTAGGTAAAGGTGTGGCTACATAGGAGTGACTTGGACTTCTTTTCCACGGTGTGTGAACACGCCATTATACCGCTTCTTATTATAATTATTGTAGTTATAAAATAAATTCAACTGTTTATGGCCGTTTTGTTAATGATGATGTTAATTTGTTTTTGTACATTTTTTTATGACAGAGCTACCTACTTCATGTCGCGGTAGGTAAAATACACAGTATAATGGGCCTTACCATGGTCTCCTGTTATTGCACCTAAAACGTCCCTATAAAAATTAAATTAAAAATTTGAACAAAAAAACTTCAAATTGGAAGAAACAAATTAAAAAAACTTAATAAAAATATATTATTTATGGTATTTTAAACTAGTCGGGTTTTTTTTTATTACAGTGGGTTTTATTAGCAGGCCCGCTCCCGCGCTAGAAGAGGATAAACTAACGAGAAACGATTGTGGTAAGCACCTATATCATCGCCATCATCCGTGTGATCATCTCCATACCGAGGTTGCTTAGAAGAGACCGCTGTTAGTGGTAAGGCCATTAATTGACTGACTGATTGATTAACACCTTATTGTATCAAAAAAAGACGAATTATGGCAAAGTTACAGATTTGATCTTAAATTAAAAATGATTCAATGTGAGGCCTTATCGCCTACGGGCGATTCTTCCAGGCAAGCGATGAATGGGAAAGACTTAAGGAAGGGGATGTGATATATTGTGGAACTCTGGATTTGTGTTTTTTTTTTTTTTTTTGTATAATGTCTATATATATTTTTTTTTAAATAACTAATTTCTATAGACAACTCACGCTTGACCAAATAAAATAACTGTCAATTTTTATTTCACAAAAAAAGAATAAATGGTTTCTAAGACCGTTTCCCTGAATCTTCTATGGGTTTGATTTCCCCATACTGTCCCAATTAAAAAAAATACACTGTATAGATACCTAGGTTCGGTAGAATGTTTTGTTCAAAATCAAATTTGAAATAATGATACAATAAATAATATACATATTATAATTTCCATGTAAATATATATGTTATTACAAAAAAAAAAAACAAAGTATAATATGTAGTATATCCGTTGTCTAGTACCCATAATTCAAGCCTAGTGCTTAGTTTGGGGCTAGATTACTCTGTGTGTAATGTAGTGTTTTTTTTTTATAACATTAAATTTAAATCTAGAGTAGCACAATATTTGACCATACCAAAGTACAATCTCGTCCAGAAACTTATGAATTAAAAATATGAGCTATTTACTTATTTATCTTGTTTGTTATTTAAAATATTCATTGAACATTGTAGCATTGTATATATTTAAGTTATCGAAAATAAAGTTGATTATGAAAGAGTAATGACTTAGTATTTTTTATGAATTTCCTTCAAATTTCCGAACCTTTTCTCCGAAAGGTTTTCAATAGGGGTGGGAAGGTTGTTTTTAGAGCTAAGGTTCTGAGATTTAACAAACCTTTTGTATAACTTTGAACCGCGGTTCCGAATTTGGGCAATATCAGTAGGTGCTGTCCTTTACGATAAAAATGTAGAATTCTCAAAATTAAATCCCATATTGTAAATAACGAATTTTGTGTCATAAAATACTGATCGTTTGTCATTGCTTTGTCGTCCGCTTGTTGCTAAAAATAATTAAGTGAATTTTAAATTAAGAATACCCCGACTATACTTTCAAAAACTACAGATTTTTAAAGAGTTTTTTTTAATTTTTATTATTATTTGATGTGTTATTTTAATTTAATTTAATTTTTTTAAGTTAAAAGCGGCGACTATGCCACGACTTCTTAGACATCATGGTAGGGCGGATTGTCATAGGTATCCCACTCTTTTCTCTAATCTAAGACGTAGCACGCTTATTTAGACGAATTGACCACCCAGTCTTAGTGGCTGCACTGGTCTCCGTATCGGAACTAGAATGAGCTCCATATTTTATTTTAAATCGGTATTTTTTTTACTCATTTTTAATAAAACACTTTATTTATCCGGTTTTATCTGTTGTTTTCAGTCAACCTTGAAAAAAAGCCAACTGTAAAGTTGGCGAAAGCTCGGGTCAAATAATGAATAAAAACGCGATAAAACCGGATAAATAAAGTGTTTTATTATGCAAAATCGCGAAAACCATAGAAGAAATTACTCATTTTTATACTATTTTTTTAACTTTATCTATTTTATTTTGTGTGTCAACTTTGTAATATGGATCTTGAGTCTGAATTAGAGCATTATTATGATGATTATTATTATAAGCAATACGATGTAGTGCGGTGGGTGGCGTTGTCACCGTTTTTACCGTTTGAGTACGGATCCCGAAAAAGGTCTACGAAAATGGACCAAATGCTACGAAAAAATCGTACTTGTTTTACGGCGTAAATGTTTTTTGCATTATCGCTGCAAAATCTGCTCCAAGCTACCTTTAGATCACAAAGTAAGTACCTAAAGTTAAAGATTTAACTGTGTGTTTCCGCAATTAGCCCTACTATTGGGCCTTTGTGCGTGATTTTAAGCCGTGGGTTTCCTCACGATGTTTTACCTTTACCATAAGAGCGATGTTAATAACGCATATATTTTTTTCTTAAAGAAGTACCTACCTATCAGTCTTAAAAGTTTTCTTGGTAGTTAGTAATTTCCCATATTTTAATTTTAGTTTTAATATTAACTTTTAACTTTTTTTATTGATTTGTTTCTTGTTTAATAATTATAATATGATATCAAATTATTGATATTGATAGAGATAGATAGGAAAGAGAAAATAGACGGGGAGATACGTTTGATCTTGACATGTTCACCAAATAAATAAAATAATATTTGGTGAACTTCAGGAGAAAACGCGGGGCGCTGCTAGTTAATAACAATATCTACACAAAAACCTTGTTATCCACTATCCATTTCTTTAAGCTCTCAACACTGCAACTGCCACACTGCCTTATGTGACCCCTTTAATTGCAAATTTCACCTAGGTATAGGTAGACAAAATGAATGTATTCAAAAGATTCCGAAAGAGTTGTAGGACACTGAAAACGATCATTCGATGTGAAACTGACCCATCAATGACTCAGCTCCGCTCGCGGTAGAAACTCAGCTTAGTCAATGAATTAGTTTTTGTAAAGTTAATAATAATACAATTTCTTCTATGGTTTTTGCGAGTTTGCATAATAAAACACTTTATTTATCGGGTTGAATCGCGTTTTATTCATGATTTTAAACGAACCGAGCTTTAGCCAACTTTACAGTTGGCTTTTTCAATGTTGATTGTCGGTCGGTTCGTTTAAAACGATGAATGAAACGCGATTCAACCCGATAAATAAAGTGTTTTATTAATAATAATACCTACCTTTACAATAATCCTTGTAATCGAACACCATCCATTATTATCTTTAACCACTTAACATTGCAACTGCCCTTCCACATGCAAATTACCCCAAAAGAGTCTGAGAGAGTCGTAAGACGCTGAAAACGATCGTTTGATTTAAAACTGAAACATTAATAACTCCGCTCCGCTGTCGGAAGAAACCAGCTTACTCTATAAAACAATAATAATATCTTTAACAAAAACTTGTAATCTAACACTATCCATATCTTTAACCACTCAACACTGCAACTGCCACAATGGCCCTATTTGACCCCTTCACATGCAAATTTCACCTATAGACAAAATGTCACAGTTTTTTGTTTCATCGAAATAAAACAATTGCTAAGAACGGGTTCTTTAGACGAAGGGTGCTATTGTCTCGCTATGGGAAAGTATCAGAGACAAGATGAAATGATAAAAGCTTTTGAATTTTTACTGTGTGAATTCTAGTTTGTATGATGGAATGTTTTTTTTTTTGGCTAATTGTTTGTTAGTTAGTTTACCGGGTGTGCTTGATTGTTTTGTAGTATGCAGGTATTATTTTATTTTTTTAATCAATGGTAGAAATGGAGATGTAAGTATAATTCTAACAATTTAATAAGGTGAAAGTTGTATAAGTAAACAAACGATACTCAAATAATTATCTAAAAATACTAAATTGATATTACTCGGTATGTAGGTTATAATTTGAATGAACATTAGGCTTTTATCTCGATGTTCCCGCAGGATTGAGACTTAGTCGGAACAGGGTGAAAGCATAGAGCTCAGCTACCACAGCTTCTAATATGAACAAATAAAAATAAAGCAATCAGCATCAGATACCATCTATGAAATAAATTATAACTACCTATATTTTTTTGTATTTAGTTAAACGGCTTGACCTATCACAGACATAGTGAGAAAACTTATAGCAGAAATACAATTTACTACAGTAAGAAGTAAATTATTAGAAGTAAACCCGTAGTAGAATTACTATGTCTTGTGTGTAGGTAAAATGACAAACAATAATAATTCGTTCAATCAATCAAACTTCATTATCTTTTATACAAAGAAATAACTCGATTTAAAAACAATTAAAACACGGAAGTAGTTTTGTTAAAAAGTATAGGTACCGAGTATTAATGACATCGCAGACGGTCACGCGTATCGACCTATTTTTAACGATTTTTGAAAGGGTTAAGTTTGATAATATGGAGAACGCTTCTTAAAATAATATATTATGGAATTCGGTAAGCGTCAGATAGTGAGATTTCTTGATGGTAAGTGATACATAGTGATGATGCTGTAATTCTGTCTAAAATGTAGCACGCTTAATGACTTGAAGTCCAAAGTACCAAGAGCTTATCTTATAGAAAAACACATTTTTTAATGTAGTTGAAACAAGGACTTGCTACAAAACTACGAGAAACGGAGTTATTATTGAGAAGAATTGAAATGACGAGCAAATCAATGATTTAATTCGACGCACTAAAAAATAATTGTTGACTTCACCAACGCCATGAAATACCCATTATTTTGTTTCCTAGAAATTATTTTTAAATTTTATGTAGGTAAATTCTACGTCGAATTGTCCGTTTCCACTTTGCTAACCCATTTTTAGTGAAACGTTATTGATGGTACGATTCCGTGACAATCATTCTACTATACCGACGAATATCTCTGGGTAGGGGTGAATGCGTGACTACCATTATAATGCCCTTATCTATTTATACTTAAAACAACTAAAAAAGGGAAAAAAATGTCTTGCAGGAACGAAGTTCCTTGAGCAATTATAGAAATACCAATGAAAAATTAATTGGGAGAAAAGACGTTTCTATTATATAAGACTATTTCCTAGGTAAGCGTGCAACATCTTAGACCGCATCGTCCCTATCCATCAGGTGAGATAGTGGTCAAAAGCTTTTATGAAAGACAATAAAAGGATCGACTATTAAGAATTTTAAAAAAATTACAATTCTATATCAATTTCAAAAAACGAATACGTTATAATCCAATCCAACACTGTAATCCCATATCACTTATTTCAAATACAAACACGTATCCCAAAAAAAAGTCCAAAAAAACTTCACCCCAAACCCGATCAAATTGACCGTTAAACAGAAGCCAAACACGAAATCCACAACCGAAGCAAAAAAAATGTAGCATCGCGTGTCAAAAACCACTGCCAATGAAAAAAAACTGACGAACAAAACATGAATGCCCCTAGCTATTAGCCACCAATAACAAAAAAGTGTTAGAAAAAAAAAAGTCTAATTGGTGCTAAGCGTGCCGGCCCACTTTTTTTCTTTAACCCGTTCCGACCCCACAGTTTTTTTTAAAAGGGGTCTTTTTTGTCCGCGTATGTAGATGTCAAATTTTATTACGATTATTACGTTTAAACGGTTAACACTTTTTATTTATGTTCGTTTTTTCAGGAAGCTATTATTTTTATTGTACGTAACAAGTTTTTTGGTTTAGTTTTTTCTTTGTGAATGGGTTGAATAAAATTGAAAGTGTATTTTTTTGCTTCTTTTTTGTTTTGCTGTTGTACGGTTTGAGTTGTATTAAAGTCTTTTTTGTTTTCCACTAATAAAACGCAATAAAAACGCGAGGCAGTAGCCGAAAATTGAATGATACCTTTTCATGGATCGATCAGTTGTTTTTTAGGAAATAGCTAATTTTTTTAAGAACTAACTTTTTTTACTTAGGTTAGACTTTTGTCTTAATCTAATTAAATAAACGCTTTAATAGAAAAGAAAATAAATCCAGAAAGAAAACAAATCAAAAACCACGTTCGTTTTTGGTTTGTTTTCCCGTGTAACCCTCGCTATGTTTTATTTTCTGTTATTCCAGGTTTCTAACTATCTATATTCCAAGTTTCATTGCAAACGGTTCAGCGGATTTTACGGAATTGAGTAACAAACTACATAGGTATTCAAAAACTTCAAGTTTCATTAAATTAGTAGAACTGAACGCAAAAAAATGGTTCTAATAAGAGTAACGAATGAGTAATAAATGACTATTTGTATTGGGCGTAACGGAGTGGCAGATTTCGACTACAAACTGGAGTAATTGGGGAATTCTAATTAATTGTATGTCAAGATATTTTTAAAACCCGAGTCGAACTATAAAAGGAAAGTAAAACTAAACAAAATCAAGATCAAAACACCAAAAGAAAATCCATAAAAATAGTGTCGAAAAAAAAATTGCGTCACTTTTTACCGAAATCAAAATGGCCGCTTTGGGCAGTTTTTATAAAACTCCTTCAAAGTCCTAATACAAAACAATCTTGTAGCTCAAAAACAACACATCTTTAACTAGAGAAATATGTTTAAAACGAAAAGTCACCAAAATGAAAGAAATTCTTTAAAGTTACATAATTTGTGGAAAAAACCAACCTCGTAATGAAAAATCCGTACACCACGCACTGCGTCGTCTTATAAAATTTCCATTTAAAATATCGAACATCATTATCATTTTTCTAAAGAAAAAACGCATTTTTCACTGTAGTTTTAACGTAAAAACCTTCCTAGTTCGATGAAATTTGAACCTTATTTTTTTAAGCTTAAATTATTTAACTGAATGTTATTTTATATGATTTAAGCCTTTTAGGCGCGAGACGTTTGTGACTTGGTCTACTTTGAAACTAGTGGTGGGAAGTATATTTTGATCTTAGTCAAGATTTTACATCTTAGACTCTAGGTGGAGCTCTGCTATTGTCTTCTTCGACTTCGGCTTCGGCTGATGATATGGCTTTATCATCAGCCTATTGCAGTCGACTGCTGGACAAAGGCCTCTCCAATCGCACACCACCTAGATCTATTTTCGGCTTCTCGCATCCCGTTTGTGTCAAGTATTATTAATGTTTGCAAATTATTTGTATCGAAACAGTCAAGCCGTCACAGTTAATTAAAGTGAAGTTGAGGGAATTATTGTTAAACGGCGGTCATTTACAATGATTGTTTACGGAACTTTGGAGACAACGCTAAGTTCATGTTTTGCACTGATTTTCACTTACACTACACTTGCACGTTGTACATCTTCACGAAACTAAATTGATTAATATGCACCCAAAATTAAACAATTTATATGCACGCATTTGAACTAGGTTTCACAAAAATGAAAATTTAGCAACAAAACTCCTCACCGCGTGAACGCCAAAACGCTTTGCTATTTTCAATCATATAAAACACTTTATTTACCGGTTTTAATCGCGTTTTATTCTTGATTTTTAAACGAACCGAGTTTCGCCAACTTTACAGCTGGCTTTTCCAAGGTTGACAAGTTAAGTCTTTTATTATGCAAAATCGCGAAAACCATAGAAGAAAGTATATTTTTAATCTCTTTAGATAATCGATATTAAAACGTCTATATTAACTCCTATAGGTCCCTTATTCCAAGTATGATCAATATTGGTTATAATAATTCAAAGTCATAATTAAATTAATGGTCATATTTTTTCCTATATTAATAATAAGAAGAAATTCGTATAGATATAAGTTTTGTAAAGGTACCGCTATGCTCGGAATCAGATTCTCTAGAATTAGTGTTCTAGAGAATCTGCTCTCTAGAGATCTGAAAAAAAAAAATTATAATGCATTAGTATGCATTATAACTTTTTTTTTCAAAACCTATCCTTACTAACATTTTCACGTAGTAAGTATATACAAAACGTACGTCTACGTAAACGTAGACATATACATGTAAACAGTTGTAGCATTACGTAAATAACAAAAGCTTTTAATATGAAATACATACATACCTACCAACCTATTAAAATTGTGCAAAAATTCATTGAAAAGTCAGGTTCTGTTCATGCAATAAAAAAAGTTTAATTTCTTCTATGGTTTTCGCGATTTTGCATAATAAAACACTTTATTTATCGGTTTTATCGCGTTTTTATTCATTATTTGACCCGAGCTTTCGCCAACTTTACAGTTGGCTTTTTCAAGGTTGACTGAGATGACATCTCAGTCAACTTTGAAAAAACGCGATAAAACCGGATAAATAAAGTGTTTTATTAAAAAAAGTTTAGTTTGCTGGTTTTTTAATTGTAAAATTATTTATATTAATTACGTTAAAAGAGAGAAAAATAAAAGATAAAAAGTGAATGTAAAGTTTTTGAGTAAACATTTATATTTGTGATTTAATAATATTTTTTTTTTTATTTCTGGAGCATCATTTTAGTTCTAAAAGATTTCTCTAATCAGTGTTATTCATTTTTCTAACAAGAACTCGATTACTAATGCAACTAACTAATCGATCGACTATGCACTATGCAACTGCACAACACTAATTGCACTTGTGTGCGTTATCTGCGGTAGATAAAATTTTGAAAAATCCTCAACTTTTCCGCGATAACCCCTCTTCGTTGCAAACGGAAAAAAGCTCTAGGGCCGTATTTATAGACTGGAACTCAAACTATTACCCACTGGATGATATGTGACGAACCAGTCTGAGATTTACCATGCTTACTTAGTCAATCTTTTAATGAAGATGAGAAGGTCAAGCTTTCCACTAATTATGTGAAACCTCGTGAAGTGTACGAAAATACAAATTTATAATACTCCAACTTTTAGGATTTCGTATTCAAAAAGAAAGCTTATCTTACTTACTTATTGGAATATAACTAAAATAATAAAAAAAATGTACTAATTAGAATAAGGTGTCTTGTTAGAATTACGCATTACGTTCTAATTTCCTGGGACAACAGAAAAGGGGTTTACATCGCCTTCACCTGTGGGGGGAATATCGCGAGGGAACCTATATGTCCTAGAACACATCACGATCCAAGGGCATGGGGCATTCGCCAATCTGGAGTAGGTCCCCGTGGTGTCTAACTGCCTAAAGTTAGTCATCTTTGCAAAAAAAATGCGTAGCGCCGGCGATTTTTTGATAAAACTAGTGTCGAGCAACTTTTTTGTGAAGTAACTTTCGCGACACTGCTTTCGTAGTAAAAACACGGCTTTAGTTATAAGTACTTGCACATAATATCTTTAAGGTCAAACCATAAAACTGAACTGCGGTCTCTATTAGAGACTAGAAGAAAAATAATCACCTGGCATGATGCAATTCACATTCGTCTCACGGCCGAGCATTTAATTATTCACACACTTTTAAAAAGAGATGAATCAAAATTGGAATGTCATTGTTAGAATACTTACAATCTAGGTAACTAAGGGTCTAACATTCTTACGAAACCCTCTATAAATACGGCACTTCTTATAAATAAACAATCCTTATCTAACACACAAGAGTTTTATTCGCAGTGTATTCATAGTGTTTCTTTGTGAGAGTCTAGATAATGTAGGTACCTAGGTACTGTTCTATCTAGGTTCTGTTTAAACACTAGATACTTGGTTCTTGTAAGTGGTTAGTTATTTTATTATTACATTTTCGGTAGCAGTGTGGCCAATTTAAATTTGACACAGAATTTAAGGAGTTGATACCTTAGATTACCTATTTGGTGGGTATATTAAGATCGACGCTCGAATCTTGAGCAATTTTGAAAGGTGTGTGAGTACATTTCCGAACAGTGACTTTGGAAAGTATGAAACTCAGCCGTCAGGGCCGAGATAAAAAGCTGAACTATCAGGCGGCCTTTCTTTTTCTAGTCACTCATATAGACCAGCCCCCAGTTTATCTATCTAGTGAATGTCTGACAACCGTGGAAAATGACGGTACTATGCAGTGCATTGCTGCTTTGAGGTAATTACCGGTAAAAACCACGTTACGTCAGAGCAGCAATGTACTGCATAGTGCCTGTTATTTTCCACTGTTGACAGACATCCACTGGATAGATGATCTGGGGGCTGTCCAGTTAATTGTCATTTTTTTTCTAAGGGTATTGTTTACAGGCGTAATATTAAGTACTTCTATATGGTACAACTGTACCCTTAGTGTGAGTTTATTCGTAAAAAAAACGCGAACGTGATGGTTAAGTTAACGCGTATTTTGTATGGAAACTCAAAAAGCGCCCCTAGCGGACGATATCGAAGTTACCAGGTCCCATACAAAATACGCGTTAACTTAACCATCACGTTCGCGTTTTTTTATCGAAAAAATTCACACTACGGGTCCAGGTCCAAAGTAAAACTATTTGTAATTACTCACACACCTTTAAAAAGGTTTAATCAAAATTCGAACGTCGTTGTTATAGACTACAGAGGGATAAATTGATGGTCAATGAACCACCAAAATAAGGATAAAAGACATTAAGATTTAGAACTATGCCGTCACAGGTAAGCTGTCCAACTGATTGCAGATGAGAATTCAAAAATCACCATCATCATCATTATCATCATCATCATCCACTCCTAACAGTTTTCGGTTACGGCGACTCAGCTTAAATCGGAACCCTTCGTGTGAGTTATTTCGTAAAATAAAACGCGAACGTGATGGTTAAGTGAACGCGTATTATGTATGGAAACTCAAAAAGCGCCCCTAGCGGACGATATCGAAGTTACCAGTTTCATACAAAATACGCGTTAACTTAACCATCACGTTCGCGTTTTTTTTTCACTAAAAAACTCACACTAAGGGGACGGATCTCGAGCCCTAATGTAGCTGCTATACCCTATTCTACGCGGCTACTTCGCGACGACTTATAAGACATCATGGTAGGGCCCATTTTTTTACAAATGAGTCGTCGAGGTAACAAAGATCTTCTTTAACCTGGCTTTAACCGAGGATTACAAATTAAATTTCGTTTTTTAATTATATATTTTTATACTTAAAGTACGCTATGGATATGGTTTGCAGCGCCTCAAGCGGAGAGTAGAGTTGTTAAGTTTGTTAGGGGTGCAATGTGTAAGGTTCTCATTTAATTTGGGATGTTGTATTATACCTACGCCAGGAATTACGAAAAATTTCATTCTGTACCTCCTTATTAATAAACGTGGAGTAACGTCGTAGTAGTTTTACCACTAATTATTGTTTCTATATTTTTATAAAAGTTTTTCTTACTACTCCAACCCTACTTCACGTTTATTATTACGGGTTATGTATAATAATTGGATTTTTAATTAATATTCAAGATTACTTCTTAATAATTGTTCACATTTTACTGCAATGGTCGGTAAGTATTTTAATTATGTTTTAAGTTAATTACATAATTTAAAAATATTCAAAAAATAGTCCTTAGGAATGGGCACTATTCCTAGCTTACTATCTTAAGAAAGTCTATCCAAACAATTTCTTACGAAAGAAACAAATAGCTGCACCTTTACTTTATAAATTAAAGCCCAAACAATCTGAATCTATTTGTATCTGGTCTGGGTGTCTTTCTATGTATATGTATGTATTTACAACAAAAACAAGTATAATCAGTTTTATAGTACTCATAGTATGTACCAGCTTAGTTTGGGGCTAGATAGCGTTGTGTGTAGTGTCGTACAACAGCTATTTATTTTACTTGCCACCTCCAGTATACTGAATAAGTACTAAAATACGAAATTTTATCGTTCACTACATCCAATTAGATAGAATCTTATTCATCGATGGACCAGAGATACCGATAAACCTATTACAGGCCTATTCTCTAGGAACCCTGCGTACGCGCACCGCGCACTAAGATACTAAATCTTTTTACTGTGCACTTTGATTAGAAAATTCCTTCATTAATTGAGTTTGATAATTGAACTAATTTTGTTGTTACTTCCTTGTAATAATAGTTTGTCAATTTTATTACTTTTCTATTACATTAGTGGAGCAACAAATTGAACTTGGAATATGAAATTGCAAATTTTTTTTTATTCATAATTGGAATTTTTTGTGTTTTTTTGCTACAATTCGGTTTAAGTTATATCGCCAATTTGAATGGTCCGTGAATCAAAACATAGGCCTGTGCAGCTGCTAAAGGAAGGCGTGGGAACTAATTTCAATGTCATACTTTCGGTCTTAACTTACACAAGTGTAACTATAAGGCGTTTATTATGGTAATTGTATAGAATAGTGCCATATAGTATCTTATTAATAAAGAATTCATAATGATTAAAATTTTACAAAAGTAAGTGTACTTTGTTATTTTTTTATTTATAATTCTTTTAATCGATTCACAAAGAAAAATTAAAGTAATCGAACGTAAAACAATAAAAATCAATGTTTTCAAATCGCTCGAAGTGGTGCAAATGTTTTAAAAATAGTGTTTCAAGTATACCTACAATGAATGCGAAAGAAACAACGGTTTAGGTTGTCTGTGCATTTATACTATTACTAGCTGTGCCCCGTGGTTTCACCCGCGTAAGTCCCGTTCCCGCGGGAATAACGGTATAAAAAGTAGCCTATGTGTTAATCCAAATCCCCAGCTACCTGTTTTTTAAGTTTCATCGCAATCGGTTGAGTAGTTTTTGCGTGAAAGAGTAACAAACTCACAAACATATATACACATACATACTTACATGCATACAAAATTTCGCGTTTATAATATTAGTAAGATATAGTTCAGTCAATCAGCACAGAACATTAGATTTTATATGTAGGTACCTATCTATAGATTAATATTTATTTATGAGTTCCCTCTATACATGCAGTACCTACCTATCTCAGAGAAATACCACGCCGAACGAACAATCTAAAAAGGGACCATAAAATTCTATCGCAACAGCGTTAGAAAATCGACTTTAGATAGCTAAAGAAAAATAAATCTGTGCCTACGCACGACCTAGCTCGAACACACACATTGCAAAACAGAAAAAAAAAAGAAAAAAAAACCGCGAAATGAAACCGGCGCGAATATATCCGAGGTGAACGACTTGCGAAAAATAAGACGAAATCGTGCGCCCGCGCACATGTGCGTTCCGCCATTTTTTACGCGCTGTCCTTTTCTCGCGCCAAAAAAGGGCGGGTGTTCGCATTGGTGGGAAGAGGACGGGTGAAAAGAAAGCGCGCGGAAAGAGTGCCGGTCGTTCGCGTTTGTTAGTTACGTACGTTGCCGCTAGGGGCGCTGGCTTGACCGGGAAAATTTCTTCCTGTTTTGACTTTGCTCTTGTAAACAGTTCAAGTTCGATGTGTTTTTTTTAACTCATTTTAATGAAGGAGGATGTTTTCGATTTGATTTTTTGACTAATTATTTTATAATTATAATTAATAATAGAATGCTGGACTCTATTTGGCGCAGAGGATCAGCATTGCCATTCAACGTGGCAATGCTGCCAGTAATCTGGGCTGACTGCCTAAATTTGACTAACATTTTAAATATCTCTTGATAAGTATAAATGATTGATAAATAATATTATTCTATGTGATTTTATAAATATTTACGCCCCTAACATTGGTCAAGGATAGAAGCGATTTAGTATTGTTAACTTGTAATAAAAAAGGGGTAAATTGTTACTCTTAGTGTAGTTATTCCGCTTTATGTTTCCGTCTGTCAACTTTGAAAGTTCTTGACATGGAAAAATACGAAGGTTTTACATCACGTTTATTAATAAAGCTATTTTAGAGATCCTAATTTCGAGAGATATTAAACATTCATATACAAGGTCTAACACCTAATTTTTACTTTTTATACAAAATCAATAAAGTTGCTTTTATTAATATACATTTAAAACTAATAATAATTAAGGCATATTATTATAAGTAATCAATTAATATAACTTTTTTTTATTTTATTTTCTTAGTACAAAAGGTGTAGAAAAAAATAGACAGAAAAATACTCTGTGTATCTTCCGTGTTTCAGTACCTAACATTCAAAATTGCACCTTATGGCTTTGAACTTAGACATCAAACTAACTCTCAATTGGCTAATTAAACTGTCTAGGGTCTAATTTAAGACCAGCAGAGCTTCTACAATCATTTTTAAACATAACTTCTTGTGTGGTACGATTTGTAAAAGAAAATCTAGGAGAATTATTAAGGATACTAGCTGTGTCCCGCGGTTTTATCTGCGTAAGTCCCGATTCTGTTGGGACTTCGAAAATGTTGGGACTTCGATAATTTGACTGTTTTTTTTGTGAACGTTTCTTGTGTACTGAATTAATTAAATAATTATGATGATTGCACTCTTGAAAAGTCGTAACTTACACCTTCCTAGTACGAGTATGTTATATGCAACGGAATTTATTCGGACGGACGAATGGACAGACGGACATGACGATACTATAAGGGTTTATTGTTGAGTACGAAACCCTAAACATAATTTTAATTTGATTTGATTTGAACATACTCTACAAATTTGGACTAAATCCATCCTAATAATAATAATAATTGGTCTTTTCATCTAAATTTAGATGATTTAGAACTTTTTAATCCATGCTATTTTATGGCGTATCGCTTTATAACATCGCTCATACGGTGAAGGAAAACATCGTGAGGAAAACCAACGGCTGTGTAAGCTCCAGACGTATTGACCAGTTCTTTCCTCTGGGCATGGCTGACTAAGTTGGGAGGGTGGTATAGGTGCTGGGCAAGCCTACTTCACCTAGCAACGTCCCAGACAAACAGCGCCATAAAATAGCATGGATTAAATCCATCCTAAATTGTTTAAAATTATTTAATTAACAATCGTCTTGAGAAACTACCTCAATTTGTTTAGACGCAGCATTCGCACAAACACGATTATTCCTCTGTATTCTACAGATAGGTACTACTCGAAGGGATATATTATTTCTAGTGACAAGTTTAAGACGTAGCACGCTTATAAAAACACCTATTTCTTTGCTTAAAATAAGAATAACTGGTAATTTAAATAGTCGTATGCGCAACAAAATGCGTAAATGTTATAATAGTAACATGATATGCAGAAAAAACAGGTTACCTACCTCTCGGCATGGTTCTTGGTTGCTGCATAGAGTTATTGTATTTCTTTCTTGCCTAGGTTATGTAAGAATACGGGAAGGTCGAATGGATCTTTTACATTCTAATGTTAGTACTTTGTTATTACGAGCGCTGGTATGCGAGTATGAACTGTAAGCACCGGTATGAACAGTCAAAAATGACAAAAACGATGTCATCAGTCACCTAGGGTTACGGGAGTTGACTGTTTCTCTCGTTAGAATTTATTCTAGTAATCATTATGGTGAAATGTTCAGTGCCGCGGTGTAAAAATGATTCGCGGATCACTATTCAACCTCAACATGTGTATGTATGTACTTATAGAGCATCTGATTACACTTTGCGCAGTAAGAAATACCCATAGGCGCGCTCTATAGTTTGCTTTATCTAAGGCTTATACTAAGAGCCGATTTTTCATTCAACGGATAAAAGATATAAGTATCTGTCGAATAAGTTCGAATCCCACCAAATATAAAAGGCTTCAAATTTTGACGTTCTAAATTTTTTTTTTTTTTTTTTCAAATATCATAGTGACGTTTTTCATTCGGTGGTATCTCTATCTAGGGATTTGAAAAATTGGCCCTAAGTAGGTAAACTAAAATGTTCGACTTTCGAAAAACCTTTTATTATCGGATGCTTACTTAGGTACCTACCTACATTATATATAGAACATCTTAACCTATAAAAAAGTCTAGTCAGCTTTTTATCTTCTGATATATAAAAATTAATTCCTATTTTGTAGTGAAAGTGAAAATCGGTGCAAAACATGGAATCTAAAGTTGTCTCCAAAGCTCCGTGAACAATCATTGTAAATGGCCACCGTTTTACAACGACTTGACTTAACTATGATGTTTCGATGCAAATAGCTTCCAAATATTAATAACTTGACACTGGCTAATGTCTAAATGGAATATAGCCATATAAAAGTAGAAGAAGAGTTATTATTTCCCTTGGTCACGAGTCACGGCATCACGCGTAAACGGCTGGACCGATTTTGCTAATTCTTTTTTTGTTGGATCGGGACTTAAGTGGGTGAAACCGCGCAGCTAGTAATATCTAGATCGAAGAAGATAGAAGGATCAACATACATATAAAAACGACTTTTCACATACAGTGCCACCGATTTTTCTGTAGGTAATGGAAACAGATACTTACTTACCTACCTCAGTAAGCTGAAGACGAGCAGCCAAACTACAATTTGAGATGTACTGAGTAAAATTAAAAAAAAACATCCGGATACATATCCTTTTAAATTTTCGAAACTCTATTAAAAAGGAATATAACTGCCCTACTATGATGTCGTATAAGTCGTAACAAAGTCGCCGCGTTGTCGCTAAAAAAAGTAAAAAAAACACATCAAATAATAATAAAAAAATCGAAACCATTCGAAAAAAGAAAAGTTAGTAAAATTAAAAACACATCAATTAATAATATAAAAAAATCGAAACCTTTCGAAAAAAAAGTATTTTTTAAATTATCAGTGGTTTCATCATTTAAAAGCAGTCGGGGTATTTTTTATTAAAAAAATTATTTGTAACGACGACAAAGCAAACCATCATGGTGGCGCGGATTGTCCCACAAACATGATTAAGCATTTAAGTACACAGTAACGGAACAGAAAATACTTAGTTCGAACAAGGCAATTAACAACAAAACGCAACAGTGGGTAAGTACATAATTATCTTTACGATATTCTACGATCTATCACTAAATAGAAAACCTAACTTCTCAGATATAATGGCGCAATATTTTTTATTACGTCAGACCCGTTCACTTAGCTGAATATGTACTAGATGCCCCCCCATTGGTGAGTCAACCAGTGTGCGCAGGCGCACGGTTTCACAACCAAAATTCTACCGGTTCTAAACAATGGCATTATTAGACGACGACGCCATTTTGTTTTTAAAGCTTGTAGTTAATGGAAATCTCAATTTAGTAGGTGTTTCTTCTATAATCATGTTCATATTATTAACGCGAAAGTTTCTACGTGACTTTGATATTCTCTAACAAAAAAAATGCTGAACTGATTGCAATGAAACGTAGAATGTAGAATGGATAACACATTTATGGCCTATTTTTGTAACCTGATTATCCCGCGGGATCGGGATTTACGCGGGCAAAACCGTGACGCGCAGTTAGTAATATTATGAAGTGGAATTTTTTTTTCTTTGTATATATGCTTCGAAACTACATAGTCGATTTGAAAAATTCTTGCTTTATCCGAATTCTTTTATTCATTAACCCTTTAATTATAAACGCGCGCGCTGCATAACTATGCATCGTTTGTCTTTTACTGTCATATGAAGTTTCAAAGTTGACAAACAGAGACAAACGTCCCATAACTTAGTTATGTAAATAATATTTTTTTTAATTAAGGGAGTTAATTCTTCTTTTATCACCATAGGTTGGACTCGATTTGGACTGTTCCTTTTAAATATTTTCACCGCGTACACGCATACGATTTGTACCAGGCTGTAAGGACTCCGAGGAGTTATTCTATACATAGGTACCAGTGTAAAATGTTTTAAGTAAGGCATGTAGTGAGGAGTGAAGGGAGCTCTTTGTAACTTGTATTATAGTGCTAAAACCGGTAAGTAGGTACTAAAAACTAAACAAACTATTGCGTAATATATTAAAATCAAGTAAATTGCTCACTTTCAGTATTTTCCTAATAGAGTAAGCCCTTGAGCGTACAAGACACTAAGGCTGAAATCTAAAGTGCGTACTTTGACTTTGCTCAGACTGAGCTTAGCAAGAACTAAGCATAAACTTTAAATTGGAATTTACAGTTGAAATTCAAAACTTTAAATTGTACCTAATTCACTTCAGTTCAAAAAGAACTTCATAGCCTTATTAGAGGTAAAAAGTTTAGGTCATTATTTTTGATTGGTTTGCATTCTAAATTTTAAAAACTACCAAGTTAAGCAATAACTTAGGATAGTTGCGAAGATAGCTTTATAAAATACCAAAAATTGTTTTAATTCAAAGTTATTGCTTAGCAAAGTCAAAGTACGAAACATAGATTTCAGCATTAAATTTTTCTTGTGTTTAAAATTAGTATTATTTTAATGTATCGGTTTTGTTTATTATTTTTAGCATTTTCTCACTACCCGACAAAGTTTCGAGAGCTTTACAGTTTTTAGTTCAGTTACCTTCGACAGTCTACTAGATCTGTGAGTCTCGAAACGTCGAATACACATTTTTAATTGAAGACTACGATTTGACACTTTTTTCTATAGAAAAAATATCAAATACAAGGAGTCAAAACGTCAGATTATAGTCTAAAATTCAAAAACGTAGTCAATGCGCTGTGTTTTTTCTTTATTTTATATTTCGTTAATGCTGCGTTTCCACCAAGGATGTGTTACATACAGCCGATAGATTTGTTGGATAGAACCAATAGTATCCAATTTAACGCTATTTTTCTGGGAGCACGGTGCCTCTGATAAATAAATTTATAATATTGGTCTGAGTTTTGTCTTAGATTTTCGCGATTTTGCGTAATGAAACACAATATTTACCGGGTTATACTCGCGTTTTGTTTATTAACGGCATTGTTATAATTTACTGAGCTTTCGTTAATTTTAAAGTTAGACTGACTGAGGTTTGTCAACATTTAACAATGTCGTTAAAAAATAAAACACGAGTATAACCTGGTACCTAAATATTGTGTTATATTGGTATTTTTACACGACTGCCAAAGGAAGTGTTATGTTTTTACTGTTATTGATTTGGCAAAATGAATAATTTCAATATGGTACGAGTACGTACCATGTCTAAATTAAGTTTTTCAATAAATTTTCTATTCTATTTTCAAAAGCTTTCAGTCAAACGCCATTTTAGTCTAGATTTGAAACGAAACAGTTCATACGAAGTTAAATGCAAGATTTATAGAACGCAGATCAAACGAAATGCTGTAGACTATTAAACGTTTTGTAAATCGGAATGCATTGATTCTAAATTTAAATTTCGTTTAAAGTTTTTTTTTTGTATTGTGGTAAAAACAGGTAGTTATAGTTGAAAATTAAAACACTTTGACTGACATCATACAAATAACACACTCTACAACATTTTTAGGTGTTTACTTTCAGCTATTTAGGCTGTGCATTGATGCGTCAGTCAGTTGCTCCCCGCGGTTTTACCCGTATAAGTCCCTTTCCCGCGGGGTTATCTAGATAAAAAGTTATTTCAGGTCTTCGCTGTCTATATTCCAAGTTTTATCGCAAACGGTTCAGTAGTTTTTGCGTGATTGAGTGACAAAGTCAGTTTATAATATTAGTAAGAAGTAAGATACGTAAGGTAGGTAGGTATTGTAGGTAAAATGCATCGAAACGAGCTGTGGTAAATATCTTGCATGTTTATTTTAGCCGGTTGAAAGAAGGCAATCTGGTGTTTGTTAGGCGTAGTACAGGACGGATAGATGTTATGTAACTGTTGGTTCATAGTTACCTAAGTATGGGTGTGTTAAATGCAGTACGTAATTCATCTAAATATCTGTTCTCAAACATGCTTGGAAATTTGAGAATTATTTCAACAACCTTCTTCAAGATAAATAGAACTTGCTGTACTATTCATGCAGCGGCCGGCAATAGTTGTATGGAAATCCATATCTGTCGTGTTTAAAATAAATTACTATGTAAAATCATATTTATAGTGTAATTTAAAAATGGAACGATCTTCTACTCCGCAAAATGGCGACCAAAGAGGTAACTTATCAAAGGTTTAATTTAAATTTCGAACTGCCTTTCACATAGAAAGCTGTTTAGTGAAAAAAAATACTTAAATTTTAAGAATTGTACCTATATTACATTCAATAATTGTATTTTTAACCGACTTCAAAAAAAAAGGAGGAGGTTATCAATTCGTCTGTATGTATAATATTTTTTTTTTTTTGTATGTTTACCGATTACTCGAAGACGGATTGACGGATTAAGATGATTCTTTTTTTAATAGATAGGTAGGAGCTCCAAGATGGTCCCATAAAAATTTGATGTGCATCTGATGAGGGTCTTCGGAGTGATGAACGGAAATGCTCCTCAAAACGCATTAATCAATCCAGTTGTTTATCGATTACTCGAAGATGGCTTGACCGATTGAGAAGATTCTTTTTTTAATGGAAAGGTGAAAGCTTCGAGATGGTCCTATAAAAATTTGATGAGGATCTGATGAGGATCTTCGAAGTGAGGACCGGGAATGCTCCTCAAAACGCTGTATTCAATTCAATTGTTCATCGATTACACGAAGATGGCTTGACCGATTGATATAGTTCTTTTTTAATGGAAAGGTGGAAGCTACGAGGTGGTCCCATGAAAGTTTAGTAAGGATCTGATGAGTATCTTCGGAATTATGGACAGGATAGCATCCCAGAATTCAATAAATTACTCATTTTTGGACTTCTACCAAAAAGAATAGACCCCTAAAGAGCTAAGTACAGATTGATGGGGCACCTGAAACCACCTTCTCATCAGCAAACTCCTCAATAATGAAAATTACGTTAACAATATTGTTGATTTTAGGTAGGTAAGTATACTAAAAAGGGTAAAATAAAAAAATAATTTAACAATTAAAAAACCGACTTCAAAAAGAAACAAAAAATAATTTAAAAAACAACAAAAAAAAATAATTGATAAAAATGACCAAAATAACCTCTACATAGGTACAGAGCCACCGACTAATTAATCTGTTTTATCATCTGAAGTCGGGCAGTTTTACTGGTTAGTTCCATATTGTACTTAGTTTGGCTGCCCGACTTCAGATGATAAAACAGATTAATTAGTCGGTGGCTCTGTACCTATGTAGAGGTTATTTTGGTCATTTTTATCAATTATTTTTTTTTGTTGTTTTTTAAATTATTTTTTCAAATAAAAGTTCTGAATTTATTGTACTAACTTAGTTTAATTTCCGCGCGTTATTTGAGAAAAGTACGCTAACTATGGGTCTAGCTGAAAGACTGAAAGTCGCTTAGAGGGCTATGGAGAGAGATTTGCTTGGAGTTTCCTTGCGTGATAGATTCCGAAATACGGAAATCCGTAGGAGAACCAAAGTCACCGACATAGCTCTCAAAATTAGTAGAGTTTAGTGGCAAGGGCAGGCCATGTAGCTCGAAGGACAGATAGCCGCTGGGGAGTAAAAGTCCTCGAGTGGCGACCACGATGTAATGCGAAACGGAGTGTTGGAAGCCCACCTACTGGTGGAGCGACGACATTGTAGCGGTCGCGGGGAGTCGTTGGATGGAGGTAGCTCACGATCGCTATTTGTGGCGTCGTATGGGGGAGGCCTATGTTCAGCAGTGGACGGTTAAGAGCTGAGATGATGATGATGATACAGTTTGTTATAAAATGGGTGTAAAATCATAAAGAGGGTTATTCTAGACGTCTAGGCGAACAACTTTTGTTCTACGACGTTTGAAAAAACGAAATAGCTTTCGATAATTTTAAGCTTAAAGTTCACTTAAAAATCTTCTGTTTCTTAGAGTTAGAGGTCAAAGACCTTACAATTAAAAATATTTTATTTGGGTTCAACGACTAAAATCTAAATATTAATTGCGTTTATTTTCAAGAATAGCTGTTTTAACATAAAACTCAAATGTTCCCGCGTTCAAAAAGTTTTAATCAAATTGAGCAGCTTCTAAATTTCAATTAGTTTGCAAATGTTGGTGTTTAAAATTTGCTTCATTATTTACTTCCGAATTTTGAAACGCTACTTAAAATTTAAGAGCTACTTAATGATTGTTAGATGATTCACGACCGAATACTGAAAAGCTACTTAAACTTGAGGGCTACTTAATGATTGCTAGATGAAACACTACTTAAAATTTGAAGACTATCTTTAAATTTTAAGTAGTGTTTCAATATTTATTCGTGAATCGTCCAAAAATCACTAAGTAGTCTTCAAATTTTAAGTAGCGTTTCATCTAGCAATCATTAAGTAGCCCTCAAGTTTAAGTAGCTTTTCAGTATTCGGTCGTGAATCATCTAACAATCATTAAGTAGCTCTTAAATTTTAAGTAGCGTTTCAAAATTCGGAAGTAAATCATCAAGCAATCATTAAGTAGCACTCATATTTTAAGTAGTCCTTATATTTAAGTAGCCTTTTAGTATTCGGTTGTAAATCGCTAAACAATCATATTAGCGATGGAAACGGCAAGGGTGAAGGCAAAATCGTTGCTTTTTCAGACTTTCAGGAAAAATGAAAAGAATGTAAGAAAAACCAGCTATCGTTTTTTTCAAAACTATATTGGCAACCGACTCAATTAAAAAACAAGAAAATGTATCAAAGTATCATCATCATCAGCCTGTTCAGTCCACTGCTGAACATAGGCATCTCCAATTGCACGCCACCTAGATCTATTTTCGGCTTAAAAGTATCTTACTAATATTATAAACGCGAAATTTTGTATGTAAGTATGTATGTAAGGTTGTTACTCTTTCACACAAAAACTACTAAACCGGTTGCGATGAAACTTGGAATATAGGTAGCTGGGGAGGATTAACACATAGGCTACTTTTTATCCCGATATTCCCGCGGGAACGTGGGTGAAACCGCGGGGCGCAGTTAGTCCTTTTATAAAATTCAAATATATTATAGAGGCCAGTGCGTGCTGTCTGCAACAAATCATTCATTAACTACACTTGCTGTAATATCTACCTAATACGCAAAACGCATTAATTCAAATATTCAATAAATTTATTAATTTATCAAAGTACCCACCAACAATAGCCGCATACCGCATAGAAATCAGCCTGATTATAATTAATTTATCAAATCACATATAATTTGTATTCCCAATACTGACGTATGAGGAAGCCAATATTTCCGTTCTCGTCTGTGTGGTTTTTTAATTATTTATTTATATTAATTATTAGCTTGGTCACGGCATCACGCGTGAACGGCTGGACCGATTTCGATTATTCTTTGAAAAAGGTTCTTATGATAGAAAAATATCGATATTCCCGCGGGTACGGGACTTACGCGGGTGAAACTGAGGGGAGCCGCAAGTAGTTTAAAGTAAACAACACAAATTTAAAAAAATACAAAAGACATAGTTCAGTTCAGATTTTCAATTAATGTCTTGTATACCTATACCCCTTAAAAATGTAGGCTCGTTCCGCTAGTGTGAGCTACAGTTAACTACTGAATTCTATTTTTAATTTGGAGATCGGTTTATGCGCACGCGATGCTGTTTTATGCACAAATTCACGAGGCCGGATGCGCTGCCATTTTTAAAACTGCAATGAGAATTGTACCTAGTTCTTACTTTCAATAATTGATAAAAATTGATTTGAAACATCTATGTTCTTTCGCTGCTCGAGATGGGAACTCGTGTGGCCGAGTGGAGGCACTGGAGTATTGATCCAGAGACGTGAGTTCAAATCTGTTTATGAAGATGAATTTTTCCTTTTAAAATATGTCTAACAAAATTGATGTGCTTTTTTTTTTAGCTGAACGACAACGTGGCGACTTATTAGACATCATGGTAAGGCCCATTGACACATGAGTTCAGGTCCTCTGGGAATTTTTAAAAATGCTTCATATGTAGGATAACAAATTTCACCACTCCATATCTCCATCAACGGTTTTGGCTTTGCGTTAAACTATAAACCAGTCAGAACAAAGCATTTTATAGGTTCTTGAATTAAATAATCAAACAATAATAAGAAATTAATGTTGTTACACAATATTATTGAACTTTCGCTAACTGGCTAACTGACGTTGACTGAGATGTAATTCGTCTATTTAATTACATATCAGTCATTCTTGAAAAAGCTAACAGTAAAGTTTGCGAACACTCGTTACATTGTAACAATGCCATTAATAAATAAAACCCGGTAAATATTGTGTTTCATTAATTTCGCACAAAATCGCGAAAATCTAAGACAAAACTAAAAATAAATTAAAAAAAAAAACTAAGAAATAATCGTATAAAACTTTATTCGAAAAGCTGGCAGTTAACATCACAACGGCAGCCATATTTAAAATTTAAATTTAGAATTCGACTGAAAGGAAGCATTCTATTTTTGACGTTTTATTTATTCGTCTAGCTAGGCGGGTGTTGGCCACACCTAACATATCTGTGAATGGGCTGATTCAATATAAACATTTGATAAAATATGGCGGTTAGAAGAATGTTTAAACTAATATACCTATTCTGTATGTATTCAATTTTTTTTTCACTATAAACTTTATTTAAACTTAGGATATTTGTAAGTACTTATGTTTTATTATTTAGTCAACAAGATCGATATTTCGATAATGGGCCCTACCATGATGTCTTATAAGTCGTCGCGTTGTCGTTCAGCTAAAAAAGTAATTAAAAACACATCAAATATTTAAAAAAAAAATAAGAAAATAACTAACTTATAAAATATAAAGATTTTTTTTAATTGTCTGTGGTTTTTAAAAGTGTCGGGGTATTTTTTATTTAAAATTTACTTTATTTTTTTGAACGACAAAAGTACGACATAGCAACGACAAACGAGCATGGTAGCGCGGAAGAGGGTGACAATTTATTTATTTATTATGTTTTTGAGTGTTTATAACAAAAAAAAAGTTACCTTCTTGGTATTCAATTAACATTTGTAGATTAATACACTATTTTTTAGGTTCTGTTTCTCCTGTCTAAATAACCTTTCATTTTTCTTCACTTAGTGTCCATACAAATGTTGGCTGAAAGAGATCGCTTTAAGCGAAAAGGCCGCCTATTGTGACGCCCAAATTCAAGTTTTATGTTTTTTATTACTGTAATTATATGAGTATAGTAATTGTATGTTACAATAAAGAATGATTCTATTTATATTTACAAAAGAATGAATTTTAATACATTTTAACAGTCCTCGTACAAAATTTTCAAACTACCCATTTATCACATAGAATTTCATAAAATATTGGCTTTCTCTATAAGTTCCAAAACAAAAAACAAATAATATCATTTCAAACTCGTCTCAGACGGACGAGCCTCATTATACATCCAAAGTCAAATTTTTCAGAAAATTACTTACACATCTTTAAAAAAAAATTCGGAACAAAATTCGGACTTTGTTGAATACCCACTTTCTATGATAATCGATGCCTTCGCTATAATCTCAAAACAAAAAGTTAGGTATTGTATAACAGTAAATATTGACAGTCTAGATTCTAGCCTAGGATCAGTTCCTGTTATGTACTAAGAATGAGTGATTAAAATGAAACTCTTTTTACCCGACTGCGCGACGCAAAGGAGGGTAATGTGTTTATCGGTCTATGTATGTATGTATGTATGGATGTTTCTATGTGGCGTTCTAGAGGCCAAACGCGTGGACCGATTTTGATGATTCATACGTCAATCGATTCGTCTTAATCTGGCGAGTGTGACTAAAGACATGACAGTAATCCAAAGTAACTTATGTCACCACCAGACGCTATATTGTCAAAATTAAAAAATCCAAAATCGTCAAAGTATGGCAAGATGAGTATCGTTGAATAGGTTTTTAAAAATAAATATTAGATTTCTTTCACCATTTTTCATTTTAAAGAACCGTTTAGGAAATATAACGGTTTAAAGTTAATTTACAATTAGGTATTCTTGCTTTTTGTTACTAACGAACAAGTTTTTATTTTTGTTACGTAGTTACGCTTGGAACTATCAAAGTATAAGCCGTGATGGTACAGGTGACAGAAATTTATTGATATAAACTAAAAAAATATTTACATAAATTGTACCTACCAACTGAATAAAAGCCTAATAACATTTAGGTACAAAAAAGTTAAAAGAATAATAATAAATTTAAACAATAAATAACTAAACCCTAACTGAAATAGAATCTTACTAATATTATAAACGCGAAAGTTTGTATGTAAGTATGTATGTATGTATGTATGTGAGGTTGTTACTCTTTCACGCAAAAACTACTGAACCGATTGCTATGAAATTTGGAATATAGGTAGCTGGGGGACCTGGATTAACACATAGGCTACTTATTATTCCCGCGGGAACGGAACTTACGCGGGTGAGACCGCGAGGCGCAGCTAGTACATTATAACCCCGTAATGAAATGAATAGATTACGAGACTTACCTACCATCAATAAATGAAAATAACTAAAAAGCGTAAAATAAAAAAAATAATTTATAAAAAACAAAAGACCCGACTGCGTAAAAAACTCGATTAAAAAATACGCATAGAAACAACAAAAAAACTAAAAAGAAAAAAACAAGCCCAGTAATTTGAAATTACGCTAAGTAATAATAGTTTTGTAATCGATACACACGGAACACATAATAAATGAGTAAAAAATTACTCACAGTCGGGACCCATTGGAAAAATTAGATTGGTAAAATGAATGGGTCCCGACTGTGAGTAATTTTTTACTCATTTATTATGTGTTCCGTGTGTATCGATTACAAAACTATTATTACTTAGCGTAATTTCAAATTACTGGGCTTGTTTTTTTCTTTTTAGTTTTTTTGTTGTTTCTATGCGTATTTTTTAATCGAGTTTTTTACGCAGTCGGGTTTTTTGTTTTTTATTTCCGGTTTCAATTGCATTGCTTTTATTATTTTCAACATTATTGCAATGGCGATCCTTCATAAGTTTTAAAGCCTTTACAAATACAAAGATATGTTTATTACATTAACTTAATTTATCATATAAATCTTACTAATCTTACTTTTTACTTCTTACTATCTTACTAACATTATAAACGCGAAAGTTTGTATGTATATATGTATGTGAGGTTGTTACTCTTTCACGCAAAAACTACTGAACCGATTGCGATTAAACTTGGAATAGGTAGCTGGGGACCTTGATTAACACATAGGCTACTTTTTATCCCGATATTACCGCGGGAACGGGACTTAGCGGGTGAATCCGCGGGGCGCAGCTAGTATTATAAACGCGAAAGTTGGTACGTATGTAAATGATTTTGTTACTTTTTCTCGCAAAAACTACCGAACCGATTGCGATCAAACTTGGAATATATACGGAGCTGGACATCGGGAATGACACATAGGTTACTTTTTATCCCGATATTCCCGCGGGAACGGGACTTATGCGGGTTTTCACCCGCGGAGCGCATCAGCTTATTATAAGTGAATGGATGAATTAGCAAGAGATCGGGTGCATATGAATGAATCTCATTCATTCATTCGTTCACTCGTTCATTCATTCATTTTCCTCATAGTTCATTATAGGTAAGTGAACATTTTTGAAACTGCTAAAGCTCGTCCGTCAGAGACGAGTTTGAAATACATCACTATCCTTTCTCCTTCTAGTCTCTCGACACCAGTCCAGTTCTACAATTTAGAATATAAGAATAGAATAGAAAAACATTTATTGACAACAAACACACACATTAGTACATACAAACAATACGACAGAATTTTTACGTAGATAATAATTTAGAACGAAACAAATCATAAAAAGAAAGAAAAATTCCAATTTCACGTTCCATTCCAAATTTTCAAACTTCAAATCGAAATTCAAAAGAAAATCATCTCGTTCGAAATTTAAACATCGCAAAATGAATGTGATTTCCAAGATGCATCATGCGCACGCGATATTTTTACACGGATCAACCTTGAATTTTGTCGGTATTTTTGTATTGCACCTACTGCACTTGGCTCGGTTTCCACTTTGAAAAAATAAACGAGATTCAATCGTCTCAAGGTTCTTTTGTTGTTTTTTGTTTTCGGTACTTTTTGAAATTAGAATGTTTTTTTTACGCTAAGCGATTCGCCGCACGCATGCAGATTAGAAGGGTGCCAATCCTTTGGGTTAGCATAGGTACTAAAATGTCGATTTTGAAAAATGACGAGGTATAAAAATGACGACATCTTACATGATGTCGACAAATAAAAAAGACTAATATGCAATGCTCCTGCATCCCGCATGCTTGTCGCATGCTATGTTTTTAAAGAATCGGGCCACAGTCCAGTTTGGCAATACTTTACTCTAGTCAAACTGTGTACTTATTTAGTGTTTATTTTGTTCAGTTGGTAGTTGTTTTATTTTAACTTCATCTTAGGTTGCTCCAAATTACCTTTTTCCTATACGTTTAGTACATAAAAATCAAAGAAGGCGCATCTAAAACTATCTTTTATATGACACGTCTAAAATAAAACTGTTTCTTTCAATTTACCCTCACTATTTGTAGTCTTCAAAATCAAACAAGGCGCATCTAAAATTTCTATTAGTTTTGTTTTCATGACACATCTACAAGTATTTAACTTAATTTTCCCTCATTTTTTGTAGCCATAAAAATAAAGGAAGTCGTATCTAAAACTAGTTATTTTATACAACACATAACTGCTTTAGTTGTAGTTTATGTTCATAGTTTAACTGAAGTTATTAACTTATTTAATAAAAGTTAACAACCAGTCTTAATCAGAAGCCGCCATAAAAACTAGTCATGGGGCGTGACACAGAAAAAAAACATCCAATAAAATATAAGCATTCGTACCAAACAATAGATACACATGAAAAAATTTCGTCTATACACGCACACACGGATAAGTCGCCGTTCATTGGTTGGCTGTCAAGCCCGCCGCGTGCGCAACGCTTTCGAAATATACGAGAGTATTGCAAATTTTTCGACGTTCTATTTTCGAATTTATAAGTTTTTATCCCTCGCGTACTGCGCTTGATAGCTATTGATACTTTAGAATAAACTTTTAACGACTGTCCATTAAAAATAATTAAATTATAAGAATTGAGCATATAAAGATGCTCAATCACAATAAAAGTAATTAAAATTTACAAAAGAAAAAATCGTAATTTTTAATACCTATGAAGTAAAATTAAAAGAATATTAAATTTTATAAATCAATCTTTAGAAAACAATTAATTAAGCGATGATCAAAGCTGTCTGTTGATCTAATCGTTGCCTTATAATCTCTGTATAAAACGTATCTTCCCTTGCATGTTGTTTTAACTAGTTAAAAAGACTGATTTTATTGATTAATTTTTTTTATTGGATTAGACATCAAATTACGGGATACCGTAAAATTACTTCGTGAATGTGTAAAGTCCGTGACCACGATATGGCGACCGCTGGTCGCGTCGCACTTTCTCATCTTTTCAAATAGAAGACCAATAGAAATGCAAATGAAATGCAATCCTTAATTTCGACTTGATTGAACATGCATCCGTGGCCAAATTGGAAAAGGCGTTGGGATAGGACGGATCCCCAGAGATGCAGGTTCAAGTCCTGTCGGGTGCGAAATTTTTAAAAGCATTTCTTTAAGTATACCTAGACCAATAGAAGTTTGAAATTGGAACAAAAACTCGGCACTCATACATTATGTTAGGTAGGTATTATGTTTATTTATAAGTTTTTATTTAACTTGATGACAGATAATTATAGAGGTATAGTGAGGAATGTAAGAAACTGTCAAAAAAATTAAGGCAGATACGTAAAAAAACCTATCTAAAAAAAACCTAGCTTAAATAACAGACTATTGTCTGCTATTTAAGCATTTATTTATTTCTTTGTTTATTTTAGCATTATTTAAGCATTGCTTAAATAACAGACTATTGTCTGCTATTTAAGCATTTATTTATTTCTTTGTTTATTTTAGCATTATTTAAGCATTGCTTAAATAACAGACTATTGTCTGCTATCTGTTTAAGCATTTAGATAAAGGTTTTTTATAATTTCAAGCTTCGATCATATAAACTAATTTCAAGTATCAAATTCAGGTGTTTGACTACAAACTGTACTTTGTGTTTTTTGGCACGGCAGCCAAACATCGGTTTATGCGATGCATCAGGCTCAAATGTGTGCGTTTACATGCACACACCGACTATGTTTACAAAATGTTAAAGCGATGGAAACTGTCTTTCAATTTTAGATAGATTGCACTTTTAGATGTTGTTGTTATTATAAATTACGGCTTTGGAATAAGTGTTTTAATAATAAACGAGGCTAACAAAACAAATCTTGTGTTCTAGAAACTATATTGATTAAAAATATAGAATTATTAGATCTAGGTGGCGTGCAATTGCAGATGCCTATGTACAGCAGTAGACTGCAACAGGCTGATGATGATGATGATGACAGAATTATAAAAAAATATTTACCTTTCTATCCTAGGGCGGAATTTTGGTTAAAGAAAAAAAAATACTTTCTAGCCTAGGGAAGAAAGTTCACGATCGGTCAAAGTAAGCATTCGATTAGTCGTCTAATTTTACCATCATTTAATCGTCTTTTTAATAAAGTTAATTTCAAATTGGTTTTTGAAATAATTTTTACTAGAACCCCTCTAAGTTCTACCTAACTTCTAAAATTTATTTCTGTGACCAACACACAGCGCCATCTAGCCCCATGGTAAGCTGTTAAGCTTGTGTTACGGTGACCAGATAACGGATATACTACTTATATTTATTTTTCTTTTGTAAATACATACATTAAATATCGGCCCCTACCATGATGTAAGTCGTCGCGTAGTCGTTTAGCTAAAAAAAACAACAAATAAAAAATAAAAAATAAAAAATTGACTGTGGTTTTTTTAAAGTAGTCGGGGTATTTTTTATTTAAAATTCACTATATTTTTTTGAACGATTAAAGGACGACATAACAACGACAAACGATCATGGTAGCGCGGATCATCTCGTAGTACTAGTACTATATTTTAATACGGTTTTTACTATTTTTCGTAGGTTTTTTTAAAGTGTGGATAAAACAAGAAAGGTGCATACACAATCGATTTTCGTTACCTCTTTCTTCTTTAAAATAACTTTTTTTTTTTTATATTTTATGTCTTAGGTTTGCGATGTTGCGTAGTAATAAAACGCAATATTTACCGGGTTTTACTCGCGTCTTATTTAATAACGGCATTATTACAAAAGTAGGTACCGAGCTTTTGCTAACTTTACAGTTAGCTTTTTCAGAATTTCGTTGTATAAAATGTATGTATTTACAAAAGAAAAATTAATTTAAGTATTATATCCACAAGCTTAGTACCTAGCCAATCAAGGGGTTAGATGCCGCTGTGTGGTTCACAGAATTTATTTATTTATTTACATAAGCTTGTTAAATATTGACATTAAACTAGCACCTAAATTTTGCAAAGCATCGCTGGAAATAATGCAACATTACTCTAGACATAGATAGGATGTTGGAGAGCGTCCAATAACTGAGGACCTGATAAATAAAGAAAGTCAGTTGATGATTTCTTAGTAGGTGCCTAAGTTAATAATTAAACGGCCAATTATTGGCCTTTTTATCTAATTTTAGATGATTTATACAGCGCAAGCAAACTTTTTAATCCATGTTATTATGCAAAATCGCGAAAACTTTACACAATTTTTCAAATTCCGTAGATAGATTATATTTAGACAAATAAAATGTAACACTACCGGATAAAAAACGTCACTATGATATTTGACAAGAAAATAAATCTAAGGGCGACTTGCATAAAACCATTTAAAAACATATTTAACCAAATCAATTTTAAAATAATTTATGGGAAATCGAACATTGGATTCTATTTCATTAAGTGGACGATTGATAATAATATGTTGCCACACATGGACAGTTCTTAAAATTCTGACAGATTTTAAACACGTTTAACAGCTTAAACATGTTTAGGAACCGTTATGCAAGCCGGCCTAATAAATTTAGAAATCAAAATTTTAAGGTTTTCAAATATGGTTGGGTTCAAACTTAATCGATAGATACCTATATTTTATCCGCAGAATGAAAAATCGGCCCTAAGTCAGTTTATCCGACGACGATAGCTGTGCAAATCAGCCCTATTCCACTTCGTAAACGCAACTTTAACATGATTATGATGCCTATCACCGTTGGCTAAGTGATTAAAAGCGGTAACCTCTATCAAGAAATCGCGGTTCGATTCCTAGTACTTAAATATAAGTACGTACAACATTTTTTCCACTCACTGTACTAAGCCCAGCTGGTTTATTTAAGTGTATGTAAAATAGCTATGTAGGTAGATAGAATACCCGATTTGTGCGTTTCCATTGTTGCAGAGTTTATAAAACTTACTTATATCAGATGAATCTTGTTTAGAACCTATGTTTAATTCATTGGTTGCCTGGAAGAGATCGCCCATAGGCGATAAGGCCGCTCATTGTCCACTCCAGTTTTTAAGTTTTTCTATGTCTAATTTTGTTGTTATTTGTGTTTTTGTTACAAAAAAGTGTTAATTAATTTACCTTACCAACAAAAACAAAAAACATTGTAATTAATACCGTTTTTATGTTACTTAAAACTTATATGTCAAAATTAACCTCTATTTCGCGTGGTCACACATCACGCCTGAACGGCTGCACCGATTTCACTAATCCTTTTTTTGTTGTATTTGTTATTATCAGGAAACGGTTCTTATGAATGAAAAATGCTAAACCGATTTTGATAAAACTTACGCGGGTGAAACCGCGGGACGCAGCTAGTTAATTATTTATTATTTATTTATAACTTTCGCGACACCACTTTCGTAGTGAAAACACGGGTTTAGGATTTTAAACTTACATGGTTATTTTCACTTCTAAAGTTACTTAGGTAGGTACACATAATATATTTACACATTTTGTTGGGTCTTAATCGCGTGATTTTAACTTTTTTTGTTTTCCTTACATACAAACTTTCGCGTTTATAATATTAGTAAGATTACTTTTAGTAACTTAAGATACGAGTATAACAATGGTCACAAACACAATACTCCGATGTGTGCAACAAACTGTTGCATATAAATCTTTTTATGGAACTTTGTAACTAGGTACGTAGAGTTTGCGTTACTGTTGTTTTTGTTTATCCCATTTGACTAATACCCCACTAAGTATTACAAGAAAAATTGGAATTTTTGTATGTAGAGTGGAAGAAATACTCCACCAATCAAAAAATCCCCTACGGCTAAATAAATCTATTTGCTCATAAAACTTGTATACCACGTTTCATCAAAACCTGTAGAGGAGAAGCAACATACAGAAAAAAAGAAAATTTGGCCAACCTGAAGCACGCGCTTTGCTTCGCACGCTTCGCTCGCTCGGTCAATTAAAGTCGTAGCCTTATTAATAAAAGGAGTATAAGGTCGGAGTACTGAGAACATGCTTTGCCTTTTTCCGTGACAACAACCTTCATAGTCAATTTTGTCTATAGTTTTAGCGACATTGCATAGTAAAACACAATATTTACCGGGTTTTACCCGCGTTTTATTTAATAACGGCATTATTTCTAAAGACCAAGCTTTCGCTAATTTTACAGTTAGCTTTGAAAAATCTTGATGAAGCTAACTGTAAGTTTAGCGAAAGCTCGGTCTTAAAAATAATGCCGTTATTGAATTAAACGCAAGTAAAACCCTGGTAAATATTGTGTTTTATTACTTTCAAAGTTGACAGAGAGAAACAAAAAGTGGAATTGCTACTCCGATTTTAATCTCCTTTTTATTAATAAGGCTAAGATGTTTCTTTGTTTGTGTTTCAATCAGGCAGAAACTATTGAACCGATTGCGATGTTAATTGTTATGCAGATAGCTGGGTCTAAATTATATAAACACATTAGTTATAATACACATATTTACATCTTTTTCCGGGTCTAAATAGCGTAATTTAAACTTTTTTTATTTTCCTTACCTCGACGTTTCGATCATGTTACAATGATCTTGGTCTCGAGGGGACGGTGGAGGGGGGGGAGGGATGTGTAAATATGAGTTCCGATCGTGTTGTTTATGTTTAACCGAAAAGTTTATTACATTAATGCACATATAGGCTTTATCATTGACGATTCATTTTCACTGCGGTTTCATATTTTACTAGCATCGCTAGAGTCCTCTCTTTATCTATCACTTTACCACAATTCATCAAAATCGGTTCAGCGGTGATTACTCGTGAAAACGTAACAGACAGTGTTACTTAATTAGGAGTAGTAAAAGATAACAAAAGTAATGCTATTCTACGTCCTTTGTTCACAGGTTGACGAAACATTTCATCATAGTATCGACGTGTTGTGAAATTTCAGTGCGTGTGCGCATCTTATACAAGATGTAACAGGCAAGTTCTTTTAATCCGAAAGGGGGTTGTTCTAGACGTCTAGGCGAACACCTTTTGTTCTACGACTTTTGAAAATTCGAACTTTTTTTTGAAAATTTTGAGATTATGTTTCGCTGAAAAAACAGCTGTTTTTGAAAATAAAGGTAATTGAAGGTTTGATTGTAGTAGACCAAACTAAATGAAAGGACAACATAAGGTCAATGACCTCGATCTCTAAGAAACAGCTGGTCTTCAAGTAAACTTTACACTTAAAATTTTCGAAAAGTACTTCGAATTTCCAAAAGTCATAAAACAAAAGTTGTACGCCTAGACGTCTAGAACAACCCCCTTTCGGCTTAAAAGGGCTTACCCGTTACATCTTGTATAGGTGTCTCATTTGTATTGTTTTATGTTTTTTTTTAGAAAAAACCTAGTACTTAGTCAGAAGGGCTATTACGAAACAACTTCGGCCGAAACTTCGGACCCGACCAAACGTCAGTAAGTAAGTAGTTATTGTTCGTTCAGGACCAATAATTCTTAATAAAATCTTTGTTTTTTGGTTTTGAACAATAACTACTTGCTGAGAGGTTTGGTCGGGTCTGAAGTTCAAGCCAAAGTTGTTTCTTAATAGCCCTCCAGATTTTGAAAAAAAAAAGTTTTTCGAATACAGAGTTTCTCCTTTTTTGTGTCGTATTGATCAGTTAGAACTATGATTCGATATAGAATTTAGAAAAATGAAACAGTAAAAGATAATTTAATCTTTTTAACACGCTTGCTCAGAAAATTAATCTAAGTTACTATAATTGCAACCCACTAAGATCACCTAAGCGGTTCAAAGAATCATAGGGAATTATCGCTATAAGTATAAATTAGTGTATTACTCACTTAATTCATGCAATTTCATGTAAAATCTACCTATTTATTCAATTTAATAAATATATGTATTTAAACCTTTTATTCTTTGTTGCATAAGCAGTTTTAATCTATGGTAACTAAACAGTTATTTTTAGCCATTTCGAAAAAAAAAACAAAAAAAACCTGCTTTTTAGTTCCTTGCTTTCAATTCGGATCTATTGCCCGACTGCAATGCAGAAGGCTGCGGGCTCGATTCCCGCCGGGTTTAAATATTTTTGCTTATTTATATTTTTTTAATTTATTTAATAAATGATCTGAAACTTATAAAAAAACATTCATATAACACCATATATCACTAAAATTTGTCTGGTGTTTAAGTAAGTACGAAATTTCATGACTGCATGCGTAAGTCTAAGTAAATTATATTAATAACTATTTGTAAATATTTGTATCTGGTCTGGGTGTCTTTCTATTTAAAAAAAAAGTATAATTGTAACGACCCTCGATTTTGGTCGTTTTTAGTACTTTTTTTTCTCAAAATAATACTGTTAAATTTCACTTTTTTATAACCTAGAAACACTTTAACAAACTATGTTCTCGAGCTAATTGCTACCACCTGACGGTTTGTCCCTTTATTTAGGTAACAATTGTTTTTGTTACCTACCTATTGCTTAATGATCTAGCGTTTAATTCATAATAAAACCTTCATATATTCACAGTTATAACCTACAACTTTTGTACGTTTTTTGTTTTGTTTTATCATTCCTTCTGGCCAGCTACTTGTACCGGGCAAATCTTCACATTTATTTTGTCGCGGTAGGCATACTTTACCTATATTTACTAGATAAATTCATTTTAAAACGATAATTTTAATAATTACTTAGCTTTTGTTTACATTGTCAGTTTGACGTTTCGTTTTTTCCTTTAGTAACAAACTACCAATCAGTTCATTCAGTTCACATTTCGGTTATTGCCAGCTTTAGTATTTTTTTTATAGGCTGGATTAGTTAAAATTTATTATCCTTTCTTGCTAAACTTGCTGGAAAATTTTATATTTGTCTATGATTTACCGTAATCATTAGGTAGGTGTGGTCCCCACCTGTCTTACTGGGTTTTTTTCAACTCGAAAATTGAGATAAAAGGGCCTGTCCGGCCATTTTTCTTTCTTTTTACATCTGAGCTTCTGACCAGAACGAAAATGTAGTTTCTTTAAGTAATTTTATTCTTGAAAAGTGCCCGCGTGACCTAGCGGTGAGTTTTCTCTTCATTTATGTGTACCTAGTGTTCCTGTTCAATTTTATTTTAACGTATTATAAAGCTGGATTTCATTCCATTTGAATCCACGTCATATGTACTTAATTTAATATTTCAGTTCATTAACTTCGTTATTGCTGTAAAATGTAATGTAGATTGTTCCGCTTGCGAGATACTTGTCTTATTTCGCCGAACGCTTATCATTCATTACATTTTATTTCTAATTTCTCAGCATTCTACCTAATCATGTACTTGGTCTGACCTTTGCTCAGCCACGTGTTTTTCACTCGCAATCTACTGTGCCTTGCTTTCGATTAGCATGAATTTTAATTGTTTTATGGTACCTACCTGCTATCTACCTTAAATTAATGTACCTATATCTTGTAGTCATAATATTTCGAGGCTGGTGCTATGGTGCCGTAATTTAGTCTGGGTTTGTTCTGCCACGCTACCGTGCCGCATGCCGGGCACCATATCCACTTGACCTCCACATGTCGCGCTTGAACAGGAGCAGACCTCGCAACAGTAACCTACCCTCCTCGCTTTTTATATTTTTTTTCCTACGCATTCTTAGTGTTTTTTTGGTTTTTCAGGGCACTTTTCCTTCCCCGGCTTGCACACTTTTTCCCCGGCACTTTTCCGGCACTTCCCCGGGCACCTGCACTCCCATCCCGGACCTACGACCACCTTCCGCGCTCCGGCACACCGCGTCCTTCCGGCGGCGCTCTCGTAGCCAGCGGCCGGCTCCGAACGTCATAGAAGCTAAGTAGATTTGGGAATTTAAGTGCAAGAACCACAGGTCGCATATCGAACCCACATTGCAATTAAAGTTTAACGTCATTAACGTTTCGATTTGGTCATTGTTAAATTAGAGTCCTTGTTGTTAATTTAGTATCACTATCTCAATTTAGAATCATTTTATCAACCTAGTCTGTTGCATTGTAAGAGTCAATTTTCATAAATAAATCCTTGTAATTGTAGTAACGTGTTTTACTTAGCTAACGATAGGTAGGTTCTGACCTCCCCAGGTAGGCCACCTAACCCTAGCTCTATCCTCCTGAACCTTAGGGGCACTAAACCCCCTAAGCGTTTCAGTGGCGCCTAACGGGAAATTTAACTAGTGGTTCTTGCACAAATTTTTTTTCTCTTTTGTGTTTTTTTTTTACAGCACATTCTTTTTCCAAAATTGTTACTGCTGCAGGTTGTACTACATAATAGAGAGAGAACTCACTTAGGGCCTTAACGTAATTCTATTTTATTTGCTTTTAACTTAACCGATTCTGATAGGTTCTACCTTCTATAATTGACAAACTGTACAATTTTTACTACCTACAAAAAACGATTTTTTTTTACTACATTGGGGGTAGGTGATTTTTTTTTGGTACCAAACTTGAACGCAATTTTATATCTTATAACTGAAAATTATACATTTGAATCAAATCAATGATCAAGTGACTGCTCAATTTTACTTGTATGTAACTATTTTTATATTGATTGAACTTAGCCGTTTCAACTAATTAATGTTTTAATTTGCCTAGCATGAGTGTATCTCACAGTGCTATTTGTACCTACATCTTGTAAACTTACTACCATACTTGTTATACTTTTGCTTTTTGTAAATGTAATTTTTAATTACCACAACCGTTAACTATTGTCTTTTGGCAAAAATAAATTTATATTTTTAAAATTTTTACCTAAAATTTATATTTAAAAAATATTTTACTAAAACTTTATATTAAAAAGATATTTACTAACCTTTTGATCAATTTTAATTAATAATTGGACTAAGAACCCTGATGTTAATCTAATAATTCTTATAACTTTAACTGATTTTTAACTGCACCTATAAAGGTGAACAGAAACTTTTTACATTTTCCTACTAAAGGGTTTAACTATTTTTTTTTCTGTAAAACCTTGAACTTTAAAAAATAACTTCATATTTAAAATTCAACTTTAATTTTTTTTAACAAGTACCTACATAACTTGATCCATCATCTGATGCACTGTTGTACGTTTCATTTGGTTCTCGTGAAACTAAAGCCCTGCTGGTTAGCCTATGTTGCAACCAAGAGATCACCAAGTCTCGCTATTGAGCACCTCTGCTTTGGACAAGTACTCATAGCTATCTGTTTTTAACAATAGGGACCTCTAAAGTCTCCTAAGAGGGATCTAAGTGAAATGGTGATTGGCTTAACACATTTCCCTCACCTATGAGCAAAGGGTAACGTTAAAGCAACTGTTGTGTTACGGATGGGATTACTTAATTGGGAAACTGGTACTATGGTTGTTATACTTTTAGGTCAATAACATACTTACATATTCTGTTCTTCTAATTTAAAGTTCAAAGTTTTTTCTTTATTTAACACAAGTTGTTAATTTAACCTTTACTTACCTTTCAAAAAAAAAACCAGCTCTATTTAAATTTTAAAAAAAAAGCAGAAAAGAGCAGCTGCTACCTTCTTTATTTAAATACTCATTTACAAAAAAAAAAGATAAAAAAAAAGAAAATATTGGATAAAAAAGAATAATATACAAAAAAAGATAATTACTACTTAAATTATTACTACACATGAAAAAATATACTGCTATACTTACTTAAAAAAAAGGGGTAGAAAAGAGCATCTACCATTTTACTCTTATTTACTTTCTATATACTTGAAACATATAAACTTCATTTAACTATTAACCTCTAATGCATACCTTGTATACCACTACTTAGTATACTCAACTAACCTTTAAAACTGTTTAGTTAAGTTGCTGTTATTGTACTCATGCCTTATGTCAATCTCTCTTTTTAAAGCAAGGCAACGTTCTTAGCTTTAATCTTGTTTCGGTTGATTAGTCTCGTGAACTAATGAAGACGCCTGTTCTTATTTTGATAACACCTCCCTTATTAGGTCTTATCAAACAACTGGAACATTGTTTGATTGTAAGCTTTCACTTATCAGTAACATTTGATCATTTTGCTTTTCTATGTCTCGAGTGTAACTTGGATATTAAACAAGACACTCAATTTGTAAGGTTGCGGATTCAAGTTCTATTATAACTTTATCGGCTGTATGTTAGGTCTATGAAAGACAGTGAAAGGGGTATTGAAAGATGATGAATGTAGAATAGATGTAGATTAGTTAATGATTAGAATGAGGTTAGGTCTTTTACTACGATTTTCCTTAGGTAAAATCGTACCCAACAAAGGGGGGTATGTAACGACCCTCGATTTTGGTCGTTTTTAGTACTTTTTTTTCTCAAAATAATACTGTTAAATTTCACTTTTTTATAACCTAGAAACACTTTAACAAACTATGTTCTCGAGCTAATTGCTACCACCTGACGGTTTGTCCCTTTATTTAGGTAACAATTGTTTTTGTTACCTACCTATTGCTTAATGATCTAGCGTTTAATTCATAATAAAACCTTCATATATTCACAGTTATAACCTACAACTTTTGTACGTTTTTTGTTTTGTTTTATCATTCCTTCTGGCCAGCTACTTGTACCGGGCAAATCTTCACATTTATTTTGTCGCGGTAGGCATACTTTACCTATATTTACTAGATAAATTCATTTTAAAACGATAATTTTAATAATTACTTAGCTTTTGTTTACATTGTCAGTTTGACGTTTCGTTTTTTCCTTTAGTAACAAACTACCAATCAGTTCATTCAGTTCACATTTCGGTTATTGCCAGCTTTAGTATTTTTTTTATAGGCTGGATTAGTTAAAATTTATTATCCTTTCTTGCTAAACTTGCTGGAAAATTTTATATTTGTCTATGATTTACCGTAATCATTAGGTAGGTGTGGTCCCCACCTGTCTTACTGGGTTTTTTTCAACTCGAAAATTGAGATAAAAGGGCCTGTCCGGCCATTTTTCTTTCTTTTTACATCTGAGCTTCTGACCAGAACGAAAATGTAGTTTCTTTAAGTAATTTTATTCTTGAAAAGTGCCCGCGTGACCTAGCGGTGAGTTTTCTCTTCATTTATGTGTACCTAGTGTTCCTGTTCAATTTTATTTTAACGTATTATAAAGCTGGATTTCATTCCATTTGAATCCACGTCATATGTACTTAATTTAATATTTCAGTTCATTAACTTCGTTATTGCTGTAAAATGTAATGTAGATTGTTCCGCTTGCGAGATACTTGTCTTATTTCGCCGAACGCTTATCATTCATTACATTTTATTTCTAATTTCTCAGCATTCTACCTAATCATGTACTTGGTCTGACCTTTGCTCAGCCACGTGTTTTTCACTCGCAATCTACTGTGCCTTGCTTTCGATTAGCATGAATTTTAATTGTTTTATGGTACCTACCTGCTATCTACCTTAAATTAATGTACCTATATCTTGTAGTCATAATATTTCGAGGCTGGTGCTATGGTGCCGTAATTTAGTCTGGGTTTGTTCTGCCACGCTACCGTGCCGCATGCCGGGCACCATATCCACTTGACCTCCACATGTCGCGCTTGAACAGGAGCAGACCTCGCAACAGTAACCTACCCTCCTCGCTTTTTATATTTTTTTTCCTACGCATTCTTAGTGTTTTTTTGGTTTTTCAGGGCACTTTTCCTTCCCCGGCTTGCACACTTTTTCCCCGGCACTTTTCCGGCACTTCCCCGGGCACCTGCACTCCCATCCCGGACCTACGACCACCTTCCGCGCTCCGGCACACCGCGTCCTTCCGGCGGCGCTCTCGTAGCCAGCGGCCGGCTCCGAACGTCATAGAAGCTAAGTAGATTTGGGAATTTAAGTGCAAGAACCACAGGTCGCATATCGAACCCACATTGCAATTAAAGTTTAACGTCATTAACGTTTCGATTTGGTCATTGTTAAATTAGAGTCCTTGTTGTTAATTTAGTATCACTATCTCAATTTAGAATCATTTTATCAACCTAGTCTGTTGCATTGTAAGAGTCAATTTTCATAAATAAATCCTTGTAATTGTAGTAACGTGTTTTACTTAGCTAACGATAGGTAGGTTCTGACCTCCCCAGGTAGGCCACCTAACCCTAGCTCTATCCTCCTGAACCTTAGGGGCACTAAACCCCCTAAGCGTTTCATAATAATGTCGTAAATCCGTGGTCTAGTACCCATAGTTTAAGCCTATTGCTTAGTTTAGTTCTAGATTGTGATGTGTGTAAAGTCGTGCAATATTTATTTACCTATATGAAAAATACTTTTAAAACTTCAAATTTAAGTATATACAGTCTCAATGATTATCACCAGAATTACTCACTTGTATGTATCACAATGCACGATTTATAAATAATAGATAACTATTTACCTCCAATTGAATACATAATCATTTTGTAAATAAATATACAAGAAGTAGGTAATTTTTGTAATAAATTCTTACTAGTTTTATAATGAGGTAAATTAACATTCAAATGAATGTCTTTACCTATGTACTTTAATTGCTATTTATTTATTTCAAGGAGATGAGAGTAGGTCTGTGAGGAAAAACATTTTTATATAACGAATAAGTATTTTTTTAAATTAATTATTTCTATTACTAAAGCCATTCAACAATTTACAATATCATCAAAAATCCTTTCGTGGCCGAATTCGAACCTATGTCCCCCGCTTGTCGGGTGAGTGCGTTAACCATGACGCCACATGGTAACTTATACCTACCCTATTCGTGAACTCAGCTTGTCAAAGTGACAATCTTTTTTTTTTCTTTTTAGTTTATTAACACTCACAAGATAAAGCCAAAGCATTGAGCTACTCATAGAATCGTTTAAGAATAGCTATTTGAATGTTCGAGAAGCAATTGAAATTCAAAAACAGTTTTTTTTTTAATTCTATTTGAAGAGCGTTGGGACCTAGAATATCCCCTTAAAAGCCCATCGAAATGGTTAACCCAGTGTAAGTTTTTCGTATCTTTTTAGATTAATTAGTATGAAATATAATTTCATATAAGCATTATAAAAACTGAAGAGAAATATATTTAATTAAATATTTAAGTATTTAAAAAATATTAAATTGCTAGAATAGGTTTTGAAAATAATAATTATTCTTAATTCAATAGTAGGCATGTTTATAGTTACATAGGTATGTGTGACCATTGAAAACTAAAAGCCCCTAAAATGACATTTTTTTTATAAGCGTCCCTAATTTTTAACTATGATTCATTAAAACTACGGAAAATTAAAATAATAATTGACAGTTTGGTAATTTATAAACACCACTTACAATAGAATTTGGTATACCTAGTTTATTTAAGGGTATACCCTTATTATAAATATAGCCCTTAGACAGCTGGAAAGTTTATATATTCTATATTCACTGATTACAAAACTACATTGAATCATTTTTACAAAACTAAAACCTTTTTATTATTTTGCAGTAGCCAAGACGCCATATATTTAAAAAAAAAACTTTAGGCCATTTTGTTAATAGAGCAAGACAAATATATTAACCAACTAATAGAGCGAAACAAACGTCAAAAGATAGGTACATACGTAGATATTTTTTCTAAGAAACATCGTAAAACACGTAATACTTAGTAATAAGTTTAATAAATATAACTAACCTCTTTAACGATGCACAGAGTCCTCAATCACTACAGTCTTTTGAATTTAGAAACAAACTTTCTAAACGCGCGCCAAAAGAATAACGATCACTTTTTTTTATTTCTATTCAGCCAGAATTTTCCAATTACACAGATTATTAATTTTTAAGTTTATTTTTTAATTTTCTTTCCACTCAAATTTCGAATCACGTTTTGAAATCATTGGCGTGGCGTCTACGGCGCGTAATAAAAAAGGTTGACGTAAGTAGCATTTTTAGGTTTTAAAAAAGCGTTTTTAGACGAATAAGTTGCTCATTGTTTTAAGCTAGAGTTGCGCGTGCAGTTTGAGCACATTTTGATCTAACACTGGCCGGCCGATTGCAGTACTACATACTTATTTCTAACTCAAGTTACATTCGTTCATATTTGCCTGCAACTCTAGGGTTGAACTTCACGAATAGACGATGTTACTTGCTCCTTTCTAGACGGAGTTTTTATCTTACGGGAAAAGAAAGATGATGATTGCGATTTAGTATGTATGTTTTTATTACATGGAGGGATGGCTGAACCGATTTTAATATGCCTTTACCAATTGAATTCTAAAACGTAGAAGAACTATCGGAATAACAAATCCCACAAATATTATAAAACTGCAAGTTTGTGAGTATGTATGTTTGTTACTCAATCACGTAAAAACCGCTAAACTGATTACTATGAAACTCGATATGTAAATAGCTGGAGACCTAGAATAACACATAGGTTACTTTTTATCCCATTATTCCAGCCGGATCAGGACTTACGCTGGTGAAACCAGAATGCAGCTAGTCTGTCATAAAACTAGATGTGATATAATTCAGTTTTAAAGTTTCTCATGTTAAGATATTTAAAAAAAAACACCAAAATATGTAGACGACCATTCAATTTGTTGCAATTATAATATGTCAATTTCAAATGTGACGTCAGAGTGTCGGGAAACGCGGCTTTAAGATTGTTTAATTACATAACAAAACTAAAGTTAAAAGTTTTAACTGTGTGTTTCGCAATTAGCTCTACTATTGGACCTTTGTGCGTAATTTTAAGCCGTGGGTTTCCTCTCGATGGTTTCCTTCACCGTAAGAGCGATGTTCATAGCGCACATAATTTTTTCTTAAAGAAAAAAACATTCGGTCTTGTCCATTCATTGGTTGCCTAGAAGAGATCGCCCATGGGCGGTAAGGCTGCCCATTTTGCCACTATAGTTTTGAGTTTTTCTATGTCTAATTTGTTTTTATTTGTGTTTTTGATACAATAAAGTGTTAATCAATCAATCAATTAATTTTACTACCACACTACTAGCTACTCTCATCGGTTTGGTGGCTTTTTTACTCGACTTCAAAAAAGGAGATGGTTGTCAATTCGGTCTTGATTATTTTTTTGTCGTCTGATCGCCAACTACTAAGACGGATGGTCCAATTTTGACGATTCTTTCTTTGTGTCTCGTAACAGAAATAAAGATAAAAAGACGCTGAGGCGCTGACAATATTGTAGCGTCCATAAAAATGTAATTAACAAAGCTGCGGCCGCCAAATTGCAGTCGATAAATGACGATTAAAACGTCGAAAGCATTATTGAGTTCGCATCAGCGTTACCACAATACATAGAGGTAGCAGTATGAAAAATGCACACAATATGGATACCGCATACTTGTCGTGACGCGGGACTCAGTTCTGACATTTACGCAAAATCCTCTTAGTGGCTCGTTGACGCGCATGTTTGTGTGAGTGAGCCGTTTTCAAATATTTGTAGGTAGCTTCCATACTGCTGTGCCCCAGGCCTTTCTATGTACTGTGGCGTTACCTACCGAAGTGGCTGTTTACAAAATGTCTTTTATCTGATGTCATATTGGGCCCTACCATGATGTCTTATAAGTCGTCGCGAAGTCGTCGCGTTATCGTTCACCTAAAAAAAAAATTAAAAACACATCAAATATTAAAAAAAAAGAAAATCATACTTAAAAAAAAAAGATTTTTTAAATTGTCTATTTAGAATTTACTTTAATTTTTGAACGATAAAACAAACGAGCATGGTAGCGCGGATTATCTTCTGCTAAAGTTAAGGTCAATGCTTAATAGCAATGGCAGATGTATTCAAATTTTGCTGACATTTCTTCGACATTCATAGCTCGACAGTTATCTTCATAGACGGACGTTACGTCGGCAGGTGTTTTACTAAGAAAGCTTGATAACTCGACAGGTTTTTACAGCGAAATAAGCAGGCTCATAATACTGCAGTGCGTGCAACACGACAATGAAGTTCCATTAAAAAAAATACGAGGTCAGTAGACAAAAAAAAGATTTTTTTTAACAACAACGAACACTTTCTCTATACATTTTTTTTTACAAATTTTATTAAGCCACACAATGAAGTTCCATTAAAAAAATACGAGGTCAGTATACAAAAAGAAGATTTTTTTTAACAACAACGAATACTTCCTTTTTTTTATAAATTTTGTAGCCACTTACAAAAGAAAAAGACTAAGAAGATTTACAATAACGTAGTTCGCAATTCCACGGGAATATTGGGGTAAAAAGCATGTTATTTCAGGTAACTACATGCAGCCTAAATTCCAAATTTTATCGCAATCGGTTGAGCAGTATTTGCGTGAAGCTATGTTATGTTACGCGTGAATAACGTAACATACATTATATTGATTGCTCCTGTTCGAATTATATAGATTATATCTGGATTATGAAGATTGTTATTTAGCACATGATCACAAAAAAAACCAATGAGGTTTTGTGGCTTCTTCTCATCGAAGGGCGCGTTCCGAAGCCACACTAAAATCATTACACCTAAGACGTAGCCAAATGAACATGTGCATTTATTGTTGTACAAGAATCTAAAGAAAATAAACTATTGACCTTCTAACTTACAAACGCTAATTAATGCGATGCATAACTATGCATCGTTTGTCTTTTACTGTCACATGAATTTTCAAAGTTGACAGACAGAGACAAAGATCACATAACTTTGTCATGTGTAAATAATATTTTATATGTAAAGAAGTTAAACTTTTGACTTTTGACATACTTTAAAACATTGGCTTTTATAATTATTAATAGGATAGATCCAGATCCCGTGTGAATATCACGATCAAAATTAAGCCTTTGGTAGTCCTCAATAAGGTAGCTTTCTACTTACCAAATAATATTTAAAATCAACCCAGTATTTTCTAAGCTAATTCATTACAAACCAACAAACAAATAAGTATTTCCTCTATATAATTTTAGTATAGCTACGGTATGAATATTTCAAAGTGTTAGAATGACATTAGACAACCCTAGTTCGAGCGTAGTACAAGAGACGTCTTGCATATAATAATATGTTTTAGCCTATATCGAACGCTACAGGCGTACTAGACTGCGCAAGCGACGGTAATGCTAAAATACCGGTATTGAGAAAATATGTTTTCAATACCAATAACATTCCAAAACAATTATGTCACCGAAAAGTGATAACAGTTATATTGATATACAAATTAAACAAATTAAATAGTAAGGTATATACAAGATGTAACAGGTAAGCCCTTTTAATCCGAAAGGGGGTTGTTCTAGACGTCTAGGCGAACACCTTTTGTTTTACGACTTTTGAAAATTCGAACTTTTTTTTTGAAAATTTTGAGATTTGTTTCACTGGAAAAACAGCTGTTTTTGAAAATAAAGGTAATTGAAGGTTTGATTGTAGTAGACCAAACTAAATGAAAGAACAACATAAGGTCAATGACCTCGAACTCTAAGAAACAGCTGATTTTCAAGTAAACTTTACACCTAAATTTTTCGAAAAGTTCTTCGAATTTTCAAAAGTCGTAGAACAAAAGTTGTTCGCCTAAACGTCTAGAACAACCCCCTTTCGGATTAAAAGGGCTTACCCGTTACATCTTGTATAAAAAATCGTTTAATTGTTACTGCTTGACGTAAAGAAAGGTTATTTAATTCAAATTTTGAACGGTTGACTATTAAACTTTTTTATTACCCACACTTCTGAAATGTGTGTACTTGTGGAAAATGGAAACTGGTTTTAAAAACCCGATTCGAAACTAAATACCTGTAGTCCTGGGTACCGTGACTAATGATATTTCGTATGTTGGTTCGATTCTCGCCGAGATCTGTTTTTGAAAGCGTTTGATTATATTCATCTTCAACTACATTGGGATTCTTATAGGTTAGGCAGTAAGATGCCACGGAAGCCTAGATCGGTTAAGCGAATGTCTCATGTCTTGGAACTATGCATGCCTTTTAGGACATGTCAGTTTTCTCTCGTTGTATTCCTTCACCGTAAGGGATGTTAATTGGTCAAATAGTTTTTCTTAAATAAAAATTTAATATTAAATAAATAAATATTGCACGACAATAATTATACACACAGCGGTATCTGGCCCTAAACTAAGCACCACATTTTATACTATTTTTATGTAAATACTTAAATACATACTATATTAATTCTATGTATTATTATATAGATAGACTAATATAGGTATATTCAAAAATTAAAACATACCTATTTTTACACATCATACAACCGTTTTAAAACCGTTTTCGTAACTACTACTCAAAACGTTTCCACTCCAATCACTAGATAGTTGTATGCATCGTGCATTGGCCTGCACTGGTGCTATTTTCGAAGTCAAAAGTACGTCTTAACTACCGTCTTAAGACATTCCAAATCAAATCCTATCTCTGTCACAACAGAGCCGGTTTTGCCACGTTAGAAAAAGGCACTTAAAAAGATATAGAATATCACTTTTTAGCCTAGGTTCTTACTTATTTCACTATGAATTTTAGGTAGGTATGTTTGAGAAAGAAATGGCGAGCGTGGGTGTAGTACATACGTAGTTTCTAGGACACAGACAGAGTTAATGTCGGAAATCTTCGGCCGTTATGTACTTATCTGAAGGTATAATTATTTCAATGGATATTGTGAGAGTAGGTATTGAATATTCGACTCTTTGATTTATTTTCCCAATGATTTACTATAGTCTAACCTCTTTAGCTTTATTAATAAACGTCGAGTAAGGTCGGAGTAATTTTACCAATTTTCGCTTCTGCCAACTGTGAAAGATCTTGACACGGAAAAAGACAGAGCATTTCTCACTACTCCGACCTTACTCCACGTTTATTAATAAGGGTGAGTCTTAGTGGTTGATCAGGCACCGCAATTATTATTGTGAATTGGACATTAAAATGTGTCTAGGTATGCAGTGAAATGATATATCTACGAAGAATTAACTTGCGACGACTTTGACTTGAGATCATTACGGCAGCTTGCCCATGACTATTTTTCGCACGTAGTTACTCTCGTTTTCTTGTTTGTTTGTATGTTTGTCGGTCCGGGCGGAATCTTGCAACTTCAATTTGAGGCACTTCCCGACTAGCTAGCGGGCTGAAACTTTGGGAATAGTTCAGAACCAGATGACAATGCAACCTAAAGCTACTTTCAACTTTCCACAATTACAATTGAAAACAATAAATTAAAATACACTTAGCTAGACCTAATTTCCATGAGTAGAAGATTGCTATTAAGGACCTACATAGCCCTAATAGCGTGACAGGGATAAAGCTAGCGAATTTCATATGTGTAAGGCAAGGACGTAAGATGCGAATATGCAATATTTTAGTGCGTAAAATCAAACAATTGCTAGTTTCAAGATAACTAAACGTTAATCTTGAAATTCAAATAATTCAGGACCTGTATTGAGCTAAGTTCAGTTCTTATACAAAGTTTTATTAGTTTACGGACAATATTGACTGAGTAATATCACTTATTTGTACAATTTAGAGGGAAGTTTGGGATTTTTTCTATCAAGAAAATTTTCTGGAATCGTGTTTTCACTTAATTCATGACTTAGTAAATATCCTCGACTTTAATAAATATGGTTTGAAAAACTTTTGTTGCAAATAACTTTTGTAGTAATTCATCCTAGAAACATCAGTTCTGGCCTACTATAGCAAAGGTCTAACGTTTGCCGAGTTAGGACCCGTAGTGGGAGTTTTTTCGTAAAAAAAAGGCGAACGTGATGGTTAAGTTAACGCGTATTTTGTATGAAAACTGGTAACTTCGATATCGTCCGCTAGGGGCGCTTTTTGAGTTTCCATACAAAATACGCGTTAACTTAACCATCTCGTTAGCGTTTTTTTAACGAAAAAAATTCATACTACGGGTTCAGATCCTCTTAAGCAACAGACACGCGGCTCCTTGGACGTTTTTAATTGGACTATGTTCATGTTTTTGTTATTATACCTTGTTTTCTATGTGAATTATTGTTTTTTTATTTTGGGTCTTTGGTGTTCTTCTGTGTGTTCGTTGCCAATAAATGTTTTCTATTCTACTCTGTTCTATTCTATAGCCGCTTAAGTTGTCACACTTCGAAAGTTTTAAAAGTTATTATCACGTTTAAAAGATTCATATTTTTTTTTTTTTATTGAAACAAAACAAACTGTCATCATAAAAATATGACAACTTCACAACTAAATAAAAATATTAAAAAAAAAACGATCTAAAACTAAAGTAAATTAAAATTCTTATAAATAACAAAATAAATAATTATTCTTATAAAAGATTCATATACCCGCCCTTAATATAATAAAATCAAACTAAAACCTAATCAAAGCTCCCATTTAAGCTGTAACGGTTATAATTACCGGTTTTGAATCTATCTACGTACCACTGAGTCCTGTTATTGTCATAGTATGTATAGGATAGGTATAGAATACATTGTAAGGAGCGTGTAGAAACGAGTTTGAGCTCAGATCTAGCCGACCTGGAAGCTTTTTATGTTTTACCAGATTTATAGCGAGCTTTTAAACTGAATGTTGAAGATTGTTATGGACTTTCGTTTTGAAAGTAGGTTGTACTTTAGTCGATTTGTAGAGTATATTTGGCACGCGGTTAAAATTATGTTTGATTTCTTGAGAATTTGTTTTTTCATAAAAAAGCTTTGTAGTTATTTGGATTATGTACTCAAATGGTGGACACTGGACATTTTTTAATCGACTTTAAAAAATGAGGTTCTCAATTCTATCTGTATATTGGTGGTTTGTTTGTATGTGTATAATGTTTATGCCATATTATTTCGTCGTATAAGTATTAAGTCGTCGTTTTTATATTTTGTATTTTTGAGCGTCCCAAGTTAGTTCCACAAAAAAATTATAAGGATTTGGCGAGAATCTTATTAAGTGATGAGCGGAATCGTTACTCAGAAAGCAATAAATTGCTTACTTTTGGAGTTCTACTCAAATAACTTCATTTTTTATTACGTTGACATAAAGATCGATGAATTCAATTCATTTTTATATTAATATTTGCATGCTAAGTTAAGTTATATAACACTAGCTGCGCCCCGCCGTTTCACCCGCGTAAGTCACGTTTATCCCCTTGGGTGTAGGATTTATCAAAATCCTTTCTTAGCGGATGCCTACGTCATAACATCTACCGGCATGCCAAATTTCAGCCCGATCTGTCCAGTGTTTGGGCTGTGCGTTGATAGATCACTATGTCAGTCAGTCAGTCACCTTTGAGTTATACAATTTGTAACGGGTATGCCCTTTTAATCCGAAGGGGGGTTGTTCTAGACGCCTAGGCGAACACTTTTAGTTTTACGACTTTTGAAAATTCAAACATTCTTTTTGAAAATTTCGAGATTATGTTTAACTGAAAAAAAACCAGCTGATTTTCAAGTAAACTTTACACCAAATTTTTTCGAATAGTTCTTCGAATTTCCAAAAGTCGTATAACAAAAGTTGTTCGCCTAGACGTCTAGAACAACCCCCTTTCGTATTAAAAGGGCATACCCGTTACAAATTGTATAATATAGATATAAGATATCAATAAAAATTATTAAAAGACTTTACTGTCCGTCAGTCTGTCTTTCACTAGGCTGTATCTCATAAAATAGGTTGACAGTTGATATTTTTACAGTTGTATTTCTGTTGCGACTATATTTTGAGTGCTAAATGCTCTCTGCTACAAATAATTTCACCGAAAAAAGCCATAATCAAATATCCTCTCTTGACGTGGTTTGAATCCGTACCCGGCTCATGATAGGGTCGGTCGTCTAAAACGTAAAATGCCTTAGTAGCGAAATTGCCTAAAACGTATGTATTTGAAACATGATGTTGATTAGGTATTCTTAGTCGTTGCTATGTAGTCCTTTTGTCGTTCAAAAAAATAAATAAAATTTTAAATAAAAAATACCCCGACTACTTTGCAAAACAACAGACAATTTAAAAAAAAAAGTATTTTTTTGGAGTTTTTTTTTTTAATTATTTGATGTATTTTTTTTAGCTGTACGACAACGTGACGACTTACAAGACATCATGGTAGGACCTTTAGGTTAATAGCTTTTTGGATGTCTTGCATCCTAGCCAATTAGATTTTTAGGCATTTTGCTTGTAAGGCACTTTGATTTTTAGGTATTGATTTTAGAAATTTTACTACTTAGGAACGTTTTGGATGACCTGCTAATGAACGCAATATATTTCTAGTAGGTACCTAATTGTCTTCAAAAAAGCATCCGTTAAGAACTGAATTTTGAAAAATCTCACTAGATTGGGATCAACCTGAGTTAAACCGCGGAAAACTGCTAGTAAAACATATATAAATGGGAATTCTTGCATACCGCTAACATGGCACTGTGACTAAAACTGCACAAATGGTACAAACGATCACAAAACACTATCCGCGTGTATCAGTATAATGTAATAAGACGCATTTTTCAACTCACAAAAACTGGGGGGCAATAATGCTCATGGAGAATTGACATCTGTTCTTTGCTGATAACTGGCAAGATGCTCTGCTTTGGTTCTATTAGAAAGATTTCCGTTGTTTAGTCACCGTAACACAAGCTTAGCAGCTTACCACGGGGCTAGATGGCGCTGTGTGTTCGTCACAGGATTGATTTATTTATTTGATTTCATCCAGCAACGAAACATACTCCCGCGTAAGTCCCGTTCCCGTGGGAATATCGGGATAAAATGTAGCCTATGATTTATTTACGGTATTCAACTACAAACATCAAAACATCTAAACATTCAAACACACACACTTTCACATTTATAATATTAGTAGGATTATTTACACATGACTAAGCTATGTGACGTTTGTCTCTGTCTATCAACTTTGAAAATTCATGTGACAGTAAAAAACAAACGATGCATGTTTATGCAGCGCATTAATTAGCGCAAGGGGGTTATAACGGTAGTTCCAATTATTAAAAATATGACTGGGGACGTTTCGGATAGAGCTAATTATCGCCCAATCTCACTTGCGACTACTATGGCAAAGATTCTGGACAGTGTGATTGATTCGGCTCTGAGTGAATTCTTGGTCATGCACGACGCACAGTTTGGATTTAGACCCGAGCTATCAACCGAAAGCGCAATCTTGAGCCTCAAACACACTGTGCAGTATTATACGGTACGTAGGACTCCGGTGTATGCCTGTTTCCTCGACCTCTCCAGAGCTTTTGACCTAGTTTCGTATGGAATCCTTTGGGGAAAGTTGAGGGACAGGGGTGTACCGGAAGACCTAATTAGAATTCTGCAGTTTTGGTATGGCAGACAGACTAATTTTGTAAAATGGGCAAACTCTCAGTCGGAGCCGTATGAATTGGAGTGCGGGGTCAGACAGGGTGGTCTAACGTCGCCAAGGCTCTTCAATTTATATATAAATGACTTGATAGTCGAGCTCAGCAGCATGAATATAGGTTGCAGGGTGGATGGAGTCAGCGTAAATAACATTAGTTACGCTGACGACATGGTGCTGCTGAGCCCCACTGTAGGGGCTCTTAAAGAAATGTTGAAGGTCTGCGAGTCATACGCTAAACAACACGGCCTAACATATAATGTTAAGAAATGCGAGTTCATGGTCTTCAGGGCCTCCGGCCGATGTCCTGAGGTGAACGCGTCATCTATCACTTTAAACGGGCTTCCGATCAAGAGAACCAGTGTTTTTAAATACCTTGGGCATATTGTTGCTGAGGACCTGAAAGACAATGACGATGTTGAAAGGGAACGAAGGGCGCTGGCTGTGAGGAGTAACATGCTGACTAGTAGATTTGCACGATGCTCTGACCAGACTAAAATTACTCTCTTTAGAGCGTACTGTCAGAGCTTCTACACGGCAGGTTTATGGGTCGGCTGCTCTAAGCAGGCCCTCAGCGTCGGTCGTGTCCAATACAATAACGCATTTAGAATGCTGTTGGGACTGCCTCGTTTCTGCAGCGCCTCAGCAATGTTTGCGGAGGCTCGCACGGATAGCTTTCACGCAATCATTAGAAAAAAAACAGCATCCTTGTGCAGCAGATTGCGGGACAGTCAGAATAGTATTCTGAGAACTGTGGCAGACAGACTTGATTCACCGATTCGGAGGCATTTTCGTGATGTGCTCATCACGAAACATAATATGGTGTATGACTGACACTTTATTATAATATAATGACATTACCTAATACTTTATACTAAAACTAGACCTAAGATAAACCTACTAACAAATGAAATTGTACTGTTTCGAGAATAAATTATTTGAATTTGAATTTGAATATCGGATTGCAGATAAAAAATATGATCTTAGACAGCCAGTCATACTCTACCCACAAAAAGTCCCAGAATCGATATTTAATATTTTCTGTTGAATACCTACTCTGCCGTGCTGTATCTAAAAAGCGTCTAAGTGCAGAAAGCAAATTTTACACCAGAGCCAAAAAACTAGCATATTTTTTAAATTTTGCTATTATTTAATTTCTTCTATGGTTTTCGCGATTTTGCATAATAAAACACATTATTTTTTCCGGTTGAAACACGTTTTTATTCATGTTCTATACTTTGTATATAAGTAAGATATATTATGACAAATTATTTTTAGATAATTTGTCATATACCAAAATAAAGGTTTTTTTATCATGAATGAGTTTAATGCTAAATAAATATATTTGTTAAATTTTTTTTTCTTATTTTGCCTTTTAGTCTAGCATTTTGGCATAGCCACTTTTAAGCCTATAGATTTTTATATTTTTAACTATTTAACTGTCTTTTTCGGTGATTAGATGTGTCAACTCTAATTACGAGTAAAAATAATGTAGTGTTTAAGATATTTTAGTGGAATAAATACAGCCTTCGGCTCGTGATCGAGATGTCTTCTAACAGTAGACCTGTATTTAATAATCTTCAAATAAAGCAAAAAAAATTAAGTACCAAGTTTTATCTACTCGCACGTCTCCAAGCAATAGTAGAGCATCTTACCAACTGCAATAGAAGTAACACATAGTTTTTACAATACATTCTTAGTGGCCATGCGCAAACACGCCGACCAACCGCGCCACTCGTGCGTTTATGCAAATATTGCTTTACTGGCGTTTGTCTCGCTCGACATGCACTTCCTACACTTTACATTTTTTACTTATCATTGTCTATGACCTCGTGAGAAGTGAAATACCTAGACAATTTCCTTTGAACCAGCCGAATTCAAAAGTTAATAAAATTGAAGATGGAGTAGGTATAGAAACTTGCTTAACACTCTACCGTAGTTACTTTGCTCCGATTTTGTCAATAACTCGCTATTTAAAGATAAAGATAATTTATTTGGTCAAGAATTTCGTTTACATAAGGTGTATATTCTTGGTTCACATGGAATATATAAATTATGAAAATCTAGAAATAAAATACAATTTATTTTCTAGACACGAAAACATGATTGTTAAAAAAATACATGCAAAACTGGTGTTTTCGAGATATTTTACTCAATTTCTTTTGAAGCCCTCTATTAAATCATTAAATTAACATCCAACAATTGTTATACAATATCATAATAATAATATTGACTGGCGTTTACTTCGAAGCTACCGAGTTTTAGATTAAGAATACGGCTCTTGAAGGGAGGTGAAGATGAAGTCGAACGGTGCAACTTGCTCGCCTAGAAGAAATCTCTAGACACTTGAAGACTTTAGTTGTAGCAAGTTGTAGTTAAGGAGGAATATCTACCCAGGCAAGTTCTAGTGCCACTTCGTGCCAGTAAGTACGCAATTCAACAACTTATTCGGCTTGTCCAACAACTTATGTTACCGGTCCTGGGAAACAAATTTGTATGAAATTTGGACAACTGTAAGAAGCGTCGAGGTACCAACTGCTAGGTAAACTGTTGTAAAACCAACCGTTTTAAAACCTTTGGAAACTAAGCCTTGGCCCTCGACCCTAAGCTCAGCCTCCAATAAGAAAAAGACATAATATGCTCATGGATTTTATTGCAATGATCGGCCTTTTTCATCCAACTTTAGATGATTTATACAGCGCAAGCAACTTTTAATAATCCATACTATTTTACGGCGCTGTAGTGCCCGGGACATTATTAGGTGGAATAGGCTTACCCAGCACCTCCCAACTTAGTCCGCCATGCCCAGAGGAAAGAACTGGTCAATACATCTGGAGCTAACTAAGCCGTTGGTTTCCTCACGATGTTTTCCTTCACTGTATGAGCGATGTTATTGCAATGATTATTGTCGCATTCTGTTGAACTGAAGTAATAATCTATACTAAAATCTTTACTAACATTAAAACTGCGAAAGTAATTCTGTCTATCTCAAGCCAAGTAAACGAGTCAATGACAGATCACCCAATAAAAAGATCCATGATTTTTTGCTCAGCATCATTATGTGCCGTCCTTAATGCGATTTTGAATAAGTTGATTCAAGACGATAGAAGAAAAAGGTTTAATCATCATTTTATTAGTAGCTAAGTTTTTTTTCTGTGTTTAGTTAGAATAGAGGTATGATCGTAATTATTTACCACTAGAGTAATGTCTAATAGATGTAATTACAAAAAATTAAAGGTATGTACTATATCCGTTGTCAAGTACCTAGGTACCTATAGTACAAGTCTAGTGCTTAGACTGGACTGGATTGCGCATCTTCATCCACGCTATCTTTCGGGAGCCGCGGAGTTCAATTGACCATACTGAAAGTTATATCTGGTAAAGTTTTTACAGCCAGCCATCGCGATCGCCTGCCCGACCACCAACCCTCCTTGGGAACCAGTAATATAACTATCATGAAGAGATAGGGTAACTCTACCTTATACCGGTGCCATATGGCCAACACACTATGTGAGTTTTGGCACTTTCCTGCAGGTAAAATCAGACACTATGCGTAAAGTAAAGTGTGTAAAGTACTATGGAGCCGGGATAGTTTAGATACATCATCATCTCAGCCCTTATCCGTAGCATAGGCCGCTCCAATACGACGCCATAAATAGCGATCGCGATTACCGCTATCCAACGACTCCCCGTGACCGCTACAATGTCGTCGCTCCACCAGTAGATGGTCTTCCAACACTCCGTTTCGCATTACATCGTGGTCGCCACTCGAGGACTTTTACTCCCCAGCGGTTATCCGGCGACCTATATGGCCTGCCCATTGCCACTTAAGTCTACTAGTTTTGAGAGCTATGTCGGTGACTTTGGTTCTCCTACGGATTCCCGTATTTCGGATTCTATTACGCAGGGAAACTCCAAGCATATCTCTCTCCATAGCCAGCTGAGGAACTCTAACGGCCCAAACTGTAACGCTACTCAACATTTGAGAACTAATTAAACAAAGAAGCAGCTCTCAAACTCCAAAATTGCCATACTAATTTTAAATTTAGAAACTGCTCAATAATTTAAGAACCTCTCAAATTTTAAATGACGTTTCTGTATTTGGCTGTTAGTCTTTCAACTAGGCGCATAGTAAGCGACCACCTCTCGAATCCGTAAGCTATCACTGGAAACACACACAGATTAAAGACCTTCGTCTTAAATCGCTGTGGTATCTGTGATGAGATGAATTATTCTCGAAGCTTCATGAACGCTATTTAGTTTTGGTACATACTTACCTACATTCAATTTTTTTAGTTGATGAGTTAAAAAAAAAGGAGAAGAACCCCCAAACTTTAATAAGGTTAAAACATAGCAGTGCTTTTGTTTTAAATCTAGGCCCTATGGGCTTGATCTTACGATGTAGTAAGCGTATGCGCTTAGTTTTACCTTTATTCTAAAACCTTAGATATTCTTAAAGTTGGAAATGTACCTTAAATCACCTAATCTAGTAAATGTCTTGAGATTTTCCTTCACAAACTCGTGTAGAATAAAGCGGCTCTAATCATAAATAATGTGGATGGTTTTATACCTTGAGGAAAAAGTTTTTTATTTAAGTATTCTGTTTTCCTTATTTTATTACTAAAATATTTTAAAATAATGAATGATATTCGTTGGTATATGAAATATTCTTAGTAATATATCATATTTTCAGTAAAATATCAGTGACCACAGCAAATGCATCTTGATGAAAAACCTCTAATATTTATAAAATAGTGAGTAACTAAAATGTATCACGTACCTACTACAAGTGCAACAGTGATACATAAAATGATTTACGTTGTTAATCTCCCTTCATAAAATAAATGATAATATTTATATAAAATTAAGTAAGTACGAGTACATCGACATGATAGCCTCCATAAATTCACTATAGATTTTAATACAAAATCCGCCGAAATCCGCCATATTGATGCTTAAATTTTTTCCACCCTCAGCCAACGCCCGGCTCCCCCACATAATTGAGTGTTGTGAAAACTATCACGCTGGTAAATGACTCCCCCTTTACCCCCGTATTTTCAACATGGCGCCGATCAATAATTCTGCTGGGCAATGACTGTGATGACTTGGGCATGCGCGCTGAAAGCATCCGAGTCATCGCAAAACCTGAACTTGACTTGAGGAAAACGAAAGTTAGAAGCAAATGTTTCTAGTCCACACTTGGCATACCTACAACAAAGTTTACGTACTTACGTACCTACAATTTCTTAGATAAAATGATTTTTTTTGGTCATATTAATTTTCAGATTAATGCTGACGATGATTTAGATGATTCTAACCCTTCCTGTCGCTTTACCTAAGCCAACAATAAAGAAATTCTCGAAATTAAACATACTTATATTTATGAAGAAAAACGAAACAAAATGTTCACAAAATGAACTCCAAATTTGTTTCAGTCAATTTTATGAAGGAACCAACGAGTGCGAGCGAGATGGTTTGACGTGTCCATTTTGCGGTAATGAAGCCACGCCTGAATACATTTTGGATGTATTATTTTAAAAATATTTTGAGACTGTTTTACCTTTTTTATTAAACATTTTTAGTAAAACTTACCAGTTTTTCTTGTGTTTGTGAGTTTCGTCAGTACGGTGTCTGAAGCTTCAATTAATTGTAGTTTTGCTTCTTTTCTTATTTCTTCTGTGTTATCCTTATCTCTGTCTTCTTCTATATTTTCAAAAATTCTCTGTTTTCTTGTATTTCTAGCCCTTATTTTAAGCCCATTAATTTTTATACATATTTATATAAAAACGTTACAGGTATAGAAATAACAGAAATATTTAACTAAGTCGTAATATTAATTTTTTAATTGTAATTTTGTACTATGAAACAAATGTAGAAGTGTCAACAGGTAGGTAAATTTAGATTTTATTTTGTAGTTTTTGGCGTAATTTTTATCTTACCTCTTTACTTATAATTTAAGGCCAATTTAAGGCACAATAATTTGTTTCTTTTCTATTCTTTTTCCATCAGCCATGCAGTCAGGAACGGTTGATGAAAAATTGGTCGAATCTTTTCCAAAATCACTTATTTGCCAAAAATTCTCAAATATCACTTAGCCTTATAGTTAATCCAGAGTCTTTTGCTATATTACTTAGATATATATAGAGAGTTCGTTTATAAAACTCAACATAAATCAATCCAAAATCTCCAAAAATAACCAGTATTGTTTAAATGTACTCAAAAAACTCAAGTGTATAAATTCTCCTTTCTATTGTTTTGTTATAACGATTGATATAAAATTAAAACTTGTTCTATTGCGAAAAAACGTGTTTCTTTATCGTCAAATGATTGTGGTTTTTATTTGTTTTTTTCTAGATTCCCTTTTGCTATGAAATCTTTGCTTTTATCTTTCTGCGCATTTAGTTTAGTTCCTAAATGTGTGTTTCCATGGTATCCTGCGCGGTATTCCCATGTAGATCTTCGTTTTTTTCTTTATTTTTCTAGGTAGCTCTTCCCGGATGGCCGTTGATGTTATTGTAGCCCTTTTACGACGAATCCGAGCGGAACTGCCTTCAGTTGCCTTAACACTATGTTACAGTTTGTTGAAATAAAACCGGTTTGTAGGTCTATTGTAAAGTTCAAGTGTTGCTGAATATTGATTGATAAATCACTTAAAAACTATTGATTATATTGTGAAGAAAAAACAGGATGACTGTCTATTGCATAAAACTATCGCGTGAATGTGACGGTGGCCGGTTACACTGAACGCATGCGCGCTAATTTTGAATTTTGAACCAAATTATTGGTTTATAAAATTCGTTTGATTTTGAAAGTTTAGGCCGTTCGATTTTTGAATTTTGATTTTTCTGAATTGTAAGCTTTTTTAATTGGATTTTTTTGTTTGTAGCGCGTTTAGTGATTTTTTTCGCGCGTTGCGTAGATGGAAAACACGCGCCGTCACCAGGCGAGCCGGTCACACTGACACCGGATGCTTGCATTGCTGCTGCAATGGGTAGTTTCACCCTTGACCGGTGGAATGGGCCCCCCTGGCCCCGTCAAGGGGGGTATCCTCATCCCAATGATTCGCGTACACCTCGGAATCATCAAATAATCATTTCGTGTGTTTATTATAAAACCTATCATACATTGTGCATGTGTATAATTCTAAACTTCAAACAGGTATGTATGAGTGCAGGATCATTTGTTTGATATTTGCGCATACAGGTTAGTCTAAACTATTAAATAGTTATCATTAATTGCGTTGGATGGAGTATTAAAAAAGGATCGATAGGCATTTTTGGTATATAATGTGCATCTCGAAGGGGGTTTGTGGGAGGGTAAAGGGGACGTATAAAGTATATAAAATATGTCAGTTTTTTGAGTGCGATGGAAGCTGTCGTGCGATCGTTATCAATATTGAACGAATGGCTTTCATATTCGTAAATTTTGCTATTAACTTTGATTGGAAAGTTAAAATGTCTCTGAATCAAACAAATCTACGATCGTTTTGCTTTTGAATTCGTCGGTATTGAAGTGGTGATTTTTATCACCACTTGAACGTTTATATCGAAAGATTTTTGTTAAGCTTTATTCCGATAAGGTTCAATCAGCCATTGCTATTAAATTTTATATAAGTACTTACTTTTTGCTAGAGCATGATTTTTCATAAACTAAAAGGATTTTACTAAGTTTTCTGAACCTCGCCTGAGACAAATGAACAACAAATTATCTTCAGAATAAGGCTAGGAGCCTAATTCTTAGCTCTAAATTGCAAGAGATAACTAGGGCAGTCTTCTAAGTTTTAACTTGAGTTCTAAGTTGTGTACTTAATTTGAAGCAAGAACAACTTCAACAAGTCAAACAATTTAAATGCAAAATCAGTCTTCCTGATTACGTTTTGCACAAGATATTTAGAGCTGAAACTAAGGCCTCTAGTCAGGGTATGTATTCTATAACGCAATTGTCTCAGCATCGTTAGATTTCTCTTGTAAACGTTTTAACTATTTATGAAAATTTCGCTTAAAGCTTTTGAAGTGTTTTTTTTTATAGAAAAAGCATTTAAGTGACGTAATATGTAAACAAATCGAAAAAAAAAACTATAGTGTTTTCCAAAAATGCAGTGAAACACTCGCTACCAAGTAATCCCCAGATTAAAGTGCGTCGCAAAATTCTATACGTCATAATTAACCACGTCGCAGTACCGTCAGCAATAAAAGCAAATAAATAATTTATTAGGAAACAACGCTCTAGCCTAGCTTAAGCTGTCAGTCTGCGAGCAAAAATGTTTTGGATTTCCGTTTGTGATTGCAAATTGTTAACGCTTTGTAGGATTTAAGTTTGGGTGTGCTTGATGCATTTGAATTTAGTAAGTGGTAGTATTAATTCGTTTTGTAATTTTAATTTATAAGCTTTTGTAAACAAATTTTGTCAAAAACTTTTTTTTTTCTTTTCAAAAATCACTTTCTAACGATGCTTTTGCTTTATACTTTATCTGTTTCATTTATTAATCGATACATTTACTTTCCAATGACGACAAACATGTGACTTATACACACACGCATGCACGTACTTAAGTACTTACTTGATTCTGATATTTGCATGCTAAGTTAAGTGCTGGTGAAATATGTTGAACTATACCTACTACTTGATAACATCTGTTGTAACCATATTTCGTGCAAATAAATGACATTCATTCATTCATTCATACTTACTTTAGCACTTATTGTGTAAAGCGTGCCACCCCCGCTTGACCATACAAACTTATTTTCCTGATTTTTTCCTGAATATTCCCAACAAAACTAACATTTATTTTAAAAGACATATTTTATCTTCGGTTTGAGGATTGTGTTCTGTGTCGTCAAAGATTTTCTTATGAGACTTAATAAAAAGAAACCATTCCAAATGGGCCATATATCCTACTAATCTTATAAATGTGACAGTGTGTGTGTTTGCATGTTTGTTACTCAATCACGCAAAAACTATTGAACCGATTACGATGAAACTTGGAATATAGATAGCTAGATACCGCGAATAACACATGGGCTATATTTTAACCCGATATTCCCGCGGGAAAGGGACTAACGCGGGTGAAACCGCGGGGCGCAGCTAGTGATACAATAAAGCGCTTAAAAATCTCCTAAGCCACCTAAGTATTTTAACAATATCTTTAGAAAGTGTTTTACGACGGTTAAAAGCCGAACATTAGAATTGTTAACTATTGCCGTTTTGCACCAATCGCACAAGCTTATGTCCATCTGAAATATAAATAAAAAATTTAACCTTTTGACTCACAGTGGCGTCTTATTAAAATCAACTCGTCGTCGTACCCAAATGGTAAAAACGAGATGTTCAAACGATGATTCATGTGGTAAAAACGTAAATAATTAGAATCGTTTCTGTCAACAGTACCCCGTCACGTCAGCCAGTAAAGCCAGCTGAAAATGCGAAAGCTCTGTAAAAATTATTGAAAATTAATATATTGAACAGGCTGGCTTACAATCATATCCTGTTGGGTAAGTCGTATATAGATAGGTAAACATATAGGTAGGTATATAACCTGCTCGTTGCATATTTTAATGAGAGACAAATTTGTTATGTACCGAGGTATATTTGGTCATTTATTAACATTCTAGCTGCGCCCCGCGGTTTCACCTACGTAAGTCCCGTTCCCGCAGGAATATCGGGATAAAATGTAGCCTATGTGTTATTGCCGGTATCCACCTACTTATATTCCAAGTTTCATCGCAATCGGTTTAGTAGTTTTTGCGTGATTGAGTAACAAACATCCAAGTAACATACATCTATTGTTACACCATGCTTATTGCAAATAAATCTTTGAATCTTTGAATCAAGCACACACACTTTCACAATTATAATATTAGTAGGATTATGCTTTCGTTATCTAAGTAATTACCTACCATTTTATTATGTTTGGCCAGTTCGGTCCCAAAGCTGGACAAAGGCATCCCTCTTTTCTCTCAACTCAGAAGTTTTTCTTCCCTGAAGAAGTTCACCTTCAAGGAAGAGTTCACTTCTTTTTTCTTCCCATCCTTTTTACCCGACTGCGCGACGCAAAGGAGGGTAATGTGTTTACCGGTCTATGTATGTATGTATGTATGGATGTTTCTATGTGGCGTTCTAGAGGCCAAACGCGTGGACCGATTTTAATGATTCTTACGTTAATCGATTCGTTTTAATCTGGCGAGTGTGACTAAAGACATGACAGTAATCCAAATTAACTTTTGTCACAACCAGATGCCATTATTGTCAAAATTAAAAAATCCGTTGAATAGGTTTTTGAAAATAAATATTAGGTTTCTTTCACCATTTATCATTTTAATGAACCGTTTAGGAAATATAACGGTTTAAAGTTTAAAGAATATATAAATAAATAAAGTTGGAACATTAAGTATACCTACTTTCCTACTTTATTATAATATTAGTTATCTACTGAATAATCCACAGTATACATTATAACCCCCTAATGAAATGAATAGATTACGAGACTTACCTACCATCAATAAATGAAAATAACTAAAAAGCGTAAAATAAAAAAAATAATTTATATTAAAACAAAAAACCCGCTGCGTAAAAAACTCGATTAAAAAATACGCATAAAAACAACAAAAAAACCAAAAAGAAAAAAACAAGCCCAGTAATTTGAAATTACGCTAAGTAATAATAGTTTTGTAATCGATAAAAAAATTACTTACAGTCGGGACCCATTCATTTTACCAATCTAATTTTTCCAATGGGTCCCGACTGTAAGTAATTTTTTTATCGATTACAAAACTATTATTACTTAGCGTAATTTCAAATTACTGGGCTTGTTTTTTTCTTTTTGTTTTTTTTTGTTTCTTTGCTGTCTTCTCCTTCATTGCGTATTTTTTTGGATTACATTTAAAACTGAAACATATATTAATACTAGCTAATTTCTTCTATGGTTTTCGCGATTTTGAATAATAAAACACTTTAATACTAGCTGCACCCCGCGGTTTCACCCGCGTAAGTCCCGTTCCCGAGGGATTATCGGGATAAAAAGAAGCCTATGTGTTATTTCAGGTTACCAGCTACCTATATTCTATGTTGCATCGCAATCAGTTCTGTAGTTTTTGCGTAAAAGAGTAACAAAGTTACATACATGCATACATACAAACTTTGTATTAAAAGTGTCGTTTGTTCTTTTACTCTAGGTGATTTACTCTTAAGTCAATTTTACTTAAAAAAAAAACAACTAAATGGGTGGTTAATAATGTGTGTGATAAAAACGTCAGAAGTTGGTACCGATTATAATCTCTGATAGCAATCGTCAGGTCAAATAAAACCGAGCACCGATCTATATCCACGTATCAAAACGCACACGAGTTTGATACCCAAGTCTCTAGGCTAAGTCTAGGGCGCCTAATATGTTAGTCTGTGATGTCTGTTTTAAAATAGTATACCTCAGTCCTCTCCCGACAAAGTTCATTGTAACATAATCGAAACGTCGGGGTAAGAAAATAAATAATAATACGTGATTAATACAAGATGTAACTACATATTATTATGTTAACAACTCGTGTGGACTAGAAATAATTTTGAGGAAAAATTCACTCGCGGCGAGATTTGAACTCGCGTCCTTGGATAATACTCCAGTGCCTTAACCACTCGGCCACACGGTTCCCATCTCGAGCAGCGAATTTTTGAATATGAATGTTTAACCAGTCTACCATTTTCGACTAAACTCGATTCAGTCGCTATCTACAGGAATATGCCTTGAGCAATAAAAACTAATTACGAAAGAGTGTAAATTTAAAAAGTTAATATTAAGGAAAAACTACGGGCAAAACATTAATACATGAATTAAAAGAGAACGACTGCTGTTTGCAACTACTTTTAAAAGCGCAAACAGGCGACCCCAAGCGAAATCACTAGTATTCATCACTAGTATAGTGCTCTAGATATAGCTATCTAGACTTTTATCTTCCCTCTCTTTCTAGCAACTGGGTAGACCCACATCATGATGACTACCCCCCAAGGGGGTGAAAAGGGGTTCGGCGTCAGTGTACCCAACAATGATAAAACACACATACATACAACACACATGGACGAAATTTTATACAAAATCGAACTATAATTACATTAACAGAATACAAGGGGGCGTTGGGGGTAATGTATAGCGATGTTTTATATTATGTACTTGGGAGAGGAAGGGGAGGGGTTGGCGAAAAACTGTGAAAATGTTTTCGTATGTATTTTTTTAATAAGGATTTTTATTTTTTAGGACTTACCACGGTCCGTGGGATATTCGCCAATCCTGAGTATCACGTGGCGTCTTTCTAACTTACCCCTCAAAGACAATGCTTCTTTATTAATATTAGTTACATAGTTTAGTTGTTTCGGTTTATTGGAGTAATCTACTTTTTAGGTGGAGATTAATTGTATTTTGACTTGTAGGTACATTATAATTTATTTTATGGTTTTCGCGATTTTGCTTAATAAAACACTTTGTTAATCGGGTTGAATCGCGTTTTATTCATGGTTTTAAACGAACCGAGCTTTCGCCAACTTTACAGTCGGCTTGAAAACCTTGAAAAAATCAATAAAACGCGATTAAACCCGATAAATAAAGTGTTTTATTGTACATTATGTTTGTGTTTAAATGGATTTTTATAGAGTAGGTAAGTATTTTTAACTTTTTTTTACACTAGATGCGTCACGTGGTTTAACTCGCGTAAGTTCTTATCCCGTAGGAATCTTGGCATCAAAATTAGCCTATGTTACTTCTGGATGATGTAGCTTTCTATTGGTGAAATATTTTTCGAAATCGGTTCAGTAGTTTCGGAGATTATCCCCAATATACCTACATACTTACATAATATATTGTTACCAATGATTCCTCTCATAATATTAATGTAGGTAGTGTGGATTATCAATAAATTATTTGTAAGTATTTATATTTTATTCAGTTTATACTCTATAATAAAACACTTTATTTACCGGGTTTAATCGCGTTTTATTCATGATTTTAAGATTTAAAACGCGATTAAACACGGTAAATAAAGTGTTTTATTATGCAAAATCTCGAAAACCGTAGAAGAAATTTTATACTTTATTTTAATAATTTTGTTGTACTCATTCTCTCTTAAAATATTCGATTTACTTTAAAACGATGTCAATTCACGCCAATAAATAAAAAACAGCCAAGTGCGAGAGGGACTCGTGCATGAAAGGTTCCGTTATTTTAATGTTAATGGTTCCGTTATTGGTTTTTATATTTTTAACCGTTAATGATTCCGCACCATTATTGCAAAAAAACGGCGATTAACGGCCGACTACAAAAACGTCACCTAAAAGTTGAGGGTTACTTAATTAATAGACCAGTTTCTAAATTTAGTTTATTTGTAGATTAGGATTTTTTGAGTTTGAGAGCTGCTTATTTGATTAAGTAGAACTCAAATTTTAAGTAGAGTTTCTGTTTCGGCAGTAAGTACAAAACGAAATACCTACGTGTCCGAAGCAACGCCTCAGTCTGTTCTAGAAATCGGTCCAATATTTTTTGGATATTAGCAATCGATCGGTCTTTTGCAACCGAGTGGCTTCCGAGCAGTGGACAACGAAGCTCGGACCCGGCCGGCCTTCGTTTAACATGAGAATAACATTACAGGGCCCTGATTCCCTAAAAACATAGCATGCGACAAGCAGGCGAGATGCATGGAGCATTGCAGAAGTCGGTTTCTTGCAGGAGTAAAAATAATACCTATTCTATAACTTCTTTAAATACTGATTGGCTCAGGGGCAAGGGGAGCTATTTAAATAATTAAGTAGCCCTTAATAAGTAAAATAACATTTACAGAATACGAAATAACGTACATCTCCTGCACGTCGCCTCCATTTCGCATGCTATGTCCGATTGGTAAATCGGTTCGGTAAATCGGGTCCTTGCGTTGTCAAATTTTCAGCTAAACTATACTCGCTCAACAACTGGTTGGCCATCTGCTGCAGCTTCGATCCAACTCTTTATACTGGAATGTGTGACATTCGTGTAAACGCCGGGAATACTGCGTCCACACCCGAAGCCAAACGAGATGATGCCGACGAGGAAACCTGATGATACTGCTGCTCCTCCACTGTCGCCCTGGAAATCAAAAGATAATAGGTAAGTGCAAGGGTAAGGTCGTGGATTCAAGTTTAGCAGAAATCCTTTAATTTTGTTTCAAGTTTAAAGATGCTCCTTCACTGTGAGCATATTACATGTAATGTAACAATAAAACTTATAATTTTTTCTATATGGTTTTCGCGATTTTGCATAATAAAACACTTTATTTACCGGGTAGAATCGCGTTTTATTCATGATTTTTAAACCAACCGCTTCTTTATAGTTATTCGCTAACTTTATAGTTGGCTTCCGATAAATAAAACACTATTAAACCCGGTAACTAAAGAGTATTTTTTTTTTTTTTTTTTTTCAATTATAAAGATAAACAACAAAAAGAACACATTAAAACACAAAATATTAAAAAAACTAAAACTAAAATAACCCATCCCCAAGTGCTCCCGTTGCAAAACTGCCCAAAATGCTGTTAGCATAGCATTTTGGGCAGTTGGGCAGTCCACCGCTGAACCGCAACGGACAATCTTTAAAGCAGGAACACTTCGGAACGGAAATCTAACAATTTATTACAAGTGAAGTGCATTGATCATGGTAGCGCGGATAATCAAATTTAAAAAAAAACTCGAACCTGGCATGCATCTTTTTCCGAACCACCAGCACATATCATCCGTGTGGTTAGTGAATGATTGTACCACGATACTTTTACACTTTGGCATACAAGTTGGGGGAGTAAGTTTAACTGGACTTTTTGTAATACATTGATGTAATCACCCTGAAAAACAGAAAGAAAAGATGATACTTACATATTATTTTTGTAGCTGTTATGGGAACATTTAGTATTTCCATTCTTAAATTTAAGTTTTCATAAAAATAAACTAAATACAAAATATATAGGTACATGTCTTCAAAACCTACAAACAAAATAAATTATATAAATTACATTAAAATACAAATAAATTAAAACTAAATACAAATAAATTAAATCTAAATACAAAAAAAAAACAACAAAACATAAAGAATTAAATTAAAATACAAACAAATTAATACAATACAAATAAAACATTGGATACAACTAAACAATAAAAATAAAAAAAAAATACAAAAAAAAAACCTAACCTAAACCCCGAACCTAATCAAAAAGCCCGCCCCGCGAAGCACCTGGCACAAACGACCCAAAAATGCATGCTGCATTCCCCCGCTGAATGACTATGGACAGTCTCTGAACCAAGTACATTCATAATCATAATCATTTATTCAGGAATATAGGTTGTCTACAAATCTACATTAGGTGTTAGGTGTATAGTTTTCCGGCTATATTCTACCTAGAAGGTGTCTGAGTCATTCCAGCCCGGTAGTCCAACCTCCGAGCCCTGAGTCGACGCCCGACCTCCCTTATGAAACTGATGGCCTCACCCCCCCAAGCCCCAGAGGTCTCAACAGCGAAAGGGACAAACAAATAACGCTGTTGAAGAGGGGCATACTTAACGTGTTTGGACGCAGCGGCAACCTCTGCGGCGGCTCCGGCTTCCTTCGAAGTACGAGCCAAGTGACTCACCGCAAAGGTATTAACACACGTGGCGTCCCACACCAAGCACCTGCCCCTCTCCCAAGGGACCAGTGTAAGACCATCCGGCCTCTTACCATCAGTGCGGGAAAGGCCCGGCGGCTCCAACACACAGGGAACGTTCGCCGAAATTAAGTCATTCACGGCGTGATGCCGCGGAAAACGACCCACACACCGCCCGCAGCTCAGAGCGTGATGACCATCGGCTAACACCGTAGACCCACACACACAGGCATGAGCCTCTCCTACATCACAATCCAAACGCAGGGAAACAGCAATCCGAAGGGAATCGTCGTCCAGCAGTGTACCTAAGTTGGGAGAAGGCAAAGCATGCAACCAAGCTCCTGCCTCAGTCCTAGAAACCCATTATTATTTCAAACTATTATTTTTTACCTATTTTTCTTACTAAGGGCGGATTTTTCAAATCCCTAGATAGAGATATCTGACAAATAAAATGTAACATCACCGAATGAAAGACGTCACTATGATATTTAAAAAGAAAATAAATCTTAATTTGAAGGCTTTTAAATTTGGTTGGGTTCGAACTTATTCGACACATATCTTTTAAGTATGTAAATGTAGTTACTTTGTTACTCTTTCACGCAAAAAGCTGCAACGATTGCGATGAAACTTAGAATATAGAAAGCTGGATACCGGGAATAACACATAGGTTCCTTTCATCCCGATATTCCCGCGGGAACGGGACTTACGAGGTTAAACCGCGAGGCGCAGCTACAATTCTAAATAATTTTAAGAGGTAATTTTTGTGTGTCTACATTCCAAGTTTCATCGCAATTGGTTCAGTAGTTTTTACGTGAAAAAGTAACAAAGTCACATACATACATACCAACTTTAGCGTTTATAATATTAGTAAGAAGTAAGATAAAATAAGATTAGAGAGAGATCGTTCTTAGGCAATAAGGCCGCCCATTATACCACACCAGTTTTAAGTTTTTTGTATTTGTAATATTTAATTTCTTCTATGGTTTTCGCGATTTTGCATAATAAAATACTTTATTAATCGGATAAATAAAGTGTTTTTTTTTGTAATATTTGTTAATTAATGTTTCTGGTGGAATAAAGTGTATATTCATTAATTCAAGATTAGTCAGAAGTAAGATAACTTACTTTTTCAGCACTATAACCCCATCCAAAAACTGAAATATTTCTTCCACAATCGCCTTCACAGAATTTGATACCACTTATTGTACTTCCAAATATCAATGGTCTGTATAGCTTAAGAAGTTGCACGTCATAGTCAAACTCATGCTGTTTGCCGTACTGCGGATGCAATTTGTGGAGACGTATCTGAATTTTAGTTCCTCTAAGTCGGTAGATACTGCCGGCTCTTATGAAATGGCCTTCAGCACTGAAAAATACATAATTTTATTGCTATATCTTACAAATATGTTAATGGTAATTGATTAAAAAAAAACACTTTATTTATCGGGTCGAATCGCGTTTTATTCATTGTTTTAAACGAACCGAGCTTTTACCAACTTTACAGTTGGCTTTTTCAAGGTTGACACGCGAAAACCATAGAAGAAATAATAATTATAATTAAAAAAAAAAGACTAGTTGCGTCCCGCGGTTACTCCCGGGTAAGTCCTGTTCCCGCGGGGTTATCGGGATAAAAAGTAATCTATGTGTTATTCCAGGTTTTTGGCTACCGATATTCCGAGTTTCAATGCAATCCGTTCTATAGTTATTGCGTGAAAGAGTAACAAAGTCACATACATACATGCATACATACCTACAATTTTTTTCTGTTTATAATATTAATATGATTTAAGATAAGATTGGAAGTAGGATAGGGTATAAATTCATTTATTTACATTTATCAAAAACTAGTACTAATTACATACAAGTTACAATAAGTTTCTCGCCTTATAACTAAGGTGAATGACCATTGCGTTCAAAAGTGCCCATCACAATGACGGCATTAATAAATTATAATAAACTCATGTATAATATTGGCCCCTACCATGATGTCTTATAAGTCGTCGCGACCTCGCCGCGTTGTCGTTTGGCAAAAAAAAATTAAAAACACGTCAATAACTTTAAAAAAAAATTAAAAACATACTTCAAAAAAAGAAAAAGATTTAAGTAAATTCTCTGTAGTTTTTAAAAGTAGTCAGGGTATTTTTTATTTAAAGTTTACTTTTTTTTTTGAGCGACAAAAGGACGACATGGCAACGACAAACGATCATGGTAGCGCAGATTATTTACCCACAGTGTGCCGTGGTTAACACCCAAATAGGTTTCAAAACAACAGCACCACAGATATCAGCATAGTTCGCTTGAAACGGAGCTTCATAGGGTCTCACTTCATCACCACCTAGAATACTTTAATAAACAAGCCATTTTATGAAAATTAAAGTAATTTAGAAATAATAATAGTAATTATAGTCAGGAGCCGGGACTAAAAACTAAATATTAATTTTTTAACATAGTTGTTAAGGAGTTCCGAAAAGTAACGCCTAATTCTAACAATTAAAATAGTAATAATTAACCTTCTCATTCATTTTAGATGATTTATACAGCGCATGCTACTTTAAATCCATGCTATTTATGACGTTGTAGTGCCCGGGACATTATTAGGCGGAATAAGCTTGCCCAGCATCTATACCAGCCTCCCAATCTAGTCAGCCATGTCCAGAGGAAAGAACTGGTCAAAACGTCAGGAGCTAACTAAACTCTGTCTCTTCTGTCAGTATCTTATCATATTATCAGCTCATGACCGTCCATGGGTCTCCTCCTTACGATTCCACAAATAGCAAGTTGTACTTATTGCAAATTCAAGACAAACTATACTTATCAAAGATTCTATCTTTTTTTTAATAATTGATAAGTAAGCGTTTGGACACTAACTCACCTGATGGAAAGCGACGATGTGGCCTAAGATGTTGCACGCTTACCTAGGAGATGTGACTGGAAGACCCCCGAGTTAGAGACATCCGGGAAGACATAACTTAATTATAACCAAACTTGGCCTCGTGAAAGAATGTTTGCAATACAAAAAAAACTTTCACTAGAATAGCTATAGTTCACTTGTTTTTTTTTGTACTCTGTAAAAAGAAATTTTCTTTCAAAAGACTGTACTTCCAGGTACGTTTTATGTAAGTAAAAAATTGTTACCCGTGTACAGCATCAATCGTTATCAAAGTAATAAAAAAGCTATAATGTAATTCCATGTTGGCTTCATCAGTTACAACATTACATATACTGCATTAAACTTTGAGTTTAAATTCGTTTTTTCTGCCCCTGTTTTGTTATGCCTATTTTGATTATTATTTGTTTTGTCATCTATATAGTTACAGTTATTTGTTTTGTCATCTATATAGTTATAGTTTCTATTTCAGGGATTTTTCTTTGATTTAAAATATCTAGTTTTATCTTATTAACTATCCAATTCATGATGAATGTTGATAGATAAAATGTAATACATTTTATCTATCATCATTCATCATCATAGATACTATTGCTCGTTTAAACAACTTCAGGAAAAGGAGGTGGTTCTTATGAAACCATAGTTAATTACAATTTTAATTCAGATAACTAAGTTGTTTGTTTCTGTTTTTCAACTATGCGACTAGGTATATTGCGAAAAACAAAAGTTTAAATACTGTTAATCAACGATTAAAAGTTTAGGAACACAAGTTTGTTGTTTGGTGAGTATTTTAATAGGTGCCTAATAACTACAAATAAAACACAAAGGTATTCATAATTTCATAGTGTAAGATTGAAAGAATCGAAAAAAAACAGATCAAAATAGAAAATTATAATATTTTGTATGTGAAAAGGATATAATATACATTTTGTAAAATCGTCATAGGATAACAAAAGATGGTTAATCTAGTCTTAGTCCAGTAATTTCTTCAATCCAGGACCTAACTTTTGCTACTTTACTGTAGACCCCATATGCACCTGGAGTGGCACATCCATAACCAAAGGAGACTGTGCCCAGAAGACGATCGTAAGCAACAGCTGGACCCCCAGAGTCACCCTGAAAAAAAAAACAATCCGGAGCGGTACTAAAAATATAACAAAATATACAAAGCAACACGTATACAACTTCCTCGCTTTGAAATCATTCCTCTTATAACTACAACTTTTGGGTCTTCAAGTCTAAGAGTAAATAAATTAAACAGGCATCTTCTAGACCAGCAAATCACATTGTCGACCTCTTCGTCAATTCTCATTTCACTTGACTTCTCAAGTTCATTAGAACCTAAAATTTTAATTAAAAAAATCTGGTTTACCTAGTGTGGAACAGATTTTTTTGTTACCTGGCAAGCATCTTTTTTGCCCTCAGAGAATCCAGCACAGAACATTCTATCAGTAAGACCTCCCCTAAAGTACGGGTATGGAACATGTTGACAATTTTCCTTGGATATTATGGGAACCCTAACTGCTCTCAGCACACTCGAGTATGGACCCTGAAAACATTAGCATTTAATGGAAATCAAATCAAACTAAAAAATAAAATGATCATAGAGAAATGGACACAGTCGCAAGTTTAATAGTAAATTACTTCGCCAGCATATAGCATGTCCCACCCATCAATAAAAATGACACTGTTGGTAAGTTTCTAGCGATCATGTGACCATTAATATTTCATGGATTCCTGCCATTTCAACGTATGGATTTACTAAAGTTTTACTCTTCTGTTTGATAACTAGAAGTCGTCATTAATTATAATTTGTGCCATAGGGTATACTTTTATGTATCATTATCTTTTTCATACATTTTCTTAATCTGATACTTTCTTTATTCTAAAATGATCACTTACATTTTCTTCCGTATTTCCCCATCCAGTCACAGTAATGACCTTACCAATCACCATGTCTTCGACATGGGCTAGTTTAATAGGTTGTACATTTTCATTAAACTTTAGTGGCTCTGCCAGTTCTAGCAATTGAAAATCGTAATCAAAAGGATGATCCTTCTGTTTTGCGCTCCAAAGAGGATGGATGTAGTTTCTTCTAACGTTTATTTTCGTCCCTTGACTAAGGATCTTTGAGCCAACTCGTACGTAAGGTTTCTTTCTTTAATAGAATATAACAGAAAATATTATAATTAACACAATAATAACACCATTATGTCGTCATCGAGACAGATATTAAGAAAACTAGTAGTTTAATTTTTAACTTAATTTTCATGATTGCATTTATTTTTTGTTTACAGTTTTTTATTAGTAAGAACAAAGTCCTTCTCTTGGAAATCAGATGGCACTGTGTGAAAATATCCTAAAATATTTATTTCAAATATAAGCTTACCCACAATGTCCAGCAGTCAAAACCCATTTTTTATCAATAATAGCTCCTCCACAATTAGATCCATAAGCCACATGATACGGATACAGGTTTATGTCAACTTCATTGCCTCCTACAATTTTATCTTCAATGCCCATTGCATCCTTTCCCACGTCATATATATTCTCATAGTCATCTCTGTCACTACCGCCTTTACCATCTCTCATGTATTCAAAATTGTCTATATCCGAATTTTCTTTCGGTTCGTCGTAGTTTTCAATGTCGATGCGGTGGTAGTTGTCATTTTTGACGTTAGACGGTCCAGGAAGTTGAAATACATTTTTTATTGTTAACGGTTGCATGTTTGGTACTGGTATTACAATTAAGTCATACTCTGTAAATTGAAATTTTAAGATAATAATAATTTTAAATAGTAGGTTTTTTTTTCCTTCTTTTATTTTTATTTATTTTATCAACTTTTGGTGTATTTTCGATTGTCACATCTTCAAATTTAGGTTGAGGAAATATATTATTATTATGCCTGTACCTAAATTTGAAGATGTAGGGTCATTTCCGAGGATCACAACAATAAATATCATTATCCCCAGACTATCCGCGGAATTAGGGGAACACTCCTGTAGGTGTGTTGTTTCGTCACTAGGTTCTTAGCTCTTTTGATAAACCTAGAACAAAATCTATTAAAATTATGTTAGAAGGACGAATTTTTAGTTGTTACGTTTCAGGACGATTGAAGTTTTTAGGGTTTCAAATATATCTGGACCATAGCCCTGAAAGCAATAATTATATTTTAAATCTATTCAGAACTGCTGTCTATGGTACTGACAACAGGAACCTATGGGTAAATTTTGTCGCCCAATTATATTGTTATGTTTCGCGTTTCTGTCGTTTGATTTTGAATGACCAGCATGAGGCCTTCGATTTTATTAACCAGCTCTTCTGGCTACAGCCATTCGTTCGAGGTTCCACAGTGAACATTCAGCAGCTAGAGGTCCTTGCCAGTATCTCTTGATGATCACATCTACGATCTTTTGGTTTGTTTCTTTCTTTTTAGTGTGCCATTTCTGTAGTGTCCCATTTCTGAAGCCGAGGCATCTCTTCTCCCCCCTTCCACTGATCGCAATCTTATATAATGAGTTGTCAATCTGTCAGGAACTTATCCTTGTCACCTCGCGACCGCTTTGTTTGGGTCTGTTGGGTTCGTTACCTTCCGTGGAGGGTCCAGAAACTTTTTATTTTGGCCCAAAGTTCAACCAGCATTGGGCTGTTTGTTTTGCCCAGTTCCATTTCAGTATTAAGGCTTTTTAGATATACATTTATTTAGATTTTTCTTCTGTTATCGCGATGTTGTATTGAAATAATAGTTCTTTGATTGATATGGTTTTAGTCGCGTTGTTTTAATTTTTATCAGCATTGTTTCAATGCCGTTCTTCCGGAGCCTTTACAGACTCCTTCTCACACGTTTCATTTATTTGTTTTTATCCCCGACAGTAATAGGGTTAATATTAATTTTAAATATAATAAAAAAAAAAACAGTAAAAGATTAAACATACTCTTTTCAGGATAAACAGGCACGTGTAGAACACTAAAGACAACCAATATCAGGATAGCAAAGTGAGTCATTATTTATCAAAATAATCAATTTATTATTTAGATAATAATGACCATCGTCGTCGTATGTAATACTCTACTAGCACTCAAGTTGTGACCAATTTGTCTCATGACTTGAAATAATAAGGCATGAAATTAAAGTATGTTCAGAAACTTCAAGGTGTTTTAATTCAAATTTCAGTGTTGTTTTCTTTGAAATCAATCAAAGATATGTAAATTAAAATTGGAAATATTGATTTTCATCTGCCATTTTTTTTAACTCTAAATCAACTAGTTCAATACAATCCACCCATATAAATGATCATTTCTTGTTGTTTTATTGTCCATTTGTCGCTCGAAAATATTAAAAAAAAACCACTATTTAAAAAACCACAAATAATTAAAACCATTTTTTTTACTTTTGACGTTGTTTTTCTAATTTTTAATTTTTGTAAGGGAGTTTTGGCGGGAATGCGTTAAGGAGATGTGTTGCTAAATTTTCATTTTTGTGAAACTTAGTTCAAATGCGTGTAAAATGTTTAATTTCGGGGGCATATGAATCAATTTAGTTTCGTGAAGGTGTACAAGTGTAAATAAAAGTGAAAATCGGTGCAAAACATGTACTTTAGCTGTTTAGTGTTGTCTCCAAAGCTCCGTGAACAAACATTGTAAAAAACGGCCCCCTTTTTACAATGATTCCCTCGACTTGACTTTAACTATGACGACTTGACTGTTTTGTTCAATGCAAATAACTTGCAAATATTGATAATACTTGACACTGGCAAATGTCCGAAGGAAAAACCATTTTTAAAGAAGAAGAAGAAGAAGAATTTTTGTAAGCTGAACGACTTAGGTCTGATTTTGGTCTTGCAATAAGGTTATCATGGTAAGAGCAACTATCATTCAAGTCACTGTTTACCTTTAAGTGTAAGCGTTGACATTGTGGTGCTGAATTTTCTCTCTCGGGAAACCTAGTTAGCATACGTTTAAATTGTTGAGTTTTCGTGTCATATTGATAAATTTAGTTTCGTGAAAGTAAACAAATGTAAATTAAAAAAAACAAAACAGTGCCAAGCGTGGAATCACCTCGTTGATTCCAAATCTCGTAAAGAGTCGTGGCAAAATAGCAGCCATTTCGCTATTTTAACGTGACTTGATATAGGTACATATAGATTATGGGTTCGATCCCGAGGGGAAATCGAACCCGCAACCCTCTGCGTCTCGTGAAGGAGTTAACTTGTGTCGCTACAGAAATCGACGTCACACTTCTGGAAAAATCGGATGTTTTTTCTTCTCACTCTAACTTTTAAATATCATAGAATAAAAATTAATCTGCAGTAGTTTAGGTTATGGCAAGGTACTGTTTTCGTTTATTCTTCTTAAATCGTTGTTTTTTGCGTGAATGAGTAACAAAGTCACATACATACATACACACAAACTTTCGCGTTTATAATATTAGTAAGACTAACGGTCTGTTTGTCCTGTTCCCTCATGAATATTGGGATAAAAAATAGCCTGTGTTATTCTAGGTCTCTACCTACCTATAATAATATTTTAACCGGGTCTTATTCGCGTATTTTTACTTTTAAATTCTCTTACCTCGACGTTTCGATCATGTTACAATGATCTTGGGCGCGAGGGGATATCTGTTTCGGCATATTAAGTCGGGCAGTTTAACTGGATGGGCAGATGACGAAACAGATAAGTTAGTGGCACTGTATGTAGAGGTTATTTTGTTCCATTTTTTGGGGGAGGGAAAAGTGGGCAGAATGCTGGCTGCATTGCTTCGTTGTATGCAAATACTTATTTTTTAATATTATTTTTTTAATACTTATTTTACCATTTTTTAAAGTTGGTTTTTAAATGTTTAATTGAGTTTGACATTTGCAACAAATTACATTACAAATTACGCAATCACACCGCAGAATTATAATATGAAATTTGAAATGTAGTCAGCTGTAGTTCTGAAATAACAGATTAATAAATTCTGTGACCAGCACACGGCGTTGCCTAGCTCATAGTAAGCTGCTAAGCTTGTGTTACGGTGACTGTACAAGGTGTAACGGGTAAGCCCTTTTAATCCGAAAGGGGGTTTTTCTAGACGTCTAGGCGAAACACTTTTGTTCTACGACTTTTGGAAATTCGAAGTACTTTTCGAAAAAAATTGGTGTTAGGTTTACTTGAAAATCAGCTGTTCTGAGAGTTCGAGGTCATTGACCTTATGTTGTCCTGACCTTATGTTGTCCTTTTATTTAGTTTGATGATTTACAATCAAAACTTCAGTTACCTTTATTTGCAAAAGCAGCTGTTTTTTCAGTGAAACAAAATCTCAAAATTTTCAAAAAAAAAGTTTGAATTTTCAAAAGTCGTAGAACAAAAGGTGTTCGCCTAAACTAGAACAACCCCCTTTCGGATTAAAAGGGCATACCCGTTACAAATTGTATAGACAAAAGATATAATACTTCTATTTATTTTTCATACCTACATAATTATAACAATCAAAGTCTGGGTGTATTTCTTTTAAATTAATTAAAAGAAATACACCCAGACGACCATTCAGACCCATTCTTATGTTAGACATATTAATTTTTAAGCATAGGTAAATAATAAATATAAATAAATAAATAAATAAATCATGTGACGAACACACAGCGCCATCTAGCCCCGTGGTAAGCTGCTTGTGTTACGGTGACTAGACAACGGATATACTACTTATATTTATTTTTCTTTTGTAAATACATACATATTATACATAGAAATACGCCCAGACCAGATAGATACAAATATTTATTTTAAGTATAAATATTTTCACCCAGCGGGAATCGAACCCGCAACCTTCTGCTTTGCAGTCGGGCATTCGCCCGCCGCGCCACAGAGGCCGTCAAAACAATAATACAGCGTCCGTGATGCTGAGAAATCATCAACATATTGACATGTTTTTAACAACGTGGCAAAATGACTTTTGTCTTGATGTTCCTGAAAATTGTGACATACGTAGGTGAAACCTTGTTATATGGGTACATGATTCAATTTATTCAACAATCATTAAAATATTTAATTATTTTTTTCAAATTTATAAATTTGACTGGTTTCTTTCTTTTCGTTGAAATTTCTTTGGATGTTGCGATTCAATCACTCAAAAACTACTGAACCGATTACGATTAAACTTGATAAGATGGTAGCTAGAGATCTGGATTAAAACATAGGCTAGTTTTTATCTTGATATCTTAATATCCGGGGGTTTACGCGAGCGAAACCGCGGGTGCAGCTAGTAGAATATAAATGCCGATACCATATTCCAAATTCAAACTAGTACTGCCACCTACCAAAGCCGGGTAACACTAAGCAAAATTTATAACAGCGACATCTAGTAACAAAGTTTAAAGCTAGTCCTTTTATTAATTTATTTAATGCTTTACAATATTATCAGCATGAAAAAAAGCATTTAGATTAGAAAATAAATTAAAAAAAATATATAAATTCTAAGATAGAAATCATAATAATTAATTATTCACAAAAACTTTGAATACCGCTACTGCCATCTATTAGGGAGTAGCTTTAATGAAGTTTCAATAGACGTTTTTGTACTGACACCAGTAATTACATAGCGCTACCCTCAAAGGTGTGTATTATGAATATATACTTACCTAATACTTTTGTGCTTCTATTTTTTTCGAAATCTAATTTTAATGTTTATGTACCTATTTTATGTTTACACCTACTCTATCCATCCTACTATGATGTCTTATAAGTCGCCGCGTTGTCGTTCAGCTAAAAAAAAAGTTTAAAAAATTCACCAAATAAAAAAAAGAACTTAAAAAAAGTTAGAAATATTTAAAGGAAAAATTCATCTTCAAAAATTCACTTGCGGCGATTTTTTGAAGATGAATTTTTCCTTTAAAATATTTCTAGTAAATATGCCTTGAGCAATAAAACAAATTTACGAAATATTTAAAAAAAGTTTATTTTTTAAATTAGACATCATAGTAGGATGGCTTTTAGATTTACTTTGGTTTTTTGAGCGACAAAAATACGACAAACTATCTTGGTACGGCAGATAAATTTTCACTTCTTACTTCTTATAAACGCGAAAGTTTATATGTATGTGACTTTGTTACTCAATTACGCAAAAGCTGCTGAACCGATTGTGATGAAACCTGGAATATAATTAGTTGGAGACTTGGAATAACACATAATTATAGGCTACTTTTTATCCCGATATTCCCGCGGGATCGGGACCTACGCAGGTGAAACTGCGGGGTGCAGCTAGTATTATTATAATAATGTACATCATTGTATCAAATAATCATTGTATATCAGCAGGACCTAATACCACCGATTTTTTTATTTTATACTATGAACAACATGTAGTTCAAAGGCAAAACTGCATTTTAGTTAGATGGTTTTAAAGTTAATAGTAGGAAAGTATGTAGATCAAAATCAGACAGACGAAAAACCGACTTCGTCCTCCGCTATAGAATAAACCTAGTAAAGAACAAACATGCACATTTATTACCAGCTGCGGTCTGCGGTTTCCCCGCGTAAGTTCTTTTCTCGCGGGCATGTGGAGATTAAAAGCCTATGTGTTATTACAGGTCTTCAGGTACCTAAATTTTAAGATTCATCGCAATCGGTTTATTAGATTTTGCGTGATTGAATAATAAAGTCACATACGTACATACAAACTTATCTGTTTATCATAATAGTATGATAAGAAGTAAGATGTAAACTAGCCTAGTGTATTTGATAGATTTATTAACTCTTTATTGTAACAAAACAATACAGAAAATATCTTAAAATATGGTGGCACAATGGGCAGCCTTATCGCCTAAAGGCGATCTCTACCAGGCAACCAGTGAAGGGACAAGACTAATCGAATAGGATGGGTAAGGTATTTATTTTATTTATTCAAAAGGGTAAGGTGTTTAGTATTTATTTTTAAAATTAAAACAACAGTAAACTGTAATAAAACACTTTATTTATCCGGTTTTATCGCGCTTTTATTCATTATTTGAACCGAGCTTTCGCTAACTTTACAGTTGGCTTTTTCAAGGTTGACTGAGATGTAATTTGTCTATTTTTAACATTCTAAAAAGTTACAGTAAACTACCGCCTCATAATTATTTGCAATAAAAACGTTCCAGTGTACGCAGACTATAGAGTTATTGTAATAGTTTTCAATTTAAATTATAATTATTTAACAGTAAACTGTGTTAAATAAAACCTGTGAAGTTATAATATTACAATACTAGGCTTATTATTATCCAATTCTAGATTCTAAAAGTTGGTACCTACTAATATACATCATTCCTTCAGCACAATATCTCATAATGAAGACACGAAATACAGCATCCAAACCTAATTTCTTCTTAAAACTCCAAGACAAAAACAAACCCGACGCCTCCCGTCCATTCTTTCAAAGAACAAAACACATAATTACCTAAACAATAACCGAGGGGGTGTAAGGTGGTAAATAACCCCCCCAGGGGATGAATACATAATGAAATTTCTCCAGTATTCGTCCGTTAATCAAAAACTGCTGCATAGAACGAAAGACGTAAGAAAATGGAAATTTTGCTACCCTCCTTTTTCCTGTTAGACTTTGCTTCCCCCCTTTTGCCTCGCAAAGAGGTCGGACAACCCCCTTGTGGGATAAGGAAGAGTGGAGATGGATTTTTCTTAGAGATTTTTACAAAAAAGATTAATTTTTTGAATGCATCACATTTAAGAATAGAACTTTAAGTATTATTTTTTTATTCATACTTTATTTCCTAGGACCTAAAGCTGAGTTCCCACAGCAAGCGGAACGGAGTCGTTTGATGTGTCAGCTTTACATGCAATGACCGTTTTTATACAATTTGTAACGGGTATACCCTTTTAATTCGAAAGGGGGTTTTTCTAGACGTCTAGGCGAACACCTTTTGTTCTACGACTTTTGAAAATTCAAACTTTTTTTTTGAAAATTTTGAGATTATGTTTCACTGAATAAACAGCTGCTTTTGAAAATAAAGGTAATTGAACTAAATAAAAGGACAACATAAGGTCAATGACCTCGAACTCTCAGAAACAGCTGATTTTCAAGTAACCTTATACCTAAATTTTTAGAAAAGTACGTCGAATTTCCAAAAGTCGTAAAACAAAAGTTGTTCGCCTAGACGCCTAGAACAACCCCCTTTCGGATTAAAAGGGCTTACCCGTTACACTTTGTATAGACCTGACTCTTTCGAACTTTTCTATGAAAACGATCGCTTGATGGTAAACTGACATATTAATGACCGCTGGGAACTCCGAATAAGCGTTACGAATGCCGACTTAATTTAAAGAGGATAAATTTGCAGGGACTCCTATTTTTTTACTTCAAAATTTACCAAGTCTCTTTTTACTTGAATATTAATATGTAGTCAACTCGTCCCAATGTCAAACTACCTTTGGGCCCATTTGATTACTACTAAATTCGAAAGGGTACAAGTGGTCCCTGGTCCCAGTTTCGTGGAATTGCTATTCATTCATTATTCCAGTTGGGTTTCTAAAAAAATATCCATTTATTTGAGTAAATAGGTTTCTGCTAAGCAAATATATTACGTCCAAAGAAGTTATATTACCAGAACTAGAATGCTCACGTAGAAAGAAAAATGCTCCGCTACATTGTACGTACATGCTGTCCCTTTCTAATAACACTATTAGAAAAGGACAGCAAGCTACATTGAAGCATGCAGCATGCTCAATGTAGCAAAACACTTTTGAGTTCTACGTGAACTTTCTAGTTTAAAAAGTAACTTCTTTGGTTATACCATCGACCTCAGAATCGCTTCCTATCTACACGCATCTACACGGTTCGCTAGGTAATTTACGTCTTTTTCAATATTTTAGACGCAATCAAAATTAATTTATTACTATTAGCAGATTGATTTTAATACATTACTATTAAAACATAATTATTTATACGTATACAGTTGTTAGGTAGGTAAATCACGTGATTTTTTATCACGTCTAGAATTTAAAAAGGCGTAAAATGACTTGGAAACCCTTTAGAATCTACGCGGTCTTTTTAAATACGTTTTATAATGATCAGCTTAGACTTAATTCTTAGCGTATTTCTACAGACCTTAGTGGTTAAGTTATGCTAAGTGACTTATTCCGCGCTACAATGCTCGTTTGTCGTTGTTATGTCGTCCTTTTGTCGTTAAAAAAAATTAAGTACATTTTCAATCAAAATAACCCGACTACTTTTAAAAACCACAGACAATTTAAAAAAAACTTTTTTTTGAAGTATATGTTTTTTTTTTAATTATTTAATGTGTTTTTAATTTTGTTGTTTTTAGCTGAACGACAACGTGACGACTTCGCGACGACTTATAAGACATCGTGGTAGGGCCCAATGTTTTTTTATGTGGTAATTTTTTTTTTTATAAACAATTCTACTAAATAGTCCACCTCCATACTTACCAAACTTACCGCCCAGTCTGCAACACCCGCACCCGAATGCAAATTTTATAACTCGACGCCCGTTTTCTTATAGGCGTTTCTCGTAAACTTGGTTCCTTACTTAGCTTCGGTCATTTATTCTGATTGTATACTGAAGCTATGTACTTTGTAGGTATATAGGAAGCAGATATATGGGACTTATCTATATAGATGTATCTACTAGCTGCAGTAATGCGGTCTCGCGGGAATATCAGGATAAAGAGCCTATGTGTAATTCCAGGTCTCCAGCTACCTACTTATATACTAAGTTTCAAGGTACACTCAGAATTTACCTACTCAAAGTGTTTTTATTTTATTTTAATGGAAGTTTTAACTATTTTTTAAATTAAATAGGTAAAATAAATAAATAGGAATGATATTTTGAAGAACTAACTTTAGTTCTGTTTTACACCACGGGACTTCTTTTGGACTTTACTTAATAATTCATTAGGAAATAAATACTTAATCCGAACTACCATGATGGTTTCTAGTTGCATTGTTATCCTATTGTCGTTAAAAAAAATTGTAATAAAAATAAATGAAAACGGCGGTTAAAGCTAGTCCACCTAATGTGACGATAAACCATAAAAAAAAAAAAATAACCTCGAAAAAAAAAGAAGTTTTCTAAAATACTTAGGTAATTGCAATTTAAGCTATTCGAAGCGACATTGTAATAGAGAGTAGATTTTTGTCTGGAATACCTGCTCCGCACCAAGATAAGTGTAATAAAAGTTTTGATAATGTGGAAACTTGGTAATGTTATCGGTATACGTGATCTCACCGGCTTTTCGGTATAGCGAGGACCCCTACCACTGGTCCAAGAATACTTAATCAGACCAACTGGGAAACAGTAAATATATATAAGGTTATGGGATTCCAATCCAAAACCGTACAGGGGGTGAATCTCTATATCGAAATGAATAACTTTTGTTCTACGATTATTTAAATAGGTATCGAACTTTTTTTTTAACTTTGAGGTTATGTTTTACTTAAAAGACAACTGTTTTTAAAAACAAAGGTATAATTGAAGTTTTGATTGTATGTCATTGTCATTGTTTGGGGCCGCTTCTTGAATTGGGATTCTTTATTTTTTTCTTTTTTGTTGAACTTGTTTGTTAACATGTGTATGAATGTGGCATTAATTCTTGGTATTTATATGCGAAAGCATCTAAGTGGTGTATAGGTATTATTTTTGTTAAATTCTCTGTTATTGTTACCGTTTGCTTTCCGAATAAATTAAAATTAAATTAAGTCAATGACCTCGAACTATATTAAACAAATGTTCTGGCGATGTGGAGAATGTGATGTGACGCAATGACATATAGGACGCGTGGAAGTGTTACGATAATTATTTGGTGACTATCATGTAAGTATTTTATAGTAATGTCAAAAGAATTTCCAAAATGAGTAAGTAAGTAAAAACTTTACACAAATCGCATTCAGCATTCTGTTTATTATGACGCTGACGATCTCGATCAAGTCTCACCACTCGCAAGCCGAGTTACTATCGAGAACCAATAGTAGTAGTTTGGAACAGTATCCAACGTGGATTCTTTCAGCCGTTACAGAGTCGAGTTATAATCGACTTTACGAGATATTTCTCTTTATTATAACACGTTCGGTAATCCTTTTACACTTTTATAATAACTACTCTTATTTTAGAATATGATTTGGTTTTGTTTTCGAGTTTGTTTGTTATGGTTTTTGTTAATGAAGAACGAATATACCATTAACGAATTTTTTGTGGCGTAAATTCTGATTTGGAACTGATTTTAACTTAATATTAAATGCATTTCCTAGTGTCTTTAGGAATTGTATACATTTCCTAGGATAAGTGTGTATTAAATATTCTTAGAAACAACATTTCACACATTTCCTAAATACAATTTTTAAGCTTATACGATTTCTGTTCATTATTATTATTAGAATTTCAGGTCTAGATCATGTTAGGTCTTCCCGGGACCACGGCCGGTGCAATGCGTTTGCCGAAACGTCGGGGTAATTTTAAATTTATTAATAATAGTGTGTGAACTAACGCGATCTAGACCCGAAATTCTAATAAAATGTTTCCTTTAATTGTTAGAATCATTGTATGCAATCCCTAAGTTTCACATATTCAAGGTAACATAACCCTGGAACAAAAGTTTGTAATAGCGTACTATAGTGTTAAAAAGAATTGTAGCCTGCTATATGAGCTTTATTATACAAAATAAAATAAAATAAACATATAGATGAGTTTCTAATGTTTCCTGTTTATAATGTTATACAAATAAATATATATCTATCTATCTTTATATTTAGCTTTTTAATTGAATTGGTAATCAGCTAAATAAGTATGGTTGTTCATTAGAATTCTCTATCACTTTCAAATTCTGCGCCATAGTTCGGTAAAGGAATGCCACTTGGGTCCAGTAGCTTTTGGTCCAGGTAAATTTTAATTTCTATGCAAATGTAAGCTTTCATTCAGGGCTTAATCTACGAGCTTTGCCGAAGTGACGGTATCAAATCGCGATAGGAAAACTTAATGAAAATAAGCTCAGTGCGCTTTTGAACGAAAGTCGATTCTTTTTTACCTGACTCCTCGACGCACAGAGGGGTTATGTGTTTATCAGTATGTATGTTATGTGTGGTTTTTACCTGATTGTAAGAGGGTAGGTTATTGTGTTTTTATTTTCATGTATGATGTGATTATGTTGTACCTACGTTATGTGACCATAATTTTCTGACCTCGTAATATATAAAGTAATACGGTAAGTCATGCTTAATGAATACGATTTAAAAATAATAAATTCAAAGCTTTATTAAATGTAGATTTTAAACTAACATGGTTGAAAAACTATTTCAACCATGTTGTTTTAAAATTTTACTAATATTATAACGCGAAATTATGTATGTATGTCTATGAGTTTGTTACTCTATCACGCAAAAACCACACAATCGATTGCGACGAAACTTGGAATATAGATAGCAGGAGACCTGGACCATAAGCTTTCTTCTATCCTGATATTCCCGCGGGGACGGAACTTACGCGGGTGAAACCGCGGGAAGCAGCTGGTAGTCTATAAAACTATTACAATTTATTTAATTACTTGCGACAGAATACAGAAACTCTATTTTTAAAGTTAAAACATGAGCAAGTTCTAAATTTAAAATTGTTTAGGTTTTTTTAGTTTAAGTGCTTCTTAATGGTTAAGTAGAACTCGATTTTTAAGTAACGCTTCTGTACATCTTTAATTTATATAAATAACAAAGCAAAATCTAATTAGCTACAATATGTACTTACATTACCTAATAATAGAACAGAAAAGTCTGTCTCACACATTCACGTAACAAAATCCAGTCGAGTTTACACCTAAAACGTATAAATATTACCCAAGAAAATTATATCTGAACTTCTGAGGTATGCACGAAAAGATATTCGGCAGAATTAAAACAACACTTCTCTCAGAGAAAAGAGGTTCTTCCACCCCCTCGCCCCCTTTCCGCCCTGTAGGGGTGCGCCCCAATCCCAAGATGGCTTCTTTTATATGGGGTGGACTGTGCCCCTCAAGAATAAAAGTATTCCATACCTTTCGCGAGGTGGGGGCAAGTCGCAACTCCGAACTCTTTGTTTCCCATCGATTGCGTTGTTCAAATTGAGTTCGGCTCGTATCGGAATAAGTACGGCAATTTTAATTAATATACATTTGGAAACTTCTAATTAAATTTTGATAGAGGTTTTTGGTTGAAGTTTTTTTTTATAGTTTGATTGGAATCGGTATTTCAGTGGCGGTATGCTACAAACTATGTAAACGATTTTTTATTTTGAGAGATTTACATTTTGGCTATTAATTATTATGAACTAGCTGTTACCCGTGACTTTGTCTGCGTAGAAAAGTGCATATCCGACTTTTTCGTTCATAACTCGGGTTCTACTAATTGGATTTCGATGTAAAGTAATACTACGAGGTTCTTTAAAAATATAACTCTCAATCATTTTTCCCGGGTCTTATTCGCGTATTATAAGACCCGGGAAAAATAATTATGAGTTCAAATCGTGTGAGTATAAACTGTTTAATATAACTCTCAACTATCCAATATTGAAAAGAAGATTTTAATCGGATTAGTAGTTTTTATATTGTATAAAGAACAAACAGACAGACATACAGACATGAATTTAAAAAACTGATATTATAAAAAACCTATAAAGAACATCAGATAACAATACAAACTTACAAACAACCTAATTATAACTTAACTTTTAAAACAGTAATTACAAAAGGCTTCATCATTAAAGCTTGTAGGCTATATACTTACATACGAGATAGGTTGGCACCTATATATTTAAGTTGTAAACGAAGCCAACATATACCTACCTACCGTGTGCGTAAGTATATATGAATATAATTTTCATCAATGAAGAGAGGGGTCTTTAACCTTTACGATATTTGTTAGTAGGTCGACATACGCGAGTAAATAAATAAGATGATGCACACCTTCTAGCCTAAACTAAGCGACTGGGCTTGTTCTATGGATATTAGACAATAAATATATAAAGCCTACAGATTTTTTTACAAAATGTAAATAAACTTTTTTTTCTAAATATAGTTTTTGAACCATGTTAGTTGACCGAGCGAGCATTAGCTAGCAAACTGTCTATGCTTCAGGTTGGCCAAATTTTCTTTTTTCTGTATGTTGGTTCTCCTCTACAGGTCGTATTTCTTAACCGATTTTGATGAAACTTGGTCAACAAGCTCTATGAGCATATGGAATTTTTCAGTCGTGGGGGATTTTTGATTGGGGGGGTATTTCTGCCACAAAATAATTTTAATTGTTTCAAAAAATCTATGTTCGCATGGTGCTCGTGAGGTCTACTGTTTGCTGAATTAGTCTTACCTAAAAAACACTTTATTTGCCGGGTTTAATTGCGTTTTATTTACAATTTTTAACCGACCGATTAAACCCGGTAAATAAAGTGTTTTATTATGCAAAATCGCGAAAACTATAGAAGAAATAATAGTTTTACTAATATTATAAACGTGACAGTTTGTATGTGACTTTGTTACTCTTTCACGCTAAAACTACTAAACCGATTGCGATGAAACTTGGAATATAGGTAGCTGAAGATCTGGAATAATACATAGACTACTTTTCATCACGATATTCCCGCGGAAACGGGACTTATGCGGGTGAAACCACGAGACGCAGCTAATAAATAGATGAGGCGGTAGTTTTTAGTAACTTTTTAGAATAATGAGAATGAATTACATATCAGTCAGTGAACAAGGGGTCTGGAAAGACCTCGCAACATCGGGCGTTTAAAAGTTCTTATAATTATAATAAAAGCGAATATAACAGGTAATAATTGATAGAAGAATATAACAAGTCTTGATACTTGACATTCAGATGGACAACAAAGTGATGTTTTAAAGATTTCTTTTTACAATTTAACTATTTACGGAACTCTAAAAACGAGTTTTATTTCAAAACTAGCTGTTACCCGCGACTTCGTCTGCGTAGAAATAGTGCATAGCCGACTTTTTCGTTGATTACTCGGGTTCTATATCTACTAATTGAATTTCATGTAAAGTATACCACGAGGTTCATTCAGATTCAGATACAATAGAACTATCCAAATTCTTGAAAACGACATTTCAATGAGATTAGTTAGTTTTTAAATGTATAAGGAACAAACAGAGAAACAGACAGAGAGACATGAATTTTAAAAGTTATATAATTTTGTTCATCTTTTCCTAAGTCTTCTAGACAAGTTTTTTTTTGTTTACTTCCAAGTACAAACTTTTTGTTCTCTCTTTCTTTATATGAGTAAGGTATAGACAAAGTTTGAGCTTAATATCGTAAGTGAACAATTTGAACTTGACATTGAACTCCTGAACTCCCACTACACGCATGTTACGTTACTTATACCTCCATACGTTATACGTATATACATACGTAAGTAGGTAAGTAGTAACGTGTGTGAAATTGTATGTAGGTAGGTTATTTATTTATTATCGGTTGTGAACAGATTATGGCCATTAGGAAATTAGCCAGTGTCAAGTATTATGCAAGTTATTTGCATCGAAACAGTCAAGTCGTCATAGTGAAAGTCAAGTCTAGGGAATCATTTGTAAAAACGGCGGCAATTTACAAAGATTGTTCATGGAGCTTTGGAGACAACGCTAAGTCCATGTTTTGCACGCATTTTCACTTTCATTCCACTTGTACACCTTCACGAAACTAAATTGATTAATATGCCGCGAAATTAAACAATTTGCACGCATTTGAACTAGGTTTTACATAAATAAAAGTTTAGCACCACATCTCCTTAACGCGTTTCCGCCAAAACTCCGGTGGGTTCCAGGTGGGTATAAAAACCCATTTATTTTTTGGAAGCTGGAAGCTTTTTTTTTAAGTTGCTGATTTTATTTATGGACTCCTTAATTCTAAATATACGATAGCCCTGTAATTCTTTGTTTCGATTATTGATTTAAAAAATGTAAAATTATTAAATAAAAAATACATTTGTTAATTAATATCAAGGATATCGTAGTTTTATATTATAAGTCCTTTCTTTTCAATTATATTCTTACTTAATATAACTAATAGTAGGTAAATAACCAAGTTTATTTTGATGTCAGCATCGCGAAAACCAAGGAAAAATTTATAATAAGACAACAAAAACATTCCTACAATTCTTATTTAATTTATACCAAAAAATACACATTTCGTATTTCTAAAAAATAATTCCAAAATTAGCTAAGAAATAACACAACAACAATAAATCACAAAGAACCAGCGCCAAAAACGCTTCAACATTTTTAATATAAACCGCCATGTGCGCGAAACGTTCTTACTTTTTTCTTCCACAATAATTTAGAAAGCATAATTAATCGCGTTTGCGATGGCGGGCGTCTTAATTGAAACTCTTTACCCCTTCTCCCCAACGTCCCCTAGGAAAAACAACCCTTTCTTATTTTTCAACTCTTTCTTTCCCCTTCCCCCCCTTGCAAGACGATAAATCCTTGGTAGAGACAGTGGGGAGATCTTTTGCCATCTTCACTTTGCACCCTTTCTTTAACATCGCTACTCTATCCGTCTAGAAATAGAGTTCAAAATAGATCTAATTGTTGTTTTTGAGTGGCAGTTGTTTAAATTGTAATGTAAAACAAGAAAAAGCCTACGCGATTCGTCATTGGAATTCCGCGGGCGAGTTTGAACGCGGTTCCATTTTCAAACTTTAGAGGATTATTTTGAATTTCGAATCGATTTATCTTGTGTTTTTTGCTGTTTCTTGGATTTTCTATGACATTTGTTTGGTTTATTTTCATTTAATTTTTTAACACAATCGGGAATGGAAACCTTTTTACCATGTTTCGTTAACTTTACTCTATAGGTACTTTAAACGATTGTGGTAAGCACCTAGATACTAGATAGTACTATAGTATATAGTATAAAAAAAAACGTTATCTACCTAGACACCTAGATATTATTCTATAAAAAAATCTTGACAATGTTTTTTTTTTTCACAAAAAACAATTCACCAAAATTTTCTCAGAATTTCCGATATCAGAATAAAAAAAAAAACAAAATATACTATATTATATTTTGGGATTTTTATTCTGATTTCACATTTTCACATTTATAATATTAGTATATACCTTAATGTGAAAGTGTGTATGTTTGGATGTTTGTTACTCAATCACGCAAAAACTACTGAACCGATTGCGATGAAACTTGGAATATAAGTATAGTTGGATACCGGGAATAACTCAACTCATTTTATCCTGATATTCCCGCGGGATCGGGACTCACGCGGGTGAAACCGTGGGGTGGAGCTAGTATCGTTATAATTTTTTACTAAAAAAAATGTAAAACACCTTAAAAAAAAAGCAATAAAAATATATGTACAGGCACGTACAGACTAACAGCAATTGTGTAACTAATTCCCCTTCCCCCTTACGAAATAAGAATAAGGGGACGAAAGGGGGTCAAAGAAATAAATGAGAGCCTGAGCAAGACAAGGGGTAACTAGGGGGCTGTTTTATTTTACAAATTGTTATTTATCTTTAGCTTCAGAATTTTAAATTTCGAATGCTTTAGAGTTTTGCATTTTAAATTGGTTTCAGGTTTTTATATTGAATTTGAATTGAATAAAATTACATTTCGTAACAATATATTTTTTTCACTATAGATGTATTACAAAATATCCGTAAACAATAAATCCTACAAAAATCTCTTTGTTTGAATGTCAAATCGCAAAATCCTAAGAAAAAGGCGTTAGTTTAACTTTGAATAAGAAATACACAGGGTGGGTCGGATGTTGTTGGGCGGGTTGTGTGTTTGTAGATGCGACTGCAATGCAGAAAGCTGCGGGTTCGATTCCCGTCGGGTGAAAATATTTATGCTTAAAAATAAATATTTGTTATTTATTTTTAAGCATAAATATTTTCATCTGGTCTGGGTGTCTTTCTATCTAAAATATTTGTATACTTATATTTACAAAAAAAAAGTATAATACTTATGTAGTATATTCGTTGTCTAGTACCCATACTACAAGCCTAGTGCTTAGTTTGGGGCTAGATTGCGCTGTGTGCAATGTAGTGAAATATTTATTTATTTATTTTATTTGATTTGTCAATTTAGTTTATTTCATCATTCAAAAGTTTTATTTCATATGTATTTTTTTAATTCACATTTAAATATCACAAGGAGTTTATTAAATTTGATTTATCACGATGTGTTATTTGATTATGTTTTATTACATGTGTATAAAAATACAATTCCCTACAATGGGCCCTACCATGATGTCTTATAAGCCGTCGCGAAGTCATCGCGTTGTCGTTCAGCTAAAAAAAAAACTTAAAAACACATCAAATAATTAAAAAAAAAAATTATTCACAAAATATTTAAAAAAAATTAAATTGTCTGTGCTTTTGAAAAGTAGTCAGGGTATTTTTTATTTCAAATTTACTTTATTTTTTTGAACGATAAAAGGACGACATAGCAACGACAAACGAGCATGGTAGCGCAGAATGTTTCATAATACCTTTTTAAAATAAAACAAACAATACTCTGTGACGAAGTCGCGTTCCGGCAGACATTTTAACTTAAAATTCAATAAATTCTGATCCCCAAAAATCACCCTTTTCTTCCCCTTCGAAATCATTATATACGAGGGGGTAAAAATGCACTCAGACATTACATTAAAAGATATAATTAAGGGGGTTCCGCTCCCTTAGGAAATTCGCCTTCTTTTGACATTTTAAAGAACCCCTTTTCTTATAACCCCTTGTACATGGATATAGGTTTTTTAGCTGGAAAAGATTTTTTTATCTGAGTTTCTGTGTTTTTCTGTGTTACCTTTGTGTGATGATCTCTGTGGGACGTCGGACGAAGGCTTGACTTCAGTGCAGAAGGTTGCAGGTTCACTTCCCGCCAGGTGCAAATATTTATGCTTAAAAATAAATATTTCTATATATTTGTCTGGGTAACCTTTCTTTTTATGTATATTATTTATGTACAAAAAAAGTAGATAATGTAGTATATCATTTGTCTAGTACTCATAGTACAAGCCTAGTGCTTAATAGTTTGGGGGCTAGATTGCGCTGTGTAATGTCGTGCAATATTTATAATATTTCATTATTTTGGTACAGTAAAGCATTACTTTACCTATTTATCATCTCTTTCTCATCTCATCGAGTTTCTTCTACATATTTCGGGGTGAAATTTTCCCGGAAATGGCGGACGCTATTTATTTTTTTACCCTAAGTTTTCATTTTCATTTACACACGAAAGATAAGCGTATGCCCACTATATCACCTAGTGGTGAGTGATGATACGGTCTGAAATGGAGCACGCTCATTTAGAATAAGGAATACGGCAGTCAAACCAGTTCCGACCCCTAGTGGCTGCACTGGCCTGGTGCAGCCACAATGGATCGGGTGGTATCGGAACACGGTTAAATTCATAATATTAATTTATTAAATCGTCTTTAATATATCATATTTAGTGGCTTTTCTAACAACAACTTTCGAGTTTCCGAAATGGTAAATAGAGTGTGTGAGTAATTCGACTTTGGAACTGATGAAGGTTGGCTGTCGGAGCCGAGTTTAAAATGATTCATTAGTCAAGCACCTATTCACCTTCTTGTCTCTAAATTAAAAGAAACCTGTATAAATTCCGCGCTGCCATTGTCGTTTGTCGTTGCTATGTCGTTCTTTTGTCGTTCAAAAACAATTAAGTAAATTATAAATAAAAAATACCCCGGCTACATTGAAAAACCACAGACAATTTAAAAAAATATTTTTGTTTTTTGAAGTTTGTTTTTCTTTTTTTTTTTAATTATTTAATGTGTTTTTTTAGCTGAACGACAACGAGACGACTTCGTGACGACCTATAAGACATCATGGTAGGGCCCATTATTTGCCTCGTCTATATATTTTATACGCATGTTCCAACACATAGCAAGTTATTTGGTAAAGTAGCTGTGAAGCAATATCTCTTATAATTACTTGAACATTACCAACTTTTACGGTACTTTGAACAGTTTTCAACCATAAAATTAGTTTACAAATTGAATACACTCACTTTAATATATTGGATAATATTTAAATGTCATCGTAAGAGAACAATAATCGATATTTTATTTCAATAAATTATTTTTCGATAACTTATTTTTTTTTACCTTGTAACTTCGATAACGGCCATTGAAACATCCAAGATTCCATTTTATTTACACCTATACTAGCTGTGCCCCGCGGTTTTACCCGCATAAATTCCTATCCCGTAACGTTTTATTTATAAATATGATCTGAAAGCAATCAATAAATGAACATGAATATGTGACGCATCATGTATATCATACCAAGCGTTGCTTAACCCGTATGATTATTCAAAGTGTACCCTATCTCTTATTTCAATCACTAAACTATGTCTGTACCAAATTTCATTCAAATCGGTTTGACCAAAACAAAAAATCAAATATAGTCTTTAACCTTCTTCGATAAATGGATTTTTAAACACAAAAATATTTTGTCAAATCGGATCAGCAGTTCCTGAGATTAGCGCGTTAAAACAAACAATCAAACTCTTCAGTTTTATAATATTAGTATAGAAAGTATAGATTAAGTACCTACTAGGTGCGCCCTGCGGTTTTACATGCGTAAGTTTCGAGCCAGTGGGATAATATAGGGATTAAAAGTAGCGTATAACCTTCCTCGATAAATGGACTATAAAAAAAATAAAAAAAAACTATTAGGACTAGTAGTTCCTAAGATTACCGCGTTTAATCAAACACACAATCAAAGAAACGAACTCTTCAGCTTTACTATATTTATATAGATTATAAAAAGCAATCTCTACAATTAAACTAGCAAAAATCGAACTCCGTGAAAAAAACAATTTAGATATTATGGAACCCCGTTGTTTAATAATATTTGTAATTGTTGAAACTAGAAAATATTTTAATCAAAGAGAAAAATCATCTTAAACAATTTACTCGCAGCGGAAAAAAAAACACTAGGTGAGACACACCATGACACAAAAGAAGCAGAAAGAAGAGTAGAAATATAATAAAGGAAAAATTCATTTTCAAAAATTTACTTTCAGCGAGGTTTGAACTCGCGTCTCTAAGATTGCTTCTTATGATAGGTAGAGGTACTTAATTAAAGGGAAAAAAAAACATTTTCAAAAATTCACTTGACTGGGGTTGTACCCAATAAGCGTCTTAACAAACTAGAGCACCCCACTCTTTTATTTTAAATTTACTTACAGCGAGAAACGTTCATGATCGTTCATGATCACTTACCATCAGGTCAAATTGTGTCCAAACGCTCATTTATCGAATAAAAAATGACATCTCAATATACAAAAAAAAAACCCGAGGAATTCAGAAACTCTTCCTTCAATTGAAGTCGGTTGATAACAAGCACATGCAGAACAAACGTCAACTATAATTAATATAATAAAACCTGACCTGCAAAACTCTGATAAAAAGGAAGCAGCTAAACAAAATTAAACACGTCATACTAATAAAAGAAATAAAAAAGTGAAACATTTGTCTTTGCAAATTGACGGGTCCCATGTCAGAAGGGACGCCGGACGTCACCGTCGAGGGAAAAAGGCAAAAAAACGGCGGAAAAAGGAGGGAAAATAAGGAAAAAAGCAAGAACCCAACATTATCCATGTTAATACCGGGGTAATTTAATTCACGCCTTAATTCTATTTGCTGTACAAAATGGGAAAGTGATAATTGTAGGGTGGTTTTTTGTTAAAAATACCCCTTTTTAACAAAAATATCCCTTTTTTCGAGTTTGTTTTTAACGTGGGAAGTGACAGGTGGATATGGAGTGTAATGCGTTTAAGGATTACATTAAGATCCTTGATGGGAGTGGCTTTGTCGTAAAAATACATTCTTTTTTAGGTGGTAAAAAGTTCTTTTACAACTTTTCATTCAAATGTTTCTTTTACTTAGGAATTTATTTGTGTAAGACACCGAAAAGAAATATCTTTTTCAATCTAATAAATAACACTTATCTTATCTATTAAGAATATCTTTAAAAAAATATCAATATTATAATAATATCTTTTAATATCTAAACATATATATTTTTCTTTTTCTTATACCTAAGTCAATTAGCAATAGCTTAATTTTTCTATTTTTACACGACTGCCAAAGGAAGTGTTATGTTTTTGCTGTGAGTGTATGTATGTATGTGACCTATTTTTGTGCCGTCGTAGGGCCTAAACGGCTGGGCCGATTTAGATAAACGATACGTCGTTAGATTCGTCATGACCGTGAGAGTGACATAGGGTACATTAAAATAATAAATAAATAAAAATAATGATGTAAAACGCTATTAACCAAGATTTGTAAAGACCATAAAAAACAGAGAAAACGCGTAACATTGTTCACTCAAACGATATGTTTTATTCTTTCGTAAATTTACATTTGAAAAGTATTGCTTGTAAAGTTTTACAATTAAATTTTAAAATAATTAATTATAAAATTATCGGAAGTCGTTTAAGTAGGTTGTCTTTATTAATATGTCACTTGCCTTCGGCTCGGTTGTCTTGTCTTTAATGACGTTTATATACTCTTTTTACTTACTTCAATTTATGGCTTAGCACTACCTCTGGATTTCAATATTCGCATGCGAAAACAATCCGCGTGTGAATAATGTATTCTAATAGTAATTCTAATGGTTAACTTCGAAAGTTATGTTGCTACTACATGACATTATGATTACGCAGGTAATTTTCGCAAGAACAACGGAACGTTAATTAAAACTTTTCGATTTGACACGTATAAATATTTATCTCATCTATGGATTTGACTTTGACGCCGAGTTTGAAGGAATTGGCAGAGATGACATGACATAAAATACTTAAGCAAAGTGAACATAATCACTACGTTTTATACTTAAGTATCTTCTTACTAGTTTGTAGACTTAAATAACCATTTTATATTTCAAAGAAAAGAATACCTACGTAATAATCTAAAAGAAGTTGTCAGCAACAACAACCCGAGGCATTGCGCCCAAGATGCTGGCGGCGTTCCCGCGCTGGATAGGAAACCGCCAGCTCTTGTACTTATCACCCTGAGTAAGCAAAAACAAGCAATGCACGTCCTCGCTACTGGAGTATATACATCTAGAATTAATACATTTCTTCTGGTGTAATTAAATCTGATCTCTAAAAACTAAAAAGCGATAAATAAAAAAATATTTAAAAAAATAAAAAAAACCGACTGCTGCTTATGTTATTTGGAGTCCCACCCGACTGCATCCACCATTCCTAAAGCTACTAGAAGCATCTTGTTTTTCACTTTTCTGTTAAAACAGCAGTCGGGTTTTTTTATTTTTTTAAATATTTTTTTTATGTTTATTAGTTGTTCTGTTTTCAACTGTTTTCATTGGGCTCGGAAGAAAATAAAGAGATTTGAGTTCGAATTTCGCCGCAAACGTTTTTGTGTATCATTACATAGTATAAAACAAAGTCGCTTTCGTCTGTCTGTTTTTTATATTATGCTTAGATCTTTAAAACTACGCAACGGATTTTGATGCGGATTTTAGTAGATAGGGTGATTCAATGAAAAGGTTTATATGTATAGTGATATTTCCACAGAATCGGGACTCAAGCGAGTGAAACTGCAGGGCGCAGCTACATTTTAAGATAGGATACAAAGTATTAGATAAGATGGTAAGTATAGATAAGAAAAAGATTAGTTTATTGTTTTTAAAGGTTTTGTAACTAACGATAATTTAAATAAAATATCATTAAATACAAAAATCGGCTAATTGACACCTTTGATTACTAATTTTAAATAATGCACTTATTTTAACTACGTTTCCTTATCACAAACTTTTATTAAAAACGTTTCACACCACTGTCCACTTCTAAATTTAAACTAAAACTAATCCTAAACTGACCAAAAGGTGTTTTACATTAAAATAATAATATTAAAATTGACAACCCTTTAAAATTTAATACCGGTTTTGTGAAAGAAATCGCAGAACTGACCGGTGTCCCCCAAGGGTCAACTTTGGTACCCCTATTGTTTATAATCTATGCCTATGAATAGTACTGGTCAATCTGGTTTTAGCTGACCCTTCCTTATCCTTTTTTAAATGTTTTGTCTGTCTTTGCAGCTGCTAAAAAACTGGTTTCGGAAACAATTGTTGCTATTTTGCATTCTGTTTCCTAGACCGGTGAATTGTGATGGTCATTCTGTTGAGGTATGATATTTGATTATTTTTTATTGTCCATTACTTTGTCATGATAAATAAAGTGAAATATTTTAATCGCATCAAAGATCAATAATCAGACTTTAAGTTACTTTTATAACCTTTTAATTTTGAAGGTATATTATAGTTCACCGTAAAGATACAGGCTAGACCTACCTAGGTTGGGTGAATATTTTTAGAACGAATTATCCTTACTTTACCTTTATTTGCAAAGACTAAAGGTTGTATGGAATAAATAATTTTTAACAATAAGGCGCATAATCTTGTTTTTTTGTGTATTTTTATTAAGAATGTTTTCTTTCATATGTATATAGCACAAGTAAAGTAACAAGTAAGTAGCCACATTTCAATTCATATAAACGATTAGTCATATTTTAACTACCGCCCCCTTCATGCTTGAAAAAACATGGCTGCCAATTGAAAGCTTTTAAAAACTATAATTCGATGTAAATATGCCTTACGAAAGAACCACCGAAGGCAAAGATAATAAATATGGTATAAATACTGCAGTGGAGTAAATAAAGTTAAGACAAATCAAAAGTAAACATAAGAAATAATCCGACAAACTTTTAGCTGTTCAGAGTGATAGAAAAACAGAATATTACAAACGAAAAAATGCAGTCGCGAAAAACATAACCCTTTCCTTGCAGTCGGGTAAAAAGCATTTATATGTTTTGTTTTGAATAAATCTCACGACATATATACATACAGACAAAAGACAATAAAATATATGACAAAACACAACTGAAAGATAAATTGAAATACAGATTGAAGAATTTAAGAGAGAGAAAAGAAACAATGAAACAAAAATCACTTCGATTTTGTTTTTAACGTGTTTCACTTGGAAGACTGTCCTGCTAGATGCACATTTTAGAAAGCATTGTTTTAAAAATTACTAAACTCACTTTCAAAAGCCAAAAGTAAGTAAACGGTAACCAAATAGTAACTTGAAATTATTCACTTTCCAGACAGTTGGTCGCCTGGCACGAAACCGCAACAAAATGCGTGTTTTATCGAAAGAGTAGCAATGACAATGTAAAATTTACAATTTATAAGAACTGCGTATTGTAACTCTGTTATTACCTATATGGTATTGCGTATTTCCAGCTTAATACAGGGGCGGATCTTAAGAATATCGTGCGTTTTTTTTTTCTGTTTTCGCTTGTTTTTCGGAGTAGATTCCCCATCAGGAAGAGGTTTCTAATGATTTTGAAATGTGTCCTTACGTTTCGAGAAATTGTATATAGTCATTTTTTTTTTATATAAAAGCAATATTTAGCATTTTATCAATTTAATAACATGTGTTTTGCATTGACTATCTGTACTCCAACGATCGAAACCAAATCGGAAGAAAATCCATATAAAAAACAAAAGACAAACGAAATGGAAATAAAAAACTATCAAAATAGAAACAGCAGATGACGCGTGGGTAATTTTTAAATATAGTTTGGGAATAGTTAACTTGAAATGCATACGTTTTTGGGATTTAAACTATGTTTTTTTTTGTTTTCTTAGAAAAAAATAAAAAATATCATCGTCTAGAATCGACGGGCAAGCTTATAATTACCTATAAGTATTTTCAGATTTTCCTGCAGTGAACAAGAAATTATGGGACAAAATACATACCTACGTATTAGAATACCTACTTATAGTAAAAAACTAGTTTTATTTCATTTTTAAAGTGTTTACTTGTAAAATTAGTTTAGGTCCGGGACTAAATCTTGTCAGGTGCAGAATTATGAAAACATTTTTTGATATTTTTATATCTATAGTGTTTCCTACACTTGGATGACAATTTTTTAAAGAAAAGCAATTCTTGAAACATTTATCTTTCTTTTAAAAACCAAGTTTTTTTATTTTCTTTTTTGTTACTAAATCCCACCCTGAGTTATGAAACTAACAAATTGGGACGAGCACGCAAACCTACTATAAAATTTCAATCAAATCTACCTGGTTTTTCATCGACGTATTTTAAATTCAACGCCACGGCTGGTACGGGGCTTTGCATGAGCTCAGTAAAAACTGAACCAAAAGCTTTTATATAGCTTTTTCATTTCGACTATTTTTAGTTTGAAGCTTCGGCTTTTAGTAGATTTGGAAAATAAAATAGAATAGGTATTTGCGGAAAAGTTTATTGAGTATAACGGTAAGTACGAGTTAAGCAACGCCTTCGGAAGGCATGTTAAGTAGTTGGTCCTGATTGTTATCTCTAATTGCAGTCATTAGGTCAAGTTAGAGGCCTTAAGGCGACCTGAAAACTCTAACAGCAAGGGAGCCACACCACTATACGAAAAAGAAGAAAAGCAACGCCTGGGGCGGTCAGTCCTTGGATGGGACCAATAACATTGGGGGGGGGGGGGGATGGGGACAAACAAAAATCTTGAGCTTATCCGTGATGTCCCGGAATTAGGTCTCGGTTTTTATCTCTGATAGCAATCGTTAGGTCAAGTTTTTCTCTTTTGTTTTTTATTCACAACTCTGACCCTAGCTTCTGCAAACATCCACCCGAGTCAGAGGGTAAAACGGGACATTGTTTGACAGTAAGATAATGCAATTTTACTTAAAAAATATTTCTATTAATACTAGAGCCTAACAAGTTAGATCGATGTATTTCGACTTAAAATGTTTCAATCGCGACTTGAAACCAATTTGAAATTACATCGCTAACTCATGTTTCAAGTTCCTAAACGAACTTAATTTTGAAAAACATTAAAAAAAATTTTTTAAGCATTTCAACCTAAAAAGTTAACCCTTTCACTGTCACATGGGCCATTATAGACAGAATTTTATTGCGTGACCGTACAATAAAATTGATTCTTACCCAACACTATTGTTACTAGTTTATTGTTGTTTTTTTATCGATAGATTCACTTGAATGCATAAATGGTCAGTTGGAAGAGGTGACAATGATTTTCGAAATTAAAAAATTGCAATATAGAGAAATTGGAATCGAATATAGATACCTCCTACCTAATTCTGTTCGACTGTTTTGTATAAATTGAAAATTTGCTACAACTAAATTGAGTACCTATGGACTAAAATAAAATGAAACATTTAGGAAAAACGTAAACAACTTAATTAAAGGTGGAACAATGGGCGACCTTATCGCTTAATGCTATTTATTTTAGTCAAAATTTGAGAAGTTGTAAACTATGTAGAAGATTAAAAAAAATCTTTTAATAACATTTAACAATAAAAGTAAACCAAAATTTGGGCATTAAATTGAACATAAAAAAATATTAACGACTGTTTTATACAGTATATTTGTAAAATAGTTTCCCTTCTTTTAAAACTTTATTAAACTCTAGATTAATCTTTCTTTCTAACAAAAGTTAAATCTTCTAATAACATTCCAAAATTAATTCTTACAAAGCATGGTTACTGCACCCCAACATATTCAGTTAAAACCGGTTTAGTCCGGTACGTGCTTCCTAGATCCGGTCACTTTAGAGTGACCCTTTCTTACGTGATGTCCGAGGGTCAAGGGTCAGGCAGATGTTACCTGGATAGGGGTTAAATTGTTATTTTACCGCCGCGTATATCTAAAAATATGCAAAATAGTTTCAACTAAGTACGTATAGATGTTTGAGGAACAAAAATAAAATACGTTTTTTGACCTAGTTTGTAATGCTTTGAGAGTATTTTTATTTAGTCGTAGATGATCGGTATTTTTGCACTGTTCTAAAAAAATGAATTTTAAAACACAACATACACCGCGGTTTTTACCCGCGTTTTATTCAATAACGTCATTATTATCAACGACCGAGCTGTCGCCAACTTTGCAGTTGGATTTTTCAAGGTTGGTCAACCCTAAAACGCGAGTAAAAACCGGTAAATATAAGAAAGAAAGAAAGAAAGAAAATACGTTTATTCAGACAGGCACACAACTTACACAGTGGGTACAATAAACACAGCATAATAAATTATAATAATATATGAAATAAAATAATGACAAACAAATAATAATAAAAAAACAAACCATTTTGGAACTCAAAACAAATAATTATAAATAAACAGCAAACTGCAAAGTTATTGAAAATAATAATTATTAAAATTTCTAAGAAGCCGTGTGCCCCCGAAAAGGTTACGCCTCAGCAAAAAAAAAACTGCAGCAGAACAAAATGCGCCGCAGCGCTGGTCTTCCGGCAAAACCCTTATATCGTGTTTTATTATGCAAAATCTAGAAAACTTAATTTAAATTAAACCTTTGTTAAGTCACCTCTTTGGTCGCCATTTTGCGGAGTAGAAGATCGTTCCATTTTTAAATTACACTACAAATATGATTTTACACAGTAATTTATTTGGCCGCTAAGATATGATTTTTATTATACAACTATTGCCGGCCGCTGCTCGACTAGTAAGTACAGCATGTTCGATTTATTTCGAAGAAGGTTGTCAAAATAATGCTGAAAAATCCAAGCATGTTTGAAACTATTCTATATAGTTCTATTTAGATAAAAATCTATTAATATATCTAGCTAAATATAAATATTACAACCCTCATAGTTTCATTTCCACATAACCAAGAATAACCCTATAAAACTACGCTCCACATTAGCAGTTCGCAGTTAGTACAATAAAACCACAGATTTACATACAGAAAGTGGTTGGAAACGGAAGTGTCGCGTACCATCGTACCGTTCACGGGAAGAATTCGCGAAAACAACCGCGAATTATTGCCGACTTCCGTTCTGATATGTGGTGCGAGCGCTGGTCGGAGTTGGTCGTGTGAGTTGATACAGAAGGAAGACTAACAGAGCGCTGTTGGTCTAGTGGTAGATACCCCGACTTTCATATCGAAGGTCGTGGTCGTCGTGCGCTATTAACATCGCTCTTACGGTGAAGGAAAACATCATCATCATCATCATCATCATCATCAGCCTTTCCAGTTGCACGCCACCTAGATCTATTTTCGGCTTCTCGCATCCAGCTTGTGCCAGCCGTGATCATCAACCCGTTCTCGAGCACTATTTATATATGTTATAGCGTCCCCACCGTTCCCACCTTTCGGTATACCAGCAGGGGCCGCTATACCCGAGCGCACACCCCTAAGGGCGACGTCAGGGATCGAGTTTAAGACGGATCTAGTCCCCAATGCTAGACTGGTTCTCATAAAGGAGAGTAGCCTCGTGCCCTAGGACACTACCTGGTTGTCCAGACAGGTACCGGAGCAATAAGGCCGCTCACCACCCGCGCCTCAAAGAGGAGCTAACGACAACCTCGCTGGGGCCGGCAGAGAAGCCACCTCCCACATCTCCAGTGTGGTACCGGAGCTGTTGAGGCACGCTCACTTCCCAGCACACCTCCGTGTGCCTACCAAAAGTGACCTACATCCTGGTAAGGACCGGACACATCTAGCCTAGTGTCCTACGCATTAAGGCATAGCGCAGCCGGGGATGCGGTCCCAACGGTCCGACTTTCGAAGGTCCGAAGGACACAGCTAAAGGCCACCCCATGGCCTCGCGCACTCGTCCACGACGTGCAAAGCGCTCGTCGCGTATGAGGGCAGCCCCCGGTGACAAGCATACCGGGGAGACGCTAACATTGCCACCCTCTGCGACTGCAACCACAACCCCCACGAGTCCGACCTCAATGTTGGACGGCGTCCCCTACTAAGCCACCGATAGATGCAGCCGTTCTGGGACGCCGGGCAAGTCCAACCCCGTGGTAGCCTAGTCACAGGGGGGGACCCGTAGTTCCCCCCCCGACCCGACTGGCTCGGCTTCTGCCAGCCGGGGATGACGGACGGGGCGTGATCATCAGCAGCATCATCATCATCCTCATCATCATCAGCCTTTCCAGTTGCACGCAAAATGGCGACCAAAGAGGTGACTTACTCTTTGGTCGCCATTTTGCGGAGTAGAAGATCGTTCCATTTTTAAATTACACTACAAATATGATTTTACACAGTAATTTATTTGGCCGCTAAGATATGATTTTTATTATACAACTATTGCCGGCCGCTGCTCGACTAGTAAGTACAGCATGTTCGATTTATTTCGAAGAAGGTTGTCAAAATAATGCTGAAAAATCCAAGCATGTTTGAAACTATTCTATATAGTTCTATTTAGATAAAAATCTATTAATATATCTAGCTAAATATAAATATTACAACCCTCATAGTTTCATTTCCACATAACCAAGAATAACCCTATAAAACTACGCTCCACATTAGCAGTTCGCAGTTAGTACAATAAAACCACAGATTTACATACATAAAGTGGTTGAAAACGGAAGTGTCGCGTACCATCGTACCGTTCACGGGAAGAATTCGCGAAAACAACCGCGAATTATTGCCGACTTCCGTTCTGATATGTGGTGCGAGCGCTGGTCGGAGTTGGTCGTGTGAGTTGAGACAGAAAGAAGACTAACAGAGCGCTGTTGGTCTAGTGGTAGATACCCCGACTTTCATATCGAAGGTCGTGGTCGTCGTGCGCTATTAACATCGCTCTTACGGTGAAGGAAAACATCATCATCATCATCATCATCATCATCAGCCTTTCCAGTTGCACGCCACCTAGATCTATTTTCGGCTTCTCGCATCCAGCTTGTGCCAGCCGTGATCATCAGCAGCATCATCATCATCATCATCATCATCATCATCATCAGCCTTTCCAGTTGCACGCCACCTAGATCTATTTTCGGCTTCTGGCATCCAGTTTGTGCCAGCCGTGAAGGAAAACATCGTGAGGAAACCCACGGCTTAAATTCACGCACAAAGGCCCAATAGTAGGACTAATTGCGGAAACACACAGTCAAAACTTTAACTTTGAGACTAATATCACAGTACATAGAGGGAGCAGTATGGAACCTGCACATACACTCGTGCACACTTGTAGTGACGCGGTCGTGACACGGCACAGAATAGGGCTACCCCATTTCGTCCCGTGGGTGTCAAGAAGCGATTAAGGGATCAGAGGGAGAATACCAAAAATAAAGTTCTCCGCGCTTGTTGGCGGGTAAACGGCAAGTTCTCAAGGAGGGTTGGTGCTAGGCAGGCGGCCGACTGTAAATACATTGCCAAATCTATTTACAGCAGGTAAGAAGACTTTACATTACTTTACATACACTTGACATCTATTAATTTGTACAAATATGTAAAATTACCCATCAAAAATTGTACAAACTTGCACTGCTAATGCATTTGCACAAATATGGAAATTGTACCAATGTGTCTGAAGGCAGAGATAGGAAAACAATAGTATTATTTTCGTTTACCTTGCGGCTGCGCCGGCGTACTTATGGAACACGGACAAGCCCACTTGACGCTACGACTTGAACAACCTGCAGCCACACCTCTCAACAGTTTCATCCAAATTAAACCAGCTGATCCGTAAAATTTTCCAACGAACTCCGAACTATTTAGCGCATGTACAACCGGGTACAAATGTAAGATTTATTCCGGGTATCCGGCGCTACCCGACTCACGGGGCCGGATATCCGGCCGCCAATCACACTAAAAATTTGCCACCTGAATTCTAGTTTCTAACTTGTATTGTTTTGGAATAGTAGTTGTTCATTATTTATTTCAGCTAAAGAGCGACGGACGTAACTTTAGAGCTATTAACCCAGAAACAGCCAAATACTGAAAAATTACTTATATTTTCGGGCTACTTAAATAATTAAGCAGCTTATAAATTCAAAATTAGGGTGAGATTTTTTGATTTTAGGAGCTGCTTAATTTATTATGTAAGAGTAGCATTTGAGTAGCTTTAATTTTTTTCAGTAGCGTTTCAGTAGGTATTCGGCTTTTTGGCGCAGTGGGCGAAGCTCGGATTGCAACGCAGAAGGTTGCGAGTTCAATTCCCGCCACAAACAAATATTTCTGGTGACCGTAAATGTTTGTTTCTGGTTCCGGGTGTTTTCTATGTATAGTAAGTATATATTTACAAAAAAAAAACTATAATATGTAGTAGGTATATCCGTTGTCTAGTACACATAGGACAAGTCTAGTGCTTAGTTTGCTAGATAGCGCTGTGTGTAATGTCGTGCAATATTTATTTTATTTTTATTTGCTTATTAATCTACACTCGTAATGGGAGTGGACAGAAATTGAAATGTTAACGCAAAAATTCTACAATAAGTTGAACTTCTTATATTGTATTATATTCTTATATTTAAAATTTGCTCAAACGCGATAGTAATGTTTTCTATACGAACTAAACTCACACTGGGCTCCTCTAGTTATCCCATCAATATAATAGCTTTACCAGGAGTTGCTTAACCTAAACAAAGACACATCTATAAGAACTGCAATAACTACCTACTTAAATCGTTTTCAACATAAAAATACAAAACATGAGGTCTAATTTAAGTTAAGTATGTAATTTAAAAAAAACAACAATAAAAGCTTAACAAGCGTACAAAAACTGATTCAAAATCACTCATTTCCGTCCTATAATCGTTTTACATAAAACACAATAAAACTTTATGAGTACTCAAAACAAAAACGATATCAAAATCGATATATCCGGCCTCTTCTTTACAAAAAAACAATTCTCACTTTCAATTTTAAAATTTAAAACTGTCATGACATGTGTCTTCGCCTCAATTTTAGGGTCGATTTTGACCCAAATTATTTGACCTTTAACACGAAGAATTAAGATTCAGAATTTGGCAGTAAAAGGGTTAATGTATGTTTGTTTCTATAATGTATGAAGGAAGTAGCAATTTTAAAATTCAATAAGTTTTACGTTCTATAAATAAACGATCGACACCTTGTTAGGAATTGTCAAAGAGTAGACAAGTTGGTGTAGAAGTGTTATTGAGTTGTGTAGATGTTTCTGACGTGAATACTCTTTTGGCGCACCGCACACAGTATGTTTCGTAGGTTGTAAGTTAGGCTGATCCTTGCGCTCTTAGGTATCTCAACCGTTTGAACTCGAGACCGCCGAGTGTGCCCGAGCGAAAAAGATACAGTCAGCTTTGCAATTGCCAATGAACTTTTCATTTTTGCTGTGCGGTTTTAAGCACATACTTTTTTTATTTGCAGTTAGGTATAAAATTAATTTATACACTGAAAAATATGTTAATAGTGTAGAGTCTCCACCAATACCTTAAGTGCTTTTTGCTTGAACGTTGTGTCAAGGGTCACAATTAGTAGGCTGTCAAGCTGTCATTCATGAGACATATGGCACGTATCCTTAGGAAGTTCCTGTTTCTGCGATCTTAATCATCAGTAGCATGCTCAGTAGCAGTAGCAATTTGAGTGCACGTAAATATTGCAAAACTTTGCACACAGCGCAATCTAGTCTCCAAATGAGTAAAAAAATAAGGCTGTTCTATGTATACTAGATCGATGTTATGTCTTCAGTAAGTGATCATATACCTAATAAACTTTTTGAATTCACACGATTTGTTAACATATTTTTATGACCCGGTAAAATGTAAATATGATCATATACCTACCTATCGGATACTAAAAACTTAGTGAAGTATTGTATCAAAACATACTATAAACAGGAACAGAAAGGACACTCAAGAGATAGGTATTGCCTATCTCTTGAGTGTCCTTTCTGTTCCCTTACATAATCGCTTCCAAGGTTCGTCCACACATCAACACATGTTTACCCAACTGGCCGTCACCTGTTGTTCAAACTTTATGACGTTTCACTTTCTATCGATTTCTTTTTCTTTCCTTTTTAGGGTTTTTTTTATTGCGACAGATTGGGCACCTGTTAGCTGTGAAGGTCGGGATTTGTATAAAGATAGTTTTTTTTTAATATATATTATAAAGTGTTTGTTGTACAAGGTTGACTAAATTTTTAAAGAAATGATTTTCCGGACACCGGACAGGATTTCAATTTCGGCTGTGGCCAAATTGGTTAAAGCGTTGGGCCGGACTCCCGGTGATGGGTAAAGATGCAGGTTCAAGTCTTGTCGGGTATAAAAAAATATGGAAAGCGTTTTTTAAAAATGAAGGTAGTTTTAAGGAATGATACACTCGTAATGGCGTATCGTTCAATCTGTCATCCTTATTCTTTTTAATTCATTTTAATTCTAATTCTTATCTGCCAGCAAGTTCTACTCCCCAAGGTCGGAAGATCAATAAAATCAACGTTCTAAATTCGAAATTTGTTCGAGTCATCCTATCCTCTTGTAACTCAACACCTCAACATTTAAGGAAAATAAGGAAAGTTGTTCGATGTCAGTAAAGGTAGATAGATAAGTACTTATAACAAACTGTTTTTCCTGTCTACCCTTTATACAGCTATTTAGACCGTTATACCGCGGTTATACAACTAATGACCTATAAAGTGTCTTAGAAATTTATCTTTTAACATACTTACTATATTAAGTATACAATTTTCTTCGAAAAACTTATTTGTTAAATAAATAATTAAAATAAAACTTATTTTCCGGTCATAATCGCGTAAAAATAATAAGAGCAATGCGATTAAAACCGTAAAGTTAGTTTCATTTCAATTTAATATTTGCGAAAACAAAAGAAGAATCTATGTAAAACGATTAAATAAAACATTTAAACATGAGTCTCTATACAAGAGGTAACGAGGATACCCATTTAAGCCGAAAGGGGGTTATTCTAGGCGTCTAAGCGAATTACTTTTGTTTTACAACTTTGGCTTAATTTATTTCCCGTTACACCTGGTATAGACAACGGTACCCAAAAGGCTAGCTGCATACAGTATCTAGACCCATAGTTCTAAAAAGTGTATAAAAAACCCATCAAAATCGGATCAATAGTTCCGGATTCACTTCCAATTAACATTCTTCAAAACTTTACCTCTTTATAGTCCTATAGCACTCATATAGAGCGATAGACGGAGGAGGCTACAAAACCGACCAACTCGCCGTTCAGCTATGTAAGTGCAATTTAAAATGTAAATTAACACAGCAAAGAAGTGGGGAGAAAAGGGGGCACTCGGGATTTCACCGGCGGCACTGTCTTAAAACCGTTATAGGACTAAAAAGTCGTATAACGCCCTGTAAACACATCGAAATACGACCTTATCTCTTTTAACACTAGATGTAAATTATGATTTGTTCTTGATGTGACTTAAGTGGTGTTCCGTAACCAAAAAGAAAGTCATAAAAAGTTTTCCGACTAAACTGTTTTGAGTCCTAACTGTTTTAAAATAGGGTTGTTATTAAAATGTGCTTTTTGACTGGACGTAGGCTTTTTCTTAGAGTTTTTATATATTTTCCTCTGACGGTGATTTTCGCGTGAAATGTTAAGTTACGCTGACTTTTGTCGTAACGAAAATATATTAATTATGGCTCGGAATTTAAATATATTAATAGATAGAAATATTTTTAAAGGAAAAATTCGTCTTCAAAAATTCACTAGCGGCGAGATTTGAACTCGCGTCCCTGGATCAATACTCCAGTGCCTATACCGCTCGGCCACGCAAGTTCCCATCTCGAGCAGCGAATTTAAGAATATGTATGTTTCCCTGTCTACTATTTTTCGACTACGGCTCGATTTTTCCTTTAAAAATATTTTTAGTAAATATGCCTTGAGCAATAAAAACAAATTTACGATATATTAATAGATTTTATACATATTTTAACAGAATTAGAAATCTAAGATGTTAAAATTAAAATAAAGTCGCGGACAGACAGTCAGACGATACAAGACTGAAAACTTCATTAGTTTTCTTGTTAACTACCAAACCGAAAAAAAAAATTATTTCTAAGACCCACTTTTATCACAAGTTTTTAATTTAATACATATTTTATTTGCTTTTTTATTTTTGTTAGTTCTTTTTACATTTAACTTGTTACTAAAAAACAACCACCTTTTCTTACTAATTAAACGCGAAAGTTTGTGACTTTGTTGCTCTTTCACGTAAAAACTACTGAACCGATTGCGATGGAATATAGGTAGCTGGAGACCTGGAATAACACATGAGCTACTTTTTATCCCGATATTCCCGCGGGAATGGGACTTACGCGGGTGAAACCGCAGGGCGCGGCTAGTAAAATATATGCTGGAAAAGGAGCTTATGTGTTATTTCAGATCTCCGTCTATCTGTTTCGTCGCAATTGATTCAGTTGTTTTTTCATGAAGAGTAACAAATATGTTCATTTCACGTAAAAATATCACACACAAACCTTTACATTTATAATAGATAGATAGATAATACTTTATTTGATCAACCACAAAAATATATCAGATACCTACAATACATTTAAAAAAAATTTTTAAACTAAATAAATGTAGAACAAATAGGCGGCTTAATACCAGCTAGTAGGGTGAATATTAAATAATACTAAACTAACCTTTGAAAGTTTGACAAATACCCGCGCGTTTGGCGAATACCCGGCTTTGACATTCAAGGATGCGGATTCATTTCCAGTCAGAGACAAAAATAAATTTATGCTTCCAATGAATGTTTTAGTCATGCAAAAAAAATGTAGTAAAATATTTCATAATAATTATTATCTACGACTGAAATCCGTTGTCTAGTACCCATAGTACAAGTCTCAGTTTGAAGCTAGATGGGTGAGCAATGTCTTAAAATATAAATTAAGAATAAGAATCTCAAAATAATTATTATGTTCGATTTTCAAATATTTAGGTACAAAGAAAGAACCAGAATTAACAATTAAAAAAACACATTTGAAAAAAGAACATGAAAATTTAAATAGAGAACGCAGAACATAATAAAAACGCCCCATTCCAACCAACCAAAAGAAGTACGAAGGAATCTCGTTGCCAAGCAACGGAGAGACCATTTCTTTTTTCCCCCCTTGGGGTGAGGTGGCCGAGGGGAGAGAAATGGAAAACTCGGGAAAATTGTAGCATTCTTGAGGCGACGCGCCTCTCACACCTTCTTGCGGCAGGGGTACGCAACTTACTTTTTTTTTTTTCATTCAGCCCCCAAGGGTGTAAATTGGAAATGAAAGTCTCTTTGGAAATTGGTACAAGGTTTTCTGGTCCTATCCTGATGCTATCTTGATCCTATTCTGGCCCAATCTTGGTCCTATTGGTCCAATGCTGTACCTTTTCTGATTCCATCCTGGTCCTAACCTGGGCCTATCCTGGTCCTAAACTAGTCCTATCCTGGTTAGGACCAGGGTAGGCCCTGATCCCATCCTGGTCCTATCCTGGTCCTATCATGGTCCTATTGTGGTCCTATCGTGATCCTATATATTTGAATTTTGTTAAATTTCATCACTTTAGTGACACTCCCAAGACAGAGACGAATCGATTGACGTGCAAATTATCCAAATCGGTCTATTCGTTTGGCCTCTGGAACACCATATAGGAACAAACATACATAATACATTAGACTGATAAACACATAACTCTTCTTTGCATTGCGCAGTCGAAAAAAAAACACTTTCTGAAACGCTACCCCCAAACGCAAGATGTTTCCTACCCCTGAGTCGGCGCGAACGTAAAAAGGAGTGCTGTGTCGGACGCCTCCTTCCCGTCCTCCCCCCACTACCCGCTCCCCTTCGGTCACGGACAGCTTCCCAGGGACGGACGCAGGGGTTTATTTATTACTTAAGTATTACCTAACCTAAGTACGTCCGGTGTCATACATAAGTTGTAGGAAATGTAGGAAATTTGACATGTGACTTGTTGAAAACGTTTTCAGAAAACAAACCAATTTGCACTACTCTTACTTCTTTCGCATCTAAAACTCCTTTTAACACATCACTGTCCTAAGCTAGTAAAAACTAAAATGAAAATTATGTAATTGAAGCAACCGATCTAGGTTAACAACTACTTTTACGACTAGTTCTAGATTTTCTTAGACATTAAACTGAAACGGTCATAAAACAACTGTTTTATTCGAGTTTCGATTTAATTTATTGTCTTTAATCCTAATATAAAAATTAGGTCTTGTATTTGTGTGGGTTAAGCAAACGCCTGGCGCGGTCGTTGCTTCGATGGGTTACCAATAATTTGCGTAGGTAGGGGAGTAAGGTCGGAGTAGACCTTATTCCCCTACCAACAACCGGCCGAACTTCGTTGTCCATTGCCCGGCGAGCAGTCGATCAGTCTTTTGCAACCGAGTGGCGGCCGAGCAGCAGACGACGAAGCTCGGACCCGGAATCGATTTAATATAAAAATCTTCCTTTAACCTTCTTCCTACTGTTAAGATTTGAGATGAATGGTAAAAAATCGTTTTCTCCAACTACTCTGTGCTTTAAAAAGCATGTTAAGGGATAATTTATATTAGATCGTTTCCCGGCCGTGCCGTGTCCGAGTTTCGTTGTCTGTTGCTCGGCCGCCACTCGGTTGCAACAGACCGATCGACTGCTCGCCGAGCAATGGACAATGAAGCTCGGCCGGGTAACGGTCTAATATAAATCATTCCTAAGCCAGTAATCTTGGCTATCTTTAATAGCAGTCGCTAAAGTATTTTTGTGATGAAAATAAAAAAAGTAGCGTCAGTGGTGAGGAGAGTGAAGGCGAGTGGCAACGGCACCCTGAGGATGGTGGCGTAGGATCCGCATGCACCTTTGTTGCGACATTTTAATCGGGCGATGGCTGCCGTGGTAAACCACTCCGGTGGGGGTCGCTGGATTGATCTGTCCGCCAGGTACATGAAATAGCAACTTTTTTTTTTATCAATATTAGTTGTAGAGTGTTTTAAAAGTTTGTAACTAAAAAAGTTATAACATAGACCAGCTGTGGTACCATCCAATTAGCATTCACCGCTACTAGTTGCTAATTACTGTCAAAAAACATATTTCGTATTCTACATTGCTGCTTTGAAGTAATCACCGGTGACAACCACGTTACGTCAAAGCAGCAATGTATTGCGACTTGGCAACTACTACGGAGGATGCTAATTAGATGATACCCCAGCTGGTCTAAAATAAATATTTTGATTTGATTTCATTTGATAATAATATTGTGTTAAATCCGTCCCTGTGCAGACGCGCGGGTTCTTAGCTGTTTTACATATTTCTTCAGGAGTCCCCCGCGAGCCCCGGTATCGAATCTGATGGTATACCTTTTGTTATAGGTAGGTACCTACCTACTGGTAGGCTGTAGCTCGGAGCAAACCTTCAGCTATACAAATATTATTTTAACAAAAAAGATTTAAAAACAAACATGGTTGTTATCGTCACTATAATGTTTTTATAAAATGCTAGGTAGGTAAGTCTTAGGTTTTTGCGATTTTGCATAATTCAATTCATTTATTTATCAGATGTCACAGATCTATTGATTGTTAGTACCTATATACTTAAAAAGCTATGTTAGTAATAAATTCATACTTGATTGATTAGAAAAAAAATCAGTCAACAAAATAGGTACATTTTTTGTCAAAGCCACCTGCCACCCTTACACAGTGCAACAGAATTGGCTCACATAGCCGCGATGATCAAGATGCTGTTTGAACTACCACGTAATCGATCAAAATTAAAAAGTTAACTGTAAAGTTACTTAAATCTCGGTACATTGTAAAAATGACGATTAATAAATAAAACGCTAAGAAGAAATTAAATAAAACGCTAGTAAAACCCGGAAAATATTGTGTTTCAAGAAGAATAATGTTCACTCTTTTCTTTGATATTGGTATTTTCTTGTTTACATTTATGTTTTAAATTCAAACTATATAGGTTTTCATAAAATCACATCAAAAATTCCACCCCTCCGAGCTGAAAATTACAACAACGGGAAAACAAAGACAGTAGAGCAGACCGAAACCATAAACAATAAAGAAATGTCTTACGATTCATCTTAAGAACAATAACCGACCCATTTTGAACGTTGCCCATAAATTTCTTAAGTCTTTTTGCGTCATTTACTTTGAACTAAACAAAACAATTTCGACCAGAATTATTTGGACTGTCATATTCGTTGGTTAGGAAAGTAAACTATGTCCTGCGATTTTGCTTATCAGAATATATTATATTAACTATTCATCATTACACAGTGAAATCCTATCATTATTTTAACCGACTTCAAAGGGGGAAATTCTCAATTCGTCGCGTATATCTATCTAAATCTATATCTTCTATCTTATAATAAAGGAAGAATGGACAAAAAGTCTGTACTAGAAAGTACATAAAAAAAAGTTATTAAAAGTAGTAGAACAAAATTATAAAATGTTTAAAATTCATGTCTGTATGTTTGTTTTTCTGTTTGTTCCTTAAACAATTAAAAACTACTAATCCGATTGAAATCTGGTTTTCAATATTGGGTAGTTCTATTTTCGAGAAACCAAGGTGGTATACTTTACATCGAAATCCATTTAGTAGAACCCGAGTAATGGACGAAAAAGTCGGCTATATGCACAACTAGCTGCGTCCCGAGGTTTTACCCGCGTAAGTCCCGTTTTAGCGGGAATATCGTTATAAAAAGTAGCCTATGTGTTATTCCCAGTATCCAGCTACCTATATTCCAAGTATCATCGCAATCGGTTCAGTAGTTTTTGCGTGATTGAGTAACAAACACACATATACTCACAAACTTTCAGCTTTATAATCTTAGTAGGATAGAATAGGACTTCTACGCAGACGAAGTCGCTAGTTTAAGAAGAATATTTCCCGTGTCTACTATTTTTCGACTAATGCTCGATTGCGACCCGACCCGAGCTTTATAAAAGGATCTAGTTATTCTGGTTCATCATGTTATGTGAAAGAACCGTGACGTCATCACGAAGGAGTTGATAAATAATCTGTGGCTGGGGATGGTTATGGTGATAGAAATATGATACAAGACAACTAAACGTTGTTTGTATTAAGTACTATCTAACTTAGGCCTGTTTTTTCATTCTACGGATAAAAGATGTATATCGAATAAGTTCCATTTAGATTTTTATTCTTTTTAAATATCATAGTGACGTTTTTTATTCGGTATGTAGGGATTAAAAATATCAGCCCTAAAATAAATTAAATTTTACTGTTTTAAAACGAAGTCAGAATGGTTTGGCAACAAAATAAAAACAACGCGACCAAAACACTACACGCAATGAAAAAGATTTTTAAATTAAGAAAAGAGAACAAAACGAAATTAATTCTGACAACATAAAAAAAAAATACCGCAAAAACGTAAAACATTAGAGGCGAAAATTACTCGGCTTAAAAAGCATTAATAACCGTGTTTCCCCCACTCTCCTTCCTCGTCCTTCTTTCATTAAAACTGTAGAAAAACACCTCGAAAGGGGAGGCAGGGGGGAGTCTCCCCGGCCAGTCTCAAAGAAGAAGAAATATGGATCAATAAAGAAATAGCTTCGTGCCCAATGGAGGCAGCGGCTAGCACGCACACATACACAAATTCCGTGTCCGCACAATGTCTTTTACAAACACAACTGCGGATGTGATTGTGTGGGGAACCGCAAGGAGTTTTTACAATGCTATTTTAGATCGGTTTTTTGAATTTGGAATTTTCGTGGGTTTATGTTTTATGGTTTTTGTTTTCTTTATTTGAATTTCGATTGTCTTGTTTGGAAAAATGAGGCTTGTTTAAATACTTTTGATTTTATTTGTAAAATAAAACGTTTCAAAAATGTACTCAATGTAATTAATCTGTTATAGGTATCTTGTTTTTAAGCATGTTTAAAAGTTTTATAATGTTTTGGTAGTAAATAAGTCAATATACTTATTTATAGAAATTAGGTATCTACGTTACGTTAATTAAATGTAGATTGTTACTGCTTTTTTTGCTAAAGTAATTGAATAACTAATTATCAGTATGACATTTATTCTGTCATTAGTATTCAGAGATAAGATTATCGTCCCATCGAAATCGGTTCAATGCTTTCAAATACCATCTACTTAAACCTAAGGTAGCTACATATAAGACCGCATCATTACTTAACATATTCCGTCTTACCATGGTCGTTTCTCGTTCTTTTGTCGTTTTAAAAAATAAAATCAATTTTAAACAAAAAATACCGCAACCACTTCAACCAAAAATAATTTTAAAATAAATCTATAATTTGTTTTGAAGTTGGTTTTTAAATTCCCACCAATCAATAACTATTAGAACAAGTAAAAACAAAAATACAAAAAAAACTAATTGAAAACCACTTATTTCAGCTTTTAAGAAATAGATAAAAAACCTATGCTTAAAACTAAGTTACTTCATTAGAAATGTTTTAATAACTACAACTTATTTAACTAACATTTTACAAGCCTAGTTACTGATATAACTAACAACTCGAAACAAAACAATGTTGCCGGCGCGAGCGTTATACGAGTGTAAATTACAGCAGAAAGAAACAAAAAGCCGATATACAGCAGTAGGTAGGTACATACCGACATTAAGATAGTGTTCCCTCGACAAAAATCGTAAATTCCCAATGTTGCCAACTTAGTTGTAACATTATTTAGTGTAGTACAGATATGAACAGCAAGCGCCTTTATCATTTAAAAAAGTAATTTACTTTACTTTTTTTTTAGGTACAGGTATTGGTATTTTGACTAGCTGCACCTCGCGGTTTTCCGCGGTCCCGATTCCGCAGTTCTATACCGATACTTTATACTATAGTACCAAAGCTTATCAAAATCGGTGTTGTGATAAAGTTTCTTACCTTCTCCTGTGTCAAACACAACAAAAAAAGTATTACTGAAATCGGTCCAGCCGTTCACGCGTGATGTCGTGACCAAGAGAAATTGGGATTCATTTTTATATAAGATTTATGTAGATAAATAAATACAATGTTATAGGTACTAGTAATTTCGAATTTTCAAAAAAAAAAAAAAAAGTGAAAAATAAAATCTATAAAATTACAAACAAAATCACGTTTTTCAAGCCTAAATCGAATCGGCTTGTAATATAAACGCCAGACAAAGAAAACGATATAAATTTTACTACGTATTTAATACAGTAATAATCGAACCTTAACCTCCTTCATTACAGGCAGATATTCACTCACTGCACCACAAGAGCTTGAAAAGACAAGAAACAACAAATTTACATTAAATCACACCGAGGAAGTTAACAAATAATAACACACACATCAAAAAAATGTGAAAAAAACTCAACCGTATGAAACACGACACTTATCTTCGAAAAACAGTCCCAAAAGGGAAAGAAAGCATAAAAAAATATGACTGCAATCTGAAAAACATCCCCAATAATTTGGCTCATTACCGAAATGTAGGAAAAACATATTCTCTTTAACCATTCCCATAAATAAAAGAGCCGGGAGAAAAGGGAAAAATTTTATTATACCACCCCTAGAGGGTGAAGGAGAAATATGAAATAAAATGAAAATGTAATGGGGAAAAAATACGGTGAGCGCGAGGCAAGACAAAGGGATGGGAAGGGATAGGCTAGTATGGATTTGGATTCCTTTTTGAAGGTAAGTTAGGTTGGTACTGGTATGAATTAAGTCTTAGGGCGACTTACATAAAACCATTTAGAAACATATTTTTCTCAAGTCTTGTCCATTCACTGGTTGCCTGGAAGAGATCGCCTTAGGCGATAAGGCCGCCCTTTATGCCACATTAGGTTTTTCTATGTCTAATTTGTTGTTATCTATATACAGAACTGTCACCTGTCGCACTTACCGGAGTATACAACATGCAACCAACTTGATTTATGTTGTTGCTTTCGACTGTACGAATTGATCTAGCCAGCTAGACTGTAACAATAGTAAGAAAGTACGCTAAATCAATTTTAAAATAATTTATTTGAAATCGAACTTTGGACTCTATTTCATTAAGTGGACGATTGATAATAATATGTTGCCACACATGGACAGTTCTTGCAATTCTGACAGATTTTAAACACGTTTAACAGCGTAAACATGTTGAGGAACCGTTATGCAAGCCGATCTAAGTTTTAGTTTAAAAATTCTAAAATGTTGACAGGTCAAATATAATCTAACATCAGCGAATTTTTTTTAATAGGTACCAGCCGAGACTACTAATAAATAAACAAATAAATTCTGTGACCAACACACAGCGCCATCTAGCCCCATGGTAAGCTACTAAGCTTGTGTTACGGTGACTAGACAACGGATTTACTACTTATGTTTGTTTTTCTTCTGTAAATACATACAAATTATACATAGAAATACACCCAGACCAGATACAAATATTTCTTTTTAAGCATAAATATTTGCAATTGGCGGGAATTGAACCCGCAGCCTTCTGCATTGCAGTCAGGCCGTCAAAAACAAAACAAGAACAGTTTAAACGGCACAATTAAGTCAAAAAGGTCTGCTTAAGGCCCCATACTCACCTAATGTGACAAGGATAGGGCTAGTAAATTTCAGATGTATTAAACAAGGACGTAAGATGCGACTATGCAATATTTTAGTGAATAAAATCAAACAATTCCTAATAACAAGATTGCTAATTTAGTAAATCTGTTCTACCAATTTCAAGTGTATGTTATTATGCTTTATAACAGAAAAAATAGAGGTTTAAATACGTCACTTTTAGCTGTAAAATGAAAATTTCGTTTTTAAAGAATTGTTTAGATAAATAAAATTCTGTTATAAAAGTTAAGAGAATGAAAAATATAATCCCAAAATAGTATTTCCGAATGTTTTGTGATTACTGAGATATATCGAGATCCCTGCCGCCAATACCATGAGTATGTCACGTTAAGCGCAACTGTTTATTATTCGAAAAGTCCATCTCTACACTTCGTAGCACTGAAACAGCGGGGGCAAACACCGCAAGCCTCCGGCAAAGACTCGTTTCTATAAATCTGCCTTATCACAAAAATATACCCCTTCTTTGTATGTAAGTATACTTACGAATACCCATACATACTTACCTAGCTACCCTTATGGGTTTATGATGAACGCTTTTTTAAAGCACCGTATTTTTAAATTTATGTACCCGTAGTTCGTAGTTAAAAGTTTGTTTAAATTTAACTTGTTTCATCGGTTTGAAGGAAACGAACTTGTAGATTTTGGATCTTTTCTCTGTTTTTGCGAGGTTGTATTGACATTTAGATTAATTTTTGAGTATTAGGTAGCGTCCAGTGGGTCGATTCTGTAAAAACATAGCATGCGGAATGCCGGCGAACTGCAGGCGACGTGCAGAAGATGTGCGTTAATTTGTATTCTTTAAATGTTATTTTACTTAATTACTACTTAATTAGTTAAGTAGCCTTCAAAATTAAGGGCTACTTAATTATTTAAAGAGCTCCCCTTGTTAATTAGCCAATCAATATTTAAAGAAATTATAGAAAAGCTATTATTTTTACTCCTGCAACAAATCGACTTTTGCAATGCTCATGCATCCCGCCTGCTTGTCGCATGCTTTGTTTTACAGAATCGACCCACAGGGCTTTCGAGACTCTATTGTTCACGGGTAAGTAACATGGCGAAAATCCAGAAGTTAGTTTTTATAAAATACTTTACAGTTAACACATTCCCCAAGAGATGTCGCTCTTTTCATTCGAACGTGTCATGTTATGTGAGTCGAATTTACATGTTACATTACAAGTGAATGTTCGTGGTGGGGTTACACCTTTAAGAAGTTATTAAAGCATAGCTTCTTAATGACGTCAAAATATGATTTTGATTTGACACTCCTTTTTGTCATACCTAGACAGGCCTAGTCTTAGCCTAGTTTTAGCTTAGTCTATCATACCTAGATGGACTAGGCTAAAACACGGCTCTGTTACTGTATCACAAAAAACTATATTACGAAAACTTTATCACGAAAGACTTTTTCACTTTGAGCGATAAGGCCGCCTATTTGTTCAACTTTTATGTAGTTTTAAATTTATTTTAAGTGTGTTGTTTTTGTAATTTTGTTGTTGATTAAATAAAGTCTAATAAATATCTATCTATCTTTTTCACGAATAGACTTTATAACTAAAAACTTTATCAAAAGTATATCTAATATAACTTTATTATAAAGTCACGATAAAGTTTTTCGTGATAAAGTCTATTCGTGATAAAGTCTTTAGTGATAAAGTTTTCGTGATAAAGTCTTTAGTCATAAAGTTTTCGTGATAAAGTCTATTCGTGAAAGTCTTTTTTGATAAAGTTTTTCGTGAAAAAGTCATTCGTGATAAAGTGTTTCGGCAAAGTTTTTCGTGATAAAGTTTTTCGTTATAAAGTAACAGAACCCTAAAACACAGTAGAAATCTTAAAGTAAAACGATGTCTCCATAGCAACCTTGAATTCTCCACGATGTTTTCCTTAATCGAAAGAGAATTTCCATATCTTATCCAATGTAAAAGTATTATTTTAAGAACATATTTAAACCCAAGAACTGAAAATAACTACCCCATAACAACCCTCACCTAAAAATCGTTCAAGTGAAACCACCCTTCTTCAAAGTGCCTACATTAGCAGGTAAAAGAAAATCCCTTCAAAAATTGCCCGTTAGGGGCGGTTGGGGTGTATTTTTCTCCAGTATATTGCAGGGGAGGTTGGGGGAGATCGAAGTAAGTAGACAAGTGAATTTTCCTGATTATGTTCTGTTTCGTTTTTCGTTGCAGTTAATTTAAAGTTTTGATGAGCTTTTTTTAACTTTGTTTTTGGCTTTGAAGTAAGTACTAGACATGATTTCTACTATTATTAATAAATGTGAAAGTTTGTGTGTAAGAATTGTTAAAGACGCCGCATCGACCAGTTATGTTCTACTAGCTGTGCCCCGCGGTTTCACCCGCATAAGTCCTGTTCCCGCGGGAATATCGGAATAAAAGCATAGTCCTGTTCCCGTGGGAATATCAAGATAAAGTATCTAGCATATGTCCGTCTTTAAGGTCCCATCCACCTCTATACCAAAAATCAACGAAATCGCTTCAGCCCTTTAGGCGTGAAAGCGTAGTAATAGACAGAGTTACTTTGGCATTTATAATATTACTAGCTGCGCCCCGCGGTTTCACCCGCGTAAGTCCCGTTCCCGCGGGATATCAGAATAAAAAGAACCCTATGTCCTATTCCAGATCTCCGGCTACTTATATTTCAAGTTTCATTGCAATCTGTTCAGTAGTTCTTGCGTGAAAGACTAACAAAGTCACATACATACATACTAACAACATACAAACTTTCCCATTAATAATAATTATTAGTAAGATATTATAATAAGGATATGAAAGTTTGTTTGATTAGCTAGCGGGCTAAAACTTTTTAAATATAAGATGTATTTAGGTAGGTATAATTAAATTACGGAATATTTATTAAGTAGCTCAAATACACACCAAGTACAGTAACTTATAGATAAATACAACACGTGTAATTTTATCAAAATTCCACTCTCAAACACTTTACTTTTAAAACCTATTTAAGATTATAAAAATAAAATTTTACAACCGAAATTCTTTTTCCAAAATGGCCGAAATGTTTACTCAACAATTCCTTAAACCCAAGCAGAAATATAAAAAATACCTACTTGATACCGTTAAAGCCCTCCTAAGGGTGGAAAGGACGCCACCCTCGTATAATTGGGAGAGGATCCGAAGTTACACCCACAGATTAAAATATTTATTTTTGCCTATGGAAAGAAAAGTATTGAGGTACAGGTGGTGAGAAAAGTGTTATAGTGGGTTCTAGAGAAAAAATCGCTTGTTTCAAAATTCAATGCTTCTAGAATTGCTAAATTATTTTTCTTCCTAAGCTTTTGGGTCTTGATATCTTCGAAGTATTAATAAATACACTCAAATACTGAAACTCTACTTAAAATTTTAGAGCTACATACTTATTTTAAAGTTTTTTTTTGAGTTAGACAGCTGCTAATTATTAAGCAGTTTGCTGCTGCTTAATAAGTAAAACTCTAATTTTGAGTTTTACTTATTACTTATATGTAATATATATCCATTTATGTTTATTATCTTAGTGTATAATATTCATCTATTTAAGTATTTATTTCACCTCTTTATGCTATGTTAATATTATGTATCTGTCCAAATCTGTCCATCTTCTCCATCCAAAGGTTGACTGGAAGAAATCGCTTTTAGCGGGAAGGTCGCCCATTTGTACAACTATACTTTTAAGAATGAATGAATGAATAAATGAATGAATGTTATTTATTTGATTTCTGAAGATTTCTGTGTATTTGTCTTCCTTTAAATGTAAACTGATTGTACCTGTAGTTGTTCGTTGTGCAAATAAAATATTAATTTCTTCTATGGTTTTCGCGAATTTGCATAATAAAACACTTTATTTATCCGGTTTTATCGCGTTTTTATTCATTATTTGAACCGAGCTTTCGCCAACTTTACAGTTGGTCAGTCAACCTTGAAAAAGCCAACTGTAAAGTTGGCGAAAGCTCGATTCAAATAATGAATAAAAACACGATAAAACCGGATAAATAAAGTGTTTTAAAATATTAATCTATCTATCTAATACTAAACAGTACCTAAAAAGATCTCAAACTGATTTCCGCTCAGTCTATTTTCCATTTCAACGATTTCAGCTCGGTCTATTTTCCATTTCAACGTAATCAGACAGATTCTTATTGGAAAATGACGCGATCATGATCCTATTAAACGTATTCCAATTGTTTTTTAACATATTTTTTTAAAGCTTCATACATTTTATGGTGACAAGAAATATTAGGGGTTAAAGTATGAAATTGCCGATTTGTACTGAAAATCTTAATTGTTTATTTTTTAAATTTTTAACAAATTTATTTAATCAAAATAGTGGTGGTGCGATCAAGGGTGGTTTATTTAATTGACTCAATGTAATTTAGTTTTAAATTTATTTTAATATGTTTGACGTTTTCTATTGTTTTATTGTATTTTATATTGACATGCACTTATGTAATAATTATTAAATAAATGTATTTGAAAAAAAAAAAAAAAAAAAAAAAAAAATCAAAATAGTTGCCATTATTATCTATACATTGCTGCCATCTAATGGGAAGGTTATTAATGCCTTTGCGATAGAACTCCGACGATCTAGACTGCACAAACTGTGTGAAAGCATTTTGTACTGCCTCCTGGGAAGAAAACTTCTTGTCACGTAGATAATTGTCCAAATCACGAAAAAAATGGTAGTCCGTTGGAGCAAGGTCTGGTGAATACGGAGGATGACGAATGGTTTCTAAGTGCAGTTCCTGAAGGGTCAAAATGGTTTCTCGTGCTGTGTGAGGTCTCGCGTTGTCGTGGAGCAATAATGGTGAAGATCGATTCATGAGTCGGGGCTGTTTTACTGCTAGTTTTGTCAACATGGTTCGGAGTTCGGCACAATAGACATCTGCCGTAATTGCTTGACCAGATCGAAGAAAACTATAGTGAATAACACCATGCTGAGACCACCAAACAGTTACCATTACCTTTTTATTGGTAAGTTTTGCTTTAGGACACTGTTGTGGCATTTGACCTGGGGTCAGCCATTGCATTTTTCTTTTCCGGTTATCATAAAGAATCCACTTTTCATCACATGTTACAATTCGATCCAATATTCCTTCATTTCTGTACCGGTTCAACAAGGCAACACAAGTTTCAACACGCGTTTCTTTCTGCAGATCAGTCAAATCATGAGGGTACATTTTTCGTATTTTTTTATTTTATTGATTTGACGCAAGAGAGTCAATAAAGTAGGTAAGGTAACGTTAAACCATGCCGCTAATTCCTGGGTAGTTTGACTAGGATAGGCTTCCACTATCTCTCTTAATTCATCGTTATTCACCTGTGTGGGCGGTCTTCCTCGTGGCTCGTTCTTTGAGTCGAAATTTCCATCACGAAAGCGTTTAAACCAAAATAGCACGGTGCGTTCATTAGTAGACCCCTCTCCAAACGCAGCATTGATATTGCGGGCTGTTTCTGCCGCGTTAGTTCCGCGTCGGAACTCGTATTCAAAAATCACTTCGAATTTTCGCAGTATCCATCTTTCTTGTCTAAATTGAATAACAAAAACAATTGAAAGTCGATATTCTAATGTTTCACATTTTTTAAAACAAGAACATCACAGAAACCATTTGAAAAAAGTTTCATTCGAAAACCTCAAACCATGAAGATTCTATGTCAATTCAAAGAACCTATTGCAATAAAACGGCAATTTCATACTTTAACCCCTATTATAAGCAAGTGTTATTGTTAACAAATACATTTTTCGGTTTTAATCTCGTTTTCTTTCGACCTTCGTGACTTAAAATATATTTTTCTTCAAGGTAGGTTCAATCCAACATCGCAATTTTCGCGCGCGCGGTCGTTTAATAAGACTTTTAATATAATTAATAAAATATGCTAAAACATAAAATCTTATAAGACTTACAAAAACAGCAGTAAAGAAAACAAATACAAATTCTTATTAGAAAAAAAAACCGCCTTACAATAAAATTGGGGTTCGCTAAAAGCAGCTGAAAATTTTCAGAATATAAAAGTTAAACACAAAGTAAAACGGGGTAACTTTTACATTAGTAACGAGAAAAGTGAAAAGAACATGTTTTTCGCGTAAAAACATGACATCTTAAAAGGGTGTGTCATAATGTTGTATTTTGGAGTTGACTGTACTTAGTTTAAGATGAAAAAATACACGGAGTAGAATATTATGCTATAATTCTTTGACCACTGAATTAGCAAGCTGAAGTGGCAGTGGGCTAGCCATATTAGCCGTAGAACCGGCAACCGTTGGAGTAAACGAGTTCTAGAGTGGAGACCGCGTCGCAAGCGTAGTGTAGGACGTCCTCAGGCACGTTGGAGCGACGATTTGCGCAAGACGGCTGGCACAAACTGGATGCGAGAAGCCGAAACTAGATCTAGGTGGCGTGCAATTGGAGAGGCCTATGTCCAGCAGTGGATTGCAACAGGCTGATGATGATGATGATAATTCTTTGACCATAAGCATATATTGTCAATAATTACCCTGCTGCGAGGAAATGGTTATTTAATAAATTTTAAGGCATAGATGGCGCGCCGAGCGACCCCAGGCTGCAACAGCGATGGTTGTGGGTTCGATTCCCACCATAAACACGAAACATAGCTATAAAACTGATTGTAAAAGTGTGTTTCGTGGCTAATGGACTTGTTTTATTGTCTGTTTAGTTGTTATTCTCTTTCAAGTTTTTACTTAGTTTTTAAGCAGGCGCGTTTTTCTAATTTCAAAGTCGTTATTTTTGGCTCCAAAGCTCCATTTTTTAAAAGTGCTTGCTTTAACTTAAGCTTCTTTAAACACATTTTGCGTAAACAAAATAAATTTTGTACAAATAACTTTAACCACTCCATTCCTTTCCCTGCTCCCGAGAATACGTCTAATGGAAAAAAGGATAAAATTTTGAGGGTACCTTTTTAATATTTTTTTCATTAAAGTTTTTAATATTAATGGAAATGTATCAGAGTCCGGGGTAGACGGTAATTATTTTTTGGTATATCCATTTTCCGGGTTTTTGGTTACATTACAATGTTTCGAAGAGATTTTTTCAAATTACATTCATCGTATTTATTACTTAAGTAACCCGATCTAATTGAGAAGTATGGAATGTTATTAAGTTATTATTCTCTTTGTTGAATTAAATAATCTGTGGTACAAATTATAATTATGAACGATGTTTAATCGCCTCAGATTTTCACGTTTTTTTTTTACAAATTTTGGAAATATTGCAAGAATTAATATTTTTTCAAATCAAATCATATTTATATATAAATAAATAGTAATAGAATTATTTAAAAAACTAAAAAAAGGGACATAACTAAATTAAAATAAACAAAAACAAAAAATAATATAAAAAAAAACATAATACCAATCAGATAAACCACCACCCATAGTTCAACAAGTTCACAGGCAAAACTTCCCAAAATGCTGGCTGCATTATCCCGCTGAACAGCGATGGACAGCCTTTGCACCAGGTAGGAACCGGAGCGATGGTCAAACCCTCGGTCTCGGACTCGACGCCCAACCTCCCGCAGAAAATGCAGCCCCCAGTTTATTATGCAGTTTATTATTACTATGAGACTTATCAGACATTTCTAAAATTTCATATATCAGACATCGATTCTACACTAAGCACAAGCTTGTATCGCAGCAACCGATATAATGCAATATAGGTAGATGCCTAATCTATTTGTCTGAAAATTGGTGGGGAGGTAGCTTAGAACCAGGAGAAGGACATAGAATACTTTTAATCCCGCGGGAACTGAAACGGGAACGGGACTTACGCGGGTGAAACCGCGGGGCGCAGCTAGTAAATCCATAAAAATAGGTCACATACATACACTCTCGGCAAAAACATAACACTTCCTTTGGCAGTCGTGTAAAAATATGCACAAACAAACATACCTACATATAAATATCCTGGGGAGTTTAAGCGTGCTGTCAACAATTATCTCATCGAAAAGCCTTATTATTCGATTGAGGAATTTTTAAATGATAAAAATGTAATTAAATGATAGTGTTCCTTTATACTGACATTAATGAATTTAAAATACCTAGTTCAATTTCTATCTTGACATTTTCTTAATTTTAATTTCACTTGACATTGTTTACTTTATTTTAATTTTTTATTATTTCAAATTGTATCATTATTCTCTTTTCTTATTATTGACATTGTAATCATTGAACTCAAATAATTCTATACAGTTTTATTTTATTATGTTGACATTAAGATTTATAAATCAAATTCATTTTATTATTAATATTTGCATGCCAAGTTAAGTGCTGGTGAAATATGTTGAACTTTATTCTCTTATAACAACTGTTGTGACCATATTTCGTGCAAATAAATGACATTCATTCATTCATTAATTCATTCATAAATTATTATAATAACTAAACACGAACTACACAACGTGTTGTGGGTGCGGGATTAGCTTCAAAATCATTGTAACTCTGTAAAATTTAATTTCTTCTATGGTTTTCGCGATTTTGCATAATAAAACACTTTATTTATCCGGTTGAATTTTTCAAGGTTGATAAAGCCAACTGTAAAGCTGGCGAAAGCTCGGTTCGTTTAAAACCATGAATAAAAACGCGATTCAACCGGATAAATAAAGTGTTTTATTATGCAACATTTCCAGATATTTTTGAACGATATGTAAAGAATCAGCTACTGAAGCGGTATTGAGACGATGAGTTAGATCGATTTAGTTAGCTAATAGGATATGTAGTACTCTGAAGACTAAGTTATGTACCTAACGTTTGTTTCTAAGTTAGTTTAAAAACAAAAGTATTTTTAATTATATATATATAATATATTTTTTAATTGCTTAAGCCCGCACTGGGCGTTCAAATTTTATGTTCAAATTTCATTTTTTGTTTCACGTTTGTGTATGTTAAGACTTGTATGGAACAAACTTCAAGTTAGTGAGCCTCGGTTAGTTGAGACTTTAATATTAATATTGAAATCAATGTGTTTTTTCTTCTAAGGTACTTGGACCATGATTCGGTAAGGACAAAGCATGCGGAATGCCGACGAACTGCAGGCGACATACAGAAGATATGCGTTAATTCGTATTCTGTAAATGTTATTTTATTTAATTACTACTTAATTATTTAAGTAGGTTTCAAATTTAAGGGATACTTAATTATTTAAATAGTTCCCCTTGTTTCTCGGCCCATCAGAAATAAAGGAAATTATAGAATAGCTTTTATTTTTACTCGTGCAACAAATCGACTTATGCAATGCTCGTTGCATTCCGCCTGCTTGTCACATGCTATGTTTTTACAGAATCGGGCCACTGATTAGTGCAGCGCTGCTTTGTAAAAAATATCTAGATTAAGTAGACAAATTCTAATGTTATTATGCTCATCAGTCGCTTAGAGCAGTCTTAAGTAACTAAAATTATCCAAACATTAAATCACACACTCCAAGTTTATTAAGTAGACAGCGTTTTATTTCAATTTTGATTTTCCATTAGACTGGAGAAAAGGTTTGGACTTCATACACTTGCGTTACAATTATTTGGATCTGAAATACTAAACATTAAGGTAAATTCATAAAAATGATAAATTCATAATTTCTTCTATGGTTTTTGCGATTTTGCTTATTAAAACACTTTATTTATGGTTTAATCGCGATTAAACTGGATAAATACAGTGTTTTATTAATAATAAATTCATTTATTTCAGGCTACAAAGGCCTATAAATATATGCCTTATAGACTATATAACATCCATCCTACTAATATTATAAATGTGAAATTGTGTGTTTGGATGTTTGTTACACAATTACGCAAAAACTACTGAACCGATTGCAATGAAACTTGGAATATAAGTAGTTGGATACAGGGATTAACACATAAGCTCCATTTTATCCCGATAATCCCGCGGGAACGGGACTTACGCGGGTGTAGCCTATCTGTAATTCCCGGTACCCAACTACTTACATTCCAAGTTTCATCGAAATCGCTTCAGTAGTTTTTGCGTGAAAGAGTAAGAAACATCCAAACACACACACTTTCACATATAAAATATTAGTAGGATAACTGATCCAAATCAATATTTCTTTTTGTTTTTATTGCTCAAGGCATTTTATCAAGGAAATATATTTCCAAAAAATCCCCATGACAGGATTCGAACTTGCATCCTTTCGCTAAAAATATTTCTATGTTGATCCAAATCAGTTGCACTGTGGTGTATTGAAATTGAGTTTACAGGTATGTGTATAAAAATGTAATTTGTTTTTATGAACTGTCTACGTCGCTGTATCACTGTTAGTCACGTTTCGATGGATTTCAGACGTTTTTTTTTTGCGTGAATCGGACTGTGAATTTGTTTTGTACAGAGATGAAACCAGTTTAATTAATAATTCTAATTTGACTTGATTTACTAGAAATATTTAATAGGAAAAAATCATCTTTAAAAATTCACTCTCAACGAGATTTGAACTCGCGTCTCTGCGTGAAGTGAAGATATGCCTTAAGGCGGCGATAGATGATAATCAACGGTCCTTGTCTGATTGCATATAAATGAGCGAGATGGAATTGCGTGAAAAAATCTACAATTTCTCGTAAAATCAATAATTAACGAAGATTAAAATAATATTTTTATAAAATACGATGAAGGGGTTCTAGGTATTGTATTTTCTAATATTATGATGCCTATAAGAAAATATAGCGGTTAAGGATTTAGAAGAAAAACTGATTCATTTTGTAAAACAGGGGTAACTTTGCCTGTATAATAGTGGTATTTAAAGTTATTTTTTATTGTTTTTGAAATGAAGGGGACACTTCTTGTATCATGTACAATAACATTAAACATTGTTTAAAGATCTATTTGATACCGGCTATGAAGAAAACTATTCAATCGGAAGGGATTTCACATGAGTCGCGTCCTTAAGCAATAAAAACAAATTACGAAATATTTTATTTGATTTTATTAATGATCCATAATGTCTTATAAGTCGTCGCGTTGTCGTTCAGCTAAAAAAAATTGTCTGTGGTTTTAAAAAGTAGTCGAGGTATTTTTTATTTAAAATTTACTTTATTTTTTTGAACGACAAAAGGACGACAAAGCAAGCACAAACGAGCATGGTAGCGCGGAATATTTTCAATAAGTCGGTACCTAAATAATAAGCTGGTAAAGGAAAGAACACTTAAAAATTGAGGGTTGTTTAAATAATAGTTACCTACCTATAATCTTCAAAATTCAAAATTAGTATTTGATTTTTCTGAGTTTGAGGAGTTTAATCGTAATAGTAGCCCACATGTTTTTAGTATGTTTCAGTTTTTTACCGTTAATTGCTTTAAAGTTGTGTAGTGACCGTTAATTTTTCTATTTCGCTTGTACGAAACAAACTTGTACTCTGTTTTTTTGCCGAACGATAACGCGGCGACTTTGCGACCACTTATAAGACATCATGTTAGGGCGGAATAATTGTTGTAGACTAACTAGTAATATAATTGTTGTAATCTATAATCTGTAGTAGACCGTTTTTTTTAATATTACAAATTAATGGCAAGAAAATTTAAAACCATAAACTCCTTATTGCAGACCAAAACCGGACTGAAATCGTTCACCTAAAAAAGATAAAATTGAAAAAACATTAAATCAAAAAACACTAACTAAATCAAGATATTATTTTTTTGAAATCTTTTAAGTATAGTCGGCGTATTTTTTATTTAAAATTTAATATTTATTTGAGCGACAAAAGCACGATAAGATAACGCTACGATCATGGTACGGCAGAATGCGTGCAAGTTTAATATTATAAAGACAGCTAAGCTGCTGAAATTTAATATAACGATGAAAATCTTATAAGAATTGAATGCACTTATTGTACCTACCGCTAGCGCCATCTCGTATCGAGTAGCAGAAACAGTTTAAAACTTTAATTCTATTTATTGTATTTAAATCTAATAAATCATTAAAAAAATAATAAAACTAAACTAATTTTATTTATTACAAAAAATAAGATGTTCCTACTAAAAATATTCTAGGGTTGAGTAGCGCCATCTAGTTACAGGTTTACGCATTAGAAGAAACTTAATTATGACCTTTATTTTAAACTATGTTAGCCTTATTAATAAACTTGGAGTAATTTTACCACTTTTTCATTCTGACTGTCAAAGAAAGTTTAATTTTATCACAAAAAAATGTGTTTCTTATTATCTGTGGTTTTTAAAAGTGGTCGAGGTATTCTTTATTTTAAACTACAGGGATAAAATGTACCTTATGTGTTATTCCCGGTATCCAACTACTTAAATTCCAAGTTTTATCGCAATCGCTTCAGTAGCTATTGCGTGATTGAGTAACAAATATCCATACATCCAAACACACACACTTTTACATTTATAATACTAGCGCCCCGCGGTTTAACCCGCTAAGTCCCGTTCCCGCGGGAATATCGGGATTTAAATTAGCCTATGTGTTAATCCAGGTCCCCAGCTACCTATGTTTCAAGTTTCATTGGAATCGGTTCAGTAGTTCGCGTTTATAATATTAGTAAGACTTGTAAGATGATATAAGAATAAGATAAGATTAGTAGGATAGGATTTACTTTATTTTTTTTAGCGACAGAAGGATGACAAAACGACGAAAAACGATCATGGTACGGTAGAATGCCAAAGAACAAGGTATAAAAAAGCAGCAAATATACTTTAGAATACAAAAATCGTTCGACAAGCAAGTACCTACCTACGCAAAACAAAAGTGTTGTGTACACAGCGAGCGATGATCGTCGATGGTTGACAGCCGTATGTACGGACGGACGGTTTAATGTAGCTAAGAGAACTACGGTTCCGTAGGAAATCGTATAATTTTTCAGTTTTCGTGTTTTAATTTTTGTTCTGTACACTTAGTGTGAGTTTTTTCGTAAAAAAACGCGAACGTGATGGTTAAGTTAACGCGTATTTTGTATGGAAACTGGCAACTTCGATATCGTCCGGTAGGGGCGCTTTTTGAGTTTCCATACAAAATACGCGTTAACAAAAAACGCACGTTCGCGCTTTTTTTTACGAAAAGACTCAAACTACCCATACTGAACTATTATTTAAAAAACACAGACAATTTAAAAAATCTTTTTTTTTAAGTATGTTTTTTTTTTTAATCCTTTGATGTGTTTTTAATTATTATTTTTTTAGCTGAACGACAACGCGACTATTTCGCGGCGACTTATAAGACATCATGGTAGGGCCCTTTATCTAAGGTTTTTGCGATTTTGCATAATAAAACACAATAGTTTTCAGTCAACCTCGAACTCGACCTCGAAGTTAGCGATAGTTCGGTCTTTAGTAATGCCGTTTTAAATAAATACGCGGGTTAAAACTCGGTAAATATTGTGCTTTATTATGCTAAATCGCGAAAACCTTAAGACAAAATCAGTAAGCCCGTTTATAATCCAATTAGACAAATAATAGTTAATGTTCTTGCAATATGCTCGTTTGTAGTTGTTATGTCGTCCTTTTATCGTTAAAAAAAAATTAAATAAATATAAAATAAAAAATACCCTGACTACTTTTAAAAACCACAGATATTTTAAAAAGATCTTTTTATTTTTTTGAAGTAAGTTTTTTTTTAATTATTTGATGTGTTTTTAATTTTCTTTTTTCTAGCTGCATGACAAAGCGACGTTTTCGCGCCCTTTATGTCATAGCATAGCCATGGGCAATGGAGAAGAAAATCGCATTTACCTTATAAATCAATATTTTTAGTCTGCACCTAAAAAAATTTTTAGTTTTGATTACAATTCTTCGTCTGTACCTACTTTGTTTATGGGCACTTCTTACAATCAAAATAAAGAACAATAACCTTTTTTTTAAAGGCCTTTAGGTGGCCTTTACTCCGTAGAGAGGCCCTTTTTAACCATAATAAAAATAACAGATAAGTTAATTAATAAATGAGTTAAAAATAATAATATTATTGTAAAGATTGAAAATAAAAATATCAATATTTAACACAATTAAGATTTTATATAATACATATTTATTTGAAAAATTAAATAAACATATAATTTATAGGTATACATTAAAAAAAATGTATGTTAGCAAATTAAAGGCACTTAAACCTAAATTCAAATTTGTAAATGTATCTACCTATGTAAAAAATTGCATGTTAGAAGGGAATAAATGAGGCTTTATTATTTATTATTATTATTATATTAACCTTTTTTTTTATTGTTTAAATTTTATTGTCCTAAGGAACCCTGCAACCAACCATGCTACAATATTCAGTATTTTTCCGACCTTTTGAAATTACATCTCGCACGGCTGAACATCAACGAGTGACGTTTTTTCTTTTCCCTTTTCCCCTTTTTTCCAACTTTTATCCTGCGTTTTCAATTTATCTTTTTTTCCACATTCGGATTTTTCGCTTATTTGCTCGCTTCATTGGCTTGTAAGTGAGAGGGTCGAGTTTTTAATGTTTTTTCAAAGCTTATTGGATTCGGGTCAAATGGGTGTTTTTATTAGATTTTTTCGGGGGAGCGATGACGGCAGCGCTGCGGTTTGCGGTGGTTCGTGCGGGAACTAATTGCTTGAACAGCGGCATCTGGTGTTGAGTAGTAAAAATATGAAAGGTTTTGTTCTTTGTAGTTCTAACAAGGTTTTTTTTTAAATCTAATAATAAAGGCCTACCATGATGTCTTATATATAAGAGGTCGGGAAGTCGTGTTGTCGTTCAGCAAACAAAAGAAAGTTAAAATCACATCAAAATAACAAAAAAAAATTAACAACCACTTAAAAAAATGTTTTTAAAATTATCAGTGGTTTTTAAAAGTAGTCGGGGTATTTTCTTATTCAAAATTTACTCCTTTTTTTGAGCGACAAAATGACGACGTAGGAACGACAAACGGTCATGGTAACGCGGAATAAGCATTTACTTATACCGGAGTCCACACTAACTTTATCGGTATTTTTAAAGTAGGCCTGGCAACGTATTCTGTGGATAAAATGTCTTAACAACGCCTCTGCATTGTTAGATTTTTTTCAAAAATGTCTTCAACTGTTTTTTGGAAATTTAACATAGTTTCACTAAAGCTTTTAAGTGTTAGTAATTTCTTCCAGTGGCCCGATTCTGTAAAAACATAGCATGCGACAAGCAGGCGAGACGCATAAGCATTGCAGAAGTCGATTTGTTGCAGGAGTAAACATAATAGCTATTCTATAACTTCCGTGATACTGATTGGCTGAGGAACAAGGGGAGCTATTTAAATAATTAAGTAGTAGCCCTTAGTTTTGAAGGGTACTTAGCTAATTAATTAGTAATTAAGTAAAATAACATTTACAAAATATTACAAAATAACGTACATTAGGGAAAAAGAAAAGCATTATTTCATAATGGATTTTTCTCGAACCTGGAAGAAATTTGACTCAAAAACAAACGCCTTTATAAATTTTAGTTTTTCGTTTTATAAACTCTTTGTTTTTTGATGACTAATAATGTATTTGGCTGTATTTTATAGTGTAGACATGTAGGATGTATCGCCGGCTTGGTGTCCACTTCATAGTTTGCGAGTGTTATTCAAAAGGGTCTCTACGTGTTGGCTTCGACTCCACACACGCTTTCTAAAGGTCTCCGCAATATGATACTTCTACGACGTATAAAGGTATAAAATAAACATAAAATAGTTCAGTAACACATAATAATCCGCGCTACCACGATCTCTTATAAGTGGACGCGAAATCGCCGCGTTATCGTTCAGCTAATAAAATCAATAGTTAAAAAACGCCTCAAATAATTAAAACAAAATAAAAATAAAAGTTTTTTTATTATCTGTGGTTTTTTAAAGTTTTTTTTCCTTTGGTCCTTTTCGTACCTAGCTATGGAAGGAGATTTTTTCTTCACTGATTCGTAACTAGTTAATAGGTATTGTTGTTGTTGTCTATTTGTTATTAATGGTATATTTAATCCATGTTCATAACTGTGTTTCGTAGCCAGCTACAAAAATTATCTTATATTTACTTTATTTTTTTGAGCCACAAAAAAACTGACAGAGCAACGACAAACGATCATGGTTTGACCTCTTTCATTCACTTACAAAAGCTTAAAAATCCTAATCCAAACAATTTCCCTGAAAAATAATTCCCACGCCAATTTTCCTAAATTAATCCAATCGAGCAAAAAGCCAAGCTCCCTAAGGCGGGTAAATTAAAACGTTTCAGGCAAAAAACACCCTAAAATTGTGTTCTTTTTTCACGTATGGCACCCTTGAGTCTTGATTGCAGGGATGGACTGGAAAATGGATTTTTAAGTGCCTTGCACTGGCCCTGTGATTTATTATTGTGAGTCTGTCTTTACGGAGTTGGGTTAATAGAGATGACGTTTTATTTTTAATTTATTTACCAGATCAAACAATAAAACTAGATTCACAATGTATTACTTAACATCAATAAACCACAGTGGTATGAGCGGATGCTAAATATTGGGCCCTACCATGATGTCTTATGAGTCGTCGCGTTGTCGTTCAGCTAAAAAAAATTAAATTAAATACATATTATCAAATAATTAAAAAAAAAAGAAAATCATACCTCAAAAAAATAAAAAGTTTTTTTTTAATTTTCTGTGGTTTTTAAAGTAGTCGGGGTATTTTTTATTTAAAATTTACTTTATTTTTTTGAACGATAATTCGTCTGTTCGCTATAAAACTCAAAAACTGCTGAACTCATTTTCATGCGCTTTCACCATTAGATTCTGGATGACGCATACCTGCGTCAATATTTTTGTAATTTCGCACGGTGTAAATAAAAACCGTAATACATACTACTTACATGTCAACTCTTATCCGTTCACTGCTGGACATAGGCCTCCCCCATACGACACCTATAAAATATTTTCTGTTTTAAGTTATACCTATTTGATTTATTTATTTTTTACTTGTAGTAAATGGTAATAAAAGAATTTAAAAAAACCGTCTCCACTTTAAACTATCCGGTCGTTTTTTCGTGATAACCATTGGCTAGGCTCTGATTACCGTTGAGTTAACCGTGTGTTGCAATTACATGGTTTTTTTAACCGCAACCATTCAATGGGTGGTTGCTGGTTCTTGCTGTTTATCTGTGGTTGTTGGGCGTATGTTTGGATAGAGATTTACCTACACAAGTTACTTTTATCTGTTTTTTTTAAAGGATTCCATAAAAAGAGTAGGTTATCTATTCGGTCATTTGCATTTTTTTAAGGTTTTGTTTATGTGTACCCATGTTACCGAATATCTTCGCCATTTGTCTGATCTTGTTGTTTCTTTTTTATTTTATCATCATCATCATCTGAGCGATGTTCCCGGTTGCATCCCTCTCGGAAGCCCGAGGTCCGCTTTCCTGCTTTTGCTTCTTTATTATTTTATAGGTAGGAAGAATTATAAAAAGTTATGTGCGGCTAATAACATCCTTTTTACGGCGAAGGAAAACATCGTGAGGAAACCGACATGTCCTAGGACTCACCACGGTCCGAAGATATGGGACCTTCGCCAATTCGGAGAAGGCTCCCGTGGCGTCTTACTGCCTTACCCCTCTAAGAGGCGGCCCTTGCCCAACAGTGGGATCAAATTAGCGGGCTGATTATGTTATGTTATTAGGTAGGATTAATTAGCGTCTAGTTGGTCCCATTTGAAGATGGTGAAGATATGTTAAGAACCTTTGGAAATATGAGCAGAATAGCATCCCAGAATGCAGTAAATTGTTACTAAATTATTAAATTAAAGAGAACAGAGAGACAAAAATGATTTATTTATTTAAAATATCTCGTTAAATATAATTCGCCCTACCAAGATGTCAAAAACACATCAAATAATTTAAATAATATTAAAAACCAACTTCAAAAAAATATATATTTAAATTATCTGTGGTTTTTAAAAGTAGTCTTGGTAAGTTTTATCATGGTAGCGTGGAATGGTTAAACACCGAACTCGGATACGTTCACCGGAGCAGCCCCTAACGGAGACTAGTTAGATCTTGGTTCACTCTTCTATCTTTCGGTGACTCAACAGAGTCACCGAAAGGTAGAAGAGTGAGATTATCAAGTCTTCTGTATTCTGGACGAGCGTGTTGCATCTTAGACCACATCATCTAACGATAGTAAGTGATTCCTAAATGAGGTGAGATATTGGTCAGTTATGGTATGTATAAGAACAGATAATATTGGAATGAAGTATAAATGTAAGAATAATTACATTTAAAAGGGAACATGATACGTCGTGGTTTCCAATCCTGGCCGAGCACCAAATTTGTTTTCTTTAAGAAACATTTATGTGCGCTCTCTCTTATACGTAAGGAAACCCACGGTTAAAGTCACGCACAAAGGCCCAATAATAGGGCTAATTGCGGAAACACACAGTTAAAACTTTAACTTTAGGTATGCATCTATACTTTTAATTTTGTATACAAGTATAAATAAAACCATTTTTTCTATCTTTATCTTGATCACACACTTTCTATTGAAACACCTTTAGCTTTAAACATAAAAGAGACAAAAGATCCGAGTAGTTATTCCGCTTTTTGTTTCTGTCCGTCAACTTTGAAAGTTTTTGTCACGGAAAGAGACAAAGCACGTTCTCCCTACTGCGACCTTATTCCCCTGTTATTAATAAGACTACGTAAGTTTGACTTAGTTAAAGCCAACATAACAAATAGCTAGGTTAATTCAAACAGAAATCTTACAACAAAATACCTACATCTATCTAATCTATAACTACACTTGAAAGTAAACAACAACGTTACCTACAAGAAAATAGTTCGGATATTTAAATAATATGTTAATACATTGTTTGTTGTAACCCAAAAACTTGGGGGTATCCCCCCCTCTGCTATATTTCTTCATTCCACCCCCAGGGAGAGGGGTGGGCACATTTTAATTAAATCCCGAGGAAGATGGGTAAGAAAGACTGGAGTTTCTTTGTGTACAGGTGGGTAGGTATTTTGTTAGGTAAAGTTAACTTGGGTTGGTATATATTTTGTTATTTCGTAGATATTTTTTATTGATTGGGTTTTAAATCCACAGATAAAGATATCATAAAACCAAACACTACTGAAATTAAAAACGTTCAAAAGTTTTTTTTTTAATTTGACGTCTTTTATAAGGAGGTGTTACTTTTTATTATCCAGAATAATTTTTTTTCTTTTACAAAAGGAATGCGCCTTATTGGTCTAGAATTGATATAAAATATAGTTCAGTTTCTTAGTTACGGTCATTCTGCAAGTAATTTAGACCTGTTCAATAGTGTCGTACTATCAAATTTTTTGAAGCACTTTACTGCTTTTTTACAAAAAACAATATACAATGTTTGAAACAAAAGTCCTAATTATATTTTAACTTTTTATAAACATGACCAAATAAATAACAATGACGGACAGTGTGGCGCGTAGGGCGAACTTTAGGCTGCAACGCAGAAAATTGCCGGTTCGATTCCGCTGTAGACAGCTGACGCTGAAGCATTCCTTAGTGACTATAGGATCATAACGTGTGTGAACACATTATATTTGAAGGTCAAGTGTAAGTCGGTAGGTACCTATTAGCTACTTTGGCCAAAGAATTGGTATAGCAATTCAAAGAGGCAATGCAGCCAGCCTTTTGGGTACCTTACGTAGGGATGCATTTTTGGATTTTTAATTTTAATTAATTTTATTTATATATAAATATGTTTGTATTAAACCTACATTAAATAAATATTTACTAGAGTCGGTACCTATTCAATAACATCGCCCCAGCTTTGTAAGAGTTTTCGCAAAACGTGTAACGTGAAGCAATAAAGTGTTTTACTGTCATCGGCCTAGAAGTTTTTGTATGATTGAATACGAACAAACATCTAAACTTTACATTTATAACGTGTTCGGAAATGAGAATATGTTGACTTCTGTCACTCTAGATGGTAAGTGACAATGTAGTTAAGGATGTAGCATGGTCAAGAAGCTCATATCCTTAAAAATACCCGTAGACTTGCATTCGTTAAGTTCCGAAGCCACACTAAAATCACTAAATTTAAGACGTAGGTATCCAAATGATCATATTGTACATATATTATTGTACAAGAATCTAAAGGAAATAAACTATTTTGAATTTGAAATCGTTAGGATTAAAATATCTTGGAAATTTTTGAAAATATATAGTCGTTAAAATAAAGGCTAAAGCAGTATTCTCACAGTCTCATTTAACATGTAACGATCGCCGATCGTTTTCATTACGCGACAGAGTCCGAAAGAATCGTAATGACTATGGAAGCGATTTTCGTATGTTAAACTGACACAATGGGCCCTACCATGATGTCTTATAAGTCACCACAAATTCGTCTTATTGTCGTTCAGCTAAATGAATAAAAATTAAAAACACATTAAATAATTTAAAAAAAATTAAAAAGAATTAAAATTGTTTGTGGTTTGTAAAAGTAGTCGGGGTATTTTTTATTTAAAATTTACTTTATTTTTTTAACGACAAAAGGACGACATAGCAACGACAAACGAGCATGGTAGCGCGAATTAATGACCTCGCTAACCCTCGCGTAAAGGTTAAGGCGGCGATAGATGATAATTATCGGTCCTTGTCCGATTGCATATAAATGAGCGAGATGGAATTGCGTGAAAAAATCTACAATTTCTCGTAAAATCAATCATTAACGAAGATTAAAGTAATATTTTTATAAAATGCGATGAAGGTTCTAGGTATTGAATTTTCTAATATTATGATGCCTATAAGAATATATAGCGGTCAAGGATTTAGAAGAAAAATTGATTTATTTTGTAAAACAGGGGTAACTTTGCCTGTATAATAGTGGTATTTAAAGTTATTTTTTATTGTTTTTGAAATGAAGGGGACACTTCTTGTATCATGTACAATAACATAATACATTGTTTAAAGATCTATTTGATACCGGTTATGAAGAAAACTATTCAATCGGAAGGGATTTCACATGAGTCGTGTCCTTAAACTACTTTAATTTTGACATAATATCATCCAGACATATTTTTAATAAGTGATAGTTGAGCGTTTGACCACTATCTCACGTGATCCTAAGTACCAAATGATATGGTCTAGTCTAGATGGAAGGTTGCGGGTTCGATTCCCGCTGGGTGCAAATATTTTTGCTTAAAAATAAATATTTGTATCTGGTCTGGGTGTATTTCTATGTATAATATTTATGCATTAACAAAAGCATAATAAATATCAGTAGTCTAGTTACCGTAACACAAGCTTAGTAGCTTACGTACCATGGGGCTAGATGGCCTGTTGTGTGTTGGTCACAGAATTTATTTATTATTTATTCATTTATATAAATAAATGAACCACCATACCATATAGATGGTCTAAGATCTAGCGCGCCAATCTAAAAGAAGGAAGAGCAAGAGAAAAAAAGAAAAGAAGTAGAGAAGAAGAATGAAGTCAACAGTAGAACAAGAACCGACCCGACTTCCTTAGTGGCTGCACTAGTCTACGTATCGGAACACGAACGCGACACGGACTTACGAGAGTAAAGTCGCAGAGCGTACCTTACTTCCTTATGATTAAAAGTTCCCTAATGAATTTATTAAGGGGAAGGTAGAAAGTTTTCTTACAAAAGACGTAATTTGAGAAGCGTACGTTTCCGAGTTCTAACATACATCAGTATACCTACGCCAACACGTACATACACACGTGCAATTTAAGATGAATAATTATGTGGCAGCGCCGCCTTGCTACGCTCAGGAAATTGTAAAAGGTATAATGTGGATAAGACTTAAGACGGCGATAGATGATAATTATCGGTCCTTGTCCGATTGCATATAAAAGAGCGAGATGGAATTGGATGAAAAAATCTACAATTTCTCGTTAAATCAATCATTAACGAAGATTAAAATAATATTTTAATAAAATGCGATGAAAAGGTTCTAGGTATTGTATTTTCTGATATTATGATGCCTATAAGAAAATAGAGCGGTTAAGGATTTAGAAGAAAAATTGATTTATTTTGTTAAACAGGGGTAACTTTGCCTGTATAATAGTGGTATTTAAAGTTATTTTTTATTGTTTTAAAAAAGAAGGGGACACTTCTTGTATCATGTACAATAACATAATACATTGTTTAAAGATCTATTTGATACCGGTTATGAAAGAAACTATTTAATAAGAAGGGATTTCACATCAGTCGCGTCCTTAAGAAAGCAGTTGGGTAAGAGATGATTTATATTAGACCGTTTCCCGGCCGTGCCGGGTCCGAGCTTCGTTGTCTGTTGCTCGGCCGCCACTCGGTTGTAACAGACCGATCGACTGCTTGCCGAGCAATAGAGAATGAAACTCGGCCGGGTGATGGTCTAATTTAAATCATCCCTTAGTCGGTGTCGTCGTGCCGTAGAGAACCGCGGAGAACTTAAATTTCTCGTAGTCTCGGAATAACTGCCTGTAAGGAACCTGTAGAGTTTAAGTGGATGAATTACTTACTGCCCACCACCTTGGGCCAGCGAAAGCCCCTCATATCCTAGTCATTTCCACCGAAGCGGCGGCGGGACGGTGCGTGCAAAACGGATGAATTTATTCCACCTTCAAAAATAAAGGTAGGTAGATTGGTAACTAAAATAAAACACTTTATTTATCGGTTAATCGCGTTTTATTCATGATTTTTAAACGAACCGATATATTTCAAGGTCGACTGATATGTGATTAAACCCGATAAATAAAGTGTTTTATTATACAAAATCGTGGAAACCATATAAGAAATTAGATCGGTTACTGTAATGAACCGTAACTATTTGAGTTCATTTTGTTCCTTGCGTTTTCTTGTCCCTTAGGTATGTCTTAACACGAGGCAAATATGGTTTTAGTTATGTCACGGACTGACAAGTTTCATATAAAACGGATAAGTATATAAATGAAAACGGCCACTCCTGGATAACTTAGCTTTTTGTAGGTGAAAGAATATTTAAAATCAGTCCTTTAGAGATTCGAAAATTAGCCCCTTTATACTAAGGTACATACAAACTTACATTGTTATCAACGTTTCCTCTTCTATACTCAATACTTATAATAAAAAATGGAAGAACAAAAAGTCCGTACGCGGAAGTAAATAAAAAAGGTACTTTTTTTTAGTCTAGGGGACTTAGGAAAAGTAGTAAGTACAACAAAATTATACAATTTTTAAAATTCATGTCTGTCTGTATGATTCTCTGTTTGTTCCTTAGACAATTAAAAACTACTAATCCGATTGAAATCTGTTGGGCACTACCATGATGTCTTATTATAAGTCGTCGCGAAGTTGTCGCGTTGTAGTTCAGCTAAAAAAATAAAATTAAGAACACATCAAATAACTAAAAAAAAAAGAAAAAGAAACTTCAAAACAAAAAAAGATTTTTTTAAATTGTTTGTGGTTTTTAAAATTAGTCGGGGTATTATTTATTTAAAAAAATTTGCGCGGAAAAGTAGTAAGTACAACAAAATTATACAATTTTTAAAATTCATGTCTGTCTGTATGATTCTCTGTTTGTTCCTTAGACAATTAAAAACTACTAATCCGATTGAAATCTGTTGGGCACTACCATGATGTCTTATTATAAGTCGTCGCGAAGTTGTCGCGTTGTAGTTCAGCTAAAAAAATAAAATTAAGAACACATCAAATAATTTAAAAAAAAAGAAAGAGAAACTTCAAAACAAAAAAAGATTTTTTTAAATTGTTTGTGGTTTTTAAAATTAGTCGGGGTATTATTTATTTAAAAAAAATTGCGCGGATATTAATACAATATATATAAAGATGTATTTACATATAGGACTTGCCACGCCAAAAGTCAGGTTTACCCACGCCTAATAGATGTTTAATAAAAAACACAGTTACATCCACACTAACCTAACACCTCCTCAAGAAGGGGTAGCCTAAGAAAACACATACTACACTTATTTATCTACGGGGCCCCACTCTTTATGAAAGGAATGATTAATGTCTGCCAGCATTAGGGCCCGCTAACGAACCCCCTCCCTTCCTCCCCTTCAGGGGTACCCACCCCTTGTAATTATTATTCGCACTTATAAGAGTTTTGAGATATCTCCAAGATAAAGGGAAGATCGTGTGATCAAATTATTTAGATGAGTTATTTATTTAGAGGGAATTGGTTAAGAAATAATTAAAGGTTAGGTACTTTTAATTAGTAGGTATAATTTATTACTTACAATTTATATACGTAGGTTAGATTCCATCAAACTGGAATAAGCAATTCTACTCATAAATCGTCTTTTGTTTCGATAGATCCGTTCGGATGAAAAATTGACAGTTTATGCGGAGTATTGTTATTCCTTGCTTATTTTAAATTGCTTGCTTAAAACAATATTTACCGGGTTCCAATTTCAAGTAGAAATGTTGACATTGGAACACATCATCATCATCAGCCTGTTGCAGTCCACTGCTGGACATAGGCCTCTCCAATTGCACGCCACTTAACTTGCTTAATTGCACGAAACTTAGAATACCTATAAGTAGTTGGGATACCGGGAATAACACATAGGCTATATTTTATCCCAATATTCTCGCGGGTACGGGACTTACGCAGGTGAAACCGCGGGGCGCAGTTAGTATCTACTTGTAATAAATCTGTAGAGAGGTCAATTCTGTACATTGAATATATTTTCACAATAACTATCTATTTAGTACAACGGCTAGCGTGGTCATTCTTTTTAATGGTTAATCAGTATTGGGCCTTACCATGATGTCCTTATAGCAGGACCTAAATCTTCCTGCTAATAAAAAATAAATAATAAAAAACAACAAAAAAACTCAACTTCATAACCATTTTTTTATAATATAGAAGTAGATATAGATTGCAAATTTTATTTAGCAGGCCTGTTCTGGCATTTTAAGAGTACGAATAAATAAAAAAACTATTCTGGTAAGCACCAAAATGTGATATTATAAACGTGAAAGTTTGTTTATGTGTATGTATGTGACTTTGTTACTTTTTCACGCAAAAACTACTTTTGCGATGAAATTTGAATTAAGAGTTCCGTGCCATTATCACAACCGAATAATTACATAATAATTACAAACCGATTCGATACATTACGTGAAATTTAATTGCAAAACAATTCTTGTTACCATGGCAACAGTATACAAACAAACAGTATTCATGTTCGAAGAGGTGAGAATAAACATTACGTTTTTTGTATGGGAGCAAAATTAAATATTTGTTGAATTTTGTTTTTGGTATTTGCTGTTGTAGCAACTTCAACTGTCTAGTCTTAAGTTATCACGGTTCATGAGATAAGTACTTTTTATTGACATCTTATTTTATACCAATGCAAATCGCACTTTACAATAGAACTTAACTATAATGCACTCCTACATACACTTATTCAACTAATAAAATGACTATATAAAATAGATCCATAGACCATAATAAAATACAAGTTAAGTTGAAAATGAACTCCAATGATGTTATAATTATTAAATAAATAGCGTCTGAAACACGTTCATTAAGGTACCTAATAGGTATTGTAAAACTTTTTCTAATCCTGATAACCCATTGCAATGCCCAAACTGGTGTGATGGCTGGATGATGAAACTATTTATAATGTCACTATCAGTAATTATTACTCATAATTCAGCAATAAAGAAACTTAAAACTTCTATGCATAATATACAACGTATGTATTTGCAATAGAAAAATAAATATAAGTAGGGGCTAGATGACGCTGTGCGTTGGTCACAGAATTCCTTTATTATTTATAAACTTGAAACCTGATACAGCCTGGTAACAGAATGGCATACAGACTAACCCCTTTACTTATAAACGCTAATTAATGCGCTGCATATATAACAATGCATCGTTTGTCTTTTACTGTCACATGAAGTTTCAAAGTTGACGGACAGAGACAAACGTCACTTAACTTAGTCATGTGTAAATAATATTTTATAAGTAAAAGAGTAAGTCTCAGTATATTGTGTCCCTTTGTCCTAAAAGAAGGACAAGAAACCTCTGTCTAATTGTAATGCAGGTTCCGTGTTCGATTCCTATTAAGAACAACTGGGCTTAGACCTTTATCTACCTCTAGACACATGGAAATATTTTTCAACATCCTCTGGCAAGAATTCATCAAACCCCTATAATAAAGATTCACTTAACATAAAATAGGAAGTATACTTGCTTTCACATCGTAAATTTTCAAACGCAACTAATATAAAATGTGTGAAAGTTTGTATTTATAATATATAATACATATTCTGTAGATTTAAACATACTGTGTTGTTTATAGTGGTTTGCCTTACTATTCCAAAAAGAGTTCAAAAAGTTCGAAAAACTATCAAACTTCTTATTACCTTCCGGGTGAAAGTAGGAGGCGCAGCTAGTATATACCATAATTTAATACAATAATTTATATTATATTACCAACTAACCTACTGCCAAAAAAGTAAGTTAAAAATTTGTCCTATATCGAAATACTCACAAGATCGCCTTCCGGGTAAAACTAGGAAGCTCAGCTAGTATGCCACCTATAAATACAATGTACATATATTCTGTAGGTATGTATATATGTATGTAGGTATATACATCTACTGTCGGCTGTGCGAGACGTGTGGTTCTCATAGAACGTGAGGAGAAAGGTTTTTTGCCAATGAAAAGGCCCCCGTCGTTAATTACTCGCCTGAGAAAACGATGTACAGGATGTTTCGCTTTTTGGAAATTAATGAGTTTCTTGTGGTTTTGCTCGGAGGGTGCGTTCCGAACCATAATTCTTGACTTCCAGCCAAAATTGCGTGGTTTATTGCTTTATGTCTTGCTCTTGTGAGTGATAGATAAACGAAGTCAATGAAATTGTGACAAAAATTGGGTGCACGTCATTTGCGAATGCGGCTGTTTGTTTTCAAAAAACGATACAGTGATCAATGTGATTGAATATAAAATATCGTCGCTTATACAACAATACAGCGGATCTAAAATTTGACAGGTTTTCAGGAGAGACAAGAAACTGATTATTTCTAATAAAATACGTCAGAAACGTGTTATGAATTTGTCAATAGGTATAAATTATTATTAGTTAGTTATTATAAGTGGAAATCATGTATTTGTTTGTTTGTTTGTTTTGTTTATTTACAATGTTTGTATCATAATACTAATTATTAAGTTTAATTAACAGTCAATTTCTAAAAGTCGTAGAACAAAAGTTATTCGTTTTGATGAGGAGAATCACCCCTGAACGGTTTTGAATTCGAAACCCATAACCCTGTATATATTGGAGATCATCATTTTCAAGGGTGTACAAGTCTGATGGATCATCATCATCATCAGCCTGTTGCAGTCCACTGCTGGACATAGGCCTCTCCAATTGCACGCCACCTAGATCTATTTTCGGCTTCTCGCATCCAGTTTGTGGCAGCCGTCTTGCGCAAATCGTCGCTCCAACGTGCCAGAGGACTGAGGACGTCCTACACTACGTTTGCCGAGACGGAGTTTCCACTTTAGAACTCGGTTACCCCAACGGTTGTCGGTTCTGATGATGGATATAACCATTCTATTTTGTATACCTACCCTCTACCATTTTGGAAGTTATTTAAGTTGTGCGCGCCATTTTGTTAGAGTTTTTAGACAGTCCTGTAGTCACTCGACGTCGTCTCCATTCAGCAACATCTAAATACCTATACAAAAAAAAAAAGTTTATCAAAACACACTATAGGTGCTCAAAGCATACAAGAATATTTTAATCAAAAGCCTAGAACCAACATAAATTGAATTAAACAATCGTAACATCCTGTATGTGCCCGCAAAATTCGTCTAAGAAAATGTAGGCCTGGGTACGGTAGCAATTTATCACGACTCAAGTTATATTAATGTGGATAAATGGAGCAGGAGGCGGTGGGAGGGCCTTGTATGACGGACGGGAGGGATTGGTGGAGTTTTTAAGACACCCTTTATGTGGCGTTTCGTTTTCTTAAGTTTTTAAATTGTATTATTGAAAAAAAAGTATGTTTGTTTAAATACAAAAATATTAATGTTTAGGTATTAAATTTTTGTGTGGCGTTTCGTTTTCTTACGTTTTTAAATTGTATTCTTGAAAGAAAAAATATGTTTGTTTATAAATTACAAATATTTTTTTATAAAATTTTCGCTATTTTCCACAGAGTGTAGACGAAAATAAAAAAGAAATGACATCTAATTTTTTAATACATTTTAGCGGATTGTTTTAAATTGTTTTATTTTGTGTAATCGTTTTGCTTCAAAGACTCTGAAATGCCTAATTCTGTACTACCATGATCGTTTCTCGTTCTCCCCATCATGTCTTATAAGTCGTCGCGAAGTCGCCGCGTTGTTGTTCAGTTAAAAAAATTCATCAAATACCTTATACAAAAATATGAAAAGCAACTCCAAAAAAAAAACATTTTTTTTTATCTGTGATTTTAAAAGTAGTCGGGTTATTTTTGATTTCTAATTAACTTTGTTTTTTTTGAGCTACAAAAGGTCGATAAAACAACAAGAAACGATGATAGTAGGACAGAACGCGCTCTATTTTTTTTTTAAATCATCGAACTTGTTCTATATTCGATTCGTAACGGTATTGCAATAACGCTAAAAATAAATGCAACACTTGCAGAATTAAGTTACTGTTTCACGCAAAAACTACTGAACCAATTGCGATAAAACTTGAAATATAGATAGCTGGAAACCTGGAATAACAAATAGGCTACTTTTTAACCCTATTTTCTCGCGGGATCGGGATTTACACGGGTAAAACCGCGAAGCGCAGCTAGTACCTACATAAAATTTCAAAATACTTGCCGAGCACAACAATCAAATTCCAAAAATACCAAAGTAACTCGTACACTGCTAACCCTGCAACAACAATGGGGTACATAACGCCCCCAACACCGCGCGGGGTCTAATTCACCCCACGCCACGATGCAGAGTCGCGAACGCCGCGGGCTCAAGTCCTACAAGAAAATTAGTTATTAAAATTTCACTGACGCTCCAAAATTTATCTCAGACGCGATGTGTGCGGAATACACCATCTTGGTTATTTCGTTATATAATAATTTTCTATTTTGAGGTTTCTTTGGTCTCGTGTTTGATTAGTTAGAATGTTAGGTAGTATTTACCTTCCCATGAGCATAATATTTATGAAGACCTGGAAATTTCGACCGTTGAAAAAATATTTATGTAATAAAAGTAACGCGATTAAAAACGAAAAAAATGAGTTTATTTTCATAGTTATTTACCTGTTGGACAACCTCAAATAAATAATGTTATTTTGTCCAATAATACAAAACATTAGGTACATAATGTTATATGTTCATCGCATACAATATCTCACCTTAGTTTAAGTCATTAGAAACACAAGAATGTTCTAAAGTAAGCAAGGTAATCATGCTAAATCTTGGACCACACGATCACTTACCACCATAGTGGTGTCACACATACCTACATGTTCTCAAATTTTTTTTTAAAAACTCACGGACTTTCTGTTGTATTCAGACTTAAAAAAGGTCTTTCAAGGTCTTTCGATTGAAATATTTGTAACGATTTTTGGTGACAATACAACAAATAGGTACAAAGTTCTTAGAATTACGAATGATGGGAAAGAAAACAGGTTTTCTTCAAATTATTCAAAAACTAGTTTTTATCATTTTAATGAGGGGTCGGAAGTGACCCCAAGACGTTGCTGGACAGCGGTCAGCGTGGGAAAGGGTTGACCGTTTTGTTTCGCATTTGTTATGTTAATAAGAAGATAAATCGGACTGTTTCGAATTCGTCAAAAATACAGTGGCTAATGTTTTCTGGAATAATGATTAACAGTTTATTCTAACCAAGAAATTTGAAATTAATTCAGTTTTTATATAAAACATCCATCATTGTTACCTTTATATTTTCACATTGCATAAATAACATGTAGGTAGGAGTTTTTTTTTTAAATAAGTAGGTAAAAAAAATCATTAAATAATATTAATTGAAGAGAAGAGAATAGCCCAGAAGAGAGTGCTACATTTTCAGATTAAAATAATAACCACCTAGGTCTCTAAATAAAAATACTTAGGTACCTACCTAATAATAAAATTAACTTCACAATATTTCTAACGACCTAATAACTATTTCGTATGTAATTTTTATTGTTCAAGACATTTTATTACTAGGAATATTTAAAAGTAATACATCTTTAAAATTGACTCGAGTTCAAGCCCCGCCGCTAGTTAATTTTTGAAGATGTATTTTCCGGTTGAAATATTTCTACTTAACAACCAACTAAGTAAATCCGCCTTTCCATTATCGTTTCTCGACTGCTTAAAAACCACGAATAATTAAAAATAAACATATTTTTTTTAAGTTGGTTTGTATTTTTTTTTATTATTTGATATATTTTTTTTTGGTGAATTTAACGGTGAATAAACGACGATAATTATGTAAGAGATCATGGAATATTTTGTTTAAAATTAGAATCCGAATCGAACACTTTCTTGTACAATATTAAGTCACAATGGAACTTGCGTTTCCCACGGTGACCATTGTCCGATGCCCAGTACTATCTTAACCCTTTAAGTGCAGGAACCTGTTTGTCTGACGGGTCATTTTCGACCCCTCATAAGAAACTAGCTTATAATATAACAGGTTCTTTATAAAAAGATCATACAAATGCGTGACGGGATTACAAAATAAATAATTATTTAAAAAAAGAAATACAAAAATTATATTACAATAGGCCTTGTCTCCTCGCGACCAAGACTTTTGTAATATAGTCGAAACGTCGAAATTTTAATAATAATTCAGATTATTTCCAGTAAAATGTAACCAAATAAAATTAAACCAAAACTTAATAAGTTTTTTTTTATTAATCAATATTGTCCCACAGCTGGGCAAAGGTCTCCCCAACATCCTTCCAAGCTGTCCGGTCCTGGGCTAGATTTGGCCAAGATTTAATTGTTTGTATTTAATTTTTAACTAAGTAAATAAAAACTTACTTTGTGTTTTGAGATTTCGTTTGGATTTTATAATATCTATTTATTTCTTATAGCACACAAAACAGACTACAATCAATGAGAACTTAGGTGCTATCTAGATCTAAAAGCTTAGATCTAGATTGCAATCCAACAATGTTGCATGCCTAAAAGCATATTGTAATAACAACAACAAAAAGAACCTGAGGGTTGTTATTTAATTAATTTCCCATAAAATATCTCAATAAATTACTTTGAAGTATCAAGACTCGTACATCGCGGTACACACCGAAGACGCTGTTAAAGTTTTCCGTGCTACTTTCGCGGCTCTGCAGAAAGTTGTGCCGGGGCTCATTACGGGCACGTAAGGGGATTTTACACTCGACGGGGTCACGCGAGTCCTCGAGTGGCGACCACGATGTAATGCGAAACGGAGTGTTGGAAGACCACCTACTGGTGGACCGACGACATTGTGGCGGTCGCGGGGAGTAGCTGGATGGAGGTTGCTTCCAATCGCTATTTGTGGGGTCGTATGGGGGAGGCCTATGTGAGGCAGTGGACAGTTAAGGGTTAAGATGAATGTTTCTCCCGTCTACAATTTTTCGACTAAGGCTCGATTGAGACGCCATCTTCAGTATCACTTTCTAGTGATTTACCTGTGCTAATGATTATTTTACTGGATAATATGAAGGTAATTACATACCTTAACTTACATATTTTATTACAAAATTCGCTGCTTGAGGGGTGGGTTTCGTTTCAAATTTCCGATAGTCGTAAAAAAATAAAAGATAATTTAAAAATTAATAAATCCACCTTATTTTTTTAAAATAAATTTCTTTGAAAAGACACATACATCCAAATAAATAACCTGTTTGTTGGGAAGTCGGTTATAAAGTAGGTACTTAGTTCAAATATACATTTAAAAGACCATGGTCGTTTGTCGTTGCTTTGTCATTCTTTTTTCACTCAGAAATAAATTATTAATTTAAAAAAATAACCGACTACTTTTAAAAACCACAGATAATTGATCGTACGACTTATTGTTTCTACCCAGGGCATAAACTAACTAAGTATAGGCAGAATGAGTTTCTTTATCGGGCGAGCACTGAGTATAACAGGCTTAGTAGGGAGTTGGATATTGACTTGTTTAACACTGGCTATAAAAGTATTAGGCGTATGCTTAGCCAGCTGTTCTTCAATTCATTTCAGGTACCTACATGATTTGAGGGCGCGCGGTTGCTTACGTTTGCCTAGTTAGTATCTACTTGACTGGGTGGATGTGGGTAGTCTGCGTTATTATTGCCTGTGGTACTTTTGTTTTTATACTTGTTTATTAGAAATTCATCTATTTCTTTTTTTTTAAATCAGGCTGACTTTTTATTTTTACGTTGTTTCTATTTGAGAATGTTCGTAATTGGCTTTGTGTTATCTATATATACAAGATGTAACAGGTTAGCCCTTTTAATCCGAAAGGGGGTTGTTCTAGACGTCTAGGCGAACACCTTTTGTTCTACGACTTTTGAAAATTCGAACTTTTTTTTTGAAAATTTTGAGATTATGTTTCACTGGAAAAACAGCTTATTTTGAAAATAAAGGTAATTGAAGGTTTGATTGTAGTAGACCAAACTAAATGAAAGAACAACATAAGGTCAATGACCTCGAACTCTAAGAAACAGCTGATTTTCAAGTAAACTTTACACCTAAATTTTTCGAAAAGTACTTCGAATTTTCAAAAGTCGTAGAACAAAAGTTGTTCGCCTAAACGTCTAGAACAACCACCTTTCGGATTAAAAGGGCTTACCTGTTACATCTTGTATATATTTACTTTGTATTATAGCTGTGAATGTTCCTTAAATAAATAACAAATAATTTATTTTTTTATGGGTTTTTGAGCTAAACGACCGTTTAGTTGTAAAATGGAAAACTATGTTTTTAAAAGGTTGTTTTGATTCTTTTTTGTGTTATAAAAGTTAACTAATCGTGTAAATAAAACTACCAAAATAAAGGCAAAAGAATCACAAATTTAATATCAAAATATGAGTTGTAAATATTGAGATATATTGACAAACAAATCTACAAATTCTTCGATTCGTCCTGTTAAGAATGATACCTACGTCGAACAAAACGCAGCGTCAAATCATCCCCATCTAAAACCTCCCTTAAATTTCCCCGCTTGTGTACCCCGAGGCGTATATATAACATCTAGTAGATAAGTTTGCTAGCTATGTATGTATTGACAGCATTAGCTATTTATTACCAGTCTTTGTTATCTAATAAAGATATTTCCAAGTTATTAGCTCGTTGTTTGAAGAATTTCGTTTAGAAATTTTCGATTAGAATCGACCTTTTTGAACTAATTTATGTTAAGATTGAAATTGGATGTCGAAATTGGGAATACTAGCTTCAGGCTCACGATTGGATTCATTTATACCCACTAATCTTCTAATACTAAAAAGAGGAAAGATTTTATTGTTAATATGCGTGTTTTTTTTTTAATAAAATAGACGAATTACATCTCAGTCAACGTTGAAAAGTTAATTGTAAAGTTAGCGACTGCTGGGTACATTGTAACAATGCCATTAATAAATAAAATGCGAGTAAAACCCGGTAAATATTGTGTTTCGTTAGGTTAATACCTACCCACGTATTAAAGATAGACTTTGGGCCCTACCATGATGTCTTATACCTAAGTCGTCGCGTTGTCGTTCAGCTAAAAAAATAAAATTAAAAACACACAAGTAATTTCTTCTATGGTTTTCGCGATTTTGCATAATAAAACACTTTATTTATCCGGTTTTATCGCGTTTTTATTCATTATTTGAACCGAGCTTTCGCCAACTTTACAGTTGGCTTTTTCAAGGTTGACAAAAGGCTCGGTTCAAATAATGAATAAAAACGCGATAAAACCGGATAAATAAAGTGTTTTATTTACACACAAGTAATTAAAAAAAAAGAAAGTCATAATTTAAAAAAATAAAAAGATTTTTAAATTGTCTGTGGTACTCATAGTACAAGCCTATTTTCCTAACTTGGGGCTATATTGCGCTGTGTTATTATTTATTTATCAAAACACTAAAAAAAGTTTAATAATCTAAACCAAAAATTACTCACCTACCTACAATTAAAAATTTACACGTCTATAAATTCTAAATTCGAAACAAAAACCAGTATAAGACGGTCTCTAGAACATAACTAAATTAAACAATTCTTCATTCGGGGCACGTAACCGTGGGGTTCCCAAGAAACTGGTGGTGGTGCCGCGTTCTCACTACGTTCGTTATGTGGAGTGTTTAGTTGTTTAGTAGCAACTTGGCGGGCAAGTCGAGACGTGCTTCTTTTACGTAGAGGGTAAAAATAAAAAAACTTATTTTTCAATTTTTCATATTTACTTTATAGCAAGTATTTTTTAAAATTGTATAGGTATTTATTAGAAATATTTTTAAAGGAAAAATTCATTTTTTTTTTTTAATATTTCTAATAAATTTTTCTTTTAAAAATATTTCTAATAAATATGCCTTGAGCATTAAAACAAATTACAAAATAATTGTATATTTTCTAGAAATATTTTTAAAGGAAAAATTCATCTTCAAAAACCACTTGCGTGGCCGAGCGGTATAGGCACTGGAATATTGATCCAGGGACGCGAGTTCAAATCTCGCGGCAAGTGAATTTTTGAAGATGAATTTTTCCTTTAAAAATATTTCTAGTAAATATGCCTTGAGCAATAAAAACAAATTTACGAAATATTGTATACTTTATAAAAAAAAAATTTTTTTTTTAATAAGTATAAATAACTACTTACACAATCATATCACCTAAAACACGTAAGGTTTTTTTTTAATCGACATTAGATAGTAATTTTTGTTTCTTTACTACTTTTATTAATGAAATGACTCACCCCCTTTATTATAAACGCTAATTAATGCGCTGCATAACTATGCATCGTTTGTCTTTTACTGTCACATGAAGTTTCAAAGTTGACGGACAGAGACAAACGTCACATAACTTAGTCATGTGTAAATAATATTTTATAAGTAAGGGAGTTAGAGTATAGGGTGACTTAAAAATATGAGGCGAATTTCGGAAGTCTTGGTTAGATTACACACAAACTTCGTTTACCTAGTTTAGTCTACATCTTAGTTTTGCTTCTGTTTTCGCGGTTTTGTATCTAAATAAAACTAATTTTAAGGGTTTTAACGCGTTACTTAAATATTAGCATTGTTGCAATGCAGATCCACCGTATATCAGGCTCCTTTTACAAGGTAGACTGAGATGTAATTTGTCATTTGCATTGTAGGTACTAAAAAGTTATTGTAAACTGTCTCATCTAATACTTATTTGTATTAAAATACAATGAAGATGTGTTTAAAAAACAACTAAAATACAAATAAATCAAATATTTTTGTATTTTAATTAAATGTTCTTATGTTTTTTTAATTCATTTATTTGTTTTTTGATTTAATTTAATGTATTTTTTATTATTTAATTTATTAGTATTTAAAATGGGTTTTATTACATCTTGGTAGGCAAGCATTATCTCGTACATAAACGAGGCACAAGTGCAAATTGTGAGGGTGGTAGGAGGAGGGCGGAAAAGCGTGAAAATTACACAAGAAAATTTCACCATTCAGCATCTTTGTGTTTTGCACAAGATGGCGGCTACGGTTCGATCGGAAATGGCGGATAAGTATGTAGATTAAACGTCTATTTCTAACGTTTAAGAATTCAGTTCGTTCTAGAATTTTATTTAGTAATTTCTTATAAGGTTTTTGCAATTTTGCATAATAAAACACTTTATTTATCAAGTGTAATCGCGTTTAATTCATGGTTTTAAACGAACCGAGCCTTCGCCAACTTTACAGTTGGCTTTTTCAAGGTTGACTGAGATGTAATTTGTCTATTTCAATATTCTAAAAAGTTACAGTAAACTTTAAACCCTTTTACTCAGACTCCACTGTCCATTTATCTGTCACTGTTTCCAGTCCGTATCTCATGAACCGTGATAGCTAGGCATTTTTCAAAGATGATGTACCGATTTTTATTTACTTACCATGCAACAAATGTGAGTTTTGGTTATTGATAAAAATTAACCCTTCATGCGTTACTCCGATTTGCCTGCTTTTGTTTTAAAGCAGGATACCTATTCCAAGAAATTCGTTCAGGTATCTTATTTGTTTGATCTTCGTTTAATAAACAATTTCATATCCTGCGATATTTATAAACATCTTCTACCCACCTACTAGATATTGGTAAAGCTAGGTAAGGTTACAATTAAATTAATTTTAATTAGTTATCATTGAGCTAAGAATTTAGTGCCGTTTTACTTTGCCGTGTTTTTGATTTAATTGTCTTAAGGTACCTTATATCTGTATACATAAGTACTATACTATATACAATTTGTAACGGGTATGCCTTTCTAATACGAAAGGGGGTTGTTCTAGACGTCTAGGCGAACACCTTTTGTTCTACGACTTTTGAAAATTCAAACTTTTCTTTTTAAATTTTGAGATTATGTTTCACTGAGAAAACAGCTGCTTTTGAAAATAAAGGTAATTGAAGTTTTGATTGTAGTACATCAAACGAATTGAAAGGACAACATACGGCCAATGACCTCAAACTCTCAGAAATAGCTGATTTTCAAGTAAACTTTACACCTCAATTTTTCGTAAAGTACTTCGAATTTCCAAAAGTCGTAGAACAAAAGTTGTTCGCCTAGACGTCTAGAACAACCCCCTTTCGGATTAAAAGGGCTTACCCGTTACACCTTGTATATACTTCAAGGTTTTTGAAAAAGTTTTGCGTGTATGTTTGTTAATCACACAAAAACAGCTAAACGGAATTTACTGTAATTAAAAACACGGATAGTTTATAACATAGATAGATTTAAGTAAGAAAAAAACATATTAATAGTTTGACTTAATTCTTTTTGGGAGGAGTCAACTGACTGGTCAACGCCGGAATGGTGAACGCCGTATCATCAATATTCTAGATCCTTCTTCAAACTATATGAACTACCACTTTGCTAACTTTTATCCAAATTGGACTAGCGGTTTGATCGTAAACAAGAAAAGAACACAAATAGTTACTTATTACTAACCCCTAAGCTTACTTGCAAAAGTTTGGATGTTCGTATGTTTGTCAATCACACAAAAACAGCTGCAATACAAAACATCCAATTAGTAGAACCCGAGTAATGAACGAAAAAGTGCAACCGCTCGAGAACCGCTCGGCCGCCCGCGCCCGTGATAACGCGTTTTCACTTCTGCGGGTGAAACCGCGGGGCTAATCAATAAAGCTAATAGAGTACAGCATGCTATAGACGAAGATGTAACCAAGAAGGACCTTTCCACCAAAAAGCGATAATCTTAAAGTCAGCCATTAAAACTTATCGATAATCCTTATCACTATCATTCTTCGGGTGGAATAAAATTGGCAATACAAAGCGCCAGGGGCGGCCACCCCCTAACAAAGGCCGGGCAAATAAGCTATTAAAAGCCTCGCGACGGCACTGAGCTATAAAATCTCTGCTTCTTGCCCCCTCCCCCCTCCCCCTTCTACAAAAGGGGGGGACGCGATAAACTGCTTTTATGCTGTTCCGTACTATAATTAAAATGGGTTGGCGTTTTCTGTAAGATAAAAGAGCAGGGGTAAGCTAGCAGGCACCTTTATTTTCTACGTCTTGGCTTTTAACGGGTTGGGTTTGAGGATGCGTTCGGTACCTCCGTCTTGTGAGGGAAAGAGAGAGCGAAGATCGTGGGCTTTCGATTGTTTACTAATTGTACTAAACTAGCAGCGCCTTATGGTTTTACCTGCGTAAGTCCCGATCCCGCGGGAATGTCAAGATAAATAGAAGCATAATATTTTTAATCCAGATCTCTGCATACTACATACTAAGTTTCACCGCAATCGGTTTGGTAGTTTTTGCGTGAAGGATTAACAAACAAGCTGTGTGAGTAATTTCCCGAATTATTTGACTTTGGAAGCTTTGGAGCCGAGTTTAAAAGTGCTTGACTGTCTTCCAGTGTGTTTGAATTCTTTGCTTTCACCTTATACATAATATTAGTAGGATTCGGTATGTCATCTAATTTTAAGTATACTTAATCATTTAGTTTTGGTTATTTTTATAATTATAAAACAGGTTCTATTTATAATCAGTTTTTTGGGGCTTCATTATGACCTATTTTTTATCAAAAACCGGTTAAAAATACCCGTTCGGAATTCGATATAAGCACGTGTTCGAATTACAAAAGGAACTCGATTTTCAAATATCTAGTTTTTAAACAAAATCGACTGATTGATACTATTTTGAAATAAGAACCGGATTTAACCCTTCATTTGTAGTGAGTACTGGAATATTTTTAGCCCCCCTAAATAAAAAAATAAGGGTGATATTATTTTTACTAGTTGTACCACGTATACTTTCCTCGAATTTGGTATTACTGTGAGTTAAGCCCCTATACAAGCTAAACTGAAAATCCCTGACGGATTAATCGAAAATTGTTAATTATTTTAATAATGCCTTAAGAATGTCAATTCTGTGGGATTATTTCATAAATAAACCCGGTTAAAAGAAATTTACCACCGGTACCTAACAATATTTATTTTTAATATTTTAATATGGTAGTCTTCACAACAGGTATCACCCGCTTAATGTTTATTATAATTTATTTATTTTTACATAGAAGCGCTAAAAATTTAAGGGTAGTTATTGTGCAGCGTCTAAATGTAAAATTAGTATGGGATTAGTATGAGTTTGAAAGCTGCTTAATTGGTTAAGTAGAACTCAAATTTTGAGAAGCGTTTAGTTCTGTATTCGGTCGTTTACCTTAGAAAGGTCTCACTAGCTGCGACACACCACTATACACAAAAAGAAATAAAAATCGTAGGTAGTTCCAAATCAAATTATTCAATATTAAAAACATCATGTTGTTTTTCAACAGTTCGTCATCGCATGGAAAGAAATAGAGAAATTTGATTTCATTTGGTTTAAAATCATTTTGTAATCATAAACATTACTTTTTTTTAAAGCAATTGTTAGCTTTTTACATGGCAGGGGCGCTTATTCAGCCAGTGTTCACGCTTTTGAAAATAGAACGAGTTTCAAAATTTTAATTCTTGATTTAAAATACAGACGGAACAAAATGGCAGACTGTCCCGTTTCCTAGTAAAATTTTATGCGAAGCTATTTTTAAAGTTTATTCGTACGGTATTACCTGCTGGTGTATTTTAGTTTTTCATATTGTAAAAGAGAAATTTCAGAATTGTTTAATTTTCGAATGGCAATATGAATTTAAAGTTTATATTTTATATGTAGGTACCTATATTTACTTCAACGAAAAATTATTTGTTCTTTTAATTTGTTTAAGCTTGTTGGTAACTTTAAAGTGTAAATAAATAAATATTCACGGCGTTGCACACATCGCCAAACTAAGTATAATTAGGCTTGTACTACGGGTACGGATTTTCCATATGTCTGTTATAATTTTCTTCATTCATTCATTTGATTCATATTGACACACCCAGTACCTAAACAAAAAATACAGTCAGCATATTAAATATACTTGTTCGGGAATCGAACTGGTAACCTTCTGTATTGTAAACATTACATTACCCTTCTGGACTGATCTATATTAGAGACTAAAAGAGGAAGGTCGCCTGATAGTAATGCATTTTGAACTCGTCTGACGGACGAGCTTCACCATTTCCAAAGTCAAACTGTTCGGGAGATTACTCACATACATAAGAAAGATGAATCACGTCACGAATTTGAACGTCGTCAGATTACTCACCAAACTCACCATCTATGTAGGTAATTTAAAAACACACCACTACACAAAAATAAATAAAAATCGTAGGTAGTTCCAAATCAAATTAACCAATATTAAAAACATCATGTTTTTTTAATAGTTCGTCATCACATAGAAAGAAATAAAGAAATTTGATTTCATTTGGTTTAAATCATTATAAGCATAACTTTTTTTTTTAAAGAAATAGTTAGCTTTTTATATGGCAGGGGCGCTAATTCAGCCAGTGTTCACGCTTTTGAAAATAGAACGAGTTTTTAAATTTTAACTACATAAGAAAGATGAATCAAAATTCCAGTTTTGGCGGGAATGCGCTGAGGAGATGTGTTGCTAAATTTTCATTTTTGTGAAACTTTGTTCAAATGCGTGTAAATTGTTTAATTTCGGGGGCATATTAATCAATTTAGTCTCGTGAAGGTGTACAAGTGAAAATTAAAGTGAAAATCGGTGCAAATCATGGACTTTAGCCTAGTGTTCTCTCCAAAGCTCCGTGAACAAACATTGTAAAAAATGGCCTCCTTTTTACAATGATTCCCTTGACTTGACTTTAACTATGACGACTTGACTGTTTCGTTCGATGCAAATAACCTGCAATTATTGATAATACTTGACACTGGCAAATGTCCGAAAGGAAAAGCCATTTTAAAGAAGAAGAAGAAGAATCAAAATTCGAACGTCGTTAGATTACCCACCATTTAGGTAATTTAAGAATTTACCTCAGTTTATTTAATCTTAAAATTCAATGCAAACTATGTAATTTAAATCTAACACAAGTATAAAGGCAAAAAGTTGAACGAACAAAGCCTTCGGCCCCATTAAAGACGGTCCCCTAATCTCCAACTAAAATCAATACCTTTTTACCTCTAACCCTCGAAAATTTTCCAAACTCCCCCCTTCCCCCCTTTCAATTTAAACGACAAAGTATTATTTAATTTCCTTCGTCTTTTCTCCATTGTGAGGTACCCCCCACGAAGACATGTGCCGTCTCTCTCTATAGTGTGGATTTTTGTGCGGGTGAAAGAGACGGGTGTATTCAAGAAGATCTCTCCGTTTTCTTAATGACGTCATATAGATTTATAGATGTAGATGTTGGTGTTCAACCTTTGTGGGGTGGAACGCTTTTTTATAGCCGTCGTGAAAGTTAGAAGAGGTGTTTTTATTTTTATTTTAAAAAGTGTTTTTTTTTTAATTTAATAAGCGTAGAAAATTCTTCTATAATAAAAACTAGCCGCGCTTTGCGGTTTCACCCGCATAAGTCTCGTTCCTGCGGGAATATCGAGATAAAAAGTCGCTTATGTAACATAAGTTTAAGACTAAAAAAACTAATAAACCGATTGAGAAATTTGGTTGGTATATATAAATAACTGCATAAATAGATTAGCACGTAAGTAGTTTAACCCGATATTCTTGCGAGATCGGACTGGCAATCCCGAAATCGCGGGGCACAGGTTGTAAATAAATGATAATAAACAAATAGTTTGTAAATTCAAATACATCACACTTAAGTAAGTAGGTGATTTGAAATAAACTTTGACGAAATTCTCACTTACCTACGCTACGTTACGACTTACTTACATGAAATTTGATTAATTCAATATGATTGAAACCTTAGTAAAGAAAATAAAACTGCGTTTTGGATAAATTAACAACTGTCAAAAGTTGCCAAAGAGATCGAATAATAATTTACCAAATTCGGTTTTAAACCACGTTGTCTTTATTTCAAACGAGCTGCGCCGCGCGGTTTCATCCGCGTAAGTCCCGTTCCCGCGGGAATTTCAGTATAAAATGTAGCCTATGTGTTATTCCCTATCCAACTACTTATATTCCAAGTTTAATCGGTTCAGTAGTGATTGAGAAACAAACATCTAAACATCCAAACACACACACTTTTACATTTATAATATTGGTAGGATCAGTTTCGGAAAAAATCATTTTTTTTTGTTTCAATTCAAGTGAAGTCTTTGAAAACTTTTATTTAATGGCATCAGTATTTTGTAAACTAGCTGCATCCCGCGGTTTCACCCTTGTTAGGCCCAATCCCGTGGGAATATGGGGAACAAAAGCAGTTTTTGTTACTCTTCGAAAATGTAACTATCTTTTGGTGATTTCTTATTTTATTTATTTATTTAAATTACAAGATGAATACAGCTACAACAACTTGCATCTAAAAATAAAAATATAACCTATAAGACTATCAAACATTTTAGATTTAAACCTGAGGCTATAAATAAAAAATATCATCGAGAGGGTCCGCACGAGGCATCGTCCCCAAAAGGCTGGCAACATTCCCTCTTTGTATGGCCAAGCTGACCCTCTGAGCGAAAAAATTACCAGCCCTCCGGTCACCCGAAACCTCGTTTAGACGAGCTCCTAAATCCCGCAAAAAAGCACAGGCTTCGGGACCCCAGAGCCCCAATGTTTCCACGCCTACCGGAACGAAAGTAAAACGGTCCACCAGCTCCGAGTATTTTACCGTCTTCATAGACTCGGCATGTGCCGCGGCCGCACCCGCCCGACTGGACGTAGACTGGACATGGGAAGCAGCCACAGTGTCTACGCAGGTTGCATCCCATACTAAGCACATCCCCTGTCTCCAAGGAATGAGTATCAGGCCGTCGGGTCTCTTGCCATCGGAGCGAACAATTCCGTTTGGTTCTAAAACTACCGGAACGCTCGCCGAGGCAAGGGCGCGATGGATAACATCATTCAGAGCGGCATGACGAGAAATGCGGCCAGCACTACGCTGACAGGACAGACCATGGTGTCCCAACCCGTCCACAGACTTACCACAACGACACACATGTGGCTGCACCACCATAGCCCCGAGACGAAGACCAATCGCCAAAGACAGGGAAACGTCATCCAAAAAAGTTCCAATATGCGGCGAAGGGAGTGCATTGAGCCACAACCCCGACTCCCGCTGATATGCCGCCAGAAGCCGAGCCCGATCAGATGGACCCATGCTGGAAGCAAGTAGATCTTGTTGTACTGATTTCTTTTTGAAATGGTTCAGTAGTTTCGATGCCTATTTATTACAAACAAACAAATAAATATTTGCTCTTTATAATATTAGTATAGATATGCCTAATTTATGTTATACAATACGCATTCGTTATTTACGCAACAAATAGTTAATTAATCTATTTAAATTCAAGATACAGTAAACCCACTTAAACCGGAAGGAACGTGAGTTTACAAAAAGCCTATTTAATCGCGTAATCTTGAGACCTTTGCAACCTTTCCCATGACGTATGTACATCACGTTCAAAAAACGTTACACAGCATCAAAGTTAGAGTAACGAATTTTGAATTCTGAGTACTTCGATGGTTCGAAAAAGGGAATGATTTTACTCTGTGGCATCTCGGGGAGGAATGGAAAGTACAGGATTATAAAAACTTTACAAAGCAGTTAAATTGAAGGATTAAATTTTGTTTTCTGCGTTTTTTCAGATTGAGATATATGTATTGTTGCTGCTTTGCGGTGTTTTGTTCATGGCGGATAGAAATACAGGAATCTTGGGGTTCTAATCTAGCAATTACACATTTTAATGGTGTTCGGCTTTTAATATAGCATTCTCATGTTTTAATGTCGGAGTTTACGTTTGTATTTTAACTTCAATGTAGCTGATGGCAGATTAATAATAATAATTTGAAAGTAGGCAAGGTGTGTCCCGTGTGTTCACTCGCTTAAGGGGTATAAAAATTGTAACGGGTGAGTCGTTTTAAGCCGAGAGGTGGTTGTTCTAGACATCTAGGCGAGCAACTCTTGTTCTACGACTTTTGAATTTTTTTTTTCAAAATTTTGAGGTTATGTTTCACTGAAAAAACAGCTGCTTTTGAAAATAAAGGTAAATAAAGGTTTGATTGTAGTAGACCAAACTAAATGAAAGGACAACATAACATAAGGTCAATGATCTCGAACTATCAGAAACAGCTGATCTTTAAGTAAACTTTACACTTAAAATTTTTGGAAAGTACTTTGAATTTCCAAAAGTCGTAGAACAAAAGTTGTTTGCCTAGATGTCTAGAACAACCCCCTTTCGGCCTAAAAGGGCATACCCGTTACATCTTGTATATACGAGCTAAACAGAAAATCCTGTCGGATTCATCAAAAGTTTGTTGATTATTTTCTGAAGCAATATTTAAGAAAATTTTCGTTTAAAGCGTTTGTAAATGACATTGTTTCCGACATTTTGATGTAGATTTTAAATAAAAATGTTGAAAGGCGTAGAAGGCTTCAGGCTAAAAGCTCATTTTTTGACTAAAATTTGCTAAGGCTTCGGACGGAACAATAAGAAGTTTTTGTCTTAAAACCACATTAATATGTAGAAAACAATTGTCATTTAGAAACGCTTAATTAAAATTTTTCGTATTCGGGGGATTCATCGAAAAAAAGTAATAATTTTTGATTAATCCGACAAGGATAAAAACTAACAAGTCTTTAAATAATAACTACCTACCAATAAACAAATGACCTGTGGCCCGATTCTGTAAAAACATAGCATGCGACAAGCAGGCGGAATGCATGAGCATTGCATAAGTCGATTTGTTGCATGAGTAAAAATAAAAGCTATTCTATAATTTTCTTTAATACTGATTGGCTGAGGAACAAGGGGAGCTATTTAAATAATTAAGTAAATTAACATTTACAGAATACGAATTAACGTACATCTCCTGCACGTTGCCTGCATTCCGCATGCTATGTCCTTACAGAATCGAGCCCCTGTGCGTTGTTAGTTATTTAGATTAAGAAATTTTCTAAGTAGGTATACGCACACTTTAGGTGGCAAGGTCTCTTTATTCTAATTTACTCAAAAAACTCCGGCTTCGGTACAGCATTGCAACAATGCTGTTAATAAATAAAACGCAAGTTAAGCCCGGAAATACATCGTGTTTTATTACAATGTAAAATCGCAAAAACATAAGAAAATGATAAGTGTACGTAGAAATGTGTATTTACCTAGTTTTACTACCGAATTCACGTTAAAATTTAAATTGTAAAATTCTTTTTATAATTATACTTAAGGACCTAATTTTCAACTTGTTGCGCCACTCAGGTATAAAGCGTAGGTATTTCCAACCATTTACTATTGAATGCCATTTTCTTATGTTACTTCTGTTCGTGTTCCATAAGATTTCCATTGGGATATGTACCTACCTACTAGATATCTGTATTATGACGATTGTAATTTAACGCATGATCACAAAAAAAAAACCCCAGGAGTTTCTTGTGGCTTCTTCTCATTGGAGGGCGCGTTCCGAAGCCACACTAAAATCAATACACCTTAGACGTAGCCAAATGATCATGTGCATTTAATTTTGTACAAGAATCTAACGGAAATGAACTATTTTGACTTTGACTTTGTGATGTCTAAAACATGAATAGATGTTTCTTTTAAGTAGGTACGCAACATAAATTCTTTCGCTTTTCTTTTATTAGAAAGATCTTCATGTATACGACGTGGCTCTTCAGATTCGCTGTCTCTTTCCCTCTCTTTTTTCTTCTCGTCTTCTTTAAGTCGCCACTGTCATAAAATATTTCCCCTGTCACTGTCACTATCCACAAATTCCGCCGGTCCCAGCCACACCCAAAAAACCTACGAACACAAATAAAAAATTCAAATCCTCCAAAACCGGCACACAAAAACTAATTTATACACAATAAAACTTTAGTCCTCGCGTCTCCAGTGTAGCATTAAAACGAAATTCTCATCTGAAAATTTTCAAAACACCAAAAAGGTTGCTGGCCAAGCATAAAATTCAGAACGCGAAAGACAGGGCGCGTTTATTAAAACGCCAGTTTTGCGAAGTTAAAATTAAACATGAAAAACGGTCCCCCCACCCCCCTTTCCTACTATAACTACGGAGGGGGGTAACCCGCGTGAACTATGCTTCTAGTGGTTAGGGTTGGCACTGATGGATTTTCATACGCGAAGGTGTTGCCTATATCTATGGCTTTGTCTTGACTGACTGACAACTTAGGTATCTATAGCCTAAACTGCTAAAGGGTAGGAGTAAGGGGTAGGGTAGGGTAGGGTGCTAGGGTTTAAATTTGGTGAGTGTACTTTAATGATGTAGGCATTAAAATTTGATGAGAAAGGTTAACGTCTGTGAAAAAAACAAACATGATATCGTGAAGTTATCGAGTACTAAATTTATTTCGAGTCAAAAAATTTAAACTAATTTTCACTTTCAATCGTTTTTATTTCATTTTAATGCTAATAATAAAAACGACGTGAAAACTGAACATCACGAAAACAGAAGAAAAAACTATAGTAAAAAATTGACGTACCGAATTCAACCCTGTCAAGTTTTATTTTGCTGCAAAATGTGTAAATTAATATAGGTAAATAATTCTCGTCTTAACTGGGAAATAGGAGAAGGGGGACTAACCGACTTGAGTAACGAAAGGTGGAGTTTTAAACATCTTTTGAACTTTAATTGTATTAATCTAATAAAAGCAATTTAATTAATCCAAAAGAAATAAATTAAAAAAAATAATTTATAAAAAACAAAAAACCCGACTGCGTAAAAACTCGATTAAAAAATACGCATAGAAACAACAAAAAAACCAAAAAGAAAAAAACAAGCCCAGTAATTTAAAATTACGCTAAGTAATAATAGTTTTGTAATCGATACACACAGAACACATAATAAATGAGTAAAAATTACTCACAGTCGGGACCCATGCATTTTACCAATCTAATTTTTCCAATGGGTCCCGACTGTGAGTAATTTTTTACTCATTTATTATGTGTTCTGTGTGTATCGATTACAAAACTATTATTACTTAGCGTAATTTTAAATTACTGGGCTTGTTTTTTTCTTTTTGGTTTTTTTGTTGTTTCTATGCGTATTTTTTAATCGAGTTTTTACGCAGTCGGGTTTTTTGTTTTTTATAAATTATTTTTTTTATTTTACGCTTTTTAGTTATTTTCATTTATTGATGGTAGGTAAGTCTCGTAATCTATTCATTTCATTAGGGGGTTATAATGTACTAGCTGCGCCCCGCGGTTTCACCCGCGTAAGTTCCGTTCCCGCGGGAATAGAAGGTAGTCTATGTGTTAATCCAGGTCCCCCCGCTACCTATATTCCAAGTTTCATCGCAATCGGTCCAGTAGTTTTTGCGTGAAAGAGTAACAACCTCACATACATACATACATACTTACATACAAACTTTCGCGTTTATAATATTAGTAAGATTCTATTTCAGTTAGGGTTTAGTTATTTATTGTTTAAATTTATTATTATTCTTTTAACGATTTTAGGTACCTAAGTGTTATTAGGCTTTTATTCAGTAGGTAGGTACAATTTATGTAAATATTTTTTTAGTTTATATATCAATAAATTCCTGTCACCTGTACCATCACGGCTTCGTAACAAAATAAAAACTTGTTCGTTAGTAATAAAAAGCAAGAATACCTACCTAATTGTAAATTAACTTTAAACCGTTATATTTCCTAAACGGTTCTTTAAAATGAAAAATGGTGAAAGAAACCTAATATTTATTTTTAAAAAACCTATTCAACGATACCCATCTTGACATACTTTGACGATTTTGGATTTTTTAATTTTGACAATATGGCGTCTGGTGGTGACATAAGTTACTTTGGATTACTGTCATGTTAGTCACACTCGCCAGATTAAGACGAATCGATTGACGTAAGAATCATCGAAATCGGTCCACGCGTTTGGCCTCTAGAACGCCACATAGAAACATCCATACATACATACATACATACATACATACATAGACCTATAAACACATTACCCTCCTTTGCGTCGCGCAGTCGGGTAAAAAAAGCAAACTTTAAAAAAATATAGTTACGGGCGACAACCCTGTCCCATTTTATTTTGCTGCAAAATTTGTAAATTTATGTAAATATTTCTCGTCTTACTGGGGGGTGGGGTGAAGGGGGATTAACCGACTTGAGTAACGAAAGGTGGAACTTTAAACATCTTTTGAACTTTAATGGTATTTACTTGGATTAATGTTTGTAATTTATAACCAGTAGTTCTGAAAGTTTCTGTAGTAGGGGCGCTACGGTGGTGGTGCCAGGGCCCTGATTCTCTAACAACATAGCATGCGACAAGCAGGCGGAATGCATGAGCAGAAGTCGATTTGTTGCAGGAGTAAAAATAATACCTATTGTATAACTTCTTTTAGTGCTGATTATCTGAGGAACAAGGGGAGCTATTTGAATAATTAAGTAGCCTTTAATTTTGAAGGCTACTTAACTAATTAAGTGGTGATTAAGTAAAATAACACTTACAGAATACGAATTAAGGTACTTCTCTTGCACGTCGCCTGCATTCCGCCGGAATTCTGCATGCTATGTCCTTACCGAATCGAGCCCCTGGAGTTAATGGAGGTATTTATTGTTGTAGAAAAAGTTTGAAAATAGTTTAACTTGATTATTCTATTTACTAATTTATGCTGTAAAAGTAAAAAAAAAAATTTGAGTACCAGAGATTACACAGTCAGTGTACGATTCGTCTTGGTCTCTAGGGGACGGTGGAAGACGGGGGGGGGGGGAGGGATGTGTAAATATGAGTTCCAATCGTGTTACTTTAAAAAGTTTATATCATTTATAATATAATAATTATTGCTTCAAGGCCTTCAACTAGAATCATAAATTCACCGTGTCCCATGGGTTTCCGTATGGTGTTGTAGTGTAGATGGTGGTGCAATCCACCCAGCAAACACAGATTCAAATCCCGTCACTACAGGATATTTTTTGTCCTTTTTCTTGAAGTATTTCTGAGTTAACATACTAATGTCGATTTTGAAAAATGACGATGTATAAAAATGACAAATTTAAAAATAAAAAAAAATGTCTAGTAATAATAAATGACAACTATCACCTGTTAAATGCAATAAAAAAATGGTTTCGTTCATTTTTCATTACATGGTTGTTACTGAACCAAGTTTTAATTCTTTGACTTTCCCAAAGTCGAAAATATACAAGAAACTAAAGCAAAATTCGAAACTAAAATATTTCACAATGTAAAACTTGAAGCGATTTATACAAAGTTAAGGTATTTACTTAAAGAAAATTCATTAAAACTTTATTTCTTTGAATTGCTTCGCTAGATTTTCGTTCGTTTGAACTTGGAATTCAATTAAAATTTAAATACAGAACTACAACATTTGAAAACTAATTTGTTGTTTAAAGTTTTGAAATTAGAACTAGAAAACTTTAGTGGAAAACGTAAGAAATTCAGTTAGCCTACACAAAACCAAAATATTTCTTTTCGAGTGACTTCATTTAATTTTAGGCTTTGTCCAAACCGCCACGGCGAACAAAATCAAAACTTAAAAACATGATTTCTAAGATGATTGTTACAATAAAATTATTCTGATCAATTCTGAAAAAAAAAAAAAACATTAGGTAAGTATAAAATTACTGTTACTTTGACGGTTGACTTTTACGAAATAATTTGAACTGATGTCAAAATTGGTTAGCAAAGAATTTAGACAGTTTCTATGAGAAGTGGAAGTGAATAGATTGACATTGAAGCATTTTAAGCACTGCTCTGAAGGGCCGTGCTTCATCAGTTGCAAAGTCATATTATATCAATATCAATATAATATATCAAAGTCAATATGTAAAAAGTCGGACCAAAGTGTAAACTTTGTTGTTAGATAGAATACGCACTATTTTATTGATAGACAATTTAAGTTTGTTAGGTCTAATTATCAGTGTTCATAATCAAGCGCAAAATTTTCCAAGACATGCCACTATTTCCTTCTAGAATGTTCGCTAACGAAATATTCATGCGAAACTCGAAACAATACAGAAGTTAAAAGCGATCCAAGAGAGCTTCAAACGCGGTGCTAATTTAAATTTCTATTAAAACTTGCCACTCGCGTAATGTCAAAGGCAATCACTATGTTTTATGTACTTTAATAAAGGTTGTATAGGTGTATGGGATAGCTCTGTTTAATATGCTAGGTAAATACCTACCTAACTACGAAATACCCTCCGAGTTATGCGAAAAAAATTAACTCGCCAAAACATAAAGGTCAAACTTCGAGAACATGTTATAGATAATCTTTAATTAGTGGGTATGAAGTGTCCTACTTCACTTTGTTTTGAGTGGATGAATTGTTAGTAGGTTCGTATTAATTTTAAGTGAAATTTATTATAACATTGTTTAATATTGTACTGATTTAAACTTATGCTTAGCATCAGTATAACCTCCGTGGCTTTCAGATGTTAAGCTTAACTATTGTTGTATTTCTTTTTTATGTATCCTGGTAAATAAATTAAAAAAAAAACTATTTCATATACCTTCTAAGGTGAGGTGTAATGTAAAGCTGATTTTCCGCCAGGATGTGCTATGTTACGATATCCGCCAATCATATTCATTGGTGCACAATAGTGCACATAGCTTAGCGTATTTTCGTAGCGTAGATTTCACATCTTCGCAGCAAAGCTGCATATCATCACATCTCTGGTGGAAAAGCAGCCTAAGTCTAGTGGTAGATACCCTAACTTTCGTTCGGAAGATCATGGTTTCGAATACCGGGCAACTGTGCACCAAATGGCACTAACCAGAGGCACAGTACATAGAAAAGCTGGGGCCTGGGGTATAGCAGTATGGAAACTACGTGAAAATGGTCGGAAACGGCTCACTTACACACACAAGCGCGTCGACGAGACGACTTCTTCTTCGACGTCGACTAAACAATAGTTGAATTGAATTGAATTTATTTATAAATATGAATCTTACCAAACATTTATCAAGTTACATTAGAAATCGGCTTCACACTAAGCACAAGCTTGTATTGCAGGAACTGAGATACTAACACAATAATGTTTAAAACATTTGATAGTAATTCAAATTGTAAATATATACCTTACCGACTAACATACATAATAAAATATATAGATCTAAAATTAGGTTTTAGGGTTTTCTATCTTCGGTCGGTAGTTAACTATTCATCGCCAAGGCGTCGGCATAACGTCGCAGAGCGTCGTTTTTCTGCTAGCTTTTGTTCATAAATGTATGTTAGTGTGCTTACTGGCACTTTCATTCAACTTTTATGTAAAATGTAAAATTTTATAATAGTCTTAAAATTTTAAATTAAAAAAATTCTACTTTCTACTGTTCCTTCCGAATCGGTTGCAAATTGTCTGCCGTGCGAACAGGTATTTTGCGTTACGGACATGCCCAAAGTGCTAACCTAAAGCTGTGTTTTCACTACGAAAGTAGTGTCGCGAAAGTTTTAGTCAACTTTACAAAAAAAGTCGCGCAGCAGTTTACTGGAACTAGTTTTATCAAAAAATCGCTAGTGCTACGCATTTTTTTTGCAATGCTGACTATAACTTTCGTGACACTAGTTCCGTAATGAAAACATGGCTTTAGGGACCGTCACGAGCGCCGCCGGCCGGGTCCAAGCTTCGTTGTACATTGCTCGGCCGCCACTCGGTTGCACCAGACCGATCGACTGCTCGCCGAGCAATGGAGAACGAAACTCGTGCTCGTGACGGTCTAATATAAATCATCCTTTACTCTTGATGAGTAAGAGCCTCCAAAATAAGACGGAAGCATAATAAAGGCACCATCAACTTATGATTGTCAAACAAGAGGCAACGCGGGACTTAACTTGAAGCTATTTCATTCGTCATGCTGTAGTGATGGGCAGTTACTTTATCGATAAAACCAGATTTGAATGTCGGTACAAAGAAGATTAACAGTATTGATATATTGAGCATTAGTACGTTCCCGCGGGAATATCGGGATAAAAAGTAGCCTATGTGTTAATCCAGGTCCCCAGCTATCTATATTCTAAGTTTCATAGCAATCGGTTCAGTAGTTTTTGCGTGAACGAGTAACAACCTTACATACATACATACAAACTTTCGCGTTTAAAATATTAGTAAAATAAGATAAGAAATAAGATTCTTATACCTAAGAATCTGCGTCATTTTAATCGCGTAAGTCCGGATCCCGTGGTAATATCGAAAAAAGATTTCTTTTCGGATGCCTACATCATGAAAAGAACACTCCAATTTTCATATTTTCACTATTAGCGGTTTAGGCTGTACGTTGATCCATCAGTCAGTCAGAACATAGTACCTATGTTACAGATATAGGTAGGAATTTCATATTGCTATTGCTAAAGGCATTCTAATACAAAAATATTTGTACTTACTAAATATTTTGTACTGGAGTATTTTGTTTGTACTCATATTTGTATTTTTCCTTATTAACAATTAAGTAAAAATGCATAATCAAAAATCCTTCCGTCACGCGCTTTAAATTAATGTGGCTTACTTAGTGATTATTTGTAATGCTTTTGCCCGGTAAGCATGGGTTCAATTTTTGATAATGTATTTTTCCTTGATATACTTGATATTCCTTCAATAATATTATTATCGATTTCCTATGTGGTAAGTACGTTACTGAATTATTTAGTCAATATATTTATTAATGTAATATCGATATTTTAAAATGCCCATCTCTATAAAACACAGCCGTCTCGAAACTCTCTGGCTTCGTTCGCAAGTTTTGATAGAATTTTCAATTACCTTCCTTTGTTTCAAGAGTTCCGCTGTAGAGTTGTGTACTCTACATACTCTGTAGTATATAGTATACGGAACTCTCACGTATTGAATTTGGTTCGTTAAAATATTTTCTTATTGTATTCGTTAATTTTTGATTGTTTTTAATGTTGTTTTTTTTGCAATTAATGTATGTAAAGAGAATACTAATATGATAAATATGTTTGATTGATTGCTGTGATTTTGATGACTTGTGAATCTTTTTATATATTAAAACTAGCTTTTTCCCGCGGCTTCGCTCGCGTTAAGAAGTATTATCTTTCATCCCCTACTTTATGCCCTTGGGGGTAGAATTTATCAAAATCCTTTCTTAGCGGATGCCTACGTCATAACATCTACCTGCATGCCAAATTTCAGCCCGATCCGTCCAGTGGTTTGGGCTGTGCGTTGGCACACGGATCTCAAACTGACCGACATAGACATAGTGACCTATCAACATAGATCACTATGTCAGTCAGTTTGAGTTATATTTATTTAGATGAATCCCTATTTCGCGTGGTCACGGCATCACGCGTTGCTGGCTGAATCGATTTTGCTAATTCTTTTTTTGTTGTAGGTACCTATTTTTTTGTTATCACCATGAGAAGGTTCCTATGAAATTAAAATGACGATATTCCCGCAGAGTCTGGACTTACGCGTGAAACCGCGGGGCGCAGCTAGACTGTAAAATTTACCAATAAACGAACTTCAACTTGATCTTTAATATCTTTATTATTATCTTGAGGTACTTAGGTGTCGTTTTCTAAGATTTTCGTTGTCTTTGAAAAGCGTCGCAGTACAAAGATATCGATGAAAAGTTCTCGAAGAAACAAAATTCGATTGTACGTTTGTCGCAGAGAAAAAGGTATCCCAAACAATACTGCATACATAGAACTGGACTGGCCATGTGACAGGTCTCTGTTAGAAATTTAAAAAAGGAAGGCCGTCTGATTATTGAAGTTTTTTTTTATCTCTGCGTTAGGTATTCGTTCCAAAGTTAAACTGTTTGGAAATTTACTCACAAAATTTAAAAATAAAACCGGTCAAGTGCGGAATTCGCACGCGAAGGGGTCCATACTATTCTTACAATTGGGTACCGAACTCTAAAATTATGACCAGTGGTCCTGTTCTTCTAAATAATTAGGTACAAACCGATAACTATGCAAACAATAATTTTAGTTGCCATGGCAACAGTATATAAACAAACAGTATCTATGTTTGAAGTGGTGAGGTTAAAAATCGGGTTTGTTGCACGGACCCCAATATAATTAGAATTATTCAAAGACCGCTACCGTTGCCTAACAATCGAGCAACTGTAATCAGATAAGAATTTTTAAAATTTACTTTGGTTGTATGGGAGCTTCCCTTAAAAATTTGTATTATTTTGTTGTGGTAGCGCCAACAGAAATACATCGTCTGTGAAAATTTCAACTGTTTAGCCATCACGGTTCATTAGATACAGCGAAGTTTTAGTAATAAGGTCCGGTTTTTACTCTTTGGGTAAAAGATACCGGTTACCGGATAAAGATACAGCTAAGGAAAAGGTAATTTTTTAAAACTACCTCTTTAACCCTAAAAGAATATCTTAAAATTCAAAAGTCGTTGTTCTATTATCCACCACCTAGGTAATCTAAGACCCCATACGCATTCAGTATGACCTGGCCTTAACGCTAAAGATGCGAAAACACAACGACACTGACACTGACACTAAACCTACAGCACACATCGAAACAAAATGTCGATATGTCCACGAATTCCTTTATAATGTGTGTTGTAGGTGTCGTCGTGTATTCACACCTTAAAATGAATTCCAAATTTAAATCTCCCAATCAATGAAAGAAAATCAAAGACAACCAATCAAGTTCTTACGAACCGACCAATTAAAAAGCGGTTAACATTTACATGTTGGCACTTGGCGTTATTATGCAGATGTTGGCTTCATTTGAATTTAGAATTGCAACAAGATGGCGTTGAGATTACATTCAGTATCTGCGACCTCCGCGTAATTACATTGCCGTCGTGCTTGCGTTTAAACCGACATGAAAAAATGTTGGTTCAGATGCTTTAAGTTTCAAGGCAAAAACGCTATGTTTTTTCAAACTTCCTTTTTCTATGTAAATCAAAAGTCGTTTAACAATATTGTTGACCCTAGACCCGAAGATCTAATATTTAATAATAATGAACGGAAATCGTTTAAGTTTAAAAAATGTATATATAATATTGTTGATAGTTAAGAAGTAGGTAGGTACCTAATTGATTAAATAAAAACCCATGTTTCTTTAAAAGAAGGTACCTAGTTGATTTTTTAATACGTTTTCTTTTTTAAGTATTGTGTATGATGTTTATATCAGGTAATATTAGATTTTTTTAATGATTAAATAGAAACACATGTTTCTTTAAAAGAAGGTACCTACTTGATTTTTAATACGTTTTCTTTTTTAAGTATTGTGTATGATGCTTATATCAGGTAATATTAGATTTTTTTAACTATTTACGACTTGACACATCTTCCTGAAAAGATAATGCCATGCATGTTTTCATTACCCCTACCTGCACGTTTAATACTAAGGCTATTAGAAATTAAAATATCAGATCTAAGTTTACATGAAGCGCCAAAATGATTTTTCGGTACTTTTTGCTTAAAGGCTGATTTAAATCGATGCAGTGACGAGGCAATCCAGCTGTGGTATCATCTAATTAGCATCCACCGTTACTATTGGCTAATTTGCAGTACATTGCTGCTTTGACGTAACGTGGTTGTTACCAATGATTACTTCAAAGCAGCAATATAGAATACGAAATATGTTTTATGACAGTAAATAGCAACTAGTAGCTGTGGATGCTAATTAGATGATACCACAGCAGTGCTGGAACGAAAAATTCCATCGGGAATATTGAATCCAGCACTGGCGAGACTGCACTGGAATTGCTTCGGATCAGTTTATACTAGAAGCCAGTTGCGTCGTCACTGGATCCAGTCACTGGATCAATAGATAACTAACTCTAACAAAGGGAGTTTTGGCGGGAACTCGTTGAGGAGATGTGGTGCTAAATTTTCATTATTGTGAGACCTAGACGCGACTCATGTGAAATCCCTTCCGATTGAATAGTTTTCTTCATAACCGGTATCAAATAGATCTTTAAACAATGTATTATGTTATTGGACATGATACAAGAAGTGTCCCCTTCATTTAAAAAACAATAAAAAATAACTTTAAATACCACAGACAATTTACAAAATAAATCAATTTTTCTTCTATATACTTTACCGCTATATTTTCTTATAGGCATCATAATATTAGAAAATACAATACCTAGAACCTCTTCATCGCATTTTATAAAAATATTATTTTAATCGTCGTTAATGATTGATTTTACGAGAAATTGTAGATTTTTCACGCAATTCCATCTCGCTCATTTATATGCAATCGGACAAGGACCGATAATTATCATCTATCGCCGCCTTAATTTCGGGGGCATATTAATCAATTTAGTTTCGTGAAGGTGTACAAGTGGAATAAAAGTGAAAATCAGTGCAAAACATGGACTTAGTGTTGTCTCAAAAGCTCCGTGAAAAATATTTGTAAATAAATGGCCGCCGTGTTTACAAATGATTCCCTAGACTTGACTTTAACTATGACGACTTGACTGTTTCGATGCAAATACCTAACTTTAATAATATTATTAGTAATACTTGACACTGGCTAATTTCCTAATGGCCATAATCGGTTCACAACCGAAAAGAAAAAAAAAAACTTTAACAAGTAACATAATTTCGTTTCCTTTCGGTGTTATAAAACTACCTACAATAAAACACTACAAAAATGCTTCTAATTTCCCCGCCCGGTCCGAGTCGTCTTCGCGCCATTTCCACCCCTCCCCCCCTCACCCCCCCGGGGAAACTTCTACGTTTCCGTGGAGGCACCCTCTCTTAGAGGCGCTGCGGTCGGGCGGGAGCTTTAATCAATTTTTCAACTTCATTTCGGTGCTCGGTTAATTAAATTTAAGAATTTTTCTGTTTAATAATCGTGTGGTATTCGAGTAAGGTTTTGATACTGAGGGAAATCTAGTGAGGAAACCTAAGATTTTAAATCCTTTTTTTTATTTTTTATTGTTCATAGGTAAACGCTTGACCACTAACTCACCTGATGGGAAGCGACGATGGGGTCTAAGATGTAGCATGCTTACCTAGAAGAAACCTATTCACTCGCGACTTGAAGAATGGCCAAGTGCCTGGTACGAGAATCAAGAATCAAGATGTTTTTATTTGATGTTTTAAGTGATGTACATAATGATCTTAAGGTGACATACCTACTCACGATATTGGCGGCAAGGATCTCAATATATCTTAGTAGGTTAAAATTACAGAACATTCGGGAATACTATTTTGGTATTTTATTTTTCATTCTGTTATCTTCATTGTGGTAGTTTTCTTTACACGATTGGTTAACTTTAAAAACAGTTTTTTTTTTAAATCTAAAACAACTCGCTTAAAACCGAAATTTCCATTTTACAGCTAAATGTGACATATATAACCTCTATTTTGTCTGTATTAAAATATAATAACATGTACTTGAAATTGGTAGAACAGTTTTACTAAATTAGCAATAATTATCTTATTGTCTCGACGTTTCTAAAAAAATATTGTGTAATTAATATTTCATTGAATAAAAAATATTTTGATTTGATTAGATTATTTGGAATTGTTTGATTTTACTCATTAAAATATTGCATAGTCGCATCTTACGTCCTTCTTTTACACATCTGAAATTTGCTAGCCCTATCCCTGTCACGTCATTAGGTGAGTATGGGGCCTTAAGTTAACAAACATTTTTGGATACAATCACTTACCCACTATAGGCGTACAATAATTTAAATTAGGTATATAATATGTCTACAGGAATTTAAAAACTGATACAATTTATTACTTAATGAATAATCGTGACTGTTTCTTCGTAGTACTCTTTAAGTGAATAAAAGCTATTTTTGAGCGATAGTTAAGTATAGGTATGTTTACATTTTCTAAGATTTTGAATTGAGTATGACAACATAAGAGGCTATGTACGGAAAACATGTACGTACATAGGTAGGTACTTTATACGAAATCTATCTATTACTAAAGTTGAATAACCTGTAGAAAAACAGAAGCAGTAACATATAGTGGATAATTTAATACGGCCACATTATTTTAATTAAAATTCTCGTGCCATAGTGTTAGTTCTCATCCTCCTCAGAGACGGCTTGACCGATTTTTATGAAATTAAAAAAAATACAAAAACACGCAATCTTCTGTGTCGCAATCTAAAATTCACTTAACATGCTACAGAGGCCATCCGAATATCCACTATGATTTTACAAAAACAATGCAATGATCAACAAATCTCGGTACAAAGAAAACGCCGAAATCAATAAAACTACAGCTACGAGAACAAAACGAAATCGGAAAAACGTTCAAACCACCCCCAATACAACATTGCCCGTTATTTCACAACTAAAAACTAAAACTATCCGACGCGAGGGACTAAAAAAGGTCGACCTAACTAAACATCGACCCTTATAAAACGACCCAAAGCTAAAAACCGTCCAAAAAGGCAGTAAAACTAAGGGAATTAACGGGGGTAGGGGGTGAACTACTTTTCAAAACACTTTCCGAATAGAGAGAGGGGCTTCTCTGAAATATATGAATCCCAATTTATATTTTCTAACCGGGTACGGCAGGGGCGGATTTGAGTAAGGGTAAATAAAGATAGATAGATAGATAATAACTTTATTTGTACAATATACAACATGACAACAAAACACAAATATTTACATTACATGAAGGAAAGACTATAGAGATTAAACGTAAATTGCACAAATGGGCGGCCTTATTAAAGTTCGTTCCAAAGAATTTAAACAAGTCTCTTAAGACTGAAGGTCCCTTGACCGTTAAGCATTTGAATCCCACTAATATTATAACTAGCTGCGCCCCGCGGTTTCACTCGAGTAAGTCTCGTTCCCGCCGGAATATCGGGATAAAAAGTAGCTTTTGTTTTATTCCCGGTATTCAGCTACCTATATTCCAAATCATCGCAATCGGTTCAGTAGTTTTTGCGTGATTGAGTAACAAACAGCCAAACATCCAAACACATGCACTTTCACATTTACAATATTAGTAGGATGTGAAAGTGTGTGTTTAAAAAAAAGAGTTTTTTTTAATATCTGTGGTTTTTAAAAGTAGTCGCTCGGTATTTTTTAAATAAAATTTAGGTACTTTATTATTTAAGCGACAAACAAGCGTTTGTATTTAGTATTAGTATTTAATTCGCCAAAGGCTCCTTAAAAGCCATCATTCAAATACGTCCCTGTACTCGACCCAAATGTTGCATTATCAGAAACATTTCTATGTCGAACCACGTGTACGAATTATTAAAAGTTATTTTCATTTAAATTGGCTATACGTCTTTAAACGTAACTTGGTGGTTATAGTTCTACTAATATTAATTAAATGCGAAAGTTATAATGTTTCTTAATAAAACAGAAACTACTGAACCGATTGCGATTCAGATTGGTATGCAGATAGCTGAAGATCTGGATTAACGTAGGCTAGGTACTTGTATCCCTCAAGTGAAACCACGAGGTGATGCTAGTTATAATAATAGGGAAGGATAAACGGTAAAACAAAAGAAACGCAGTTGTTTTTTTTTGTTATTGTAAAAAAAAACGACCTATATTATTAAGAAGACTCAGTCTTCCCGGGATCACGGCCGGTGTAATCCGTTTGCCGAAACGTCGGGGTAATTATAAATAAAATAAAAAAGTTTATTTCAGGCAAAGTCCATTTAGGTATGTTAGTAATTTATATACTTAATAATAGGGTTAGTTAGTAGTTACAAATAATGATGTATGGCATCTTGTTTAGAGCTTCCACTTGTGTGACATTATATGAGACATTTAATTATTGACATCTAGTTAAATTTGTTATATTTTTTGTTGACATTTAATTTAATTTCATAGTCTTAAGGTGGACTCTGTTCTTTTTTTTTTTTTTTTTGACTTTATTTATCTTTAACATTCGGCTCTTTTGATTATTATTATTCACTAACTAAGATATTGGACATAATTATAATTTGAATTCTCTCTTATGTAATCAATGTCTGAAATAAATGATTTATTATATATTATTATAAATTTATATTTTAATTTATTTTAAATTATTATTGCGCTGTGTGTAAAGTCGTGCAATATTTATTTTATTTATATTTTTATTTTATAAAAAGTGTACAAACGCGAACGAGACTCGAGTTTTAATAAAAATAGTAATGAGCAGAAAATATCATGTGAGTTTACAAAGTGTGTAGGTAATTATTGGTGTTGTTTTTTTTTTAAATTTTTTTTTAGTTGATCGATATAGCGGCGTCTTAGCGACGACTTATCTTAAGAGATCATGGTAGGGCGGATTGTTGCAAATGGGTGATGTTAGTAAAAATGTGGTTTTTAGTTAGGTGTGAGTTAAAGAGCGCTGTTTTTCTTTTACATTGCTAATTAGGCTTTTTTCCAAACGGTCGTGAAAATACATAAAATCTATCACCCGATAATTTTGCTTTCATACCTAAATACTTTGACTCTCAATCGGGTCAAAACAAGCTTAGTATTATGAAATTAATAATAAATAATGCGTCTGTTCTGTACCTTGATGTTTTAATAAGAATAATAAATAATTTTTCTTCTTTTATCTATGTATTTTTTAGCTATATATCTATCTTATTAAATAATGCTAAATTAATCTAATAGTTGAACCTACAAAGCATAATTTAGTCAGAACCTAAATAAATAAATATTGTTCCAAACTAAGCACTGGGCTTGTACTATGGTTACTACACAATACCTACTTAAATAATTTAGTAGGTACTTACTATAACTTTTAATTAACCAACTTGATATTAAATAACTCAATTAAAATAGCATATAGAAACAACAAAATCTGAAAGCAATTACCTTCGAACTTCCTTGAGACGTAATTTATAGCGCCCTATGAGAAAACGGGGGTTCTTATCGTAACAGGGGGGTGAATGGGGGTTGTATGAGTAACGAATAATTACAGCTTCTTTTTAGGGGAAGGGGTTGATATTTATTTTCTTCTCAATTCAATTTCTTAGAGTTATTACCTCTCTGCCAGAAATTTTAAGCTTTTTGGGCCAGTATCACGTCGTGTAGGAGTAAAGTTGGTGTAATATCTCTTATACTTATATTACAACATTTTGAGGAATTTTGCAAAGCAAAAAAAGGCTAAAATAACATTGAAAGTTAAAGTCATTCCGTGCGTGTCTCTCAAAAAAATAAAGTCAATTTTAAATTTAAAAAACACCCGACTACTTTAAAAAACTAGTTTTTTTATTTGTTTTTTTTATGTATCTTTTTTTTTGGCTGAACGACAACGCGACGATGTATAAGAAATACATCATGGTATTGCTTTTGTATCCCGTATCTCCATACAATAAGGTTAATTTTCGTATTAACTGATTTTAGTTTAAATTAAAAACAAAAAAATAATAATACATCTCTGACCCTCACAATGCTTAAAAGATTATAGGGTCTTAAAAACAATTTTGAAATTCGAATCCAACATTCAAAATAAAATTCGAAAATAGAACTTCTTACATAGGGAAACTGACACGACAGTTAAAGCACAGTTTAACTTATCGTCGCTCTTTACTGACGTTAAAGGTACTTAAATTAATTTAAAAAAAAACTTACGAATCAAGAACGACCTCCGTTTTATTAAAACAATTAAATTAACAAACAATTTTCCCGCCGAAACAATAAGGTTAATTTCCGTTTTAGGTGAATTTAGTTTAAATATATTAAGAACTACCTCCGTTTTATTAAATCAATTATATTAACAACTAGCTGCATCCCGCGGTTTCACCCGCTAAGTCCCGTTCCCTCGAATATCGGGGTATAAAGCAGCCTATGTGTTAATCCAGGTCCCCAGCTACCTATATTCCAAGTTTCATCACAATCGGTTCAGTAGTTTTTGCTTGAAAGAGTAACAACCTCACATACATACAAACTTTCGCGTTTTTAATATTAGTAAGCTAATTTTCTGAATAATATTTTCTAACGGACGAATCAAATTAAACTCCTCACAACACAATGCATAATTGCATATCCAATTTTTTAACTACCTTCACAATAAAGCTGCAATATTCGAAGTGTCTCCAATTAATTCAAATTAAAATTCGAAAATGGAACGTCTTACGGCGGGAAACTTAAAGTCAGTCGGAGGTAAACGTCAGCCGTGCATTCAAATCACGATTCCACGAACAGTGACAAAAGTACTGCATCTCGACTCGCTCTTAGTACCTAGGAACAAATTCAATAAAGTTACCGAAACTACGCTAAGGGGAATACATAATTTCTTAGTGTCTCTTTGTATAAGGGTGTAGGGATGTTTGTTGTAAGGAAAGATTTTTATCGATATCGATATACATAGTATATTCATCGATAAGGTTCAGGAGAGATGAAAACAAGCCGTTTGAAGTGCCGGAAATCCACACAATATTTTGAGCCTGCTGAATTTCTAGTCCATCCGTTGTCTGGAAGAAATCGATGTACGCGATATTGCCTCCTATTGTACCAACGTTCCAAATGATTAATTAGAGTTCATTACAAGGTAGGTACAAATAATTTCGCGCCTGAAAAGCACCTTTTCAATACAAACTCTACAATAGGTATAATATAGTAAATACCTACCTACTTATAATTAGATCATGCTGAGCAATAAAAGTTTGTGTTCGTGAGGTCTTTGGTCTGTTCTGTTCGCAGATCTACCTTAGTACCTGTTTATAAAGTTTATAAATCTTATATTACTAATATTATAAACGCGAAAGTTTGTATGTATGTATGTGAGGTTGTTACTCTTTCACGCAAAAACTACTGAACCGATTGCGATGAAACTTGGAATATAGGTAGCTGGGAACCTGGATAAACACATAGACTACTTTTTATCCCGATATTCCCACGGGAACGGGACTTACCGCGGGGCGCAGCTAGTATTAATATAATCGACATAATCATTTCCACAAACATTTTCTATCGATAAAGATAATAATACAGAAACCCACCCCATCACTAGCACACAGCGTTACTATTTAAATCTAGTTACAAGTTTCTGAATGTATTTTGTTAATCACAAGTTTGTTACATGAAAATTTCTCGCAGGTGTCGGCCGTACGCCCTACGAAGAAATATTGTTATTTATATTAGAGAACTTAATGAAATGTTTTGTGCGTCTGTTCTGTACCTTGATGTTTTAATAAGAAACTTTATGTTTTGCCGGGAAAGGGTGTGGGCGGGAAACGAGACGTTCTGTTTTCAAATTTTCAGTTTTAGAATTACGAATAGGTAGAAAAGACACGTGACGGTGATATTGATTAATTAGTATTTGAATTTCGAACATTTATTATTTGAAGCAGTTTGGTTTTGATTTATTGAAGACCTTAGTTTTTTTTAAATTCGAATTTTTATTATAATATATTTTTTTGTGTAATATTTGAATTCAGAATTAACTCGTTTTTTTTTTAATTTATTGCACTAACAATGATGTTTTTACCACTATGTAACGGTTGATGGTCTCTATTCTATTTCGGTCATTTTTTATTTCAGTTTCGATTGTCTTTTGTTTGGGGTTCGATCTTTGTACTGGTGGTCAACATAATGTGGATAACAGTAACTGATGACCCGATGTTCTCCTTTGACTAGATATATGGTGAGGTGACGGTACGGTCTAAGATGTTGCACACTTAATTCGAAGGTGTCCGTGGAGGACTCATCGAGATGCTCGATGGCTTAGCTGCACCCGCCGATCTTGTATAGTGCGGGTTAAGCAACGCCTGTTATTTTGATGGGCGATGGGTTATAAAGGCATAAAATATCTTGATAGTCCCCCCATCTTTGAATTCAGGGGATAGTTAAGTAAGAAACCGGAAAGTATTTGTTTTTTAATAACGAAGATGTCATTATAGGTACTCGCGTACCATTCGTCTTCTTAGGATTTCGTATTTATATGTAATTTCACTTCTAAATATGAAAAACAAAATAAACTATGGAAAAATCATATTTAACTTTTGGAATGCCGAGATTTGTTTTTAATAAACGACGATTACGAAGATGTCAATATATAATCGTATTATTCGTCTTCGTAGGGTTCGTAGGTACATATAAATAAAATGTAATTTCAATTCTTAATATGATAAAAAAAAACTATGAAAAAATCATATTTTATTTAATCTTTGGAATGCCGAGACTGAAGCGCTTGGTCAACAAGGCGGAGTCATACCAATATAATTCACATACCTATTCTACTGTACCTTATTACTCTTGTTTTAATATTTTTCTCATTGCAGTATTATTATGCAGCAACAAAAAATCAGCCGTAGAAAAACTCATGATATTTTTTTTTGTATTCATTAATAACAACCCACCCACCGCCGCCATATTGTATTTCCTAATTCGAAGTTTAATTTTCGTTCGGAAACTTGGAACGCTCCCACCAGGCGGCCACGTTTAAATTCAAGTTTGAATTGAGAACGCTCTGTATTCGAAACACGAATTTTCATATAACGAACGATACGACAACGTTCTGAGCCTATTAATTTGAATCTTATTTTATTTTTTGTGATAGATTAATTGGTAAACAAACATTTTTTATCATTAGCATGCTCGAACTTAGACCGCATTATTAATTACTTACTATGAGGTGTAATAGTGGTAAATAGTACAAATAGTGATAAAGAGTATAAATAAATAAATACCTTATTAAATAAATAAAAACAACATCCCTTAAAATCGAACCTGTACTGCCGTTTCACTATCCTGTCACAAGAAAAATCTAAAATTACATGAAAATCTTAACGAATAAGATTAATTTTTTTTAAAGTCTACACAAAAAAGTAAGTTACTTCTAAGTACGGCAAGGCAATCAGTAATCAAACATAATTTAAAAAAAAGATTCTTCTTGACTACAAACCCTAAAAACAATTTTTGAAATATAAAAAAACACGCTGTGTTCCTCTATCAGTTCCTATTTCAAACAAAGACGCACAGTATAAATAATAGTACTTACCTACTACATACATTAGCCAGTTGCTAAACGTCTAACCAAATCACACATGTAGGTATGTGTGTGTATCCAAGTAACATAACTGGCAATCAGTAATCTAATCTAAATTAAAAAGAAAACCCATTTCAAAAAACGAACACTAGATCCAAAAGCAATCCCGCCGAGTTCCTATTTCAAACGACGACGCTGCGTTTCCTCTCTCAGTTCTACTCATAGTTCCTTGTAGAGAAGTAAACAAAATATCTGCAAGGATATGAGGGTACCACCCCGCGCCCACTCGGTAGGTGGCACTAGTTACCGCTTTTTTACATTTGTGTGCGTGTAGTGTAAGAGGTTGCTGCTTTAATATAGCTTCATCTTGTTTGAAATAGTTTGACTTATTACATAGTAAATGAACGGCATCGTGGCGCATCGGGTGAACCCCCGACTACGACGCATATTGTTGCAAGTTTGATTCCTGTATGGTACAAGTATTTATAGTGACAAAAAAAATATCGAACAAAAAAGAACTTAAGGCCGGATATTTAAACGCTACTTAAAATTTTAAGACTCCAACCCAAAACACAAATAAGCAGGTCCTAAACTCAAAATGTTCGTATGAACAAACGTTTGAATTTAAAAGCTGCTTAGTTATTCTAGTAGCTTCAATTTCAATTTTAAAAGGCATTTCAGTATTAAACCTGCATTAATTCTGCATTTGAATACATTACGATTTCTAAGAATTTACTCTACCCTAAAGTTGATTTAAAGAACTAAGCTCACGCGCATAGTAGTCCCGATCCTGTATTGATATTGGAAAAATAAAGTAGCAAAAGCGCTAATCAAAATCTTCAGCTATCTGCACGGTTTCATCGCAATCGGATCAGTAGTATTTGCTTGATTGAAACAGAAACAAACATCTAAACTTTTATTTTAATTAGTGGAAAGTGGGATGACAGAAAAGCCTGCAGTCGCCTCTTGGACTATCTATTTTTATACACACCGACTATTTTATCTTACGAATGTGTGTGTAAACGCTTAACGTTTTTCGGATAAGCTTTTATTCCGAAAGGGGTTGAATTTAATATGTCTGGTTTTTGGGAAAAACTATACGGGTGGCGTTCCGGTCGGGAAATAGTTTTAATATAGTTTTACTGCGTACATTTTTGTTGACTTATGTTCAGGTTTTTTAATGTTAAGTAGCTGAAATTTGCGGTTTTTGGTGTTTAATTAACTGTTAGATAGATATTTAATAGTACAGTAAAAGTAGGTAATGCCTACGTTGTCTAGTCACCATAGCACAAGCTTAGTTCACAGAATGGTTTACTTTTTTAACTAGCCATACTCAGCGCACTTTGCATCGGTCATATCGAAAAAAAAGCTTGACAGTGGCAGTTTAACGACTTGACGTGGGATTGAATTATCTAGTGCCGAAGAAGAAAAAACTACGTAGTCCTAAATCCAACGTCATCCTATTTTTAAAATGGAACGCTTTCCATTTGCTAGTAAATATAAAAATAAGAAAATTAATTCTATCTTTATAAAATGGAAAGTTAATGTCGTTCTGAATAAAGCAAGTTAAATAATTAAATAAAAAAAATAAACTTACGTAGGTATTTAAACAAAAACATAAATCCGAATAAAAACAAAATTCCAATCAAATTGACAACAATAGGCCCAAGACCTAATAAATTTTAAATAAAAAAAAAAACTCAAACTTAACACACTCGATCTATTTTATCTTTCAGTGATCTATTCTAAATCAATACGTGTTCTCAAATCAAAAACTATTCCAAATTTGAAAAAAAAATTCAAACATAAACACACCCATTCTATCCGCGTTCTAAAATTGAAATAAAAAGTTCCCCTCGCACAGTAGTTGCTAAGTACCCACCCTTTTTAACCCAAGAATCGCTAAGGCGCGCCCCATTTGGGTGGGGGAAGGCGGGGGTTTTTTCTCCCTTTGAAGAATTGCCCTAAGGCAGGCGGTGTTTTTGCTAGGCGGGTGTTATATTATACTTTACTCTGAGTGTGTTCTGAATTTGTGCATGTGTGCGTAGTTATTAACGAATTGAGAAGGGTCTAAGTTTTTAGAACTAAAGCTTTATGGGACGGGTTCGGCACGATAATTTTTGTGGTTATTGTTGTTTTTTGTTTTACTTAATTTAAATTTTGATGCTTTAACTATTGTGTTTTGGGTATTATTAAGGTTTTGTTCGTACATATTTAGCTGAGGTATTTAATTAGTTATTCGAGAAAAGATTCGGAAAGATTTTTAACATTACGGTTTAATAAAATGATATTGTACTTAAATAATCTTAACTTGTGAAATTTATCTATATTTATGTTTATTATTTGATTAAGTTTCAAAATTTAAATTGGGAAGTATGTAGGAAGTAATAAAATTGTCTTATCTACCTAATAATTAGGTAGATAAGACAATTTTATTACTTCATACTTCCCAATTTAAATTTATAATTACCAATAACATTGGCCTTCATTTGCCAAAACTATAGTAAGTACATAATAATTCTAGATGTAGTATCTAAGCAACATAACATAATAGTTTAGGTTTACAATGTAGGTACCTGAATAAGCGTATACTGTATAAATAATTAAAAAGAAACACTTTAAAAATGACCACCTTGACAACCTTGAAAAAGCCAAATATAAAGTCGAAATATAAAGGCGAAAGCTCGGTTCGTTTAAAACCATGAATAAACTCGATAAATAAAGTGGTTTATTATGCAAAATTGTGAAAACCATAGAAAAAATTAATTCAAATGAATTTAATATCTAGTACTTACTTGCTATTAATAAATAAGTAATATGCAAGGCTTTTTCAATTTTTTTTGTTCCTAATATTTTTAAGCTGTTGCTTACATTTTATGTGGTATACTTCTTTGCGTAACTATTTTTTAATGGTTTAATATTTTTTCTGTTTCATTTATGGTTAATAAAAGTACAGTAATTACTTAAAAACCATTATTAGAGAAATGTTAAGGTCTCCAAACCTCGATAATTGAAAAAATGCTAAAAATAATAATTTACACGGGATCAAAACCGATTCGTGTAATTTCATAGAAAAAATATAAATTTATTAACTTATAACATTCAAAATCATAATTATAGAAGAGTGAAAATGTCCCCCTTATTTTCCCTTAACCCCTTACGACTGATGTTTCTTATTAATGCAGTAAAAGTGTGGGTCTGTCTACTTTACCCCTACCTCCCCTAGGGGCGCGACGTCTCGAACTAAAGATAACTGAACGAATTCTGCTGCTTTATATTTTAAATTTTGTACAGGATGTTTGAAAACGAAAAAAAAAGTTTAATTTTTTTTTCAATTCACAAAGTGTCACGTCAGGCGTTTTAAATAATTCGATATCTGCTGATTTTCGTTCGATGTCAGGGAACGAACGAAAATCAGTCTAAATCGAAGTATTAAAATCGCTCGAAGTGGCGGTAGTGATTTAAAAGTCGAGCCCCGCATAATTACTTTTAAAAATGGTTAAATAAATTATAGGTAAACTGGTATCCTACTCTAAATTAGGTCAACCTTTCATTACCTAATGGATGATTTATAATAGAGCGCCACCCGGCCGAGTTTCGTTGTCTGTTGCTCGGCCGCCACTCGGTTGCAACAGACCGATCGACTGCTCGCCGAGCAATGGACAACGAAGCTCGGACCTGGCACGGCCGGGTAGCGGTTTAGTATAAGTCATAATTAAAACTCCCTTTTCTTATATTGGTTCCTAGACAAGTTTTTTTTTATAAACCAATCTTTACTGTCACGTTTGCGTACCTAATTGTTACTGAGAGAAAAAAATAACAATGCTGAAACGAGGCTAAGACGATTTAGTCGTAGAATCCATGTTCGGATTAGTTGATACACTTTCTTACGTCAAAAAACCCACGCGACCTACGTCAAACTACACACGTAAGAAACAATCATCCTCACCTTAAAACTCACAAGAACCATAAATTGACACCCTATATAAACATTTGCACCCCACTGAAAATCTTCGCGAGTCATTACTCGCCCCCTCCAGGGGTGGGGGGTAGAGAAAGGGGGTGAAATCTTCGTTCAAATCTCTGACGTTTTATCTAAATGGGCCTCGAAATGGGTGTCGTTTCCACTAATGACCCCTAAGAAGTAAGACGTGGATTTCAGACATTGAGTTAGTGTTTGTAATTCCCGTTTGTTTGGTACACTTATGACTGTTTTCAAGGGTTATTTCGAGTGTTTTGTACGCACGCAGAAGTCCGTGATCTTTTACCTACGTTGATCTCACCTAAACAGTAGATATGGGGCTCGATTCGGTTAGGACATAGCATGCGGACTGCCGGCGGAATGCAGGCGACGTGCAGGAGCTTTACGTTTATTCGTATTCTGTAAATGTTATTTTACTTGACTACTTAATTAGTTAAGTAACCTTCAAATTTAAGGGCTACTAAATTATTTTAATAGCTCCCCTTGTTCCTTAGCCAATCAGTATTAAAAGAAGTTATAGAATAGCTATTATTTTTACTCCGGCAACAAATCGACTTCTGCAACGCTCATGCATCCCGCCTGCTTGTCGCATGCTATGTATTTTCGAAAGTCACTGAAGTTATGGTTCAAATTTAACAATACTTAGTTTTGATAATTTCTTCTATGGTTTTCCCGATTTTGCATAATAAAACACTAGCTAGGTATAAATAATAAAATAAAAAGTGTGAATTTAAAAAGTTAATTATAATTTAAATTGAAAACTATTACAATAACTCTATGGTCTTCGTACACTGGAACGTTTTGTTACTACCTACAAATAATTATGAGGCGGTAGTTTACTGTAACTTTTTAGAATGTTAAAATAGACAAATCTGAGTCAACCTTCAAAAAGCCAACTGAAAAGTTGGCAAAAGCTCGGTTCATTTAAAACCATGAATAAAACGCGATTCAACCCGATAAATAAAGTACTTAGTTTTGTATAAGGTTTTCAAGATTTTCCATAATAAAACATAATATTTACCAGATCCACCATGAAAACCTAACTGCTAAGTTGGCAAAAGCTCTGTGTTTAGAAATAATGCCTTTATTATAAAAAACGCGAGTAAAACCCGGTAAATATGGGGTTTCAAACTTTTTAAATTACCACGATTTGTCAACATATTTACATTTTACCGGGTCCCCTCGAGACCAAGATCATTGTAACATGATCGAAACGTCGAGGCAAGAAAATAAATAAAAGTACGCGATTAGGACCCGGTAAATGTAAATATTATTGTGTTTTATTCAACGATACTTTTTTAAGCGTCATTCTTGATGACTTCAGCTTACCACCGTAAAAGGAACGTGGAGTGTATTTGAGGCATCACCTCTAGTACCTATCAGTCTATAACATTTTATTAAGTTTGGGGTAGCATTTCCTCAGTGAATGTTTACAAGTGTCATCTTTCTAATATTCTATTAATAATAAAACACACATATTAATTTCTAAGCCTGAGCCACTTAGACTGAAATCTATAGTGCTTACTTTGACTTTGCTCAGACTGAGCTTTGAAAAAATTACGCATGAACTTTGAATTGAAATTGATGGTCAAAATTAATTTTGTAATCTATTCTTATTCCTTTAGAAGACATATACGAATAAGGGCTGAAAAATCAGCCCTTATTCTCTAGATAGAGATATCTGACAAATAAAATGCAACACCACCAAATGAAAAACGTCAGTGTGATAAATAAATCTAAATTTAGATGTACAAAATTCAAAGGTTTTTAAATTTGGTTGGGTTCGAACTTATTTTATAAATATCTTGAATGAAAAATCGGCTCTAAAATAAAAAGAACTTCTTAGTCATAAGAGAAGTAAAGTTTAGGTCATTATGTTTTATTCATTTACATTTTAAATTTGAAAAACTTCCACTTTACTAAGCAAAAACTTTGGATAGTTGCGAAGTTCTTTTTATAAATACCTACCTGAAATTGTCTTAAGTCAAAGTTTTTGCTTAGCAAAGTACGGAATATAGATTTCAGCCCCTAATAGTCGAAAAACAAAATACCATTCAAAAGTGCTCCACTACGAAAAAAATCTATACCTAAATTCTCGAACTGAACGAATTCAGAGTACCTATAGGTGTTTTAGAATCTTACTTTAAAAACGGTCGTGCGGGTTAAGCAATGCTTGGCACGGTCATTACTTGGATGGGTGACCGAAAAATTGTGTGGCAAAAAACAATTTTTCGAGCTCCTTCGTGCTTCGGAAGGCACGTTAAGCAGTTGGTCTCGGTTGTTATCTCTGATAGCAGTCGTTAGGTCAAGTTAGAGGCCTTACGGCGACCTGATAACTCTAACACTGGGTTAGCCACAACACTACACGAAAAGAAGAAGAATCTTGGATAAAAATGTCAAGTTTTGAGAAGATTGGTTGAGAAAGGTAGTATTTCTTAACCGACCTTCTCGTAGCGTAAAAGCAACATAGGTACTTAAAGGCGAAAACAAATTTAACTTGAAGCAAAAGCCCTTCATAAAAATTCTCAAAACCTAACCTTAAAACCCAATCGAAAACCAATGAAATCGACAAGCTATTTCATCAGGAAACAGGTCGATCCTAAGTGAAAACTACGGAAATTTTGTACCGAAACGCTCGCGGAATGGTGCTGAAGCAATTTAGCTCTAACAGAGTCATTTGGGGGGCACCGTCTTCGAGGTGGGGGGCAGATGATTCCTAATTTGTTTTCTGTAGCTGTTGGCTTAAACGGTCCGGGCGGATAACGTTGTAAGAAGCTCTAAATAAGAAATTAAGTAAAGCATAATATTTTAAACTAACATTGTTATTTTCACTCCATATTTTATTAAACAATGGAGTATTTAAAACATGGTAAACACCCCGTTATTAAAGGTATCTGTGGTACAATAAGTAATTCGGATTTTCCTTTGATTGTTGCGATATTCATCCGGCGATTCATTCAAATGGTTAATATTAATAAAAATAAAATCGTCGGGACTGAAGTTTTTTTTTAATGAATATAGTATTTAGAGTAAAGCGAGAGAGAGTTAATTATTTAGTATTCTTTTCTTTTAGTACTCAGTTACCTATTATTGTATTGTTTAGTCCAACTAACGAATAATGATTGACACGACATACGATAAACGAGCATTTTTTGCTCTTTTCGCAAAAATCGATTATCGCTGAAGAACTGGATTAATAAAAAAATATATATAAAATTAATTAAAATTATGTTTTTTTTTGTTACAGGAAAATGAAAGATGCAGTGTATCTTAATGGTGTTAAGTGAAAAAATTGTTAACAATTTGTTATCATAGAATAAACATTGTACAATTTATTTCATTAAATGGTATTTTCGCACAATGCCTTCTGGTTATTATTCTCAGATTATAACTTACAGTTCAAAAAACCACTTATTATTTATTCGTAAATTTTAAAAGCCTTAAAATACCAAGTTAAAATACACCCCTTTCTCAAAAAGTTAAAAAACTATAGAAACTTTTTATTCCGTTTAGATATTTGTAGTGAAAATAACAATTATGTAGGTATGTTAGCTTAAAATATAAACTTTAATTCTGAAAGTGCGTTTACCACTTTATTCCTATGAACCGTGATGAATGATGCCCCGCTTGTGAAAATGCACGGCGCGTTTCATTACGTTTTACGTTGGAGCGGGATTTATAGCGCAGGTTTCACCAACGTGGGTTATGTAACTTGAAAAATTACATTTTGATGCTTACTACATTATTCTGTTGGGGAGAAACTAGAAACTAACTGCGTGTTTCGAGGAAGGTGATCTAAACCGAAAGAGAATTGTTCTAGAGGTCTAGAGAGTCTAGAACGTCTAGATTCTAGACGTTCTAGACTCTTCCCAGACTCTTCTAGAACGTCGCTGTTTTATAAGTTCGCCTAGGCGAACAATTTTTGTTTTACGGATTTTAGAAATTTGATATTTTTTTTGAAAATATCATAGTTTCACTAAATAAATGGCTGATTCATAAGTAAACTTTAAAGCCCGAATTTTCGGAAAGTACTTATAAAATATATAGTACACTTAAATAATAATTCGAATTCGAAAACGTCTAGACGTCTAAAACGTCGCTGTTTCATAAGTTCGCCTAGGCGAACAACTTTTATTTTACGGATTTTGGAAATTTGATCTTTTTCCGATAATATTAAAGTTTCACTGAATAAATGGCTGATTTATAAATAAACTTTAAACTTTAAAATTTGCGGAAAGTACTGAGAAATATGAAAATGTGCACTGATATAATAGAATTATTACAATGGAAACTCATTGCGATAGTTGTGGCTTGTTTCTTAGTCTTACGGGTAAAGCAACATATGACCCGGTCATTACTTCGATGGGTGACCGATAATGTGTGTGGCAAAAATCATTATATAATCGAACTTCGAGGTCTAACCTAATACTTACTAGGTGAAACAAAATACTACACGACAATAAGAAAATAACAAGCTCCTCATAGATGCCAAAGGTCATTTACATCTCTATCATCATCATCATCATCTAAGCCCTTATCCGTCCACTGCTGAACATAGGCCTCCTCCATACGACGTCACAAATAGCGATCGCGAGCTACCTCCATCCAACGACTCCCCGCGACAGCTACAATGTCGTCGGTCCACCAAGTAGGTGGTCTTCCAACACTCCGTTTCACATTACGTGGTCGCCACTCGAGGACTTTTACTCCAAAGCGGTTATCTGTCCTTCGACCTACATGGCCAGCCCATTGCCACTTAATTCTACTAACTATTGAGAGCTATGGTGACTTCACATCTCCAGTTAAGTATTTTCCGTGAACATAATGCGGAAAAGTAAACAAAAGAAAGAATTGCCTTTCACCAGTACATACTAAAGGTCGGCGTACAATAACAGCGTCGCATCGCAACTTCGTCGGTCTCAGACGAGTAAGTTGCGGTCGCTAAGTACGCGGCGACCGTTAGCGGTGACTTCAAAACAATCTAAGCTTTATACTTATAGTGAGTTAATGTAGTTTTACTTTCTTTTAGTTATTAAAGTTATTTGTTTTTATGTACTACTAGCTGCACCCCGTGGTTTTACCCGCGTAAGTCCCGTTTAACCTCTTGGGGGTAGAATTTATCAAAAAAATTTCTTAGCGGATGCCTACGACATAACATCTACCTGCATGCCAAATTTCAGCCCGATCCGTCCAGTGGTTTGGGCTGTGCGTTGATAGATCACTGTATCAGTCAGTCAGTCACCTTTGAGTTATATATATTTAGATTAGATGCGTTGTTTCGTTTTACACGCGCCGGCTAAAAAGCGGATTGCTCCTACTCAATAATTACTCATTTTTACGTACCACCTGATGGTAAGTGTGATGTAGTCTAAAATGAAGCACGCTGACCTAGAACATATAGAAAACAGGTACACACCCTATAGATACCTTTTTTCTATGAGTCGTTGAAGAATAACTATTATTTGGATCCAGTTATCACGCGGCTATGGAGCTCCGGAACTTTGGAAGGCGTGCATGAAGCCGAAGCCAACACTTAGAGGATCTTTTCAATACAATATTTTACTCGCAAACTATGAAGTGGACTCAAAGCCGACGATTATCCCTGTCTAAATTTAATTAATATTATAAACGTGAAAGTTTGTATGTATGTGACTTTGTTACTTTTTCACGCAAAAAGAACTAAACCGATTGCGATGAAACTTGGAATATATGTAGCTGCCGATCTGGAATAACACATAGCTACTTTTCATCCCGATAATATCGTGGAAACGGGACTTACGAGGGTGACACCTCGGGGCGCAGCCTGAAAATCCGGCCAGTTTTTACATGCAATTTTAAGCAGCACTGATTGAACTGCATTGTTGAAACAGTTTTGGAAAAAAAATAACAATGGTAAAGCGATGTTGATACGATTTAGTTACAGAATACATACGTATCCAGGACATCCCTTTATATAAACGACTAGGTACATAACAGATTGATTTATATAGGTATAGCTAATAGGAATAATTATTTATAAGTAATAATTTAAATAGGCATTTCAAATAATTCAAAGAGGCAATGCAGGTAGCCTCTTGGGTACCATACGTAGGGACCCCTTTTTGGATTTTTTATTTTAACATATATATTTTTTGTTTTTTTATTTTTTATTTTTGTACCTTTGCGCCTTGAACGATAAGGGGTGGGTTATTTGTGTAACATAATTCTGGAGTTATGACCTTTATTTAATTTATATTATTTTAATTTCTTCTAGGGTTTTCGCGATTTTGCATATAATAAAACACTTTATTTATCCGGTTGAATCGCGTTTTTATTCATGGTTTTAAACGAACCGAGCTTGCGCCAACTTTACAGTTGGCTTTTTCAAGGTTGGTTAGGTATATTATTTTACTATTTTATTTAGATTTATGATGGTGTACCTATACTTTAAAAATACATTTACCTAAGGTAGCTACTTACATTTGCAGTTAAAACGATCAGCACCAGATTTGTCCGTGTTCCGGTACGTAGGCCGGTGCAGTTACTTAAAAAGACGGGTTACAAATTACGATATCATTCTACGTAGGTATATCCACATGCTACATGCCTTTGACGGGTTAGGTCCACAAAGGGACACTGGGTCCATTTTGTAATTTAGCTGCCCAACATTAGATTACGAAACCGATAAGTCGGTAGCACTGTATGCAGAGGTTATTTTTGTTATTTTTTAATATCACTATAATTTATTTTCAACATTCACACTATTTTAATCGACTTAAAAAAAAGAGGAGGTTCTCAATTCTTTTTTTTTTTTCAATTTTTGGACTCGATTTATCACAGCACTACATTTTGTAATAGAAGTCAAGACGTAAATGACGAAATTCTTTCAAAACTATGAGAACCAAAACCGGTTCTTTTTGCCCATCTTCAAGATAACGAGTTCGTTTTATGGTCAAGACTGACCCCTAGGGTAGTGGCGTCTTGGACAGTGGTCACCGCGTGAGAAAAGGGGTAGATTTTTGTGTGCTTTAAATGATAATAGAGCTCTTTTTTATCTACTTTTAAGGTTTTAAACCTGTTATTGTGGAGAACTCAATAAATTTATTTTATTATTATTTTTATTATATTTTTGTTAGAAAAACCGGTTTAGAGGAATGGCTAGTTTCTTGAGTTATTTTTAATTTTGGTAAGAGTTTTTTTTTTTCTAAACTGGAAAAATAATTTTGGCATTACATTTTGTAAAACTAGAGTCGGTAGGTCCACCTAGGAGTCTTGGCGGGAACTCGTTGAGGAGATGTGGTGCTAAATTTTCATTTTTGTGAAACCTAGTTCATATGCGTGCAAATTGTTTAATTTCGGGGGCATATTAATCAATTTAGTTTCGTGAAGGTGTACAAGTGGAATGAAAGTGAAAATCGGTGCAAAACATTGACTTAGTGTTGTCTCCGAGGCTCCGTGAAGATTGTTTGTAAATGGCCGCCGTGTTTACAAATGATTCCCTAGACTTGACTTTAACTATGACGACTTGACTGTTTCGATGCAAATAACTTGCATAATATATTAATAATACTCGACACTGGCTAATTTCCTAATGGCCATAATCGGTTCACAACCGATAAGAAATAAATAAATAGGTCCACCGAGTTTTGGCGGAAACGCGTTGAGGAGATTTGGTCCTAATTTTTCATTTTTAACCGACTTCAAAAAAAAGGAGGAGGTTATCAATTCGTCTGTATGCATAATTTTTTTTTGTATGTTCACCGATTACTCGAAGACGGCTTGACCGATTAAGATGATTCTTTTTTTAATGGATAGGTGGGAGCTCCAAGATGGTCCCATAAAAGTTTGATGATGATCTGATGAGGATCTTCGATCATCTTGGTAAGGATCTGATGAGTATCTTCGGAATGATGGACAGGATAGTATCCCAGAATTCAATAAATTACTCATTTTTGGACTTCTACCAAAAAGAATAGACCCCTAAAGAACTAAGTACGGATTGATGGGGCACCTGAAACCACCTTCTCATCAGCAAACTCCTCAATAATTAAAATAACTGTAACAATATTGTTGATTTTTAGGTAGGTAGGTATACTAAAAAGGGTAAAATAAAAAAATAATTTAAAAATTAAAAAACCGACTTAAAAAAAGAAACAAAAAATAATTTAAAAAACAACCAAAAAAAAGAATTGATAAAAAAGACCAAAATAACCTCTACATAGGTACAGTGCCACCGACTAATTAATCTGTTTTATCATCTGAAGTCGGGCAGTTTTACTGGTTGGTTCCATATTGTACTTAGTTTGGCTGCCCGACTTAGTTTGCTTATGTATACTCTAAGCTTTATTCGCAATAAATGATTTGATTTGATTTATAATTAAAAAAACAACTTCAAAAAAAACAACAAAAAAAACTGTGGTTTTTAAAAGTAGCCGAGGTATTTTTTTAATATCGACAAGCAACGAGCAACGATCATGGTAGCATGGGTCCATGTCCAGTCCATACACATTATTTTAACCGAATTCCAAAAAAGGAGTAGAAGGTAATCAATAGCTATTACCTTTACTCGTAGAATGCTCATAGCCCTAAACACTTCGCTATAGCCATTGCTAAGTATTGACCGAAAATCCTTTGTACGAAGCTGTTGATACAAAACGTAAGAAAAAAAAGAAACGAAAAGAAAAAAAATGATGGTTAACATTGTCTCCTTATGCAGGGCCTGAATCGTCCTGCTAATAACTTCAAAAACTAATAACAATGTGGTATACAGCAGCTGAAGTTCACCTATACAGTTATCATATGCAGTTTCCTTCCAACTTTACCTTCTAATCATAATATAATAATATCTAATAATAATAAATCTAAGTAAATATAACTTAAATCTCATGAGGGAATTTATCTTATTTTACATAGATCAATTTTACTCGAAAGTGATTTTTTTTTTTATTCGCATGGTTTCGCTAAAGTTTTTAAGTATTAATAATCAATAATCAATCATTTATTTGCGAATAAAGGTCAAATACAGATGTCATTAGTGATGAGTGATTAGTGATTTTGTAAAAAAATATCCATATATTTTTAATCGTTTTTACAATGCTGAAGCATTGATTGTTGAGACGTTTCAGTTGCCAATATAAAATTAACTTCCTATACATAAAGCCAAAGACAGATTTTAAACAAAGCAGGTAGGTACTGATATAAGAACTCGTAGATCCCGAAATGTAGCAGTTGGGAAATCTTATAAGATACAAGTCATGTAAAAAAGATTGTAAAGTTAATGTGATTCTAACTAGAATAAACTTAGAGCGCCATCTCAGATTCAATAGTTAAACTAATAAGACAGCGCCATCTAAAGGCAGCGTTTATAAACTATACTACTGCCATCTAGTTTTGAGTGGCAGTTGATATAACAAATTCCGCAGGTAAAGGAATAGTTTAATTTATTTATTTTTAAATCGTAGGGCATTTTAGTATAGTAAATAATTGGAAAAAATATTAAATAAGTTACGAATTACGTAGAAATTAACCAAGATACTTTTCTTTTGTGATTATTACTCTAAAATTTTCTTCGTGATCAGCGCCTCTAGTGGTGAAAAAATGCTCCAATAAGAAATGATTTTGAACCGATTGCTTTTGGTGCTACGGGCTACGGTGCTACAGTACATCGTACAAGTAGACTGACAGCCGTATTCATAAACACCCCTATGCGTGGCCTCAGCTTTTGTCACATTTTCACTGACCGTGGTTGTCACTCATAAAAGCAAGACAAAGCATTAGGTGACGCATAGGGTCGTTTGTGAAAACGACTGTCGTTTCTTGTTATTTTGTTGTCTTTTTGTCGCTCACAAAAAAGTTTTTTTTTTATTTATTTAACAGAAAAAACAATTAGTATAAAAAATCAAAGCTATTTTAACATCTAAAAACCACAGAGGTTCGAATTGATGTTAAGTATTAAGTTATTAAATATAGTAATATTATAAACGCGAAAGTTTGTATTTATGTATGTGAGTTTGTTACTTTATCACGCAAAAACTAATGAACTAATGAAACTTGGAATATAGGTAGCTGGATACCGGAAATAACGGACAGGATACTTTTTATACCGATATTCCCACGGAAACGGGATTTAAGCGGGTGAAACCACGGGGCCCAACTAGTTTTAAATAAAAAAATACCCCGACCGTTTAAAAAACCACACATAATTTAAAGAAAATGTTTTTAATAAAACACAATGTTTAACGGGTTTTACTCGCGTTTTATTTAATGGGTGCTACCATGATGTCTTATAAGTCGTCGCGAAGTCGTCGCGTTGTCGTTCAGCAAAAAAAAAACACATCAAATAATTTAAAAAAATACAAACAAACTTAAAAAAAAATAAAGGTTTTTTTAAATTGTCTGTGGTTTTAAAAGTAATTATCGGGTTTTATTTAAAAACATCTCAGAAATTCTTTCTCCATTTTTATTGGGTAGGTACTTATTTTGATGTTTGATTTTATTTATTTTTTAGCTTAACGATAAGCGGCTATTTAGCGACGAATTATAATAACAGAGTAAGTTGTTATGGACCAATTAGAAGGTGATTTCTAATCCGAAATTGTTTTGCATTTCAAGGACTTTATTATGACTTCTCTTATTAGTTAAATATAATCAGAATTGTATTGTGAATTTATAAACAGCAAAATAGATGATGGGACGATTCTTAGCGACGACGTGACATAGCATCATCTACTACATATAACCCTATATATAATCAATAATAAATAATCAATAAATTTGCACGACATTACACACAGCGCAATCTAGCCCCAAATTAAGCTCTAGGCTCGTACTATGGGCACTAGACAACGGATATACTAGATATTATACTTTTTTTTGTAAATACATAAATATTATACATAGAAAGACACCCAGACCAGAAACAAATATTTATTTTTAACAGAAACAAATATTTATTTAATTTTATATAGCGGCGACTTATATGTGGCAAGGCCCATTCTTTAAGACCTGTACCCTTAGTGTGAGTTTATTCGTAAAAAAAACGCGAACGTGATGGTTAAGTTAACGCGTAAAGTTAACGCGGCTGTCAGCGTTAAATACGCGTTAACTTAACCATCACGTTCGCGTTTTTTTTTACGAAAAAACTCACACTATGGGTACTGTATAAGACCTAACAATTGTTTGTTATCTGAAATAACAACCGAGACCAACTGCTTAACGTGCCTTCCGAAGCGCGGAAAAGCGTGAAAAAAGTATTTTAGCCACATACATTATCTGTCACCCATCCAAGCAATGACCGCACCAAGCTTTACTTAACTCGCCCGATATCTATGAGTTTGGCAGGCGCAGCTTAAAAAACAACTGTGACGAAAACACAGCGCCATCTAGCCTCATGGTAAGCTGCTAAGTTTGTGTTACGGTAACTAGACAACGGATATACTACTTAAATTTATTAAAACCATAACCATGCTCGTTTGTCGTTGCTATGTCGTCCTTTTGTCGTTCAAAAAAATAAAGTAAATTTTAAATAAAAAATACCCCGTCTACTTTTAAAAACCTTAAACAATTTAAAAAATCTCTGTTTTTTTTTAAGTTTGATGTTCTCTTTCTTTTAACTATTTGATGTGTTTTTAATTTTTTTTTTAGCTGAACGACAACGCGACGACTTCGCGACGACTTATAAGACAGACATCATGGTAGGGCCCATTATTTTATCATTCCTTTAAGCGATAAGACCGCCCATTGAGCCACCTAATTTTGAAATAATTTAAATATTTTTATTTTATTGCGTTTTTTTAAATTTGTGGTGTGTTGCAAGTTGCAATAAAGAGTTTATCAATCAATCAATATCGTCAAAATAAAATCCAATCCAGATTCCATTGTAAATCTCTTTTGGTCAGAAGCCTAAATGCGAATAAAGCCACTGGGTGTAGCTATTAAAGAATAGGTTGATGAATTTAAATGTTGGGTAATTGTACATTATCGGTGTGTATCTGAGTCCGGCGTCCGGCCAGTGCGGGTGTTACATTCCTGTATCGGACAGGGAAGCTATGGAGATGAATGATTTTAAAATGTTAATAACTTAAATGTTAAGTAATTGTACATTATCGGTGTGTATCTGAGTCCGGCGTCCGGCCAGTGCGGGTGTTACATTCCTGTATCGGACAGGGAAGCTATGGAGATGAATGATTTTAAAATGTTAATAACTTAAATGTTAAGTAATTGTACATTATCGGTGTGTATCTGAGTCCGGCGTCCGGCCAGTGCGGGTGTTACATTCCTGTATCGGACAGGGAAGCTATGGAGATGAATGATTTTAAAATATTAATAACTTAAATGTTAAGTAATTGTACATTATCGGTGTGTATCTGAGTCCGGCGTCCGGCCAGTGCGGGTGTTTCATTTCTGTATCGAACAGGAAAGCTGTCGAGACGAATTATTTTCAAAAATAAAATAAAATAAAAATTTGGAAGGTACCTGCGTCAAGAAGCTTTTTTGGGTGTGGTAATGACTGTTATTAGAGGTAACCACCAGGATTTACACATTTTCTCAGGTCTTAATCACGTGAAACTTAAACTTTTTTAAATTTTCCTTACCTCGACGTCTCGATCATGTTACAATGATCTTGGTCTCGAGGGGACTTAAGACCCGGGAAAATGTGTAAATTTGAGTTCCAATCGTGTTAGTTTAAAAAAAAACACCAGGATGTTGGTATCTCTGAACCCTTAGTGTGAGTTTTTTCGGAAAAAAAAACGCAAACGTGATGGTCATGTTAACGCGTATTTGGATGGAAACTCAAAAAGCGCCCCTAGCGGACGATATTGAAGTTACCAGTTTCCATACAAAATACGCGTTAACTTACCCATCACGTTCGCGTTTTTTTACAAAAAACTCACACCAGGGGTTCTGATAACAATCATTAGGTTAAGATAGAGATCTCACGGTGACCTGAAAACTAACACTAGGTTACCCACACAACTACACGAAAATAATAAGAATTTATTTTGTAGTTATATACATTATTTTTCTGTAATAAATCATGGTAACAAACGTCAGTTACAAATAATTAGTTATATCTTATTCTACAAAGAGTAATTAATTTCTTCTATGGTTTTCGCGATTTTGCATAATAAAACACTTTATTTATCCGGTTTTATCGGGTCAAATAATGAATAACATTATTTGACCCGAGCTTTCGCCAACTTTACAGTTGGGAGTCAACCTTGAAAAAGCCAACTGTAAAGTTGGCGAAAGCTAGGGTCAAATAATGAATAAAAACGCGATAAAACCGGATAAATAAAGTGTTTTATTAAGAATAATTAAAATAAAATATCTACTCTACTACTATGTTCCGGTTGATCCTCCATTTGACCGCGACTGATACACGGATTGACCGTGATACCATGCTATTGTTTACCCCGCACGAAATGCACAGATTAATGATAGCCAATCAGAACAATAACTAAGCTATTTTATTTAAAATATCTACTCCACTACTATGTTCCGGTTGAACCTCCATTTGACAGAGACTGATACACGGCTTGACCGTGCTATCGTATTGTTTACTTCGCCTGAACTGCACGGTTTAGTGGTATCTAATCGAAACAAAATCTAAATCAACCATATTAAGTGTATTAAATTAAAATTAGGAATATGTTATTGGCTATAAGTTATATTTATTTGCTGCTTCTAATGTTTTGTAAGAGCTGTTGATTCCATGTCAATAAAGAAAAAAAAAAATATTTTAGTGATAATATCTACTCTACTACTATGTTCCGGTTGAACCTACATTTGACCGCGACTGAAACACGGATTGACCGTGCAATCTTATTGTTTACCTCGCATGAACTGCACGGTTTAGTGATAGCCAATTAAAATTTGCTAAAATGGGATCAATTCATCTTACATTTTTCCGGATTTTTACTTTTTAATTTTTTACCTTCATGTTTGACCATGTTCCAATGATCTTTGTCTGGAGGGGAATTACCATACAACCCACATTTTCGATGGTAAAATTGAGGGCAGCTGGCATACCCTCACTTTTAAAGTTCACTATAGCTAAGGGCGGCGACACATTTCATCCGAAGTTACCGTTTTTCGTGAAACTTTAACATCTTAAAAAAACCGGATAAATCTTAGGTAAGTATCTTTCTTACTAATATTGTAAACACGAAAGTTTGTATGAATGTCTGTACTCTGTATGTGACTTTGTTACTCTTTCACGCAGTATGTAACTACTTAACCGATTACGATGAAATTTGGAATATTGGTAGCTGGATACCGGAACTAACACATAGGCGTGAACGGGAACGGGACTTACGCGGGTGAAACCGCGGGGCGCAGGTTATTGGTTTATTTACCACTTATTAACTTCTAGGTATAGGTACCTTACCTAGATATGCGTTTAACTACTATCAGCATTATTAATAAAAGGGGAGTAAACTCGGAGTAGTTATATAGCAAAATTGGGTATTTTATTGAATTACTAGCTGCGCCCCGCGGTTTCACCCGCGCAAGTCGCGATCCCGCGTTGTTCGAACACCTACCTACCGCAATGCAATAATCCATTGATTTCATTAGATTTTTGCACTGCGGTAGGTAGGTGAAGTAAGTTAAAGTTTGTGTTTCGTCAGTAAGTGACGATGACGATGACGAAGGATGACGATGACGATGGATGACGATGATGATGATGCCACTCTACATCACTTATCCTACCACTGTGTCGATTTTCATTCATAGAATGGTTATCACCCGCGTAAGTCCCGATCCTGCGGGATTTTCGGGATCAAAAGTATCCTATGTTACTCTCCATCATTTAAACTATCCCTATGCAAATTTTCATCTAATAAATATTATCACCCGCGTAAGTCCCGATCCCGCGGGATTTTCGGGATCAAAAGTATCCTATGTTACTCTCCATCATTTAAACTATCCCTATGCAAATTTTCATCCAAATCGGTCGAACCGTTTGACCGTGAAGAGGGAACAAACAAACAAACAAACAAACAGATTTTCGGATTTATAATATTAGTAGGACTAGCTGCGCCCCGCGGTTTCACCCGCGGAAGTCCCGATCCCGCGGGAATATCGGGATAAAAAGTAGCCTATGTTTTATTTTCGGTATCCAGTTACCAAAAATCTAAGTTTCATCGCAATCGGTTCAGTAGTTTTTGCGTGATTGAGTAACAAACATCTGAACATTCAAACATCCAAACACACGCCCTTTCACATTTATAATATTAGCAGGATTATTTGGCTTGTTAGAGCTTGGACCTCAAGGGTAATTCATTAAAGACTCAGCATCTGCGCTACCATAATCGTTTCTCGTTGCTTTGTCGTCCTTTATGCTCGAGCAAAAAAAAGTATATTTTAAAACACAATATTTACCGGGTTTCACTAGCGTTTTATTCATTGAAGTCGGTCGTCATTGAATAAAACGCGAGTAAAACCCGGTAAATATTGTGCTTTATTATGCAAAATCGCAAAAACCTTAGACAAAATTAAGTATATGGTAAATCTATACTAATATTATAAAGCTGAAGAGTTTGTTTGATTGTTTGTTTGATTGTTTGTTTGTTTGTTTGAACGCGCTAATCTCAGGAACTGCTGGTCCGATTTGAAAAATTATTTTTGTGTTTGATAGTCCATTTATCGAGGAAGGTTATAGGCTATATTACATCACGCTACGACTGATAGGAGCGGAGCATCCATGAAATTTGTTGCAAAAACGGGAAAAAAATCGCCCTTTTCCGAGATACTGTCGCGTGCGCTGAGTACACGGTCAAAGTTACATAAAAACCATTTATGAGAGAATTCTTCCTCTAAAAAGGATCTAATAAATAGTCCGCGACAGCATATGTCTAACTCTTAAGGTTGACTCAATACAACATCTTTTAGAGTAATAAAATTTATTGTAGAACAATGCATTGTTTCCGAAGGTAATTTTGTAAATATGATATTAATCCTTATCCAAATAAATACGTTATTCATTAAAAGTATTTAATTTTAAACATAATTGTCCTTAACATCACTTGATTTCAATGAATATCTCACGAGATATTACAGTTTTAAAATAACTCCACAATAAATAATTAATAAGTACCAAGCGTGCATATACATATACACGTAGCGGGCGACGATGATGAGGGTGGCCAGCCAGCTCTGTGAGGCATCATGCCGCGCGGCTCAATCGGTCGGCTCCATGCGAGACGGTATTGTCACCAAACTGCAGTGCTTTTTAATAATTATTTTGCAATATCTCATTGTACTTTTGATTCTTAATATTTTGTTTTATGTTGATAATTAATATTTTAAAGAGGTTACGTTGGTAACATGTATGTATGTATGTATGTATGTATGTATTTTGGGGGTCATCTCAGAAACTTCTAGACCTATTTCAAAAATTCTTTCACTAATAGAAAACTACATTATCCAGATGTGACATAGGCTACTTTTGATCCCGATATTCCCTCGGGATCGGGACTTACGCAAGTGAAACTGCGGGACGGCAGCTCTGAAAAATAAAGTCGTGTATTTCTATTTCTAACTCAACAACCCGTAAACCGATATGAATGAAATTTGGTACAGGGTAGAAATAATATATAGGGTACTTTGAATGATCGTACGGGCTAAGCAACACTTGGTACAAAATACGTGATGGGTGAAAAAGAGCAGGTGACCCGATATTCATAAACTTGGTACAGGGTTGGTTTAGAGGTAGAAATATTATATAGTAAGTACTTTGAATGATCGTTAAGCAACACCTGGTATGACATACGTGAGGGATCATTAACGTTACGGGATAGGAAGTTACGCGGGTGAAACCGCGGGGCGCAGCTAGTTTATACATAATACTGCTTTCAAAAAGAAATTTTATTACATAATACTTACTGCTTGTGGTTTTTACAGATAATTGAAACAAAATATATTTCTTTATTTGGAGTTTAATTTTTTTTTATTACTTGATATGTTCGTAATTATATATTTTTTAGCTGAACGACAACGCGGAGTTTTGGCGGGAATGCGTTGAGGAGATGTGTTGCTAAATTTTCATTTTTGTGAAACTTAGTTCAAATGCGTGTAAATTGTTTAATTTCGGGGGCATATTAATCAATTTAGTTTCGTGAAGGTGTACAAGTGTAAATAAAAGTGAAAATCGGTGCAAAACATGGTCTTTGACTTAGTGTTGTCTCCAAAACTACGTGAACAAACATTGTAAAAAAATGCCCCCCTTTTTACAATGATTCCCTCGACTTGACATTAACTATGACGACTTGACTTTTTCGTTCAATGCAAGTAACTTGTTTAAATATTGATAATACTTGACACTGGCAAATGTCCGAATGGAAAAGCCATTTTAAAGAAGAAGAACGACAACGCAGCGACTTCGTGACGACTTATTAGACATCATAGTAGGGCGTATAGGGGTATTTCAAATAATAATTGTGGTTTCGTTTTGGTTACAAAATAATAATTTCTCGCGTGTTTTTATTATACTTATACAAAAATTATGTAAAATTAGAGATTGTGACAAAACACTTTATCTACCTTTGACAAATCATTACACATAGGTTATATTTAAATACATGTGACGAATTTACTTTCAATTAGTGAATGCAATCCCGATCCCGCGGGATACCGATCTCGCGGGATCCCGTGTAATTTTTAAGGATCAATCCCGAAGCATAATATGATGGGATCCCGTCTGAGATTGACGGGATTGGGAGGCAACGGTCAGCGATGCTACACACGCTGGCTTACTGAACTAACTGACGCGAATTAGAGCTATCTAATCATCGAATTAGAGTCATCTAATCATCGAATTAGAGTCATCTAATCATCGAATTAGAGTCGTCTAATATTTTACAAATATTAGCAACAGATAACGAGCGGGACAGGTAGTAAATTAGTAACCTAATTGTTGTAGTTGTGCCTGTGCAATTAATTGTAGTAATTCATTGTTGTTAAATTACGCGTTTCTTTGTTGTTTATGAGAATTAAATAAATGTAAACGTAACTTTTGGAAAGTAATAAGTTTATTAGTAGTACCTTAAGATGCCGAAAAAAGATACAGATCAAGTGTACGTGTAGTTTAGCAGTCGTTTACCGGTATGGAGATGTTTCAAGAAATCAATTAATACATTACCAAACTGCTCGCTCAGTGCAACGTATGTAAATCTATTCTCAAAGCCGCATTCGGGTCTACAAAAGGTCTGCACGTCCATATGGACGTTCATATTTGACTTCATATGAAGTCAATCCATAAAATCGACACAAATTTAATTGCGGGAGTCGGAACTACATCAAGTATGTCTGAGCCAGATAATGTACCACTACCTTCGACGTCTGAAACCTTTTGTTTTCTTTCTATTAATATTTTTATTTAATTAACCTCACAACCACAAACAAGCAGTTTTCATCGTATGATCAGTCATGTGATTTTTTGAAACTAGACGGGATTGATATGTCTAATCCCGCTGGATCCCGAATTTACGATCCCGAGTCGGGATTGCATTTCCTACTTTCAATATCCCCACACACCGTTTTAAAATGTGACAAATTAAGTAATGTGACAAATGTACCTACCCACTGAACCTAACCTCTGGACCATGGGACCATCTAGCCTTAGGATCATAGGGATTTGCCCCCCCCCCCCCACAAATACATAAGTAAATTAAGATTTGAATTAGGCCGGTGGAACTACGAGTATTCTACATGTTCTTTGAACTAGTAGATAATCAATTTTCAAGAGATACTGCCTTACCATGATCGTTTTTCATTAATTTGCAGTTCTTATGTCGCTCAAAAAACTATTTTGTGTGTAATTTTAATACCTATGAACTCTTTTGCATTCTATTACTAGCTGTTACCCACGACTTTGTTTGCGTGGAAATGGTGCATGGCCGACTTTTTCGGTTCATTACACGGGTTCTACTAATTGGATTTCGATGTAAAGTACCTAGACCACGAAATTCCTCGAAAATAGAACTATCCTATATTGAATAACAGATTCCAATCGGATTAGTAGTATTTAACTGTATAAGGAACAAACAGAGAAACAGACAGAGAGACATGAATATACGATTTTAAACTTAAATAATAAATAAATATTTCACTACATTGCACACAGCGCAATCTAGCCCCAAACTAAGCACTAGGCTTGTACTATGGGTACTAGACAACGAATATACTACATTTATACTCTTTTTTTGTAAATACATACTTACATGGTTGTTTTCACTGCTAAAATTACTCAATACGGAGTATTTACCATGTTTAATAATTTATTCGCGGAGCTCGATATTTCGCTGGTTATTTCAACCAGCTTGTTCACGAGACTGGAGAATGCGGGTAGGTGATGACAGTTAGAGGCGTTTATATCGGAATTATTAAACATGGTAAATACCTCGTTATTAAGTAATTTTAGTAGATAGACATGAATTTTAATTTTTTTTAAATTTTGTTCTACTCCTTTTCCTGTGCTATGGGTAACTGACAAAAGACTTTTGTAATCTCTTCCTTTATTATAAGTATACAAGATGTAATGGGCATGCCCTTTTAAGCCGAAAGGGGGTTGTTCTAGACATCTAGGCGAACAACTTTTCTTCTACGAATTTTAAAAATTCGAACTGAACTTCGATTCGACCTTTGTTTTTTGAAAATTTTGAGGTTATGGTTCACTGAAATAACAGCTGCTTTTAAAACTAAACGCAATTGTAGGTTCGATTGTTGTCGACTAAACTAAATGAAAGAACAAGATAAGGTTCATAAATCCGAACTCTGAGAAACAGCTGATTTTCAAGTAAAATTTAAACCTAAATTTTTCGAAAACTACTTCGAATTTCCAAAATTTGTAGAACAAAAGTTGTTCGCCTAGATGTCTAGAACAACCCCTTTCGGCTTAAAATGGCTTACCCGTTACACCTTGTATAGAAGATAGATACAGTCTAAAATTATAAATTTGATTCTTTAATCTCTACGTATGGGTATCTAGGTATTTTTACAATTAGCTATTTATTTCTCACAAATCTCTTTTTCTGCCTAAGAAACTGTATTTTTTACGATGAATTAGAATGTATACGATACTTTCTATCAATCGCTTTTTTCTCTTCTTGGTCTTTTTATGGTATATCTATTTTATGGGTTACTATAGGTAGGGGTGCCCGCGGTTTCACCCGCGCAAGTCCCGTTTCCGGGGGAATATCGGGATAAAAAGTAGCCTACGTGTTATTCCCGGTATCCAGCTACTATATTCCAAGTTTTGATCGCAATCGGTTCAGCGGTTTTTACGTGATTGAATAACAAATACACTTAAATACCTACATACTCACAAACTTACAGCGTTATCATATTACTAGGAAGGATTATTATGTCTACTTTATGGCACATTTACTTAGGAGTTACATACCTTACTACGATTCTTAGAGGCTGACAGTAGATATACAATGTTACCTACTTATAAGTTTAATTATATATTTTAATCAAATTAGCTACCAACTCTAAACAAAGTAAAAGCCCGACATCAGACATCGATATTCAAGTGACAAATGTTCACCCTAACTAACGCCGAACTAAAACCCAATAAAACCTACTTCTCTTTCAAACTTCTTCTAAAACTTGTTCCACTATTCGAACTATTACGTCCCGCCCCTTCAAAACGCACAAATTTATATATGCTTATCTCTTTCTAACGTGGTAATAAGCTACCTTGTAAAACGGGACGGAAACTACCCTGACCGCATGCATTGTTGTGATAGTTTCGGCACTAAGTGCCGTAACGACGTAACTTAACGTTTGAGTACGTTTGAATAGATGTTCTATTTCAATGTAGTAGAGTTTGTCCTTGCTTGTGCTTGGTGGAATTTAAAACGTTTTTCTCGAAAACCCGTGAAGGAGCTAGCGTAGATTTTTCCGCGAGCGATTTGCCGTTCTAAGATGTTGGAGTAAGGGCGATAGTGGCGTAAAAATAGGCTACTTAAGACGTTCTGGAAAAAAAATACGCGGTGTTTAGTTACTCTATCGACGTCTTGCACAAGATGGCGGGTGTAGAGGCGTTCAGAATTTAAATTTCTCCTAGGAATAGGTAGGGTGTACGTTGTATAGTTATGGGGTTAGTTTCACAAACAAGCCGCTAGAGCGCTGCCTCGATTTCATATGAGAACGTATGTTTTAGCGTCTAACAAGGGGTGGGAAAGCGATCTCAGCGCTGTATTTTAGTAATTTTGCTATTTAAAATAGGCCATTGTTTGAGCGTGGTTACAAGAAAATGTTATTTAGGTATCCACTTTCTCGTCTATGAATAATGTCGTGGTGAATAATTTTCTTAAGAAAATATCAGGAATTTAGTGCATGTAGAAGGTGCTTGGGTAGTAGATAGGTTTTTTTGTAGGTATAATAATTGGCTCCTGTGTTTATGAGAATAATATAATTATCAATATTAATTATCATCATACAGGTAGGTATCTACTTATTGGCCCTTGCGGCATTTTAAGCGAATACCTGACCGCTACGCAGAAGGTTGCAATTACTATTCCCGCCAAGAGCAAGTATTTATGCTGACCATAAATATTTGTTCCCGATTCTGGGTGTTGTTTAATATATTACCTCTGTTTATTATGACGTATGTATTTCCAAATAAAAGCTTATACAATCTAAAAATCAATTTAATTTAAGTAATTTAATTCAGTAGGTAATGATAATTATCAAAAAAATTTGTTGCGTACTTATAACTATAACTCTAATTTTAGTATCTTTTTTTATTATGTAACTTGTTTTTAAAATCGGCTTTAGTAAGAGCAAAAGTTAAAGTACTTACTTACTCTTTCAAAAATGTACCCAACTACTTACATACAAAAAAAAACTATATTATTCGTCTTTAATAGCTATCTTAAGTGACAAAAAACGTTCTAACAATAAAAAAAAACTTGTTCTTAACACAACCAAAGAAAAAGAAATAACCCCTTCACAACCTGTCCAAGACAACAGGTCACCAAAAAGGAGGTCAAATAGGGTCAATTTGCACGAAGTATTTCTCACAAGAAATTCGAAATTTAAACCAGATACATCCAGTTCGAGTCACTTGTAACCGGATCGAACTGGTTTTTCTTGTCTTTTTATTGATTTTGAAGCAAAAGACGAGATCGTTTTGATAGAAAGCCGCTATTTTATTTTATTTCATGGGAAAGAGTATTTGTGTATGGATGGGAAATAAAATTATTTTAAACTAGTTTTCATTCTTTCGAAGTAGAATTTGCCTACTATTTGTTACATATTTTAAGCTTGCGTTCATGTTTTCATTTTAATATTAGGTACTTAAGTTTTTTTATTATTATTAAGGAACCCACATCCGGATTTTTAAAAACCAAGTTTTAGTAGTTATTTAAAACAGGTACTTACCTAGTTATTTGCAATTCCTTAAAATATAATAATATTATGTTATTTAGAGTTCCGTGCACAAAGAATAAAAACAGGACGTTATTAAACATTTGGCTTTTAAATTGAACAGACTAGGTACCTAGGTAATTTAGTTATTGATTGATTGTGAATTTAATTTTGCCTTAAGTTTTTCATAATAAAAATACATCTCAGTCAACCTTGAAAAAGCTACCTGTAAACTTAGCGAAAGCTCGGGACTTTTGTGCTAATGCCGTTATTAAATAAAATGCAAGTAAAACCCGGTAAATATTGTGTTTTATTAAATTATTAAATAAGAATGGTTATATATATTTACTTATGTGTATTTTTAAATGTGATTAGGGCACATAAAAAAACAACAATTAAATAAAAATTGAAATTTCATTTTTGTCTATAGTTATATTATTTTGTCGAATAAATATCGGGTCAATATTTTACGGAATTACCAACAGAAACGAACTCGACGGCTATTTCCCATTCTATTTCAATTCATTTTCGTTGCGTATTTTTAGCCTGATATATTAATATGTACACACCATGTACTAACTATTTACTTCTTCATACAGAAATAATTATTTTAACTTAAAAAAAATCATACAAAAAGAATTGCATTTTCTCAAAAAAAAAAAATTAGGTACGAAGTACGATTTTTCTTCGGTTTTCGCGAAACGTTTGTTTTTATTCTACACGTTGTGTTTGTCTACCCGTGATCGAAAAGTCAGGCGATCGGGTAGGCTAGGGTAGTAAGGTAGGTAGGGTACGTCGGGTGTTGAAAAATGCCTAAAATAATAAAAGCTGTAGATACCTATTTCGTAATAGATCAGTACCCCAGTGCCTTAACCGTTCGGCCATGCAAGTTCCCATCTCGAGCAACGAATTTAAGAATATGAATGTGTCCCTGTCTACTATTTTTCGACTAAGGCTCGATTGAGTCCCATCTACCATATCAATTTCCTATTAAATAAGGCTGTACTTACCTATTAAATTAACCGAAAAACAGGTTAATTCAATAGGAAATTGATATTGTAGATGGGACTCAATCGAGCCTTAGTCGAAAAATAGTAGACAGCGTAACATTTATATGCCTAAAGCCTTTTAAAAGTACCTATACCAAGAACTTGCAAGTGGTTAAATAGCTATTTTCTAAGTAATTGAACCCGAGCATTATATTTAAAAGCACATATACCAGCTAGGTATGTAGAGGTAATCTATTCTTGGTACATACATACCTTTCTGTTCTATTATATAATAGTTAATATTATCCGCCCTTGACCGAGACTGGAGTGACCTCAGGGCACAGTTTCTGTAACAGTTAGTAAGATAACAACAAGTAGGTAGGTATTGTGGTAGGTATCTAGTGTTAATTACTATGGTTTCGGGTGACCGTCTTGATTTGTGGATAGTTATTCAGATTGGGAGTTAGGGTTCTTTAGGTTTTAGGGGTTAATTATAACAGAGTATCTGCGCCCCACGGTTTTACCCGCTTAAGTTTAGATCCCGTGGGAATTTCGATGTTTTTCTTTCTTATTTTTCTTTCCTGACAATAACAAAAACAACAAAAAATTAATTGGCAAAATCGGTTCAGCTAAAGGAAATAGGGATTTATTTTTTATATTTAAGAAGAAGAAGAAGAAGATGTGCCGAGTATTCGTTTTTTTATTCGGTATTCGGCATGTTTTTCATTCTTCAGGCAGTTTATAGGTTGGTACGGCCGAATATTCGGTTTTAATGGTGACTAATTTAGTTTTCTTTTTTAAAATTTTAAGCTTACTAGAAGTATATTTATCAAGTACCTACATTACATTCATCTTTTTTGTTAAGGTCTTTAGTAATAATGCCTTTATTAAATAAAACGAGAGTGAAACCCGGTAAATGTTGTAATTTATTATGCAAAAAATTAACTTTATTATGCAAAAAAATGTCTCGTGAACAAGCTGGTCGAAGTTACTGGGGAAATATCGAGCTCCTTGTAAAAATAAACATGGTAAATACCTCGTTATTTAATAATATTCATAGTGTAAATAACCATATAGGTTTAAATATCGCAAAAACCTTAGACAACATTAAGGCCGGCTTGCATAACGGTTAAACATGTTTAAGCTGCTAAACGTGTTTAAAATATGTCATAATTTCAATACCTGTCAGGCTGTCAATGTGTGGCAACATATTATTATTATTATCAATCGTCCACTTAATGAAATAGAGTCCAATGTTCTATTTCCCATAAATTATTTTAAAATTGATTTAGTTAAATATGTTTTTAAATGGTGTAATGCAAGTCGCCCTAAATATACTAAATAATTTAACTACTAGTAAGTAATAATTTCTTCTATGGTTTTCGCGATTTTGCATAACAAAACACTTTATTTATCGGGTTTAATCGCGTTTTATTCTAGGTTTTAAACGAACCGAGCTTTCGCCAACTTTACAGTTGGCTTTTTCAACGTTGACTGAGATGTAATTTGTCTATTTTAACATTCTAAAAAGTTACAGTAAACTACCGCCTCATAATTATTTGTAACAAAACGTTCCAGTGTACGCAGACTGTAGAGTTGTTACTAGTAAGTAATTACCAAACCACTGTCAGTCAACGAACTCTATCTCTACAAACAATAACAATCAACTCAATAGTTACCGGTCAGTTGTGTCAAGGACGTAGGGCCCTGATTCTATAAAAACATAGCATGCGACAAGCAGACGACATAGCAGAAGTCGATTTGTTGCCGAAGTAAAAATAATAGCTAATCTATAACTTCTTTTAATACTGATTGGCTAAGGAACCAGGGGATCTATTTAAATAATTAAGTAGCCCTTAATTTTGAAGGCTACTTAACTAATTAAGTATAATAACATTTACAGAATACGAAATAACGTACATCTCCTGCACGTCGCCTGCATACCGCATGCTATATCCTAACCGAATCGAGGCCCAGACTGACAGTTCGATATCAACGAAGATTGGCCGATCGTGCTGCTGTACAGCTCTGGTAAATGGTGTTTTTTTTAGCTGAACGACAACTCGGGATCTTCACGACGACTTATAAGACATCATAGTAGGATTATCTATGCTGGTTTTTAAATATATTACAAAAGATGATACCACAGCTGATCGTAAGCACGAAGTGGTCTAAGATGTTGCACGCTTACCTATAAGATACCTGTTGACTCGTCACTTGAAGACCCCCAAGTTATGGAAATTGATATTATTAGTAGTGATTAGTTATTGATCAAAGGTGTCGACAGGAAGTAAATGAGACTGTCGGTCGGTCAGCGGCCGGTGACCTCTTTAAAATCTTACTACTATGATAACTCGAATTCGAACTCGAAACAATTATATTGCAAACCAAATAGAATATAATAAAATTCATTCGATTACATTTTATTAGCTCTACTTAAAAAAAAGACGTGCAACACATTAGGAGAATAGTGAAAAGAAATATCCGCTAAACAAAAAAAAGAATATAATAAGTAAATAAATTCTGTGAACAACACACGTCGCCATCTAGCCCCATGGTAAGCTAAGCTTGTGTTACGGTGGCTGGACAACTGATATACTACTTATATTTATTTTCTTTTTTAAAGTTTACTAATAATATAAACACGAAAGTTTGCATGTTTGTATAAATGTATGTGAGACTTTGTTACTCTTTCACGCCAAAACTACTGAACCGATTGCGACGAAACTTGGAATACAGGTAGCTGAATACCGGAAATAACATATGGACTACTTTTTATCTGGATATTCCCGCAGGAACGGGACTTACGCAGGTGAAACCGCGGGGAGCAGCTAGAAACTGAATAAAAAAAGACTACTTCGGTATTTAAATTATGAATTATGGTTTTGATCCAATTTCGTTTATAAACGATCAAGATCGTTTATAAGTAAGGGATCGAGTATGTTTAATATATATTTTTCACTTCACAACCTTGGAAAGGTTGTCTTTATCACTAGAAATCTGCGTGGAAAATCGCTAGCGCGGAAAGAGTTTTCAAATATCGAACTCGTAGATCGAACCTTTTAATTTTTTAAATCTCGTAATGGACATGTCTCCAATCGAGAATCTGTAGTAGGGTCAGAATGTTTGTGCGTGTTTGGGTCAGTTAATTGTAGGTCCGGCGCGGTCGGTATGTTGTTAAATTGTCGTGATTTCCGCCGCGACACAATTGCTGCCTTCACCTACTTAGGACACTTAACAGATTTGTTATTGTTCTGTAGATTAAAGGCGTTTGTTTAATTGTTTATTGACTTTATTTCAATAAAACACAATATTTACCAGGTTTTACTCGTGTTTTATTTAATTAAGGCATCTCAAGGTTCAAAAGTTTTAAGTCAACCAAAATGCTTACTGTAAAGTTAGCGAAAGCTCGGTACTTTTGTAATTATGCCGTTATCATTTTGCGAAAAACTAAGACTAAATTACATCTTTATTTCATTTATATGAAATACATTATTTAATACTGTATTTATTTAAGACCAAACCCTGAAGAAACCGTCCGTAAAGGAGGTGAAATGTCGGTACAGTATAGCAACAATTCTGTTAATAAATTCGTAAAACGTAGGTAAAACCAGGAAAATAATTTGTGTTTTATTACAATGCAAAATTGCAGAAACAGAAGTAAAACTATGACTTTATTTTAACTTAAAAAATGTAAACAAGGTCTAAAGTCGACAATGATCTATGATGTAGCACGTACCTATTTAGGTACGTCTAACGTTATGACCGACTTCATAGACACTTTTGAGGGTTAGGGTCACGTGAATAAAAAAAAAGTCGTTTGTTAACACCAGTTACGTAGTTTTTTAGTGTCTAGTTCTTACTGTTACTGAAATAACATTGCATTAACTCTTTGGTATAAAAAACGTTTGAAATTAGAACAAAAATAACCGTTTTGGTATATTTTAATGTAATTTCTTGTATGGTTTTCGCGATTTTGCATAATAAACGCGATTAAACCCGATAAATAAAGTGTTTTATTATAATTTTAATGTTCCTACATTTGGATAACCAAATTTCAAAGAGATACGTACCGAAATTGGCAACTAACAGGAGCCTGTTGGGTGCGAATTTTTGGAAAGCATTTCTTTCAAATTGAAAAAAAAACCGAAACAATAACCTGCTCCTTTTTCGGAAGTCAATTGAAAATGTCGTCGCCCTCAGTCTTAGAGCATTAACTCGCTTTGGTTTTGTCAGAGAATACGTGAATTTTCCGACGGAATTTAGTTAGCTTCAGATTTGTCGTTCGCCGACGGATGCCGATCACAAATTAACTAATAAGTCTAATTATAATTAGAATAACATGTTCTTAATAATGTAAGTAAAGTATTAATTGTAGTATTTAAGTAAATAAATTAAATAAATAAAGTAGTATTTAATGGTAAATAATTATTATTATATTGTGTGCTATGCGGTAAACTATTGAGACTACCCAATTAATAGCACTATTATCTGCTGATTATACTTAGTTTTGAATAATAAATGATTTCTATTCTATTCTATTCTACAGTCAGAATATAGCTTAGCCTGAAATCTATAGTGCGAGAATATAGCTTAGGCTGAGTGCGTAGGTACTTTGATTTTGCTCAGACTGAGCTAAGCAAAAGCTAAGCATAAACTTTGAATTGGAATTTACAGTCTAAATTTATTTTGTAGTCTTCTATCTTACTACTTACAATAAAAGAAGTGAGGACAAAAAATCTGTACCTACCTACTTGGAAGTAATTTTTTTTTTTTTGCAGTACTACCAACAATAATTGCTGAATTATTTTCGAGAAAATACGAACGATGCTAAAGCGATGTTGGGATCGATTTAGAATTTATAGAATGCGTTTCTGAACCTAATTTTGCTTAATTATTATTGTACAAACTTACACGCTTAAGCTATTATTGATATTCCGTATTACAGTCGTGAAATCCTATTACTGGTTTTCTGATGATATATCCATTCTTAGTAGGTAGGTATTCATCTTACTTCTTACTAATATTATAATCGCGAAAGTTTGTATGTATGTATGTTTATATGTGACTTTGTTACTCTTTCACACAAAAACTACTGGACCGATTGCGATGAAACTTGGAATAAAGGTAGATGGACACCTGGAATGGCACATAAGCTGCTTTTAGTAGTACTTACTTTAGTTGCTAGTACTTCTACGACCAAATACAGAAACGCTTCTCAAAATTAGGGTTCTACTTTAAACATTAAGCAGCACTCAAACTAAAAATATCTAATCCTAATTTTAAACTTTGAAGCTGCTCAATCATTTCAATACCTCTCAAACGTTAAGTTTCATTTTTGTATACCGCTGTTATAGTAACAAACAGACTCGCAAACTACACTATTTTTAATAAAACATTTTATTTACCGGATTTAATCGCGCTTTAAAACCTTCAAAAAGCCAACTGTAAAGTTGGCGACAGCTCGGTCGTTTAAAAATCATAAATAAAGCGCGATTAAACCCGGTAAATAAAGTGTTTTATTATGCAAACTCGCGAAAACTATAGAAGAAATTACACTAATTTTCTTTGTAGTATTAGTAGAATATAAATGTATAGAAATGTATGTATATAAATGTATAGAAATGTATGTATATAAATGTATAGTATTAGTAGAATATATGTATTTTGTGTGGGTTTCTTTGCCTTAAATAAAAACTTTTATTTATTTTTTATATAAATAAATACTTTAGGTAGGTAATATAACTGTAGTGCAGACGATGGGACGATGGGCTGTTAGGGGACGATACAAAAAAATGAATAGGGAAATCTTACTAATATTATAAACGCGAAAGTTTGTATGTATGTGAGGTTGTTACTCTTTCAGGTAGCTGGGGACCTTTATTAACACATAGGCTACTTTTTATCCCGTTATTCCCGCGGGAAGTGGGAGTTACGCGGGTGAAACCGCCGGGTGCGGCTAGTTGGGGCATAAAATTAGAGAAAATGGAGGTGACTCCCGCTCCGGCTTGTTTCTGGACAGGTTAGCCATCGCCATACAGCGCGGCAATGCTGCAAGTGTGATGGGAACCTTTGCACCAGGAACAATAAGGGGCGGGTTATTTGATTAATTAGTTTTTTGATTTTATTATTTAAAATGAAATTTACCTTTTAATTATAACAAATAAACATATAACTGTATTATACAAGGTGTAACGGGTATGCCCTTTTAAGCCGTAAGGGGGTTGTTGTCGACGTCTAGGCGAACAACTTTTGTTCTACGACTTTTGGAAATTCGAAGTAGTTTTCGAAAATGTGAAGTGTTTACTTGAAAATCAGCTGTTTCTGAGAGTTCGAGGTCATTGACCTTACGTTGTCCTTTCATTTAGTTTGGTCTACTACAATCAAAACTTCAATTACCTTTATTTTCAAAACCAGCTGCTTTTTCAGTGAAACATAACCTCAAAATTTAAAAAAAAATGTTCGAATTTTCAAAAGTCGTAGAACAAAAGGTGTTCGCCTAGACGTCTAGAACAACCCCCTTTCGGGTAAAAGGGCATACCTATTACAAATTGTATAATAATAATATAACTAACTTACTTATCCATAAAACTTCTTCCCCTTTTCCTTTGAAAACGTCTCACCGCCCGCATCCTTTAGGCCCAAGGAAATTATGCCGATAAGAGTCCGTTATAAAGCTTAAAGCGTCTGCAAGACTAATGTTTCCGCCTCTCGCTCCCCTACAGTCCCTAAAAGGGCTTATCTCGTACAAAAGGTATCGCGCCCCCCTTTCCCCCGGTATACAGAATTTTCGGGGGGTTCGGGCGGTCTTCCCCCTTTTTGCTACGTACATTTTCATTTCCTTCATCTTTCTCCGCTATCGAAGTGGTGTGGGACGGATTGAGGTATGTTTTAAAAATGGGATTTTAATTTTTAAAGTCATGTTAAACTCGATATTTTGGCTAATAATTAAATCATGGTTAATGAGTTCAAAAAGTTCAAATAAATAGTAGCGCAAACCCAATTATTTCAACTATATCAGAAGATATATTTCATCAGAACAAAGTCACTTGGAACAAGCCACTGAAGTAACGTTAGTTACCTCAAATTTAATGATGTGTAAAATGTTTTACGGATGATTTATATTATATCGTCACGAGCTCCGGCCGGGTCCGAGCTTTGTTGTCCATTACTCGGCCGCCACTTGGTTGCAACAGACCGATCTACTTAGCCGAGCAGATCGAATATTTCACGTAAAGGGAAACGAAATATTATATTTGAGACATCACCTTTAGTACTTAAGTATCTATACAAACCTACCATTATGTCTTAACTAATGAGTCGACGTGAAGACGCCGCGTTGCGGTTCAGCTAAAAAAACAATTTAAAAATAAAACAATTTTTTTTATTCAAACCAACTGTAAAAAAAAAAGTTTTTCTTTAAATTATCTGTGGTTCTTAAAAGTAGTCGAAGTATTTTTTAAAATTACTTTATTTTTGTGAGCGACAAAAGGACAACAAAGCAATAATGGTGGCGCGGATTTCAAAGCGCATACCATTAACGTACCAAACCATTTTAATATTAGCCTAAGTTATAACCCCTTATTCCACCCCTGGACCCAATTCCCCGTCTTACGCCAGCAACCTTAGACGCCCCCACAGCCCCCGCACACTTCGTTAGCCAACTTCCATACTTTGTAATATGCAAATGTAGAGTCTAAGGGGATGTGGTGTTAGCCATCTTAAAATGAATTAATGACGCAGGTGACTTGCTTCGAGTGCTATATACGTTCTATATAAGTATAGTAGCTGAATACCGCTTGCCTAATTAGATATGCTTGTCTTAAAAATGGTTGAGGCGCGGAAGGGTAATGTAACCTCTTTTCTAATGCTGTAATGCATTACTTATATTATATGTTCTTTATTTATTTATTACAAATGTCATATTTGACCCTTTTTTTAATTAGCTATGTTCTTAAGACAAAAGAAGAATGAGAATTACAACTACAACTCTTTTGTGTTATAAAAATTGTTTGTTTATGTTATGTTTTTTTTTATTCTAGACTTACATCTAGATCTTTTAGGTATTACTTCGAGATTCACTTAGGTATTTAGCAAAAAATGCTTTCTGTTCTAATATTTTACCGGATTCAGAATTACAATATCATTTTTCTAAATATAATGAAGTATGGGTAATATAAATAAATAAAATAATTAAATCTTTGTAAGTTCGAGCACATTGAACTTTATTATATTCTAAGCCCCAAAATGCACTCATTTCAAAATACTATTAAGCTGTTTAAGTACGAGCACCTATACCTATATTAAACTAAGCCAAAATGCGCTAATTTAATTGATATACATACTATTAGCTGAATTATTTTCAATTCTAAATTGTTTTCAGATACCATTAATTATATATATCGCAACGGAACATCGATCTTCAAGGAAAACGGTACTATAGAACTTGTTGTAGCTCACCCGCTCTGTATCACTCCCGCGTTATACCTATATAAGCGGTTTATGCAGCTTATATAGCGACATCTTGAGATTATGGGGTTCGGAAGGTGTTTTAGTTTCAGAAGCGGAGATATTTTAATACGATAGGTGAGTGTGTGGGTGGCGTTAGGTAGAGTTAGTTATGGCTGCGTAACTACGACATATTGTGAGGTAATTGTTTTTAACAACGCCATCTAGCTGCGGATTTAGTAACTAGTCGCGAAGAAACTCGTGTCTTAAAATCTGGTAAACGCATTTATCGTTATTACCACGTTAGTATTAGTACTTTATATTAGGACTAGTTGAGTCCCCTAGCCTAACATTCGTAAGTCGCGATCGATTATAGCTAGTTTCAATATTGGAATCAAAAGTACCCTATGTCGATAATGTATCTGGAAAAGGATTTTTTTCCTTAGGAGAAAAAAAAAACCTTTTCCAATGGAAAAGATTTTCCATTGGAAAAGGTTTTTTTTTGTTCGGTTCTGTAGTTTAACACCATGTTCCCCTAGGAATAATATAGATTGGGAAAAATCTCAATGTAGGTACTTAGGATCATCATCTAATGAAGATTAAATTAGAAAAAAATATTATTATATATTACATTGGAGCTTACCACAATCGTTTCCCGTTTTGTTATCGTCCTTTTCTCGTTATTTTATCGATAACTTATAATAAAATAAATTATAAACAAAATCCCCGACTTCTTTAAAAAACCACAAATGATTAAAAGTTTTTTGAAGTTGTTTTTTTTTGTTATGCATATTTATAATTTATTTATATTTTTTCCAATATTTTTTTATTAGCAGGTCGATTTAGGTCCTGCAATAAAGAGATCATAGTAAGGGACATTATTTTCTGTAGGCAATACCTATGTATGATATTTTTTGCGAGTAGGTACCTACGTACCTATTTATGGATTTAGTTGGTAAAAAATACCAACATAATAACCATTTTAAATCAATTAAAAATCATTAGGTATTTGAAATAAAAATACAAATAAAAAAAAACATAAAAAAAGGTAGCTAGGTATGTATTATTGTTATTGTACCATCCATGAAGAATAATATTTATCGGTAGCAATGTTTTTAAAAATTACAAACTTCATGCAATTTTCTAAACCCATCCGCTGACAAAAAAACGAATCGAATAATGTTCCTACCAAAAATTGTTGTGCCCTTAATCTAAAAACCCCTTTAAACTAAACCAAACTACGCAAAGAGGCACTTTATCTTAGAAAACCGATAAATAAAATCTAAAACAATATTTTCCCCTTCCACCCCAGGTGGACAGGGGTCTCCCAGAGTCCCCCAGCCCCTGTCCCCTCATTAATTACTCACTGACTTATTGTCCAATAGTTTTCACAATTAATATACAGTCTTATGATAAATTAGTCTGTATTTTAATAACTCTATAGAAGATATTTTCGTCGACTTTGTTTAAGGACGGCGCCATTTGGCTGTCCTGTCAGTGTGTCTTTCATTTGTCGAGTTTTTTTTGACAATTCATCGCACATAAAACAATCGCTTTAATTCATTGGACTTCTTTAATGAGAGTAGATAAGTTCTCATTCAAAAGGAAAATATTAAGCGTCGTGAATTCTCAGGGCTCAATCACATAGCAAAACAAAATCACATTATTTATTTCAATTATTTTAATCACGCAAATGATGTCTAAAACACTTTTAAGTTGTAAAATATATTTACACGCTACCTAAAAGTAAATGTACCTAATGAGTCTATTAAAAAACAAGAAAAAACTATAATTGTCTCTGTTAGAAAACAAACTCAGTTCAATAAAGAAAGTCAAGCTAACAAATAACAATCGTTTCCTTACCTAAACAATTTAAAAAGAAACGAGTCTATTTAAATCTACTTGAACTCCTGGTTTTCCACTTTAGTTGTTTTAATTTCTTTATATTAATTATAGTCATTAATGTTACAACTCGCGTCAGTCGACTCAAATATTTTCAATTTAAACAGTGTAAATCCTTTAGTGGCTGTAAGATTAATTTTATTCTTTTGTAATATCTAGTATTGAGAGCTGTGGATTTTGTGAAATAAATAAAATAAAATATCGAGGTCTATAATATGACGGTATTCACGGTGAACCATTTCAATAATATAAGGTGTTAATTTTTTTGCAAAAAGACAAGGTACGATTCCTGGCTAGGTTAATATTTTTTATGAAAAAAACTCACACTAAGGGTACAGGTCGCCAACTACGTACGAGTATATTCCAAGTTTCATCGTTATCAGTTCAGTAGTTTTTTCGTGATTGAGTAATAAAGTCACACATTAAGATACATAGGTACTGATTGAGTAACAAAGTCAGACATATACTTACATACTTGCAAACTTTCGCGTACCCAGTATATAATATGAGTAAGATGAGTACTCAAAGTAGTTATGGTGGGTTTGCGGTTGCCTATAGCTAGTTTCTATATAACAGAAGAGCTATAATATTAAATATATCTAAAACGTAATTAGGCATGCGAGGATCTTAGCCCTTCTGCGCCGTCTCGTCTTTCAGAAGCTGAGCACAGTGGTTGGGAAACTTTCACACGATCTATAAGTACAATCATGATTATAATATATACTTCTTACTAATATTATAAACGCGAAAGTTTGTATGTATGTATGGATGTATGTATGTGAGGTTGTTACTCTCTCACACAAAAACTAATGAACCGATTGCGATGAAACTTGGTATATAGGTAGCTGGGGACCTGGATTAACAAATAGGCTACTTTTTATCTCGATATTTCCGCGGGAACGGGACTTACGCGGGTGAAACCGCGGGGCGCAGCTAGTAATATTATATGATGAGATAACGTTAGTAAGATGTAAGTATAATAATTATCCCATCAAAAACATAAATGTGAAATGAGAACCAAGTTCAATTTTATGATATTACTAGCTTTGCTCCGGGATTTTACCCGCGTAAGTCCCGTTCCCGCGGGAATATCAGGATAAAAAGTAGCATATGTCTTAATCCAGGTCCCCAGCTACCTATATTCCATGTTTTATTGCAATCAGTTTAGTAGTTTTTGCGTGATTGAATAACAAACACACATACATATAAACACACATACTCACAAACTTTCAGCTTTATAATATTAGTAGGATTATATTATTATACGGTTTTTGACTTCAACGACAAAAGAATTCAATCAATCAATCAATCATTTATTGCTTGCTTGCTTAGTGTTACAATTACAAGATCTTAAAATTAATTTGGCACTTTACAACTTAGCGCCTTTCGAGACATTGCAAGGGCTTAAATATAAATATACTAAACTAATCTTATACAAGATCACCTCTCTTTCAATTCTAAATATTCCTTTACGGAATAGAACCCTGTCAATTGTCATCTGAATGGGTATGCTAAGTTCAATGATCATACCTAAAATATTACATACGTACAAACTTTCGCATTTATAATGTTAGTATGATTGTAACCCTAATCACTATTACTATTATATGTTTTGTGAGTGTAAGGAAAATAAAACTATTTTTATGTTATTTTGGTCTCCCTCGGCTAGTTAGTAGTCGTGAAATGTAAACCAATGTAAATTGTAAAATAAATAAAATTCTCAACAGGTTTCGACTCACCTTAGCAATTAATTTGTTATATGACTGTTTTTTTTTGTAAACGTTTCTTGTGTACTGAATTAATAAAATAAATAAATAAAATACGACATTTAACCGAATGTTTGAGAACCACTGTCTCACCCCTCTCGTAGTGGTAACTACCCCCTCGTAAGTGGTATTATGAAATTCCTCATCGTAGTGAAATTGGTTCGTTTGTTACTATCTTATTAGCTAAGGGGTGGTTCTATTTATTAAAATGGCAACATTACAATGTTGAGATACATAAGTAACTTCTTAAAGTTTTGTAATTTTTAAGTTAAGTGCTGGTGAAATATGTTGAACTATACTTACTAATTGATAACATCTGTTGTAACCATATTACGTGCAAATAAATGACATTCATTCAAATAAAAATGACATTCATTCATTCATACATTATCTATTCGAGAATTATCTATCTAAAAATACTTACACAAGAAATAAATACTATAAAGATAAATAAACAATATAAATAATCTATGGTGAATGACCATTAAAATTCATACATTCGTACATTCAATCATTCCTTCATTCATTCAATCATTCCTTCATTCATTCATTCATTCATTTACTCATTCATTAATTCCTTCAGTAATTCATTCATTCATTATTATATACTAGCAGTGTCCCACGGTTTCGCCCTAGTAAGCCCCAATCCCATACTAATATCAGTATCAAAAGTAGTGTATGTTACTCCTCGATAATGTACTTTTCTATTGGTGACAGATTTTTATAAATCGGTTCAGTACGAGTAGTTATCGAGCCTATTCGTTATAAACAAATAAATAAATAATTTATCTTTATGATTGGTTTAAGTAAGTAGACTAGCAGTTTAAAATAATCAAAATACCTACATTTTTTCAAATAGCTGTTACCCGCGACTTTGGCTGCGTAGAAATAGTGCATAGCCGACTTTTTCGTTGATTACTCGGGTTCTAATAATTGGATTTCGAAGTAAAGTATACCACGAGGTTCCGCGAAAATAGAACTAGATTTCCGATTTCAATTGGATGAGTACTTTTTAATTGTAGCTATAAGGAACAAACAGAGAAACAGAGAGACAAACATGAATTTAAAAAATATATAAAACTTTGTTTTACTACTTTTTCTAAGTCCCTTAGTTAACTTTTTTTTAAATTGACTTCCAAGTAAGTACAGACTTTTTGTCTTATCTTCCTTTATTATAAACATAGAGTATAGAAGGTAAGACATTCCGATGATCGGTATGAATGAATCCTCAGTAACATAAGTCACCCGTGTAAGGCCCGCCCGATCGATTAAACTTATAACTAGCCCCCTTACTTATAAACGCTAATTAATGCGCTGCATAACTGTGCATCGTTTGTCTTTTACTGTCACTTGTAATTTCAAAGTTGACAGACAGAAACAAACGTCACATGACTTAGTCATGTGTAAATAATATTTTATAAGTAAGGGAGTAAGTGGGTAAGAGAATAACACAATTTCAAAGCATCTTGATGCTCCTGACTCCATCGAGTTTGGGACATCGTCGCGAAGTCGCCTGTCGGTCTTCTATCGAATTCACTTCGGGGAGTGCTCACAGGAACTGCATGAGCTTGTTCCCCCTTGCCATTTTTATTATAAGACCACGAGGAGTACGGTTGTTCGCCATCCACATCTGGTAAACGTTCCAATTTCGCGTACAAAGCGTCACGCCTCCACCTTTCTTGGACGCACTGCCATAAAAATGGAATTCTCTGCCAGCTTCGTCTGTTTCCCCAAAACTATAACCTTGGAGTCTTCAAGTCTAGGGTGAATAGGTACCTTCTAGGTGAGCATGCTTCATCGTCGACCTCATCCTCGCTTCCTATCTGGTGAGATGAGGTAAATGCTAGCCTAATATGTATAAAAAAAAAACTAAAAATGAATCAAACAGTTCATAAAAAAAAACAAAAAAAATTGCTGAAAACAAATTTAATGTCGTACTCAAGCTTCTATTACAATAGTGCCCAAAATTATTAATACGTTTGGGAGCTACGATGCTATGAAGCATCGATGTAATAAAATTTAGTCCAAATGAAGCTTAGTTCAATTTAGCTTACGGTGATTCGTGTTAATTAAAATGTAATTAGGTGAAGCTTGTTTCGATCTGGCATAGGTAACCCGCCCGTTACTGGCAGATACACTGACCAGATGCTTCGACATCTCAAACTTAATACCTACACCCTTAGCTTACACCTCTATACGTTTTGACTTATATGGTTGGTTTTCTAAAATATATTTTTACACACCTACTTCTCTACAAAGTTTCATTATTTGATCAAAATGGTCAAATAATGCGTAAAATTTAAAAACGTAAGTTTAAATTTGGAACTTAAAGTTCTGGTAGCATACGGTAATTTCGAACTGGCCACCTAGACATAACACAAAAAAAAACTGGGCTATTTTTATTTCGACGGAACGGTAAGGCAAAAAGTTTTAGTTATATAAAGCACCAAGTTTATTTTTTCATCGGCTAAGGCCGATGTTTGCTTTCGTCATTTTGATGTTTTTGTATATATTTTTTGATAATTTATTTAATACAGAGCTGTAAAAATATTTCAGTTATGTTGCATTAATCTATTGTTTTGTTGTTAGTTAATTTCTCATTATTGTAGACTTTTTATGTGTAAAGTAGAGTATTCACCTCAGTAATAAAGCCTCTCTTTATCTTGGGCGCTTGAATCCCACGCTTCACTCAGGACTATAGATAACTACGTAAGGTTTTAAAACTATGCAGTACATTGTTGCTTTGCATAACGTTATTTTCCGACATTCAATGGATGATAATCTGAGGTCAGGCCAGTTGAAATTTTTACGGATGATGTATATCTGTTGCCGCTATAACATTTAATAATAAAAACAAAAAATAACAAATATCTAAGGGGGGCAACAAACGTGTTTTTTGCCTTTTCTCTTTTATTATTCCACAGCCATCCGTTAACCCCATCCCCTATTATCAAATTTCCATAAACTGAAATTCCCACAATACCAAGTAGGTACTACAAGACGGTAATATTAATTCAATTTTAATTAAATTGAAATGTCTTCAGTTTAACGTTATATAATGTAATAGTTTCTGTTTACGTAATTTTATACGCACCCCCTTCCCTTCCTCCCCCTTAACCCCCATGGGGTGAAATTCTATTAAAATTAAAATTACTTTGGTAGGCAGAAGTTTAACTACGCGGCGCGAAGCGATGTTAAGTGTCTTTGTCGTACAGCAGTAAGATTAAAATTAAATTGTCAATATATAGAATTATTTTAAATTTAATTACAAATTGAGCAATTTTTTTTCTGTGTCCTATTTCTAGCCTTACCTTTTTTCGTCAAAATCGGTACCTACCAACAGGTTTTTAAAACACCATAAAGCGCCAGGGACAGCGCCTTAAAGAAACTTAAAAAAATGTATTAAAAAAATAACTTTGGTGCTTTTTATAGTTTAAATCCTCTGATTTAAACTATAAAAAGCAACAAAGTTATGTGTAGATGTAGCGTGCGAGTTACTCTTAACTCGCACGCTACATCTTCATGTAGCGTAGAGTTACTGCCTCACCAGTTAGTACCTAACTTGTATGCCAGTAGTTCGGAAGTCATGTAATACATACTGAAACATACCAGTTACTCGTACATTAAGTTCAAACTGTGCGAGTTACTGCGGTGTACCTACACGGCAGGGTAACTTGTACGCTAGCACTTGGCTAGCAAGCAGTTATGTAGGTGAAATTGTGACGCTCTGCCAGTTAGAATTATTGTATTTTTTACTACTGCAATATAAATAACTATGTACGTACCCTGCTAACAAGTTAATTTGATACATAAAGTCTAAATAACAACGAAAAAGGTTTTATATATATATTTTTAATGTGATATTTAGTTTACTATATTCAAAGCTACTATATATATAACTATACCCTTATACAGAAACTTAGATCGAAAATGTAAACATGGTACTGTCAATTATTTAAGGAAAAAAGTAAACAAAGTCACTTTCAATCAAAAATATGATTTTTTTGTTTACCTTTTTGATCTAAGATTCTGTACTAACTTTTAATTTATTCTAATTTATCAATCGATAAATAACACAAAAAGTGTTTTACTTAAGTTATCAGAATGTATTAAGGTGCCATATAATATGTGTTAGCTGTTATGTTAATTATATTCGATTTCAAACAAAAACAATAAAGTTATGACATTCTCACAAACCCTATCTGCCACTACCTTGTCCCAAGAAAACATTAATTACCACAAGATTTCAAACCATAACAGTTAACCAACAAAGTCTATTTTCCAACACATAGCAATAACAATTTAATATAACCAAAATCCTTACATTTATTATGCCCCAACGTCTTATACTGAAACTTTGTGCTATAAAAGTAATTAATTCTATTTCAAAGTCTATGTTATATAAGGGAAAATTTGAGTGCCTCCGTCTTGGAGGTGTCTCAGGTGCCTTGTGGGGTGTAACTCCCCCTTTGGGGGGTGAAAAGTGGGGTAAAAGTTCCCCCTTCGCGAAACATCTCTGTTTTCGCGGGAACCCTATGAGTAACTGTGGGTATATTATATTCAGTAAGAATATTGATTTTGTCTACTTTAACGGAGTTTGTGTGTTGGAAGGAACGGTTTGGAGGTGCGTAGGGAAATTAATGTTATAAATTGTCATTCGAACCCTGAGGTAAGATAAGGGCGTATGTAAATGTCGCAAGCGTAAGACTTACGCCCTTTTCTTATCGAAGGTACGTATTTATAATGTAAAGTTCCTTTTGGAACATTACACTTTAGTAAGTCTCAGCTACCTACATTCTAAGTTTTATTGCAATCGATTCAGTAGTTTTGGCGTGAAAGAAAAACAAAGTCACATACAAACTTTCGCTTTTAAAATATAAGTAAGATTAACCATCGGTCTAGACTTATATAGTAGCTTAATTAATAAAAGGGGAGTAAGTTCAAAGTACTTATTCTGATTTTTGTTTCTGTCTGTCATCTACGAAAGTTTGGAAAAAACGAAGCATGTTCTCCCTCACTACTCCACGAATAATAAAAGGGGACATAGATTCTTGCGCAGTGTGAGCTAGCGTGCGAGTCAGCTTGCGAGCAGCTACTCTGCAGTAACTCACACTATTGATCGTAACCTTCGAGTAACTCGTACTATGTATCACTGATAAGACAGAAAAAGCAAATACGAGTTTAAACTTGCATGGCTGTTTTCACACGCAGTCAGCGTGTTAGGAAGCCGGTAGTTCGATATGGACGCCTCCAACTGTCATCACCTATCCGCATTTTCCAGTCTCGTGAACAAGCCTGTTATAAGAAATTACTGGCGAAATATCGAGCTCCGTGTAGAAACAAAATTAATCATGGTTACGTTAGGTACTGAGCTACTGGCGCTCGAGTAGCTTTCTTTTTCTACACATTGGGCCTTTCTATAATAGTTTCTGATTGTTTAATCGCCCTTTAGTAGCTCTAAAAAAAAATTATTTTTTTTTAGTTTGTTTTTATTTCTATTTCATACTAGCTGCGCCCCGCGGTTTCACCCACGTAAGTCCCGTTGATCCCTTTGGGGGTAGAATTGATCAAAATCCTTTCTTAGCGGATGCCTACGTCGTAACATCTACCCGCATGCCAAATTTCAGCCCGATCCGTCCAGTGGTTTGGGCTGTGCATTGATAGATCACTGTGTCAGTCAGTCAGTCACCTGAGTTATATATATTTAGACTTTCGCGTTTTTAATATTAGTAAGATTATTTTGTATTTACAATAAGAAGTGTGATATGTAGTATATCCTTTGTATACGTATACCCACAGTATACGCCTGCCTAGTGCTTAATGGGTTTTGGTTTTTTTGTGAAACCTAGTTCAACTGCACGCAAATTGCTTAATTTTTATGGGCATATTAATTAATTGTGAAAATGAAGGTGTACAATTAAGGTGTACAAGTGGAATGAAAGTGAAAATCGGTGCAAAACTTGGACTTAGTGTTGTCTCCAAAGCTCCGTGAACAATCTATGCAAATGGCTGCCGTGTTTACAAATGATTCCCTAGACTTGACTTTAACTATGGCGACTTGACTGTTTCGATGCAAATAACTTGCATAATATATTAATAATACTTGACACTGGCTAAATACCTAATGACCATAATCGGTTCACAACCGATAAAAAAAATATATAGGTATATAATTATATGAAAATAAAGAAACAACTCCATTAACTAATATAAGCTAGTAAATAATTATAATTTATTGTAGAAACATAGAAGCTTCTCTCAGCTTACGTAAGAACCACCCTACTCCCTTATCTTAGAAAAGCCAATATATTTCCCGCTTCCAATACACAAATAAATCTTCGCTACCAACCGTTGGTTTCGCGAAGTTGGTAGCACGTACTTCCTTACGAACTCCCCCTCTTCACTCTTTGGATGGTTTGCGTCATAGGGTTGGTACTGAATAGAAAGGCACCCAGCTTTCTATATTAAAAAAACTCAATAATCTTACTAATATTATAAATGTGAAAGTGTGTGTGTTTGGTCTGATGTTAATCTTGATAACCTATCGTAATCTTTTATGATAAAAATTAACTACCTATTTCTATTTCCTATTTTTGTTACTCAATCACGCAAAACCATCTAAACGGATTTGGATGAAATTTGGAAAGTAGGTAACTGGGGATCTGGAATAACACATAGGCTACTTTTTATCCCGAAATTCCCACGGGAACGGGACTTATGTGGGTCAAACCATGAGGTCTAGCTAGTATAATATAAAAAAAAACAAAACTGTGGATTCGGGGTGGTCAGGGTTTTTTATTTATTTATTTTTTCACTAGCGACGAAAAGACGAGAAACGGTCATGGTAAGGTGGTATAATATGTCACCTGAATTGACACTAAAAATGTTTATGCAAATTTCCAAATGCGAGCGTCAACCCTAAGACATGTGCTGAAGCACAACTTAGATTGAATTTGAACGAAGTCCTTTCTTAACAATTTGGAATTTAGAATACCTATGTTTAATAATTTCGGTCAAAGAAATACGTTTTTAAGTGATTATTGCAATACAAACATATAATACCTGAAAAAGCTTTTTTTAAATTTCTTAAATACGAAATAACCGAATAATGGAAAAAAAACTGCATTTATATTATCTAACTGAACTTATCAACTCTTTAGGAGAATATAAACTATTCCGCTGAAAAAAGATTTGTTCAAGTGTTCAACAGTTGAACATAGGTAGAGGTAGTGTAATTTTTGGAAAGCATTTCTTCACAAATTAACGAAAAATAAGTTTTATTTTAATTTAATATTATCACATCATCGCAACAAAATAAAACACCGTGAGTTTCTTGTGTCTTCTCATTGGAGGTCGCGTTCCGAAGACACGATAGTTTATTTGACGTTTCTAAAAAATATGTAATAGGTAATATGAATTATTTTGATTTGATTTCATTTTTATTTGACATCGCGAAACCAAGAGAAAATTAAGAATTTTTAATCTCAAAATGTTTAATTTCAAAAACACTCTAGTGTAACAATACACCTACCAATTGGTAATTGCAAAATTGAACCGTGACATTTTCATCAAAAACCACTTACGTAAATCTCCTTTTGCTTCGTCAAATTATATATCAAGTTGTATATTATGTATGTATGTTACTTATACATACGTAAAGGTATAGTAGGTAGGTACAGAGTAGGTATTTTAATACATTATCTTCTGCCACGTAAGTAACGACCGAGCTGAGATGAGATTCAAGATGGCGGCGCCTTTGAGCGAACACTTCTTAGCACTCGCGCGAAGGAAGTTGGCTAATGTGGACACGGAGTTTTCAAAAGTCTATTTTAATAGGCTTTTCGTCCCAATATACCCACGGGATTGGGACCACGGTATCCCACGGGATCGGATAGACAGAATTACTTTTGAACTTTTTGTGTTGATCAAAATTATGGTAGAATATTGCTACAATTCCACCATAGCCCTAAGCAATGTGAATCATAATTATGCTGCATATCATTGCAAAAAAATATAACCCCATGAGTTTCTTGTGTCTTCTTCTCACTAGAGGTCGCGTTCCAAGGACATGGTAGTTTACTTGACGTTTCTAAAAATATGTAATCTATCTATATAAAAGAAAGTCGTGTTAAAGCCATTTATAACTCAAAAACGGCTGAACCATTTTGGCTGATTGTTGGTGGGGAGGTAGCTTAATACTGGCCCGATTCTGTATAAACATAGCATGCGACAAGCAGGCGGGATGCAGGAGCATTGCAGAAGTTGATTTGATGCATGAGTAAAAATAAAATCTATTCTATAACTTCCTTTAATACTGATTGGCTGAGAAACAAGGAAAGCTATTTAAATAATTGACTACCCCTTAAATTTGAAGGCTACTTAAATAATTAAGTAGTCATTGAATTAAATAACGTTTACAGAATACGAAATAACGTACATTTCCTGCACGTCGCCTGCATTCCGCCGGCATTCCGCATGCTTTGTCCTTACCGAATCAGGGCCCAGGAGAAAGACATAGGACTTTTTATTCCGATATTACCGCGGGAACGGGACTTACGCGGGTGAAACCGCGGGGCGCAGCTAGTAGTATTTAAAGGAATAAAAATATTTTGATTCGATTTGATTCTAAATTCCGTATTCCATGTCCATACTACCAAGCCGGTAAGCATAGCAAGTTATAATATCGCAAGGAGTTTTCGCGGGCCCTCCTAGGGGGTAGGGGGCCTCCCACAGAAAGGGGGGTGCTGCGTGATAACTCGCTACTTCGCCGCTTTACTTATTTACATAATTACATATCGTTTCTTGAGACGTTACATACATACTTAGACAATGTAGGTAGGTAGGTGTGGGGGAGGGCGGTTAAATTCTAATAAGTTTGGAGGTAAAGTAGGGCATGACAAATAGATATACCTACCCATTGCATAGGTATGTAGATATCTGTCTTATATATGCAAAAATATTACGTTCATGTTTTCTAACTTAGTATTTTCATCGATCCTATTACGTTACAAGCAAACGTTAACTGTTGCCTACGAAACAGGCATTAGCCTAGTGTAGGCATCTTAGAAAAGTAAACTATTGAATTTGGGGACTGAATAAAGATATTTTTATTTTTATGTTTTTTATGGTAAATAAAGCAGATTAGTATAAATAGGAATTTGTTAACCGACTTCCTAAAAATTAGAAGATTTCTACTTAATTAGTTAAGTAGCCTTCAAAGTTAAGGGCTACTTAATTATTTAAATAGCTCCCCATGTTCCTAAGCCAATCAGTATTAAAATAAGTTATAGAATAGCTATTATTTTTACTCCGGCAACAAATCGACTTCTGCAATTCTTCGCCTGCTTGTCCCATAATATGTTTCTAAAAAATCAGGGCCCTGTTGAGAACCTTCGAAATGATGAGCAGAATAAAAGTTAATAAACCAAAGAAAATTTGTAAGTACCTACCTTATTTATTACATACACCCACGGAGAATATTGCATATACTTACCTAATGGGATGTTTTCCAGAAAGCTAGTTATTATTTACAATAAAAGTGAGAGTAGATATAAAAACGTGGAAAAAATTCCTAACAATGCTGAACCGTTTTCGAAAACGTTTAACAGAGTTGAGTCGGAAATATTTTTGTAAGGAGATTTATTTTCAAAAAATTCCCATTGCAGGATTCGAACTTGTGCCCCATGCTATCCAGGCGACTGCTCTGGTTAATCTAAGTTATTCTCTAAATAGTGCTTCTAAGCTTAAACATGCTTTGAGCAATAAAAAACAAGAAATATTAGAGCTGAGTGGCTTAGAATAGGTCTGGTATGTGATAATTCGGGTTCGGCATGGCTATATGAATATTATAGTTTATCTATGTCGATATATAAAATACATTGAAATAGATAAACTCCTCCTTTTTTCGAAGTCGGTAAAAACTTCTTTAACTCTCCGTCACGACCACCTTTTTACACTTCGAGTAAAACAAATATATTAGTTCAGGCGGACAAAATCAGAACTAAACGATCCACTGAAAGACTGTAACGTTTCGTCGGAGTTTTCTAGTAAGCTAGCGCCACCGGGGCCTGCACTGATAACTTGGTCGAAGTAGACGTTAATCAAGTCTCGAAAACCTTTCAAAATAAATGTCAATTTTCCATCAAAACATTCTAGCCCAAGTTATTTTCGATCGATTTAGGTGCGTTTCTTAATAATTTACAATTGTTTTGTTTGTTATATACTTAAAATGGATATTTCAGAGCCTGATAATAGGCCGACGCCTGATGATTTTGATGCTTATGTACCCTGGGCCTGTCACCAACTGTTGATACCTGGAACAGTCATTATCACGAAAATCGTTCAAAGTAAATCCTAAGACTTAGGCTACGTCTGCACAGACTGAAGGCTGGCTTTGCGTATAGAGCCTAGCGAGTCACTTAGCAAGTATCTAAATAAAGCAAACAGTCGTGAATGTTCGCAAAGGCAGGTAAACTAGGCAGTAACTAGTAAACTAGTAAAGGCAGATCACTGACTTTAGTTGATTTGCAGTGCTATACTTAAAAATGAAACTAACGGTCTAGAATGTTCGCGACTGGCCACACTGAGCGCTTGGTACCTAGCTAGTCGCTTGGCGAGCGCTCAGTGCGGCCGGTCGCGAACATTCTATAGATCGTTCGTTTTAGTTTGTGCCTCGCTAAGCCAAACTCCGGTCTGTGCGGACGTTGCCTTAAATTATTTAGATGTGTATTCTAATAACAACGTTAGAATTTTGTTCCGACATTTTTAAAGATGTGTGAGTAATTTCACAAACAATTTGACTTTGGAACTGATGAAACTCGTCCGTCTGAGCCGAGTTTAAAATGCTTCACTGACAAAGGACCGTTAACCTTCTAGTCTGTAATAGTCAACTATAAAATAATATTGTAGCTATCTTGAATTTCCAATTCGTTAAATTTATATGGAAACTAGCTGCGCCCTGCGGTTTCACCCGCGTAAAATTTATCAAAATCGGTACAGCATTTTTTCTTTCATATTTTCATTCCTGATCATAACGAAAACAACACAAAAAGAATAATCGAAATCGGTCCAGCCGTTCAGGCGTGATGCCGTGATCACTCAAAATAGGGATTCATTTTTATTATATCTACTACTTATAAGAAGATTAGGTACCTATAGATCGCGAATAAAGTTTTTAAATACTTACATTAACAAGTTTACGTTTTTTTTTTTAAATTAACACTTGGTGCTTTAAATCGCTTGACTCACCTCGCCCGACACGTTATTTTTAAACTTAAATTTAAAACGTATAATAACTTGAAATATATTTTAGATGAATACGTATCATCTTATCATGGAGACAAGAAACCAAAATCAAAACTCAAATCTCGTGCAGTTCTGGGCTCTGAATTCGGTATAGAAGACAAAACCATTCAAACTCTACAACCAATTGCTCAAGACTTATCGTTCATTAACCCCATATTCATTAGAACAACGTACGATTTCCTCGAAAACTTAGTTCAAATCAAATTTGATAAATGCAACTCAATACCTTGTGGCATGCTTAAACTTCTAGCCCTCATCATGCAGTTTCACACCCACTGTATTAACATTACTATTAACAAAGGAATCAATAACAATTCCTTAATTGATATCACGAAAATTATATCAACATCTAACGTCACAGACCTATGTCTAGATGATACATACATTAAAAATGCCCACTATTACATTTTACTAGAACAACCAAATAACTTACGACATCTATCACTGTGTAGATGTAAAATAACTGATGAAGAAGTGAAGAAAATAGCTGGGACTATAACTTACCCTGAGCCTTCGTCTTATTCTCTTTTAATTTTGAATTTGTCAAGTAATAGAATTACGGATAAAGGAGCGAAATATATTGCTGATGCTCTTAGGACGAATAGACAAATGTGTTATTTGAATGTATCTGATAATAGTATAACAGACGATGGTGCAATATCGATTATAACTATCCTTGGAGAGTTTCCTATATCAAAAGATGAAGTATTGGCATCAAGGAAAAGGGCAACAGATTATATGAGAAAGAAAGCTGAATTGGTATCCCAGTTTTATGAAGAGCTGAAATGTGGTGATGCCTGGTCTTTAAAACCGGTTAGAAAGAAGAACAAGCCGCTTCCAAACGTAAAAGCAAAGAAAGGAGAAAAAGAATTGCAGTCCAAAACGAATCTAGGTGGCGAATCAAATAGTCTCGATGATTTTCTTTATGAAAAAGCAAAAACAATGGCCGATGAAGCTTTGGGAGAGTTCTACGACCCCTTTTTAGAAACTTTTTTAAAAGACTACCAAAGATATTCCATAGGTAATAACAAACTCAGTTATTTAAACCTAGCTTATAATAATATATCAGTTATTTCTTTGAAAACATTACTTAATGTTGTAGCTTATCAGAAGTCAGGGGAAGATAAGTGTAAAGGTTTGGTCAATGTGAATGTGGACGGGAATCTTTTGCCTAAAACTTGTGTAGAATTGGCTAAACTTAACGATATTTTGCAGTCTACCATGGCTATCAGTATGATGCAGTTAGCTCCATCTAAAAAGCGGCAGCTTCCTAAAAATACTAAGTGAAATATCTTCTAATACTTAATATTTTTAGGGTGCTCCCTCACCGCGAGCATTCACTTATTGTAATGTAACATTTATTATTATTGTAATGTAACATTTATTATTAGTGATGCGCGTTGATGTTGCAAGTTGTATCAAGGTATCACACATTACGTTCATTTAACTTATTTCATTTGTCATTATATTTTTTATTTTACGTAGATGATAATTAAAATTTCGAATTCGTTAATTGATTTTATAATCTATACTAACATACTTAGAACAAGGTTTCAAATAAATATTAATAGGTATGTAGATACCGATTTTAATAAAACAATAATTGTTTTTATTCTTTTAATTTTTCGTTATACAGTTACCGATAAAAATACAGACTAAAGATCTGTTGAACTTTGAACTTGTTTGAAAAAAAAAAAAAAAAACCTATAATTTATTTTGATTTTTTTCATCTTTAGATGAGCGTGTTACATCTTAGACCACATTATTATCACTCACCACCAGGTGAGATAGTGGTCGAACGCAACTGTGTTAAAAAAGACTACCTACCTATATAGCGATTCCAGTATACAATTTCATTGAACTAGAAACTTGTAAAAATATACGCGACGAATAGAGAACAAAAATTACTTATAACGGGGTATTTACCATGTTTAATAATGTATTAGCGGAGCTCGATATTTCGTTGGTAATTTCAACCAGTTTGTTCACAAGACTCGTGAAAACAACCATGTAAGTTTAAAACCGACCTTTTTTTGAAGTCGGTTAAAATTATCTGAACCAAACAATAAAAATATTATGACACAAAAGACGATCAAAAGGAAACAAAAAGTCGATGGCCTAATTTTATTTCTACAATAAAATATCCAAGAAACTTTATACCTACACCCTTATTTTTAAAACATTATTTACACATGACTAAGTTATGTGACGTTTATCTCTGTCTGTCAACTTTGAAACTTCATGTGACGGTAAAAGACAAACGATGCATAGTTATGCAGCGCATTAAATAGCGTTTATAAATATGGGGATATTTTACAACTTTCATTAAAATATCTCATTTGAAATTGCAATTCCGAATCATTAATCATTTATCAGCACAATCCATTTCAGAATCGACCGACTAAAACATTTTAGTACATAAATCTTTTCACTCCCAAAAACGTTCATAGTAAAATCTGTACGGACAAAATTCCACAGCGCTTAAGGAAGAGGAAGTAGGGGAGGGGTGCACCGCGTCGATACTCGCGCTCGGAAGCCATCTTAAAATATAAGAGCGCCCCTCTCTCCCCGCGCCTCCTTAGACGCTCGCTTTTTCAAACTCTGCCGTGCGCTTGGCGGGGGTGCTAAACATTTCCTTTCAGGACATTTTTTTCTTTAAGCTGTATTATATTCAAACAAACAAATACATAACACCTATTTGTAATATTAGGAAAGACTATCGGAAGTGGATATGATAAACTATTAATATTTTTTACTGTTAATTAATATCTTTAATCTAAAGAAATAGATAGTGCTCTTCTGAATCCTGCTGAAAAAGCACCTTAAAACACACCTACTTGTTTTAAATATTGTAAAAATAATTTGATTTCTTATTATATTTATGCTACCATGAATGTCGTACTTAAGACATCAATATGGTATGTACCTACTTAAAAAAAAAAACAAATCATTGAAGTGTTATTACAAACATGCATAGCCTTATTAATAAGCGTGGAGTAAGGTCGGAGTAATTTTACCAGTTTTTTATTCATCGACGTTTTTGTTCGAAAATGACAAAGAATGCTCTCACTACTCCGACCTAACTCCACGTATATTAATAATAGAAGCAGAGAGGAGAGTTAGCAGAAAATACTTAGTATTATAAAATGTAGGTAAGCCTTGAATCTAAGTATATTACCTATTTTGAGTTAATATGTCTTTTAGGAAGATAATCTTTTGATTACTAAACTTAATACTTGAGAGCAATTGATTGACCTCCTACTGATTTAATGATAAGTGTAATCTGACTCTAAGATATAAAGGCAGCTATAGAAATCACATGTTCACTCGTGACTGATCGATTGTGTGTCTCTATCAAGTGTTCAAGCCATCTTTGATCATTACTGCTCCCGTCTACGTATCGGAACAGTTGGCATAGAACCTTAAAACGCTTAATGATGCTAATCTCATTAAAAACTTAACATACAGTTAAAGCAAAACACATATTACATAACTGATCTTTATTCACAGCCACACCGTCTTAAAGAACATAAACTTGCTGACTTATACTGGGTAAATCAATACGGCATTAACGCACACACGCGCACCCAACGCCCACCGATGCAGCACAAAAACTATGGAAATGAAAATATAAGCTCACATTTACAATTATTACACGAACGCACCCACACAGATGAAGTGCAGGTGTGTACTCGCGGTCCCCTCTCCACCCACCCCCGCAGTGCGCCTTAGACGTTGGCTTTTTACATGAGTATAAGCAGTCGAGCAGGGGAACTCAACATTTGTGGCGTTTCCCGTTTGACATTCAAGGCGGATACCTTCCGACCGACCTATACTAGTTATAATAATATTCGATTTTATACTTACATGGTTGTTTTAATTACAGATATTATTAATTAAAGGGATATTTTCCGCAATCTTCAGTCTCGTGAATAAGAGCTCCTTTATTGGGGTCCCAGTGCCAGTAGGTTTTTGAAGGAGTTGTCGCGACGTCTGATCGAGGCGACCGGTGATCCCAGAGCTGGCGGGTTCCTTTCTCAGCGAGTTAGTCTCGCTACACAAAGAGGGAATGCTGCCAGCTTGGTAACAATGCCTCGTGAAGGCGTCGACGATGGCTTCTTCTTTTTTTAGTTAAGTGTTTGTTATTGTATTTTGTTGGTTTATATAAATGTTGTTTGCTCTTAGAAAAAATAAATAAATTATGGATTAATATTGTAAATAAACAGAGCTCCTTAAAAAATAAATTTAAACAGGGTAAACATGTTTGCCCCAATTATCTAAAAATATTTGTAGTTGTAGGTAATTTTATTGTATTCAAGATTTTTTGGTAAGTTAAATTTATAAAGAAATAAATGTTTCATTTACTTGGTACCTAACAATAGCAATGCTTAAAGTTAGTTACGGTAAACTTACTACGTTCTTGTGTAAGTATAGATAGTTCAATTACCGTAGAATTGTCATAAAACCGGTGTTTTTTTCATCTTTGTAGTTAGTTTAGTGTTAAGATGGACAGTGGTCACCCTTTCTTACGCAAAACAGGTTTTACTTGGGATCTTAATTTTATTTTCATATCCCTTATCTAGTTCAAAGTCTCAAAAAAACTTGTTTTTTATTCATGTTTAGTGGGATCTTTTTTTTAGTTACACGAAATTTGGATCTTTTATTGTCAACCTGTTCGATATTGGGGTGGAATATATCAAGTTTATTTCTTGATTTTATTGAGTTTCTTGGATTACCAGTTTATAGGTCGTGAGAAGTTTATTTGAAAGGTGTCGGGTTATGGGAAATGTTACTAGATTTTATCCTGTTTTTTCGAGCTTTATTATTAGTTTCGAATTCCGAATTTGTTTGTTACAATAATTGTAAACGCATAAAAATATCAAACAGTTTTTTTGATGTGAAACGTCTATTATAGGCGGGGGTAAACCTGATCGTTGACGTGGGATGCAAGCCGTGGCGATGCATCGCCACGCTTTATTCGATGTTGCACATCTGACAGGTGTACCTAATTGCTTCACGTCTGCCTATTCTTAATTCGATTGAATTTGGCTGACTGCCATTAAACCATATTGCATATTAATTACAATATAAATATCGAAATCATAAAAACTTAGAACAATAATAAATGTTTTAATTATAAAATCAAAGAAAAGAAAAAACTAAGGTTTACATTTTTATAATCTGTTCCTTTAAGTAGGTAGATCATCTTTAAGTACTATTTAAAACAATAACACTCAAAATATCCTTATCAACCCCTTTATACATTTTATAACAATAAAAAACAAGTTTACATTCCCACTGACTACCCATAAATGCTTTTTTTAAAGTCACGTCTTCTTTGACACATTTTTTTAAAAACCTGTTGGATTACAAGGGTTACAGGTGGGGTCTTTTCTATCTTTTGATGTAAAGAAAGCAATCTTGCTCAGTTGGTCTTGTACTTTCTTCAGTTATGTACTCTTCGCTTTAACTTTAGTGTTGAATTGAAAGTCTGAAGTTTAAATTTTGTAGGATTTAGATTAATAATCATAATATTGAAATCTAAGTATTCAAAATGTGTACCTATGTGAATTCAAAATGTCAAAGTGAAGTGATGGGGTTTTTTACAACAAAATAGGTGAACAGTTCTTAGCCGAAAATATAAATACTTGAATTTAGTAAACAAACCATTAAAGACAATCAAGTAATAGATACAAAATTCAAATTACGATTAAAGAAAATGCCATCAAAACAACCCTAAAAAGGCGTAGAGATTACAGAACACATTAAAATTCATACGCGACTCATATTATTATACGAAAACAACAATACCCTAATTAGGCATTTAATTATAAATCCAACATGAATTCTTAACGCACTAGACGTACTTATTAAAATTTCACTTCCCCCTGTCCCAAACTACGCCTACAGCGAATCGCGGATCCCCTTCTCCTCTGTCTTTCTAAGGGGACCGCATAAAATAGTTATAGAGAGAAGGGGGAGCTACTTAACCGTTTTTAGGAGACACCCCGCGCCCGCAGCCCCGTCCTCCAGCCAGGAAACGGGCCACCTCATACTTCGAAGCAGGGTGGACACCCTACCGCGTTCTATAACTACTCCTATATTTTTGCAAAATTCTTACCAAGGGTTGACGATACCTGCCTTTATAGTTTCCAAATTTAAATGCGCGTCGTTCATTGGATGTTTTTACGTGTGTGCGTTGATTTGAATTCAGGTTGCGATACTTTATTTTTACTTCGTTACGGGTAAATGATTGTGTTTTTGTTTTTGGGTTGCAACACCTGATTTCCTTATTTTACGATATTACTTAAAAATTAAATCACATGTGCTATGATGTCGTTCTAATTTTTTAACGACAAATAATTGGATCCTGTTAGATTAGTAAAGATTGACAGTGGGTATTTTCTCACCTATAAATAGCATGTACCTACCTGCAAAAATTCTATTTTTAAACAATACTTAGGTATATTTAGTTAAGGCGGCGATAGATGATAAGCAACGGTCCTTGTCCTATTGCATATAAATGAGCAAGATGGAATTGCGTGAAAAAATCTACAATTTCTCGTAAAATCAATAATTAACGAAGATTAAAATAATATTTTTATAAAATGCGATGAAGGGGTTCTAGGTATTGTATTTTCTAATATTATGATGCCTATAAGAAAATATAGCGGTTAAGGATTTTGATTTATTTTGTAAAACAGGGGTAACTTTGCCTGTATAATAGTGGTATTTAAAGTTATTTTTTATTGTTTTTAAAATGAAGGGGACACTTCTTGTATCATGTACAATAACATTCAACATTGTTTAAAGATCTATTTGATACCGGTTATGAAGAAAACTATTCAATCGGAAGGGATTTCACATCAGTCGCGTCCTTAATTTTGTAGGTAACTTTTTCTATACCTAAAAGTTGTTATTTATTAATGCCTAAAGCTATTGGTTTTGCTTGCAATCTTAAGCGTTTAAGTATTTCTTTAGATTTTATGTCGTGAGTTTTAATTTTAACTTAGTCCGTGGCTTAATACGCCTGAATAAAAAATATTCACTGGTAGTATATGAATAAAAACGTAACAAATAAAATACCTACTCTATCATAAGGAACATGGAATTTTATAGAAGTTACAAGTATAGGAAGCTACAGATTTCTAAATTGCTTTTAGATAATTAAAAACATAACCTTTTCTTTGCGATCGGGTAAAAGAAAATGACTTTGTCATGTCGCATATAATATATGAATAGAATATAATATATAATTATATGAATTGCAAGACATTAATCTTAAAAAAATTGACCGGATTCTCAATAGGTAAAAATACCATGTTTCAATTATGTCTACCTTCCCCCTTTTAATATCAAAATTCACAATGAGGTAAAACAAAAAAAATAAAAGTCATTTTTCATTTGCTTTAGATTATTCATTTCTCATTTTTAATTTGCCTTAAATTAGTCATTTAATCAACGTCTAACGTTACGAGGTGTGTCTAGAATTTTTAGTCACGAGTCTATCAGTAAAATGCTTAATACTAGTATAATAAAAGAAAAGTATTTCTACTGGAAAATTGAGCTTAATTTCAATCCAACATCTCTAAAACAGAAGAAATATCTCAAATAATATATTTGGATAGGTATTGCATAGATTAGAATTAGTATTTTAAACAATACGCGCTACCATGATCGTTTCTCGTTGCTTTGACGTCTTTTTGTCGATCAAAAAAAAAAAGTATACCCTACTAAAAGTTTGTGAGTATGTGTGTTTGTTACTCAATAACGTATAAACCGCTGAACCGATTACGATGAAACTTGTAATATAGGTAGCTGGAGACCTGGAATAACCTGGAATAAAACTACTATTTATCCCAATAATCCCGCGGGAACGGGACTTACGCGGGCGAAACCACGGGGCGCAGCTAGTTTTAAGTTAAGTACCACAGATAATATAAAAAAATCTTTTTTTTTTCTAAGTTGGTTTTTATTATTTGAGGTGTTTTTAGGAGTTTTGGCGGGAATGCGTTAAGGAGATGTGTTGCTAAATTTTCATTTTTGTGAAACTTAGTTCAAATGCGTGTAAAATGTTTAATTTCGGGGGCATATTAATCAATTTAGTTTCGTGAAGGTGTACAAGTGTAAATAAAAGTGAAAACCGGTGCAAAACATGTACTTTAGCTTAGTGTTCTCTCCAAAGCTCCATGAACAAGCATTGTAAAAAATGGCCCCCTTTTTACAATGATTCCCTCGACTTGACTTTAACTATGACGACTTGACTGTTTTGTTCAATGCAAATAACTTGCAAATATTGATAATACTTGACACTGGCGAATGTCCGAAAGGAAAAGCCATTTAATAAAGAAGAAGAAGAAGAAGAGGTGTTTTTAATTGGCGATGACTTATTATTAGACATCATGCGGTAGGGCGGAATAGAGTTAACCAAAGACTCAGCTCAGCTCATCTCAGTTTATTTTGAAGCTCCGAAACGTCGGAACGGCATTGCAGCAATTACAAAATAATAAAAACAACGCTATTAAACAGGAAAATGAGTATATTTCAACCAAAAACTTCCAAGATAATCTAGAACTCTTTGGAACAAACAGTTTAAACTTTTTGAATTCACGCGATTTGTTAATTTTTATTTATTTACATACATTTTTTTAATTTTCATATTTTTTTTCGTCTCCCCTCGCGACCAAGATCATTCGTGCTTCGCGCGGCACGTTAAGCAGTTGGTGCCGGTTGTTATCTCTGATAGCAGTCGTTAGGTCAAGTTAGAGGCCTTAGAGGGACCTAAAAACTCTAACACTAGGTAAGACACACCACTATACGAAAAGAAGAAGACCAAGATCATTGTAACATGATCGAAACGTCGACGTTACAAAAAACTAATAGTAATATGCGATTATAAGACCCGGTAAAATGTAGGTAAATATGTAAACAAAAAATTGTTTTCCAGGCAGGAAACAAACGGTACATTGACGTTTTTAATATAAATAGCAAGTAAGTATACAAGATGTAACAGGCAAGTCCTTTTGATCCGAAAGGGGGTTGTTCTAGACGTTTAGGCGAACACCTTTGTTCTACGACTTTTGAAAATTCGAACATTTTTTTTGAAAACTTTGAGATTATGTTTCACTGAAAAAACAGCTGTTTTTGAAAATAAAAGTAATTGAAGGTTTGATTGTAGTAGACCAAGCTAAATTAAAGGACAACATAAGGTCAATGACCTCGAACTGTAAGAAACAGCTGATCTGTAAGTAAACTTAACACTGAAAATTTTCGAAAAGTACTTCGAATTTCCAAAAGTCGTAGAACAAAAGTTGTTCGCCTAGACGTCTAGAACAACCCCCTTTCGGCTTAAAAGGGCTTACCCGTTACATCTTGTATAAAGTGTGGCACAAAGTAGATAGTACATAAGCTGTGTGTACATACGTACCTACTTACGTAATAAATATGTAGGTGCTCGCGAGGAACGAGGCGAGGTAAAATTTGAGGGTGGCGCGCTTTTACGGTTCCGTTGAATGATATTGTAAGTGTGAAATTTTTTAGTTTATTTTTCAATAATTTTAGTCGTTTCCTCCACTCGACTCGACCTCGACTCAACTTGAAGGATAGAATTCTCGACTCGACTGAGAATAAATTCCTCAGTCGAGTCGAGGAATTATAATTGTCAAACTCAAGGTACGTCGCGATCAACCTTAAGGTATCCTCGAATCTATCGATACCGATATCATACCGATTCTACGAGTATCATTCAAGTTGAGTCGAGGTCGAGTCGAATGTTCATATTTTCTTTTAAAATTTCGTGATTGGTATTATGGTTTGTGACCAACTGCATATAGCGCGCCCTAGCCCCATGGCAAGCTGCTAAGCTTGTGGTACGGTGACTAGACAACTGATAATATAATACTTATATTTATTTTTCTTTTGTAAATACAGACATTTGATACATAGAAATACACCCAGACCAGATATTATTATTAACAAATATTTATTTTTGCACCCGGCCCAAATCGAACACGCAACCTTCTGAATTGCAGAAAATGTGTTTTATTTTTTAAAAAAAAAACAAGAAATAAAACTCACCACTTACCACCTTATCCGAAACAAGCGTCTACGTCTTGATACAGCATATAAGTCGATCGCGGGGTGGTTTTTACATTCGCCCCTCAAGTACACTCACACCCTTAACCACCCCCTTAAATCTACATTCGAAAACCTACCCTATCTCGTAGCTCTACAGTCTAAATTACTATAGAAGCAACCCCATCATCTTGAATGTAATCTTAATATTAATATCATCTTGGGAAGCGTCTCGTATGATACAGTTTTATGTTAGCTATGTATGTATGTAAGTATGTACATAAAACTACATTTTATGTAGATATTATGTAGTTTATGTTGTTTGTATGTTGATTGAAACATTTATTAGTGAACATACGTGTGTTTCGGTGCGTGTAGCGGAAATTATTAACGTGACAATGGCCACATGCATGAGTCGCGTGAAGCCATATTAATAAAAAAAAAATGCTCATACCAAAGAAGTTTTATTGAACTAGAAAGTGTTGCCCTACATTGAGCATGCTGTCTCTTTCTCTTAGAAAGGGACAGCATTTAGTTCTACGTTCCTCAGAAAGGGAACACTTTTTAGTTCTACTTAAGGATTCTAGTTGAATGAATAAATGAATGAATGTCATTTATTTGCTCGAAATATGGTTACAGAGATGTCACTTCAATAATATTCCAACATATTTCACCTGCACTAAACTTGTTATGAAAATGTCGTTTTTAAGATTATTGAATTTAATTACAAAATTATAAAATTAGGTACTCACATAGTTATTGAGAATTATTAATATTAGGTAATCTAAATAAACATAACGTCAATAGGATAATAATAATTAAATTTTTAATTAAAAATGTGAATTTTCAAATGTAATACAATGTCAAATTAAAAATTATATCAGGTAATTTAAATACCATGTCACACAGTTCCAGTAATGTAACTTCTTTAGCTAATACTCCTTCAAGCAAAAAGTACAAAACCGATTGCGATGAAACTTTGTAAGCAGATAGCAGCTCGATGCTGATAAGAATTTAATAAATTTTTCTCGCTTTATTTTCGATGTCTTTCTAGACCTCCTATTGTAGACAATGCTTAATAATAAAAACAACGCAATTAATACTTAAAAACTAATTTTAATTCATTTGTTTCAATCTTATCTTATCTATAATTCAATTTCCATTTAATAATACCAAAAATATAATAAAAATAAATACAAAATTAAATTACCTTAACTACAGACCTAATGACCTTCGACTTCGACAGACCTTTGTTTTAATATTTTTTCTTTAAGGACGCGACTCATGTGAAATCCCTTCCGATGTAATGGTTTTAGTTTGCGCTCGGTTCTCATTGCAGCCGCACGCTGTTGGAGTCTGTCTCCGTATTTTCGGACCGGTTCGATCCATTAGTGATGGGACAGTGTCGATATCGATATCATCGATAAAATGGACAAGTTCGTCACAAGATCGGTATCGGAATCTAACTTAACCAGCAGCCCATCTAAACGACCTGGTGATGAGATTGATGAGTGGAATCTTCCAAAGAGAATTGCTGTTCCCAAACCAGCAACGAAGGTTAGCAACACCACTACATCCAACCGATTTGGAAACCTTCCAGTAGATAAAGATGAAGGAGGCACGCCTACTAACAAAAGTGCCTACAAAATTAAAAGTAATGCGCGAATCCCACCAATTCTGATCGAAATACAGAAAGACTGGACCCACCAGAAACTAAAAAATATTGTTGACCAACACAATAAAAGCTACCACCTCGAATATAAAGGTAACAATCAAGTAAAAATTCAATGCTACTCAGCCGATGGTCACCAAGCTGTGAAAAGCGGACTCTCCAAGGACAACGTAGCATATCATACTTTTACCAGAAAGGATGAAAGGTTACCTAAAGTGGTCATAAAAGGATTGCCCAGCAGCATCATTGACTCTCTCAAAGCTGAATTAAAAGGTCTTGGTTTTCCAGGAGCAGTAACTACTTTAATCAAACTTAATAAACCAGTTCAATGCGCGCCTATTATAGTTCAGCTACCAGCCGGTACGGATATGGCTAAGTTCAAGCAAATAAGGTACCTGCTTGACTGTGCTGTAACAGTCGAACGTTACAAAACAAGTAGCAAGAATTGCACACAATGTTATCGCTGCCAAAATTTTGGCCATGCTTCTCGCAACTGCAATCGATCACCAAGATGCGTAAAATGTTCCGAGGCGCACCTCACATCTGAATGTCCCAAAAAAGGCCATACTAAATCAGTAAAATGTTGTAACTGTAAACAAGACCACCCGGCAAGTTACTCTCAGTGTAAGGAGAGGCTCAAATACTTAGAACGTATCAAAACTAAACGGGATCCAATCCAGGCCGCAGCCTTACACCCTAAGGTTTCCGTGACTCCAATACCCACGACCACCAACGCTCGGTCGTTTGCTCTCACCAACAGTCGGTCGTTTGCTCAAGTTACTGCAAGTCAAGCCCATCACTTGCAAACTGAAGTTACTAAGACTCCAGTCAACAATCAATCTCCTCTTCCTAAAGCCACATCCAAAACGGACAAACCTAGCTCGTGTCGTGATTCAGCCAACAACGAGATGCTACAAATTTTATGTACTATTAGGTCCTTGAAAGAAGAATTTATTCAATGTGAAACCTTTATGGATAAGGTTATCCTAATTCTGTCAAAACTCGGTCATCATGTTTAATGTTAATGAGCTGCGCTTATTTTACTGGAACGCAGATGGCGTAAACAAAAAACAGCAGGAGCTGGCCTCGCTAGCAGTAAGTGATCTCAGGGTTGATGTCATCGCACTCAATGAAACAAGATTGACAAAACGGCTTAGCCTCAACATCCCAGGTTATTCTTGCAATCGAGTTGATGGGCGTATCGATGGATCTGGGCAGGGTGTAGCTATCCTGGTCAGACAAGACCTCGACCACCACGTCATTGCTGTCCCCCCAACTCAAAACCTTGAAGCAGTAGGAGTATCCCTGCGTGTAAATGGCGACTTTATTATTATTTATTCGATATACCAATCTCCGAACTTACCCCTGCTTGCGAGCGATATTAAATCTCTTTTGTATTCGCATAATAAAGTGATCATGATGGGTGATTTGAACGCAAAACACCCGATGTGGTCCCCTGGTCCTGCCAATCATCGCGGAAAGACCCTCTTCGACTTCGTGTTAAACTATGATCTAATTGTTCATTGCCCTCGTGAGCCTACCTTGGTACACTACAATGAAGTAAGCCTACCCACAAACCCAGACTTACTCATAACAAAAAATGTCTCTACCATAGATATAATTAAAACCATCCCAGCTTTGTCATCTAACCATTTTCCCGTACTGGTTCAGTTCCCCATAAAACTTCGACGTAACCCTATACGCAAGCTAAATTACTCTAAAGCCGATTGGAACAGTTATCGCACTTACCTAAACAAAAATATATCATTAAACAATTATTCTTATAAATCGCCACACGATATTGACAAAGCTATTTGCCAGCTGCAGAATGCCATAGTTACGGCTAGAAATCTCTCAATTCCCCTTAGTAATTTGAAACCTTGGGAGTTTTCTTTACCAAGGTGTATCAAAAGAAAAATAAAAACCAAAAATCGATTACGACGTCTAATATTAAAAGAAACCGATATCATTGATCGTAAGCTCCTAAAAATAAAATTTAAGCAACTTCAGTGCGAAATCGATACTGAGTTAAAGAACCATCGTGATAAGCTGTGGGACCAAAAGCTTTCCAAGGTTGATAACCCAAGCAAAGATCTATGGCGAATAGCTAAAGGGCTAAAACGCAAGTCAACCACAACCATCCCTCCACTTAAATCTATGGACGGTTCCCTGTGCTCTAATAGCCATGCGCAAGCTAAAATGCTAGCTAATTCATTTTTCCAAAATATGACCCTTACTAAAGATTGGGTCAGTGATGAGCAGCAGTCGGTAGACAATTCCTTGCACTACCTAGAAAATAATAATTGTTCCTTTTTGAGTGACCCAGGAATTAAATTAGTAAGACCTTCTGAAGTTAAGAAATGTATTTTAACTCTGAAAGCTCGTAAAGCACCAGGGCCTGACGATATCTCCAACCGTCTCATCAGGCATCTACCTCAAAAGAGTATTGTAATGCTGACAAAGATTTTTAATGCTTGCCTGCTTCTAACCTATTTCCCCAACAAATGGAAAATTGCTAAGGTTATTGCGATTCACAAACCGGGGAAGGATCCTTCAGACCCTGCTGGATATCGTCCAATCAGCCTCCTACCATGCCTGGGCAAATTGTTTGAAAAAATGATTAGCTATCGGCTTCGCCGTGCCTCTGAACACGTTCTGATAGAGGAACAATTCGGCTTTCGTGAAGCACACTCCACGATCCAACAACTAGCTAGAGTTGCCCAGACTGTATCGCATAGACTTAACTTAAAAGAATCCACTGGCATGTTTCTACTCGACATAGAGAAAGCTTTTGATACCGTCTGGCATCAAGCTTTACTTCATAAATTAATAAAAATAGACGTTCCTATTCCCCTCGTAAAAATAATAAAGTCTTATCTCACACTTAGATCGTTTAAAGTACATATTAATAACGTCTCATCTGAATCAATGCTGGTTCCTGCTGGTGTTCCCCAGGGTTCTATTTTGGGCCCACAGCTCTTTCTAATTTTTCTCAACGACATTCCAATCTACCGTAATACAAACCTAGCATGCTTTGCTGATGACACAGCATCTTTTTCCTCATCTAAAGACATGGATTTGGTAATCGACCGCTTGCAATTGTCACTAAACCTCCTGCTGTCATACTTTTCCAGATGGAAGTTAAAAATAAATGGATCAAAAACCGAAGCAATCATGTTCACTCGACAAAGATTGCTTCCTACTTGTAAACTTAAAATTGATAACCATGTAATCCCATGGAGCCGTGCTGTCAAATACTTGGGAACTATATTAGATAATAAATTGAATTGGACCGAAAACTCAAGTAAATTAAAATTGAAAGGCTTAACAGCATTAAATGTACTACATCCCATTTTAAATAGGAAATCAAAATTAAGTAGCAATACCAAACTTTGTATTTACAAAACCTTAATCCGACCCTGCATCACCTACGCCTGCCCTGTGTGGAGTAGTACATGCGGGACAAACATAAAAAATTTACAAACCATCCAAAACAAAGCACTCAAAATTTCATTTAATACACCATTTAGAACAAATCTGCATAACTTACATATTAATATTAAATTCCCTACCTTATTCGAATATATTTATAAACTATCTAAAACATTTTATTTACATAAAAACAAATCCAGTAAAAATAAGTACATTTCTAATCTTGGTAAAATGCGAAAGAAAGATTTATCATACTATATCGATAAATACAATCGTTACAAATTACCACATCACTTGTTTCTCGAGTGCGATGACTAACAACACGCAGTGGCTCGCCTAAGTGCGCGCATACGGTGCGGGCGCGGCGCGCGCAGTTCTCGATCTTATTATCTAGCGATATAGATACGGAGCTCGTGCGCGCGGCGCGAGCAGTTGTTGCGCGGGCTTGCGCGGACGACTGTTCCTATTGTAAACCTTGTTCGCTTGCTGCGGGCGTACAGACAGTCCGATTGCACGGTACTATGCGACTTCTTAATATTTTGATGACAGAGGGTATTCCTAAATATATTTTAAGTTGGTTTCCTTCCACTCCTTTTGCTTTTATATTTAAAAAATTATGCTAATAAATGCAATGTTGTGCTAAAACTTGCATAATAAATAACATTTCAAATTTTAATAATACTAGAACATGTTACAAACAATAACTAATCAATATTTCAAATGTTTTAAAAAAGTGCACTAGCTTTGTAAACGCATCATGTAATGTTTGTGCTATCTAGGATAATAATTTACACTGGATTTGTATATTTCATAATTTATAATTTTTCTCAATAAAGACCTTTTAAAACTGAACTGAATGGTTTTATTCATAACCGGTATCAAATAGATCTTTAAACAATGTATTATGTTATTGTACATGATACAAGAAGTGTCCCCTTCATTTCAAAAACAATAAAAAATAACTTTAAATACCACTATTATACAGGCAAAGTTACCCCTGTTTTACAAAATAAATCAATTTTTCTTCTAAATCCTTAACCGCTATATTTTCTTATAGGCATCATAATATTAGAAAATACAATACCTAGAACCCCTTCATCGCATTTTTTCAAAATATTATTTTAATCTTCGTTAATTATTGATTTTACGAGAAATTGTATTTTTTTCACGCAATTCCATCTCGCTCAGTTATATGCAATAGGACAAGGACCGTTGCTTATCATCTATCGCCGCCTTAAACAAAAAACTCAAGATATCGTCAAAGTACACAACCGATCTAAATATCCATAACTATACTGCGTGCACAGCACACGTACGTACCCCTGAGAAATGCTTAAGTCCCTAAATTTATAGTCAAAACTAGTAGAGTAGCTGGCAACTTGTAAGATTTGTGACTGTAACGCGCTGGTGCTGCCAGCGCAAGCAATTTTACTAAGATATGAAATATGTACCTAACTTGCTTGTTTGTTTAGTTTAGCGCCGAGTTAAATTGGCTGTTTCTTGGTGATAAAAAGTTAGTACATAACTAAGTATGTACTTGGTTTGTTATTTCTTAAAAAAATGTATTTTTATCTTCAGCCACTTACGGAGTCTTCATCTGTTTCGTAATTCGTTTCACTGCTGTCGTCCACATATGTATTATATTCTAGATAGACGTGTAACACCTTGAATCGCTACGTCACTTGACATCTGATAATTAAGGATCACTAAGGGACTGTCTCCACGAGCGTTAAGATCGCGGTGATGTGGGGCCCTACCATGATGTATTATAAGTCGTCGCGTTGTCGTTCAACTCGTTCACCTAAAAAAAAAAACTCATCATGTAATTAAAAAAAATAAAAGAAAGACAACTTCAAAAAAAAAAAGTGTGTGTGTCAGCTCCGACGCACGACTGGAGTTTACTCCTTAAGTACGAGTATCTAACCATACGCAAAAAGAGTTTATTCAACTGAAAAAGATTAATAATAATTTAAATTATAATAATAATATAAATAATAATTTATTTAATATCATATGAAAGGGTAAATTCACAAATTAATGAAAAAATAATATTCATATATAAATTACGTGGATGCGCTTGATAATTCATATTGGATTAAATATCTAATTTTATGTGTTGTTCTCAAATATATATTTATATGAACTACATCGATAATTATTGAATATTTAATAAATACAAATCGCACATGCACATGCATATCCTACTAATATTATAAATCCGAAAGTCTGTTTGTTTGTTTGTTTGTTCCCTCTTCACGGTCAAACGGCTCAACCGATTTGGATGAAAATTTGCATAGGGATAGTTTAAATGATGGAGAGTAACATAGGATACTTTTGATCCCGAAAATCCCGCGGGATCGGGACTTACGCGGGTGATTACTATCTAATAGATGAAAATTTGCATAGGGATAGTTTAAATGATGGAGAGTAACATAGAATACTTATGATCCCGAAAATCCCGCGGGATCGGGACTTACGCGGGTGATAACTATTTATTGGATGAAAATTTGCACATCGATAGTTTAAATGATAGAGAGTGACATAGGATACTTTTGATCCCGAAAATCCCGCATGATCGGGACTTACGCGGCTGATAACTATTCAATAAATGAAAATCGACACAGGGGTAGGGTAAGTTATGTAGAGTGGCATCATGATCATCGTCATCCTTCGTCATCGTCATCGTCACTTACTAATGAAATACAAACTTTACTTTACTTCACCTACCAACCGCAGTGCAAAAATCCACACTTAAACGGACGACCAGGGAAGTACTGATGATGCCAGGCGCGGCAGCGCCTGGCTTCAACAGTACTTCAATGGGCGACCGTTTAGGTGTGGATTTTTGCATTGCGGTAGGTAGGTGTTCGAACAACGCGGGTTCGCAACTTGCGCAGGTGAAACCGCGGGGCGCAGCTAGTAATACATAAATTATAACGTACCTTGCACCCACGTGTTCGTCAGATGTTCCGGCAATATTATCTACACCCCTTTCTGCCATAGTTATTTCAAAATACTTTTAGTTCACTTTAGCCAGTATAATGATAAAAATTATAACTGCACAATAACAATATTAATTATTGATATTTATAACAAAAATAGCAATATAAATACATCGACACTGATAGAAAAAACAAACAAGCCCAATAACATATAGTATATAGGTATAGTCGCCTATACAGCATACCATATGTACGTCTTAATACACTCACAGCCAAATTAGAAAGTTGCGCACTAAAGGTGCGCACCTAAAACGTGACACGATTTTCGTTACTTGTTAGTAGGTTTTACCCCTCGGATTTTTCTCATACCGGGCGCCTTATATATGAAAATCGATTCTTAAGAAGTAAACTCCAAAAAAAAATATTTAAATTGTCTGTAGTTTTTAAAGTCAGGGCATTTTTCATTTAAAGTTCAATTTATTTTTTTGAACGACAAAAGGACGACATAGCAACGACAAACGATCATGGTAGCTCGGATTATCTTATTTCTACACAACGCACCGCCGCGTTAATATCACGGTGCGGTGACACGTTCATAGAGATTGTATAGAAATAAGTGGCTCGACGATAATATCGCCGCGATGCTAACGCTCGTGGAGACGGTCCCTTGGGTACAAGAATAAAAAAACAATCACCAATATACATACTTACAAGTTTTCGCTAAAATCTAAATTTGGATATTTTTTTATCGAGTAGGTATACTTACCCCGAGTCATATTGAGATATACCCAAAATTGGAACCAAGACTTGAGTATGGTTCAATTTGCTTAGTCTACACGGACATGCCTTATTCCATGTGGTCCTCTTTTACTTCAGTTCTAAATAACTTTGACAAATTTAGTACATTTCTATGCGATTTTGGTTTACATTTATTGTGTAGGTAAATGATTATTATGTTAAACTAGTTGCGCCCTGACCAGGATAAAAGTGACCTATGTGTTATTCCAGGTATCCAGCTACCTATATTCTAAGTTTCATCGCAATCGGTTCAGTAGTTTTGGCGTGATTGAGTAACAAACTCACATACGAACATAATTGAAAACTGTCGCGTTTATAATATGTAAGTCCCGTTCCTGCTGAAATATCGGAATAAAAAGTAGCAGTGTTATTCCAGGTCTCCAGCTACCTATATTCCAAGTTTCACCGCAATCGCTTTAGTAGTTTTTACGTGATTGAGTAACAAACTCACAGGCCCATATACTTGTAAAAATTATTTTAAGACAAACTTATGCATGTTTCAAGGAAAATAAATAAACTAAACTATCTACTTAGACCTCACTTTTTACCTTTATAATACGGAATCTCAAAAATGTATAATTCATTATGTAAGTAAATGAATATAGGTACCTATTATAAATACAAACTACTAGGTAGGTAGATATATGTTGTTTGAGTAGGTACATTCAGTAAAGCGTATCTTCTGCTCGGGGTAAGTTTGTCGATATAAGCTATGCGGGGTCCAATCCAACATAAATTTTATTGCCATAATCTCGCCGGCCACAAGATTCACTGGGTAGAAATTTTAAGATATACGAATTTCTGTACCGTCCGCAAGTAAGGTTTGGTTTCAAATTAATAATTATCAGATGTGTTGATGGAAAATGTTAGCCAGTTAGCTAGGTTACAGAAAAATGAATAAATATAAAATAGCTTTTATTCTTACACAACATTTTGTACTTTTATGATTATGTTTAATGTGATTTTATGTTAGTTTAACTTATATGATTAAGTGTTAGTTTAGGTAAGTATCTATACTATATTATTATAGACAAGGTGTAACGGGTATGCCCTTTTAAGCCGAAAGGGGGTAGTTCTAGACGTCTAGGCGAACAACTTTTTTCCTACGAGTTTTGAAAATAAAGGTAATTAAGGTTATGATTGTAGTGGACCAAACTAAATAAAAGGACCTCATAAGGTCAATAGCCTCGAACTCTAAGCAACAGTTGATTTTCAAGTACACTTTACATTTAAAATTATCGTAAAGAAAGTACCTACTTTAGATTTCAAAAAGTCGTAGAACAAAAGTTGTTCGCCTAGACGTCTAGAATAACCCCCTTTCGGCTTACACAGAAGGTCGGTTACAAGGTGTAACGGCATACCCGTTACACCCTGTATATATTACTAATTAATTTAAGCTAATGAGTTTGTTTCTTTGTTTGGTTGAACGCGCTAATCTCAGGAACTAGTGGTCCGAATTGAAAAATTTCCATCTTTGTCTGTCTCCAGCGACTCCACTTCATGTCTATCTGTTGTAATATTACCTTTTTACTATAAATTTGAACTCTTTAGTAATGTGGTGACATAACTTTTGTGTATGTCACATTCCTAATTTAGTAATTCTTTTGTTTGTTGTCTGTGTTTTTCTTTCAAATAAAACTGCGTGTTGTTTCTAATCTTATTACTTTAATTTATTAATTTCCACACCATCTCGCCGTCTTTATAATGTACAGAAAATTAGTTGCCATTATTTAATATGTTGTTCTAAATGATATTGGCTAAAAGCTTTTGTTCTAAAATTTTGGTAATGTTTCTGTTTTTTTTAAGTAAACCTAATAATTTAAGAAAATGTTCGAATATTGTAGAAGAGTAAAAGTTTTTCGCCTTATTGCGTGAATTTATCGTTAAACGTAATATAGTTAAACGTATATTTCATAATACGTACTTTCTTAGAAAATTCTCATGTTTTTGGATATTCGTTACGATCATATTTAATTATTATTATTAACAGTCAGTTTCAGCCGTACTGCTCTGTCTTTTATATGTTAAAATAAAAGACAAAATTATTAATTATTTAATTAATTGTTTCGATTAATCTGCTAACCCTCCTTGTTTTACTAGGTCAACTTCTAACAACGTCTTTGCGTTTAATCAAAGGAAATTTCCAATTAAATTGATTACGATCGTCCCCCCCCCTCCCCCCCTCGCTACGACCATAGATGATATCTTAAATACTCTGTTAAGCAAATGTGGGTACATTTGATTAAATATAGTTACGAAGTTTTCTACTGCTTTGAGTGACTTTCTCGTGGTTTTGCACAAAAATTACTTTGAGATACCTTTAAACTGCAAATATAAATAAAGATTTAAATAAATAAATATTGCACAGCATAACTTACAGCGTAATCTAGCGCCAAACTAAGCACTAGGCTAATACTATGGGCACTAGACAATGGATATAATATAACTTATTATACTTCCTTTTTTTGTTATATATACTTATACATACACACGGTAAGGGCAAAGAAGAATATTCCACACACCGAGACAAATATTAATTTTAAGCATAAATGCACCTGGCGGGAATCGAACTCGTCATCTACGGAAATTGAAAAAAACATTGATATGAGCAAACAAGGGAAGATACATTACGATCTAACATTTCCTATTCCATAAATGAGCTAGAATGTCTGGCATAATGCATACTGCAAGTGGTCAAAACGGAACTAATCGCTGTATTAGGTAAACTGTGCCTAATGTTAGACAGTGGCGCCCCCAGTCGAGTGCACCCTAATTGAAAAAAAAGGAGTTTCATTTCAATGCAACATCGCGAAAACTGAAGAACGAAAACAATAGTAGTTTATGCACCGAGGTACTAAAGCCCTGTCTTATATAGCGGGCGTCGTATTGAATCCAAAGCGTACGAAGGACTCTAGAGAGTTAACTCCCGAGCGCAGCGAGGGTGTTAAAAACTTAACTCCTGGGCGTAGCGAAGGAGTTATGTACCTAGAGTCCTGAGTGAAGCGTGGGATTCAAGCGCCCAAGATAAAGACAGGCTTTATTGCCAAGGTGAATACTCTACTTTACACATCTACTGCGACACAATAAAAGGGCTAGAAAAATAAGCATTTAACTAACAACAAAACAATACAGTAATGCTACGTGTATGAAAAATATTTACAGCTCTACATTAATTTAATTCAACAATGTTACATCGAAATGACGAAACCACACATCGGCCCTCTATAGCTAATGAAAAAAAAAAGTTGTGGCTTATATTAACTAAAACTTTTTGCCTTACCCTTCCATCGAAATAAAATAGAAGAAAAATAGCCCAGTTTTTATTTTTGTTATGTGTTTTGTCTAAGTGGCCAGTTCAAAATGGCCGCATGCTACCAGAACCTTAGTTCCAAATTCAAATTACTTTATCCCTAGGTGTATAATCAGCACTTTATGCACCTAGGGAATAAAGATTCGCTTTACGTTGACGTTTTTGGTCAAATAAAGTAACTTTGTAGAGCAGTAGGTGTGTAAAACACATTTAAAGGCAAACCTCTCAGTTCATTTGTTAAAAACAACCTCACCGTTGCAATCTACTGCCCATAAATCCTGCAACCAACCATCCCCAGGCACCTTTTTTACCAACCACATGTTAATTAACCACTTTAAGCTTTTAATAGGCAAAAAATGCAGCAACAGGTCTCGTGTCTCCATTTTTTTATTTACCCCGAACGGGGCAGGATAATAAATAGCTTTTTAAACGTCCAGGGGCATTTTTTACTCCGGAGTTAACGGATTTTAACAGATTTTTCCCCGGAAAAAAAGAGATTAATTCACTCACTCTTGACTCGTGTTAGCGTTCCCCGGAATGGTTAAAAGGCAATTTGTTGGGTAATTTGCTTTTATTTTAACGTCTAGAGAACATGATTTATGATGTTTTCTGTTAGACGCTTTTGAAACTCGGTACAAAAGTGAATAGCAGACGAATATCTACATAATACATAAATGCCACTTATAATTTGAGAGGTACTTAAATATTTGTCTTGTTTCTTTTAATTGTTTTTTACCCTTTTATGTCTATTTTTAAAGAGACGCTTTATATTGACTAGGAATGTCAAGGATTCAGATCCAAGTCATGTCATCATCATCATCATCATCATCATCAGCCCGTTGCAGTCCACTGCTGGATATAGGCCTCTCCAATTGCACGCCACCTAGATCTATTTTCGGCTTCACGCATCCAGTTTGTGCCAGCCGTCTTGCGCAAATCGTCGCTCCAACGTGCCTGAGGACGTGCTACAACTACGTTTGCCGAGACGCGGTCTCCACTCTAGAACTCGTTTACCCCAACGGTTGTCGGTTCTACGGCTAATATGGCCAGCCCACTGCCACTTCAGCTTGCTAATCCGGTGAGCTATGTCGAAGACTTTGGTTTTCTGACGGTTCACCTCATTTCTGATCCGATCTCTCAGAGAAACGCCGAGCATAGCTCGTTCCATAACTCGCTGAGCGCTGAGTGAGTCATGTCAGGTGCAAATTTTTAAAACGCATTTGTTCAAAAAAATAAATAGGTAGGTAAATATATGCTATGTTAATGTTATGCCTGATAGGTTTATGCGTTTTGTATTTGATGTCATATGTTATTATGCTACAGGAGTTTATGCATTCTTAATTTATGGTATACGAGTATTATGCAATATAAAATTATGCTAAATGTGTTCTGCCAAGTGATTTTATGACAAAAAAGTTTTTGCGAAAAGTGGGGAACCCGTCTGGTTATAACCCTCTGCTCAGCAAGTTCCACCGCAAATGGTTCAGTAGTTTTTGAGTGAAGGAGAAATAAACAAACATACAAACAAACTTTCATATTTGTAAATTAGTAGGATATCAGTTTTCCTGTTTCAAGTCGGGTAACAACGTGACACATTTTTTCAAGGGTGTCAAAAAAGATGGTGACACAACGAGTAAATAAAGATTTCTATTTTACCCAATTAGAAATTCAAAATGCACAATCTTATTGGAATAAATTAAGTTAAACATATAATAAGGTGTAGGTACGAGCCATCCTACCTTTTTTAGTTAAGTATTTGCACTTAATTAGCAAACTATAATTTTAGTACAAAACGCAACATTGATTATTTACTGTAACTTAATATACCTACAATAAATATAGTTTTTATTCGAAAATGTTTTTTGTGTTCATTGCTTAGGTAGCTAGACCTGATCTCAAAGCTGTGTGCCAACCAACTGGACGGTACATGTGGTTAAATATCTAAATAGAATATTTTTCAAATACGTATGAAAACAAAACCCGTTCACTACACAAAATAATCATTAGAAATAAATGTGAGATATTTCTATTTCTTATCGGTTGTGAACCGATTATGGCCATTAGGAAATTAGCCAGTGTCATGTATTCTAATATATTATGCAAGTTATTTGCATCGAAACAGTCAAGTCGTCATAGTTAAAGTCAAGTCTAGGGAATCATTTGTAAACACGGCGGCCATTTACAAATAATCTTCACGGAGCCTTGGAGACAACACTAAGTTAATGTTTTGCACCGATTTTCACTTTAATTCCACTTGTACACCTTTACGAAACTAAATTGATTAATATGCCCCCGAAATTAAACAATTTGCACGCATATGAACTAGGTTTCACAAAAATGAAAATTTAGCACCACATCTCCTCAACGAGTTCCCGCCAAGACTCCAATGTGAGACATAACATTGACATAAATTTACATTGAGATAAATACAGGCAATAGTAGATACTAGAGGTGCTCTTATGTAAAATAAATGTAAAAGCAGAGCAAGCAATAATTAGGTACGCCAGTCGTAAAAATGAAATATGTATCGCTACGGGCCCTAAGACGTTGTAGATAGTAAAATAACCCAACATAAAATAAAGATAAAATTATGGGCCCTACCATGATATCTATAGGTCGTCGCGTTTTCGTTTAACTAAAAAAAAATATTAAAAACACTTCAAATAATTAAAAAAAAGAAAAACAACCTTCCAAAAAAAGAGAGTTTTTTTTTAAGTTGTTTAAAAGTAGTCAGGGTATTCTTTTAAATAATTTACTTTATTTTTTTTGATCGACCAAAGAGCATGGTAGGGTGGTATATCTTTGCGTCGCGCGGTTTCACCCGCGTTAGTCCCGCCCGTGGGAAGTTGCATAAAATATGTTACTCCTCGTTAACTACCTTTCTATTGGGAAAATATTTTTTGAAATCGGTCCAGTAGTTTCTAAGCCTATTCATTTCAAACAAGGAAATAAATATTTCCTCATTGGACGCAGAATTTTATTTTTCTCCCCACTGTATCCCAAACTTAACCCAGTTAACATTCATCGGATACGTTTATTTGCATGTATAACCACTTTTTTATTTTTAAGTTCCACATTTTTAACACCACCGGTACGTGTTTACATTAACATACCAATTCAATCTTTTTCATGAGACTATTTGGATAGAAATGCAGACTAAAGATTATTCCATCGCCCGATAACCCGAGGAACCCGATGGTCTGATGACAAAGGACCATGCGTAGTGGCGCATAGCCATAGTAATAATTCGCGCTACCTTGCTCGTTTGTCGTTGCTATGTCGTCCTTTTGTCGTTTAATAAAATAAAGTTAATTTTAAATAATAAATACCCCTACTACTTTTAAAAACCACGGACAATTTAAGAAAATCTTTTTTTTTAAGTTTGTTTTTCTTTTTTTTTATTATATGGTGTGTTTTAGCTGTTATATGGTGTGTTTTTAGCTGAACGACAACGCGACGACTTCGCGACGACTTATAAGACCTCATGGTAGGGCCCATTTTTAAGACGTATAAGTAAGCACCACCAAAAATAGGTACATGATTATTTTAAAATGTCTTAAAATTTTTGTTTAGCCCCCTCCTGATGCGAAGAGAAGAATGATGATGATGACATAAATATATCTCTGTCCCTCACAACGCTATATGGCGCTTTCATTTCCAAATGGATTCATTGGGGTCTAAATACAGCCAAGCCGTTATTATTTACTAGCTGGTTTCACCCGCGTAAGTCCCGATCCCGCGGGTATATCGGGATAAAAAGTAGCCTATATGTTATTCCAGGTCTCCAGCTATCTACATACCGTGTTTCATGGTAATCGGTTCAGCGGTTTTTACGTGATTGAGTAACAAACACACAGACTCACAATCTTTCAGCTTTATAATATTAGTAGGACTAGCTGCTTTCACTGGGTTAACCCCTTTATGAACCCGTGAGAATATCGGGATAAACGACTATATGTTAATCCAGATCTCAAGCCTGCATACCAAGTTTCATTGCAATCGGTTAAATAAATCATAATAATAAATAAATCCTGTGACCAACACACAGCGCCATCTAGCCCCGTGGTAAGCTGCTAAGCTTGTGTTACGGTGACTAGACAACGGATATACTACTTATAATTATTTTTCTTTTGTAAATACAAACATATTATACATAGAAATATATATAAAATAGTTTTTGCATGAAGAAGTAGTAATAAACATACTCCTACTTAAACTTTCACGTTTATAATTATTAAATAGGATCCATTTATAATACGAATCAAAATACAGACACCTAACAATCTACTATCGGGCGATCGAAAAGTCTGCAGTCTGCTTACAACCTTGTTAATGCAGTTTATTTTTTCTATCTTGAGTATCAAAACGACGCTGCTTTTTGCTTTCCACTGAAATTTCCGGTATTTTGTACAAATTATGCATGCTATGTCTTGTTTTATGATTGTTAATGAAAATTGTTGTATTTTTTTTATTAAATATTAGGGTTCCTCACCCAAAGGGTAAAAACAGGACCCTATTCCTAAGACTCCGCTGTTTGTCCATCCGTCCGGAACGGTTCATGAGATATCATGAACCGTGATAGCAAGACAGAGAAGTTTTGACTTTTTTTATGTAAGTTTTTCTATTGTTGCTATACCCATAATGACTAAAACAAACTACATAGTCCTAATATTTCGTAAATTTGTTTTTATTGCTCAAGGCATATTTACTAGAAATATTTTTAAAGGAAAAATTCACGCCGCAAGTGAATTTTTGAAGATGAATTTTTCCTTTCAAAATATTTCTAGTACATAGTCCTATACAATAAATTTGATTTTTATTTTGTTCAATAAAAGCTTTTTATACATGCATTGGTAAGCATTTGACTACTGCCTATCTCACTTGATAGTAATTAAATAAATATTGCACGAAATAACACACAGCGCAATCTAGCCCCAAACTAGGCCTGTACTAGGCGTACTAGACAACGGATACACTACATATTATAGTTTTTTTTATGAAAACACACATAATGATACATGGATACAAATATTTATTTTTAAGCACCGGCGGGAATCGAATCCGCAACCTTTCGCATTACAGTCGAACATTTGCACGACGCGCCACTGACGTCTTCATAGTAAGCAATGAGTGAGTAGTCTACAATGTAACACCCTCAGTGTTACATCTTAGACTGGCTGCACCGGTCTACGTGTCGGAACACGGAAAAGTATGCTATAGTATGTTTAGTGCTATAACTTAGGCTTTGGAGGTGACAAGCCGCAGACTCCCACCAAGATGTTTTATTAATTATCTTGGGTTTTTTAAAGTATCTATAGTCGGGGTATTTTTTATTTAAAATTTACTTTAATTTTTTGAGCGAACAAAAGGACGACAAAGCAAACAGGAAACGATCATGGTAGGGCGAAATTGTTCATAATATACATAAAGCATTCATTGGAAAACATGTAGCGCCATCTAGCAGGGAGTAGTATACGTATAGTTTCTAATTTACATACTTCTTCATAATAGAATAGTAAAAATCTTATAGTTTATTTTTTTAATTACAAATTAAAGATGTCGATTAGCATATACAGAGCAGATATGGATAATAATATAAATATAATAATATCTTTGTACATGGTGCGAGGTGAGCATAGTCAAATATAAAGTTGCGTAAAAAATAAACATTTTTAGTTGACTAGTAGCGACCTCTAAAGGTCAATAGTAATACTAATAGTAGTTCGCCTATCGGACACCAGGAACCGCCACTTAGTTCATCTATCGGAACCGAGATGGCGTGCATAAACATAAGGACTACTTGACGATAGATGGCAGTATTTTGTTTTCCTACTTAAAAATAGATGGCGCTCGTAAATAAATGAAAACAAAGCTACTTTTACTAGCTAGCTTTTACTTTTAGGTAAATGGAAGGAGTATGTATGTATGTACCTACATACATACATACTCCTTCCATTTAAGGTAGGTATGTTTATTTATATTTCATGCAAAATTAATCTACTCTTTTGATGCAATAGATAGGTTTTTAATAAGTATTTAGCTAAACATAAATGTTGATCTCAGCTAATGCATACATTTACAATCCAAAAAGACGTGTTTTAACTATGAAAGTTCGCAAAAGTTATAGTCAACTTCACAAAAAAGTTGCTCGACACTAGTTTTATCATAAAATCGCCGGTTCTACGCATTTGTTTTGCAAAGATGACTATACCTTTCGCGACACTAGATCTGTAATGAAAACACTGCATAAAGCATAACTAATTCGAAAGACAATCTTTAGTAAAACAAATAAAAGCTATATTTCGATACCATGTTAAAAGTTTAAATCTTTCTGAGAACCGTCCGTATGGATACGGTTTTTCTAACATAATTAGGTCCCTGTTCATAATAAAAAAGACCATTTAAATTATTATTTTAAAAATTCTTTTTTTATTGATGCCTACTTCTCATAATAAAGCTGCTTTTCCACCACAACCAGATGCGTTTAATATCCACCAATATATATATTCATTGGTGCACATAGAAGCGTAGATTTCACATCTTCGCAGCATAGCTGCGTAGTACATCTCTGGTGGAAAAGCAGCATAAAGAGGCACATTTACAAATTTAAGGTCTCTACTACCCTGACAGTTACTCATCTCCTTTTTAGGATGTGCTTTGATCCATCAGTCTGGCAGTCAGTCAGTCAGTCGGGTCAAATCTTCAATGATCCTGTTCAGCGTTAAGTCACATTCTATAAGGCCTATGAACGAACGAGGTATCGCTACGTCGTAGCTAAACTACGCGACCCTCTTCGCTGTATAGGGTTAGAAATTACAAGCTCGGAGCCTACACCTACGATCACTTTTGTATTCGAGTTTAGCAACGCCTGGTGCCGATAATCCGTGCTACCATGATCGTTTGTCGTTGCTCTGTTTTTTCGTTCAATAAAATTTAAATAAAAAAAAAAACCTGACTACTTAAAGTTTTAAAGTTTTAACTGTGTGTTTCCGCGGGCCTTTGTGCGTGATTTTCAGCCGTGGGTTTCCTCACGATGTTTTCCTTCACCGTAAAAGCGTTTGTTTAATAGCGCACATAAATTTTTCTTAAAGAAAAAGACATTGGTGTGCGGCCGGGATTCAAAACCACGACCTTAGGAATGAAAGTCGGAGTATCTACCACTGGACCAACACCGGTCTACCTGACTACTTTCACAAACAACAGATAATTTACTTAACAATTTATTTTATTTGGTTATTTTACCTATGTTTTTTAATTTTATTTTTTGTAGCTGAACGACAAAGCGGCGACTTCGCGACGACTTATAAGAAAATGTGAATGTGTTTAAAAATAGCTTTTGTGCTTTGGAGGGCACGTTTACCAGTTAGTCCCTGTTATTCCGCGCTACCATGCTCGTGTGTCGTTGCTATGTCGTTTTGTCGTTCAAAAAATAATGTAAATTTTAAATAAAAAATACCCCGGCTACTTTTAAAACCCACAGACAATTTAAACAAATTGCTTTTGTTTTGAAGTTTGTTTTTTTTTTTTTTTATTTGATGTGTTTTTAATTTTATTTTTTAGCTGAACGACAACGCGACGACTTATAAGACATCATGGTAGGGCCAATTATCCTTAGGGTGGCCTGACCTTTTCGTACGTACTGCTACGAAGTGGGGCGTCGCTATCCTTCTTAACTGCAACCTTGGAGTCTTCAAGTCTAGAGTGAAAAAGTCCTTTCTTTCTAACCAAGCATATTATCGTCGACTTCATCCTTTTGGGTGAAATGAAGTCAAATTCAAGCCCATCTATAAAAACATTTTAAAGAAGAATGATGGATTTGTATGTTTGTAATGGATTGGGTCTGAGGCTAAAATCTATAGTCCGTACTTTCACTTTGCTAAGCAAAAACTTTGACTAAAGATATTTTTTGGGATTTCTAAAGCGATTTTCGCAGCTACCCAAAGTTTTGCTAAGTAAAGTCGAAATTATTCAAATTTAGAACGTAAACTACTCCAAAATATCGAATCACCTAAATTTTGCTTCTCTGTTGTGTATGACCATTAGTTATATTTACTTCATTCGTAGAAAAGATCAAAGTTCGAAGTTTATGCTTAATTTTTACTAAGTTCAGTCTGAGCAAAGTCTGAGCAAAGTAGGCACTATAGATTTCAACCTTAAACTACTGGACCGATTTTAAAAAATCTTTCACCAAAAGAAAGCTACCTTCCGCGCTACCGTGCTCGTTTGTCGTTGCTATGTCGTCCAAAAAATAAAATAAATTTGAAATAAAAAATACCCCGACTCCTTTCAAAAACCACAGACAATAATTACAAAAAATCTTTTTTTTTTTTAAGTTTGTTTTAGTTTTCTTTAATTCATTGATGTGTTTTTAATTTTATTTTTTTAGCTAAACGACAACGCGACGCCTTCTCGACGACTTATAAGACATCAAGGTAGGGCCCAATATCTAGGAGTTACATAAACTACTTTTGATCCTGATATTCTTACAGGATTGGGACTTACACGGGTGAAACCACGGGACGCAGCAGTCCTATTTAAAAAAAACTTATTTTTAAAACGTTTCTCACACGCTAGCCAAGACAAAGGGTGCTTTCTCATTATGCTAATCTTAAAGGGTCTCTAAAATAATGTTTAGGTAGACATCTCCCTATTTATTTGAGATAATAATTAGTTTTTTTTGTGTGACGACCTTAAGAATTGAGACTTTGTTTGAAGGACGATGGTCTTCTAATCTTTTGTTAAAGATTAACCCCCTTTTTATTGTTACGGTCGGTAAAGACAGATGCAAGGTGAATTTGTTTAAAGTTTTAACTTAGAAAGCGGATGGAACTTTGTAGTGGTTTCTGTGATTTTTAACCGACTTCTCAATAATGAAGGAGGGAGTTTAAATTCGTCGCTTATTTTAAAAACAAGCTACTCAGTTTACTTCTTACTTAATATTATAAACGCGTAAGTTTGTACGTATGTATGTGACTTTGTTACTCAATCACGTAAAAACTACTAAATCGATTGCGATGAAACTTGGAATATTGTCAGCTGGAGACCTGGAATAACACATAAGCAACTTTTTATCCCGATATTCCCGCGGGAACAGGACTTACACGGGTGAAACTGCGGGTCTTGCATATTATAAAAAACACGTTCTTTGAATTTTAGCCTTTCACTACCAGAGCTTTAGGCTGTGCTTTGATCCATTAGTCAGTCAGTCATTGGATACAATCCTGCAATGACCTTTACCTATTTTGGAAAATACAACCTAACAATATATATTTTGGTTTTTACAATAAAGAAACATAACGAAAAAAAAACCGCCAAAAACTTCATACAAAATTAAGAGCCATAACTTTGGCCAGTCAGTTAAAATTAACACAGCATCGCACCGGAGTTAACCCTTCAAGGAGTGAAAGATATTTTGGTTTTTACAATAAAGAACCAAAAACGAAAAAAAAACCGCCAAAAACTTAAAAGTCATATCTTTGGCGAGTCAGTTTAAATTAACCCATCATCGCACCGGAGTTAACCCTTCAAGGTGTGAAAGACATAACTGTCCATCTGCCCTATGTCCCGCCCGGGTCCGTGAGAACCGGTCCGGCCAGTATGCAAATTGTGTCCATTGTGTATGTATGGACAAACGGATTTTTTATGTATTGTTATTCTACTGCCGTTGGTGTTAGGTCTGCGAATTGTTTGTGCAAATTTATCGATAGATTCGGACGTTATGTCGATAATCGGTAGTTTTTGAAATAAGAATTTTAGTATCATTTATTATTACGTTAAAAACAAAACAAAAAACGTGAAATTGTTTGTGTTTATGTATCTTTAAAGTTTTACAGTTTTATTCTGTTTTTGACCAAATAAAATAAATATAAGTATAATTAATACAATAATATAATAGTCGGAGACATGTAAATTAAATTTAGTTTTAGTTTTATATCTAGACCTAGAATCTAGACAAAATCATTTGTATTTATATCTGTTTGTCTTCCTAGCTAAATAAAAATAAGATAAATATTGTTTATGTTTTCCTAATAAACATAGGAAATTAATTAATTAATTAAATAAGTAAAATTTAGTAGTAGGTAAAATAAGAAATGTGATAATAAAATAGCACGTATCCCATCGTTTTTCACAAAGTTTTATTAATATTTCCGTAATTTTAGATGTTATGATTATAATATCACATGAATTATGGAAATTGGTTCTTTAATTTACAACATAAAATTTGGTTTTAATTTACAACAAAAAATTATGGACTAATTGTTTTTTTTTTTTTTTTTTAATTTCATTCATTCAATTTATTCAATTATTATTAGTCATAAAATTACGACTAATTGAATGAATTATAGATTATTATTAAGGACTAGTATCTATCGCGTTCCTTCTAAAACTTTTAGTTGAAGAATATCGACAAAAGAAAACATTTAATGCTACCCCATCCCTAAACAAGAAAAACCGGTTAGGTCAGTTCCGCAATAACAATAGCTGTACCCATTGGATACTTAAATAGGTCCAAATATTATAATGCAATTTTTATTATTAACTGGTTCTTTTATGTCCAGTTCACCCTTCTATCTTTTGTTTGCAAGACAACTGGTAAGACAAGTTTTGGTCGAGCATCGAAGGGTTAATTTTAGTTGTGTCCAAACTTTTATAGAGTGATCTTGTGTGAGATTTAAATTTAGAAAACGTTGTTTTAATGGTTAAGATTAAACATGAAAAAATTAACTAGTTTGTCTGTAAATATTTTATACAAAAAGTTCGGCTTTCGAGTTATAATAAGGTAGGTAGATACTACTAAAAATCAAACCTTATTACTAAAGAAGTAAGTTAAGTAAAACCTGGTTTAAACTCAGATTACGAGAGGCTTCCCGTAGACGTGAAATATGTGTCAAGTTTATCTCCCGTACCAAGATCGTTTCTTGTTGTTTTGTTGTCCTTTTGCCGTTAAAAAATATATAAAGTAAATTTAAAAATAAAAACACTCAAACCATAGTTAATTTAAAAAACAAATATTTCGAAAATATATCATAATTAAACCTTTTAATTACTAAGCAACAAATAAGTTTTCGTATCATAAAAAATAAAATAAAAATTACATGCCTAAACCAGTTTAGTCGTAAAAAAGTTATTTGATTCCAGTAAAAAGTTATGTGATTCAATATTTGAGTTAGAAAAAGTTATAGGATTCGAATAAATACTTCCAAAGTCAAAAGTTATGAGAAAAAAAAAACACTGGCCAGCAACAAAACAACATCTTTCTTCCAACTTTTTAAAACCCGCCTTCTCTATTGATTTATTTTTTATTCAAAATACGACGCTGCTATTGGTGGAACGCGAAATTTTTGTTCATTGAATAGCTTTTTCTTTTGAAGGCGTGGGTGGGGTAGGGGTGGCAATATGGCGCTTTCTTGTCTATAATTAATAAATTTAAAAATATTAGATCTTTTGAATTGGGCTTCTTTTGAAGAATTTATTGAGATGGAAATGCTTTTCGGCATTAACCGATTTGAAAAGGAAGGAATTTGTATTGTGGTTACCCACATTTATGGAATTTGGTATTTGAAAGATATTAAAGACAATGAATGGTTTATATCGGATTCCCACTCTGGTATTACCATCACGCCGCTCTAAGCATTGAGTCACGTGAACACATCATCATCATCATCATCAGCCTGTTGCAGTCCACTGCTGGACATAGGCCCCTCCAATTGCACGCCACCTCGATCTATTTTCGGCTTCTCGCATCCAGTGAACACATCACCAGGTTGAAATAAAACCTATAACTAAGATACGTAAGCTATAACTTTGAAGCCGAAATAAATGAACAAGAAATAGAATCTGAAAATAATCCCATATTAGAAATTGTTTGAGGTAAAAATAAACAGTCCGTTTTAATACATTTTATAAATTACAAATCATTTTAATAGTTTTAGATATTTTAATACTAGCTGCGCTTCGTGGTATCACCCGGATTATTCTTAGATCAGGAAAAAAATAGATTAAAGCAGGCTGGAAGTTACCAAAAAATACAAACATATGATACATAGAATAAATAATAAATACGCGATTAAGACCCGGTAAAATGTAGGCAATAAAAAATAAATATAATTTATATACCTATTTTTAAAATTTCATAGCCCATACAAATGCTCCTACAAGTCAATTAAAAAATACATAACTAACTACTGCATTTACCTTTTTGTACGGCGCGGCAGTACATAGTATAAGAAAAACGACATTGTTTTATTTAAAAAAAATATAGGTAAGGGTTTCTTGTTGTCGATTACGAAACCCTAAAAAAGAAGATATTTAGTTTTTTCTTTGTTTTCGCGACTTTGTATTGAAATAAAACTTATTTTCCGGTTTCAATCGCGTGTTTTTTATTAACAATGTTGTTGCAATGCCGTACTAACACGATGCGATGTTTCACTGTATTTACAGATATAAATAATAATAAATATTGCACGACATTGCACACAGCTCAATCTAGCCCCAAACTAAGCACTAGGCTTGTATTATGAGTACTAGACAACGGATATACTACATATTATACTTTTTTTGTAAATACATACGTATTATAAATAGAAAGACACCCAGACCAGATACAAATATTTATTTTTAAACATAAATATTTGCACTTGACAGGAATCGAAACCGCAGCCTTCTGCATTGCAGTCGAGCGTCCGCCCGACGCGCCACAGAGGCAGATAGGTAGATGGTCAGTTTATTTCAAGAAGATACGTATTGGTTGAATATAGACAAATAAAGCTGTACTTTTTATTAAAACCAAAACAATTTAGTATCACGCAACAAAGTCCATCAAAACTTCTTAAATCATTATACAAATATAATTAAGAACGAGTTTTAAAGGTAGGAGGGTGTTTCGTAAAAACTTAGGAAAATTTCACTGAAGGGTTGAGAAAATGGGGATGAATTGATTTTATTTGGGACTCGACACGATTTTTAATTAGGGGACGACGAGTTTGGAAGAATATTATAATGATGGCGGCCATTTTGAAATTTTCTATTTGGATTTGTTTTCCGATTAAGTGAGCTTTTTCTTATTTGAAAAGTTTTGATTTGTTTTTAAAACCTTAATAATTCTAGATTGATTTTTGATTTAAAACACAAACCTATTACCGTTCTTATGTAATTTCCATTTATTGATTGCTTAAAGAGATCACCCATAAGCGATAATCATTTACTAATAGGTATCGTGATGGTGAGTTACGTTTACTCACCATTAAGTGAGATAGTGGTCAATTCAATTTTCATACTTCTTTGTTAACTTAATTTCTATAACAAAACAGTACATAAATGATGTATTGATATAACATATTTTCTTAATCTACTTTGTCAGGCTACGAAAGTTTATACCTAAGTAATAAAAAATACCATAACTCATTAAAGTGTGAAATGACAATTAATTTAACAATAATGAAGTTAATTATATGCGAGATTTTAGTATAATCTACACTTTCGGAGATAGTGGTCAAACGCACTTTTATCGTATGTAACACATTACCTATTTGAGAAAGGAATTAGAACTTTTTATGGATGCGTCAAATAGCATAGACAGACTAGGCTGAAATCTATGTATACTTTGAATTTGCTCAGACTGAGCTTAGCAAAAACTAAGCATAAACATTGAACTGGAATTTATAGTCGAAATTCATTTTCTAATATATAAGAATAAAATAAAAAGAACTTCATAGTCATAACAGATAAGCAAAGTTTTGGTCATTATTTTTAATTGGTTTACATTTTAAATTTGACAAATTTTGATTTTACTAAACAAAAACTTTTTGCAACAAAAAAACGGCATTGCAACAATGCGAAATATAATAGACACAACTCGATTAAAATGGAAAATTGAGTTTTATTTCAAATCAACAACAGAAGAAAAATCTAAATTTATAAATTTCTCTAGTTTACTGTAACTTTTTAGAATGTTAAAATAGACGAATTACATCTCAGTCAACCTTGAAAAAGACAATTGGAAAGTTGGTGAAACCTCGGTCGTTTAAAAATCATGAATAAAACGCGATTAAACCCGGTAAATAAAGTGTTTTATTAATTTCGCAAAGTTTAAACTTCATAGTTTAAACTTTGAGGACACTATTCTAAAACTCCATCCATATCTGGCAAAACTAATCAATCGCGGAGCGACTACTAAAATAATTATTGGAAGTTTAGCGGTATTTTTCAAATTGTCACTCGAAACGCTTAGAAACTTTCCGCAGCCAATTTTCTGTTTAATAGGACCCATTTGTTGTGAAAAACATCGTGATACGAAACGCCCTGGGGACATATTCTAAAACTAAAACGTCTTTACATCGCTTCAGCATTTATTAAGTTTTTCTAGAAAACAATTCAGCTATTGTTGGTATAATTTTCCAACAAATTACTAACGCTATAAAGCTTTTAGCAAAACTCTGCAAAGTTTTGGAAAAGTAAACATTTTTAACTCACACGATTTGAACTCATAATTATTTTTCCCGGGTCTTATTCCCGTACTATTATTTTTAAAGTCTCTTACCTCGACGTTTCGATCATGTTACAATGATCTTGGTCGCGAAGGGTTTTGGAAAAGTGTTAGACACCGAAACCGTAGATGTCGCTCCGTGCCTCAGTCGCAAAGAACCTTTGGCGCAATTGGTGAGCGCACGATAAGAAATATCGAGGTTGCAGGTTCAAGCCCTGTTCGGTGAAATTTTCAAAAATTAGTCATCCAAGTGTAGGAAACACTATAAAAATAAAAATCAAAGTGTTGAACAGTTTAAGAAAATCGAACAATGTTAAAGCGATGTTGAGACTATTTAGTTATAGAATACCTGCTCTGATAGCCAAGAGTTTGGTGATTTGTCTCGTTTCAACTTTGGATCAACATTCGATTACCTACTTACGTTATTTATTTTGCTACTAGTCATGGCCGAGAGAGAGCAATTCGACTTTAGAACTGATGAAGCTCGGCCGTCTGAACCGAGTTTGAAATTCTTTACTTGTCAAACGACCATTTACCTACTTTTAGTCTCCTATGATACTTCCAAATCCAGACAAACTGATAAGCGGTACCGTTTTATGGTAGAAATACCAGTCACCCGAACCAAGCGTTTCGCATCGTCATTCTTTATTCGTACTGCGAGGGAATGGAATCAGTTGCCTGAGTATGTCTTTCCGGATGTCTACAACTTGAGGGTCTTCAAGTCACCAGTGAACAGGGCCCTGATTCTCTAAAAACATAGCATGCGACAAACAGGCGGGATGCATGAGCATTGCAGAAGTCGATTTGTTGCATGAGTAAAAATAATAGCTATTCTATAACTTCTTTAAATACTGATTGGCTGAGGAACAAGGGGAGCTATTTAAATAATTAAGTAGCCCTTAATTTTGAAGGCTACTTAACTAATTTAGTAGTAATTTAGTAAAATAACTTTTACAGAAACGAATTAACATACATCTCCTGCACGTCGCCTGCATTCCGCCGGTATTCCGCATGCTATGTCCTTACCGAATCGAGCCCCAGGTATCTCCTAATAAGCATGTAACATCTTAGACCACATCATCGCTTTCCATCAGGTGAGATAGTGGTCAAACGCTTACCGATCAATAATAAAATTTAAAAAAAAAAACGGGAGCAATAACCCGGTAAATATTGTGTTTTATTATGCAAAATCGAAAAACTTAAACAAAATTATAAAACTAATTTTCTGGTTTATAAGGTATTTTCTTTATTAACTGCATTGCATCATTGATGTCGGTTATTTTGTTTCTTAAAGATTATAATTTAATCGAGTTTGGTCGAATAAAACCTAAGTTGGATAGCGCGTCCTAAACATCGTTTGCCAATGAAGAAACAAAATGCCGGTAAAAATATTAATTCCGTCAGGGGGAGAGGGGTTGCCACCCTCAACCCCCCGCTTTCTTGAAATCGTTTGAGTACTTTTTTGACGCCCACCAGACCTTTTTTCGAGGGGGAGCCCTTTGCAATTTAAATTTTATCTCTTGGTAATGAGTTAGACAGTAGATTTCGTTGGATTTCAATGGTAAGATTTTAATATTGAGATAAATCAAGTCTCTTTTATAACTGGGATGTAGTTATGATTGTTTTTATTACAGTTTTTTTGGTACATTTTATGTTAATTATCATAAGTTTCTTGTGTCTACTTCTCTTTGGAGGTCGCTTTCCATAGATACGGTAGTTTGTTTCGTTTCAAAACAAAAATGTGATATCTTATTTTTGTAAAGAAATAAATCAAAACCGCAGGGCGCCGTTAGTAATTTAGTAAATGTAGAGGTAGTCTAGGTTCTGGTCTAGGGATAGATGTCCCCACTTTCATTCCGTTGGTCGTGGTTTCAAATCACGGCCGCACACCAATGTTTTTTTTTCTTTAAGAAAAAAAATATTTTCGCTATTAACATCGCTCTTACGGTGAAGAAAAACATTGTAAGGAAACCTACGGCTTAAAATTACGCACAAAGGCGCAGTTGTTAACTTTAACTTTAAATAAAAACTGGGTTATTTTTATTCTATATTTATTTCGACGGAAGGGTAAGGCAAAAAGTTTTAGTTAATATAAAGACACAACTTTTTTTTTGGTTTCGTCATTTTGATGTAACATTAAATTAAATTAATATAGATAATAAGAAATGTCTATTTTTTATATTTTTACTTATATATATATTTTTGATGTTTCAGAAGTGACTCGAAAGTTTCTCCGTCACTGCAAGCATTCGCTTGTAATGTTGCATTACAGAAATATGGGAGTCAAATCTATAATGTTGCATTACAAGTGAATTCTCGCATTGAAGTACCTTAACTAAATAATTGTTTAGTTGTCCATAATATTTTCTGCCAATATTTTAAAGTATATTGATGTTTCAGTAAAAACGTTCAATAGAATTCGCTATACGTTAATCAAACTAAACTAAGCCCCCAGAAAACCGAAGCCATCCCAACTAAAAATTAAAAAGTTAACCGTTAAACCAATCCTGGAATAGTTCGAAATTCAAAGCGAAAGTGTTGCCAACTTTTTAATTTCACGTTCGAAAGTCGAATTTTTCACTGTAAAAACTTCGTGAGGTGAGGAAAAGTTTAATGGTCTCATTTTAAACTTGGTTTTAGAAGTAAAGAGTTAAAGTTGGTTCGATGTTAAGTGATAAATGGCTGTTTTTTAAATTTGTAAGCGACTAGATTCTAATATGGTGGCAAATAACTGTTAGAATACCTACTTTTCGTAATCATTATTGGTAGCATAGAACTGGATTGGTCTCAATTAGAAGCTAGAAGGAGACAGGTCCCCTGATAGTGATGCATTTCAAACTCCTCTCTGACGGACGAGCTTCATCAGTTCAACAGTCAAATTGTTCGGGATATTACTAATTACACAGGCGTTTAAAAATGACTCAAAATTCGGAAGTCGTGGTTGTTGTTGTTATCTATGTAATCTATGGCTGAAATCTATAGTCCGTACTTTGACTTTGCTAAGCAAAAACTTTGACAAAAGACAATTTATGGTATTTATAAAGCGATCTTCGCAACTATCAAAAGTGTTTACTTAGTAGAGTCGAAGGTTTTCAAATTTAGAATGTAAACCAATCAAAAATAATGACCTAAACTTTGCATCTCTGTTAATGAGTATGAAGTTCTTTTTATTTTATTCGTATATTACCTACAAAATGAATTTAGACTATAAATTCCAATTCAAAGTTTATGCTTAGTTTTTGCTTAGCTCAGTCTGAGCTAAGTCAAAGTATGCACTATAAGGTTTCAGCCTAAGATTGGTTGGTGACCTGCTGTGGTATCATCTAATTAGCATCCACCGCTAGTAGTTGCTAAGTTGCAGTACATTGCTGCTTTGACGTAACGTGGTTGTTACCGGTGATTACTTCAAAGCAGCAATGTAGAAAACGAAATATGTTTTTTGTCAGTAAATAGCAACTAGTAGCGGTGGATGCTAATTAGGTTCCTATTTAAAATATTCTTCAAAAGTGGTTCCCACTGATTACGCCCTCTCTCTAGAATTGGAGTCTCAAGTGAACAGATTTCTTCTAAGTAAGCAATAGCCGACCTCATCATCGCTTCCCATCCGGTGAAATAAGGTCAAACGCAGGTCTCATGTAAAACAAAAAAACGGGTATAGTTTTTTATTTTTTTATACATAATAGGCTAGCATAGTGTCCTGTTTTTACCCTTTGAGTAGGGAACCTTAAAAAGCTAACTTACACTATCTAACAGCTCAATCACTGAAGTAACGTTATTGACCTAGGAAAGTCATATTTTTAACCCAACCAGGGGCTCGATTTGGTAAGGACACAGCATGCGGAATGCTGGCGGAATGCAGGCAATGCAGGTCGCCTGCATTCCGCCGAATGTACGTTAATGAACGTTAACTCGTATTCTGTAAATGTTATTTTACCTAATTACTACTTAATTAGTTAAGTAGCCTTCAAAATTAAGGGCTACTTAATTATATAAATAGCTCCCGTTGTTCCTTAGCCAATCAGTATTAAAAGAAGTTATAGAATAGCTATTATTTTAACTGCTGCAACAAATCGACTTCTGTAATGCTCATGCATCCCGCCTGCTTGTCGCAAGCTATGTTTTAGAGATTCAGGGCCCTGGCGGAAGTCCGCCTTAGAAAAATATAGCACAGTTACGTATCGTCCGATACAGCGGAAGTGACGTAATAGTCGAGTTCCGGTGGCACGGGAACTCTGGCACCGGAAACAGGGTCATATCTAACATAATGCATTTTGAAAACTTATTTATAAAATAACAAACTGGGTTTGCTTCATAATAATAGGTAATACCAGTTTTAGCCCACTGCGGAAAAATTACGTTTTTATGAATTTGTCTTTTTTTTACCTTTTTTTCAAATTTCTATCTATTCTATAATTAGAACATAGAATGGGAGCCTAATTCTGTATGAAAACTGTTTAGAATCAACAAAGTTTCCACATAGCTTTATAAAAGTTGAGAAAGTGAGAAAAGTTGTCTGAGAGGTAGTATAGAGAAAAAGTACAGAGAAAAGTAGGTATATTTTCCTCCTAAGACTCTTAAAATGAAGTTTACAAAAAACCTTTTTTTTCCTTCAAATTTATATGTATTCTATAATAGGAACATAGAATTGGAGCCTAATTCTCTAAGAAAACCGTGCAGAATCCACCAAGTTTACACATAGTTTTTGAAAAGTTTACTGAGTAAAGTAGTACAGAGAAAAGTAGGTATATTTTCCTCCTAAGACTTTTAAAATGAAGTTTACAAAAAAAATGTCATCGATTTTTTACTTATTTTTATCTGTAACCATTTATAACGAGCTATTGTCACTATATAAATATCTATGTGCCAGGGCGGCGAATACCTAAGGGTGGCAAGGAGTTTTTACAAGGGGTAGACACCCCATTTTATTTTTTATCGGTGCCAAATTATCATGAGTACGGCGAGGCGAAAGTGTTTGTGGCACAAAAGTTTACTGATGTTGAAATTTCAAATTAAGAATACCTAAACGTCTATTTTGATACTACTTAATTTAATAAAACACTTTATTTACCGGGTTTAATCGCGTTCAATACTATTACAATAACTCTATAGTCTGCGTACACTGGAACGTTTTGTTACAAATAATTATGATCCGGTAGTTTACAGTAACTTTTTAGAATGTTGAAATATACAAATAACATATCTTAGTCAACTTTGGAAAAGCCAACTGTAAAGTTGCCGAAAGCTCGGTTCTTTTAAAAATCATGAATAAAACACGATTAAACCCGGTAAATAAAGCGTTTTATTATGCAAAATCGCGAAAACCATAGAAGAAATATAACTACTCAATTTATTTTGAATTTTTAATGATACATTTTAATGAAAAAAATAATACATTGGTCAAGAACTAGATTAAGCAATAAGTACTAATAATTATGAGGCTGTAGTTTAGAGTAACTTTTTAGAATGTTAAAATAGACGAATTACATCTCAGTCAACTTTGAAAAAGCTAACTGTGAAGTTACCGAAAGCTCAGTCGCTAATAATAATGCCGTTATTAAATAAAACGCGAGTAAAACCCGGTAAATATTGTGTTTAATTGAGTAATAGTATTGAAAAAAAACAACTGCTTTTTAGATCGCTCTTTTTTTCAGTTTTGATTGCGTACTCTGACATAATGCTTTTTTGTTTGAAAATTTAATGCTTCCGAGACATGAACCCACTAATTACAGTTCTCGAGCCAGATAGTAATACTTACCAAAAAAAAAACTATAGAGTAGATTACACTGTTGGCACATTGTGAGATCCTCAAGACCCACCACTATCCAGCAAATATATAATTCAAAATAAACGCTGAATTTTATTAACTTTTAGCACCCGGTTAGCTTTTTTCCTTGCAAAAAATATGTCTAAGTTTAATGTGCCTTGAGGCCTTTAGCAAATGGCAATAAAAAAAACAAAGATATATTAAACTTTTGAAATATCAATCGTTCGTTGATTTGTTTGTAAAGATAAAGTAGTCTCCCAAGTGGGGTTCTTTCAGTTCAGAAAAAAAAAACAATTCTTTTTGTGACAACATAATAAAAACATATTTGACTAAATGTCATCTTTTTACCAGACTTCGACGAAGTCAAAAGAAGGAGTAATGTTTTTAAAGAACTATTCACATGTTAAACTATGAATAAATCATAGAACTGGGCGTGTTTTTATTGGAGACTAGAAGAAGAATGGTCGCTTGATAGTGATGCATTTCAAATTCGTCTCTGACGGATGAGTTTCAGCAGTTCCAAAGTCAAACAGTTCGGGAAATAACTAACACACCTTAAAAAAAAACTAAAATTCGAACGTAATTGTTAGAATACTCTCCATCTAGTTAGTCTATGGGTAAATAAACAATAGACAATTTACCCTTACAAACAAGGCTTTAGGTCTAGAAACTACTAGAACTTTCTATCCACCCTTCCACCTCCCTGGAGATGGTAACAAAACTTTCTGCAGTCGAAAGGGAGAAAAATAAATCTAAATTGGTTCAATCCTTTGAAATCCCCTACTTTTTCTGCCACCATTTCTAAGAATAATTACCACCGACTGACTTAAGCAAGTTAGTTCAACGTTGAACACTGAATTTTGAACTTTAACGGTCAAGGGTTTAAGCTGTGAATGGCTTAGTGAAGTGTTTTAAGTTAAAAATGTAAACTTCTTCGTAATTTTAAGTAAAAGTTATGAAGTAATTTCATTGGTTTATGGTTCGATCGTTCAATGTTAATTAGTTAAATTTTAAAGTTAGCTTTTGTTACAATTTGTAATGTTTTACTGGTTCTTATTAAATCAATTTTTAATTGAAAAAGTATGTTAATTTTTAAAGTAATATTTAAAGAGAAAAAAAGCGAGATTAAATATTTCATAAACATACGAAGAGTCATAATAAAAATACATACTTACCCTTTTTCAGGCAGTTGAAGTAAAAAGCAAAAAATGTGTTGTTCCCGACCTGTCTACATTTAAAGTTTCATCGAAATCAATTCAGTAAATTTTACGTGAATATGGTCCATTTATATTAACATGTTTTTTAAGCTTTGCTACAATCGAATCTTAAAAAAATTGGAAAAAGTAACAAACAGTTTATAAAACATATCAAGAGCGACTTTCATTCTGAAGGTCGTGCTTTCAAATCCCGGCCGCGCACCGATGTGTTTTTCTTTAAGAAAAATTTATGTGCGCTACATCGCTCTTACGATGCAGGAAAACATCGTGAGGAAACCTACGGCTTAAAATCACGCACCAAGGCCCAGTTGTAGGGCTAATTGCGGAAACACACGTGTTAAAACTTTAACTTTAACTTTTTAAAACATGTTATTCAATTTTCATTTCATTAGAAAGCTATTATTGGTTTCCAGATATGACCGTTGAGTACGAAGTGCGCCGAGTCAGCTGGTTAATAATATAGCTGAATACCTAGAATATATCTAAATAAATAATAGTGCAGACAGACGGAAGGAGACAGTGGAAAACCTGGAAAATGGCCAGCAGGCGCCCCCTGAAGATTTGTTACTTACGAGTAAAAACAACGGTGGCTCTTTTCATTTAGTTCTGTCGGTAAATTAAATAGTTTTCACCATCCCCTGACGGCTATTTACTGTTTATTTCTATTTAAATTACGTTTTTCATCACAAAGGTAGATTCTGTGAACAACACACAGCGCCATCTAGCCCCATGGTAAGCTATTAAACTTGTGTTACGGTGACTAGACAACGGATATACTATTTATATTTATTTTTCTTAATACTTACATAATTATTATACATAGAAAAATACCCAGGGGCTCGATTCGGTAAGGACATAGCATACGGTATGCGGAGATGAACGTTAATTCGTATTCTGTAAATGTTATTTTACTTAATTACTACTTAATAAGTTAAGTAGCCTTCAAAATTAAGGGCTACTTAATTATTTAAAGCTCCCCTTGTTCCTCAGCCAATCAGTATTAAAAGAAGTTATAGAATAGCTATTATTTTTACTCCTGCATCGAATCGACTTCTGCAATGCTCATGCATCCCGCCCTGTTTGTCGCATGCTATGTTTTTAGAGAATCAGAGCCTAGACACAAATGTTTATTTTTGAGCATAAATTTTAAACTAACACTCAAATTTACACATTTTCACGGATCTTATGATTTCAACTTTTTTTATTTTCCTTACCTCGACGTTTCGATCATGTTACAATCATGTTATCATCTTGGTCTCGAGGGGACTGACTCACCGGTGGATCTCATGAACTATGCTAACTATACAGCTATCATAGTTCATGAGATCTACCGGTGATACAGCTATCACCGGTGATATAGCTATACAGCTATCATAGTTCATGAGATCCACCGGTGATGGTGATAAACGGACAGAGTAGACGGAGAGTGGAAGTTTACTAACAGGGTTCCGTAATTAGTACGCCTTGGGTTGGAACCCTAAAAAGATGACTTTGTTCATGAAAATATCCAAAAGTCGTATGTGATTCTGACCTACGTTATAGCATCGAAAGGAAGAGTGACTTAAACATTAATAATAATTAAAACAACAAATTTCCCGAACTAAAACCGCCAAACAAGCTCTTTCGCAACAATAATTAAGTAAAAGAAAAATGGTCTGTTTCTAACAAAACATAATTGTTCTTATTTAACTACCACAAAAAGCCGAAAACTCTTGTAAACGTAACAATAAATTTACAACAATAACACAAAGAGTAGGTATTTGTAATGAAAAAAGGCAGTGAATAATTATAAGTATTTACTCTACTATAATAATGATCATAGAACAGGAATATGGTCTAAATAATAGACTTGAAAAAGATAGGTCGCCCGCTAATGATACATTTCAGACTCGTCTGTGACGGACGAGCTTCATCAGTTCGGAAGACAAATTGTTCGGGTAATTAAGTTCACACACCTTTAAAAAAGTCGACACAAAATACGTACGTCGTTGTTAATATTTACACCATCTAGTTAAATTTGATCTAAAAAAATTAATTCTAAAACTAAAAAATTTATTAAATAAACCGGCTAAGTGCGAGTCGAAATCTAGCACTTAGAGTTCCGTAAGCACCTACCATTGACACAAAAATAATTACAAGTTTTACTTTTGGATATTTAACCCTAAATGTCATACTGAAAGTATTTACTCTGCTTTTTAATTACGAGAAAAGAATTAAAAGAAAGTCTAGATAATTTACACAGTGCCAGCAAATATTTAAGGCACTCGCTGAGTACATGCTATGTTTTTCTTCATCGTGGAGGAGTGTATATGTGTCCCAGACACCACAGCGTTACAAATAGCTTGCTTTAAAGTTCCTGGGGCTGTATAAATCACATAAATCAGACATAATCCCATAACAGTCATAGAAATTGCTATTATAAGCTTAGACAATAATCAAGTGACATTAAAAAGTATTCCCTATTTATTATTCTGTCTTGCAAATAAAAGTGTACCTGCAAATAGACATTATTTTTGCTGTAACAGTGCTGCCGTTTCACCCTTAAATTAAAAACAATTATGAAGGAGGGTGGCTGGGGGTGAAATGAAAAATTAAGACAATTTGAAGGAACCCGCCTCCACTTAGATAGAAGATTGAACTGGACTCTGGACCGATGTTTTTATAGACTTGTGAATATTTTGCGCGAAATTATTGAAGGAATCTTTGTAATTTTAAAACATTTTTATGAGAGGTTAAAAATCTTGAAGTTTTCAACTCGTCTCAGTGTTTGTCGTGAGTATGTAGCGTTCTATAAGCTTATAACATCGCTCTTACGGTAAAGGAAAACATCGTAAAGAAATCAACGGCTTAGTTAGGTCCAGACGACACGTTGACCAGTTCGTTCTCTCCAATACCTATACCACCCTCACAGTAAGCTGTGATTAGTCAGTAAGCAGGTATTGGGCAAGCCCAATATCTGCTTACTGACTTTATAGCTAGATAACCCGCAGAGTTTTACTTAACTCATAAATTGATTTGAAAATACTTTTATAAGATTTGGTTGAACACTTGTGTCAATGTGCTCAACCAAATATTTCGAAATATTTTTATCATAATTTTTTGCAAAATATCCTTAACCATAACCAACCGAAGTATGACACCAACCTTTGTGTCATATTTTGGTTTCTGACCAGCCCCTTGCTTCTTTATATCGCCTTTAAGTGGTCCGATTCGTGGGCCGGTGTAGCAAAAAAAAAAAACTCGGTTAATAGGTAGTATTGGGCAACATGTCAACACCTAAAATCTGTGGATAATAGACCACGAAACTCTAATTAAATAACTTCATACTGATATAATTCTTTAAAACTAGTATCTAATTTTTGATTCGTCTATGATGCAAAATTCCAAATATAAATGTTTGTACACATGAAATTACCGAATCTGTAAATCGCCTAGAGATCAAAATGTCTAACAAACAATATGTCTTCCCATTCGAACTATACTCACTACTTCGTTGACAAGGCTATGGCTAAATTTTGTAGTTTCAATCAAATTATAGGCGTTTGACGGGACCACACTATATCTTACCAAATGCTACGTAAACATATGATTTAGAGCCGTTTTTTTCGAAGTTCGAACCCAACCAAAAATGAAAGCTTTAAAATTTAGATCTTCTAAATTTGGATTTATTTTCTTTTTAAATAATGTATGAAAGTAAACTGCCAGTTTCATCTAGACGATAAACTATCAAAACTCATACTAAGGGCTCGCTGGTTTACGAGTAGCCCGCTTCCCCTCAGCTGTCTACACTAACCTACATACCTATTGGTATGATTAAAGGTGATTAACATATGAGTTAATTTTCCTCGTTCAAACATTGCGAGTTACTACAGTGCAGCTTCTAGTTCATACGCTACACCAAAAGTTATATTGACAAACTAGTGACATGCCATTTATAATTATTTTTTAAATACCTAAATAGTACGCACAGCGGTATTATTTATCTATTTAATAACATTGCTTCCAGTGACAACTGGAGACTGCTTGTGTAAAATTGACACTACAATGCCCTGTGTGAACAAAACTATCATAATAATATGATTTACTATTAGATGGTTTCATCCACGTAAGTCCCCTTCTTAAGGGAATATCAGAGTAAAAAGTAGACTACTATATGTTATTCGAGGTCTCCGGCTAACCTACCTATATTCTAAGTTTCATCGCAATCGATTCAGTACTTTTTGCGTGATTAAGTAACAAAGTCACATACAGACATACATACATTTTAAAACTTTCGCGTTTATAATAATAGGAAGATAAGATGCAGATCAAAGTACCTACCTACAGACGTTTTTCACCCTCTAAAACGAAACCCCGACAGGGACAGAGAATGCCTACTCAATGAAAAATTGTAATTCAAACGGCTAAGAAAATTAAAATTCGTAGTACATCTCTCTCTTTTTTCCGCAAACTTTTTGGGTAAGTTTGTCCTTGTTTTAAAAAGGGGTTAAAACGTCAAAGAATAAAATGCTAATATAAGAAAGATTCCAGACGGGTAAAGAATACTAATTTTAAAGAAACGACTTCTAGTATTTAGTTTTTAAAAAGTTTAATTGTAGTAGGTAGATGTCATGGAATTGAACTGGTATATATAAGAGACTAGGAGGAGAACGATTGCCTGATAGTGATGCATTTCAAACTCGTCCCTGATGGACGAGCTTCAGCAGTTCCAAAGTAAAACTACTTACACATACTTTAAAAAAACGCCGGAACTAAATTCGAAAGGCGACGTGAGAATATCTATTATCTATGTCAATCTAAGGGTGGTATCTTGTGTTTAACTTTTATTATCTTCGGACATAAATTGTAGTAGAAATAAAGGCTTTATTATTATCTTCGGACAGCCTCTGTGGCGCGGCGGGCGGAGACCCGACTGCAATGCAAAAGGTCGCGGGTTCGATTGCCGCTGGATGCAAATATTTATGCTTAAAAATAAATATTTAGTCTATCTAGTCTGGGTGTATTTCTGTGTATAATATTATGTAAAGGAAAATAAATATAAGTAGTATATCCGTTGTTTGATCACCGTAACACAAGCTTAGCAGCTTACCATGGATCTAGACGGTGCTGTGTTTTGGTTCCAGAATGTATTTAAACAAATCTACGAACTTATAATATTAGTAAGAACTAAGATGTTGGGCCTTCAAGATACCGTATCGACCATAGTTGTGGTCTATTGTATTGTGGCAGCCCTTCATAGCACATTAATTATTCGCGATGAGTCAAGAAACTTCCAGATTCTTTGGGCCGTAATGTATCCACTTAGCTCATTAGGTTGCAGTAAATGCTGACCTAACTGTTCTTTCGTTTTTACCCGGCTGCAAGGAAAGGGTTGCAATTGCATTACAGACCCACAGGAACAGTAGGATGTGCATCGTTTGCACATCCTTTACACTATGGAACCGTCTCCACGAGCGTTAGAATCGCGGCTATATTATCTTATTTCTATACAACGCACCGCCGCGTAGACACGATCAAATAGAGATTGTATAGAAATAAGTGGCTCGACGATAATATCGCCGCAATTCTAAAACTCGTGGAGTCGATCCCTATACCTAACCCCATAGTACTGTAGGTAAATAACTAAAAAATAAATATCCCAAATCATTACTTTCAACAATAAAAATTCAAAGGAAACCCATAAACAACCCCCACCCTCTACAACCCCCTCTCTGACAAAGACAAAGTCAGAAGACTGCTTTAAAAATAAAGGCACAAAAGCTTTGAACGTCCAGCCTTCCTATCTTTTTGCGAGACTTTCGAATAATTGTATAGATAACGCAAGACAAAGAAACGAACCCCCACCCTTGGGGGTGTTAGGGGGACATTTTTACCGTCTTGAGAACCCTCTTTGATCAAGCAACATTTTGACGTCGTTTCTGCTTAATTGCCCGAATAAAAAATGTTCGCTGTTCTGTTTCGGTTTTCTGTTAAGTTTTTTTTAGGGACTGCTTTTGATATCTTTTATGTAACATTTTTTTTCTTTTGAACCAATAATTTGCCTTACGCATAGGTTCTTAGCTGCTATCCAAAGTGGCAAAGCACCTAGCTTTTTGGGCACTAAGTCAAAGACCTCATTATATTATACAAGGTGTAAGCCCTTTTAATCCGAATGGGGGTTATTCTAGACGTCTAGGCGAACAACTTTTGTTCTACGACTTTTGGAAATTCGAAGTACTTACTTTTCGAAAAATTTAGATGTAAAGTTAGTTGAAAATCAGCTGTTTCTGAGAGTTCGAGGTCAATGACCTTATGTTGTCCTTTTATTTAGTTTGATGGTTTACAATCAAAACTTCAATTACCTTTATTTTCAAAAGCAACAAAAAAAAGTTGGAATTTTTAAAAGTCTTAGAACAAAAGGTGTTCGTCTAGACGTCTAGAACAACCCCCTTTCGGATTAAAAGGGCATACCTGTTACAAATTGTAAGCATAATATTATTACAGTTAGGTACTCGATGCACTAGGTAATGTTATATGTTATAATATCTAAGATACCTACATTTACATAATTTTATCTGTCTTCTTTTCAGGTTACGGTCTATCGGTCGTATTCTACATCAAGACTAGCTGCCCCGGCGAACATCGTACCGCTTTATTCAATTTAAGCAAAAGTTCTGTACGTACCTAAAAAGGTATCCTTATTTATTTATGTTATATAACATATATGTTTTCTTACCAAAGACATGTATTTAACATATTTTTTATTAAATTTATTAATAATCATATTTAGTTGCATTTTATTGACACCCTATCTTAATATAGGTAAGTATATAAATCACATATCACGTTGTTTGTCCGCGATGGTCTCCAGAATTTATTTTAAATGTTTTTTTAACTTAAGAGATAGGCTCCTTTTGTTCTCGATATTCCCACGGGATCGGGAGTTACGCGGGTAGAACCGCGGGACCTAGCTTGCTGACCAAAAACTTCAGCTTCAGCGTAGAAAGAAATCGTGACTTGGCTACGAAACATCTTACACACAAAAAAGGAACTACCTACCTACCGTTTTATTATATCTAGTCTGGGTGTATTTCTATGTATATAATATGTATGTATTTACAAAAAATATATATATAATTGTAATATATCCGTTGTCTAGTCACCGTACCACAAGCTTAGCAGCTTACCATGGGGCTAGATGGCGCTGTGTGTTGATCACAGTATTTTATTTTTATTTTGTTATTTTTTACATTTAGGTAGGTATAATTATGTTACTTCTAAATATTACCTAAACTTTGCTCTCTTTGCTAATTAATTCTCAAAAAGGTCACATTCTACACAATAGGCAGTTAGATATAGCTACAATATAAAAATCTGCACCCGACAAGACATGAACTTGCATCTCTGACATTCATAGTCAGTGAGCAAACCAATTACGCCACAGATGCCCAATCTTTATTATTTACTTTAAACATCTTTTCAAACTAACCTTCCCTTGTAAAAAGTAATTTTCTCAAAGGTTACAATCTACACAATACTTACTTGTCTTACATTAGTTAGGTATACCGTATACTTACAATATAAGTGATTAAGCTCGCCGGTCACGGGCGCCCTATAAAACTAACACTCCCAAGCGTTCGCAATTTCCTATCTGACTGACAATTTCCTCGACTTACCCGATTTTAATATAAAACGAGAAAAAACACCGGCCCGGCTTCTGTTCTTTGAGAAAGAATTGTGTGGATACGTCTTTAAAAATATTCTGAACTACCAGCGCAAAGAAAAAAGATATAAAAATTCTTGTGGACCTACTTACAGTGATGGTCTCCGTATTAATATTTATTTTAATTCAATTTTAATAATAATATACAAATAAAATGTTTCTGTTCAATAAAATGTAATGCCACCTAATTAAAAAAAACAATCCAATAAAAACACATTTTCGAAGGTTTTTAAATTTGTAATTTGGTATGTAAAATCAACTCATTGGCTATGGTCAAAAGTCAACTTGAAAATTCCAACCGGTTTGTTTACTTCGATGCACCTAGCTAGTCGTCTAGCTAATCGCTTGGCGTGTACCTATGTAGTCGCTTGGCGTGCGACAAACTGATAATGACTCGCTAAGCGACCTGCTAGCTTCCAGGCGCTATGCAAGCCTGCTAATGGCCGGTCGTACCCAGGGTTATTTTTCAATCTACAGATAAAAGATATCTGTTAAATAAAATGAAATTAAAAAGTTTTCTTAAGTTTGATTACGTTTTCATTCGGTAGTGTTACATTTTATTTTGTTTTTTTTAGGTGTAGGTATCATTTTCCGATACTTTTTTCTTACCTCAATGTTTTTACTATCTGAAGACTTGAAAGACAATAAAGGTTCTTAGAGAACTAAGGTGCATAGAACATGCAACTAACGGATTTGGATTTGATTAACTTATAAACTGTTGTACTAGAATACTATTAATAGATTGTAGGTGTTTACAAGGAATGTCCATACTAACCAATCGTTTCTTTGAAAATGGCTTTGGCGAGAGAAAGAAAAGTGGTTCGCGATGGCCGCCCCCACCCTACCACGCCCACCCCCTGATGTTATTTTATAAGATGCTGTTTTATTTTACTTGCCATTGTGTTTTTGTTGGAGCCCCGTCTAAGTTATGAATATTTTCATTTTGATGAAACTATTTATTTTTGTAGGTACTTTGTTTTATTTTGTTTTGAGAAAGGGTTGCTTATTAAATTTTTAATTTGTTTTCTTATATTATTTTCCTTTTTCTAGCAAGTTTTTTGACCATGTTATAATAGTCGTGTTTGGGTTATATATCTATTGTATAAGATAGTGAAGTTGTTTAAAATGTCCCGACTTGGTAAACTCGGTAAGGATATAGCATGCGGAATGGCGGCGGAAAGCAGGCGACGTGTAGGAGATGTACGTTATTACTACTTAATTAGTTAAAAATCCTTCAAAATTAAGGGCTACTTAGGTAATTATTTAAATAGCTCCCCTTGTCCCTGAGCCAATCAGTATTTAAAGAAGTTATAGAATAGCTATTATATTTACTCCTGCAACAAATCGACTTCTGCAATGCTCATGCATCCCGCCTGCTTGTCTTGCTTTGTTTTTACAGAATCAGTGCCCTTATTTTTGCTGTATTTTCAACAATATTTTGAAATCAAACAAAATAAAAATCAAACAGTAGGAAGAATCTTGATAGATTAAGAAGAAATAGGAAATATTCCTTCGTCTATTTATTTCTTCTTCTACTGTGTTTAAAAATATGCCTACTTGAAGTGTCAGTATACAGAACTGTAGGTAGGTACCTAATAATAAAAAATAATAATGATGTTGGTAAGTATCAGACTATACCTAGGTAAGGTACATAATTATTATGATGGAGTTAAGAGGGAGCATTTTTATTGATCCGTTGTTATCTCTGATAGCAGTCGTTAGGTCAAGTTAGAGGCCTTAAGGGCGACTTAAACAACTTTAATACTAGGTGAGACATACCACTACAAGACAAAACAGGAGATGAATAGACCTTATTATGTCTATTTCAGGAGGTCTAACTTCGACTTACTGAAAGGTCAAGCCTACGGTCTAAAAGACACGGTGCTTCTTATTAGAAGCACCGTGTCTTTTCAAGGATTAAAAAAAAGGAACTATTGTGCATTTTTTTAACCCTTATAAATTAGTTACCTACTTATTAGGTGTTAGTTAAAGAACAACAAGTAAATCTAACTAATATTATAAATGCGAAAGTATGTATGTGAGTTTGTTGCTCTTTCACGCAAAAAACTACTAAACCGATTGCGTTGAAACGAATATCGGTAGCTGGAGACCTGGCATAACACATAGGCTACTTTTGATCCTGATATTCCCGCGGGAATGGGAAACGGCTTAGATAGTCATCCTAATATTACACTATTAGCTGCGTCCCGCGGTTTCACCCGCGTAAGTCTCGATCCCGTAGGGATATCGGGATCAAAAGTAGTCTATGTCACTACTCGACGATGTAGCTTTCTATTTGTGTAAGAATTTTTGAAATCGGTCCAGTAGTTTCTGAGATTACCCCCAATACACATACTTACATACATACACACATGTTACCAACGTTACCTCTTTATAAATACTACTAGATGCGCTCCGCGGTTCCCGCGGGAATATCGGGATAAAAGTAGCCTATGTGTTATTATAGGTCTCCAGCTACCTATATTTCAAGTTTCATCGCAATCGGTATAGTAGTTTTTGCGTGAAAGAGTCACAAAGTCACATACATACATGCATTACATATACAAACTATCGCGTTTTAATATTAGTATGAAGTATGATCGTAACTATAGATAATGACGTACGTACAATATTTACCACTACCTATATTCATCAAAAAAACTTTATTATAACAAAGTATACGGGTTAAGTAAAGTAAAGAAAATTCAATGCTAAATAATATTTTAATCAGTCGTTTTCTCGGCACAAAAGCCTTCATTTCAAAATCAATTAGTACAAAAACCAGTCAACATCAATATTATTTGAAAGAAATTAAATAAACTGCCTTAATTGGTAACTCTATCCTTGGATTATGTCTCTAACAATTTGGAGACTTTGCTATCGAAAAAGGTTTTCTTTCGCCGTATTTTGTAGAGAGAATGAAAATACTTTAGCGGAATAATCAATTGATCAACCTTTGGAACTTTCAAGTCTAGAGAAAATGGGTTTTGTATAGGTAAGCATGTTACATCGTGGACCTTATCGTCGCTTTACACATCACACACAACCACTAACACATAATATAGCGAATAAGTTAAAAACATGACTATTAAAATTCCCATATCCAAACGTAATTCCAAAATAGTTTAATTGTTTTTTCAGAAGGCGCTCGTCGTTCGCGCTGCTTCTGTCGAAATGGAACAGTTGCATTTGTTGTACGTAGTTTTTGTTTCGTGTATTTGTAACTGGATTTATGTATCTACTTACTATGCTATCATTTTTATGTAAACTTTTCTGACTACAGTTAATAGAAATTATATCATTTAAGCAATGTCCCGACGAACAGAGCATTGACCTTGATAAATGCGTTTCTGTAAGACTTTCAACAGATCGACATATTTTATGATAAACTAGCTGCGCCCCGCGATTTCACCCGTAGATGTAAAAACGCGTTATCAAGGGCGCAGGCGGCCGAGCGGTTCTCGAGCGGTTGCTCTTTTTCGTTCATTTCGTTCTACTAATTGGATTTCGATGCAAAGTATACCACGACCTTCCTCAAAAATGGAACTTTTCAATATTGAAAACCAAATTTGAATCGGATTACTAGTTTTTAATTGTATAAGGAACAGACAGAGAAACAGAAAAACAGACAGACAGATATGAATTTTAAAAATTACATAATTTTCTTCTACTACTTTTCCTAAGTCCTCTAAACAACTTTTTTTCATATTTCGTAAATTTGTTTTTATTGCTCAAGTCATACTTATTTACTAGAAATATTTTTAAAGGAAAAATTCATCTTCAAAAATTCACTTGCGGCGAGATTTGGGAACTTGCGTGGCCGAGCGGTATAGGCACTGGAATATTGATCCAGGGACGCGAGTTCAAATCTCGCCGCAAGTGAATTTTTGAAGATGAATTTTTCCTTTAAAAATATTTCTAACTTTTTTTTATTTACTTCCAAGTACAGACTTGTTGCCCTCTCTTTCTTTATTATAAGTATAGATAGATAGATAGAAGATAGTTTTTAGTTTACAGAGATCTTAGTTTATCCCTTAGTTGTAGGTAATTTAAAACAGTGTGCCTGTTAGTATACACTATAACCTACCATTTCTCTTGTTAATAAATAAATAAATAAAATATTGCATGACATTATACACAGCCCAATCTAGCCCCAAACTAAGCACTAGGCTTGTATGTACTTTGGGTACTAGACAACGGATATACTACATATAATACTTTTTTTTTTGTAAATGCATACATAGAAAGACGCCCAGACCGAATACAAATATTTATTGTTAAGCATAAATATTTGCACCCGACGGGAATCAAACCCGCAGCCTTCTGCATTGCAGCTGAGCATTAGCCCAACGCGCCACAGGGCCGTCACCATAGAAATAAATATCACCATTGAATAAATACCAACCTCCCATGCTAGTCGATGTTTTCACTACTACACGCAATCGTGACCTTGGACTACTTAATATGTACCTCTATACATCCTCCGAAGTAGGAAGGCATGTTTAAAGTCGATACTGATACCTAAGTACTAATGATATTACGAGAATTTAACCCTTGGAGCATCGTAAAAAGACTAAAAATAAATTCCTGTCGGATTCACCGAAAATTGTTTACTATTTTCGGGTGCAACAATTTTCAATATTTTCGTTGAAAGCTTTTGTATTTTCGTTGAAAAAGTTTGTAGATGACATTGTTTCCTACATTATGGTGTCATCATCATCTAATCCTTAACCGTCCACTGCTTGACCATAGGCTTCCCCCATACGACGCCACAAATAGCGATTGCGAGCCACCTCCATCCATCCAACGACTCCCCGCGACCGCTACAATGTCGTCGGTCCACCAGTAGGTGGTCTTCCAACACACGTTTCGCATTACATCGTGGTCGCCACTCGAGGACTTTTACTCCTGTCATTATGGTCTAGTTTCATGAAACAAAAGTTTTTATTGTTGGCAGCTTTAGTACACTACAAACGTGTTATGAAAATATTCAAAAACATTGTAACGGGAAATCATCAAGAATTATCGATGAATTCAGTTTTGCTCTTGTAATATATTACCTCTTTTATGCTATGCTTTAACTTCCTTCAACAAACACGCTAAAGTAAACAACCAAAGCCATCAATACACCGCTTCATCCGTCTCAACATCCAATCAAACAAAAATTTACCCTCAAATCTGAAATATTCAATATTTTCTTAAAACTCCAACCCGTACCTTTTTCCCGATTGATTTGTATTCGCAAAGATAAGTAATTACTTGGTTCTAGAGGGCAGATCCATAAATCCGGGGGGCTGGGAGTCTCCCTTGAAAAAAGGGGGTGTTCTTCTTATATTTAAATATCGGACCCCTTCCGGGTAGGTGCCACGGTTTTTCCAGTGAAAGGGGTAAGTGACAGAAGCAGAGAACAGGGAAAGGTAAAGAGTTGAATTTTTAGTTTTTTTTAATAGGTCATAGCGTCATAGATAACCATAGTTGTAGAGTCTTTTACGTAGGTGCCTGTTTTTTAAGAAAAAAAAACAATAAAGTATGTTTTGTTCTCTTGTGTTTACTCTTAAAGAAAAAGCAATTAAAATACAAGTATATACCTAGGTTGTAAAAGTAAACTTTATTAGTCACTTTTTAGATCTTTTTTTTCTTTGACGTCGATACAAAGGCCAACATCGTCTTCAAAAGGGTTTCTTAAGTAATTTACATTTTTTTTTCTGATAAATTGTCTATTAAAAGAAGTTAGGGTATTTTTTATTTAAAATTTACTTTAGTTTTTTTGAACGACAAAAGGACGACATAGCAACGACAAACGATCATGGTAGCGCGGATTGATTTACCTCAAAACGCCTTGGTTTAAAACGTGTCCTTTAGTACCTAGGTAACTAAAAAGATTATACGTACTTCATGAGATCGAGTATGGTTTTGTAAATTAAATCCCCGCCAAAGATCATAGAATAGAAAAAAAAACGTTTTATATCTTCTTTTCATATAGCGGTGTTTCTCACCTACTTAGTATTAGAGTTTTCAGGTCGCCTTAAGGCCTCTAACTTGACCTAACGACTGCTATCCAAGATAATAACCGAGACCAACTCCTTAACGTCCAAAGCACGGAGGAGCTCAAGAAAATGATTTTTTGCCAAACGAATTTTCGGTCACCCATCCAAGTAATGATCGCGCCAAGCGTTACTTAACCCGCACGACCACTTAAGATCGGCTGGTGGAGCTAGGCCAATGAGCTCCTCAACATTTTAAGACAATATTTAAATAAATAAATAAAATAATAATAAATACATTTTTGAGACCAACACACAGCGTTATCTAGCCCCGTGGTAACCTGCTAAGCTTGTGTTACGGTGACTAGACAACGGATATAAGTACTACTTATATTTACTTTTCTTTTGTAAATACATACATATTAATACATAGAAAATACAAGTATGTACTGTGTGTATTTTCACTACAAAATTGCAACACATTTCTTCTCCACAGCTTTCCGTATACCATTTCAAGATGGACTTAAGAAGCAAAAAGGAAAGAGTCCAAGGGGCGGTACCACCCCAGAGCCCATTGGAATACAGAATAATAATCGCCAAAAGAAACTAGAGGGAGGAAAAATATAAATAGCAGTATCTACCTCCGAGGGATATTAAAATTTGTACAAGAAATACTTCGCAGCCCAGTTTCAATTTTATTAAAATAAAATTATTTTCGAGCGGGACGAATGGTCGGCCTTTGTCTTAAGATTTTCGTATTTTGTTGTACTTATTTTATTTGGGAATGGACAAGGGTGCTGTAAATTATTGCTCTGCTGTTTTGTTACTTTGGAAAGAAATTTTTTAATGCTATAAGTTTCGTTTGCATTTCTATGGATTATAGGCTACTAGTTACGCGCTCCGCTACGCGGTTTCATTCGCGTAAATAGGTGCTCGCGATAAAAAGTAGCATTTATATAATGTTGTTCCAGGTCTCCAGCTATCTGCTTCCTGAGTTTTATTGCAATTGGGTGAGCGCTTTTTGCGTGAAGAAGAATTAACATATATATATACACAAACTTTCCCCTTTATAAAATTAGTAGGTAGGTTTTATATGTTCAGTAGTGTACGTGAAGGAATAACAAACATATCTATTCGTTTACTCACAACTCAGTCAACCTTGAAAAGCCAACTGTAAAGTTGGCGAAAGCTCAGTTGTTAATAATAAATAATTTATTTCTAAAAAATTGTGTACAAATTGCTTAAAGTCTAAATTTCGATTTAAATCAAAGTAACACATATGCCTGAACTAGGAATATCCTGTATCTCAGGCTAAAATGGCTAACAGTAGAAACTAAAATTATCACTTATAATTAGAAACAAATTAAAACTTATTAAATTGTACTATAGATATGTCTAAGTAAAGGGAAATATTGTCAAAAATTTACATATACAAAGTAATATTATAGCAAATAAAACTAGTCATCAACTACTACTATACAATGATTGATCATAAAAACCTACTGACCTTAAATTCTAAATACCTAAACCCAATACACTAACACTATGAAAACTTAACAATATCCTACTAATAATATTATAAATCCGAAAGTCTGTTTGTTTGTTTATTTGTTTGTTTGTTTGTTCCCTCTTCACGGTCAAACGGCTTAACCGATTTGGATGAAAATTTGCAAAGGGATAGTTTAAATGATGGAGAGTAACATAGGATACTTTTGATCCCGAAAATCCCGCGGGATCGGGACTTACGCGGGTGATAACTATCTAATAGATGAAAATTTGCATAGGGATAGTTTAAATGATGGAGAGTAACATAGAATACTTTTGATCCCGAAAATCCCGCGGGATCGGGACTTACGCGGGTGATAACTATTTATTGGATGAAAATTTGCACATCGATAGTTTAAATGATAGAGAGTGACATAGGATAGGTACTTTTGATCCCGAAAATCCCGCATGATCGGGACTTACGCGGGTGATAACTATTCAATGAATGAAAATCGACACAGGGGTAGGGTAAGTTATGTAGAGTGGCATCATGATCATCGTCATCCTTCGTCATCGTCATCGTCACTTACTAATGAAATACAAACTTTACTTTACTTCACCTACCAACCGCAGTGCAAAAATCCACACTTAAACGGACGACCAGGGAAGTACTGATGATGCCAGGCGCGGCAGCGCCTGGCTTTAACAGTACTTCAATGGGCGACCGTTTAGGTGTGGATTTTTGCATTGCGGTAGGTAGGTGTTCGAACAACGCGGGTTCGCAACTTGCGCGGGTGAAACCGCGCGCGGGGCGCAGCTAGTTATAAATAATAATGAAAATGACATATTTTACAATTTAGCTGATCCATACTTTTGTATAATATACTGATAGAGAAAGTTACAACATTGTGCAATAGGTAGTTTTTTAACGGCTTACTAAAGTGCCACCATAATCTACTGAATTGATGTACCTTCTTTCAGCTATTATTTTCGCGGGACAGTCAATAGCTCCAGTGCTATGATCATTTGGCTTTTTGAAGCGCGAGCAGGTAGCGCATCTTGTCTCTGTTGTCGCCTCACATTCCTTTGCAGTGTGACCTGTTTTACCACAGTGGCCACAGGTGTAGGTCAACTCACGACATGACTTGGCTGCGTGACCATACTGCTGACACTTGTAACATCTAGTCACCAGGGTAAAGTCTCTGACAGGGCAAGATGACCAGTTTATAAAAACTCTGTCATTTGATATTAGGGCTTTTCTTATGACGTCAGACACTTCTATGACATAATTACACGTCTCTGCGTCTCTTTTGCCAGATTTGTGACTTAACCTAATTGAGGTTAAAAACGACTCGATGTTTAAGGAATCCTCAAGTTTATCAGCTAAATTTTGATTGTACAAACAGGCGAAAACTTCTTTTTCTGGCATTGATGTATAGGCACTCCAATAACTACCACTCTAGGCTTACGTTTATTAGGTTCGTCGATCGTGAGGCCGGAGTTCGTGAGCTGCACCGATTTCTTTAGTTTTTCGACATCTTCTTTGGTATCTGTGCTTATGATAACACCTCCGTTCTTTGTCTTGCGTACACCTCTCACGTGCAGCTTCATTTTCTCAGGGCAGATGATTTTTTGCACTAGAGTTTTCGTTTCCTCGCTAGATTGCAATTTATCATTAGGATAAATGGCCACTGAGCTTAAATTTATCGGCTGGATATAATTATTGGTACCCTTTTTCACCATGTCAGCAAAAGAAGTACCTGTAGGCTGTTTTGACGACTCTTCTATGGTCTGCTTTAGGTCTTGAAGTTGCTCAGATAGGTCAAGTTGGTCTTTAAGTACTTTATTAGTAGAGTGGACCTTGATAATTTTTGCTTTGAGGGACTGGTATTGCACAGCCATCTGCGATGACCCACTCTTCGGCAAAGTGTACTGATTCGCAATTTCTGGTCACTGTTCAGTTTCCCTTCTGTTGCGATAGCGCACACTTCATTTAAATACTGCTCAATTGATTTCATCCAGTTCTGTGTTTCCGGCGTCGGTACTCCTACGTCCTCTTGGGCCGGATCTTCAGGGCGAGGGGCTGTCCCGGGCGCACGAGTTGGTGTAGCCTGGTTGCGAGCGGTCAAACCGCCCAGATTTAATGGGCTATTTACCATATTTATTAGATAATTAATTATTTAAAAAATAGTCATCTCCACTATTCATGTACTTCACTTAGTCATACCTAAACGTATGACACAGTTACGGATAGGTACTACCGCTTAGCGGTGAAATGAGGTCAAGATTCGCAAGTGATTATTTAATAATTTTAAATACAATACGACACGTCTGTTCACAATGAAAGATCACAGATCTAGGATCGAATAATGATGACGTTATTAAATAAAACGCGAGTAAAATCTGGTAAATATTGATAAAGATAAAGATAAGATAAAGATAATTTATTTAGTCAAGAATTTCGTATACTTACATAAGGTGTTACAAAAATATAAAGTTACAGAAATTCTGCCTACAGACGTCCAAATATTTTTGAGTAGGTAGCTTGTGTTTTATTATACTCGTTTACTCACATTCAATCTTTTTACTTATTATTAGGATTCTTTAAATCAACTAAAGATTACTTAATAAACGAATTAATAACTAAGTAGGGACCTCAGTAAATAAACTCATTTTGCTCACATTTTTCTAACACTAACAAAATGTAAGAAGTACCTAGAAACGAAGTTGGTCGAGTGTAAGTGAAAATCGGCCAAGTTTCTTACTTTGAACAACTTGAATCGCGCTAACTTAAGTTCAAGTTACGTTATAGGTAGGTACGGTACGCAAAACAAACGAAGGTGACAAGTTATTTTTTTTAGGTTTCAAGTTACAAGTTTTTAAGTTACAAAAGTTAGTTTTAAGCACATACATCGGTTTAATATCAAAGAGATTTATATTATTTTTAAATTAATAAAAATATTATAAATCTTTTTTTAGTATGAATAACTATAGCTGTGCCCAGCGGTTTCACCCGCTTAAGTCCCGTACCTTAATAAAACACTTTATTTATCCGGTTTTACCGCGTTTTTATTCATTATTTGAACAGAGCTTTCGCCAACTTTACAGTTGGCTTTTTTCCGTTCCTTAGGTAAGATTGGTATAAAAAGTAGCCGATGTGTTATTCCCGCTATCCAGCTACCTATATTCCAAGTTTCATCGCAATCGATTCAGTGGGTTTTGCGTGATTTGTAACAAACACAAATACATACACACCCACAAACTTAATATTACTAGCTGCGCACCGCGGTTTAACCCGCGTAAGTCGCGTTTCCGCGGGAATACCTATATTCCAAGTTTCATCGCAAATCGGTTCAGCGGTTTTCATGTGATTGAGTAACAAACATCCAAACACACACTTTCACATTTATAATATTAGTAGGATAAGTTAAAATACCAGTATCAAATAGATATTTAAACAATGTTTTATGTTATTGTAAATGATACAAGTGTCCCCTTCAATTCAAAACCAATAAAAAATAACTTTAAATACCACTATTATACAGGCAAAGTTACCCCTGTTTTACAAAATAAATCAATTTTTCTTCTAAATCCTTAACCGCTATATTTTCTTATAGGAATGAATGAATGAATGAATGAATGAATGTCATTTATTTGCACGAAATATGGTTACAACAGATGTTATCAAGTAGTAGGTATAGTTCAACATATTTCACCAGCACTTAACTTAGCATGCAAATATCAGAATCAAGTAAGTACTTATTTTAAATCAATCTTAATGTCAACTTAATGATTTTACAAATATACCTACTGACTACCTATTAAAACTACTAAATTTCAAAGAATACAATGTCACAGATAAAATTAAATTAATTAATACAGATTAATAACAATGTCAAACAAAATTAAATACCAACCTACATTTCGCGTGTCAATTAAATAATGTCAGAATATTGTATGTATATAAATAATATGAAATGTCAAATAATACATTTATTTAGTACAATTTTTATCATTAAAAAATTCTTCAATGGAATAATAAGACTTTTCGATAAGATAATTATTGATAGGCATCATAATATTATAAAATACGATACATAATATTAATAAATACGAAAACGCAGCCTTCTGCATTGCAGCCGAGCGTTCGCCCGACGCGCCACAGTATAAGTATACAGTATACATGTTTATACTAAGTACCTACCTGTATTATTATAACTAGCTGCGGCCCGAGGTTTCACCCGCATATTTCCGTTCCCGCGGGAATATCGGGATAAAAAGAAAAAAAAAATTAATTGCAATCGGTTCAGTAGTTTTTGCGTGAAATAGTAACAAAGTCACATACATACATACGTACATACAAACTTTCGCATTCGATAAGATGTATTATTTAATTAACTGCCGTCAATTTGCTAACGCTACCATGACATGGGTCGCTGGCAACCTGTTGAACCACGTATAGCTTAACACTTCTAAACAATCATCTATCGTCATTAATTCCCAACAAGATTCTATTTATTTTAATTGGACTTTTCTCATCAGGAGTTAATCAAATCAATTTTAAGTTTTTCGTAACATTTTTTTTAATTGCTCAGGGCATTTTTACTAAAAATATTTTAAAGGAAAAATATGTCTTTAAAAATTCATCCCCGGTGAGGTTTGAACTCGATACTCCGGTGCCCTTACCAACTCGCGTAGGGAGCTCCCGTTTGAGTTGCAGAATCTAGATCTTACTTAGATATTCCTCTGATTTGTTGTTCTTGCTTGTTTTATCCCAATTTAGTTCTTATATAATACATAAGTAAATCTAATTAGGTACTAAAAAGAAATGCTAAAGGATACCTCTTTCTCATTAATGGTTTTTATATAATTATATATTTACAAGTGTAGACACCCTACCTCTCAGCTTTCTTAGCTTCCTTTCCATCCAAAGGTTGCCTGGAAGAGACGCTTTCAGCGATAAGGCCGCCCATTGTGCCTCATAAATTTAAGCTGTATTAGTTTCTATCTATTTATCTTGTAATTTATATGGTATGTACAATAAAATTTATTCATTCATTCATTCTAGGTAAGGTACCATATTCTCTTTAAGCAGACTAATTTCAGTAGGTACCTACCTACAACCTGTTTGACGCTTTAAAGCCCTAAACAATTCAAACAGATCTACCTCACCGAATGGACTGATAAGATTTGCATGGTCAGTTTATCCTGTCCGTGCAAAAAGCCCTTAGCCATCTATAGTAGGTATCCAGAAGGTCTCAGATGAAGCTGGCGGGACGAGCTAGCTGAACTCGTACCTTCGGCACTCGCTCCATCTGGCACTAGATAATATGGACCAGTTGAAAGAACTGTTTCTTTACCTTCTTTACCTCACCTACCTACCTAGGTACCTTCTTTAGTCTTTACCAAGCCAAAGGCGGGAGGCCTTTGACTTGCAAAGTGAAGGTAAAGAATAGATAAATAGATATATAGATTTTCTAAAATATTCGTTCAAAAATCGACTCAAAGAAAAGTAAACTCATCGCTCGACCCCTTTCTTTAAAAAACCTCCCAGTGACAACATTGGTGGGAAAGAGACGGAAAAACGTGGGGGGTCATTTTTGCCGATACTTCAACTAAGACAGATAGGGCCACCCTAAAGGGGGTGTTTTAAGAAAATTTTAACTTTTCTTTATTCGAAGCTCGAGGGGTGGTAACGGCAACCCCGCGGGTGGGACCATTTTTCTTATTACCTACTATTTCTCTTTGGCCAGCGTTAAAGCGAAATAGCCTTAACTCAACTTCTCAAGCATTTATTAAATTCTACTTAAATTACATTCAAAATAAATTGCAGAGAAAAGTGTTAGATAGGTAGGTACTTTTTCGTTTTTGTTGGGTCCTTTTGTTAATTGTTTCGTATTTTTGAATTGAATTTTGTAAACGTAAATTAGGTACATTGCCTACCATACAACTTTTGCCAAAATTGGTACGTCTATCGCACGCACGCATCGCAGCGGACGGATGTTGGTAACTACCTGTGGGTGTTAAGTTTATTTTGTTTTATTGGGCCCCACCATAATGTCTTATAAGTCGTCGCGTTGTCGTTTAACTAGAAAAAAAACACATCAAATAATTTAAAAAAAGAAAAACAAACTCCAATAAAAGATTTTTATAAATTGTCTGTGGTTTAAGAGTTTAAGTAGTCGGCGTATTTCGTATTTTTGATTTAAAATTTACTTTATTTATTTGAACGATAAAAGAACGACATACCAACGACAAACGATCATGGTAGCGCGGATTACTATTTGAAGTTTTTAAATATATTTATATTTTTGTTAGCAGGACGATTTAGGTCCTACCTACATAAGAGATTATGGCAAACGTATCGTAGAGGTAGGTAGGTCGGTAAAGGTACTTACTGCAAAACCTATCCCCGCTACCGTGATCGTTTGTCGTTGCTATGTCGTTCCCATGTCGTTCAAAAAAATAAAGTAAATTTTAAATAGGAAATATCCCTACTACTTTTAAAAACCACAATTAAAAAAAAATCTTTTATTGAAGTTTTATTTTTTTATTTTTATTATTTGATGTTTTTTTTTAATTATTTTTTTTAGCTGAACGACAACGCGACGACTTTAAGACATCATGGCTCTACCATTAGCAGAATCATACCAGAAATTAAAAACCTCCACTTATTAGGGGTTCTCAACCCAGATAAATTTCGCCATAAGATAATGGTATACGGAACCCTTCGTGGAACCACTTGGTCGGTTAGTAGACTTTTTGTAATTTGTTATTTTATAACAACGCCATCTATAAAGTTTAACTAAAACTTTTCATTATAAGGAAATAACTCCTGATAATGGTGACAGATGGCGTGATTTCTTAAAGCAACAACTTTAACCATTTCTGTTTATAAACTTTTATAGGTAATGGTTTTTTTAGAAAATATAAAATAACATCCCTCTATTATAAAGCTGAAAGTTGTGAGTATGTGTGTTTGTTACTCACGCACGCAAAAACGGCTGAACGGATTTGGATGAAATTTAGAATGTAGGTAACTGGGGACCTGGAATAACACATGGGCTACTTTTGATCCCGATATTTCCACGGGAACGGTACTTACGCGTGTGAAGCCGCGAGACACAGGTAATTAAGAATAAGTTTTAAGTTAGATACGACACTAGACCAATGCCACAACAAAGTCAGTGAGTATGGTCGTGTGTCAATAACAGCGATGGGTGAAAATTAAATTACATACAAAACAGTTTTATCCGATAGTTTTATTAGTGAAATTCGATTTACTTATCTTGCGATTTTATTAAAATTATATAACAGCGATGTCGCTTCGTACTTACATTATTTTTACATACCTATTAGATATAATTACATACTATAATAAGCACAGAACTCGTAGCGCGAGTTTTTCCATATGGCAAACTTTGCTATCATTATTGAAATTGTATGGAATCTCGAAAAGCGCCTCTAGCGGCCGTAATGCAAAACCTCTAAGTACAGTCATGAGCAATATGTCTAGAATACATTGTCAAATTTTCATTACTGATTTTGTTTTGTTTAAATTATTGTAATAATAATGTAGTTATACCAAGTTAGACACAGTAAACGGATATATAAGTATGGAAGTATTCCTTAAGCTTCAAAATGACACCACGACTTTTTTCATCTAAAGGTTGCCTGGAAGAGATCGCTTTTAAACGATAAGGCCGCCCATTGTCCCACCTAGTTTTAAGTTTTTTGTTTATTTTTCTTTTTATTGTATTTTGTTTATTTTTGGTGTGTAGCAATAAATAATTGATCAATCACGTAAAATAGGCCGCGATGATTAAAATGTGCCACGACACGAATCTGTCACTTCGGTTGTAGGTACTCGGATCGGGTTATTCAAAGAACCAATCACTTTAACGAACAGCATATTGCCGCCGGGCCGTCCTCGTTGTCAACACACAATTGGTGAAAATATAAATAAAGGTCCAATTGCTTAGCTAGTAACGTGGTGTGTTGTTTGTGTATGTGTGATGAATCGATATAATAATCGATATTAATTCGATATTTTTATGTTACGTGTGGCAGCATTGTACAGATGGCAACACTGTTTAAGAAAAATAAACATAGCGTGGTCCCCTTTAACATTTTTCGCTCCAAAAGAAATGCGTCTTGTTTCATCGTTAATTTAATTATCTTACAAAACCAGTACCTGAACCTGCGAAAGTGCACCAAATTGTGGCGACCGTGACAGGACGTAAGTTAAACATCGATTCAGTGGAAAACCAAAGATGGTTCTCGAAAAGGAGTTAAGAAAGCGGGACCAAATTAGACGCATCGTCAACAGGCACCTGCAGCAGACGACACATTCAGAAGTCGATTATGAGTTCCTGCAGGAAAAATTTGAGAGGTTAGTCATGTTAGACAATAATACAAGATGACATGCTAAGCCAACCCGAATTCAAGGTCAATTAGTACGAAGACGAGTGCAACGAAAGCGATGACATCAGACGAAAGTGGCTCCAGCTGAAAATAAAAATGAAGTCAGAGAGTAAGCTACTCCACACACAAGAAAAAGATGTAAAACACAATTTCAGATTACTAAAAATTGAAATAAACAAGTTTGACGACAACCCCAAGAGTTGGTTAGCGTTTTGGGGACAGTTTGAAAAAATCCATGTAGACAAGCAGATCCAACAAGAGGACAAATTTCACATACAGTATGCATACTTCGTATTTGAGTAAGTTTTGGCGCAATTATGAGGTGAGTTGGTATGGAAAGGTTTCTTCCATGCTTTTATCCGTTCACTGGTTTGACACGATTTGATGTATAGGTTGTTTAGAACACATTGTAGTATACTTATTTTTGAAATGGTAGATAGTAAGATATTTTAGAAAATTGACATTGAATATATTATATTATTGCTCGTGACTGTACCATGCATTAAAATAAGTAAGTATACAAAAAACTCACACTACAAGTGTGACAAGGATCATTTTGAATTTAATATAGGGCTTCTAGTATCCTTAATAATCATGTAAATCCAAATGATTTTGAACCTTATGTACTATGGCAGCATTTTAGTTAATTTTTGCTTAAAATATCCTTGCCGAGCTGGTAGATAGGTTATTTTTAGTTATTTAAAAACTTTTTAAGCAATAATAAATTAATTTCGCAGGATGGTAAAATAAGTAAGACCCGGTAAAATGTAAAACAAATCGTGTGAATTAAAAAAAAAAAAAAAAGCTTGTGTTATGTGCTAGACATCGGATATACATACAGACCCAGAAAAAAAAATGGTCAGCAAAAATACTTGTCCCCCGTGGGTCTCGAACCCGCAACCTTCCGCAAGGCAATCGGGAGCTCACCCGACGCGCCACACTGTCCAATAGGTAAATAAGCAAAAAAACTTGAAATACATGTTACCTATTTGGGAAATAAATGGAAGCAATTTAGTTTTGGCCATTTTGCTGATTCAAAAACTTATTTTATCATAAATGTACCCAAAATAAATATTGTAAAAAAAAAAAATTTTTTACAATATTACGAAATGGTTTGAGAGAAGATAACAAATATAAAATTTGCTGTAACAAAAGTTCACATTTTATTATGGCACATTTGTAGATTCTTCTTCTGTTTTCGCTATGTTGGATTGAAGTTAAACTCATTTTTTTCGGTTCCGGTTTATTATTTTAAACATTTTATTCAAGCTCTATGTTTCCAGTATTTATTATAGTTTTTTTGATTATAATTCGACATCATTGCAATTGCAAATAATACACTCAATATGAAATTGGACCGCAATCGAAATTTACTCAAAAATGTAGGAAAAAATGGTATTCGTCAATTTGATTTTGAAATTATCTGAAAAATAAATTTGTTTTTTTTTTCTTAAATTCAATGACTATTCAAGAGATTTTAACAATTTCTTCCTAAAGGATTGACGCGAGTAAAACCGGCTAAATAAATGAGATTAATTTCAATGGCACGTTTTGTACCATAATTTAGCACATTATATTACTAAAATATGGCACGTTTAGACTAAAATATGGCACACGAGTTAAGGAACATTTCTATTATGAAACTAAATAAATTAAGTACGCGATTCCACCGTCAAATATCTTCAAAGAAAATCATTTTTTATTATTAGTGTACTAGCAAATTGTTCAATGTCACACTTTATATATTTGTTTGCGTGACATATTTGACATACTTAGTCATTTTAAATGTGTATCACATCATTGTAATTAAGTCAAATTGTTCAATGTCAAACTTTATATTTTTGTTTGCGTGACATATTTGACAGTCATTTTAAATGTGTATCACATCATTGTAATTAAGTCAAATTGTTCAATGTCAAACATTATGTTTTTGTTTGCGTAACCTATTTGACATTGTCATTTTAATGAATCACATAATTGTAATTAAGTATGTTACTTAGAATATTTACAAGTCTCTTTAAACAGTTGACTAGAATTACTAGAATAAAATAACTTAAAACACTAAAATAGGTATATAAATAAATTAACAAAAAATTATCACAATTTTCGAAAAGGTAAAACAATGAAATATCACAGGGTAGTAAAATAATACTGAATTCTTTTAAATCTAAATAAATATCTTAGACATTTAGCTAAATTATGATTTTAGAAGTAGATAATAAATATTTGGCTGTTTAAAACATTTATAGGGAAGCGAATGTAGAATTTTTGGAAGCGTCTAATATTTTTTGACATTGCGAAAGTCACAAACACTATTATTAAGGGCGGCTTGCATAATTCCATATAAAAATAATTTAGTTAAATACTGATTGGCTGAGAAACAAGGGGAGCTATTTAAGTAATTAAGTAGCCCTTAAGTTTGAAGGCTACTTAAGTAATTAAATAAAATAACATTTACAGAATACGAAATAACGTATATCTCATGCACGTCGCCTGCATTCCGCCGGCATTCCGCATGTTTTGTCCTTACCGAATCAGGGCCCTGGTGTGGCCTAAAATGTTGCACGCTAACCTAAGAGATACCTGTTTACTCGTGACTTGAAGAAGCCCAAGTTGTAGACATCTGGGAAGACATACTCAGGCAACTAATTCCATTTCTATTAATTATTTTTAAGAACCTAAACATGTTTAGGGATTGTTATGCAAACCGGCCTTAATTTAAGTAATTATTTTTTAAATTATTTATACATGAACAATTTATCTAAACTTAAAAAATGTAGACATGAACCCCCTTATTTATAAACGCTAATTAATGCGCTGCATAACAATGCATCGTTTGACTTTACTGTCACATGAAGTTTCAAAGTTGACAGACAGAGACAAACGTCACATAACTTACTCATGTGTAAAAAATGTTTTATAAGTAAGGGAGTTAGTATGTCATGTTTTTACATGTCCCAATTAAAATTAAATTAGCGAATTTTTTGACATTCTAAATGTCACTCATGGACAAATTTTTGCGTATTTTTCGACATTGTAAATGTCACTAACAAATAAAATTTTCACGCAAGTTGAACTTTTCAAAAACATTTTACATCAAATAAATGATGGAATAAATAAAACATACTAACAATAAATGTATGAGTTTCATTTCTATGCGTATACTTAATATATTTACAGTCTAAAATATTAATTTTATTAGTTTTTACAATCGAATTGTAAGGCTAACAAAATTGATTTTTCAATTCGATACTCGATAATGTATCGATTCGATACATGAATTAATTGATAATAAACCGATTCGGTACATAAATTAGTTCATAATGAATCGATACATTAATTAATTCATAATGAATCGATACATAAATTTATCGATAATGTATTGGATCGATACATGATTTAATCGATAGGAAATGAACCGATTCGATACATAAATTAATCGATAATGTATCGATTCGATACCTGATTTAATCGATAATGTATAGATTTAATACCTGATTTAATCAATAATGTATCGATTCGATACCTGATTTAATCGATAATGAATCGATCGATCGAGTTACTTACCTACTTAAAACGTTTTAAAATCTTTGTACATTATAATGATAACAAAGCATGAAAGCTCAGCCTTCGGGCCTTAAACTAATTATTCTACAACCACGTTAACTTGCCTCGACACGGATCTATTGAAAAATTGAGACAAAATCAAAGTTTAATTTCTTATTTCTAACGGACCGGTCCGTTTAGCGCCGTGGATGCTAAATCGCAATCGAAATAGATCACTATCGAAGTAAAAACTAACAGAAACAATAGACGATAAAAACAAAAACAAAAGACGATCGAAGTAGTAAAAACAGGAACAACGCATTAAAATCGGTTTACAAATCAAAAAATACCAAGTACGTATGTACAAACTTTAAAAAAATATAATATTTTTTTTGTAATAAAACACAATATTTTCCGACTTTAGCTCGCGGCATTGTTTCAATGCCGTATCAACGTTTTACTTTACAGTCGACAGTTCTTTAGAGTAAGTATTTTTTTAGAAATATTTTAAAGAAAAAAAATAATCTTAAATATTCACTCGCGACAAGTACGAACTCGCGTTTCTGCGTTTTTTCCTTTGAACAATAAAAAGAAATTACGAAATATTGAATATTTTTTAGTTAAACAAAATGATCATTTCACATGTTATCTTTAGTTGATGCGAGACAGTTAAACGTGATCCCATACCCCATATTAGAAATAGAACAATATTGTACATTTTGTATGAACATGGGTCGGTCAATAAGCCTAAGCGGTATGAGTTCAATATCTCCGTAATAAACAGACGGACAACCGACAGAATTTATTGTAGTTCTGTATCCCTTTAATGGTACGAAACCTTGAAAATGTATGTAGTTATTTCTATGCACGAGCTACTTGCCATAATTTTTACTTTGGTCAAATACCTAATTCACTTGTAGATAATAAATGCTAAAACTTGCTTTCTTTACTCATTCCAAATTGGCAAAATTGGAATTTAAGTCATTTGCATAGACTACACTTGACGCCACTGTGATTTCATGTGAAAGACTACACTTGACTTCGGGTGCAAGATACATTGTAATGCTACGACAATATACTACATTTGACGTCACGCAAATAGACGTATCTGTTTCGTAATCATGTGATGAGTAGTCCATTTACATGGCGACACATTATGATCACCGTGATCCACGAGAATAGACTACTAGCTTCACTTTCCGTGAAGTGTAGACTATTCATGTGGCATGTCCCTTCACGTGACATCACAAGTGAAATTACATGAAAGACTACACTTGACTTCATAATATTATTATGAAGAACAGTCACGATAAAAAGACTACTCTTGACTTCACGTCAAGTGTAGTTTTCAGTCAAGTTAACTGGTAGGGATGATTTATATTAGACCGTTACCGGGCCGTACCGTGTCCGAGCTTCGTTGTCTATTGCTCGGCCACCATTCGGTTGCAACAGACCGCTCGTCTTTTCCCGAGCAATGGACAACGAAGCTCGGGAACGGCACGGCTCGGTGACGGTCTAAAAAATCATCCCTTATCCGTAATGGCGTCCCGTAAAGAGATTACACGTGACGTCCCAACAACAGACTACACTTGACGTTATAATGCCGTCCCGACAATAGACTATGCTTGACGTACGATGACGTCCGGACAATAGACTACGCTTGACGTTACTATGACGTCACGCTACCCCGTACCCTGATAATACTGAAGGAACTTATACTTGACTTATTACCTACAAATTCGACTATTTTAAAAGTTTATTGAATAAAAATTGCAATAACTACATGGAAGCCAAAGCTCGATCGAATAAAATAAAACGCGATGGTTGAGCATTGCAGACGACAGACTTTTTGTTATACGATTGAGATGTAATTTTTCAACTGTAATTAATTAATTACTCTGTGCGTGTGTTTGAATATTCATGCTAAAACTACTAATTCAATTGCGATGCAACTTGGCATTTATAAATAAGTTTTTTTTTTAAAACGAGCATGCTTGTCTTTGAATATTAACTGAGATCAATATTTATTTAGGGCTGCTTTGTGTCCTTTTGATAAGTGCGTTTTAAATAAATACTTGTATCAAAAATTTTGTTTTTGAATAAAAGCTCGCGGATATAGGTAAATTTATAAGTATTTTCTTTAAAAGATTTTTCTTTTTGTGTCGATAGAAAAAAAAAATCTTAGATAATAAAATAAAGGCAATGCGATTTTAATAAAACATTTTATTTATCCGGTTTTATCGCGCTTTTATTCATTATTTGAACGGAGCTTTCGCCAACTTTACAGTTGGCTTTTTCGAGGTTGACTGAAAAACCTCGAAAAAGCCAACTGTAAAGTTGTAAAGTTGGTGTTTTATTATGCAAAATCGCGAAAACCATAGAAGAAACTAATGCGATTTTAACCGGAAAAGGAGTTGTATTGTATTTTTTTAATTCATTTTAAGCGCATTAGAAGTTGCTAGTAAAAATTCTGCCGTCTGCAAGAACCTTTAAACACCTAAGTACCAATCTACTAGCGAATATTAAAATTTACTTAATTGGCCCTTTTAACCACTAACCTATTGGCACATTTCACTATAAAGGTCACCGCCCATTGCATAGTATCATATTTTAGGAAGTCCTAAAACGCATTTGACTAGAAAACTCAACTTATCTGTAATAAATCTCATTTTTTTCTTCAGTGAGACCGAACCTTACAAAACTCAACTTTTCGTTAGTAAAATTAAACTGAACTTTTTCTAAACAAAACCGGACTTTTCTTTAGGCAAACTAAATATAAAAATCCATGTGCTTAGTAAAGCTTACGTTTTGTTTGATAAAACTGAAATTATTCTTGGTAAAACTTTACTTTTTCTTGGCAATACTGAATTTTCCTTGGCAAAACTTTACTTTTTCTTAGTAATACTGAATTTACCTTGGTAAAACTCTACTTTTCCTTCTTAGTACTGAATTTTCCTTGGCAAAACTTTACTTTTTCTTAGTAATACTGAACGTTCCTTGGTAAAATTGTACTTTTCCTTGGTAATACTGAATTTTCCATGGTAAAACTTTAGTTTTACTTGGTTATACTGAATTTGCTTGGTAAACCTTTCCTTTTTCTTGGTAATACTGAATTTTCCTTAGCAAAACTTTACTTTTTCTTAGTAATACTGAATGTTCCTTGGTAAAATTGTACTTTCCTTGGTAATACTGAATTTTCCTTGGTAAAACTTAACTTTTCCTTGGTAATACTGAATTTTGTTTGGTAAAACTTTACTTTTCCTTAGTAGTACTGAATTTTCCTTATTAAAACTGAAACTAACCTCCGTAAACATCTAAATCTCAGCATTTCGAGTTACACGGTCAGTTCTGTCCCAAGTATCTAAAGCCATTATAAATGACACATCCTCAGGACCGAAATATAGTTCAGGAATAGATTATTCTACTCTTGTAGTATTTTATTTGGCTAGGACCAACCTAGACCTTAACTTCAGTATCTAAATACTTGCCCTATGAGCTGGCAAATTAAAAGTCAACGTATCGTTCACAAAATACTGTTCCTGCTCATCCTCATCGGGTAAATAATACCCATAACTGCCAATAGAAACCTGATCCGGGTTTGGCATTTCACAATTATATGCATCCCAATTCCTATCAATAGATTTTCTCCTTTTAGCAAAAAGAATTGACCCGTCAAAGGCGTATTCGTCGTCAAATTTCAACACAGCATCGTCGTAGAAATAGTTATCGATAGTTCTGTTCGCTGTGTTTCTAGCTATATTCTTAATTAGCTTTTTCTTAGCGTAGCTAGACTTTTCAGAATCGTAATCGTGGACGAGAGGGTCGTTGCTGCGGTTCTCAGATCGCATATTCATCGAGTATAAGGAACTACGGGTACTGTTAAGTCGATTACAAATGCTATTATTGTATGGGGATAGGAATTCGTTATTGTTATGAAGTAGTTCGTTAACCATCATACCTCTGCGGAGTTGCTCCCGTCTTTTAGCTACCATTTCTTTGAAATCGTCCGGTTCTAGTTGGAAATCGTTTTTGGCGTTCATGTAGAGGTATCCAGATGCAGAGTTTAAGCGCAGGGATTGTGAACGGTTCTTCGACGAGGATTTCTCTATGTATCTCGGTATTCCGCCAGCGGTGATTTCGCGGTAGTTCTTGGGTTTGATCTGTCGGATGTTTGTTGGTGGGATGGGCGATAGCGGATCGTGGTATGCTATCGATGATCTGTGAAGGAAAGTAACATAATACTTATCATTTCTTTTATATAAACTTTATATAAACGCTTCGACTTCGTTTTTTCGTTGGTTAAAAATGAATCCCTATATCCCTTGACATGACGCGTGAACGGCTGGACCGATTTTGCTAATTCTTTTTTTGTTGTTTTTGCTATTTTCAGGAAAATGTTGAACTGATTCTGATAAGTTTTGGTATGAAGATAGATGGGAGGATAAAAGTATATTGTCTATGTGTTATAAATAAATTCTGTAACCAACACACAGCGCCATCTAGTTCCATAGTAAGCTGCTAAGCTTGTGTTACGGTGACTAGACAATGGATATACTACTTATATATATATTTTTTTGTAAATACATACATATTATACATAGAAATACACCCAGACCGTTATTCCAGGTCTCCATCTATCTATATTCCAAATTTCATCGCAATCGATTCAGCGATTAACAAACATACCTACTCATGGACAGGCGACCGCCACAGTGGCGTCTGTCATGTCGTGGACTGACGACATTGTGGCGGTCGCGGGGAGTCGTTGGATGGAGGTAGCTCGCGATCGCAATTTGTGGCGTCGTATGGGGGAGGCATATGTTTAGCAGTGGACGGTTAAGGGCTGAGATGATAATGAGTAACAAAGTCACATACAGACATACATACTTGCAAACTTTCGCGTTGAAAAGTCAAAATAGTTCATTTCCTTTAGATTCTAGTACAACAATAAACGACATGTTCATTTGGCTACTACTGGCTACTAGGTGTATTGATTTTAGTGTGGCTTCGGAACGCGCCCTGCGATGAGAAGAAGCCACAAGAAACTCATGGGGTTTTTTATATTAGCAGGTTTAAGATAAACGTAAAAAAAAAAACTTTACCTGTGTCCAAAACAGTTGCAAGAACAACTGCACACGCTGGGAGCGTAGTCTTCGTCCGTGTACAGTGGAATCAGGGATGTGTCACCTGGCATAGTCATAACAACATTTTACTTATTATTTACCAGCTGTCACCCGCGACTTCGTCTGCGTAGAAATAGTGCATAGCCGACCTTTTCGTTCTACTCATTGGATTTAAACTGTATACCACGAAATGTAAAGTATAATTTCGTACCAGTTCAAGCCGACGACGTCGACTTGAGATGTCAAGAAATCGACGCCGCGCAAAGGAATGATCAGCGCGCGAGATTTTTTGCCATTAACTGCTGCTTAAGTGAAAATCGGTGCAAAACATAGACTTAAACGTTGTCTCCAAAGTTCCGTGAACGATCTTTGTATGGCCATTTACAAAGATCGTTCACGGAGCTTTGGAGACAACGGCGAAGTCCATGTTTTGCACCGATTTTCACTTTCATTCCACTTGTACACCTTCACCAAAGTAAATTGATTAATATGCCCCCGAAATTAAACAATTTGCACGCAGTGCCAAACACGAAATTAGCACGTTACAAACAAATGTTCCATGGGGTTGGAGAAAAATCGTCGCCATTTTTTTACGCATTGAAAATTATTTCAAACGATTACAGTATAATAGTGGTAGTTCAGTATTAGTACGAGAAATTGGCTAAATTGTCCTATATTGCTGGCAGAAGCCATAACTCAGAGAAAGAAAGATAAGAAATAAAAAACTGAGTTTTGGCAGAAATGCGTTGAGGAGATGTGTTGCTAAATTTTCATTTTTGTGAAACTCAGTTCAAATGCGTGTAAATTGTTTAATTTCGGGGGCATATTAATCAATTTAGTTTCGTAAAGGTGTACAAGTGTAAATTAAAGTGAAAATCGGTGCAAATCATGGACTTTAGCTTAGTGTTGTCTCCAAAGCTCCGTGAACAAACATTGTAAAAAAATGGGCCCCTTTTTACAATGATTCTCTCGACTTGACTTTAACTATGACGACTTGACTGTTTCGTTCGATACAAATAACCTGCAAATATTGATAATACTTGACACTGGCAGATGTCCGAAAGGAAAAGCCATTTTAAAGAAGAAGAAGAAGAGTAGGAAACCTTAAAAAACTAACTTACACTCTCTAACAGCTCAGTGACGCAGCTGAAGTGACGTTTATTATTATTTCTTATCGGTTGTGAACCGATTATGGCCATTAGGAAATTAGCCAGTGTCAAGTATATTATGCAAGTTATTTGCATCGAAACAGTCAAGTCGTCATAGTCCGAATGTCCGAATGGAAAAGGCCATTTTTTTTTAAAGAAGAAATAAAAAAGTAACCAGTGTGCAGTAGGGCGGTGCCGGTGCCGACGACGAGTCCGGCGGGAGTGCGCGTGCCGCGCGACACGCCGCGCAGCACGTCGCCGTCCGCCGTGATCACGTCGCCCTCCAGCCGCACCGCCACCTGCTGCGCCTGCGCACACAACATACACAACACACATATATCAATCAAATAATACTAGATTGTATAACAAGGGAGAAAAGACTATTTTTACGGCGAGTGTTTTTTGAATCCAGAGAGAAGCGAAGGATTCTTGAGTAGAATCCAGAGCGTAGCGAGGGATTCTTGATTAGAATCCTGAGCGATATTTTGATCTTTTTTTGCTTATTTACCCTTTAGGTACAAAACCACCACTGAACCCTAAAATAGTAGATTGTATACCAAGGGAGAAAAGACTATTTTTACGGCGAGAGTGTTTTTTGAATCGAGAGAGAAGCGAAGAATTCTAAAGTAGAATCCCGAGCGTAGCGAGGGATTCTTGAGTAGAATCCTGAGCGATATTTTGATATTTTTTTGCTTATTTACCCTTTAGGTACAAAACCACCACTGAACCCTAAAAACTAAATTAAGTTATAATTTACCTGCTCAGCTTGCTGTTGATCCCTTTTCTCATCCTCAGTGTTCATTGTAACGAATCTCAGTACCAGCAAGTTGAGGCAGGCAGCTACGATTGCTAAACCGAATAGTATGAAAATGAGTGCAAACATCACGTAGGAAGGCTTCCGGTTTAACGCGTTGTCTTTCTGTAACGCTACCATGTCACCGAAACCTGAAAAATAAAGAAAATACAATTAGAAAATGCATCATGTGTACCGATGGGCAAACTACGGCCCGCGAATATCAAATTAAAAATCAAGTGCTGACTTTCTTGAGTAAAAATCTCACTGTTGATCCGCGGCCCGTAATAAACAATCACATAGCCAGAAGTGGGAATATAGAGATAAATAGTAGCCTATGATATTCCAGTGGCTCGATTCTGTAAATACATAGCATGCGGAATGCCGGCGAACTGCAGGCGACGTGCAGAAGATGTGCGTAAAGGCCTATTCAGACTTAAGCGGTATATTGGGTATGCGGTAATATTACTGTTCACACCAAAGCGGGTTTTGCTAACCTTGTGGGTAGAATACAGCGTGGGAGGTATATACCGCGCGGTATCAAGTTTCGCTCAGGAAGGTAAGAAGTTTTCGCGAGTAAACATTTTAAATATTTATTATATTATTATTATTATTTCTGCAGAGCATGTGATTTCAGTGATAGATAGCGATGAAGAGGAAGTTTTACTTTTATTAGCCTTAATTGACTCACCAGTTAGGAAAAGACGACAATCGTTCACTAAATATCGAGAACCCATATGCCCTGAATAACGCTTAGCAATAACGTTGAGATAAGGAAAACAAATCTTATAATAAAATTAATAATTGACAGAAATCTGTTTCGCCAAACGTGCGAACAAAACATACGTACCTACCTATGCGGTAATTCCGCTCTACCCGGGAATTTAATACAATACCTAAACGAAACTAGCGCGGTATGTACCCACCCACAGCGGCAGCGAATACTGCTCACGATTGCGGAACTTGATACTAAATACTAAATCCGCGCGGTAAGTACCTCTACCCACAGCGGTCGCGAATTCCGCTCAGATCTGAATAGCCCTTTAATTCGTATTCTGTAAATGTTATTTTACTTAATTACTACTTAATTAGTTAAGTAGCCTTCAAAATTAAGGGCTACTTAATTATTTAAAGAGCTCCACTTGTTAATCAGCCAATCAGTATTTAAAGAAATTGTAGAATAGCTATTATTTTTACTCCTGCAACAAATCGACTTCTGCAATGCTCATGTATACCGCCTGCTTGTCGCATGCTATGTTTTTACAAAATTGATCCACTGGTCGCAAGGGATGAAACTTAGATACTTCTAACTAACTTAGATACTATTCTAAGTTTCATCGCAAAAGTAGTTTTTGAGTGAAAGCGTAACAAAATCACATACAGACACTTGAAAACTTTCGCGTTTCAATTTAAATTTAAAGAATTTTAAGAATATTCTTCTCAATTTAAACAGATTTAATTCTCACAATTTTAAGAATATTCTAAATATTAGTAAAAATAAGACAGGATAGGATATCAAATAAGCTAATAGGATTCAAATACTTGGCCCTCCATAGATTTTTAGCTTAAATATGAGCACGCGATTGAAATAGTTTGCCCATCCCTGCCCTAACGTGTAACAGCTTGCCATCGTCCACCTATTCCGTTATCGGCCGAATTTGCTCGGACGATCAATAATATAATAAAAATAAATATTTATTAAGATCTCAACAATTTTAAACTAAAGCTAAAATCCACTGTCCGTACTTCAAAACTTTGCTAAGCAAAAACAACTTAAGAAATTTATAAAGCGATCTTCGCAACTAATGACAAAGTCGATGTCATCAGTTACCTAGGATTACGAGAATGGACTGTTTCTCTCGTTAGAATTTATTCTAGTAATAATTATGGTGAAATGTTCAGTGCCGCGGTGTAAAAATGATTCGCTGATAAATATTCAACCTCAACATTTGAATATCTATGTATAGAGCATCTGCTTACACTTTGCGCAGTAGGCAAATACCCATAGGCGCGCTCTAGCTTGGTTATGTATACTCTAAGCAACAACTGTTAAAATAAAGGGAGTGCGTACACCAACACAAGTCAACACAGACAAAGTCACGTCCGAACTTGTTGGGACGTTAGTCAGTCTGTCAATGTCCTTTAGGATAGGATAGGATGGGAAAAATTTGATTCGTTCAGCTCGGATCAATCTGCGTTCACCTTTACCATTAACGTTTCTCGTTGCTTTGTCGACTTTTTGTAGCTTAATAAAATTAAGTAACTTTTAAATAAAAATTCCCCGACTTCTTGAATGCTGCAGCCCCGCCTGCGATGGTCAACGATGACAACATTGTTACTACACATTTAGGTCAACTTACCAATAGTGGCCAACGTAATGAAACAATAGTAAACACTATCGAAGTAACTCCACCCTTCGAAGGTAGAGAATGCTGCTGCCCCGCCTGCGATGGTCAACGATGACAACAGTGTTACTACACATTTAGGTCAACTTACCAATAGTGGTCAACGTAATGAAACAAAAGTAAACACTATCGAAGTAACTCCACCCTTCGAAGGTAGAGAATGCTGCAGCCCCGCCTGCGATGGTCAACGATGACAACAGTGTTACTACACATTTAGGTCAACTTACCAATAGTGGTCAACGTAATGAAACAATAGTAAACACTATCAAAGTAACTCCACCCTTCGAAGGTAGAGAATGCTGCTGCCCCGCCTGCGATGGTCAACGATGACAACGTTGTAACAACACATATTAGATCAACTTCCGAAGCGCTCGTCTGTTGGCAGTTCATGGCGCGTTTTATTGACTTTATTATTACACTGTGGACAATAGATAGAAAGATTAGACATCTCATTGTAAGTCAGGGAGTTTTGGCAAAGAGCCAAGTGGAGTAAGTATGGGGTATGTTTCCCTTTTCTTAGACATATCTATAGTATTAAGATTCAATTTGTTTCTAATTATAATTTATGATAATTTTGGTTATTGTGATAATTGTATGTCCAATGAAAAGAAACAAAAATTTATTTTTTTTATTTTTTAGTTGTCAGCCTAGTTGAGCCTAGTATTAGGCATAATATATGTAACTTAGTAACTTGTTTAACTAGCTTGGTACACAAAATTTTGGAAATAAATAATTTATTTTTTATTACATAGCTAATACAGTTAAAAAATAATCACTTTCCTAAGAGAGTATCTTCAAAAGTTAACCCTCTCATCACTATCGGGTTTTTTAAAGATTGGAATCTGATTAACATAATATGTATAATCCAGCCATAACTAAATGTACCTATACTTATGTTGTGTATACGAAATGTCTTAGCACCTGCAGCAGTAACATTTTATCGAATGATAAAAATGTTACCCTTTCGTCATTGTTTGAGAAAAAGCCTTATTGCCTGCAAGAGAGCACCGATAAAGCCACCCATTGTGCTTTAGTTTTATGTTTTTATTTTGTATAATTAGCTGTTTTATGTTCTTAGGATTCCATACGTCAAAGGTAAAAATAAACCTTTATAAGATCACTTTGTAGTCCGTTTTATACACAGGTTTCGTACAAAAGAAAGTAATTCTATCTATCTAAAATGAGATGGACAATTTTGTCGACAGTAAAAAATATTCTCATGTTTGTATGCTACCTCTGTCAGTTTTCTGCATATCGGATGACTTACCTGCTAAGTCTATTAACTCTTTCACCAATACTCTGGAACATGATGAGTCCGAGAGGTATACCAACAATGGCATAGAACATCGTGAATAGTTTACCGCCTATGGTAGCTGGGGTCGAGTGACCGTAACCTGCAATAAGTTATTTTAGTTCTATACACTGCTTTTATTGTACTTTTTTCTATTGTTTTGTTAAGTTGTCAAATTATTCTAACGGGAAAACCCCTCAAATTGGATGTTTCTTATTTGTCAGACTAATTAAGTGTAGTCCAATAAATAATATAATAACATAACTGTTTTCACTTTTTTACACGACTGCCAAAGGAAATGTTATGTTTTATTGTGTTATCCAGTTGACCAATGAGAAATAATAGCCACTGGTCTAACTCTTTTGACATACACTACCACAAACAGAAAATACATTAATCTGACCACTGGCAACATCCATCAAAATCTCTATTTATTTATTTAGCCTGAGGTATATAAGTAGTCTTTAACTGTAAATAAAAATTTAAAAGTATAATGTTAAAAATGTATGCAAAAACACCATGTACGCAATGCCTACGAGTTACATTTTAACCCTACCTGCTACAAGCCACATAAAGACTCTGGGGTTAAACATAAATCTGGCTAGAGAAAGGTAATAAATATTGTGTTTTATAATTATTCTTTTACTTCCGTCCATTACTATTATTTTTAGAAAGAGTCTTCTTGCGACCACATATTATGGTGTTACCCATTGGCCGAAATGTCAATGTAATTAAAAACCATGATTATCTGCAACACTATCTAGATTCTAGACCCATACTCTTACTAATATAATAATTACCAATAGTAGTGAGAACAGTAGTGGCATAATAAAAAGCTCCTGTGAACTTCCATTGTTGACCAGCTTTATGGGGTTCCGACTTCAGAACCACAGTCTCCATTACTCGGAAATCCTCATCCGTTATGTTATATTTTCTTATTATCATACCTTCGATTGCTGAAATTGTTATAATAAAGTGTTTTAAGTAAACAAGACAATAAATGAATTCATCGAAATGCCCTAATAATGCGTTCAAGCCAGATTGAAAAAAAAAACAAGAATTTCAACACCAGAATGGATGGAAAAGAGTCTTTGTCCATCCATAGGTTGGTGGGAAAAGATCGCTTGAAGCGATAAGGCCGTCTACTTTGGTTCCTAGATATAAGTTGATAATATCTTTTTTTACTTATTGTATAACCTACAATAGGAACTTTATTGTATTCTTGAATGCAGGTAGGTACAATAAAGAGTTAATCTAGGTGTTTCGCAATAAATGGGGGAAAAGTACCTAGTATACCTACTGTATAATTATAATATAGTAAATACCTAACTACCCCAAATATACCCCCTATATATAGTTTCACTAAGAAAAATAGTTCTTAGCATGAAAAGTCTCACAGTAAAGTATTGGTAACAATTGTGAATCTAGAACATAATTCACCTAATTGTTTTATTAGTACAACTGGGTTTAAATTTCGTATTACAGTCACTTTACAGAACAGGCTTAGACTTCAATTTGTTTTCAAAATCTTTATATCGGGAGACTGAAAAGTTACATTCTATCCTCAGCCATAGACCATTTCAAATAATAACTGGGTTATAATAAATTAAAACTATTTATTTTAAACTTATGCCTGTAGTAAAAAACTGTAACCTCATAACTCTAACAAGTATGAGTTATGAGGTTAATATTATTAAATATTAACATCTAACCAACAGTCTGAAAAAGTATTGTTTTGTTTTTGCTTACCTTGTAGCACTTCGAAACGATTTCTTTCTGTTGTAGACTCAAGTGCATCAAAAACTGCTGCTCCCACTAGCAAATATGTGAATGTGCACACAATTAATGATAAAGTGCGTACATTTTGCTTCTTCATTACTGCACAGTGTCACTGCACTCGTCAGGGCTAAAGCCCCACTCACAAACCAGCCTTATATAGAAGATTTCAGTCATAAATCATCATAAATATTGTCACAAATACATTTGCATTTCAATTAATTACACATTTCCCACCAAAAATTCACACTCTCAGCAAATTTGAATTTGGAATGCATATTTTTTTGGCACTTTCTTTTTGGCAATGGTTTTTATCATCATACAGCCAACTACGGTAGATGATATGAATTTTAGAAATAAGATGTGATCGGTTTAAAAATCACAACCTGTTTTGTTTTAGTGGAAGTAAAATTAACTACAGTTATGTAAATTGATCCATTCAACCATTTACATTTTTTAGAATGATCCTCATGGAATTTTGACATGTGGTCCGTCACTGAAAACAAAAAAACAAACAGAGTTAGAAACTGTATTGATTTTTTCAAAATACTTTTCACCGAAATAAAAATAAACAGTATTTATGAAAATAGATTTCAACTACAATAATCCATGTAATTTACAGGAATTATAAAGAAAGTAAAATGTTTATAGTTAATTTTACGCAATTTAGGAATACAATCTGCAGATTCAAACAAAGAACTTGTCTAATTCCCTATTATTTTATCTGCATGAAGGTTGTATCATGTTTAGATGTTAGTTTGTACCATGCCAGTATCATTATCATGTCACAAATGACATTATAAATAATTAATTCACTGCAAAGCTGTTGCTAAAAATAGCTTCGCGATATAATCCGCATTCAGAGTTAGGTCAACGCACACATTGGTCGTAAATTGGGTCAAATGTTATGACGATTTTAACTTGATAAATTCGTCAAGGATTTACATCTAAGTTCTTCCTACAAACTATACTAAGCTTAAATACAGGAATTAGGACATTATTCTTGGCAGTTTATCATAATAAATTCACCTAAAATGCTGTAGTGCGGTATTCACTTCGCTGGCTGTCACTGTCGAATTTTCATCTGTCCCTCGTAAACCAGAAGCACTTTTGTCCATTTTAATGAACACAAATTTGCTTTATGTCACCATTATTTGTTTTGCTCATTGCTAACTGATTCACATGGCTAGATTTATCAAAAAATAACAAAAAAGTTGACGAACGAGCAAAAGGAGCAGATTTTTCAATGCACTTCCTTGACCTGGTTTAGGGTTACCAGACTAAAAAAAAGTACTGCAATGCAGCTTAATATTGCCAGTGCATGACTGAATTATTTTATTGAGAAGTAATTTATTTGATATTATCAAATAATTTTAAGATTTGTAGGTTGGCATATTACACATTTTTTGGTAATAATCACAACAAGAATTTTCAGATATAATAAGAATAATTTGAAACGTTCCAGATACGTTCCTTCTTTTTTACGATCGATGTTGTGGTTTTCATTTTCGGAAAGGTGACGGGAAAGTTCTTTTACTTTATAGTAGATGGCGCTGTTTTCAAGAATAATTATTTAAGTCCAATATTCTGGTACTTTGTGTTAATCTGTTAATGCAAATGTTCAAATACAAAAAATAATTCAAAAGATCATCATTAGTCATTTATTACATTTACAAGCAAAAGTACCACTGGTACAACTACCATGTACTACGTATATACACATACCACCTACTGTTACACATGCTGTATGGTATCTATCTACATACGTCTTGTGCGTATGCAATTAACAAAAGTACATAAGTACTCCTACAGAATAGCACAAAGTTGGCGTAATTAAAGCGGCCGTTACAACATCCGATTGCAAATACGTGCAGAGGTACACAGCGACTATCTTTCGATGGTGTGGACAAAGGGAGCCTGCAAATCGCATGGTACTTCAGTCCTGCAACGCAACTTGCTGTAGGTAGGTAAGTACATCGAAATAAGTAGGTAGGTATCTATGCCCTTGCCATAGAGTCGCTTACTTCGTGATGCAGGGCAACTAGGCCGTGAAGCGAAAGCTAGGGTAGCTTTCACAATGACTTGGAGATGATACTACCTACTACATCAAGCCAATGTTACAAACTATTTACAAACGAAGGCATAATCCTCCTTGCGTGGGATAGGCCAGCCTTATCGCTTTAACCTATCCGGGCAACGTATTGATAGACAGTAGATTATTTAGACATAAAGTACAATAGGTAGGTATATAATTGGGCTTCACGACAGTCTCTTACAATAAGTCGCCGCCATATCGTTCACTCATGTGTGGAACTTTAAATTAAAATTTAATAAACCTCCAAATAATACCTATACTATATATATAGTTAATAAAAAAAAACAACTTTAAAAATAAAAAGTAATTTTTTTGTTATTTGTGGTAGGTATTTTAAAGATTTTTTATTAAAATTTATTTTATTTTCTGGCGCTATAAGAGGACGATAAAATAACGAGAAATGGATGTGGTAAGTTAAGCTAAACCATATTATTATACATAAGTAATAGATATAGGTAACAGTAAATTCAATTGAAACTATTATATTCAGATTCAGATTCTTCTTTGTGGCCTTCTGCTAGCAGCTTGGAGCAATTTGGCCAGTTTCACGTGAGGCGACAGGGGCGAAAAGTTAGGATTAGGGTACGGTGAGTGGCTCAGAAGTTGTATATTGTTATAGTTAGGTAACAACATCTCTTCGTTGATACTGCATAGATTTGAAGCTGCGCAGTGTCATAAATTGAGATGCAAAATGCGTGGTTTGGCTGCAGCGGCGCGCGCGGGGTCTTTCTCTCAAGTTCTAGGTCAGTCGTGTCGTCGTAGAACAGTCTCTTTGATTCTATACAATTAAGATTTTAATAACCAGTTGCGTATTTTATAATTTTAACGGTTTTATGATGATGACTTGATGAGTGATGATGACGCCCGTTGTAGAATTATCTAAGCAATTTGTTCGTTTAAATTCGTTAATCTATACTTACCTATAATAGAGAAAGAGAGGACAAAAAGTTTTACTTGAAAGTAAACTTAAAAACAGTTGTCTAGGAGACTTAGTAAAAGTAGTAAAACAAAATAATAATAATTTTTAAAATTCATGTTCGTCTCTCTGTTTCTCTGTTTGTTCCTTATACAATTAAAAACACTAATCCGTTTGAAATCCGGTTTTCAATATTGGATAGTTCTATTTTCGAGGAACCTCGTAAATACTTTACATCAAAATCCAATTAGTAGAACCCGAGTAATGAACGAAAAAGTCGGCAATGTCGGTTACTATTTCTACGCAGACGAAGTCGCGGCTAACAGCTAGTTTTGTTATAAAATTACTTCTTATATAAAATTAATGCTCGATTTAAAAAATAACAAATATTAAAAATATCTTAAAAGTATACCTTAACAAAAGAAAATCTAGTTACACACAAGTACAATGAAATAAAACCATCAAAATTAATTATACTTTTTTAAATTGAACGGTTCGGGAACTTCACTATTTCTATAGCCACAGTTAGTCTGAAAATTTCAGACAATGCAATGACTCATAAATTATTAACATGAGCGTTTGACCATAAATTATGTAATTCGTATACACACAAAACGACCCTAGTTCTAGTGGGTGATTTGATGATCAACGTCAGCAAAAATATAACAAAATCTGAGTCCACGACTAAAGGCGTTTGCGAATGTACGTATTTCCTAATGGTAAGTGATGATAAGGTCTAATACGTAGCACGCTCATCTAGAAGAAAATAAGCCAGCACTAGAACAAAATCCGACCCATCTTTTTAACTGCACCGGTCTACGAATTGTATCCGAGTCCGCTTGGCGCTACGACTTAACCCGGCTACTAATAATTTCGTTCCGTTTACAATTTGTGCCCATTTCACTAGCCACCTTTCTTTACGCACACATTCACTAAACACGGACTCTGTTGTGTTTATTTCAACATAGTAATAGCGCATACAACGTTTGTATGTGTGAGTGTAAAGTGATATAGGACACTGTCTTTCTTCGTGAAGATGTGTTGAATCTGTATCTGTGTGGGTGGGTAAACTACGCAAGTGTGAGTGTTGCGTCTGCGCATGCAATGCCAATGCCAGTTACGCGTAAGGAAAGTCTTGTAAGCCGCTACGGTAATATTACATGACCGGAAAATTTCTTTTACTTATTAGAGGAAATAGTTGTTGTTTTTTTTTATAATTGTTGTACCGGTGTTTAGAAGCGTGGAAAATGTGTGTTGGAATTAATTATTTAGTTAAACAGAAGGAAGTATGACGAAATTAGAAGGGTTTTTTATTGACTGTCTTTGATTTTCCCCATGAATTTCTTGTGTCTGCTTCTCATTAGAGTTCGCGTTCCGCAGACACGGTAGTTTACTTAACGTTTCTAAAAGATTAAAGAAAGAGAGAAATGTAGGAAAAAAGAACTCAAGAGACCTTATAGAGAGAAACGGAGGAAAAAAGAAGCCAAGAGTTTCTTGTGTCTTAATCTTAGGATGGTCATTCTCTTTAATAATGATCGGTGTAGCCACTAAGGATCTGGATCTGATAACACTAAGGAACGATGAGGAATCGGATGGAACATATACCGCCCTACCATGATGTCTTTATAAGTCGTCACGAAGTCGCCGCGTTGTCGTTCCGCAACAAATAAAAAAATAAAAATAAAAAATCGAAAGCATTGTATTCTCAAATCGACTTCGAGTTGAACTCGACGGGAGTTGCGCGGTAGAGGGCAGAAATTGTCGACGTCAAAGCCATAGACAATTTCTGCGCGCTCCTTGCGCGGCAGCTTTTTTCAACCCCGTTATCGACAGCATCAAATTCCAAAAACGACGTAGAGTTCAACTCGACGGGAGATACGTGGTAGGCCCCTGTTAGGATTCAAAAACCATCAAAAACAGTGCGACTGGGGCAAGCAGCGGAATCCGTCAAACAAGTGCGTAACTCAAGCGTGTGAACATAATAAAGGTATAAACAGGATGCGCGTTTTCCTTCCTGCGCCCGCGCCGCCGCTACTCGCCAGCTCTCACTGTGTCTAAACCCTAACAGTTGCGTTTTATTAGGCGTAATATTTCTCCAATTAATATTTCAAAATAACCTCGTTAGGGCTAATAAGCATGCAAATGCGATGGCTTCACTACACGGGGTGCCAAGATCGTAGGTACGAATATGGAGACGAAATATCGATCCTTAAAACAACAAAGGCTGTAAAAGCCAAATAGCCACTTTTCAGGAGAGCCAAAAAACTAAAATAGGTAACTTTGTTTTCACAATATCTTCTAAAGTATTAAAGCTATAATAACAAATTAAAGTTCTATTTTATTATAATTGCCATGTGTACAATATTACAAGCCTAAAATTGCGGGGTCTACGCTAGTTTCCGAGATAGCATGGCTTTTACTACAAAAATATTTGGTCTTCACTGGCCTTTACGCCCTAAATTTCGTACCAGGTTAAGGTTTGCAGGTTAAGCAGGTAACGCCAACTTGGAGTAAAAGACTTTAATAATATTTATATTAAGGTTTTTTTGAAATAAAGGACAAAGATAATTAACGAAAGTTAAAATTATTGTAATAAATGTAACACATTTTTTTAAATTTACCTGTAAATTTAACATTTAGCTTGAATTAACTCATCTAAAGTATGGTAAGAACTATAATTTTTAAGAACTTAAAAAACAACTACAAATTACAACTACAAAAATAGCATCAACATCAACTAAATCAACATCAAAAAAAATTGAAAGTATTCATCGAAAGTATACATTTTTTGCAAGAAAAGATGTTAAATTTTAGAAAATTAAGTTTTAATTGACCGAGCGAAGCGAATGAGGTCCAGTGCAGACGGGCCTGGCGCTTGTATCTTTGTAACTTTGTATCTTTGTTCGACGATAACTTGAGTATCGTAGCTCCGATCTTCATGAATTTTAGTATGCGCGTAGTTTAGGTCAGCCAGTGTATCAGTGTAGACGAGCCTGGCGCTTGAATCTTTGTATGTTTGTTCGACGATAACTTGAGTATCGTAGCTCCGATCTTCATGAATTTTGGTATGCGCGTAGTTGACCGAACGAGCGAAGGGAGTGAGGTCCAGTGTAGACGGGCCTGGCGCTTGTATCTTTGTATGTTTGTTCGACGATAACTTGAGTATCGTTGCTCCGATCTTCTTGAATTTTGGTGTGTGCGTAGTTCAGGTCAATAGAATTCATGATTTCGAAGATGAGCCGGATCGGTAGGGGGGTTGGGGAGATAGGTGGTCGTGAGGTCTCAGTTCAGGGTGAACCCCTAGTTTAGATCAATAGAATTTATGAGTTTGAAGATGAGCCAGATCGGTAGGGGGGTTGGGGAGGTAGGGGGTCGCGAGGTTTCAGTTCAAAGCGAACTTCTAGTTAGGGTAGCTACTTTTAAGAAAAAGCACCTTAACAAAGTTGATTGACCGAACGAGCGAAGCGAGTGAGGTCCAGTGTAGACGAGCCTGGCGCTTGTATCTTTGTATGTTTGTTCGACGATAACTTGAGTATCGTAGCTCCGATCTTCATGAATTTTGGTATGCGCGTAGTTTAGATCAATAGAATTTATGAGTTCGAAGATGAGCCGGATCGGTCGGGGGGTTAGGTAGATAGGGGGTTGTGAGGTCTTAGTTCTCACTCGAACGAATTCATAAATTCTATTGACCTAAATTAAGCGCATACCAAAATTCACGAAGATCGGAGGTACGATACTCAAGTAATCGTCGAACAAACATACAAAGTTAAAAAGATACAAGCGCCAGTCCCGTCTACACTGGATCTCACTCGCTTCGCTCGTTCGGTCACTTATTGCATAATTTTCTAACTAGTAGTTCGCCCCGAACTGAGACCTCACGACCCCCTACCTTCCCAACCCCCCTACCGATCCGGCTCATCTTCAACACACCAAAAAAACCAAAACTACGCACACACCAAAATTCAAGAAGATTGGAGCAACGATACTCAAGTTTTCGTCGAACAAACATACAAAGATACAAGCGCCAGGCCCGTCTACACTGGACCTCACTCGCATCGCTCGTTCGGTCAACTACGCGCATACCAAAATTCATGAAGATCGGAGCTACGATACTCAAGTTATCGTCGAACAAACATACAAAGATACAAGCGCCAGGCCCGTCTACACTGGACCTCACTCGCTTTTCGCGTTCGGTCAATCAATTTTGCTAAGGTGCTTTTTCTTGAAAGTAGGTACCCTAATTAGAAGTTTACCCAAAACTGAGACCTCATGACCCCCTATCACCCCACACCCCTACTAATCCGGCTCATCTTCGAACTTTCGAATAAATTCTATTGACCTGAACTACGCGCACACCAAAATTCATGAAGATCGGAGCTACAATACTCAAGTTATCGTCGAACAAACATACAAAGAGACAAAGTTACAAAGATACAAACATACAAAGTTACAAAGATACAAATATACAACTCACTCGCTTCGCTCGTTCGGTCAAAAATCTGTGTGCTCTAAAACATTAACATAATACGGTTTAATGAAATATTGTCCTTTACGACATTATAAACGTTTTTGATTTGTAAAACCAATTCTATAAAACTGTAGTAAAAGCCTTTTTTAAAAAGTCTTGGATATTGAGACAAGTTGTCTTAGATATCACTTACTTCGATATAATCGTAAAATGTAGTATTAACCACATTACCAACAATTTGTGTCTTTTACGCCCTTAATTTGCAGGTTTCGATTTCGATATTGGTTTTAACGTCTTAAATTATAAAAATATTTGAACAAAAACTAAAAAAATATTGGACGTAAACGCCATTTTTTTGCGAATTTGCCCTTTTCAATTATACAGATCGATAGAGCTTCAAAAACTGAACAAAACTGCATTTAAAAGTAATTTTGACCAAAATGGCTTTTACGACATTTGTTGTTTTAAGGATCGATATAGCAAAATGGGGGTGCAGCGGGGATTCGTCCTCTAATTAATACTCAGTTCAAATTTAACCTAAACTTAACAAAATAAGAAAGGTTTGCAAAGACTGACTGCAAGGCATAGTGAAAGCTGACGCATATACGATGCACTACCGCACGACTCATCTTGATGCTTGATATTACAATAATAAGTTAGGTAGGTACAACTATTATTATAAATTAAGCATCTGAAATTTTGTGTATAAGTCAGAAAACGAGTACTTATGTTATTCCTTCACGCAAACACTTCACTCAAAACTACTGAAGCGATTGCGACGAAACTTGGTATGCAAATAGCTAGAGATATTAATTAACACGTAACTAGGTCGTAGCTAATGAGAGTGAAAAAAACGTAGGTACCACACATTATGGCGGATAACTCTACAGAGTAGATACACCGTCGCATCGTTACGAAAGAAGGAGAAGTGTCAAATAGCACCAAAATATAATAGACCGCAAAGAAAATCGTCCCCGAACAAAGGTTTTTATTCTTAACTGCAACAATTAATGGACATTCCCAAAATTCATTTTACCACAGAGTATGGAATCCTACGTCGGTGTATTTTACAGAAGTACAATTAATTAAGTACTAAAAATAAAGAAGTATCAAGAAATGTGAATCGCATCGTCTACCAACTAGTTAGAACACTGAGATCTGAAACCAGGGAAAGTTAGCATTGGCTTAGAGTGGGTGCTTACAGAAAACCGTTACACAGTCTGTTATAACCATAGACTAGCGTTGAAATAGCTACGTCATGTCTGGATATTATAGAATAGGTACATGTATACCTACCCAGATTTCAGTAGCTTTACGTTAAGGATTTAGTTTACAATATAATCAGTATAACGTTTATACTACAATACAATAACAATGACAAAACAACACAGACATCTGAACGAAACGAAAAACAAAACGCACCAATTGATCCCATTTAACCTAAAAATTCTCTAACGGTGAACTGCGTCAACCAAAACTAGACCACAAACAAAAGAACAATGACAACTGCCAACCAGATAAAATGAAAAAAAAGAACAAAGATTCTAAATTCAAATAATTTCCCATACGTAATGTTACGCGGGCGGACAACAAGCGCGCTCCGTTATGCCGCGGCAGTGACCTACATTTTACTTAACATTTTCGCCAGCAAACCAACCGGTTGTGTTCATAACCTTATTGATACAAACGCTATACACCACACCCATTGCCTACAAAGTCACAACTTTCTCCGTAACGCCATTTGCACAGCCGTCAATGTATAATCAAGTTTACAAATACATCGCTGCAGTAGGAAAAGTCGTGATAGTCGCTCTAACGTTTAGTCGGTACATTGCCGCGCTTTCTGATTTCGATGCGAATGGTTTTTTCAAAGTCACGTCTGTATTTAGTTACGTAGGATGCTGTTTATTTATTGTTTTATTTATCGTCAATTGTGTCTGGCTAATGTTTGTTAAGTAATACTGTAATTTAGCTTGTCTGGCACGATGGCATCTGTAAGCAACACGAGTGAGGAATTGCCAATTGTTAAGGACTTTTAAAGTGATTCTATGTAGGTACCGCATTGATTGCAAGTAGGTAGTTATCTAAGTAAACATTTTTTAACTAAGTAGGTAGGTAAGTAAGAAAGTAACCTTTTTCGTTTTTACTATAATGGTGTATTTCACCTGGTGTTAGAGTTTTCAGGGTAACTCCCGTCGAGTTCAACAAGACGTCGGTTACCTGGGTTGAAAAAAGTTACAGCGCAAGGAGGGAGCAGAAATTGTCTATGGCTTTAATGTCGGCGAAAAACAGTTTCCCTTCCCAATCGTTCAGGGATTGATGGGAATTTTTTTTGGAAACTTTTTCGGCAAGGGACATAAATCGTATAGAACCTGTATTAATTATTAGAAGAGTCAAAACGATTGTTTATCTAAAAAAATATACTTACTAAAGAGGTTCTGTAATTGAGGTGTATCTAGTCACTCCGAACCACCTTCTTCGGTTTTTGTGAAGTCGATATTGTTTTGCCAGTCTTGAAACAAGACTTCATTCGAAATTTCTGTGTTTTCTTTGAAAAAATTCAATAAAAACATAGAAATAACAAAACCTTTTAAAACCCATTGTTTTTGTATGATAAACTCACCTCAAAAAGATGGGCACAATTCAATGATGGTACCCACAAACGAGTCAATACAATGAGTAACAACTCAATGACCAGAAAAACAATTTGACTCATATAATTTGGGTGTACCTACAGGAAAACTGCAGTTAGGGTGCTTATTGTTATATGAAATAAGTACAAACTTTGAACGAGACAACTAAAAATTAGGAGGGATAAGTAAATATCCTAATAATTTGTAAATTCTTCACTACACGTGACATTGGCTAAATTGTTATCACATAGAAATATTTTTAAAGTAAAAATTCATCTTCAAAAATTCACTTGCGGCGAGATTTGAACTCGCGTCCCTGGATCAATATTCCAGTGCCTATACCGCTCGGCCACGCAAGTTCCCCACATCACATCACATCACATCGTTGTGATCACATTTAAAAAAAACAAAGAAGATGAGATTAGATTAACTCTTCATTGTACCAAATATTACAAACAAAAATAAAAATTACAATTTAAGTAAAATATAAACTAATATTTAAACAAAATTTTATCATGAATGTTCTTAAAAGTATTAAAAAAACAACTAAGTACAACTAAGTGGGCGGTCTTATTGCAAAGGCGATATCTTATAGGCAACCTTTAAACAAGAAGAAGAAGAAAAAGAAAAAGAAGACCAAGAACTGAAACATGCATGTCTTTCTATTTAATTTATCGCACAATTATATCTCACTAATATTATAAATTCGACAGTTTAGACAAATAAATGTCTACCGTTTGTGTATCAATCACGCAAAAACTACTAGGTAATCCGATTGCGATGAAACTTGGTATGCAGATAGTTGGAAATCTGAATTATAACATAGGCTACAAAACTCAAACGTCGTTGTTACAATCAATCTAGATACCTATGTTAAAGAATTTATACTTATTTTATACACGTCTCATAAATGGTTCATGGTCGCTTGACAGTGAAGCATTTCAAGCTCGTCTCTGACGGCGGAGCGCTACATCATTTCCAAAGTCAAACTGTTTGAGAAAATACTCGGACACCTTTCAAAAAGTTAAAACAAAATTCGACCGTTGTTAATAGAATACTTACCATCTAGTAATCTAAACTCTATCTCGTAGAACTGGACTGGAGAAGGAGTCTTAGCAAAATTCGAACGTTCTTGTTAGAATATTCACCATTTAGATAATTTAACATCTATCTCATAGAACTGGACTGGTCTCTATCAGAGACTAGGAAGGAGAAGTAGTCTTAAGGCGGCGATAGATGATAATCAACGGTCCTTGTCCGATTGCATATAAATGAGCGAGATGGAATTGCGTGAAAAAATCTACAATTTCTCGTAAAATCAATAATTAACGAAGATTAAAATAATATTTTTATAAAACACGATGAAGGGGTTCTAGGTATTGTATTTTCTAATATTATGATGCCTATAAGAAAATATAGCGGTTAAGGATTTAGAAGAAAAACTGATTTATTTTATAAAACAGGGGTAACTTTGCCGGTATAATAGTGGTATTTAAAGTTATTTTTTATTGTTTTTGAAATGAAGGGGACACTTCTTGTATCATGTACAATAACATAATACATTGTTCAAAGATCTATTTGATACCGGCTATGAAGAAAACTATTCAATCGGAAGGGATTTCACATGAGTCGCGTCCTTAAAACAAAACAATTCGAATGTTGTTCTTACGTAGTTATTGTATTCTCTTTTCGTTGTTGTAAGAATACTCACCATCTAAATAGGTTATATAAAATCTAACTCATAGAACTGGACTGGTACCTATATATCAGACACTGGAAGGATAAGGAGTCTTAACAAAATTCGAACGTTTGTTGGATTACTAACCATCTAGATAATCCAAGATATATCTAATAGAACTGGACTGGTCTCTATCAGAGACTGGAAGGAGAAGGAGTCTTAGCAAAATTCGAACGTTGTTGTTAGAATACTCACTATCTAGATAGGTAATCTATAATCTATCTTATAGAACTACAGACTGGGCCCTGATTCGGTAAGGACATAGCATGCGGAATGCCTGCGGACTGCAGGCGACGTGCAGAAGATGTGCGTTAATTCGTATTCTGTAAATGTTATTTTACTTAAATATTTAAAAAGTTCACCTTGTTCCTCAGCCAACCAGTATTTAAAGAAGTTATAGAATAGCTATTATTTTTACTCCTGCAACAAATTGACTTCTGCAATGCTCATGCATCCCGCCTGCTTGTCGCATGCTATATTTTTACAGAATCGGGCCACTGGTCTCTATCAGAGACGAGAAGGAGAAGTAGTCTTAACGAAATTCGAACGTTGTTATTAGAATACCGACAATCTAGATAATCTAACATCTACCTATTAACCTTTAATACACCACAGCCTCCGACCAGCGTCGAAAGGCTCGTGTAACACAAAACAGCAACTTTCTTCGGGCGCGCCGTTACGAATATGTGTTACGTGACCCCGAAACTTGGGCCAGATGTTGCATCCGCTGAGAACCCGGCCAGTGACGTGGCCGTAACCTTTCAAATGGTATTTTTATATCGTTCTTAGTGCGCTGGTTTTTATGCACTACAAGAAACATAATGTGAGTTAGATTGACTTCAAGCTGATGGGATTAAAATTCAGTGGGATAGTTTTTTGTTTCAAACCGGTCAGAGGGTAGACGTAAACTTTCAAATGGTATTTTTATATCTTAAATAGGGCGCTTGTTTAATGCACTACAAGTAACATAATGTGAGTTAAATTGACTTGAAGCTGATAGGATTTAAATTCAGTGGGATAGTTTTTTGTTTCAAACAGGTCAGAGGGTAGACATACATTTTTATAACGATTTTTTATATCGTTCTTAGTGAGTTGGTTTTAATGCGTCCGGAGATTTCACCCGCGTACTTACGCGGGAACGGGACTTCCCGTTCCCGCGGGAATATCAGGATAGAAAGTAGGTAGATAGCTTATGAGTGTTATTACAAGTCTACACCTACCTATATTACAAGGTTAATTGCAATAGGTTTTGCGGTTTTAATGTATTTGAGTAACAAACATACATATTATTATACATACTCACAAAATTTCAGCTTTATTGTATTGAGTCCTGCGTAAGTCCCGTTTCCGAAGGAATATCTGAATAACACGTAAGCTACTTTTTGCTTACGTGTTATTCTTGGTATTCAGTACCTATATTCCAAGTTTAATCGCAATCGGTTCAGTAGTTTTTGCGTGATTGAGTGATTTCGGATCAACCCATACCAAAATAAAAATGTTTGACATCAAAAATATACTTATGTAGGTACAGAAGTAAATTCCTTTTTTTATTTATTTAAATAGGATACTTCGTTTACGAGATTTCATCAAAACTGTGTATTTACCTAGTTCTGTAAAAAAGAAAGTTTGTATTTTCGAGTCCTTTGACTGTTATGAACAAGTTCTGATTACGTTTTTACTCCTAAACCGCTGAACCGATTTTGATGAATTACGATGTTGATCCCAATATTACCGATCGGGACTTACGTAGGTGAAACCGCGGGACGCAGTTAATTGAAAATATAATTATTCCTAGTAAACTTATCATGTCGAACAAAGTGAATGTCGGAAAAATAAAGTTTTCTTATGCAACTAACTTCATAAAATGCGATGCAACCGACAAATTCAACGTTTCTAATACACGTGTATTTAAACACTGCTTTCTTCGACATACTAGCGAAATGCCGGTCGAAAAAATACAGTGCTTTCTTTTTCAATGTCGACCAATAGAGACAGTATTACATCGACTAACTTCGCTTTGCCGACGGATATTCGTGTAACTAAAATTTGTACAAGCCATTCGTTAGATTGCAAAGTTGGTAGCGCACTTAGCAACTGCAATTCGAAGTTTGTCATAGAGCAGGATAGTGGGGAAGTAAGTAGCGCGCGGAAATGTCAGAATTGACGTTTGTAGAACGTCAAATTTCGCGGCAAAATGGCAGTTGGTAGAAAGAAAATAAGGTTGGTTATTTATCATTGGACACCAGAATAACTGAACAGTTGAGCTGTTTCATAGTCGAACTGTCGACACCGTCGGTTTCGCGTGTTAGATATGTGGGACAATCGAAAGCCTTTCTCTGGTTGTTAGGCATTTAATTCCGTTAGTTTTTTTGTGGCCGCCATTACGGCAACATGGCGGATGGCATCATTTTTTCACTGTCACATTAGATCATTCTCGGCGGTGGAAATCTGATTGGTTGGCCGTAACAGCAGCTTAGCCGTAACGAGTTAAAATGATGTAATGTAATTTCTTCTTATTTCTTGCTTTTTGGTAGTTTTTTAATGTTACCGTGCATGATAACTAGATTTTTCAAATTATTCCGATAAATTTTAATTGTATTAATAAAGAATTGGTAATTTATTAAATGAAGTACCTACCTACATTTTTTAAAGGCGGATAATTAGGTATTATTATAACTTATGTCGATTTAGAAGAAACATGAAAGGAAATGGTATTTCTTAGCAGAAGGACGATGCAGTAGTTAGGGCAGTAAAAATAATAAAAGAGACCATGATTTTTTTTTAATAATTCGGGTTAGGTATGTATATTTAGGATATTAAAGGAAAGGATATTGTGTCGCAAGGATTTCCAAATTCGTCTATTGAGCTGCCTATGTAAGTCCGCATCATCGGGAGTCTGCTGTCGCAATTATCTCAGCCATGAGGTAAGAGAGTTTCTGAGGCCTATTTGTACGGTAGGTCCTAAAGTAGGACCACATCGTATGGACAGTGTCTACGTACCTGCTATTGACCAGGGACCAGGGACCACTTGACCTCTTTCGAATTTGATAGTAGATAGACATTGGAACGAGTTGACTACATTTAATATTCTCTAGGAGTGAAGTGGTCCCACTCTAAAGTAAAAAAATACTTGGTAAATTTTGAAGTAAATCGTCCACCGATGCAACATAACACCACCATGTCAGTTCGAGTATAGGAACAGAGTTCGAAGGCGATTCCCTTAAAGATAGGCGTAAGATAGAGAGATGTCGTATCTTCGAAACAGCTTACGGCTGCTTTAAGACGGCTTCAAGCTCCTAGACTGGAAATAACTTGGCATCAACGTCGATAGCTTTAATAATATATCACTTACCTTTAGTTTGCAAGTTAGTCATGGCAAATCGGCAATATACTCGAAGGTCTTAATCGGGCCTCCCAAAGGGTAGGCCTTAGGATGAACGAACATGGACATGTCAAAAGTCATGTCCAATGTCCATGTTGTGCCTGCCACCGTTATGGTTGAGAACTCGGTTTTCGAAGTTGTCAACGCTTACGTATACCTGGGAAAACAGTCCAATTAGGAAGGTCCAACTTCGAGAAAGAGGTCAATCGTCGAATCCAACTCGGATGGGCAGCGTTCGGGAAATTTCGTAACATCTTTTCGTCCAAAATACCTCAGTGTCTGAAGACTAAGGTTTTCAATCAGTGTGTGTTACCAGTGATGACTTAATCATCATCATCATCAGCCTGTTGCAGTCCACTGCTGGACATAGGCCTCTCCAATTGCACGCCACCTAGATCTATTTTCGGCTCCTCGCATCCAGTTTGACTAGTGATGACTTATGGATTTCTATACTTCACAGTCAAATTAAAATACACCTACCTAATGAATAACTTATTATCAAGCTTATTATATACTTTTTGATTGATCAATCTAGACGTTAAAAATTCTAGAACCAATTCAAGTTCAAAATAATTAACAACCGCCTTTACCAACTTAACAAAAACAAAATTTTCTAATTACTAACAAATAGCTGTCAATGTCAATAGTGGCGCGTAATTGCATAATTTGCATAGAGTATGCAAGCCACTTTCACCACAAGATAACGGGACCAAAATGTGGGACATCCGCAACTAAAAGCCCCCACATAAAGTGTAATTGTTGTAGTTGCAGGTCAATGTAGAATGTTGTGGCTGTTAAACTGTGGAGAGATGCTTGTTTAATAATTATTAGATGGGTAGGTTAAGTTTAGTTTAGGTTATAAGTTACGGATATGCGAATGTTGACGTGAATTTGTGATGGGACGTGATGTTACAAGAAGGGATATTCAATTCAAAAATAATTTATTTTGTGAGAGCAATGTAGGTACCTACACGAATATGTATAATAGTTATCTATGATCATTTTGCTACTTTATTATTCTTACGTCGATATTTATAATTTCGTAAACTGTGGTTTTAGTGTGGTTTCGGAATGCGTTCTCCGATGAGAAGAAACTACATGAACTCATAAGGGTAATTATTGTTTATTATGAAAATATGTAGGAAGGAATGTATACATACCGTTTATACTTATTCTCCCCAACTTTAGGATATGGGAGAAAAAGGGGTAGGCAATTTATAGACAAGGAACAGGTTGGAGTAGAGGAAAAAGACATACTGACCCCATATACTGACCCCATCCCCAAAAGGGAATTTAATAATAAATTAATTTAGCCCAAAAACATATTACAATTATTGTACCATTCACACAAAATAAACATTGATATTTTACATTAAACATTTATATAATATTAAACGCTTTGTATTATTCATAAAGAGTAACCAATTCGGTTACTGGATGTACACGCTTCTAGTAACTAAGTGGAATTATTAATTAATGAAAATACCTTTATTTATCACAAAAAACTAAGAACGTTAAACTACCATAGACAGTGAGTATTCTAATAACAACATTCGAATTTTGATCCTACTTTTTTATAAGCGAGTACTTTCATGAACAATCCTTGACTTTGGAACTAAAGATGCTCGTCCGTCGGAACCGAGATTGAAATTGAAATGCGTCACTGTCAAGCGGTTATTAAACTAGGCTGTCTTTTATAAATCTTACTAATATTATAAACGCGAAAGTTTGTGTGTAAGTATGTATGTATGTGAGGTTGTTACTCTTTCACACAAAAACTACTGAATCGATTGCGATGAAACTTGGAATATAGGTAGCTGGGGACCTGGATTAACACATAGGCTAGTTTTTATCCCGATATTCCCGCGGGAACGGGACTTACGTGGGTGAAACCGCGGGGCGTAGCTAGTATTTAATATAAGAGACCTGTCTAAATTCTTTGCTTAAAGAAGACCGTTCAAAATGGACCAGCTATGTTCCACAGATAACACATTTTGCGATTTAAAAAAAAATTTAATACGATTTTTTTTATTCCTTAAAGACGAAATATGGATTATTCAATACGTAAACGTAATCTAAAGCCACTGTGTTGGTATTTTCGTTTTATTTCCGCTAAATTAAAAGATATTGTATTTTAAAGTTTCACAGTTAGGAGCACTTCAGTATTCTCCTAAGTTAGGCTCTCCTAAAAAAAAAACCTCAAAAATGGCGGCTCAATCTCTATTGAGCCGCCATTTTTGAGGTTTGAAGCTCTTAACTGTGAAACTTTAATATACAAAATATTTTAATCTAGCGGAAAATAAACGAAAATACTTACACCACCGTGGCTTTATATCACGTAAATCAGTTCAATAATCCATATCTTGTGTTTAAGGAATGCCTTTAAATATTCATGAATGTACTTCGCTACCCCCTAGGTCTGAGCTTTAAGGAAAAACGCCGATCTTATTAAAACTAATAAATAAATACGTACAATGGACGGCCTAATCTCCAAAAGCGATCTTTTTCAGGAAATCTTTCAAAGGAAGAAAGTACTTAGGTATAGGAATAATTTTAGTAACTTAATTCTAATGACTAAGTAATTCTTAGTCACAATATATTGTTTACCAACAATTGTGAAAGGAGGCATTAATTTTCGCGGTCAACTATAACATCAGACAGCTCGAGAAAGATCTAAGCCAATAAAGATGTATTTACACTTATTTATTTTACTATTTTTAACCGACTTCAAAAAAAAGAGGAGGTTCTCAATGCGTCGCGTATGTATTTTTTCGCGAAGTTTTATCGAAATGAAACTCATTTGCCAGTACTAATGTATAATAATAATCTCTGGTTTAGACCATTCATTTGTCCCCGGTTTTAAGCAGACCTTAATCCCCTGAGGAAGGGGTCTGTAACGCTCCGAAACGTATAATCGGCATTGCAATTAGCTGAAAATTTAAAAACAACTTGAATAAACCGGTAATTTAGTTTGTTTTTTACAGTGTTATTTACCACAACTTTCAAAACAAAGTGACACTGCACTGTTGAACATTCTGCAAGTTAACTATTCTAATCTTTCATCCATTGTTCATACAAACACTGCGTCTAGGTTTAAGGTATAGTCAAACATTAAATTTTAAAACGATAATAGATGTTTTTGTATCATTATCATTACATAGTAGATATAAAACAAAATCGCTTCCCTCTGTCTGTCTGTTTGTATGTATGCTTAGATTTTTAAAACTAGGCAACGGATTTTGCGGATGATGTTGACATAATGGATTTTAGTAAATCGATTTACACATCCTGATATTCTACAACAATGGTCTACTAATTTTGTCTTGTCGATTTTGCATAATAAATAAAACACAATATTTAACAGGTTCCAGTCAAACTTGAAAAAGCTAACTGTAAAGTTAGCGAAAGCGAGGTATTTAGTAATAATACCGTTAATAAATAAAAACGAGAGTAAAACCCGGTAAACAAATATAAATATTTCACTACATTGCACACCGCGCAATCTAGCCCCAAACTAAGCACTAGGCTTGTGCTATGGGTACTAGACAACGAATATACTACATATTATACTTTTGCTTTACTTTTTAATATTGTGAATAATTAAAAAAAAATTGAATATTGACAACTGAGACAAAGAGACAAGTGTCTGGTGACAACAACAAGTGTCTGGTGACAACAACAAGTGTCTGGTGCCTACAACAAGTGTCTGGTGACAACGGATATTCTATATAATACAAATAATACTTACTTTTTTTTTCCTCCAGCAAGCACTAGCCACCGGTCAATGTAAAATCACTTTACCACAAACTGGGCCAGAGAAAGTCCAGAGAAAGGTGGCCGAAAGGAGGTCAGTTATCAAAGTTACGTTGGTGTCACACTTCTTTCGGCAGCTTGTGTCATATTAGGTCACGATGAGATAAACATTATCGGTTAAGGGCAGCTTTTTAAGCTCAATGACTCGCTTGATAACTCCATTGGTTTTTGTCAGTCGTTTATAATTAAAAAAAACTATGCAAATTTTTTATATAATTTTAAAGTGTTTCCTACACTTGGATGACTATAGTTAAAGAAATGCTTTCCAAAAATTTGCAAATGTTTGCTATGCAAATGTTTCGAATAAATAAATCAACAAGTCTTTCTTTTCTTTCTTTTTTTTTCCTCTATTTTCCTATTAAAATATGTTGCGAACTCTATGGGGAATCGGGCGGTGTAGCAGACGCTATTGCACTGTACCTGTACACGGTTCCTGTACGTACCTATCCTAATATCATAATAGAAAACGCCGCGGTGATATTACTACTAGGGAAACTCTGTTAATACTAAATCATTTCGTTCATTGATCAATATTTATACGTCTTGTGCATTGCACTAACATGTCTAGTGCACTCTAAATACTAATTGATCTTACCTCACCTGATTGGAAACATGATGAGATCGATGATGTAGAGTGTTCACCTAGAAATTACCTATTTTCTAGGTGAACATATCATCATAATAATACCAGCATCAGGTTACTATAATATCATCATAATGCTGAGCAATGGTTTGTTAAGTTTTCAGTGAAGTTGAATGTGACTCTAATTTTAGTTTCATTTACGAACCTCATTTGAAGGGGTTTTGACTCCTCTTGCTTGTGTTGCCCCGGTGCGGGATCAAAATAGGGTTGCCCTATCCCACGGGTTCTTCCCGTGGGATGTCGTAAAAATCAAGTAAGGGAACTCCTTTGACGTGATATCAGATGAAAACCACTGAGTTGGGGCTAGCACACCTTGAGTTGAGAAGGGACTAAGAAGTATTGTTCAAGAAGGCCATAACACTATTGCCAAATCTATTTAGTGTGGTCAATAATGATGACTTGAATTATCTACTGTGCCGACCCCAAATAACTTGAGATTTTAGCGACTCCCCAAACGAGATGCAACCGGGAACAACATATGCTCATATTAGAAGAATGCTTTATCTTTGAATTGCTACAGGAACGAAACAACGGGGGTAATCCTAGGCACAGCTATATCCGCTTGATACCTATACATAATAAATATATCGCAAAGGTACTCAAAATCTATAAGCCTTCCAAAAGCCTAGTATACCTCTTTATGTCGCAAGCCGCAGCTAAGCCTAGTCTCCGAGCCATCGATCACCAACAAACCAGTACCTACGAAAGGAGGTGACCGCGTTGCGTTGACGAGAAAGCGACCCAACTAACGGTGCGACTGCATTGTGTTTACTATAACACTTATAATCGAGATTCGAGATTAACCTACAGGCCGATTAGTTAAGTGGTGCGTTCTGTGCAGCTCAGCTCTTTGACCTGAAATCTAGGGGAAGGGAGATCAAGGTACTTCCATTTCTGGAAGGTGTCTAATTGACTGAACGAGCGAAGCGAGTGAGGTCCAATGTAGACGGGCCTGGGGCTTGTATCTTTGTACCTTTGTTCTTTCAGTGTTGATAACTTGAGTATCGTAGCTCCAATCTTCATGAACTTTGCAATGCGCGTAGTTTAGGTCAATAGAATTTATGAGTTCGAAGATGAGCCGAATCGGAGAGGGGATTTGGGAGATAGGGGGTCGTGAGGTCTCAGTTCGGGGCGAACTTCTAGTATATAATTAATTAAATATTTTTGTAATTTGTATTGCTCAAGGCCTATCTACTAGAAATATTTTAAAGGAAACGTCCACGTTGTACTCTTTTAGCCTGTTACGCTGTTTTGAATTTTCGGAAATAAATTCTTCCTTTAGAAATGTCTTATACTCACTAACATAAGCAGTTTTTTTGTTTACAGCATCATATATGAGATTGCGTTTTATTTAAGTGATGTACCAAGGATATTAGCGAGGATAAATACCTATATCTCATTTGTCCTGTTGTATAAGGGTGGTTGGTAAACACTACAGCCAGAGATGTGGAGGTAAGGGAGGACTACTAAAATACCTTAATTTACACAGAATCGCCTATACAGATACCTATAGTCATTCGATTCGAAGCTTTTTTTTTCATTATTCAAAAGCATTTTTCCAATCGTTTTTCATAAAGGTATCGTTTCTCACAGCATTATTTCAATGGTAAATTTTAAGCCGTAGAAAACTCCAGTGTTCATGGTAGATGGCGTTACAAGTCTCACTTGTGAAATTAAGAATGTTTAGTTTTTTTGAAACTCATTTCGAATTTATGGCAGGTTGCTGCTCCATCTGATGGTCGGCTGGTAATCCGGGTGAGTATACCAGAAATTCTGGTGGCTGCCTCGGTACCAGAGTGAATGGAGCTCGATCTGTGACAACGACCCTGTTAGAGCTTGCAATGGCGTCCAGAGACTGAGGAAAAATAACTAAATTTTGAATATTAGCTCTCCAAAATACACGTTAAAGAATTCGATACATTCATTCATTTCTGATTCATAGAAGCAAACGTGCGATGCGGACTCGTACTCAGGTGTGACGTCATCTCACAGTCAGCCCAGTCCGCTTGCGCTCTATGTGTCTGTGTCACAGTACATGACATCTTACGTTTTAATTAAGGGAGCGTTGTAAATGACGTCACGTGACTGTTAGCATGATTCAATACTTATCGTAAGTTTAAATGCCTGTAAAATCAAAACTATTCGATATGTTTGACTACAACAAAAACTTTTGTGTATAAATTTGTATTAAACTACAAGCTTCACTGTAACAAACTTTCAACCGATTTTGGCATACCTACCTATTAAATTCTTCATTAAACTTAGTTTTGTTTTATAAGATTGAATAAAATTAGACAAACTTATGCTACATCATAACCAACCATACTTATTCTACTGTAAAATTCTAATGGTAATTATTTTACTGTAGTTTTGTAAAAAAATGCTTTCCAAAATTCTATCTTTTGTCTTCTTGGGCAACGTCCAACTTGAACTTGAACTTGGAAACTTTATTACAATTACAATGTAAATAGCTACCAATTGAATCAAATAAAGATTATGATTCTATATCTTATTATATTATAAACGCGAAAGTTTGTATGTAAGTATGTATGTATCTATGTGAGGTTGTTACTCTTTCACACAAAAACTACTGAACCGATTGCGGAAACTTGGAATATACGTAGCTAAGGATCTGGATTAACACATAGGCTACTTTTTATCCCGATATTCCCGCGGGAACGGGACTTACGCGGGTGAAACCGCGGGCGCAGCTAGTTCGGTTATATACTTGTTATTTTATAATACACATTCAGAGCCCTTAGTATGAGTTTTGGTAATTTATCGTCTCGATGAAACTGGCAGTTTACTTCCATACATTATTTCAGTTCATGATAGTTACCGTTGTAACCGTAATGATAGGGGCGCTGATGAAAAATGTATTTATGAAGTAAACTGCCAGTTTCATCGAGACGATAAACTATCAAAACTTTTACTAAGGGCTCAGTAAGTATTACCTACTTTACTATTGTTTTACAGGAAATCTTCCCAGACGTTTTAGCTCAATTATTACGGCATGTATGAAAATGAGCGTCATATCGTTTTCCAATAGTATAATACAATAGAGCGATGAAAGTGTATCAGAGGAAAAGTGGTGAAAATTATAGACAGAAATACTTCCCGCGTGCCTTCTCACGTTTGATACGACAGAAACCTTGTGTTCCGCACCAAGATATCAACTTGATACTTAGATTTTCTATAAATATTTTAAAGAAGAACTTCGGATTTAAAAATTCGCTAGCGGTAAGATTTTAACTCGCTCCTCTGGGTAGGTGGGCAAGTTCAAACCTCGCCCCGAGTGGATTTTTGAAGATGAATTTTTCCTTTAAAATATTTATAGTATCTATGCCTTGTAGTATTTATTAATATTTAGTAAATTTTTTCTTTGTATTAAATACTTTTACTTCGGCATTTGGTCAAACCGTAGCCGTCTAACACTCGTATCCTAGACTGCTAGTTATCTCGTATCGTATGCAACCACACTGCTATACGGTACGGTTTTTTTGTCCATGTGGATAAGCCCCGATTTATTTTCTTTAGCTAAAAAAAGTTTTTATTTTATTTTCAAATAACATATTATTATACTGGGTGTGGATTTTCCCATAGGATTTTTCCTTTCGTGTCAGATGTCCACTTCACAAAATAAATACCCTCTCCAAATTTCAGCCTTCTACTATCAGCGGTTTAGGCTGAACGTTGATCAATCAGTCAGTCAGTGTTATAAAGTTTCACCCGCGTAACTCCCGTTCCCGCAGGATTGATTGACGCGGATGTTGCCGTCGGTGTTCCCCAAGGCAGCGTTCTAGGTCCTACTCTGTTTCTTGTGTACATCAATGATCTATGTAAAATGAAACTAAAAAATGCAAAAATCATTTGCTATGCTGATGACACAGCTATCACTTTCTATGGAGCATCGTGGTATGATGTGCACAGGAATACGGAGAATGGTCTGACTGTGGTTGCTAATTGGCTAAATAACAACCTGCTCACTTTGAACACAGTGAAAAGTACCTACATATCTTATAGCATTCAAAATAAAACCCAGCCTGATAGCCAATTTAAGATTCAAATACATTTATGTAAAAAGCGAAATCATAACTCTAACTGTAGTTGCCCCGTTATAAATAAAGTAAAATCCACAAAATATCTTGGCATTATGATTGATGAACATCTTTCGTGGCATAGTCAAATAGATCTTGTTGGTGATCGTGTAAGAAAATTGTTGTGGATCTTCAAAAAATTACGGTACGTTGCTTCAAATGACCTTTTACTCAAAATATATATCACACTGGTACAATCAGTAATAAATTATTGCATACCAGTCTGGGGAGGGTGTACCAAAATGAAATTTCTAGAGCTCGAAAGGGCTCAAAGAACATTATTAAAAATTATGTTATTTAAACCGCGTAAATATTCCACCGGCAATTTATACGAAGAGTCAAAAGTTCTCTCAGTTAGAAAATTATACATCTTAGAAACAGTCCTAAAAAAACATAAATCAAGTAATTACGATCCCAATATCTTTTTGAATAAAAGGAATAAGGTTATTTTTCCTAATGTACTTGTACGTACAACATTTGCAAGTCGACAATATACAAAAAGATCAATACTGTTATATAATTTAATAAGCAAGCGTTTTTTAATTTTCTCTTTGACAACGTATATGTGTAAAAGGCTGGTACATGAATGGCTATTACCTCTAACATATGAAGAGACAGAAAATTTACTAGTGATAGAAAGTTAGACCATAAAAAAAAAAATATATATATTTTTACAGTGTTATTTTGTGTTTGATGTATGTATCTTTCGTTTTATTATTTATGTATTATGTAACTGTATCTCATTTATAGTAAAGTTGATTTTTAGTTTTTATTTCTAAACGTTTATTGTTGTATGGAAGAGCGGAATACTTCTGATACAAGTGTCTTTGTACACTTAATAGAAGGTTCCAACCTTAATATTGTTATGTATTTACTAAGTTAAAGAAATAAATCATTTTTCAAATTTTCAAATTTTTCAAATTTTTCAAATTTTCAAATTTTTCAAATTTTTCGAATTTTCAAATTTTTCAAATTGTCTGGATTAAAAGTATCATATATTACTCTCCATCACTTTAACTATAAATATGCAAATTTTCATCCAAATCGGTAAACAAATCCAAAAATTAAAAATAAAATATTAGGAGTGGACAACCTTTGTCACTTAGGGGTATGAAAAATAGAAAAATAGCCTATTCACATGCCTACTGAATATTCATATAATATTTCATAAAAATCGGTCAAGCCGTTTCAGAGGAGTATGAGAACTAACACTGTGACACGAGAATTTTATATATCATAGAAGATATAGATTGGAAACTTCAAATATTTTTACGAAAAAATTATTTTCTAATAAAATCTGTCTAATATCTATAGTTCTTTACATTATTTTAAACTTTTTAGTGACAACGTAAAAATTGTAGAATCTGCTATTTACAGCTATCTTTTAGTATCCAACAGCCATTATAATTGCGTTACTATTTATCTCATCTGAATAATATTCCCGTTATAACTCGTTTTTCTTTGATATAACAAGCGGCAGAACGCTGTTCTTATTTAATGGGGCGCTTTCATAGACAAAATAATAAAGACGCAAGCGGAAATATTCGATAATCCCCTTAAGGGATGATTCCCATTAAAACGGGCGGGGCGGGAACCGGCTACTTTTGTATGCAGACAGTTTCTGTTTTGCATGGCGTCCGTTCTGCGTCCGTGCTGTCTTCATACAAATAAATATTTGTATCTGATCTGTGTGGCCCGATTCTGTAAAAACATGGCATGCGACAAGCAGGCGGGATGCATGAGCATTGCAGAAGTCGATTTGTTACCGGAGTAAAATAATAGCTAATCTATTACTTCTTTTAATACTAATTGGCTGAGGAACAAGAGGAGCTATTTAAATAATTAAGTAGCCCTTAATTTTGAAGGCTACTAAACTATTTAAATAGAAATTAAGTAAAACAACATTACAAAATACGAAATAACGTACATCTTCTGCACGTCGCCTGCATTCCGCCGGCATTTCGCATGCTATGTCCTCACCGAATCGAGCCCCTGGGTGTCTTTCTATATATCTTAAGTATGTATTTACAAAAAATAGTAGTTTATGCACCGAGGTACTAAAGCCCTGTCTTATATAGCGGGCGTCATATTGAATCCAAAGTGTACGAAGGACTCTAGAGAGTTAACTCCCGAGCGCAGCGAGGGTGTTAAAAACTTAACTCCTGAGCGAAGCGAAGGAGTTATGTACCTAGAGTTCTGAGTGAAGATAAAGACAGGCTTTATTACCGAGGTGAATACTTTACTTTACACATCTACTGCGAGACAATAAAAAGTTACAAAAATAAGCATTTAACAACAAACCAATATATGAATGCAACGTGTATGAAATATATTTACAGCTCTATATTAATTAAATTTACCAAGGGTTACCTCAAAATAACGAAACCAAACATCGGCCTTAGCCTATGAAAAAAAGTTGGGGCTTTATATTAACTAAAACTTTTTGCCTCACCCTTCCGTCGCAATAAAAATAGAAGAAATAGCCCAGTATTTTTTTTAATGTGTTATGTCTAGGTGGCCAGTTCGAAATGGCCGTATGCTACCAGAACCTTAGTTCCAAATTTAAATTACTTTATGCCCTAGGGTTATAATGAGCACTTTATGCACTTATGGAATAAAGACTCGCTTTACGTTGATCTTTTTGGTCAAATAAAGTAACTTTGTAGAGCAGTAAGTGTGTAGTATATCCGTTGTCTAGTACTTATAGTACAATTATCGTAGTGCTTAGTTGGGGACTAGATTGCGGAGTGTGTGATGTCGTGCAATATTTATTTATTATATTTCGAGCCGAGAAAGCCGCCTCGGCCGGACGGAGCCCGGTCTGATGAGAATCATCCCTCAATCCCGTTAGGGTATGAAATACAAAAAGGCGAATTTCATAATTTGTCGCCTATTAAACAAAAAAAAAACTATCGAATCCATTCAGACATAATACCCCTTTCTTTTTTCGACGAGGGATAAAAAGAGTGATCAACTGCATTCATTCAAATCGTAGAATCTATTTTTGCTAACTACACAGTCGCCGGTAAGTTATAAATATGTTATTGGGCGCTACGATCTAGATCTAAACCTATTTTATCTATATTTATTTTATGGAATGATTGTAGACTGTTTTGTGTGCTTAAATAAATAAATAAATAAAGTTTGATATTTTCTAAAGACGTTGAACAAAAGTCGTTAGTCTAGACATCTAAAACAACCACCTTTCGGCATGGATTACTCTCGTCGAAAACAACCACCTTTCGGCATGGATTACTCTCGTCGAAAACAACCTCCTTTCGGCATGGATTACTCTCGTCGAAAACAACCTCCTTTCGGCATGGATAACTCTCGTCGAAAACAACCTCCTTTCGGCATGGATTACTCTCGTCGAAAACAACCTCCTTTCGGCATGGATTACTCTCGTCGAAAACAACCTCCTTTCGGCATGGATTACTCTCGTCGAAAACAACCTCCTTTCGGCATGGATTACTCTCGTCGAAAACAACCTCCTTTCGGCATGGATTACTCTCGTCGAAAACAACCTCCTTTCGGCATGGATTACTCTCGTCGATTAACGTTGTATGTAGGTATAGCTAATAATAGCTATTATCTTACTACTTATCATATCTTACTAATAAAATTATAAACGCGAAAGTTTGTATGTATGTAAGTTTGTATGTGATTTATGCTATACGTGTATGTAAGTAACAACTCAATCACGCAAAAACTACTGAACCGATTGCGATGAAACTTGGAGTATAGATAGCTGGAGATCTGGAATAATACATAAGCTACTTTTTATCCCGATATTCCCACAGGAATGGGACTTACGCGGGTGAAACGCGAGGCGCAGTTGGTAATATTATTATAAACGCGAAAGTTTGTATGTGATTTTGTTACTCTTTCACGAAAACTACTGACCGGATAGTTGGAGAGGGACTTATGCGGGTGAAACAGCGGGGCGCAGCTAATCTTACTAATATTATAAACGCGAAAGATTGTATGTATGTACCTATCGGCCGAATACTATAACGCTACTCAACATTTGAGAACAACTTAAACAAAGAAGCAGCTCTAAAACTTCAAAATTGCCCTACTAATTTTAAATTTAGAAACTGCTCAATAATTTAGGAACCTCTCAAATTTTAAATGACGTTTCTGTATTCGGCTGTATGTGAGTTTGTTACTCTTTCACGCCGATTGCAATGAAACCTGGAATCTAAGTACCTAGCCGGTGATCTAGAATAACACATAGTTTACATTTTATCCCGGTATTCTCGCGGGAACGGGACTTACACGGGTGAAACAGCGGAGCGCAGCTAGTTATATTATATATTATATGTGTAACAATTCTAACAGAGTCGGATGCTGATATCCATAATCTATCTAACAATCTGCCATATCGTGATTTATCATCATCTATGCGAGAGAAAAAGTAGGTTTGTAGTTTAATAAACTGTTATTTTAACATAGATTAAACTGTTATCTATATCTATCTATATTTACATATATACCTACTATCTTATATCTACACTTATAATAAAGGAAGAGAGGACAAAAAGTCTGTAGATACTTAGAAATAAGTTTAAAAAAGTTGTCTAAGGGACTTAGAAAAAGTAGTAAAACAAAATTACTTATATAATTTTTAAAATTCGTGTCAGTCTGTCACATCTCTGTTTGTTCCTTATACAATTAAAAACTACTAATCCGATTGAAATCTGGTTTTCAATATTGGATAGTTCTATTGACGAGGAACGTCGTGGTATCGAAATCCAAAATAGAACCCGAGTAATGAACAAAAAAGTTGGCTATGCACTATGTCTACGCAGACAAAGTCGCGGGTAACAGATAGTTTTAACACAGATTATTTGTAACTGTTACTTCCTACATTTTTTTATCTATACAAAATGAAATTCAAAGTCTTGACTGATTAACCAAACTGTATTTTAACGCAGAGCCCAAACAGCTGGTCTTAGAGATATGACATTTGGAGAATGTGTTCTTTGTGGTTAGGTATCCACTAAGGATTTTAGAAAATTCCGCAGGATCGAGACTTATGCGGGTAAGCCCGCGGGACGCTGCTAGTAATTGATATATAAAAGAAACGTTTCAGAAGAGCAGAAAAGCTCTAAGGCGGTAGTTCACAGTAACTTTTTAGAATATGAAAATAGACGAATTACAACTCAGTCAACCTTGAAAAGCCAACTGTAAAGTTAACCAAAGCTCAGTAGGTTAGATAAAACGCGAGTAAAACCCTCTTCTAGATTAAATCGCTCACTTTTCAATTTCTACCAATAGAATAGGCCCTTTAGCCACTACGTTCTCATTATATCATAAATAGTGGATACTCGAACAACAAGCGGACCCCGGGGTCCTGAGAGGAAGGCAACCGACTACAACTTCCGAATTTTGTTCTGACTTTTAAAGGTATGTGAGTAAATTTCCGAACAATTTGACTTTGAAACTGATGAAGTTCGGACGTCTGAGCCTAGTTTCAAATGCTTCACTGACAAGCAACCATAACCTTCTAGTCTATATTAATATTTTAAGAAGGTAACGTTGGTTTGTAAATGTATGTAAATAAATATATTGGGGGAAATCTCAGAAACCACTGGACCGATTTTAAAAAATATTTCACTGATAGAAAGCTACGTTATCGAGGAGTGACATAGGCCACTTTTGATCCCGATGTTCCTACCGAATCTGGACTTATACGGGTGAAACTGCAAGACGCAGCTATAAACAGAAAGTCTTGTTAGTCACACTATTTATAACTCAAGAACGGTGCGGAACCGATTAGAATTAAATTTGGTACAGGGTTAGTTTAGGGTTACAAATAAGTTAAAGAGTACTATAGATGATCGTACGAGTTAAGCAATGGTTGGTATAACGTGGTGGGTCACATACGTTACGGGATAGGAATTTACGTGGGTGATCCCTAAAAACTTTACAAGAGACTTCTCTAAATACTATGCTACCTATGTATGTCTTTCCAATAAAGTGCTCGCGCAGAACGAACTACTAGTTGTATGGTCTCACGCCAATTGCACTTCCCATGACGCAATAGGAAGGCTGGGCGCGCCCGGACGAGTGAAAGTTGCGAGGTTCGTCGACCACGCGAATGTCAATGTGAATGGAATTAGGTTACAGTATCGGTTACAAGTTACAATTGATATGCTACTGGTGTTAGCGTGTGCTGAGCTGGTTATTGGCTGTTTGTATATGTGGATGATCCTCTACTTTTCAGTTCCGATTTCTTCTTCTTCTTTTTGACCGAACAAGCGAAGTGAGTGAGGTCCAATTTAGACGGCCTTGGCGCTTGTATATTTGAATGTTTGTTCGACAACAACTTGAGTATCGTAGCTCCGATCTTCATGAATTTTGGTATGCGCGTAGTTTAGGTCAATAGAATTTATGACTTCAAAGATGAGCCGGATCGGTTCGGGGATCAAGCAGCCCTTAATTATTTAAGTAGCTCCCCTTGTTCCTCAGCCAATCAGGACTTAAAGAAGTTGTAGAATAGTATTATTAGTAGCTATTATTTTTACTCCGGCAACAAATCGACTTCTGCAATGCCCATGCATCCCGCCTGCTTGTCGCATGCTATGTTTTTAGAGAATCAGGGCTGTAATTCTGGAACTTTTCACAGGCGTTGTATTTCTGTTATCGCTATTACAACAAATTAGGAAACAAAAAGCATAATAAAACATTTTTTTAATTAAAAACTAACTGCGCAATTCAAAGTTAAACATTTGAATAATAAATATTTAAACTATTGTTAACTAGTATAAAAAGCTAAAACGAATTTCGTGTAACAACAGCGTGGGTTTTAAAATTAATCAAATCGTATCAATTATTCATGATTGATTTATTGTTTGAGTTGTCGATACAATTATCCAGTTAGATCACATTGAACCGAATTATAACGGGGTTTAGTTCAAATTGAACACCATCTAACAATGCTGGTGAATTAGTGGTCCAAAGTAAAGGTCTACGTCGATATCTCTACAAAGTTAGAGAATATATTCACACCTATATTTTGTTTATCCTCTATTTACTCCTTAAATACAACTGCAAATCGTTGCCCATTCTCCTAAATTATGACTCAAGGCCTCTATACTAGTTAAACTGAAAATCCCTGTCAGATTCATCGAAAATTGTTCATTTTTTCTGACGCAATTGTTTTAGAATATTTTCGTTTCGACAGGGCTAAACTAAACTGAAACGATCGAAACTGAAAATCCGACAGGGATTTTCAGTTTAGCTCGTATAGAGGCCTTAAAGATTCGACGATATCTCTACATAGGAAGTCACTTTCCAAACCTCTCTAGATTATGTGAAAATCCAGATTTCCAGCTATCTGTATACCAAGTTTCATCCCAATCGGCTCAGTAGTTTTTGCGTGACTGAAACACAAACATCTAAACCGTCATATTTATAATGATAATAACATAATGTGGTATATTTTTTTTTAGGGTTTCGTGCTTACCTTGTCTCTTGGATTCTTCGTTTTCCATTTTTGGCGAAGTCTTTCTAAAACATTATCTTTGCTTTAAATGAGATTGTCAGGAAATTATGTACTTATTAAATAAATTTTGAGGACATAAGGACTGAATTCAACTCTATGTTTTGAAATACAAAACTTTGATTTTTGAAAAACTATTTTCCAATAATTTGCACCCGACACGACAAAATGGGTCCCAGATCATGTCGGTTGCAAATTAGAAAGCATTTCTTCAAAATTTAAGATTTTAGGAAACATTTAAATAGAGTAAATCAAGGTCAAAACAATACCATACTTTCTTAAGCACCTATTTGAATAAACAATCGTTAAGTCAAAAAAAAATTAAGAACTTATACACAACATCAATTAGTTAATCGTGTATAACCCCACAAACCATTCCCGATTGTGTAACAACTTCTAATTACAATTACAAGCAACAATTTTCTTTTTACTTTCTACGCCTTATTTCCTGCCTCATGCATGCCTCTAGTTCCGTAGGGTTCAAGGCCCGGCTTACATAAGCGCGTTTTACCTATACCACGTGATTATAATCGCAAGTGTGCACTAGACTTAGGTGCAACGTACTAGCCAGCTTCCTAATGATGTAATCATTTTCTTTCGCCTTTGAATTGGATGTGTCAATGACTTTTGAGCGGGTGTTTTTATTTCGAAGTTTTGTAAGTGGAAGTTTAATAATTATTATAGGTATTTCTGTATGTATCATTATGGCGTTTGGAGAATATATAGGTTATTCTTATAATATTACGTGAGATATGTCAGAGCACGGTTTTAAGGAGACGTACAACACATTGCGCCATCTAGCTCAAAGGCAACCTACGCTGAGCTTGTGTTACGGTGACTAGCTAGACAAAAGATATAATACTTATATTCATTTTTCTTCTGTAAATATATACATATTATTATCATACATAGAAAGACACCCAGACCAGATACAAATATTTATTTTTATTTATTTGCACCTGATTGGAATCGAATCCGCAACCTTCTGCATTGCAGTCGGGCATTCGCACGACGCGCCGCAGAGGTCGAAATCGCAGTGATTTAAATGTGTCAGGAAGATTATTAATTAAAGGGTATATTATACTTTTACCCGCACGCATGGGTAACTAAATAACAGTAACTTAATAGACTCAACATCTCTTCAGCATCGTTTGATTTTTTTCGGAAAAACTCAACATATTTTGGAGATTTCACTAAACCTTTTGAATTGTTAGTGTTTCTTGCAAATTTACCAAAAAGCGCTGAACCCTTTTCGAGAAAAATCTAACGATGCTTAATCTCTGTTGAGACGGCTTAAAGAATTCGTGCCACGTCATACAAGCTTAGTTGCTTAGTTTGGGTCTGAACGCAACATTTTTAGCCTGGCTTGAAAATTAGCCCAAAACTGTAGCCTAAAACTTATCCTGGCTGGTAAATAGGCACCGTCCGAGTATGCCAAAACGGGTGAAACTGCAGGACGCAGCCAGTTTCCGTATACAAATTCTTTATCCCACTTTACATAAACAAAACGGTACCTACTCATACAATACATGCAATCATCTGATTAGTTTTAGCATGCTTTAGCCACGGTTAACAGTACATTCGTCATCAGTTCAATGAACTATGACGTCATTCGCGTAACTACTGTTTTGGTGTATTGAAGAGAATCGAGCTTTAGCAAGCGCATATTCACATCCTTCTTTTAGGAAAGAGTGTGACATCTTATTCATATCATCAGACGTATTATCAGGTCAGCTTGTCATCTATAGTGTTTAAAGGTCGTCTGTTGGTTTGTCTTATTGAACTTATGATTCCTCTGTGACACTTCCGTGCTTCGGCACAATGTCTAGAGGCCTGATTCTGTAAAAACATAGCATGCGACAAGCAGGCGTGATACATGAGCATTGCAGAAGTCGATTTGTTGCACGAGTAAAAATAATAGCTATTCTATAACTTTTTTAAATACTGATTGACTGAGGAATAAGGGGAGCTATTTAAATAATTAAGTGGCCCTTAATTTTGAAGGCTACTTAACTAATGAAGTAGTAATTAAGTAAATTACATTTACAGAATACGAATTAACGCACATCTTCTGCACGTCGCCTACAGTCCGCCGACATTCCGCATGCTATATCCTTATACCGAATTAGGGCCCTGGTGCCCTAATTAGGAGAGCCAACCCCACGTAAACTGGGAAAGAGCGAGGAAGAAGAAAGACTTCCGTGCTTCAGCGTTTAGCAGTTGGTCCCAGTTGGTATCTCTGATAGCAGTAGTTAGGTCAAGTTAGAAGCCTTAGCACCTTGCTAAGACGTGAAATTATTATTTTACTTTGAACTCTTGTTAAACCAACCAAAATGATTTTTTATTGTATTTACATAAAATTATAGTAAAATTGAAAAGAATAAACGGATAATAGAAGTATTTATTTAATCTAAGAGCAAACAACAATTTTTAAAACAAAGACCAATATTACATTTTATCAACGTACGCTTGTCCTAATAATCATAACATTTATTTCTTTCTTAATTTGGGGCTCAAAGAACTGTGTGCATTATTTATTATTTATTCTGTAAGATTTGCGGTTCTTCCTACTTTCTTTTTGTTTTCATAGAATTGGCATGCTAATGAGTGTTCAGGGAAGTTGTAAGGAAATAATAATGTAAAAGTCTAGTAAGCTTGAGTCTGAGTCATGTTGTTTTGTGGAATTGCTCAGCTAAATAGAAGGTATCTCTCATTTCTTCTTACCTGGTTTACTTACTGTGTTTGGTTAAACCATTCATTTAAATTATAGGTACTTATCATTTTAACCCGACTTTTGTAAAAGGGGGATTTGTTTATTCAGTTTTATCGCTATGTGTTTTTGTGTGTATTACTATTTATGTTATCCGTTTTAGATCCGATCGTTATAGTTATAGTCGTGATAGATAGATATCAAAATCGCCATATCTCCGTTTCCGAAAAAAATATAAAACAATTTTGTATATCTTTCCACTACCTATGTTATTCTGTATTACAATAGGTACAACCTAGACGAGCTTATTATAAAACAAAGTCAAACAAGAGCCGCAAGCGTTCGTTGAACTGCGCTTGCGCAAGAAGAAAATTTACTTACATAAGACCGCGGGCCTTGAACTGAGTGAAATTTCACTGCAAGTTACCTATACATCATCATTATATGGGTTTAGTTTGTCCTGCATTGGCGGAAATTAGACTCGGAATTATTGGTGACGTAAAAAGCCTCCTACAAATTTTCAAGAAGCCACATCTTGTGGCAACATTTATGAAAGAGCTGGGCTGGTTCTCCCACTAACGTAATAAACTATCACGCAAAAAGGACCCAAATCTAAGGTCTATTTGCGGAAAACGAGCCCATAAACAATTACAATTACATGGGTTTAGTTTAGTACATCATACACGAAACATATAATATAGATACCTTACTGACCGAATACAGAATCGCAACCCAACATTTTTAAAATACTATTAAAAGTTAGCCATCTTACTTATAAACGCTAATTAATGCGCTGCTTAACTATGCATCATTTGTCTTTTACTGTCAGCTGAAGTTTCAAAGTTGACAGACAGAGAGCTTATTCAAAATTAGTTATTTTTCCTCATTACAAATCAATGCAAATGACCAACCGGTGTTAAAACAAAATCAATGTTTAAGTCTGTAAGAACGTCGACCCCTGACTCCCAAATGTCACCCTCATTGGGTCAATAACCAAGGTTTTTGAACGCTGTGCTTTTACGACGTCTGAGGCGTGTTTAGTGGGCGAATATTGCGTCGATTGCAAATTCATGATAGTACCTTATGTGGATTAAATGCTTTATGTAACGAATGGATCAAAACTGTTTGGAGCGTAACAGGGTGGTTTCATCTCAATAGTTGCCCATGGTTCGGTTCCAGTAATCTTCCTCACTAATGTTATAAATGCGAAAGTTTTTAAGTACTTACGTGATTTTGTTACTCTTTCACGTCAAAACTACTGAATCGATTGCGATGAAACTTGGAATATAGGTAGCTGGAGACCTGGAATAACACAAAGGCTACTTTTAATCCGTCACTTATATAATAAACGCGAAAGTTTGTATGTATGTAAATATGTATATACGTATGTATGTGAGTTTGTTACTCTTTCACGCCAAAACTACTGAACCGATTGCGATGAAACTTGCAATATAGGTAGCTGAAGACCTGGAATAACACATAGGCTACTTTTATCGGTTTTTATCCCGATATTACCGCGGGAACGGGACTTACGCGGGGCGCAACTAGTACATCATAAAAGACAACTGGCCATTTGGATAATTTAGTGATCTGCAATTTAGTGATCACTGGTAAACCACGTTACTTTAAAGCAGCAATGTCCTGCAAAGTTCCTGTCAATATCCACTGTTATCAGTCGTCTACTCGAAAGATAATACGGGTGCTGGTCCTGTGTGTTTTTTTACCATTAAACCATCTACCAATTTCAGACCAGAGTGTGTATGTATACCTACTTTACAAAGTCAGTTTAGATTGCATTTGTCTGTAAATTGATTTGAATTTGTGACGTGAATAGTACTTATACCTAACACACAATGAACACATTTTGCTTTCGGTATAACATGAATTTAAAGTGACTTCAGTTTTGGTTTTGGTAAAATCGCTGGGAGACGCACAAACTCTTTGGTAAACTGTGGAAATAAGACAGCCTCTTTGGTAAACCGTGGAAATATGCTTAAAAATAAATATTTGTATCTGATCTGGGTGTCTTTCTATGTATAAAATGTATACATGTATTTACAAAAAAAAAGTATAATATGTAGTATATCCGTTGTCAAGTACCTATAGTACATACAAGCCTAGTGCTTAGTTTGGGCCTAGATTGCGCTGTGTTTAATGTTCCGCAATATTTATTAATTTATATTTTATTTATTATTAGTTACTTGTATCTGTTCGAAATAAAAACCAAAAGCCAGTTAGCACAATATAGGCACGCATCATTCTCGTCAACTCCAATCTGTTCCCCTTTTCAGTTCACTTTCCTCCACTAACCAACGTTTGCCTTAAACTTCACGAGACGTACCTACTAACTAGTACCTAACTTAACAAAACGAATGGCTCAGCAATTACACTCACTGCCGAGCGTATCATTGCTTCCTCAAGAACGCTTCCTAGGTTCAAGGCCCTCTACTCCACAATGTTACGCAAGCAGCCGGTTACGTTGTAGGAAAATCAAAGAAAATTATGAATAGTGGTTGCCATTCATGTATCAAGGGAAGGCAAGTATCTAGTATAAACCATGCAATGAGCAACATGCAATTTACTACTTATTTGCATATTTACCTTCGCTCGTATTTATTGCTTAGGTAATAGGTAGTACCTACTTTATTTAGCGCCACCCAGAGGATACTCTCTACCTACCTACATATTATTCATTTGATTAAAATTCTCAACTGTAATCAGATCGAATGTAAGATACTATACACATTATAACAAGTACATTATACTACGTACTTTTACGTAAAGGTAATTGACTACGACTTACCTCTTACGACCAAAGAAGACATTGTGAGGATAGATAGATACCGACATGTCCTAGAACTCACCACGGCTCACAAGCATGAGACATTCGACAATCTGGAGTAGACTCCCGTGGCGTCTCAGTGCTCAGTGCCAAACGTCTCTAAGGCTAAATTAAAAATCTATAGTGCGTAGGTGCTATGGTTTTGTTCAGCAAAAACTAAATGTAAGCTTTGAATTGGAATTTATTGTTGAAATTCATTTTGTAATATACGAATAAAATAAAACGAACTTCATAGTCAAAACTTAGAAGCAGAGTTGGGGTCATTATTTTTGATTGGTTTCTACATTCTAAATTTGTAAAACTTCGATTTTACTAAGCAAAAACTTTGGATAGTTGCGAAGATTGCTTTATAAATACCAAAAATGGACATAAGTCAAAGTTTTTGCTTAGCAAAACCGAAGTCAAAGTACGGACTATAGATTCATTCTAAGTGGAGAATTTACCCGACCATTGAGATATTATTATTACCTCCTATTTTCAGTTTTATTAATTTCTTTCCACATTTTGGTATAATAAATCTAAATTATACAATTGGTAACGGGTAAGCCCTTTTAATTCGAAAGGGGGTTGTTCTAGACGTCTAGGCGAACACCTTTTGTTATACGGCTTTTGAAAATAAAGGTAATTTAATAAAACACTTTATTTATCCGGTTTTATCGCGTTTTTATTCATTATTTGACCCGAGCTTTCGCCAACTTTACAGTTGGCTTTTTCAAGGTTGACGAATAAAGTGTTTTATTATGCAAAATCGCGAAAACCATAGAAGAAATTAAGGTAATTTAAGTTTTGATTGTAAACCATCAAACTTAATAAAAGGACAACATAAGGTCAATTACCTCGAACTCTCAGAAACAGCTGATTTTCAAGGAAACTTTACACCTAAATTTTTCGAATAGTACTTCGAATTTACAAGTAGAACAAAAGTTGTTCGCCTAGACGTCTAGAACAACCCCCTTTCGGATTAAAAGGGCTTACCCGTTACACCTTGTTTAAGCCAACTCAGTACATTTAGCGCAGACCTTAAACCGACCAGCCAAAAAAAACCTTTGAATATGACTCAAAGTGTCAATAAACCATCCATTTCTAATGATTCATTAGTATATACCTACCTTTCTCCGACAATTAGCATAGAATACACTAACATAGGTCATTTTTTTCCATAACATGACATGCGCCTTCAAGTTCGTTCAACCGATGCGCGCACGCTTCTAAACTGTTACCTAATATTATTTTTTAATATCCGTTTCCGCCAGAAAGTGCAACGTTGGTAGTTTTCACTGGAGAGGGCGCGCGGGGCGCATGCGTAATTAGGTACGCATGCGAAAGTGCGTCCGCGCAGGGAATCACAAGTGGTCAGAAGTGGGTAAATGTTTGTTGAAAAATGTCTGAGATACGTTTGGTTTGGATTTATAGTACAGTGTAGAAAGTGAAGAGAGGTTAGCGTTTCCGGTCCTTTCTTTTGGAATAACAAAGTTAAATGAACTAGGTACAACAATTTAAAGTTTTAACTGAGCCCTACAGTTACTATTGGGCCTTTGTGCGTGATTTCAAGCCGTGGGTTTCCTCACGATGTTTTTAAAGCAGCAATGCAGCAAAGCAGCAAACGTAAGAGCGATGTTGATAGCCCACATATTTTTTCTTAGAGAAAACTATTTTGGTGTGCGGCCGGGATTCGAAACAACGACCTACGGAATGAAAGTCGGGGTATCTACCACTAGACTAACATCGCTCTAGGAAAATTAACTAGGTACAAATAAATTGTATTGTTCCCTCACGACCAACCAAAACCATTGTAACAGGGTTAAGGTTTATTTTATTTATTTATTTTATTTTATTTACATTTAGCCAGGTGAGAATTACACTGATAAAATAATTATGTTTAAAACATAATTATTTTGTTAATAATAAATGTAAATAAAATAAAATAAATAAATAAAATATAAATAAAATAAATTAAATTCTTGACTATTCGCTCTCACGATGAAGAAAACATCGTGAGAAAACCGACGTATTCTAAGGACTTAACATGGTCCGAAAGCATGGGACATTCGCCAACCCGGAGTAGACTCCCGTTCTTGCCAAAACCTTTAAAAGGAAGTCTTTGGAAGTCAAAAGGGCAATTTAGCGGGCTAACAAAAAAAAAGTACATACCTAAAGACTGTTTTCCATCTCCGAGCAGAAAATTAAATGTCAAATGAAACTCATCTCTCAGCTGGTTTAATTGAAAAACAACGTAAGAAAAGTTTCTATCTAAGTATAAGTGTATGAGTGCAATTTAAATAAATAAATATTGCACGATATTACACACAGCGGAATCTAACCCCAAACTAAGCACTAGGCTTGTACTATGGGCACTAGATAACGGATGTCGGATATACTAAATATTCTTTTTTGATTTTGAAAATGCATACATGAGTACATTTAAAACAATTTACTGATATCTAAACTTATTAATATTACAATATCAACGTCATTGGAATAAACCAAATCTATTTTTAACAAGTCCACATATAAAATGCAGAACATCTGACGCAATTAGAAACCACTAAAAATATTCCAAAGAACTTGTTTAGCACTAGAATAATAAGAATATATATTTTGGTACCTAATTAATTCACCCCAAAGGTTTTGTGTTACAATGAGTCACCCGCTCGTCAGTCGTCAGGCTCAGGCGCTAGGAATGACGTGGAGGAAAAAACTCTGACGTCATATTAGTGGTTAATAAATGACAACCAGTTCGTGTTCAGTAAATTCCTAATTAAATCGAGATTTACTTTAGTTACGCGAGATTAATCTGCCTTACCATGACCTCTTATAAGATGTCGCAAAGTCGCCGCTATATCGTTGAGTTAATTTTTGTTTAAATATTAAAAACAACCTTAAGAAATATATTATTTGTGGCTTTTTTAAGTAGTCCGGGTTATTTTAGATTTAAATAGAAATTGAGCGACAATAGGACGATAAAGTGCCTATCAACAAAACAACTATATCGAAATCGCTTCGTCCGTTCAAGAGCTACGATGCCATAGGCAGATACATAGACAAACCGCCACACAGACGGAGATGTTAAACTTTTAACACTTCTTTTTTCCGTCAGGGTGTAAAAAAATATTTCAGTGCAGCGTCTAATGCCACAATAATCTTCTTATCTATAAAAAAATGAATCCCTATTTCCCTTGGTTATGGCATCGGCGGGAACGGGACAGACGCGGGTGAAACCGCCGCGAGCAGCTAGTTATTAATAATAGTGTTTTTTTCTGAAACCATCACGCGTTATTATTTAGAAAAGCACACGACTTCAACATGAAGGATCAATCTCTAAAATATATTAAATCTCTAAAATATAAAAATAAAGGTTGCCTGGAAGAGTTCGCTTTTAGCGATAAGGCCGCCCATTGTACCTAATTGTTTTTTTTTTAATATTTATAAGTATATTCATAATAAAAATTTGTTTGTTAGTTTATATGTCACTTAAATGGTTGTACTTGTATTGTAATTTTTAATCTATTTGTTTATTTTGTAATTTTTATTTTTGTTTGTTTTAATTTGGTACAATAAATAGTTAATCTAATCTAATCTAATTTATTTATTTCTAAACGAATTCAGAAAAGCAAGCAGTTTTTCTACTGGGTAACTGTATTTATTTTGACTGTCAGGCATGCATGGCTTAGTAAATTATGGATAAAAGAAAACAAGGAAATCATGGGACATGCAGAAACATCCATTCCGCGAAAGCTCTCCAAAGCCACTTTTTATTTACGTATATTTAATTTTCCACTAAACCATGACGCTGGCATGACGTCATATCCTGTGTTTTCCTCGAGGGTGGCATTTGATATGATGTGGCATTGTAATGCGATGGATGACTCACCATTATTATATAGATAATCGGAAAAGTCATGTTTTTATTTTTGTGATTGTGACGAATATTTATCAATAAGTTCCGGACAATGTTAATGCCTACCTAGCTACTACATTAGGGCTTCCGCACACGAGCCACCGGCCACAACCACAAAACGCCGCCCCCGGCATATTTCTTTTAGTTTTCATACATTTTATATGGACTCGACGCATATGGTAGACACTGGTGGCCGCCACACGCTACAATCATTCTTCTATTCTTCTTCTTCTTTCTTATTCTTCTTCTTGACGACCTCTGTGGTGCGTTGGGCGAACGCTTGACTGCAGAAGGTTGCGGGTTCGATTCCCGCTGGGTGCAAATATTTATGCTTACAAATAAATATTTGTATCTGGTCTGGGCGTATTTCTATGTGTAATATGTAGGTATGTATTTACAAAAGAAAAATAAATGAAAGTAGTATATCCGTTGTCTAGTCACCGTAACACAAGCTTAGCAGCTTACCACGGGGCTAGATGGCGCTGTGTGTTCGTCACAGGATTTATTTATTATTACTTATTCAATTCGCTACTTCTAGCTTCTTCGTGGCGGCGTTTGTAGCTGTCGCTAGTGGCTCATGTGCGGCGACACTTACTCTTTCGGCAGGGTTTTTGATGAGGAAACGTGTTACCTACAATCCATACACAAATAAATACTATTTAACAACATTTCGTAATAAAACAAGCCACCATTTTCGATGATCCGGACAGGGATTTTTTTTAGCTCGTATACGCCAATGAGTCTATTAAAGTTATAGAGAACAAATCATCATTGAAAAGCGGCACAAACTATGCTTTACAACTAAACTATTGTTATCTCTTTCTAAAACATAAGACTCAATGCTACTTGCATTACGTAGGTAAGAAAGAGATGTCATAATTTTATTACTAAAGCGATCGTGACGTGAGCTGGGATGGAACTAACACTTCTTTGGCTAGTTAGCTTAGATTTGTGTTGCCAAGAAATTTGCCCTATTACGTATCTAGAAGTTTTTACATATCTCTGGTATATGCCACTTAAGCGGTTGGTTTCGGTTATAATATTATCTGGTAATAGTTGTTAGGTGAGAGCGGTGTTGGTCTAGTGCTAGATACCCCGACTTTCATTCCGAAGGTCGTGGTTTCAAATCCCGGCCGCGCACCAATGTGTTTTTCTTTAAGAAAATGTATGTGCGCTATTAACATCGCTATTACGATGAAGGAAAAACATCGTGAGAAAACCCACGGCTTAAAATCACGCACAAAGGCCCAAAAGTAGGGCTAATTGCGAAAACACTCAGCCGAGATTTGAAATCACGCCTGTAACCTGTAAGTCGGGGTAACTACCACTAGACCGACACCTTCATTAAATTATACTGTACAATCCAATTAAAATATATTATGTTCATGTATCAGGTTATATTCATTATATCCTACGTATCAAAAAAAAAGAATTAAATAAAGTCAATAATTTAAATGAGTTTGCATTAATTAATTCATTGTCTATAAGTTTATAGTTTCCAATTCCTAAGTCTATTTTTCCAATACTACTCAATGTATGTGTTCAATGAACTACGTTTGCACTTTAGAATACAATTAAAAAACCTTGACATTACTAGATAATTATTCGTGCCATTTAAATATTGTCTTTTATATTGTTTAAATTAGGACATGCCCCGCCGATCACAATTCCCCAACAAAATCTGAATTCGTGGAAATGCGACTTTAAGAAGCGAAAGAACCGAGTTCATAATGTCCAAATCCCAAAATGTCCAAATCCCAGAATGTCCATATCCTTAAATGTCCACTTCCCAGATTGTCCATAAGAACAAACAAACGAAACAAACAAACATAACATAAGTAGTTACGGCCCCTCAATCCCAGGTAATGTTTGTGTCATCAGCAAATTCATAGGAATATTCCACGAGTAAAACAGATGATGCAAGCATTCCTACGAAAAGGATGTTTAGTCTAGTTAAGCTTTCATTATAAGTTCAAAATGTAATCAAGTTAGTCTGTAAGAAGCCTCAATGGCGAATAAACGTCTCTAAATTAAAAACCTCGTGTTTTTTTATAAAGTTACCGCCGTGCCAGACTTTGAGTGGCGCAGCCGGAGCGGATTTTTCATAAGTGAAATTACATAGTGAATCCAAATTTATTCACGTAAATTCGCGGAAAATCTGACGAACCAAATAAATAACTCGGCACTGCGCGGCGGTCAACTTCTGGGAGAGATGAGCTCGAGCGGATGGTGAGTAAACTTCCTTGCCTATCCATTCTTCGGCCTCTTATTCCCGCATCGTACAATCGAGTACATTAGTGTTAAGTGAAACTATCTGATTTTGTTGAATTTTAAAATATTCAGTGTTAATGAAATTTTATATTAAAATCTAAAGGTATCTAAAGGGAATACATGAATAGCTTCCTTTTAATCGACCTTATTTAAAAATTGAATTGAATTTTAAAAAGAAATTTTTTTACAGTTTTTACAATTTACTTTTACAATTTATTTTTACAACTTTTACAAATTTTACAATTTGTGTGTACACACACACACATACACATGTACTTTTAGAAATTCGATCTTGAATTTTATTGTGTGCATTTTATTGTGTGTAAAATAAAGTTAACAAAACTTTATTTTTCAAAAATGGAACAAATCCAACTTATTCCAAAAGAAATTTTATGTTTAATTCCTAAATATGAGGGTGACGAAAACCTACTTAATTTCTTCATCCAAAAATGTGAGTACGTCGTTACTAATTTTCGCGGAGCAGGTACCGTTGCTCAAAACGCGTACATCTATCAATGTATCACCTGCCGATTAGCCGGTAAGGCCGCGGTATTAGTAAGTGAACGCACAGATGTTAGGACTTGGGAACAGCTCAAAGATCTACTTGCCCAGCATTTCGGTGACAGCAGGTCCGAACAATGTATTAAAATCGAATTGGAATCCTTAAGAATAAAACATAATGAAACCTACCCCGATTTTTGTAAGAGGGTACAAGCCCTTAGAAGTGCCTTATTTGCAAAGGTAAACTTATTAACTGACGAGGGTGTAAAAGCGGCCCGCATGATTATTTACAATGACACCGCATTAAACATATTCCTAAATAACTTACCTAAAGAAGTGATTAGGATAATTAGGCAAAGACAAGTAGCATCCCTTGAAGATGCACTTACCATCGTTATGGAAGAGCACAACTTCATGAATCAATACGACGCTTTTAATAATATGAAACAAAATTCTTCAAAACCGGTTCAACCCCAACAGCAATTGGTTCCTAGCAACAGTAATTTTAAATTTGGCATACCTAATAATTTTGCAAACAGATTTACTCCACAAACCTCTTTCCAGAATACGCAAAATCAATTACAGAATAAATTTAATTTACAAAATAAATTTGGTCAACCCAATCAATTTAAATTTGGAATAAACCAGAACTCCGGATTTAGACCAAATTCTCAGCCAAACCAAAATTTTAATAGATTCAAACAAGGAAACAATAACTTCAGGTTTGGAATTCCCCAACAACAACAGAATTTTAAATTCGGCATACCAAATCAAAACCTAAATAGGCCTCTACAAAATTTTGGTAATAATATTCAAGGTTTCCGTTTTGGCATTCCACCACAGAGACCACAGCAACAGAACACCGATATCTCTATGAGAACGGTCCGTAACAATTATATAGATGAAGATATGTTAGGCACTGATGTATTTTACCCTAACGAATCTGAAATCGACACTGACATCTACAATCAAGCTATGTGCGAAAACTTTTATAATTCCGACCAGTTCGAAATCCAGGAAATTTCACCAGCTGACAGCGAACCTCATAACGATCAGGATTTTTCCGAGACTATAACAGACCAGACTGTGAAATAATAAATTTAAATTGCGATAGTATTTTACGCCTTCCACATATTTATTTACCAGAAATAGATGCTTACTTTATGATAGACACCGGTAGCGTTAGATCATTTATGAATCCAGCCTTAGCCTTTAAATATTTTCAAAGTTACATTTACCAAGAACCCTTTGAAGTTGTTAGTACCCATGCTCGTAGTAGACATGATAAAGTAATCCATATCCCTTTGCTAAAATCATTTAAAACCGCAGGTCAACATAAATTTTATTTATACAGTGTAGATCCTCGTTACGACGGCCTCATTGGCGCTGACTTATTACGACAATTGAGTGCATCAGTAGACATGGACAAACAAGTATTGAGAATACGCGACCATGAAATCCCAATAGTATATAGCCCACCTTATGAACTGTATTTAGATCCTCGTTCCGAGACTCGAGTTAAAGTCCCCACAGACTTACCTAATGGCGAAGCCATAATAAATTTCATCGATTTTGGAAATGGAGTACGTATGCCTTCAGCATTAGTCACATGTGTAGACTCATTCGCTTATACAGTTATTCAGAATTTATCCGACGAAAAGGTCTCTTTGTGTTTCAATAACCAACTTAAAGTAACTTAAGTTAATAATGAAACCCTTTCTAAATGTGAGCTTAATTTTACTCATGACACTAACGATATAGAAATAGATAACATGTTAAAAGAAAATTTAAATAACATAAAATTGGAACATCTCAATAACGAAGAGCGAGAGGCAATTCAACAGCTTTGTTATGAATTTAGAGATATTTTCCATTCTGATAAAATCCCATTAACCCATACAGGACACGTAAAGCATAGCATTCGTACAACTAACGAAGATCCAATCTACGTTAGGCCCTTCAGGCATCCACCAGTAGTAAATGAAGAAATTCAAAGACATGTAGACAAAATGCTAAAAGAAAACGTTATTAAAGATTCGCATTCCCCATGGTCAGCCCCCGTACATTTAGTCCCAAAAAAGAGCGAAAACGGTGAAAAGAAATATAGGCTAGTAATCGACTACAGACGTTTAAATGAAATAACTATAGATGACAAATACCCAATCCCCAATATAACAGATCTTTTTGACAAATTAGGAAAGTCCCAATATTTTAGTACAATAGATCTAGCAAGTGGGTACCATCAAATAGAAGTTAGAGAAGAGGACAGACATAAGACAGCATTCACAACTCAAGCAGGACATTACGAATTCCTTCGTATGCCTTTTGGACTCAAAACAGCCCCAGCTACCTTCCAACGTGCTATGGATTCTACTTTAAAAGGACTACAAGGCATTCATTGCTTAGTTTATCTTGATGACATCATAGTCTATTCCACAAGCCTCCAAGAACACATAGAGAAGCTAAGAAAGGTATTCGAGAGACTAAGGGAAAATAACCTTAAAGCTACGCTAAATAAATGCGAGTTTCTCCGGAAGGAAGTTCTTTACTTAGGACATACGATCACAGCCGAAGGCCTTAAGCCAAATAACGACAAAATTGATGCTATATTAAAATATTCATTACCAAGAACCCCGACGGAAATCAAGAGCTTTCTAGGTCTTATAGGCTACTATGGGAAATTTATCAAAGATTTCGCAAAAATCACACAACCAATGACTAACTGCCTCAAGAAGAAAAATAAAGTTGTAATAGACGAAGCGTTTACAAAAGCATTCGAAACATGTAAAGAATTACTGACAAATGCCCCATTACTACAATACCCAGATTTTACTAAGCCTTTTGTACTTACCACAGACGCATCTAACTTTGCGATTGGAGCTGTACTATCACAAGGTCCTATAGGCTCAGATAAACCTATAGCTTATGCGAGCAGAACGTTGAATGAAGCTGAAACTCGTTACAGTACCATCGAGAAAGAACTTCTCGCGATAGTTTGGGCAGTCAAACATTTCCGACCATACCTTTACGGTCGCAAGTTTACAATATATACCGACCACAGACCTCTGGCGTGGATTGGATCAATTAAAGAACCAAACAGTAAACTAACCCGCTGGAAACTTAGATTGGAAGAGTTTGACTACAACATAATTTATAAAAAAGGAAAACAAAATTCAAACGCAGACGCTCTATCCAGAATTAAAATTAATGCATTAAATGACGGTCAGAACGGATCAATGATCGTAAATACGCCCAAGAGCATCATCGAAATCTCAGACACTGACTCTGAAAAGACGCAGATCATTCAAGGCAGAAGATCACCATATTCCATCCCTTCAATGTCTGACACTCTTACGGCATCTGAACATCCAGATTGTGGCAGCAGTAGTACGGAAACTGCTCATTCCGCTTACGACATAGATACTGACGGAATTCCTATTTTACATGAAGCCATAGATACTAAACCTAACCAAATTCTAGTTTTTACTTGGAACCGAGACAATATATCAGTAAAAGACTTATCACGACATAAACAAAAAGTTTTTGAAGTGCATATGCCTCTTAATAGAATAGATCTTATTAAGCAACTACTTAAAGAATATATTAGACCCAAAACTAGGTATTTCTTTTATTTTGAAGACAAATTACATAGGAAACATTTCAACGAAGCTGTCCTAACCCTTTTTAAGAAAAATGCAGTAAAACTCTTTGAATGCACCGAACGCGTAGTTTATATAGAAGATGAAAACGAACAACGGGACGTAGTCCTCAAATATCACCAAGGAAAGACATGCCATCGTGGTATCAAAGAAACTCTACTACATTTAAGGAGGACATATTTTTGGCACAATATGGAGCAAACAGTAGCCAGCGTAATAAACGCATGCGAAACGTGCAAAGCAATGAAATACGACCGTAAACCAATAAAGCCAGTGCTTCAGCTAACCCAAACTCAAACAAAACCTTTTGAAGAATGTTTTATGGACATATTCACCATAGAAGGAACTAGCTTTTTAACTATCATAGATGCATTCAGTAAATTAGGACAAGCCTTCAAACTTTCAAATCGCAGCACGCCTGAAGTAGTTCGAGCGCTCATTAAATATTTTTCATTTTACGGAACTCCAAATAGAATAACATCAGACCCAGGCTCAGAATTCAACAATACACTCTTAAAGGAAACCTTAAGCTTTTATAAAATAAATTTGCACTTGACTACACCGCATAACCCTAACTCCACAGGACTAATAGAACGATTTCATTCAACAATTCTAGAAATATATAGACTAGCTAAATATGAACAAAAATTAACCGACGCAAGTTCAGTAATGACATACGCTATAATGTCGTATAATCAAACAATTCACTCTACTACCGGACTTACACCTTTTGAGGTAGTATTTGGTCATACTGAATCAAATGATCCCTTTGACGTAGATTTTAACAAACAATATACCCAACATCTTGTAAAAGAGCATTGCCGTAGGACTAAACACCTATATGAATATCTTACCAATAAAATGATAGCCACTAAGTAACAGGTCTCATAAACCCTTTAGGTTCTCTCATTAAACTTGTATCTGGAAATTTAGATAATGACGACGCTAGAAAATATGATCAATTAATTGGCGATGTAATGACAAAACAAAACGCGTTTGAAAATAAAATGACCTTGATTACCGAAATGATTGGTACAGTGGAACATTTTGCAAATTCTACCCGTTACAATTTCATCCAAATTACGGAAAAACTCAATGAGATGGAACTATCTATCAATAAAACAGCAAGCATACAGCGCTTGACTACATTATTTAACATTTTCCTTCATAACTTTCAAACTCTCTATACTATATTGGATGAGATCGAAACCGCACTAGCTTTTAGTAAAGTTAATACTATACATAGTTCCATTATTAATACAGAAGAATTCCTGAACATTTTAAGTCCATTAGAAAAATCTGTAAAGTTTCCATATTCTGTAAATTCTGAAAATGTACTGAATCTAGAACAGTGTTCTAACATAAAAGCCTATGTAAAACAGAACCAGATAGTATTCATCATTGAAGTACCAATTGTAGAAACCTCTAATTATACCTACTACAGAGTCCACCCTCTTCCTGTATTGAGTCCTTTAAACCAAACCTTTGTCATTTTACCTAAATACCCTATCCTTTTGGTAAAGGGGTCTAAAACCATCTCGCTCGCTCAACCGTGCCCTCAGATTGAAGACTCTTTGTTCCTGTGCCCTGAAAACAGTTTGTCATCCTTGCTGAAAGACAACTGCGTCGCTTCTTTAGTTTCATACGAAAACAATGTTACATCCTGCAAACCATTACCAGTAATCATCGAAGGCGTGAGACTGGAACGTATACAAAAAGACAGATGGATACTTTTCACGAACAAGAAAGTCACGGTGACCCGGTACTGCACCAACGAGGTCCTTAGATACGATGTCCTGGGGACATATATACTTACACTGGAAGATGACTGTGAAATCAACATAAGCAGACTCTACCTGAAAAGAAAAATTACTAACACGGCTCCTGATATGTATCGACCACTACCCCTGCTGACTCTACCTGAAGTGGAGTATCCTGCTGAAGAAAGAATCTCACCGGCATACTACGATGATGTCGATATAACAAAACTTCACGCATTATCATATGTATTAAAGAAAAGTGACATTAGTAACAATAAGAGTTTTATGGAATTAAAAAGTGTTAGTTTAGGAACAATTATTTTATATGTAATCATAATCATTTTTGTAAGCTTTTATATTTTCATTAAATTTAGAAATAAGCTTACATCTTGTAGAAACTTGGGTCAAAACCATATTTCTATGGAAAATATTGAAAATGGTTTTGACACTAGGAGGGGAGGAGTTACGGCCCCTCAATCCCAGGTAATGTTTGTGTCATCAGCAAATTCATAGGAATATTCCACGAGTAAAACAGATGATGCAAGCATTCCTACGAAAAGGATGTTTAGTCTAGTTAAGCTTTCATTATAAGTTCAAAATGTAATCAAGTTAGTCTGTAAGAAGCCTCAATGGCGAATAAACGTCTCTAAATTAAAAACCTCGTGTTTTTTTATAAAGTTACCGCCGTGCCAGACTTTGAGTAAGTACATCATATTTACAGAAGAAAGCAAATTTTGCCTAACTTCAAGCAGAGACGCTTCGCTCACTTCCCTTGCCCGGCTAATAATATTTTACCTTAAACCCTTCAGGTAGTATACACATGGAAGGTATCTAAATTCGGTAGGTAAAGAGTAGGTATCACGCACACATCATCCTATCATGGTACCTAACTATCAAATCAAAACATCATTTTCGCACCTCCTAGATAACAAACACGCGGTTACGTAGATACATATATCTACCTATATACTTGGTATTAGATAACTTACGACGTCATTTATTTACATTGCATAGCTCTATCAGCCTCCTTCCTACCGCCTCTAAAGTACTTGAAATTCTGTTTCTACAACGTATGTTGCCAGTCACTGCAGAAGCAAACCTCATTCCCGAACACCAATTTAGCTTCCGTCGGGGCCATGGCACGGTCGAACAGGTACATAGGTTGGATAGCTACCGCATAAAATATTATTTTCAGCGTAAAATTACACAAGAAATTCTACAGTTTATGGGTCGTTACTTTAAGATTAAATTACATAAATTGTGTAAAAAGGCGTTAGTACTATGATACGTCGTCATATTATCTTAGTGAAAAAGATCTATAGACATAATTTATTGATTGCTCCTGTTCGAATTATAGATAAATATCTGTATTATGACGATTGTAATTTAACACATGATCACAAAAAAACCCATGAGTTTCCTGTGACTTCTTCTCATCGGAGGGCGCGTTCCGAAGCCACACTAAAATCAATACACCTAAGACGTAGCCAAATGATCATGTGAAGTTATTGTTGTACAAGAATGTAGAAAAATAAACTATTTTGATTTGATTTGATTTGAAGAGTTTAAGCTTTAGAAAAATATCTTTTAAGTAATGACAACTAACTTGAAGTAGTCTAAGATGAACTGAATGACGATTAAAACGTTAAAATCATTATTGAATTTGCGGCAGCCTTACCGCAGTGGCTGTTTACAGCTGTCATTCTTCTAATGTCGTATCGACTGTTTACATTAAACGCCTTAGAATGACCTAACACTTAAATGAGCCACACCACTAAGAGGAAAAAAATATAAGTTTGACATTATTCGTGTGTGTATTCTACCTATAAGGGATGATTTATATTAGACCGTCACGAGCACGAGCTTCGTTGTCCATTGCTCGGCGAGCAGTCGATCGGCCTGTTGCAACCGAGTGGCGGCAGAGCAATGTACAACGAAACTCGGACCCGGCCGGCGCTAGTGACGGTCTAATGTAAATCATCTTAAAGGTGGTCCGTCACCGCGAGCATTCGCGTGTAATGTAACGTTAAAGTTTCGAGCATTACAAACATACAGCGCGCACGTGAGTCGGATCTATAATGTCAAATTAGTAGCGCTCGCGGTGAGAGATTACCTGTAAAGCTAGTTAGTTCTACAATTACGATGTGGCGCATTAATTTGTCACGCTAGTCACGTTGTCTAACTTAAAGCATAGGTCGAAATCACGAATTGAAGGACGTTTTGGACAAAGTTACCAAATGAGTCGGAAAGTGACAACTTCCTGGCCACATAGGTACTGTTTCGAAAACAACTTAGGTATCATTCCAAACTAAAATTTTGTATTCCTTTTTTATTTTAAAATGATTACTTTGCGAGTACAGAATTTTCTTCGGTTTTTGCAATGTTGGATTGAAGATAAATTCGTTTTTCCGATTTTAATCGAGTTGCTTTCATTATATTTAGCATTTTATCAATGCCCAGAAAAGAGGTCGGGAAAGACCTCTAAACGTTAGAGGTCTTTCCAGACCTCTTTTCCAGGTGTATACTATGATTAAATAAAATAGCGGCTGTAAATCAAATGGATGAATTTAAGCTGAGGAGAGATTGATTTTAACTTTTTTACAAATTAGCTTGAGAAAGATCGATTTTGAAAACTTTCCTTTGAGCTACATTCCACTAGCATTCCATGTCATTTAGGGAGCGACACATTTCCATATTGTTTGCTAGCGGTAAAGGGTCAATATTCCTAAAATCTGCACTCGCGGAAAACATATAACCCTTCCTTGCATCGCGCAGTCGGGTATAAAACGTACCATGCGGTACAAAAACTGACATGTCATAATAACGTTCAATCATAATAAGCTATTAGACAATTTTAGTTTCCAATTATCTTAATAAAAAGAGAATTAATTAGCGCAAATCTGTCAATCAAATGGCACCTACTAATCTTAGCAGGTTTTTAAGAAAACACGTGTTTTGAAGGTAAGAGGATCTCTATCCTCCCACTTCCAAAACACGTGTTTTCTTCAAATAAACCTGACACGTTTCGTCATTATCATACGCGTAAGTAGCCTAATAAAAAGAAGACATTACGCAACAAGTGACTGCCCGTTCGACCTTCACGTATTTTAGACATGAACGAACGAACCGCGAGTGAACTTTGAACGGTTCACGTGAATGAACGATGGTAGCTTTGTCTAGAGTTCAATCACTTTTGATAAAAAGTCTGTTTTGTTTTGTGACTTATATAATTTTGGGCTGATTTGATTGCGTTGGTATGATAAGTATTATATTTATTTTATCTTTGAGGTTATGATAACTATTTATATAGAAAGAAGTTACCTGCCTACAGAATTTCAATGCGATTGTGTAAAAGTATATATTTTTATTGAATATTTTGGGCAGCGCAGTTTTTAAATGCGTTTGGCGGATTTGTCGCATCAAATATTTTGTCTGCAACGTTATTTTTTAAGTTGAAAGGAAATGAATCTTTTTGCTCATCGTGATTAAAGAAATAAGAGTGTAATTATTATGTATAAATTTTAATATTCAATAGTAGGTTCACTTAGCTATTCCATTTTTAAACCAAGTTTAGTTAATGTGTGGTTCGCTTCAGTGCAAATAACAAAGTCAAAACTGAGCAATCATTTACTTATGAATATTATTATTTATTTCAAACAACTATAACTAATCGGCCGAAACGTTGATTTATGCATTAAAACAATTACTAAATGTGTAGTTACTACAAAAAGTGTTTTACTACAATGCAAAATCACGAAAACATAAGAAAAAACATATTGAGATGTGAATTTATGATTATGCGGATCTCTGGGAAGATTTTCTTTAATGGGAACTCAGTTTTTTTTTAATTGGTTTCTCGCTGGACTTGTCGCGGTGACAAAAAGCTACAAACTCTTTTTTTTTTAATCTCGTCTTATGGTGCCTGCTGGATGGCGAAAGGACCAAAAGTTCATCTTCTTCTGATATTTAGGTATTAGAAATATTTACAAGCAATCACAATACATTTTCAAAAATTCTTCTCGAGGCTCGAACTCGTGTTTCTGCGTCGCCGTCGGTACTTGCTAACCATAGAGAGTTTTACAATCAAATACAGAAACGCTTGGAATTTTATTATTATTATTAATTTTTATCGGTTGTAAACCGATTATGGCCATTTGAAAATTAGCCAGTGTCAAGTATTATAAATAATTATATATTGCAAGTTATTTGCATCGAAACAGTCAAGTCGTCATAGTTAAAGTCAAGTCTAGAGAATCATTTGTAAACACGACAGCCATTATGTCACAAAGATTGTTTACGGAGCTTTAGAGACAACACTAAAGTTCATTTTATGCGCCCCATTAAAATTTGAGAGGTACTTCAATATTTGAGCCGCTTCTAAATTTAAAATCGGCAATGGTTTTTTTTAAATGAAAGCAATTTAATCGTTTAAGTAATAGAACTCAAATTTTGAGGAGCGTTCCTACATTCAGTCGTTAGGTACTTAAAAACCCACCCCTATACCCTTTCAGGAGAAGGAAAATTTTCGATCAAAGCCCTCAACACCTAACGCTATCAAAACTAACCCATCTCATCTTTATTGATATTATCGATCAGAAAACTAAATGCGTTCAATTTGGTAGAGGTGATCAACCTCAAGGTCGACGGGACGATGTTTGGTGTTCTATGGTGGGTGACAGGCCACTCAACTTTGAGATGTAAACATGTTTATACCCGACACCCGTGTTGCAAATGTCGTTATATCATACGTATCATGGATTTGTAGAAGTTACAAATGTGTCATGTGAAGTGTTTTATTTTATTTTATTTATTTCTTATCGGTTTCTTATTCTTATCCTATTCTCTCACTATGTGAATAAGGAAAGATCAATTAAAATGCTGGCTTGATGTCGTAAGGGTTGATATGCGTGCAAATGGCCTCACTACATGGGATGCAGAAGATCGTGCAAAGTGGAAGAAACGATGGAAAGCGGACCCCGAGCTGATAACGAGAATGGTGAAATAAACCATAAAAAACGCGTCACTTCAGTCTGTCTAGTTGCCCGATAGTTTAATCACTCGTGATCCCACACTTTACCAGTTCAATCACTTCATGACGTGATACTTGACCTAGCGTATGGAAAAATAGAATCATGGTGTCATTCAGCAAGTTGAATGGCCCATCATGAAGATCATTAGTGTATAGGATACGTAATCTATCAAGTCATAACGACCTGACGCACAGTAGACGAATATTTGCTTGCGATTCAGAGCTAGCGGGTTTTTTTCCTGCTGAAACGAATTTTTACCTTCATTTTATTTTACTTGCAACAGGCACTGTTATAATATAATCTTTCCTCAATCTTGCTAATATTATAAACGCGAAAGTTTGTATGTTAAACTTTGTTACTCTTTCACGCTTAAACTACTGAACCGATTGCAATGAAACATGGAATATAGGTAGCTGGATACCGGAAAATTGCGGAAACACAAAGTTAAAACTTTAACTTTAAGTACCATCTAGGAAGATACGTAAGAGACGCAATAAGTATACCTTTAATAACACCAGATAATAAAACTCTATTGATTCCTCATATATACATACGTAATTCGCCATTATGTGTGACTGTATATATGTCATATTATGAAGATGATAGGTCGTTCACCTTGTAGCAATGATGTATGGATCATTGAACCCACTTTAAAATAAAACATTAGGTATATGTCGGATAATAGAAACTGGTATGGTATAGATAACAATATTATGTCTTTCATAATCATTTTAATAACATGTGATAATGTGGAATGTGAAAGTGTTGGATTGTAGGTTGTTCAAGTTTATGAAAAAACTACCCTCAATCTATAAACCCTGATTTCATAGGGAATATGGAATTATATTCTTATGAAATTTGGAAACAATAGATTTTAAAAAATATACCAAAATCAAATCACGGTAATTAATAAAGGGGAGGAGGGGAGATGGGAGATTCAAGGAGGTGATTCAAATTACAGGGTTTAAAATTCGATACATACAATATAATAAATAACTATAAGTACTGACTGATTGTCATAATGAAGCAGTGCCTAAGGGAGATTAATTGTCATGTGTAGGTATATATATACCTAAGTGTAAATACCTAAAAATGTTTTTTTTTGTAATTCCCATAAGATCGGGACGCCGCAGGACATTATAAATACTCGTATTCTTCTTTCCACCAAACAATTAATTATTACAGTAGCCAAAAATCTAGAATTCTATGTAAAAAGAAAAATATATAGAACACACAGAAAATAATGAAGGAACGAACGTGCCAATTCTCAGTCATCGACCTATACTTACTACATAGCAAGTTTACGTAACGTAGTTGTTAACTATCCATTGTCATTTCTGATGTTTTTAATAGGTACTTAGTTCCGAATTGTTTTTTATTCGTCGAGTACTTAAGGGCCTATACAACCCTAATAGCGTGACAGGGATAAAGCCAGCGAATTTCAGATGTGTAAGTGAAGGACGTAAGATGCGACCTTGCAAAATTTTAGTTTCAGGATAACTAAATGGTGTTCTTGAAATTCAAAACATTTACTGCCTGTATTGAGCTAAGTTCAGTTCTTATAGTCGTACAAAGTTTTATTAGTTTTCGTACAATATTGACTGAGTAATATCCACTTATTTGTACAATTTAGAGGGAAGTTTGGAATTTAGTTCTATTGAGAAAATTTTCAGGAATCGTGTTTTCACGACATTCACGTGTTAGTTAATATCCCCGACTTTAATAAATATGGTATCAAAAATTTTTATTTCATATAACTTTTGTAGTAATTCATCCTAGAAACATAAGTTCTGGCCTACTACGGTCCCTTAAGTGTTTGTTGATTGATATATTAATAATTATATAGATATATATTAGATATATATTAGATATATAAATTAATTATCGAGAGCATTCACTCGTAATAAGGAGGAAGTTTTTTATCAGGGTACTCTGTGGCTTACCTACATTTTTTTCACGAGTCTGCAATAAATCATAGCTACCGGATTTAAGGCTGCGATAGATGATAATTATCAGTCCTTGTCCGATTGCATGTTAATGAGCGAGATGGAATTGCATGAAAAAATCTACAATTTCTCGTAAAATCAATCATTAACGAAGATTAAAATATTATTTTTAAAAAATGCGATGAAGAGGTTCAGGGGACACTTCTTGTATCATGTACAATAATACAATACATTGTTTATAGATCTATTTGATACCGGTTATGAAGAAAACTATTCAATCGGAAGGGATTTCACATGAGTCGTGTCCCGGTCCGATGGACAACCCCTGGTTCCCTTCCCTCGTTAGTCGGGAGTAGGTAAGAAACAACAAATCAGTTACGAACGTATAGTCCCTACTCCCGACACCTGATGGACTGTATTTCGATCTTGACAGCACCGGGGTTCTTCCAATGAAAGTCAGGTGTAGGTCAGGTCCTTTATTCTTATCTTCTAGTTCCTATTATTCCTTTCTTGGTGGTCCGGTGCCAGTGTGTGTCTGCTCTGTGCACTCTGACCCCTCGTATTAATGTGGCTTAAAGCCGGCCCGCAACGTGTTTAGAAAACATTTCTATTTATATTATTTTTATCCAATGAAAACACGTTGCGGGCCTGATAGAGACGGGAGACTCTATTTGTTTCTTTCCGTCTTAGCACACGAACAAGTCGCGACAGGTTTAGACTTGTTCGTGAGCCAAGTGGGAAGAGCACCTTAGTGGTGCTCTCTCTTTCTCTTTTCCTAAGGTACTTTATTTCGAAATTAATCTTAACCTATTCTATTACATAAACTTACGAGCTAATTATAATTATCTTATTCTAACTTAATATAATATCTTGGCTGCTTCATCCTAGCTCGCTCCGTTCTCAACATCCTCCCCCCGGCGTAGCTCGCGTAGCCTCTTCATCTTCTTCTTTGACGAGAACGGCGAGCTTACTGGTTGGCCTCCGGAATACTCCTGTTCTGGTCCGGACGTCGGCGACTCGCACGCCGCCGTCTGGCCCCGGGTAGGTGGCTTGAATCTGACCGATCGGCCACACGTTCCGTGGCAGCGCAGGATCGACGACCACGACGATGTCGCCGACCTTGAGCCCCGCTGTGAGATTGGCGGGCTCCCCCCGTGGCACGAGAGTAGGTAGGTACTCCCGTACCCAGCGCTGCCAGAAAGAGTCTGCGAGCGCCTGGCTGGCTCGCCAGACTCGGCGATCCGATTCCTCACATGGGCCGGTGGTAGGTAGGCCCATCGATGTCCCCAGTAGGAAGTGATTGGGTGTCAGCGCCTCGGGATCGTGGGGGCTGACACTCACGTGGGTCAACGGTCGCGCGTTGATGGAGTACTCGGCCTCGACGAGCAGAGTCCGTAGTATTTCTGGTGTCGTGACTTTCTCCCGTAGTGTCACGGCGAGTGCGGTTTTCACGGAGCGCACAAGTCGCTCCCACGCTCCGCCCTGGTTCGGCGCCCCGGGAGGGATGTACGTCGACTTCATCCGATGAGCGAAGCCCTCGTCACGCAGAGTCGACGTCCACTCGGCGTAGGCCCGTCGCAGCTCGGAGTCCGCGCCCTTGAAGTTCGTTGCGTTGTCTGAGTACATGTGCGCGGGCCACCCGCGTCGCGCCGCCATTCGTCGCAGCGCCATGATGGCCGAGTCGGTTGACAACGACTCGACCAACTCGAGATGCACCGCTCGCGTTGTCAGGCAGGTGAATAGCGCTCCCCAGCGCTTCTCCCGGCGCCGTCCGATTTTGACTACCATGGGTCCGAAATAGTCAAGTCCGCAGTTCGTGAAGGGGCGGTGGAAGGGGTCCACCCGCGCCCTAGGTAGGTCGCCCGTGGTGGGCGCGCGGGGGCGCGCCTTGCGCACTTGGCAGAGCGCGCAGCCACGTTCGACGGCGCGCACGGTGGGTCGCAAGTGCACGACCCAGTAGCGCTGCCGCAGGTCGTTCGTCACGCGCTCCCTGTTGGCGTGACCGGCGTGACAGTGCTCCCTTAGCACCAGCAATCGTGTGAAGGCGTGACGGCCGTCCAGGATGACCGGCCGTTGCGTCTCGATCGGCGCGCTCGATGCGCCGATTCTGCTCCGCACACGGAGCAGTCCGTCTTCCAATACCGGATCCAGTGTGTAGAGCCGACTCGTCCGAGCGACAGGTCGCCCGGCCCGCAGTCGTCTCAGCTCGTCTGTGAAGCTCTCCTCTTGGGCGCGCTGTGTGAGCGCACGTTCGGCGCGCTCGATGTGATTGTGCTCTAGGCGCGTCGCTCGGCGTCGGCACATATCGACGAAGGCCAACGCTCGCGCCGTGGCTCGTACCAACCGCTCGTAGGTCGAGAAGCGAGCCGGGTCCGGTGTCCAACCGTTCGACGTTTCGTCCCGCTCGCTCGTGTGCAGGACCTCCGTCGAGTCGTCGTCTTCGGTGGGCAGCCGCTGTGTGGGCCACTCAGCCTCCGGGTTCCGTAGGAAGCAGGGCCCTGCAAACCAACGATCGTGAGCTTCGATCGGAGTTGTTTGTAGGCGGGTGGCGTCGTCCGCCACGTTCAGCTCGGTGGGCAGCCATCGCCACTCGTCTCGGTGCGTGTACTCGGAGATCTCGCCCAACCGGTGGGCGACGAACGGCGTGTAGCGCCGCGTGTCGTTCCTTATCCAATGCACGACGGTCGCAGCGTCTGTCCAATACACGGTGCGCGCGATCTCGAACCGATGCTCCCTCTTGATTGTGTCGGCGAGTCTCGCGCCGATCACCGCCGCTTGCAACTCGAGTCTCGGGATGCTGAGTGTTCGTTTCGGTGCCACCTTAGCCTTTGCCGCGGCCAGGGCAACCGAAACGCCGCCGTCGGAGTGTGTCGTACGGAAATACGCCACGGTTGCGTATGCCCGTTCACTCGCGTCGCACATCACGTGTAGTTCGATTTCCCGCGCACTTTCTAGTCCGTAGCAACGCGGGACACGCAACCGGGTAATGTCACTTAGCTGTCGTAGCCACTCCGCGAAAAGCGCAGCCTCCTCCTCGGGGAGGGGATCGTCCCACGGCACTTGCAGTTTCCACAGAGATTGTAACACTATCTTCGCACGTATAGTATATTGACTCAGCAGTCCGAGCGGATCGTAGATCGACATTACGACACTAAGAGCTTCGCGTTTCGTAGGCGCACGTTTCGCGTCGCGAACATCGACCGGCACTCGATGCATAGCGGTGTTGAAGGCGAGTTCGTCACTGTCCGCGTGCCAGTAAAGTCCGAGGATTTTACTGTCCGAGCCGTCTCCCCCCAGTTGGGAGAGTCCCGTTGCACGTAACTCACTAGGCACTTCGTTCAAAACACTGTCCCGATTTGAACACCATCCGCGTAGGGTGAACCCGGCCGCCGCGTGCACTTCGCGTACCTCGGCGATGGTGTCGCGCGCGTCCGTTTCGCTGTCGTAGCTGTCCACGTAGTCGTCCATGTAGTGGCTCCGGGTGATCGCGGCCAGAGCCCGCGGGTGAGTGTTCGAATGCGCGCGAGCATTGTGGTCCCGCACGCTGTGTGCGAGGAACGGTGAGCTCGCCGCGCCGAAGATCATGCTCGTCATCTTGTACGAGCGGGGTGGGCAGGTTCGGTCTGCCCCGCGCCACAGGAACTGCTGGGCCGGCTGGTCCTCTTTTCTTATCTTCACCCGTAGAAACATCTCTTGCACGTCAGCTGTCACCGCGATAGCTCGTTCGCGGAAACGGAAGATGATCCCTGTAAGAGAGAGGAGTAAGTCGGGCCCCTCCAGTAGCATGTCGTTCAGTGACACGCCGCGGTTTCTGTGTGCAGCGTCGAAAACCAGCCTCGTCTTCCCCGGTTTGTTCGGGTTTTCGACCGCAAAGTGTGGTAGGAACCAGCTGACGTTGCTCGATGTCTCGGTGCCGTCGCACGGTACCGCGTAGCCCTTTGCCAGCAGATTCTCCACCTGAGCCGTGTACTCTCGGGCGAAGGCGGGGTCGGCGTCCATCTTCTTTTCGATGCCGCGCAGCCGGTTCGCGGCCGCTCCGTAGCTTGATGGCATGACGACGTGATCGTGTCGCCACGGTAGTCCGACCTCGTACTCTCCGTCTTTCTTCTTAACGGTTTCTTCGAAGATCTTGTTCGCACGTTGGTCGGCATCGCTCACCCGCGGTTTCGGGGCGACACCGAGAGAGTCGATCGCGAAGTGACGCTCGACTAGTTCGTTCAGACGTCGGTCGTGTTCTTCGCCGTCTTGTACACGTAGATCGGGCGCGTACACGTGGAGCACACTTCCGTCGTCCTTATAGATCGCGCTGCGTGGTGCGGTTCCGTGCACCACCCATCCCAGCTGCGTTCTCGATGCGGCCGGTTCGTTAGGCCCGCCGATGCGTAGATCCCTCGACACGATGAGGTCCCAATGATCGGCTCCGACTAGGATGCGAGGTTGAGCTCGTTCGTAACTCATCTCGCCGCGTAGATCCTTCAGATGGCGAAGTTTGAGCAGCTTCCGAGGCACTGTTTGTCTCCGTAGTGTGAGACCGTAGATCGTACGACCTTTCACTTTGAAGAGCGCGTTCTCGCCCCTCCCTCTCACGAAGATCTCCACCTCTTGGCTGTTCTGTTCTCGCTGTGACATGTTGACCCCGCTGAGTGTTAGGGGTCGCGTCGGCCCGTTCGCCCCGACGCTCGTTGCTAATTCTTCATCGATGAGCGTGATCGTCGCTCCTTCGTCGAGTAGCGCGTAGGTGTCGACGCTCCCCTGCGGTCCGGACACAGTCACGGGGCACACCTTCAGTAGAACTTCGCTGGTCCCGGTCGGTGAGTTCGTACCGACCGAGCACACCGTCGCGTTGTCCTTTTCGCCAGTCGACGGAGTTGTGGCGGGGCTGGGACGTCCCACCGGTGCGGGCGCGGTTCGCGCGCCCTCCTTTTCATTGTGGAGTGTAGCGTGATGTGGGCTGCGGCACTGTCGCACGCCGCACGCCTTGGCCTTGCAGTTGAAGCGTCGGTGTTCGCCAGTTAGGCATCTGAAACATAAGCCTTTTTCCTTGGCCAGCTCCCATCTCTTGTTCACGGGTAGAGATAGGTATCGACGACACTTGACGAGGGTGTGCGCGCCTTCGCACTGCGCGCAGGTCGGTGTCTCTTTTCGCTCGTTCGTAGCGTAGACCGCCGTCCTTTTCCCTTTGCTCGCCGTGTTCACCGATGTCGGAGTCGTCCTCGTAGTCCCGACGGCTGGTGTGAAATCGTGTCGCAGCGCCATGTCCGCCTCCTTCATCAAGAAGCGCGACAGCAACACAATTTCGGGCTCCAACGAAGTAGGGTGGTCGTCCGCGTACTGGCACCACCGCGCCCTGATGTGAGGGCTCAATTTTACCAGCACGTCTCGGGTCAGCATCGGGTGGTGTAGATACTGCACGCGGTCGACGCTCCGAAGTGTGCACACGACGTTCTGCACCTTGACTGCGAACGTGTTGAACTCGGTTGCCGATGATCCAGGTTTCGGCAGCTTCCGAAGGTCGTCCAGCACCCGGTCGATGATTATTTCTGGACGGCCGTAACTCTGTTCGAGTGTTCGCATGATCTCGTCTGGATGTGTAGCGGTGAATAGCAGCGCAGCGACGGTTTCACGTGCTTCGCCCTTGAGGCACGCTCGTAATCGAAGTAAGTTCTCCGTTGGTTCGACGTTGTACAGTCGCGTCGAGTCCTGGACTGCTGCTTTGAACGCGAGCCATTCGCTCGCGGCCCCGCTGAACGTATGTAGATCGCTGTTCATTCTTCGTTGTGGACGGGCCATCTGACGTATGGCATCCGCTAGCTCTGCGATGCCGTTCCGCTTCCCTGGTGTCCGCGATCTTTCCCTCCGCTCCCACGATGGCGGTTCCTCGTCCTTTCGTAGACGCGGTACCGCGTCACGCCGATGATCGATGGGCGTGTCCTGAAGCCATTGCCCCACCTTGGCACGAACAGTGTCCGCGTTGTCCACGTCGCCCGCCGTGCTGCCTTCCTCGATTTCCGCCCTTGTCACGGAGAGCCTCTTTTCCACGAGGTCCGCTTCGATCTCCAGGCTCTTCCTTTTGATCTCGGCGAGTTTCTCCGCGGCTTCGAGCTCGGCCATACGTAGCCGAACCGTTGAGCTGGTCGTGCGGTGGCTTCGCACTGACGCGTTCGTTGGTGACTGCGGTCGCTGTTGCTGAGTGGTACACGTTGGCTGAGACGGAGATTGTGGTGGCTGCATCAACCTTCTCCGCTCCCGTTCTTCCTGAATTCGACGTACTTCCTCTCGATGAAGTCTTCGTTCTTCCCTGAGCCGCTCTTCCTCGCGGCGTTGCTCGGCCTCGACTGGGTCGCCCTGACTCCTGTTGAGTCCCATCTTGTTCGATGATGGACGGCACACGACCCGTTCCGAAGAGGCGCAGCACGGAGGCCTGAGATTCGTTCAGGTTTCAGCCGGATCCTTCCGTAGGATCCGGCTCGAAGGACCAAAAAGTTGTCCCGGTCCGATGGACAACCCCTGGTTCCCTTCCCTCGTTAGTCGGGAGTAGGTAAGAAACAACAAATCAGTTACGAACGTATAGTCCCTACTCCCGACACCTGATGGACTGTATTTCGATCTTGACAGCACCGGGGTTCTTCCAATGAAAGTCAGGTGTAGGTCAGGTCCTTTATTCTTATCTTCTAGTTCCTATTATTCCTTTCTTGGTGGTCCGGTGCCAGTGTGTGTCTGCTCTGTGCACTCTGACCCCTCGTATTAATGTGGCTTAAAGCCGGCCCGCAACGTGTTTAGAAAACATTTCTATTTATATTATTTTTATCCAATGAAAACACGTTGCGGGCCTGATAGAGACGGGAGACTCTATTTGTTTCTTTCCGTCTTAGCACACGAACAAGTCGCGACAGGTTTAGACTTGTTCGTGAGCCAAGTGGGAAGAGCACCTTAGTGGTGCTCTCTCTTTCTCTTTTCCTAAGGTACTTTATTTCGAAATTAATCTTAACCTATTCTATTACATAAACTTACGAGCTAATTATAATTATCTTATTCTAACTTAATATAATATCTTGGCTGCTTCATCCTAGCTCGCTCCGTTCTCAACAAGTCGCGTCTGCTGATGAATAAAATTACTAGATAGAATAGCATACAAGTTATTAGTTTCATTTCTATTATTATTCGTTTTGTTTCAGTGTATGGGGCCTTATCTTAATTTGCATTGTACTTAATTTAATTTTAATAAAGCACTTAAGTAGTTAACTAACACTAATAGCAATTTTATTTAAGAACATGGTGTTATGTTTTTATTTTCACATTCACCAGTCTATACAAGATGTAACAGGTAAGCCCTTTTAATCCGAAAGGAGGTTGTTCTAGACGTTTAGGCGAACAACTTTTGTTCTACGACTTTTGAAAATTCGAAGTACTTTTCGAAAAATTTAGGTGTAAAGTTTACTTGAAAATCAGCTGTTTCTTAGAGTTCGAGGTCATTGACCTTATGTTGTTCTTTCATTTAGTTTGGTCTACTACAATCAAATCTTCAATTACCTTTATTTTCAAAAACAGCTGTTTTTCCAGTGAAACATAATCTCAAAATTTTCAAAAAAAAAGATCGAATTTTCAAAAGGCGTAGAACAAAAGGTGTTCGCCTAGACGTCTAGAACAACCCCCTTTCGGATTAAAAGGGCTTACCTGTTACATCTTGTATATGTCCCACTGCTTGGCATAGACCTCCTCTCTTAGGCGAAAGGAAATGGGCTATAGTAGCTGCACTAGCCCAATGCGGATTGGAGACTTCATCTTCTATTCGCTAGCCTTTCGGTGAAGGGACAACATCGTGACGAAACCTGCACTCAATTACAATGAAATAAATATAAAATATTAATTTTAAAGGAAAAACTTTTCTTTCGAGCTTTCTGTTCCGTAAAAGTTTAGTGTCTACAACATCATCAAAGTTTAGTTGTTGAGGATGTAGTAAAATAAATAAAAATAAATATATTGCACGACATTACACACAGCGCTATCTAGCCCCAAACTAAGCACTAGGCTTGTACTATGGGTACTAGACAACGGATATACTACATATTATAGTTTTTTTTTGTAAATACATACATATTATACATAGAAAACACCCAGAACCAGAAACAAACATTTATGGTCAGCAGAAATATTTGTTCCCGGCGGGAATCGAACCCTCAACCTTCTGCGTTGCAATCCGAGCTTCGCCCGCTCCGCCACAGAGGCCGCCAAAATGCTTAACAATTAACTTGAAATTGTATTCAAGTATAGTCTTTAGTTGTCTCGCTTTAATAGATTTTAAGCGGAACCTTAAAAAAATACTTTGACAAAATAATTCAAATATAATAAAATACTCAGGTACAATATTAGAAAAAATATTTCTGAGCTTCGGGGCCTCTTGGGCCGGGGTTCTCTTTGGTAGGGCTTTGGGCCCTTAGCATTTTGCCAGACTTGCCACCCTATGGTTACGCCACTGGTAGTAGGTTTAGAAAAACCCCCACGTTGCGGGTACCTATACATACATACATTCTGTAACCTTTCTATTTTAGTTCTAAATGGAAATTATTGGTACCTTTAACATCTCAATTTTAACTGTTTCTTTCTTACGAAACCTTAATAATTATACTTTCAATTATCATTTCAGAAAATTACTTTTCCTGATACTCCGTTAATAACTCAAAATAAAATGAAAAATTTGTTTTTGATACTCACAATGATTTTAAAAGAGCTATCTAACGATACCCCACACGATGGAGTAACCAAGAAAAGCAAAATCAACCCCCATGTTACATGTGGGGGAGGTACCCTAAAAAAGAGTTATATAATTTTTAATATTGTAGCACTTTTTTGGCGGGAACATTATGTATACACATGCAAAATTTCAGCTTCTAAGTACCAACCGTCTTTGAGCAAAGCCGCGGACGGACGGACGGGCATGACGAAACAAGGGTTTCTTTTTGATTACGAAACCCAAAAAAGCCAAAGTACCTACCTAGTACCTACCTAGGTACAATAAAAAGATACAGTTTCATTTCACGTAAGGTAGAAACAGTCTAGCCACTAGGTATTTTATCGTTGAAAAGAAATTCACCCATTATCAATTCTGACGTAAACAGAACAATTAAAACAAAAAATAAATAGGCTGTAAATTAAAAAGTAACTGCTATCCAATCTGTCCTCATTACACTACACCCACACATAGAGGACGACCAATCAGGACTCGAGTTTCTCTGTGTTGGTATGTGTAGACACGAACGTAGGAAAATCGTACGTACACGGATGACTGTGTGCGTCTATGTAAAGTTCGTTGGCCTGCGAATTTTCGGCAATATACCTATATAATGTATTGCACAATTTTGTTTTCTAGCTCGGTACGTGTACATAGGTCATGTACCTCTATGTTTTCTTTCAAAATGTTTTTCTAATCTATCATAGGTACGTCATGTCGTTTAGCTACCTAGATGATTTACCACTATCTATAGTAATATTATAAAGCTGAAGAGTTTGTTTGTTTGAACACTCTAATCTCAAGAAATGAAAAATTATTTTTGTATTTCGTAATTTGTTTTTATTGGTCAAGGCAATCTACAAGAAATAATTTAAAGAAAAGCTCCATCTTATAAATTCACTCGCGACGAGATTTGAACTTGCGTCTCTGCGTCAGTACTGCAGCGCCTTAACCAACTAGGCCACACCACCCATCTCGAGCGGCGAATTTAAGAATATGTATGTTTCCCTGTCTACTATTTTTCAACTAAGGCTCGATTGAGACGCCATCTACAGGATCACTTTATAGTGATTTACCTGTGCCAATGATTAGTAGTTAAATTTTAATATTTGATTAGCTAAAACAAAGATTTAAGACGCATTTCAAAACAATATTAAAAGTTTTTAATGTTTAGTACCTATTGCACAATTTTATTTGTTTTTAGTTAGGTACGTACAATACATAGGTCAAGTACCTTATGTATTCTTGGACATCTAATGATATGACGCGATGGAAAATATATAATGATCTTCGCCTACGTAAGGTTACGTTCACCTATGAGTCCTATAACAAAGTGTCTAAAAATATGTTTTACGAAACCAATATTATATTCCTGACTAGCTGCGCCCCGCAGTTTCACCCGCGGCAGTAAATAACGCATTGTCATTGTTAGACCAACATTATATTGGGCTACGCAGCCGCCAGGAGAAGTTGGCAACACCGGTCGAGATGTCAACCGATATACTGGAACGTTTTCGCGCCGACATAACCTTTACTTTTTACTATAATAAAACCTCATTAAAATTACAGTCCGCGTTTAACGAGTTACCTACTTATCTAACCCAAGGGAAGCATTATCCCCTGAACAGTCATTGTCACGGGCGTAGGCGGCCGAGCGGTTCTCGAGCGGTTGCACTTTTTCATTAATTACTCGGGTTCCACTGATTGGATTCTATGCAAAGTATACCACGACCTAGCTCGAAAATAGAACTATCCAATATTGAACACCAGATTTCAATAGGATTAGTTTTTAATTGTACAAGGAACAGACAGAGAAACAGACAGACAGACATGAATTTTAATTTTTTTATAATTTTGTTCTACTACTTATTCTAAGTCCCCTAGACCACTTTCTTTTTAATTTACTTCCAAGAACAGATTTTTAGTCCTCTCTTCCTTTATTATAAGGATAGATATAGAAGCCTTAGCCTTAGCCTTCTGGGAACAATGCCTCGTGAGGACGCCCTCGAGGACATTTTTTATTTATAGGTTATATTTAATTTGAATTTTATTTATATAATTAGTTTTAATTTTAGCTATTAACTTTTTATATTGTTTTGTTTCATGTTTAAAATATTTCCTCGAGAAATATCGATAGAAACCTCCTATAGAAGATATAGAATCCTATTAGCAAGGGGCTAGCTACCTACTTGTTTTGTTCAAACGAACTTTATTTGGACGTGTAAACCCTGATTGTTTATCAAGTACAACACCTATAAAATTCAAAACCCAATTCAATATGAAGTTGCTTAGAAGATACCACTTTCAGTGGTATGGCCGCTCTGGGTTAAGATTTTTATTTTATTTTGTATTTATTTTTGGTGAGTACAATAAAAAATCTATCTATCTATTCCGACTGACTGATAGACTTACAAACAACAAAGACAAAGAGAATAATAATAATCTCTACGTTTGCGACGTACTTCAGTGCACGCGATGGAAGCTCGGTAAAGCGGCATTTTTCCCGTTTTTCATGGAAGCTTCGCTCCTATTGGTCGTAGCGCGATAAATAGGCTATAAAACACAAAAATATTTTTTCAATTCGGGCCAGTAGTTCCTGAAATTAGCGCGTTCAAACAAACAAACAAACTCTTCAAAAACGCTTTAAAATATTACCCCCTTATTTATAAACGCTAATTAATGCGCTGCATCATCATCATCATCATCATCATCATCAGCCCGTTGCAGTCCACTGCTGGACATAGGCCTCTCCAATTGCACGCCACCTAGATCTATTTTCGGCTTCTCGCATCCAGTTTGTGCCAGCCGTCTTGCGCAAATCGTCGCTCCAACGTGTCTGAGGACGTCCTACACTACGTTTGCCGAGACGCGGTCTCCACTCTAGAACTCGTTTACCCGTTGTCGGTTCTACGGCTAATATGGCCAGCCCACTGCCACTTCAGCTTGCTAATCCGGTGAGCTATGTCGAAGACTTTGGTTTTCTGACGGATCACCTCATTTCTGATACGATCCCTCAGAGAAACGCCGAGCATAGCTCGTTCCATAGCCCGCTGAGCTACTTTGAATTTGTGGACCAACCGTGCCGTTAGTGTCCACGTTTCGGCTCCGTATGTCATGACGGGTAGGACGCACTGATTAAAGACTTTCGTCTTTAGGCACTGTGGGATTGACGATGTAAAAACTCGACGTAGCTTCCCAAATGCTGCCCAACCCAACTGAATTCTCCTGTTCACCTCGCCCTCAAAATTGTTTTTTCCTAACTGCAATGTTTGCCCTAGGTAAACATATTTTTGAACAACTTCGAGAACGGCGCCGCGTATCGCAATAGGTTCCGGTAGAACTTGTTCGTTGAACATGACCTTGGTTTTGTCCATGTTCATCCGTAGGCCAATGCGTACAGAAGAGTCAGCCAGGTCATTCAGCATCCGTTGTAGGTCCTGCAGCGTTTCTGCCATAATGACGATATCATCTGCAAATCGCAAGTGAGAGATATACTCGCCATTAATATTAATGCCACGTCCTTTCCAGTTCAGCGTCTTAAACATATCCTCCATTGCATTTGTGAACAATTTCGGGGAAATAACATCCCCTTGTCTCACTCCTCGATGCAACGGTATAGGCCTTGTTTGCTGATTCTGTACTTGGACGGACATGGTGGCGGACTCGTAAAGACATCTCATCACTTGGATGTATCGCCAATCTACTTGGCAGCGCTGCAGGGACTCCAGAACAGACCAGATTTCAACCGAGTCAAAGGCTTTTTCATAGTCCACAAATGCTAGACACAGGGGCTGATTATACTCTTCGGTCTTCTGTATAATCTGCCGCACTGTGTGGATGTGGTCTATGGTGCCATATCCGCTCCGAAACCCAGCCTGCTCCGGTGGTTGGAATTCGTCAAGTCTTCGCGCAAGACGGTTCGTGATCACTCTAGAGAACAGCTTATAGACGTGGCTTAGAAGGGATATGGGTCGATAGTTTTTCAGCAGGGTCTTGTCTCCCTTTTTGAAGAACAGGACGACCACACTCCTACTCCACGCCTCTGGAGTTCTCCCTTCGAACAGGACAGCGTTAAAAAGCTTCTGGAGCTCCCTCAGTACGGGTTTACCTCCTGCTTTCACCAGCTCTGTGGTAACACCATCCTCTTCAGGGGCTTTTCCATTTTTGAGCTGTCTAAGAGCGATCTCGATTTCGTCAATACTGACTTCTGGCAGGTCTTCGGTGAAATGGCGTGTTAATGTTGCTCTAGGATCCTCATTTTCGGGATTCGGTTGAGATGCATGCGATGCGTATAATCGGGCATAAAAGTCTTCTACCTCCGAAAGGACTGCCGGCTTCGAAGCAACGACTTCTCCACCTGCTGTGGTCAACTTCGTCAGGTGGCTTCTTCCAAGAGATTGTACAAACACTTTTGACCCCCGGTTCTGCTCGATCGCTCTTTCAATTAAAAGAGTATTGAAGCGCCGGAGGTCACGTCGTACGTGTTTGCTGATCTCTTGGTTTAGAGTCCGCTTTTCCGACGAAGTGATGGGTGGGTTTTCACGTCGTTCCTTCATTAGCCCTAGAGTCCCTTCTGAAAGCTTAGACTTTTTGCCCTTACGCTGCATATTACAAAATCTCGTACCTTCTTCCCTGAGGATCCGAGTCACATTTTCGAGGTCCTGGTTTACGTCTGTTGTGGTTTCCACGGCAGCGAATCGGTTCACCAGGTTTGACTGGAACGTTTCAGATCCTGCCATGATTTGGAGCAGAGTTGGTCGGAGTCTGGACTTCATCAGACGGACACGTTCGGCCTTAAAGTTGATATTCAGAGAGCCTCGGACAAGTCGGTGGTCGCTACCGGTATTGAACCTGTTGATCACGGAGACGTCTCTGAATATATGCTTCTTGTCCGTCATGATGAAGTCGACCTCATTTTTGGTCATAGAGTCAGGGCTTCGCCATGTCCACTTCCTTTGAGGCTGCTTCTTGAAGAAGGAGTTCATCAAAAAGAGCCCTTCTCGTTCGAGGAAGTTGACGAGCATTTGCCCCCTATGATTCCTGCTTCCAAATCCATGGCATCCTACTACCGATTCGCTGCAATTCTGTACTCCCACTTTTGCGTTGAAGTCCCCCATAACAACGGTGTACTGGGTCTTTGTAGTGAAGTGGAGGGCCCTCGATATGTCATCGAACATATCCTCCACTTCGCCGTCCGAGTGTGTCGAGGTCGGTGCGTACACTTGCACTACCTTGAGGCTATACCTCTCGGTGAGCTTTACAATAAGGTACGCTACCCTGTTCGACACACTCGATAATGCGCTGCATAACTATGCATTATTTGTCTTTTACTGTCACATGAAGTTTCAAAGTGGACAGACAGAGACTAACGTTACATAACTAAGTCATGTGTAAATAATATTTTATAAATAAAGGTGTTAAAGTATAGTATATAATATATATTATATAAAAGCGCTACGAAAAGCCTACGACATACTACGATCGTAGTACTATCCCTAAACCGTAGAAAGGTCTACGAAGGGAACAGATAAGGGATTCATGTTGTTAGACTCGTCAAACTTTGGTTTGGTTGGAATGGTTTATCAGTGTGTTTGTGTTTATTGCACATTCACGCAAAATTCGCTGAACCGATTACGATGAATCCCGACATGTAGATAGCTGGATGTCAGGAATAACTCATAGACTTCTTTTTATCCTGATATTTGCACGTGACTGGGACTTACATGGGTGAAGTCACAAGAAGTTGTTGGTGATAAAATAATCTAGACATTTGTACAAGTGTTTATTGTTAAAAGTAGCTTTAGGTTGCATTTTTATCTGGTTCTAAACTATAATTCCCAAAGTTTCAGCCCACTAGCTAGTCGGAAGTGCCTCAAATTGAAGTTGTAAGATTTCGCCCGGATCGACAAACAAACAAACAAAACTGAGAGTATAAAAACGTGATTTTAGCCGAATGCCCAAAAAAGGTTTTTTTTTTTATTGGGTTTGTCAAGTGTTACCGGATGGCCTCCGACTTCTGGTGTCCGATCGAGTTCAATTTTTCTGTATTAAAAAGGTATTTAATATTTAAGTTGAGATATCCAGATTTAAGCCGGTCATGGGTTCAAATCCTACTGTTAGCTTTGAATTTTGAAAACACAACATCTCAACATCAAAGTCTTCCGGGCCCTGATTCTCTAAAACATAGCATGCGACAAGCAGGCGGGATGTATGAGCATTGCAGAAATCGATTTGTTGCAGGAGTAAAAATAATAGCTATTCTATAACTTGTTTTAGTACTGATGGCTAAGGAACAAGGGGAGCTATTTAAATAATTAAGTAGCCCTTAACTTTTAAGGCTACTTAACTAATTAAGTAAAATAACATTTACAGGATACGAATTAAGGTACATCTCCTGCACGTCGCCTGCATTCCGCCGGCATTCCGCCAGCATTCCGCATCCTATGTCCTACCGAATCGAGCCCCAGTCTGCAATTACAACGCTGATCTCGAAAAACATTTGGAAACCAAAACAATTTTCTGCAATTTTCGGTTTTGTCATTTTATAAACTGCAATCTTACCAAGATTAAACAATTTCAAGCCGTACCTATTACTTCAGAATTTTCAAGGATTATTTGCAACATTTCGTTGCATTTCGTTACACTCTGTTGCAATGAGTTGCGCGACAACAGCGTAGTTAGAACGAAACTGTATAAACTCGTAGATTACATTGAGATGACACTATGATGAAAATAATTAAAAAAACTTGTTAGGTAACTGTTTCTTATTTATTTACAGATAGTTGAATTTGTTTTTGTTTCTTTTAGTTGCTGAGTGAGATAAGTTTTTCGTTTTTTTTTGTTAATAATTAATGACTGAATGACTATTTATTTTTACATTAGACATATAAGATTAGATTAATTAAGTATCGGGATCAAAAGTAGGTAAGTAGTCTAGATTGAATCTATAGTAAATTTAGAGATTTATCTATCTGTATACTATCGTTTTAAAGTAATCGATTCAGTAGTTTTTGCGTGAGGGAGTACTAAACATACTTACATACTTAAAAGTTAAAGTTAAAGTTTTAAGTTGTGTGTTTCCGCAATTAGCCCTACTATTGGGCCTTTGTGCGTGATTTCAAGCCGTGGATTTCTGACGATGTTTTCCTTCACCGTAAGAGCGATGTTAATAGCGCACATAAATTTTTCTTAAAGAAAAACACATTGGTGCGCGGCCGGGATTTGAAACCGCGACCTTCGGAATGAAAGTCGGGGTATTTACCACTAGATCAACACCGCTCTTTTACTTACATACTTATTCATTTACTTCTTTCACACAAAGTTTCACATTTATGTAATTAAATAGGAAGTAAAAGCTAGGTGGAGTAGGCTTGCCTAGTACCATCCTCCCAGCCTATCCTAGCCTATCAAATGTACCAGGCACTACAGCGCCATAAATAGCATGGATAAAAAAGTGGCTTTCGCTGTATAAATCATCCAAAACTTGTTAAAAAGTCCAAGCTACTTAACGAAACACATTATCTACCATGTTATACAGTCAACCTTGAAAAATCAAAATGTATAGTTAGCAAAAGCTCAGTACATTATAACAATGCCGTTAATAAAAAAAACGCGATTATAACCCGGTAAATATTGTGTTTCATTATGCAAAACCCGAAAAATTTGTTAAAAAGCTACTCAGTTATAATAAATTAGCAATCAAAACAAACATCAAACAAACAAATTAAAACAACTCTAAACTAAATGAATATTCATCAAACGCCTAGTACATTGATACGTTTCTAATAATATTATTAATACCATTTTGCGAAATCCAAAGTTCTATCAACTTGGTGTGAGTCCGCAAAAATCATTGCCCTCTTTTCTAACCAGTCACCTCTGAACCCTATAGCGTTTACTATGTCTAGTTGTCCAAGAGTCTTAGTTGTGTGGTCGTGGGCGAATTTTCCGAAGAAAAACGTCCCGAAAATACAGCGGTGTCGTCGACCTGGGCACAAGGTCGGGCTCGCAAGGTCGCCGCCCGCTCGGTCGTTGACCTGCCCAAACATTGTTGCATCATCGATATCTATGGTCTATGAGGGGCTTTATGGATCTGATTGGATGTAGACTAGACTAAAAAGATGATTAACTAAGCAATGGATACAATTCTAGATTTTTCTTCAGTTTTCTAGTATTAAATTAGTCATTTTTCAGACCTAATCGCGTTGGTTTTATTATGTTTCTAGCTGCGCCCCACTATTTCACCCGCTTAAGTCCCGTTCCCGCGGGATTATCGGGATAAAAAGTAGCCTATGTGTTATTCCCGGTATCCATCTACCTATATTCCAAGTTTCATCGCAATCGGTTTAGTAGTTTTTGCGTGAAAGAGTAACAAAGTCACATACATACAAACTTTCGCGTTTATAATATTAGTAAGGCTAAGCGTTTTTCATTTTCCCGCCATTCCTGTGAACAGGAGGTCTGAAAAGACCTCGAAAAGAAAACTCTATCATTGTTATTTTTAAACTTCACTACACTTGGTACAAATTAAAAATCATAAATCCCAAATTATGTACCTAACTGCAAAAAGGGAATCAAAATCCAGTATTGTAGAGCCATAAATGAATAAATTCTGTGAACAACTAACACACAGCGCCATCTAGCCCCATGGTAAGCTACTAAGCTTGTGTTACGGTGACTGGACAACGGATATCTTACTAATATTATAAACGCAAAGGTTTGTATGTATACTTGTATGTGACTTTGTTACTCTTTCACGCAAAAAACTATTGAACCGATTGCGATGATTGGAAATAACACAAATGCTACTTTTTATCCCGATATTCCCGCGAAATCGGGACCTATACAGGTGAAACCGCGGGGCGCAGCTAGCAATACATAAATTTATTTTTCTTTAGTAAATACATACGTATTTAGGTTTTTTGTGGTTTTACACGTTGACGCACAGGATGATTTAATTTTTTTCCGTGTTTTGTTTATAAATATTATTTTGATTTTATTAGGTAGATATGCCAAAATTATTTCGAAATCTAGAGATAATAAAGAAAACTAATTCCAGATTAAGCAAATGGGTTTTTTAATATAGATAAGTAAATATACAGTTTACTGTAAGTTTAACACTACTTAAAACCTAAGACTTAGTACATATAGATCATTCTTATTGATTATTTTTTAAGAACTCCCTTATAATAACACTCCCCTCTCAATCCACTCCCCTCGGGTGTTTTCACCTTCGCAAATCCGAAATTTCGGAATAAAAAGTAGCTCGTGTGTCTTTCCAGGTATCCAGCTACTTATATACCAAGTTTCATCGCAAGTTCATTAGTTTTTTGCGTGAAAGAGTAACAAACTCACTTACATACTATTACACACGTTTATAATTTTAGTAAGATGTTACTTCCACCCTAGTTACACTTACACCACTGTAAAATTGTATCATAAAAACTGAACATCTGTAGTTTGGCCCCTAATTCGGCCACTACAGGTCACTTATATACGCACGATATTTCAGTTTCAGCAGTTCGATGACCTCCAAACGGTGCTGGGTAGTGAACCCGGAATATCTATACCTAACTAGGTCTACATTCTACATACCATCGTAATATAAAAAATAAACAGAAGTTTATGTATGACTGTGTAACATGTATCCAAATGCTAATAATAGTCGATATTAATTAGCCTGCTCTGGCCTAAATTACTTTTAGTTTTTGACGGCCTCTGTGGCGTGTCGGGCGAACGCCTGACTGCAATGCAGAAGGCTGCGGGTTCGATTCCCGTAGGATGCAAATAGTTATGCTTAAAAATAAATATTTGTGTCTGGTCTGGGTTCTTTCTATGTATAATATGTATGTATTTACAAAAAAAAGTAGTATATCCGTTGTGTAGCACCAAGTATAGTGCTTACCCAACTAGCAAAATTGAGTTAACAGGCAATTTTTTATTACTAAGTAATGATATTTAACTTGTATATACGTAACTCTATAACTGCTTTTTGTATATCTGTGTTATAAAACGCTTAAAAGCTATATAAGGTTAAACAGCTCAATTGCCTTTATACTTAACGACATAAACGTTTTGTCAGCTACTTTATACAACTTATATAACACAGCAGTAAATTGAAACTTTTAACTTGAATAAAGAACAATTATGTTGCACAATGGGTTCTATGATGCCATTAAAACGCAATAGTGAACTAATATGGCTTTAAGATTACTAAAATCGAGCTAATTATATATTGATCACCACTGAAGCTAACACGTGATATAATGGATGTCATTGTAGCTCTTATATCTCAGATATGATTTATATAAGCATCTATTAACACTAGTGCTAAATATTTGATAAGGGATCTTTAATAACGTTAATAAGTTACAAAGAAGATCTGTGTGCGCTCATATATCTTTATTGACATAAAAACGTTTTTATTTCTAATTTAAACCTAAATAGACACATATATATTCACAGAAATTCATTTACTGGACCTTTCTGCGTTATTGCATAGTTTTTGTCGCCAAATTAACAAAATATTAATCAGACAACTACTTTATATTAAGTTTTGTGTTTTTAATCGCTTTTTCCATTTTCTCGGGTACCATTTTTTCCTGATTGAGTGCAGATTAAGAAGACTGAAGAATTTATAAGTTTTATTAGGACGGACTTAGTTATCTTCTTGCTTTAAGATAACCCTAAATATTGTAATGGCTGCAAGATGTTGTAAATCGTTTGTTTAGTAGCAATGATAACACTAATGAATTGTATAATGCTGCTTACAAAATCAATTCATAATTTAAATCATCTTTATTTTATTAAAAAGTAAAAATTAGAGAGGCCCACTGAAAAAACACTAATATTGTACCATAAATTTATCAATAGAATTCCAAGCGCATGTGATTTTACACTATTTATGATTTTTTAATCACGCACAAATTTTAAAACAAAATGGACATTCAAATGTAACTTCTAACATTATATAAAAACCTTAACCAAAGTTATTATTGATATTTTTCTGCCAAAATACTAGCCACAATGTATAGTTATTATAGAATCACAATCACCAATATATCATCAAATTACTTGATACATCGGTGTCGCTGTGACCCTATTGCTTCTTTATTGTGTTACAACTGATTTAAGGCCACTGATATAACACCAACAAGATAAAAATAACACAGATCTATCACCAACATGTATCCGATTAGTCCTAAGTGGAGCTACTGTAGATACATTGTATTACTTAAAAGTGCTAAAAGTGGGGCCATTTTCGCATTGCAGAAACGTGTCTACCTCGGATATGCGACTGCTCTGTTCTCGATATATAGCTACATTTGAGGTTGATTTGTTAGTTGGGTAGTTTGGGGCTAGAATGCTGAGTGTGTAATGTCTTGCAATATTTATTTATTTTATTTAGTTAGTTGGTTTTTTACATAGGTTGTCCAACGATCCAATAATTATCTATTTTTATTTGTCCTGCAATAATGAGACCATGGCAATGGTTACCATGGTAAGTTTGATTATTTAGATTCGGATTCAAAAGTTGTCTCTCAATTTGTATTCCTTCGGATTTTATATTTCCGGGTGTGCGTGGCAGCTCCTAACTCTATGATTAATGAACGCCTAGTTTAAGTACCGATACCCATAGCAACAACGCCTAACATTCACCTACAAACTAGACCGAAGAACTCTTCATAATTAGAGAAACTCGATAACGCCCAGTTCATCGAAACATAACTAGACCGCCCTGATGGCGTCATACGGTTTTACAACTTCTTGTATTGTATAGTTATTTGAAGTTGGTATGGTAAATATTTACTTTAGGAAATGCCTACTAACTAGATAATTTTACGTCCCAGGAAGTGTTTACAAATCTAGTTTATTTTCGAGTTTTTGCAATTCTGAGCTCATTGCAAAATTCTTGAATGGATAAGGGCTGTGATGATGATGATGCAGCAGTAATCTATTTGCAGTGGTGTGGTCAGTGTAGACTTCCTCACTCACCAAACACGATGGCAATATTTTTCCGGCCAAGTTAGTAGTATTGTCCCGGTCCGATGGACAACCCCTGGTTCCCTTCCTTCGTTAGTCGGGAGTAGGTAAGAAACAACAAATCAGTTACGACGTATAGTCCCTACTCCCGACACCTGATGGACTGTATTTCGGTCTTGACAGCACCGGGGTTCTTCCAATGAAAGTCAGGTATATAGGTCAGGTCCTTTATTCTTATCTTCTAGTTCCTATTATTCCTTTCTTGGTGGTCCGGTGCCAGTGTGTGTCTGCCCTGTGCACTCTGACCCCTCGTATTAATGTGGCTTAAAGCCGGCCCGCAACGTGTTTAGAAAACATTTCTATTTATATTATTTTTATCCAATGAAAACACGTTGCGGGCCTGATAGAGACGGGAGACTCTATTTGTTTCTTTCCATCTTAGCACACGAACAAGTCGCGACAGGTTTAGACTTGTTCGTGAGCCAAGTGGGAAGAGCACCTTAGTGGTGCTCTCTCTGTCTCTTTTCCTAAGGTACTTTATTTCGAATTTAATCTTAACCTATTCTATTACATAAACTTACGAGCTAATTATAATTATCTTATTCTAACTTAATATAATATCTTGGATGCTTCATCCTAGCTCGCTCCGTTCTCAACATCCTCCCCCCGGCGTAGCTCGCGTAGCCTCTTCATCTTCTTCTTTGACGAGAACGGCGAGCTTACTGGTTGGCCTCCGGAATACTCCTGTTCTGGTCCGAACGTCGGCGACTCGCACGCCGCCGTCTGGCCCCGGGTAGGTGGCTTGAATCTGACCGATCGGCCACACGTTCCGTGGCAGCGCAGGATCGACGACCACGACGATGTCGCCGACCTTGAGCCCCGCTGTGAGATTGGCGGGCTCCCCCCGTGGCACGAGAGTAGGTAGGTACTCCCGTACCCAACGCTGCCAGAAAGAGTCTGCGAGCGCCTGGCTGGCTCGCCAGACTCGGCGATCCGATTCCTCACATGGGCCGGTGGTAGGTAGGCCCATCGATGTCCCCAGTAGGAAGTGATTGGGTGTCAGCGCCTCGGGATCGTGGGGGCTGACACTCACGTGGGTCAATGGTCGCGCGTTGATGGAGTACTCGGCCTCGACGAGCAGAGTCCGTAGTATTTCTGGTGTCGTGACTTTCTCCCGTAGTGTCACGGCGAGTGCGGTCTTCACGGAGCGCACAAGTCGCTCCCACGCTCCGCCCTGGTTCGGCGCCCCGGGAGGGATGTACGTCCACTTCATCCGATGAGCGAAGCCCTCGTCACGCAGAGTCGACGTCCACTCGGCGTAGGCCCGTCGCAGCTCGGAGTCCGCGCCCTTGAAGTTCGTTGCGTTGTCTGAGTACATGTGCGCGGGCCACCCGCGTCGCGCCGCCATTCGTCGCAGCGCCATGATGGCCGAGTCGGTTGACAACGACTCGACCAACTCGAGATGCACCGCTCGCGTTGTCAGGCAGGTGAATAGCGCTCCCCAGCGCTTCTCCCGGCGCCGTCCGATTTTGACTACCATGGGTCCGAAATAGTCAAGTCCGCAGTTCGTGAAGGGGCGGTGGAAGGGGTCCACCCGCGCCCTAGGTAGGTCGCCCGTGGTGGGCGCGCGGGGGCGCGCCTTGCGCACTTGGCAGAGCGCGCAGCCACGTTCGACGGCGCGCACGGTGGGTCGCAAGTGCACGACCCAGTAGCGCTGCCGCAGGTCGTTCGTCACGCGCTCCCTGTTGGCGTGACCGGCGTGACAGTGCTCCCTTAGCACCAGCAATCGTGTGAAGGCGTGACGGCCGTCCAGGATGACCGGCCGTTGCGTCTCGATCGGCGCGCTCGATGCGCCGATTCTGCCCCGCACACGGAGCAGTCCGTCTTCCAATACCGGATCCAGTGTGTAGAGCCGACTCGTCCGAGCGACAGGTCGCCCGGCCCGCAGTCGTCTCAGCTCGTCTGTGAAGCTCTCCTCTTGGGCGCGCTGTGTGAGCGCACGTTCGGCGCGCTCGATGTGATTGTGCTCTAGGCGCGTCGCTCGGCGTCGGCACATATCGACGAAGGCCAACGCTCGCGCCGTGGCTCGTACCAACCGCTCGTAGGTCGAGAAGCGAGCCGGGTCCGGTGTCCAACCGTTCGACGTTTCGTCCCGCTCGCTCGTGTGCAGGACCTCCGTCGAGTCGTCGTCTTCGGTGGGCAGCCGCTGTGTGGGCCACTCAGCCTCCGGGTTCCGTAGGAAGCAGGGCCCTGCAAACCAACGATCGTGAGCTTCGATCGGAGTTGTTTGTAGGCGGGTGGCGTCGTCCGCCACGTTCAGCTCGGTGGGCAGCCATCGCCACTCGTCTCGGTGCGTGTACTCGGAGATCTCGCCCAACCGGTGGGCGACGAACGGCGTGTAGCGCCGCGTGTCGTTCCTTATCCAATGCACGACGGTCGCAGCGTCTGTCCAATACACGGTGCGCGCGATCTCGAACCGATGCTCCCTCTTGATTGTGTCGGCGAGTCTCGCGCCGATCACCGCCGCTTGCAACTCGAGTCTCGGGATGCTGAGTGTTCGTTTCGGTGCCACCTTAGCCTTTGCCGCGGCCAGGGCAACCGAAACGCCGCCGTCGGAGTGTGTCGTACGGAAATACGCCACGGTTGCGTATGCCCGTTCACTCGCGTCGCACATCACGTGTAGTTCGATTTCCCGCGCACTTTCTAGTCCGTAGCAACGCGGGACACGCAACCGGGTAATGTCACTTAGCTGTCGTAGCCACTCCGCGAAAAGCGCAGCCTCCTCCTCGGGGAGGGGATCGTCCCACGGCACTTGCAGTTTCCACAGAGATTGTAACACTATCTTCGCACGTATAGTATATTGACTCAGCAGTCCGAGCGGATCGTAGATCGACATTACGACACTAAGAGCTTCGCGTTTCGTAGGCGCACGTTTCGCGTCGCGAACATCGACCGGCACTCGATGCATAGCGGTGTTGAAGGCGAGTTCGTCACTGTCCGCGTGCCAGTAAAGTCCGAGGATTTTACTGTCCGAGCCGTCTCCCCCCAGTTGGGAGAGTCCCGTTGCACGTAACTCACTAGGCACTTCGTTCAAAACACTGTCCCGATTTGAACACCATCCGCGTAGGGTGAACCCGGCCGCCGCGTGCACTTCGCGTACCTCGGCGATGGTGTCGCGCGCGTCCGTTTCGCTGTCGTAGCTGTCCACGTAGTCGTCCATGTAGTGGCTCCGGGTGATCGCGGCCAGAGCCCGCGGGTGAGTGTTCGAATGCGCGCGAGCATTGTGGTCCCGCACGCTGTGTGCAAGGAACGGTGAGCTCGCCGCGCCGAAGATCATGCTCGTCATCTTGTACGAGCGGGGTGGGCAGGTTCGGTCTGCCCCGCGCCACAGGAACTGCTGGGCCGGCTGGTCCTCTTTTCTTATCTTCACCCGTAGAAACATCTCTTGCACGTCAGCTGTCACCGCGATAGCTCGTTCGCGGAAGCGGAAGATGATCCCTGTAAGAGAGAGGAGTAAGTCGGGCCCCTCCAGTAGCATGTCGTTCAGTGACACGCCGCGGTTTCTGTGTGCAGCGTCGAAAACCAGCCTCGTCTTCCCCGGTTTGTTCGGGTTTTCGACCGCAAAGTGTGGTAGGAACCAGCTGACGTTGCTCGATGTCTCGGTGCCGTCGCACGGTACCGCGTAGCCCTTTGCCAGCAGATTCTCCACCTGAGCCGTGTATTCTCGGGCGAAGGCGGGGTCGGCGTCCATCTTCTTTTCGATGCCGCGCAGCCGGTTCGCGGCCGCTCCGTAGCTTGATGGCATGACGACGTGATCGTGTCGCCACGGTAGTCCGACCTCGTACTCTCCGTCTTTCTTCTTAACGGTTTCTTCGAAGATCTTGTTCGCACGTTGGTCGGCGTCGCTCACCCGCGGTTTCGGGGCGACACCGAGAGAGTCGATCGCGAAGTGACGCTCGACTAGTTCGTTCAGACGTCGGTCGTGTTCTTCGCCGTCTTGTACACGTAGATCGGGCGCGTACACGTGGAGCACACTTCCGTCGTCCTTATAGATCGCGCTGCGTGGTGCGGTTCCGTGCACCACCCATCCCAGCTGCGTTCTCGATGCGGCCGGTTCGTTAGGCCCGCCGATGCGTAGATCCCTCGACACGATGAGGTCCCAATGATCGGCTCCGACTAGGATGCGAGGTTGAGCTCGTTCGTAACTCATCTCGCCGCGCAGATCCTTCAGATGGCGAAGTTTGAGCAGCTTCCGAGGCACTGTTTGTCTCCGTAGTGTGAGATCGTAGATCGTACGACCTTTCACTTTGAAGAGCGCGTTCTCGCCCTTCCCCCTCACGAAGATCTCCACCTCTTGGCTGTTCTGTTCTCGCTGTGACATGTTGACCCCGCTGAGTGTTAGGGGTCGCGTCGGCCCGTTCGCCCCGACGCTCGTTGCTAATTCTTCATCGATGAGCGTGATCGTCGCTCCTTCGTCGAGTAGCGCATAGGTGTCGACGCTCCCCTGCGGTCCGGACACAGTCACGGGGCACACCTTCAGTAGAACTTCGCTGGTCCCGGTCGGTGAGTTCGTACCGACCGAGCACACCGTCGCGTTGTCCGTTTCGCCAGTCGACGGAGTTGTGGCGGGGCTGGGACGTCCCACCGGTGCGGGCGCGGTTCGCGCGCCCTCCTTTTCATTGTGGAGTGTAGCGTGATGTGGGCTGCGGCACTGTCGCACGCCGCACGCCTTGGCCTTGCAGTTGAAGCGTCGGTGTTCGCCAGTTAGGCATCTGAAACATAAGCCTTTTTCCTTGGCCAGCTCCCATCTCTTGTTCACGGGTAGAGATAGGTATCGACGACACTTGACGAGGGTGTGCGCGCCTTCGCACTGCGCGCAGGTCGGTGTCTCTTCTCGCTCGTTCGTAGCGTAGACCGCCGTCCTTTTCCCTTTGCTCGCCGTGTTCACCGATGTCGGAGTCGTCCTCGTAGTCCCGACGGCTGGTGTGAAATCGTGTCGCAGCGCCATGTCCGCCTCCTTCATCAAGAAGCGCGACAGCAACACAATTTCGGGCTCCAACGAAGTAGGGTGGTCGTCCGCGTACTGGCACCACCGCGCCCTGATGTGAGGGCTCAATTTTCCCAGCACGTCTCGGGTCAGCATCGGGTTGTGTAGATACTGCACGCGGTCGACGCTCCGAAGTGTGCACACGACGTTCTGCACCTTGACTGCGAACGTGTTGAACTCGGTTGCCGATGATCCAGGTTTCGGCAGCTTCCGAAGGTCGTCCAGCACCCGGTCGATGATTATTTCTGGACGGCCGTAACTCTGTTCGAGTGTTCGCATGATCTCGTCTGGATTTGTAGCGGTGAATAGCAGCGCAGCGACGGTTTCACGTGCTTCGCCCTTGAGGCACGCTCGTAATCGAAGTAAGTTCTCCGTTGGTTCGACGTTGTACAGTCGCGTCGAGTCCTGGACTGCTGCTTTGAACGCGAGCCATTCGCTCGCGGCCCCGCTGAACGTAGGTAGATCGCTGTTCATTCTTCGTTGTGGACGGGCCATCTGACGTATGGCATCCGCTAGCTCTGCGATGCCGTTCCGCTTCCCTGGTGTCCGCGATCTTTCCCTCCGCTCCCACGATGGCGGTTCCTCGTCCTTTCGTAGACGCGGTACCGCGTCACGCCGATGATCGATGGGCGTGTCCTGAAGCCATTGCCCCACCTTGGCACGAACAGTGTCCGCGTTGTCCGCGTCGCCCGCCGTGCTGCCTTCTTCCTCAATTTCCGCCCTTGTCACGGAGAGCCTCTTTTCCACGAGGTCCGCTTCGATCTCCAGGCTCTTCCTTTTGATCTCGGCGAGTTTCTCCGCGGCTTCGAGCTCGGCCATACGTAGCCGAACCGTTGAGCTGGTCGTGCGGTGGCTTCGCACTGACGCGTTCGTTGGTGACTGCGGTCGCTGTTGCTGAGTGGTACACGTTGGCTGAGACGGAGATTGTGGTGGCTGCATCAACCTTCTCCGCTCCCGTTCTTCCTGAATTCGACGTACTTCCTCTCGATGAAGTCTTCGTTCTTCCCTGAGCCGCTCTTCCTCGCGGCGTTGCTCGGCCTCGACTGGGTCGCCCTGACTCCTGTTGAGTCCCATCTTGTTCGATGATGGACGGCACACGACCCGTTCCGAAGAGGCGCAGCACGGAGGCCTGAGATTCGTTCAGGTTTCAGCCGGATCCTTCCGTAGGATCCGGCTCGAAGGACCAAAAAGGTTGTCCCGGTCCGATGGACAACCCCTGGTTCCCTTCCTTCGTTAGTCGGGAGTAGGTAAGAAACAACAAATCAGTTACGACGTATAGTCCCTACTCCCGACACCTGATGGACTGTATTTCGGTCTTGACAGCACCGGGGTTCTTCCAATGAAAGTCAGGTATATAGGTCAGGTCCTTTATTCTTATCTTCTAGTTCCTATTATTCCTTTCTTGGTGGTCCGGTGCCAGTGTGTGTCTGCCCTGTGCACTCTGACCCCTCGTATTAATGTGGCTTAAAGCCGGCCCGCAACGTGTTTAGAAAACATTTCTATTTATATTATTTTTATCCAATGAAAACACGTTGCGGGCCTGATAGAGACGGGAGACTCTATTTGTTTCTTTCCATCTTAGCACACGAACAAGTCGCGACAGGTTTAGACTTGTTCGTGAGCCAAGTGGGAAGAGCACCTTAGTGGTGCTCTCTCTGTCTCTTTTCCTAAGGTACTTTATTTCGAATTTAATCTTAACCTATTCTATTACATAAACTTACGAGCTAATTATAATTATCTTATTCTAACTTAATATAATATCTTGGATGCTTCATCCTAGCTCGCTCCGTTCTCAACAAGTATATTATAAAATTATAAGTGAGGTTTGAATGTTTGTTTGATTACTAAACAGATTGTGACGAAACTTGGACTGCAGATAGTTCTAGATCTGGATTAGGCTACTTTTTATCCCTATATTCTCAAGAAAGCAGGACTTACGCGGGTAAAATTGCGGGGTGTAGCAGAGCTAGTAAACGTACTAATTTTTTTATTGGCCTCGTGCGGTCACTGCCCCACGGAAAACGGAAAAACTGCGTGGAAAGCAAGCAACTTCCGACGTCATCGCTTACTTAACCGACATTTACGAAGAAAGTGTAATGCTTTCGCATCATATCTCATGTCAAATGTCATGTTGTAATTCTTTACTAATTTACTTATCGTTAATTGGTTTGTGAAATAAATTATACCTAATATAAGTTAGTTCTGCAGCAACGGTCCTTGTCCTATTGCATATAAATGAGCGAGATGGAATTGCGTGAAAAATCTACAATTTCTCGTAAAATCAATAATTAACGAAGATTAAAATAATATTTTGAAAAAATGCGATGAAGGGGTTCTAGGTATTGTATTTTCTAATATTATGATGCCTATAAGAAAATATAGCGGTTAAGGATTTAGAAGAAAAATTGATTTATTTTGTAAAACAGGGGTAACTTTGCCTGTATAATAGTGGTATTTAAAGTTATTTTTTATTGTTTTTGAAATGAAGGGGACACTTCTTGTATCATGTACAATAACATAATACATTGTTTAAAGATCTATTTGATACCGGTTATGAATAAAACCATTCCATCGGAAGGGATTTCACATGAGTCGCGTCCTTAGACGACCTCTGTGGCGCGTCAGGCGAACGCTTGGCTGCAATACAGAAGGTTGCGGGTTCGATTCCCGCTGGGTGCAAATATTTAAGCTTAAAAAATAAATATTTGCATCTGGTCTGGGCGTATTTCTATGTATAATATGTATGTATTTACAAAAGAAAAATAAATATAAGTAGTATATCCGTTGTCTAGCCACCGTAACACAAGCTTAGCAGCTTACCACGGGGCTAGATGGCGCTGTGTGTTCGTCACAGGATTTATTATATTATGTTATATTATATATTATTAAAGTAGGTAACGTTTTTTGTGTGTTTAACTACGGTGGTTTTTAATACTTGGTATTAAAACCGCACCGTAGTTTTACCTGCGTAAGTCGTATTTTATAATCCCGTGGGATATCGAGAATTTTTGAAATTGGTCCAGTAGTTTCAAAACTTATTCATAATAAACAAACTAACGAACAAATAAATCTTTCCTCTCTCTTTAATACTTAGCTGCGCTGCGCGGTTGCACCCGCGTAAGTCCCGGTCCCGCGGGAATTTCGAGATAAAAATTAGCCTATGTGTTATTTCCGGTGTCCTGCTACCTATATTCTAAGTTTCATCGCAATCGGTTCAGTAGTTTTTATGTGAAAGAGTAACAAAGTCACATAATATTAGTAATTAATTAATATTTGTAAAATTGACTAGCAGCGCCCTTCGGTTTCACCTCTTACCACGGAAATCTATATATTGTTAAAAACAAGATCTCCAACTCCAGCCTACCAAATTTCATTGCAATTGGTTCAGTAATTTTTACGTGAATGAAACACAAACATCTCAACTTTCGCACTTATTATGTTCAAATCAAATTTTATATTTTTTAAACTATGACACTTATTAGACATTTCTCAAATTACATATATCAGACATCGATTCTACACTAAGCACAAGCTTGTATCGCAGTAACCGAGGTACCAATATAATGCAATATATAGATAGACGCCAAATAAATCCATAAAAATATATTATACCTTATTGACGTTATGTTGGCTGAAATAAGACGAGATAATATGAAATGCCAATTACATAAAATCCCTAAACCACTGCTCACAGTCCATTACATTTTCATTGACAGCCAAGGGTAAAAGTTACCCTTAGTTTCAGTTCCAGAGTTCAGGCCTCTGACCTCCCATGACGTCACAAAGGTAGTTGACTTTCACTAACATAGTTTTCTGAAACGAAATAGTGCGTTCACCCTGGTGAGTTAAAAACGTTAACAACACGCCATACCTATTAAAAATTGCGGCCGACCCACGTTCTTACAATTACTTATGTCAATATCTAACATAACCTGAATAACAATTATTTATGTAAGTACTTAAATTATAAGGAAAACATCGTGAGGAAGCCGACATGTCCTTGGATGGTCTGGGCATGGGGCATTCGCCAATACGGAGTGAGTAGGTAGGCTTCCATGACGTTTTACCCCCTTACTTATAAGCGCTAATTAATGCGCTGCATAACTATGCATCGTTTGTCTTTTACTGTCACATGAAGTTTCAAAATTGACAGAGAGAGACAAACGTCACATAACTTAGTCGTGTGTAAATAATCCTACTATATTATAAATGTGAAAGTGTATGTGTTTGGATGTTTAGATGTTTGGATGTATGTTACTCAATCACGCAAAAACTACTAAACCGATTGCGATGAAACTTGGAATATAGGTAGCTGAATACCGGGAATAACACATAGACTTTATCCCGATAACCGATTTTATAAGTAAGGGAGTTAATGTTTAACCCCTCTAAGAGGAAGCCCATTCTCTATAATCATTTGGTTTTTGGACTTTTGAGTTCCGTTTCCTAAATATTGAGGTTTAAAGTGCTAGTTTTTAGAGTTATGTGTACCCCCCTCTAACAGACAAAATGGTAATAAGTATGTACTTGAATACGTCATATGTATTCACAATTGTAGTTCATTTAATGAAGTTAAAGGAAAATTATTACAGCCGAGCTAACTTTTAAAATTTATAAAAAAAATTGAACAAAACTCTTTTTTATTATTACTAGGTAGGTGTTAGTTCTAAAGACTCTCTGTTATTTTTGGAAAATACGAAACCTTACACTGTGCGTGGCTGGAGAAGGCGCGCACTTGCCTATTTTTTTTATTTTAATTCGCAACAAAGGCCCTGTAAAATGTAAGGTTAAAAGTTCATCGAACCATATATTGCCTTCCTAAACCTAAATACTATCCAAACTAGCTGCTTCCATCGTGCTAATCTTAGATCGAAAATTATACATAACGCATCAGAGTAAAGTTCAACTGCCTTCCAGACACAGCGCTCTTTTACAATGTTTCACAAATAAAATACCTGAATAGGTGACTATAAATAGAAATCTTTTTACAGAAAATTGGCCTCTTTCGTCGAATTTTATACATGACATATTATATGATGAGATATTAAATAAGAAGAAGACTAGCAGCGTCTTGCGGTATCACCCGTATAAGTCCCAATTCCGGGGGAATTTAAAAATAATATTTTAAGTCGATAATAAATAACATAGGACAAAGAACTCACACTGTAACAAGTCCCTAAGACCAGCAGTTTGGGCTCTGCGTTGGTAGTTCAGTCATTCAGTCACAATCAACCAGTCAGAATTGAATATGTAGGTGCAGTAGTAAGGAACTTTAAACCGTGCTGTAGTACCCTGGACATTGTTGAGTGTCCTATTTTATCGTCCTAGCCTAGTCAGCTATAACCAGTGAATAAGTTTAGAGCTTACGAAGCAGTGGGTTTCTTTACGATATGTACCTAATGATAAAATTTATGAAGAAGAAATTTATCTGCACATTATATCAACCAATAATTTCCCAATTTTTCAAAATTTTAGTTCTAATTGTACAATTAACTCTCAAACTACTTAAATCCACCAAAATAAGCAGCTTAATTATTTAGTTTAGTTTAGTTTTATTTCCTTGAACATACATAAGTTTGTTTTAAAACTAATTTAACAATATAATTATTAAGTATATCTATGTGTTACAGCATAGAAATTTAAGTTGCCCTCAAATATTAAGTGGCGTTTTTGTATTCAGCTGTTGTTATCTACATGGGACCAGCAGCTTCGGTATAACAGTCAGTTAGAACTTTGAATCTTCTACATGTATAGATAGATAGATAGAATGTAGATGATGTTTAAAGTTGGGGTGACATGGGTGCGACGGTACGGGACGCGAGCGGACACCAACGTCCGGCCTTGACGTCCGAATCGTGAATGCAGGCGAGACGTTTGTTATTTTACGTTCATTTACAACATTGATAATTATATAGAGATGATGATACCAATCCTACTACCCTACTAATATTATAAATGTAAAAGTGTATGTGTTTGGATGTTTGGATATTTGCATGTTTGTTATTCAATCACGCACAAACTACTAAACCGATTGCGATGAAAATTTGAATATAAGTAGTTGGATACTGGTAATAACACACAGGCTACATTTTATCCCGATATTCCTCCGGGAACGGGACTTACGCAGATGAAACCGCGGGGAGCAGCTAGTTTAAAAAAAAAATGTGAACGTCTGAACTATCTCACTAAGTGGTGTTTATTGTACACACGATAGATGAGCGTTTGACCACTATCTTACCTGATGGGAAGTGATGATATGGTGGTCTAAGGTGTAACATGCTCATCTTGAAGAAGGAAGACTGTAGGAGAGACCACACAAATATATTTATTTATTTATTTATCTATTTGGAAATCCAACAGCTATTATAAAACAGTGGTGATAGTGTAACAATAGAAAGCCAATTATAGGATCTCACGACATTTTTAGTTTATGTTATATCTAAACATAAACTACAAATACCCTCGTAAGTCCCGATCCTATGAGTAATTGAAATAAAAGGTAACCTATGTGTTTTTCCAAAGCTTTAGATAAATAAATAAATATTGCACGACATTACACACAGCGCAATCTATCCCCAAACTAAGTAGTAGGTTTGTACTATACGTACTAGACAACGGATAAACTAAATAATCTACTTTTTTTTGTAAATACATACATATTATAGGTACATAATATGGAAAGACATTCAGGCCAGATACAAAAATATTTATTTTTAATCATAAATATTTGCACCCTGTATCTGTAATATCATCTCAACATAATTCGACATTCGCCCTTGAGCGCGAGCGCAGCATTGCGGCAGGTCGCGGACAGTTATAGCTGCGCGCACGCATCCAGTGTCGCTGCTTCATTCCCCACTATGGCGGCTAGTTTGTATTCACAATTCATGTTGTGGTTTGGTATTGTTCTTTTAAAATACAACATGTAACACTTGCAATACATACAAGTGTCACATACAATTACATGAACATACAAATCCAGATTGGTATCCGGTACTAAATTTTTGATTAACCAAGGTTTGATTGGCTATAAAACAGCAAAAACGGCAAAACATAGCCCGCATAGCCACAGAATAAATAAACGCATAAATTAAATTGTTTATCTACTACTGCACCGAGACTTTTAAAATGTCGGCACTTGTGATAAATTAAATAATAATAAATAAATAATTTATTTCCAAAACATTGTGTACAAAATTGCTTAAAGTCTAAATTTCAGATTTAAGATTTAAATCAAAGTAACACATATGCCTGAACTAGGAATATCCTGTATCTCAGGCTTGAATGGCTAACAGTAGAAACTAAAATTATCACTTTTAATTAGAAACAAATGAATGTCGAAAATACACACCCACGCTTGCTGTAAGACATTGATCTTAAACCTCTTCCGAGTGATGACCTTTCTGGAATCCGAAGTCCGCTTAAACACAATTAAGGATCAAGCAGTTTACACGCCACCGCGCACATCTTTTACGAGGAAAGGGGAAGTCTTGTTCCAACGCAACACATTGTTGATAAAAATTAGGATACCTATAGCACGCTCACCCAGAGGATTTTTGTTACTTGCTGACCCTAGTCAAATATTTAGTTACTTTCGCGCTTAGCGATTCGAATTGGATTTTGGCCTCCGACACTTAGCTAGGAGACACCATTGCCACTTAGGGTAAGTTGCACATAGCAACTTTTGCAGAATGATTCGAAGGTCCAGCAGATCCTATAGCACTTGGTCGATCCAGCGGTTTTAATCAGTCAAAGAAATACACTATTTAAAAATCGCCAGTTTAGTCGCCTACCTATGAGAAAAGATTTGTCGCCTACCTATGACAAAATGACACAAGATTTCCAGGAAAACATAACCACATTAAGTCATAAACGACCGTTTGCAAAAATACTGCGGTTTCTTTGTATTTATCTACATAGGTACGTGGAATTTAAAATGGAACGCAATACTTTTTGGCACTGGATAACGTGAAATATATTCGTAATGTAAACTAACATCACGTTTTTCTTCATTGATTTACAAAATCTGTTGGTTCTATTGGCTTCATTTGATTAAATTTCCGTGTTCCGATACGTAGGTCAGCGCAGTCACTAATGATGGTAGGTCGGAACTAGTTCACGCGTGATGCCGTGACCAAGGAAAATGGGATTAATTTATGATTACTAGCAGCTCCCTGTAGTTTCACTCGCGAAAGTGGACGCAACTAAGTCTCTTGGATAGGGAAACCTGTTGTATTGTGAGCCCAACGGCCCTAGCCAAAATTCTTACCGAATAACGAAAACGCCAATCGACAGATTTTTTTGTATGAAATTGACATAAGCTCGCGAAAAGCTAGGGCCGCAGTTCAATTGGAAAAAAAAGAATAGCGAAATCATTCGCATGTGATGCTGCGACCAAGGAAAATAGGAATTCAGTTTTTTTTATTCCGTTATAATATTACCTATTACTTGATACTCTTTCACGCGAAGACTTAAACCGATTACAATAAAACTTGGCAAACACATGGCTGGAGAACTGAATTGACATAGGCTACTTTATACCACGATACCCCCGCGTCAAAGGTGAGGCGAGTAAAACCACGGGGCGCAGCTAGTTACATTATAAAACGTTTCTTAATAATATTAAATGAAAATTGCAATACCCAGTTGGTAATCATCATAATATTTCATTTAAGAATCCAAGGACAGAAACACATTCAAAATGGCGGGTGACGCACTGTAAATTGCGTTGAAAAACGTGCATCTCGATTTTAAAGGTCAACAATTTTGTAGAGTAGGTATCCCAGTAGGTATAGCTCGCGCCCAATACCTTCACCCAGTCGAATATTGCAAGGAACGGTACGAAAAATCCGGTGGGATGAAGAAAAATATTGAGCCCATCTTTGTGACGCAACAGACAATGCTGTAGATATTATAGATAACGCTTTATTTGATCAACCACAAAAACATTACAAAAACAACACATTTGAAAATAAAATTTAAAACTAAATAAATGTGGAACAAATAGGCGGCCTTATAGCTTAAAGCGATTTCTTCCAGGCAACCTTGTAGAGGTGACCTCAAACTGGGCGGGATGCAATATTTTAAAAGAGTTCCTTAGGGATGCGGAATTGGCTCTAAAAGAAGGATAGTATGAAAATTCCGGTAGAGTAGAGTAAATCTGGGAGTGGAGCAGTGGAGAGCTAAGTAAGGTACGGGTCGGATCTTGTTCTACTGATGTCTTTCTTCACCTAGATGAGTGTGTTACGTAGACCATATTATCCAACACCAGTTATAGACAGACTTTGTCCCCAAAGCTAAATTTGTTTCATTATAAAGGTGTCTGTTGTACTAAAATGGCAATGCCAATGGACAGCCTTCTCGTCTATGGGCGATATTTTCCAAGCAATTATATTTAAACAGCACGTAGCTGCGCCTAGCGGTTTCACCTGCGTAAGTTCCGTTCCCGCAGGAAAATCGGGATCAAATGTAGCCTATGTCCTTCTCAAGGAGGACATAGACTCCTATCTATCTCTAAACCACAATTCATCAAAAGATCAGCGCATCAGTCCAACGGCTTAGATGTGAAAGCTTAACATACAGAGTTACTATCGTATTTATAACGTTAGTAATAATAGTTGAACCCTAGTTGCATGCAACCCAACTCAAAGCAGCCCAACTTATTTTGCGTGTATTACACCTAAGTGCAATAAAATGCATACCTCCTGAATACACGTAAAACAACCAGCTAGCATTGAAAAGTTCATTGGTATTAAAGACACTTCCTGAACAGTCGAGGTCGCAACGCCGCCGCCGTCTTGCTTTTTGACGTTTATTTTTGCCAGGCTTTTTATTTTTTAATTTACCTACTGATATGGAAGATGTTTTAATGTCATGTGAGAATTGTGATGCTATTTTTTCATGTTTAACCGACTTCAGAATAAGAAGGTTGTTTGTCTATTATTTTTAAGGTTTCGTTGTCATCAAGAAACGTTTGAGTTTCCACGGTCTAGTTCGGAGAGAGAAGCTATAAGAAGAAGCTATCATTTTGTATAATATAATTATAAATAAAATAAATAATTAAATCCTGTGACGAACACACAGCGCCATCTAGCCCCGTGGTAAGCTGCTAAGCTTGTGTTACGGTGTCTAGACAAGGGATATACTACTTATATTTATTTTTCTTTTGTAAATACATACATATTATACATAGAAATACACCCAGACCAGATACAAATATTTATTTTTATGCATAAATATTTGCACCCAGCGGGGATCGAACCCGCAACCTTCTGTATTGCAGCCAAGCGTTCGCCTGACGCGCCACAGAGGTCGTCAGTTATAAATAATTGATAAGCTAATCGTCTCTGAGCTAAGCAGCGGACAAGACGAAACTGTAATGGTTTCTTTTGTTGACTACGAAATCCTCTCAACGGAATATTTAGCATGTTTTTAAATAGTACATCAATTTGTAGTGAAAACAGTCCTGTGACTTAGTTAACATCGCATAGGTAGACCAGGTACCTACCTGATAGCAAAAAGCTCGACATAATTTAAGATATTTGTATTTGTATACCATCATTCTGCTGTATGACCCATCCTGGATGAATATCGGGATAGAAAGTTACGGAGTTATATTGCAATCGATTCATTAGTTTTTTTGTGAAGGATGAACAAACATGGTTACTCGTACTTAATTACATATAGACTTTCACATATACATATACTTACTTATAATAAAGGAATAGAGAGCAACTTCTGTACTTGGAAGTAAATTTAAAAAAAGTTGTCTAGGGGCTTAGGAAAAGTAGTAGAACAAAATTATATAATTTTTAAAATTCATGTCTATCTGTCTCTTTGTCTGTTTGTTCCTTATACAATTAAAAACTACTAATCCGATTAAAATCTGGTTTTCAATATTAGATAGTTCCATTTTTCAGGAATCTCGTGGTGTACTTTGAATCTAAATCCAATTACTAGAGTCTTTTCTCCTCCTCTTCTCTTCTTCAGCAGCATGTATTTGCCCACTGCAGGGCATTAGAAGAGTGATGAACGAAAAAGATGGCAATGGACTATTTCTACGCAGACGAAGTCAGTGGGCGGCGGGTAACAGCTAGTTTTATGTTTTTAATATTAGTAGAATCTTGTAACTTTTACTTTAGGTAAAGTATTCGCCAGCTCATCAAAAGGGAAGTATAAACTCCGAGGTCGTGACCTTTGAAACGCGGAAATGACGTAAGGGAAAAGGAGATAAACTCCATTTGTTTACTTTAAAACGTTACAACACTCTGATGCTTCTTAATGGATTATTCTGTAGTCGCAATTTTATTGGACGTCCCCTTGACTTCCTGTTGGACGCTGGACAACGGTTGGTTTGTTATTCCAGATTTTTATTGAAAAGAGACCTGAAAACATTGATTAAACTAGCTTCCTTCTGATTTCATATTCACTGTTAAGATTGCAGTGGATATTACTTCAGAAGGAAGGCAGCTGTAAACAGCCACTGCGATAACAGAACCGCAATGTTTTGTGGTGCCTATGAAATTGAGTTTTCAATTAGATAGATAATATGGGTTCAATTTTTCAACCACTTTATATGATGTCATCGGGACTACGACTGCGGAAAAATGCCCTTCTATGTTATAATTATATTTTACTTAACTAAATACCAGATTACGCGAAATCTGAAACGAGATTCGGAAAAGATGAGGCTTCTTGTGACCAGGCCGGGTGTATCCCGTTGCCGAAACGTCGAGGTAATTTAAATCTGGAATTATCTACAACTCGATCTAGCTAGACCATTAGTAATTGTATAAGTTTTTAAAAGTGTGAAACAAAGATTACATATAAAGGCAATCATGAAGAGAGTGCAACAAAAGCAACATGGCGGCTGCGCCGGCGCATGTCCGTGAACCTGGCGCATTGCTAAATTTACACTCGACGACGCGTCGTCCGGTGCGTGCGACCAAAGAGTGGAAAACTTTACAGACAGAGTGTTTTGCTCAATTAATGTGATCCTCACCAAGAGTAATTCACGTGTAATGTAACGCTACAGATTGGAGCATTACATTAGTGAAGGAGGAAAACTGACTATTTTAGTTATATATTATTGTAATTCTTAGCTCAAATTAGAATCTATAATATTACATTACACGTGAATGTTCCTAGAATACGACGAGTTCTAGAGTGGAGACCGCGTCTCGGCAAACGTAGTGTAGGACGTCCTCAGGCACGTTGGAGCGACGATTTGCGCAAGACGGCTGGCACAAACTGGATGCGAGAAGCCGAAAATAGATCTAGGTGGCGTGCAATTGGAGAGGCCTAAGTCCAGCAGTGGACTGCGACAGGCTGATGATGATGATGTTCCTAGAATAAGGACTTATCTACAATCAATCAAGGCTATTGGAACTGCCGTATTTGCAATAGAATCTTTGAAATTAAATTTGGTTTGGTTATACGCGAAATAGGGAGGTAAATATTAAAAGATGCTGCAGTGCTGAAAATATTGTTACCTACGTTTCTCGTAAAAATAAAATAAATAATGTGATGCTCCACAGAAACCCCAACATTCGTTTTGCTGAATAAAATATACCGTTGCGGGTGCTGTCATTGATGAATGACGCTTAATAGTCAAAGTATAAAAATTGAGTAAATTTAAGGTACTTAGGGTGGGGTTCTCCCTCATGGTCCCGATCCTCGGCGGCTCCGTTCGAGAAGGCCCCGATTTCGATAATTATGATTTAATTTTGTTTTTTTTTTATTGTAAAGTTAACATAAAAAACAATGTAATAGATTTTTCTTCTGTTTTCGCGATGTTAGATTGTTAGCAAATAGATAAAAAAATCCAAAAACCAACGTTTTTAAATGTCCTAAAAAGAGTAAAGTAACCATGCGGGGCCAAATGAAGGTCCAGTCGAAACGTGGGGGCAAAGTTTTAGCCCGCTAGCTAGTCGGGAAGTGCCTCAAGTTAAAGTTGCAAGATTCCGCCCCGACCGACAAACAAACAAGAATTGTGAGTGTATAAAAAACGTGGGAAAATAATAAATTACTTCAGTGGCTTATTTAACTGTCTTCCTTCTGATGTCATATTATTATCTACTGTAGGTAACGGGTGAGATCAATGATTTCATGAAACTTTCAATGCAATGTCGATTCTGCAGTAGCTTTTACCTTTTAAAAGGGAGATGAAGCAGTGTGAAGGTCAGTGATGCGTGCATTCAGCATTATCACATACATAACACGGACAGGCAACATGACACAACAAAGTGTTTGATTCTTAACGCCCACTCACAAAGGTAATGTATTTCGTCTGAAACCATTCACTATATATTTCAATTAAGTGAATTTATGTGAGTTTATTATAATAAACAGCACAAAAGTTACTTTCATTTTACAAAAAAAAAAGAAATCTATATATCTTATATTACATATATTATATCTATACAAGATGTAACGGGCATGCCCTTTTAAGCCGAAAGGGGGTTGTTCCAGGCATCTAGGCGAACAACTTTTGTTCTACGACTTTTGAAAATTCGACCTTTTTTTTGGAAAATTTTGAAGTTATAGTTCACTGAAAAAACAGCTGTTTTTGAAAATAAAGGTAATTGTAGTTTCGATTGTTGAAATTTTCGAAATCTACTTCGAATTTCCAAAAGTTGTAGAACAAAAGTTGTTCGCCTTGACGTCTAGAACAACCCCCTTTCGGCTTAAAAGGGCTTACCTGTTACACCTTGTATATATATTATATATCTTCTTGTATATAAAAGAACGTCGTGTTGGTTACACCATTTATAACTCAAGAACGGTTCACCGATTTGGCTGAAAATTGGTGGGGAGGTAGCTTAGAACCAGGAGAAGGACATAGGATACTTTTTATCCCGATAATCCCGCGGGATCGGGACTTACGCGGGTGAAACCGCGGGGTGCAGCTAGTATTTTATAAAAATAAATATGTCACCAAAAAACCTGCCATGTCGGGGCTCGAACCCGTGACCCTCGCTTGCCGTGTACGTGCGCTAACCATTACGCCACACGGGAACCCCCGGGAATATTTCGAATAGAATGCCTTAAGAATCCAAATGGAAATGTATTATTTTATTATGTGATGTACGTAATCCGATAAAAAGCGTATCTAAAAATTCTTTCCGGAATGTCACACGGGTTAAACCGCGGGTTACAGCTAGTTGGAGACCCCCTAGCATCTCTTGCATTCTGCTAAAATTGTTTTAAGAAGTTCTACGTCCACACTGTGTATAGCCACGCAAAGTCAAAGCGAATCGCTAGCTGAAAATAATGAATCTTCTTTTATCATTTTCTATATCTATCCATACATAAAATAGAGGAAGAGAGGACAAAACGTCTGTACTTAGAAGTAAATTTAAAAAAGTTGTCTAGGGGACCTAGAAAATTAGTAGAACAAAATTATATATTTTTTAAAATTCATGTCTGTCTGTCTGTTTCTTCCTTATACAATTAAAAACTACTAATCCGATTGAAATCTCTGTTTTCGAGGAACGTCGTGGTATACTTTACATCGAAATCCAATTAGTAGAACCCGAGTAATAAACGAAAAACTCGGTTATGCACTATTTCTTCGCAGACGAAATCTCGGGTAACAGCTAGTTAAAAATAAAATGACGACATAAATGTAAAAAAATGTTGGCGCCATTATACTCTTTGTAATCAAAAACGAGAACTATTTCACTAAACTCACATCCTCTCTGTAAACTTCTGTCGTGCTTAGATCAATCAATCCCCCCACAATTGTCGGAATTATCGGATGTTGAGACTGTCCTAAAATAAAAAAAAAAACTAAAGCAAACTTCGAAACGCACGCGCGCCGCCGGATTTTATTCCATTTACGAAAAGGGGTTTGAATTTAAAATTAGAACGGCGGGCGCGGGCGCGCAGGAAATCGCTTGCGGGTGAATCATGCGCATCCCGAACGTTACTAGGGATTATAAGTTTTATTTTATTAACGGTTTTACCATGTGGATATTTACTTGCCTTGCGTCTTGTGATTTCAGGGTGCAGATAAATGATCTTATCTTAAATTTATAAGTAATATTACTAGCTGCACCCCACGGTTTCAACCGCGTAAGTCCCGTTCCCGCGGGAATATCGGGACAAAAAGTAGCCTATGTGTTAATCCTGGTCCCCAGCTACCTATATTCCAAGTTTCATCGCAATCGGTTCAGTAGTATTTTGCGTGAATGAGTAACAACCTCACATACATACAAACTTTCACGTTTATAATATTAGTAAGATAAACTCGAAAGTTTGCAAGTATGTATGTAAATTTATTTTTAAATTCTCTTACCTCGACGTTTCGATCATGTTACAATGATCTTGGTCGCGAGGGGACTGGAGCTGCTGCGGGCGTGTTTAGTATGTATGTATGTCTGTGACTTTGTTACTTAATGAGTGATTTGCGTGATTACCGCAAATCCCACTGAACCGATTGCGATGAAATTTGGAATACAGGTATCTCGAAACCTGGAATAACACATTAAATCACTCTATCTACTAAAAACCGTTTAAAAAACCGTTGCGTATAGTTTCAAAGATATAAGCATAGGTTTATGCAAACACACAGATTGACAGCGGGAAGCGATTTTGTTTTATTCTATGTAATAAAATAAATAATAAATATTTTTTTAAAAAACAGTGTGTACAAAATTGCTTAAAGGCTAAATTTCGATTTAAATCTAAATACCTACCATATCTGAAAAAAAATATCACTTATAATAAATAACAAATTATGTTATTTATTACTTATTATACTATAGGTACCTATGTCTAAATATAGGTAAACATTGTAAAAATTATATAATAATTTTTATAACCAACACACAGCCCCATTTAGCCCCGTGGCAGGCTGCTAAGCTTGTGTCACGGTGACTAGACAACGGATATACTATACTTATATTTATTATTCTTTTGTAAATACACACATATTATACATAGAATAATGATAATGAAGTATCAATGAGATATCTTACTAATATTATAAACGCGAAAGTTTGCCGTTTGTAAGTATGTATGTATGTGAGTTTGTTATTCTCTCACGTAAAAACTACTGAATCGATTGCGATGAAACTTGAAATATAGGTAGCTGGAGACCTGGAATAACACATAGGGCACTTTTAATCCTGATATTCCCGCGGGAACGGGACTTACGCGGGTAAAACCGCAGGGCGCAGCTAGTTAGGTATTTGTACCAGTACAAGAGGCAATTGTCTCAAACAGATTCCATGTTCCTTTTAAGAAAAATAAATAATATTGAAAACGACTGCAGCGATGATAAAAATTTTAGGTCTATCAACAAGGTCTATTGTAAAATATGTAAATGAGTAAGATGCGGCAGTCAATAATAATAATAATATAACGAAACACTTTATTTATCCGGTTTTATCGCGTTTTTATTCATTTATTATTATAAATAAAGTGTTTTATTATGCAAAATCGCGAAAACCATAGAAGAAAATAATATAACGTTTATTAATAAGACCAAAGTAACGCCAATGAATGACGATTAAAACTTCAAAAGCATCTTTGAGTTTCATAATAAATGTAAATGTTTTTCTCTTATCCAAATTAATAAATGACTAAAAATAAATACATACATACACTCACGGCAAAAACGAAACACTTTCTTGGGCAGTCTTGTAAAATTATTACATTCTAAACTGCAGTCTAAATTTACCTATGTAATAAATAGAACAATTACTTATATGTATACAATGTCATTGCCCTGTAAACACTCCTATAGGCTGTTTATATAAGGGTTACATATGTGTATAATTTTACATTAAAAATAAACACAAGTGCAATATAAAACATTTCGCGCTACCATATTGTCGTTCAAAAAAATTAAGTAATGTTTAAATAAAAAATACCCCGACTACTTTTAAAAACCACAGACAATTAAAAAAAACTTTTTTTTAAAGTTTGTTTTTCTTTTTTTTTTTAAATTTTTTCATGTGTTTTCAATTTTTTTTTTTTTAGGTGAACGACAACGCGACGACTTATTATAAGACATCATGGTAGGGCCCAATATCTTACTTATATTATAAACACGAAAGTTTTTATCCCAATAATCCCGCGGAAACGGGACTTACGCACGTGAAACCGCGGGGCGCAGCTAGTCTTATCTTACTAATATTATAAACGTAAAAGTTTGTCTTTATGTGACTTTGTTACACAATCACGCAAAAACTCCTCAACCGATTAAGAACTTAGTTACTCAGTTATATAGTTACTCAATTAAACATAAATTTACAAAATCAAAATCAAATTATAACCAACACACAATAACTTAAAATCCACAACTAAAACTAAGCTTATAAACTAAACACGCCGTCAAAAACCCCCTCCAGAACGTATAATAATATACTTTTTATATGTACTTTTTATCCCGATAATTCCGCGGGCTCAGGAGTTGAGTAGGTAAAACCGCGAGGCGCAGGTAGTCTCGCATAAGAATGATCTAAAATATCTACAAATTTTGATGTAACTTCGTATACGAAATCGTTGAGATTTCGATCTGCAGAGTTCGCTGCACTCACGTCGATTGCCTTCGAGAGTTTAGGGTGTGCGGAATATTGGTTGCTTTGACGCCTCAAAGCTTTGAGCTTTGATTGAAGTATAGTATACGTCTAATCATCCTCAACGCGAAACTATTTAGGTATATATGACATAGCGTCCCCACCGACCAACCTTTCGGTATAGCAGCAGGGGCCGCTGTACCCGAACGAACACCCTGAAAGGCGACTCGAGGATCAAGTTTAAGACCGATCTAGTTCCAATGCTTGACTGGTTCTCATAAAGGAGAGTAGCCTCGTGCCCAAGGTCACTACCTGTTTATAGTATACGTCCATTATCATGGGGCTATGGAGTATAATTATAACACTAATTTAAGAGATTAACGTCATGCGGAACAGTGATATCGGCCAGTACCTAATGCCCGCCGTTCCGACCGTTCTACCATCAGGATGTCAGACCTATTGGCTATACCTACAATAGTCTTATCCGCCACAATAGCCCTATCCGCCACAATAGTCCTATCCGTAATAGTGGGCCGGTTCCAATAGATAGAGCGTGGCACGACCGTTTTTTTTTTCGTTATTATCAAAGCCCGTTTTTTTTTTCAAAACAGAAGTTTCCTCACTATATTTAATATACGACTCCTTTCTTCTATGCTATTATGACTATCCTAAAAACCCCTTTTTGACGCGTGTTTTATCCCCGGTATACGCACTCCTTTATCACCCTTATCCTTGGAACTGACATTGTACGTTGACCTTAGAATTAAAACAGAGCGCGCCAAAATAAACTGCAATCGTAAATTTCATCTCAGAACATAATTAGACATATTTTACTGTTTCTAAGAAAAAAACATTTCGTAATTTCATTTTGTTATAAATTGAGTATGAAAGAATGAGTTTATTTCAAACTGAGACACGTAGGTATAGCCCATAAAAGATTTTGGTGTTATTTTTTTTTATCGGTTGTGGATCGATTAGGGCCATTTGGAAAGTAGCCAGTGTCAAATATTATTAATTTTTGGAAGTTATTTGCCATTTGCATCATTTGCGTCAAGTCGTCGTAGTAAAAGCCAAGTCAAGGAATTCATTGTAAATGGTTGCTCTTCACAATGACGGTTCACGCGAGCTTTGGGGACAACGCTAAAGTCCATGTTTTGCACCAATTTTCACTTTAATTCAGCTTGTACACCTTCACGAAACTAAATTGATTAATATGCCCCCGAAATCAAACAATGTACACGCATTTGAACGAGGTTCCACAAAAATGACAATTTAGCAACACATCACCTCAACGCGTTCCCGCCTAAGCTCCTCAGAGATGTTCGAAGTTCGAATATCGAATATGAGCTGAATTATTTTATTCTGTACAAATAATAAAATCTACACTGTATTAAAGAAAACTCTAATTTTGGAGTTTCGGCGGGATCGCGTTGAGGAGAGGTGTGTTGCTAAATTTTCATTTTTGTAAATCCTAGTTCAAAAGCGTACATTGTTTAATTTCGGGGGCATATTAATCAATTTAATTTCGTAAAGGTGTACAAGTGTAAATGAAAGTGAAAATCGGTGCATAACATGGACTTAGCGTTGTCTGCCTCCAAAGCTCCGTGAACAAACATTGGCCCCCTTTTTACAATGATATTCTCTCGGCTTGACTTTAACTATAACGATTTTACTCTTTCGATGCAAATAACTTGCAAATATTAATAATACTTGACACTGGCAAATGTCCGAATGTAAAAGCCATATTTAAAGAAGACGAAAATCATCTAACATATGCGATTTTAAAGTTACATGGTTATTTTCACTTGAATATTATTAAATAACGTAAAATCACTTCCATGTTTACTTTTGTTTTTTTTTACACGCAGCTCGATATTTCGCCAGTAATTTCAACTCTCTTGTTCTCGTTTCGTTCTCGATACTCGTGAAAAAGCCAGTTGAAATTACTGGCGAAATATCGAGCTACGTGTAAAAAAAAACATGGTAAATATTAACGCGATCTTAAAAAACTAATAAAAACATGGTAAATAATAAATACCCCGTTATTTAACAATATTCATAACAACTAACATAATATTGCCATATTGGCCGTTTGCATAATTTGTTACGACTCGACATTAAATTATAAGTGTACACAACCGCTCAACAATTGCATCGCCGAGTAAAATCACTGTCCATTGTCATTGGTAAGGGCTGCTATAGCAAAAAGTATGCATGTATGACCACCATGTCGAAGGAGCTTATTATTAAATAATAGCTTATCTAATAATAGTATTAGCTTGTAGCTACCGTAGGTTGACTAGAGAAGTGTCAAAAAGCAGGTGTCCATATCCTACAAGTTTTGGAGTTTTGGTGGGAACGCGTCAAGGAGATGTGGTGCTAAATTTTCATTTTTGTGAAACCTAGTTCAAATACGTACAAATTGTTTAATTTCGGGGGCATATTAATCAATTTAGTTTCGTGAAGGTGTACAAGTGGAATGAAAGTGAAAATCGGTGCAAAACATGGACTTAGTGTTGTCTCCAAAGCTTCGTGAACAATCTTTGTAAATGGCCGCCGGGTTTACAAATGATTCCCTAGACTTGACTTTAACTATGACGACTTGACTATTTCGATGCAAATAACTTGCATATAATATGTATATTAATAATAATTGACACCGGCTAATCTCCAAATGGCCATAATCGGTTCACAACCGATAAGAAATAAATAAAAACCTACAAGTTGGGAGTTTTGACGGAAACGCGTTGAAGAGATGTGTTGTCAAATGCGTGTAAATTGTTTCATTTCGGGGGCATATTAATCGATTTAGTTTCGTAAAGATGTACAAGTATAATGAAAATGAAAATCGGTGCAAAACATGGACTTAAGCGTTGTATCCAAAGCTCGCATGAACCATCATTGTAAAGATCCACCATTTATAATGACTTCATTGACTTGACTTTTACTACGACAACTTGACTGTTTTGATGCAAATTGCAAATAACTTGCAAAAAATAATAATAGGGTGACACTGGCTACTTTCCAAATGACCGCAATCGGTTCACGTCCGATATGAAAAAACAAAAAAATAAAAAAAAACACACAAGTCATTTAATTCCTTTTAATGTTCTAGACGCGGTAAAAAATCACGTGTTGGATCGATTAGGAATAAATAATAAAATAATAATCCAATCTGTTAGTAATATTTTATACTTTTATCGGTAATTTCTTACAGAATCGGGCAGCAGATAACGATGCCGTAGAAAGTTGTTATATCTAATAATAACATAATTGGTATTAGAGTACCAGTCGGCACCACAAGGATGTTTCCACTGGACAAGCGCCCACGCTTGTTGTTGCTCTGCTGGTTGAACCACCTCTGTCCTTCATCAGCCAAGGGCAATCGACCACTCACTCGTAAACATTGTATACGGTGTTATCAACAATCTGTAATATGTGGCGATAATGAATATATTGCATTGTTTTATTATTGAATCTTTAATGTCTTATCCTTCACGTAGGCGTACATAAGCCTAGATAATATTACCTATATTTATGACAACTAGGTATAGGACGGATTTGTATTATACCACAATGTATATTTGTTTAGTAAAATACTTACTCAGTCTTCTTCATGTCAACGACATCAAACTGTTCTAAATTGCGGAGTTTTGGCCTAAAACTCGGCAACTATATACTCCATTAAATTTGTCAGATTTTTTTTTATTGCTCAAGGCATCTCTACTACTTCTAGTAGAGATATTTTAAAGGAATAATTCATGGTTTTGTCTTGCGATTCTGCATAATGAAACTCAATATTTACTGGGTTTTACTTGCGTTTTATTTAATAATGGCATTGGTACAATGTATCGAGCAGTTGCTAACTTAATATAATTAAACAACTAGCTGCGACCCGCGGTTTCACCCGCAGAAGTGAAAACGCGTTATCATGGGCGCGGACGGCCGAGCGGTTCTCGAGCGGTTACACTTTATCGCTCATTACTCGGGTTCTACTTATTGGATTTCGATGCAAAATAATATACCACGAACGTCCTCGAAAATAGAACTATACAATATTGAAAACCAGATTTCAATCGGATTAGTAGTTTTTAATTGTATAAGGAACCGACAGATTAACAGAGATTCAGACAGACAGAAATGAATTATAAAAATTATATAATTTGGTTCTACTAATTATCCTAAGTCCCCTAGACCACTTTTTTTTAATTTACTTCCAAGTACAGACTTTTTGTCCTCTCTTCCTTTATTATAAGTATAGATTAGCTTATTCAAGGTTGAAATATTTCTTCTTCAAAGTTAAATTAATTGGCACAGGTAAATTACTGGAAAGTAATGCTGTAGATGGCGTATCAATTGAGCCTTGGTCGAAAAAAAGGAACAGGGGAAACTTTCATATTCTTAAATTCGCCGCTCGAGGCAGATACTCGTTGGTTTAGGCGCTGGACTACAGATCCAGAGACGCGAGTTCAAACCACGTCGCCAGTGAATTTATGAAGATGAATTTCTCCTTTAAAATATTTCTAGTGAACTTCCTCCATTGTTTATGGCGTTGCTGAAGTCGGCTGCGGAGAACCTTCCAGAAGTTTGCAGTGCAGTTGGGCCATGCATTATTGTTTGGAAAGCACTGGTACGTTCCTACATGGTGTTTAGACTGAAAACACCCCTTTTGCCATGTTTGCCATCAAGCGGCTAACCTGAGTTCGCAGGCAATTAACTCTTGAGAAGCCCATTGGCCTAACTGTACCTGTCGATCTTAAACGGTCGTGCGGGTTAAGCAATACGCTTGGCGCGGTCATTACTTAGATGGGTGACCGAAAATTTGTGTGGTAAAAAAACATTTCTCGAGCTTCTCCGTGCTTCGGAAAGCACGTTAAGCAATCAGCAGTCGTTAGGTCAAGTTAGAGACCTTTGAGCGACCTGAAAACTCTAAAACTAGGTGAGCCACAACACTATACAAAAAGAAGAAGAACTCTTTTAGCAGTCAAAGAACTGTTTGACTGCTGAAATCACACCCATATTTTGCTATTTTCTTCAGCGATTTGCGATTTTTTCGTTGCATTTGATTTTGCGATTTGCGATCGCGCAGGCGGGTAAAAAGTGAAACCTTAGGTACCCATGGTTTAGTCACCGTTTAAGTTAATGGTATTTAAAAACATCCAGAAACCCATCAGCCATCTAAATAGAAACGCAACATGCAAATGTTAGTCTTAAGATTAAATTCATGCAAAACAATGTCGAAACTCAATATAACATTGACGTCATGCTGTTAACGCACTTTGCAAATAGATATTCAGTTGGATGTATTGCATTTTAATATTTATTTCAACAGAATTGCGAAAACATGAGTTCATTATAACGTTTATAATGTTTACAGAAAGCTAGCACGTTCAACGGGCCAGCTTTAGCTTTGTTTTTGCATTCTCATATAGGTTATGATAAAGGGAAGATCTAGGTCTTCCGTTAATTTATACCTAATACGTGAAAACTAATAAACCGATTGCGATGAAACTTGGAATATAGATAGCTGGATACCGGAAATAACACATAGGCTACTTTTTATCCCGATAGTCCCGCGGGAACGGGACTTATGCGGGTGAAACCGCGGGCGCAGTTAGTACCCTAGTAAAAAGGATTGGATCTCACTGATTTCGCCCAACTAGCAAAATTGAGTTAACAGGCAATTTTTTATTACTAAGTAATGATATTTAACTTGTATATACGTAACTCTATAACTGCTTTTTGTATATCTGTGTTATAAAACGCTTAAAAGCTGTATAAGGTTAAACAGCTCAATTGCCTTTATACTTAACGACATAAACGTTTTGTCAGCTACTTTATACAACTTATATAACACAGCAGTAAATTGAAACTTTTAACTTGAATAAAGAACAATTATGTTGCACAATGGGTTCTATGATGCCATTAAAACGCAATAGTAAACTAATATGGCTTTAAGATCACTAAAATCGAGCTAATTATATATTGATCACCACTGTAGCTAACACGTGATATAATGGATGTCATTGAAGCTCTTATATCTCAGATATGATTTATATAAGCATCTATTAACACTAGTGCTAAATATTATGATGATAAGGGATCTTTAATAACGTTAATAAGTTACAAAGAAGATCTGTGTGCGCTCATATATCTTTATTGACATAAAAACATTTTTATTTCTAATTTAAACCTAAATAGACATATTATATATATTCACAGAAATTCATTTACTGGACCTTTCTGCGTTATTGCATAGTTTTTGTCGCCAAATTAACAAAATATTAATCAGACAACTACTTTATATTAAGTTTTGTGTTTTTAATCGCTTTTGCCATTTTCTCGGGTACCATTTTTTCCTGATTGAGTGCAGATTAAGAAGACTGAGGAATTTATAAGTTTTATTAGGACGGACTTAGTTATCTTCTTGCTTTAAGATAACCCTAAATATTGTAATGGCTGCAAGATGTTGTAAATCGTTTGTTTAGTAGCAATGATAACACTAATGAATTGTATAATGCTGCTTACAAAATCAATTCATAATTTAAATCATCTTTTTTTTATTAAAAAGTATAAATTAGAGAGGCCCACTGAAAAAACACTAATATTGTACCATACATTTATCAACAGAATTCCAAGCGCATGTGATTTTACACTATTTATGATTTTTTAATTACACGCACAAATTTTAAAACAAAATGGACATTCAAATGTAACTTCTAACATTATATAAAAACCTTAACCAAAGTTATTATTGATATTTTTCTGCCAAAATACTAGCCAACAATGTATAGTTATTATAGAATCACAATCACCAATATATCATCAAATTACTTGATACATCGGTGTCGCTGTGACCCTATTGCTTCTTTATTGTGTTACAACTGATTTAAGGCCACTGATATAACGCCAACAAGATAAAAATAACACAGATCTATCACCAACATGTATCCGATTAGTCCTAAGTGGAGCTACTGTAGATACATTGTATTACTTAAAAGTGCTAAAAGTGGGGCCATTTTCGCATTGCAGAAACGTGTCTACCACGGATATGCGACTGCTCTGTTCTCGATATATAGCTACATTTGAGGTTGATTTGTTAGTTGGGCGGTGATTGATAAAGGCTTTTTAGGTTTAGGTTTCGGTCGCTTTCTGAGCTGAAAGTCTAAGTAGCAAGAAGTTTATAACACGAATTATAATGAGACAAAAACTAGGTATGTGGCCAGTGTGACGACCACGATGCAATGCGAATCCACCTACTCCTCGGAAAAGCTTTTGTGGCGTCGTCGTCGTGTGGGGGAGGCATATGTTCAGCAGTGGTCGGATTTACAGTGCTAAGAAAATGATGACTATGTAGCAAAACTTTAACTAGGTGTACCTACTGTCATTGCGGTAATGCTAACTGAAAGATGCTTTTAACGATCAGTAAATGAAATGCTCCTTAACGCCCGCAGCGATGCTAATAAAAATTAAAATAAAAAAACTCGACTACTTTAAAAACAAAAAAAAATATATTTATTTTTTTATTTAGCTTATTTTTTTATTGTTTGTCTGTGGTTTTTATGTGTGTTTTAATTTATTTAATTTTTAGCTGAACGAAAACGCGGCGAACTTCGCGACGACTTACAAGATCATCATCATGGTATGGCAGAATATAGTGGATACAACCCTCACTATCTTTACTTAGGTTAGTTACAAAATGATTATTAAAGTGAAATTATCAAAAACTCGGTCAGCCAATATTTACAAACGAATGAATGTAAGTAAACAGTGCCATCCTTAACACAATGACCTAGTTTTGATAAAGTCGAGGACTATTTTGATAATGTGACCTAGAGTCTTTTAAAGATTTCATTCAAGGTTATCTTTTACTTTTTTAAGGGATAGAATAATGAGAAACGGTTAGGTGGGCGTTGAATTAAAGTGACTCAATTTATAAACCGTCATTATGAAGTTGACGCAAGCAACATGAAAGCAACTTTCAATTTGCTATTTCTGGCAAAATCATTTTTGTATGTATAGCCACTATGATATTAGTAAGTACAAGTACCTTGTGACTTGATTTATAAGCAGTCGTTATGAAGTTGACGCAAGCAACATGAAAGTAACTTTCAATTTTTCATTTTTGCCAAAAAGCATTTTTGTAGGTATTGCCATTAAGATATCAATATAAGTATTAGTACCTTGTGACTTGATTTATAAGCCGTCGTTATGAAGTTGACACAAGCAACATGACAGCAACTTTCAATTTGCCATTTTTGCCAAAAGCATTTTTGTAGGTATTAAATAAATAAATAAAATAAAATAAAATTCGTTTATTTCAGGCCGTGACCCATAGAAATAGATACAAAAATAATAATAATCACAAAAATTCATATACGATACACAATACATTCACTTACACATATGGACACAAACAACAATCAATACTAGATAAAAATTAAATTCAATAGTTCCTTACAAATGGCTCAACTGCTACATGTCTGCTACAGCAATGCCGCATGTAAGGACAGTCCAGCCTATCGGCGATCATTGCCAGGATTGCGTTGGAGCTGGCCCGCACTCTGCTATTAAGATATTGGTATAAGTACTAGTACCAACTAGTGAAAGAGGGTTCAGTTGGCGTTGGGTTCAAGCAGAGATCTTGACTTGTGACTCGATTTATAAGCCATCATTATGAAGTTGGCGCAAGCAACATGAAAGCAAATTTCAATTTGCCATTTTAGCCAAAAGCATTTGTGTAGATTTGCCATGAAGATATCAATATACTAGTAATGACGTCACAAACGTATTCCAATTTCCCTTTACGCTAAGTAAATAAAAGTAAAGCGAAATGAAATGAGCATTGCTGTGTGTAATGATGTGCACTATAAAGCGTGTTCCGACGATGAACATTTAAACCTAATGGGGGTTGCTCTAGACGTCTAGTTGAACAACTTTCGATCTACGACTTTTAAAAAATCTAACTTTTTTTCCGAAATTTTAGAGTTAATATTTCACTGGAAAAATAGCTGTGAAAATAAAGTTACCTAATTAAAAATTAAATAAAAAAAAACAGTTTGGTTGTATTTACCCAATTAAATGAAGAAAAAAGAAGGTCAATGACCTATAACCCTAAGAAACAGCTGATTTTCAAGTAAACTTGAAACTTTAAATTTTCGAAAACTACTTCGAATTTTCAAAAGTAGAACAAAAGTTGTTCGCCTAGACGTCTGGAACAACACACTTTCGGCTTAAATGGTCATCGTCGGACACGCTGTATTTTTTTTTGTAAACGACTCCTTACTTCTGTCTTAAAACTTTAATGTACTTTAAGAACCTAGATAAAAACAAAGGTGATTTCATACAAAAGTCAAGGAACTAAAATACAATAACCCACATTTTATATCTAGGTTTATAGGTATTAGGTATCCAGGCCTTATCGAATGTCTAGAAATGCATTAAAAACAATACGTTTTTTTTTTCAAAGTACATAAAGCGACTGATAAAACACAAGGTAATCGTATACGTGAGGTAAATAAGGAAAGAATACAAGGGCATAACAATGTTAAGTAGTACCTATATAAAGTTTATATAATGGTACATAAGAGTCAGCGTCTAGGTAATGCAATTGAATTAAAGTTAAAAGCAAGATATAATTTTTTTAAAGAAATTATTTCCAAAAATTTGCACCCGAGGACTAGAAGTGGTTTACCAAGCATAGGTTTTTAAAGAAAAGTGAATGAATTTTAGCTTTGAAAAATTGCGTCCTTTTATCGTTTAAAACAAAATAAAGTAAATTAAAAAAAAATACATTCACTTCTTTTAAAAACCAGACATTTAAAAAAATATTTTTATGAAGTTGGTTTTTTGTTTTATTATTTAAATGTTTTTTTTTTGTTGTACGTTATAGCGACGACTTAGCGACGACTTATGGTAGCGCGGTGTACCATAATCTTCGTTGTCTAGTCACCGTAATACAAGCTTTTTGTTTGTTGTTATATTTTTTTTAAAGTTGTTTTTTCAGTAACACTTCAAATTTTTAAAAAAAGTTATAATTTTCAAAAGTCGTAGAACAAAAGTTGTTCGCATAGACGTCTAGAACAACCCCCTTTCGGCTTAAAAGGGTGTCCTCGTTACACTTTGTATATAAATATCAATAATTCACTGACCTTGGTCAATCGATACCTCAGTACATCACTCTCTAAAGCGATATCATTTTATTGATGACGGCTCCTGTGGCGCGGCGGACGAAGTTCGGACTGAAGCGTTGCAGGTTCGATTCCCGCCGGGGACAAATATTTCTGCTGACCATAAATATTTGTTTCTGGTCTTGTATAATATATTTACAAAAAAGTATCATTTGTAGTACTCGTATATCGTTTTATTAGACAACGGATATACTACAAATTACACCTTTTACCCATAATAACAGCCTAGTGAGTTTGGGGCTAGAGAGAGCTGTGTAATGTCGTGCATATTTATATTTATATTCTCCAAGTGATGCAAATTGATGCAATTAACAGACATACCGTCCGATAATTGAGTTTTATACCTACTAGCTGCGCCTCGCGGTTTCACCCGCGTAAGTCCCGTTCCCGCGGGAATATCGGGATAAAATGTAGCATATGTGTTATTCCAGGTCTCTAGCTACTTATATTCCAAGTTTCACCGCAATCGGTTCAGTAGTTTTTGCGTGATTGAGTAACATACACACATAGTATGTCTGTGCTCGCATAGTATGTCTGTGAGTTTGTTACTCAATCACACAAAAACAACTTAACTGATTGCGATGAAACTTGGACTATAGGTAGCCGGAGACCTGGAATAACACATAGGCTACTTTTTCCCGCGAGATCGGGACTTACGTGGGTAAATCCGCGGGGCATAGGTAGTTTACAATATAAATAAAAAACCATCTTCCTACTAGAGTGTCGCAAACAAAGATAATAACAATGTTTGCGAAACAATCGAGTAATGTCCACATACATAATCTCTTACGAAAGAATATGTAGATCAAGGGAACAAAAGAAATGTTTGCTTTTATAAGAGAGCTGTTAGGTATAGACAAACACTTACTAAAACAATATTAAATTGTTTTTAAGCATTTCTTAAGTTTTGTGATTGCTCAAGGCATATTTAAACTAGGAAATATTTCAACACAGAGATACATTATCGAAAAAAAAACCCATGACAGGATTCGAACATGTGCCTCTCGCTATCCAGGCGAATATTACACCATGTGCATCACGTGACATGGTGTAATATTCGACCCTGCTTATTGTTGTGCTTCTTTGTTTTTAAGTGTTAAACTAACTACGTTTGATTAATTTAGATTCCCTATCGTCATCTGAGTGATATTCCCGGTTGCATCGCTATCGGGAACCCGGGGTCCGCTTTCCTTCTTTTAAATCTCATTCACCGCGTGTAACAAAATTAGACTCACAAGGTGCGCTCTGTATGTAGGTAATGTTTGAAAGTGTCGCTACATGTGAGTTTTCTATTTCTATTTCTATTGTCAAAACGTCGAAATACGAGAATTCAAAATAAAAATACTTACTCTAATATGACGCGGAAAATGTAAATGAGTACAAATCGTATTGGTTCATAAAGTTTAATAATATTTTCTGAATTATATTTAAGTTGTGATGTTAAAGTACTTACTTATCAGAATAGTAATGTATCCAAATTATTAATGTATCCAAAATAATTAGTGTAAGTACCCATATTTAATTAATTTATTTAGTTTAGTACAATCACAGATTTCATATTACTAACGGTACATCATCATGTTACATCATGTCAATCATGTAACATGTAATTTGTAATAATAATGATAACTTAATAAATATGTAAGAAATTCAATTATTATTAACATTTAAGACGTAAGGCTAGGTAGTAGTTCAAAATTATTTAAAGCATTCTATATAACACTTACCTACATAATAATATGTGATATAAATTATTTTGTCCAAATACAAACTTTCGCGTTCATTATATAACTATATAATAAACGCGAAAGTTTGTATGTATGTATGTACATACATCTTTGTTAAATGTTATTCTTCAATGTAAAAATCGCAGGGCGCAGCTTTTATTATATAAATGTAAATGGTAAAGTACTTACATAATAAAAAACTGTAGGAAGTATAAAAAACGTCGTATAAAAAGGTTAAAAATTAGTTTAAAGAGGGGCCTTAAAAACAGTCTTTAAAAAACCTGAAGTCGTGTTTTTTTATATTACCTAGTTGCAGTTTTTTAAATTTTAATTTAAAGTATTGTGCATGAGCGACTTATAACTTTAAGAGACTGTGGTTAGGACTAATATCTCAATGATACTTGTACGTACAGAATTGGTTACAATTTACCAAGACCGGCCTTGAACCCGTCTACTTTCCATGCAACACGAGTGCGGGAACGATCGGCGCAGGAGTCGAACGGTAAGGGACCTACCTCAAGCACGCCCACAGAGAAATCTGCGCGTGAGTGCAGGACGAGCAACCGCGTATTTTGAGACGATGAGCGACGTAACGTTGGCAAAAAAAATCTTGGGAAGTTCTTCAAAAACAGTACATAATTTTTAACCCTGTTTTTTTGACAGGGTAAAAGGAGTTTTAGATCCTTTTTTCCTTTAAAAAAACATGTGAGTCACCGCATTTCGCTATGCGAAAAGTTGCCAAATCCAATGACAGAATCCGATATTTCGGCAAACGATCGTTTGTATAAAATGTAGTTTAAACACGCGTTTGATCTTATAATAATCTTTAAATAATATTACTAGGGGCGCTCCGCGAATTCACCCTCGTAAGTCCCGATCCCGCGTGATTATCGGGATATGTGTTTGCCTATGTGTTATTCCAGGTTTCCAGCTACCTATATTTCAAGTTTCATGGCAATCGGTTTAGCGGTTTTTACGTGATTGAGTAACAAACACACATACTCACAAACTTTCAGCTTTGTAATATCAGTAGGATAAGTATTATTTATTGGGTACAGATTCTTGCTTACTATTTTATGTTCAAATTTAAATTTGTTTCTAAAGGGTTAAAGAATAGAATGTCCATACATTTTCCAAGAATCTGGCGTTCAAGTATTGCTTACTAGATAGTAACAAAATTAAATAAAGGTAATTAAATACATTGTTAATGTCAAATATGATAAAATTTCTGTCAAAAAGGTATCACATTCAATGACAATTCAAGGCTAAGCTGTAGGTAAGTAAACTAGTATGTTTGTTATTCCTTTACGCAAAATCCACAGATTACATATTACCGCCTATTAACAACTTATTAATAAAATAATTGCTTCCTATTTATTTATACCAAAATATACCTACAAAAACACTCACTGTTACACACAAACATACTATGTACTAAACTGTGTGTTATCCGTTTCTGCTGACTCTACATCTCACGCCATTGACTCTGTAGGAGCCATTAGCCGAATAACCCAATGCACAAAGAACCAGCACTTTTCAAGGTGAACCCACACATCGACACACCACTGCACGTATACAATAATATGATTTAAAATAACTTCCCAACTTAAAAAACACGTTCAAAATCCAAAATCGTTCCACTTTCATCCTTATTCCAATTGTCATTGGGTAGTAGGTTCGCTTTTACGCCTGAAAAGGAGCTTTGTCCAGACGAAAAGGGTGTACTCACACATAGAAACCCAGACGCATGCATTAAAATGCAGTCTGGCTGCACCCACACATGCAAGCCTGCTTTGTGTATAAGAACTTCAATAAAATGACTATTGAACCAAATTAATTGCATTAATTTATATTGTTAATATTTACGTTTTAAAAATTACAAATTTGTTGTTATAAAAACTCAATTCTATTAATAAATACAGTTCACGTTTATACGCACACAAGTAAATTTTCAGGGACAGTATTTACGAGGCGCACACAGACGTGACTGTGTATTTACAGGTCCTGTAAGGATACGGTTAGCATGTGTGCGTGTTTAGTAATTTTACTAAACACGCACACATAAGTTGCTTATTAAAATATATAATATGATGACTTAATATTGTTGTTGGTAAGTGTTATGTATCAAAAATAAGTGTTTTAATTAATTTCAAATGTTTCTTATGAATTTGATCGTAAATGTAATTTTAATTTCTTCTTTAAGTCTTACAGCATTGAAAAAAAAAACTAAAAGAAAAACCAACGAGTACTGTAAAGGCGTGTTCAAATTAATAGATATTTGTATAATGAGATTGTAATTTAAATTTAACACAAAATGACAAAGAAAAACTAACATGAATTTCCTAAACCTACTTTCTTCTCATGGGAGGGCGCGTTCCGATTTTCCACTAAAATCATAATTATAATAAGTTGACATATCAAAATGATCAAGTGTTGGTGTATACAAGCTCTTAATGACATAAACTATTTGACTATTGACTATAAATACTACTTTTTTTTTCTAAAATAAATACGGCCAAATATGCGGTAAGTACTTATATATTTATTATTTACATAATAATCAAAACCTACGTAAAAATCTAATGATGAAATACATCTAGTAAACTTACTTGGATTTGTTTATCTGTTTTACTTCGAGTACGCTACCCTTTCCCATATTTTCGAAGGGCACTGACTTCCTTCGAGTTCGTTTGACGACCCCAAGGGCGAAAACCTGGACCCTAGAGGGATGGTAATAAATCTTAAGGGTTAGTTTGTCTCAGTAGATACTCGTACTTTATAGTAATTATTAGATATTATCTAGATGCCTCGTTATTTGACTAATTAAGAAGCTCAGAGGACTGAAAAGCGAATAATAGATTGTTTTTTATGTCTAGGCGTATTTTGCACTATGATTTTTGGAAATTGAAACAACTTACTTTTGGAAAAAAAATTGTTGCTAAGTACCTTCTTACCTAAAATGCAGTCTGCCAATTTAGCACTTTGTCTAACCTAGGTTACGAAAGATAGGTGTACCTATCGATATTTAGATCCCAATTAGACCCATTGCGTATTAAGGACATGATAAAATGTTTTTATTTCATTTTGTATTTCAATAGATACATATATTTAACTAACTCCCTTACTTATAAAATATTATTTACACATTACTAAGTTATGTGACGTTTTGCTCACTTAGATGAACAGAGTATTATGTCAAAAACGTTGTTTTTTCAGAAGACCAATTTAAACTATTTGATAGTATATCTGTTAATTTATTATTTTTATTCCGTTTTCTGTTTTTCAGAAAAAACTATACAAAAAGGTGTTACAAGTCCCTGTTCCTTACAAATATCTCAATTTTCTTAATAATACCTACATTTCTTATCCAATCGTCGAGATTTTTGAGATAAATACCCTGTTCATTCAAATGTTTGTCTCTGTCTGTCAACTTTGAAACTTCATATGACAGTAAAAACAAAAGATGCATAGTTATGCAGCGCATTAGTTAGCGTTTATAAGTAAGGGGGTAAACCACTTAAAATCACATCTTTACATAATCAGGGAATAAGCACAACCTTCTTAGGTAGGTACACTATTTTAATAATTAATGTTAAGTATTACAAATTTTGTATTTTTTTCTTATCTTCCAACTAATCAGAAATGCATTTTAATAGGTAACTAAAAATATATGTATACTATTATAAGAGATCTTCAAAAATATATTTCTTATTTTCTTGATCTTACAGATCAGAAAGATGCTCATATTTCATTTGATTGGTTATTTTAAAACGAATCTAAAGTGCTCGAATAAAAGTGCTACATAAATTTCCTACACATCATTTCGTATGTTTTGTTACGCGACGATAATTACATAGTCTCCCCAAGAACTTCACAAGCGTCTCTGCCAGCTCCGCTGTGTCCCCTAATCTTGGAATTTTCAATTTTTAAAGTGAAAAGGTATCTTCTAGGTAAGCATGCTACATCGTCGACCTCATCGTCACTTCCCATCAGGTGAGATGAGGTCAAATGCTAGCTTCTATCCAAAAAAAACTTTCATCCAAAAATACTATAGGCTTGTAATGCAGAGGCACGCAATGCAGAAAGTGTCGTCTTTATATAAGAGAGAGACGGGCAACGCAAGGGCGGCCGGCCGTTGATCTAATTTTGTGTAGTTACAAAGTTACAGACAGGGCAAGAGTTTTGTAAATAGATATATATATATGGGATCTGTAATGGCTTATTCAAATATATTTACAAGTGTTTGCCTGGCACTTGTAAATGGCTGACAGAAGGATTATCACACCACACGTATTTTTGATGCGAAATATCTAATAGCAGGCTATTCCAATTACTACAACTTAAAAAATAAAAATAAAATTACAATTTGAGACGCAGGTCGTAACAACATATAAAGCAATTTGTAAAGGGCCTTCTAACCTACAATCGAGGTCTTCTAACCCATTCATCATCCGAGCGATGCATCCCTCTTGGGAGCCCGGGGTCTGCTTTCCTGCTTTTGCGTCTCTACTTCGCACGATCTTCTAACCCACAATCGTATAACAAGCTATGTATAAAATACGAACATTTTAAAGACTGAAAACAACAAATACTAAAATAGAATACAATAATCATAAGTGGTGCTTTCATACATTTCGGACTGCGAGGGAATGGAATCGGTTGCCTATGTGTATCTTCCCAGTAGTACCTATACAACGTGGGGGTCTTCAAGTCGCGAGTGAATAGGTTTCTTCTAGGTAAGCGTGCTACATCTTAGACCACATCGTCGCTTTTCATCTGGTGAGATAGAGGTCAAGCGTTTACCTATCAACTATAAAAAATATATACAAAAAACGTGTTTTTTTTTTGTAGGTAAACTCATCGTACACGAATTCAACTCGCATTTGGCCGGTATTCTGTCTATCTTTGTACGTAATTTACGCGCTAATCAATTTTCACAAATACCATGAACGTTTCTCGATGTGTTTTTGTCATTTTTTCGCTCAAAAAAATAAAATACATTTAAATTAAAAAAAAACCCCGACGTCTTTAAAAAAACACATATAATAAAAAGAAACTTTTTTACTCTTTTTTTTTATTTCGTTTAATTATGTTGTTTTTTTTAACTGAACCCCTTAGGTCCGATCCTACACTAAGGAGATCGTGGTAAGGGTAAATAGCACATACACATAACATCTTCACATCACGATGCCATTTCTAAACGTTCTTCGCTTCGTTTGTTATATTTGCAACGCCACTATAAAATATAAAATGTTCGGCCGTCTTCTCCGGTCAATGAAACAGAATTACAGAACATGTCATATCAAAATATGTAGTTTACTGTTCACGGTCTAATTATTTATTGGTGTTGTTTTAAGCAAATTAATTAACAACGTACTAGCTGTGTCCCGTGGTTTTGGCTAGGGAAGACTAAGAAAAAAATGAAAAATATTATGTGTGGTAGGGTAAAGAGTGTATCTTACTAATATTAAAAACGCGAAAGTTTGTATGTTTGTAACTTTGTTACTATTTCACGCAAAAACTACTGAACTGATTGCCATGAAACTTGGAATATAGCTACCTGGAAACCCGGAATAACACATACCCGACCTTTTACCCGATAATTCCGCGAGATCGGAACTGACGCGAGTAACACCGCGGGGCGCAGCTAGTAATATTATAAAAACAACGTGGAATCGATCCCGCAGGATTATCGGGATAAAAAGTAGCCTATGTGTTATTCCAGGTTTCCAGCTACCTATATTGCAAGTTTCATGGTAATGGGTTCAGCGGTTTTTACGTGATTGAGTAACAAACACACATACACATATATTCATAAACTTTCAGCTTTATAACATTAGTAGGAAGCAAGGCTGCTAGTTGATTTTAGGTGCAAGTACCTACTAGCTACGGGCGCTTTTTGAGTTTCTATACAAAATACGCGTTAACTTAACCAACACGTTCGCGTTTTTTTACGAAAACACTCACACTATGGGTGACTATAGGTACGTACAGGCAATGATATTTATAACTAAAGGTGTTACTGCACTTCTGCCTCTTACTTGTACTTATCAAAATCCACTTTCAATCCTACTTATAAATAACTAAAATACGAGATCTCGAAATATAAACATAACAAACCAGTACATAAATTAAATGGCAAAATAAATTGCAGCACCTTATTTGTGTAGCGAGCCGTTGAGTTCACGGCAAGTTCAAGGTTCTGTGTGTTTCTTGCACCTTGTATTTTAAGATGCATTTGTGTTTACAAAATTGTTAAAATAATATGGGAGCATAATCTAAATATACATAACTCAAAGGTGACTGACTGACATAGTGATCTATCAACGCACAGCCCAAAGCCCACATTTTTGATAAATTCTACCCCCAACGAGATAAAAGGGACTTACGCGGGTGAAACCGCGGGGCACAGCTAGTTATATTTTTTTTTCTTACTTCTTCCTCTCATTCTCTCTTACGAAACACAATCGAAACAAAAACAAAAGAAGATCAAGTTTGGTCCTTTTCGTTACCCGGCTGGAAAATTATTATAAAATATAATTAAAATTATACTATTTTTATTTCTTCAAAGGGTATGTTTTTCGCGCCCATCTTGTATGTAGGTATGTTTGTAATATTCTTAAGTAGCTGCGCCCCGTTGTTTCACCCGCGTAAGGCCCTTTCCCGCGGGCATATCAAGATAAAAAGTAGCCTATGTTTTATTCCCGGTATTCAGCTACCTATATTCCAAGTTTTGTCGCAATCGGTTCAGTAGTTTTGCGTGATTGAATAACAAACATCCAAACACACACACTTTCACATTTATAATATTAAGTAGGATTATCTGGTATCTTCCAAACTACTCGATGGATTTCGTTAACTTAGGCCGGCTTGCATAACGGTTCCTAAACATGTTAATCGTATTTAAAATCTGTCAAACTGTCAATGTGTGGCAACATATTGTCAATCGTCCACTTAATGAAATAGAGTCCAATGTTCGATTTCCCATAAATTATTTTAAAATTGATTTAGTTACCTAAATATGTTTTAAAATTTTGTTATGCAAGTCGCCCTTAGTCTTATTTATTATGCTTATGCTTTCGCAGGTAAATCCTCAAGGCGCAGCTAGGTATAAAAAGTTACTTATTTTGAATATCGTAAATTCTACCTTAAAGTGTGTATGTAATAATAAATATACGAAGCAATCCCAATATTTGGGCAATGTATTAGGTACTTAGAACATTCAGCTTAGGACGTCGGGGGTCGACGACATATCGATTTGGATTCTGTTTGGACTCTCAGATGCACAGGGATGGATTAGGGTAACTCTACAGTGTTCGATTATATTTTTTAAATCTTACTAATATTATAAACGCGAAAGTTTGTATGTATATGTATGTGAGGTTGTTACTCTTTCACGCAAAAACTACTGAACCGATTGCGATGAAACTTGGAATATAGGTAGCTGGGGACCTGGTTTAACACATATATGCTAATTTTTATCCCGATATGCCCGCGGGAACGGAATTTCGCGGGTGAAACCGTGGGGCGCAGCTAGTAGATAATAATGACAATTGGCCTTTTACATGTAATTTTAAATGGTTTATACAGCGCAAGCAACTTTTAATCCATGCCATTAATAAGTGCCCGGGACATTGTTATAGGTGGAGTAGGCTAGTTCTGCACCTATACCACCCTCCCAGCCTAGTCATGCCCAGAGGAAAGCACCGGTCATAGCCTCTGGAGCTACCTAAGGGATGATTTAAATTAGACCGTCATTCATCCGGCCGAGCTTCGTTGTCCATTGCTCGGCGAGCAGTCGATCGGTCTGTTGCAACCGAGGGGCGGCCGAGCAACAGACAACGAAGCTCGGACCCGGCACGGCTGGAAAACGGTCTAATATAAATAATGCCTAAGACGTGGGTAGATAGGCAGGTAGATATACGCATTATTTCCACAGCTTAAGGTACATAATGATACAACATATTAGGCAAGTGAGTATGTAAGTATGAAAAGGCGTCCCTATGTTAACAAACATGCAAAAAAACTACTGAACCGATTGCGATGCAATTTGGTATGCAGTTAGCTGGAGTTCGGGATTAAGACAAGCTTATTTTTATTCCGATAGTCTTCTTAACGCTAATAGATTGACGCTTTCGAGATGTGGTGCTGGAGGCGTATGCTGCGAATTCCATGGACTGCATTCCGGACCAATGTGTCCATTCTTAACGAGCTCCGAATTACCAAAAGGTTGTCCACTCTCTGTTTTCAGCGAATTCTCGGATATTTCGGTCACGTCGCTCGTAGAAACCCTAATAGTCTCGAGAAGCTCATGGTGGTTGGTCAGGTCGACGGAAAAAGACCACGAGGTCGCTCACCCACCCGTTGGACTGATTTGGTCAAGACGCTCACAGGCCTACCAATTACCGGAGCTTTTAGGGCAGCCGAGGACAGGGAATCGTAGGGGAGCATGATGCACCAGGTGATCGACAGTTCATCTTAGACACGACCTTCAGCAATGAAGATGACGACTCAAAAGAAGAAGAAGAGAGTCTTCTTAAAAAGGATCGGAAGTAATCGGCGGAACTCTCGCGGGTAAAACCAAGAGACGCAACATGTTCAAATACGAATCCACTTAGAATCCTTTATCAAATAATTTGATCTCTATAACCATAATCTCATGGTTGTTATTTATTTTTTTCAGACATAGACACGCATCCCTTAATCCCACCCCTAACGAAAGGGAAAGTTCGTTTACTTCGGCAGTTTCAAATAAAATCCAGAAGGTGTTCATTCACCCCGCCACCAAACACTAAATAGTTTTTATTGCAGTCTAATGTCCCTTATTTACTTAAAACTTTACGATTTTCAATGGATTTTCAAAATTTAATGTTTTATACGGGCTTTTGTTTCGGTGTAAATATCTTTTTATAGTAACCTATAGGTATCTGAAAGAATTTAGGCATTTGTTTTGGGCACTAGTAGCCTTATACAAATGTGGAGTAAGGTCGGTGTATTCGCTGCACGTGAGTAATCATCATTTGAAGTCTGTTAATAAATAAACGGTAGGCAGGTAGGTTGGTAATAAAATAATAAATATTTTGACTTTTATGACATCATGTTTTGAGATTATCATTACTTAAGAGTTGATTGGACTAAGGTTTCGGTCGTAAAGATTTTGAGGTCTGAATATTTTATTATTTGTCATCGTCTTACAATACTAAACTTAATCAACAATATTAAAACCAGCCAAGTGCGATTATTACAGATATTATTATTACAGTTTCCGTTGGTACTATTAATGATTACAAAAAACACGATTCGATAGTCTTTTGTTTCACTCTGATCGTCTTTTGTTTCTACTTCGTTGTTTTTCGTTCATTACTCGGGTTCTACTAATTGGATTTCGATGCAAAGTATACCACGACCTGCCTCGAAAATAGAACTATCCAATATTGAAAATCAGATTTCAATCGGATTAGTAGTTTTTAATTGTATAAGGAACATACAGAGCAACAGATAAACTGACAAACTGACAGACAGACATGAATTTTAATATTTTTATAATTTTGTTCTACTACTATTTCCTAAGTCGTCTAGATAACTTTTTTTAAAATTTACTTTGAAGTACAGACTTTTGCCTTCTCTTCCTTTATTATAAGTTTAAGATATTCCCGCGAGAACGGGGCTTACGCGCGTGAAACGGTAACTCCCTTACTTATAAAATATTATTTACACATGACTTAGTTAAGTGACGTTTGTCTCTGTCTGTCAACTTTGAAACTTCACGTGACAGTAAAAGACAAACGATGCACAGTTATGCAGCGCATAAATAAGCGTTTATAAGTAAGGGGTATAATACTCAATCTTTTGTTCAGTCTATTTCATGCCTAAACCTAAAATCCTTACTAAAACGGAATTCCGGTAACATGACCTGACCTCCTATGACTTTTCGTTGTTGTTTGAAGGTCAACAGCCGATATTAGTCGCGGGGCTACGTGGTGTTATCAGCTGGGAGGTCGATGACCGCTCGTAGCGACTCGTAGCGTAGGCGGGTACTGAAGCCCAGGGAAAATAATGGTTTGGGGGTGTTCTTAGGTTTTGTATGGGTGTTAGATTGATGGCCGATTAAAAATACGTACGTGTAAAGAAGATCGGAGGTTTTCCTTAAAGCTCAGACCTAGGGGTTAGAGGTATTTTAATGAAATTTTAAAGGCATTCCTAAAACACAAGATATTTTATTCAACTGATATACGTGATCTAAAGTCACGATGTTAGTATTTTCGTTTATTTTCCGCTAGATTTTAATGTTTTGTATATTACATTTCACAGTTAAGAGCTCCAAACCAAAAAAAAATGGCGGCTCATCTCTCCTAACTTAGGAGAATAGTGTAGTGCTCCAAATTGTGAAACTTTAACATACAATATATTTTAATTTAGCGGAAATAATACGAAAATACTAACACAGTGGCTTTAGATCACGTAAACCAATTGAATAATCCATATTCTTATAGGAATTTAAAAAAATCATATTTAAAAGATGTTTGAAATGCAAAATGTGTTATCTGTGGAACATAGCTGGTCCATTTTTAAACGGTCTTCTTTGATAGCCTCTGTGGCGCGTCAAATTTATACGTACTGCAATTCAGAATGCTGCGGGTTCGTTTCCCGTCGGGTGCAAATATTTGTGCTTAAAAAAAAAATATTTCTGGTAGGGTAACCACACTTATATTGGCTTTAGTGTCAAAATGTTGAATATTGAATCTATTGAGAAAAAAACTAACAAGATCTGTTACGCATCTGTAGACCTAAAAAGGTTCCTTATGGCAATTCTGCTGGCAATATTGCTTTTAAACAAATTCACAATAACCGTGCACCTGTCATAGGAAAAAGCCGTGAGAATCAGGTGCACATTTATCGTGAATGTGTCATAATGCAATATTGCGGGCAGAATTGTTAAAAGAAACCTTTTTATTAGGTCTTCCTTTTTTATTACACGACTGCCAAAGGAAGTGTTATTTATGAATATAATTGGAAACATCCTTACGAAATTCGTCAATGCGAAAGTAAATCTGTCAGTTTCTCTGACTGTTCCATTTTCACGCCTAAGCTTTGGTCATCTGTATAATATTATTATTTTTTTGTTTATTCTGTTACGATATCTATGTATACCCTTAAATAAATGGGACTTCGAAGCAGGACATTTATTATCATCATCATCAGCCTGCTGCAATCCACTGCTGTACATAGGCCTCTCCAATTGCACGCCACCTAGATCTATTTTCGGCTTTCTCAGCGACATTTATTATGCTACTTTTGATCCCGATACTCCAATCGGAACTTTTGCGGGTGAAACAGCGGAGCGGAGCTAGTCTTATACCTAATAACGTTATCTACTTAAGTTTCGACAGTTATGTAGCTATTTTACAATCATGTAACTAACCGTTATCGGTCAATGACCTGCTAGTTTGTTTATGTAACTGCGTATTTATTTATTTGGCAATTTTATTAGATAAAATAAACTGTATATTTATTGGGTAGCAGTCCCGCGGATTTACCCGTGTACGTACCAATTCCACGGCAATATCTTGATAAAAAGTATGTGGTATCTATCCATCCATATCTCCAGCTATCTGCACACTTTATAAAGTATCATAGGAATTGCAGCTGTAGTGTTTGCGTAATTGAGACACAAACATTAAATAAAACAAAACACCCAAACTTTCGCATTTTTATAAGTGAAACATTCTTTTTTAGGATATATATAGTTAATTCTATTTCGTGACATTAGGCCGGGGCGTCTGAGGCAGGTTGTTCCAACTAGGGATAGAAGACATCCGGGGATAGAAGTGTGCCTCTTAACATCCTTATATCGCGCAGCAGGGACGGATCAGTAATGGCAAGTCTTTTTTTAGTGCCTGGGATATTTGTCCTTCCCTGGGACACGTGTAGTTCCTGGGACATTAGTATAATAGTCCATGGAACATAATAATATGTAGTTTCTTCGACATATGTAGTACCTGGAACATTTGAAGTTTTTGGGACATATGTAGCCTCTGGGGCATATGTATTACGTGACATGTACTACATATGTAGTTCCTGGGACATTGTAATACGTGACATGTACTACACATGTAGTTCTTGGGACATATCTAGTTGTTGGGACATATGTAGTACCTAGGACATATGTAGCACCTGGGACATATGTAGCTACTAGGACATATGTAGATCCTGGAACACATATATAGCTCCTGTCCTATATATAACATAAAAAAGTGCGTGTGACATGTGTAGTCCCTTGGATAATGTGTAGAGTCTGAGACATTTGTAGTGCCTAGAACATAATATGTAGCGCCGGGACTGCATATGCCAGTAACATATTATGTTAGGGCATAATATGTAGTTAAATCACGCAATTCGTGACATTAGGCCGAGGCGCTCAATACGCCACGATATCCGGGGATAGAAGGGTGCCCCTTAACATGCTCTATCGTAGCAGGGACGCAAAAGTTAAAAAGCATTTCTTTAAAAATTAGACATTACATTTTAAATTAATTACCTACATAACATCATCCCACACTTAGCTAAGTTTCAGCATGCATTAAGTTGTGATGCATTTAGACTGCAGACAACAAAGGCGGGTAAATCACCGGCCAGACGGTCACGGTATCGTCTACTAAATCGTCTGAATCGATGATTTTATAAAGGTTTTATAGGTACTTTAAGGAGGGTTTAGGTATTGAAATTACAAAAATTGACTCCCTCTTTCTCTAATCAAATCTAATCCAAATATTTTTATTGTTTTAAATATTATTACATATTTTTTAGACACGTCAAGTGAACTCGTGTCTTCGGAACGCGACCTCCAATAAGAAGAAGACACAAGAAACTCATGGGGTTCTATTTTTGTTTCTTTTTTGTTGTAAAGATCATGTGATTCACATTTTCGCATATTTAGGGCTATAGTGGAACTGGAGCTATATTTAACTATAAAAAAAAACACAATAGCATCCACAAACACACAACCCGCCTAACAACAGCCGACCCATCCCGGGACCCGGGTGTACCCGCCTCCGGTGTTCTATGAAACCATCTCTATTTCTTGTCATGTCATGTTTCATGTCTGAAAATCGAGACAGACTTTTTGCAATGCGTTAGTGGTTTGCAATGTGGACCTATTTTCATTTTAGTCAAACGGTATTAAAACGTGTATTTTTAAAATTTCGATGGCATATTAACAATTTACTTCCGCGAAAGATAGGTCGCGTCTAGGTAAAATAAAAAAAAAACAGTGACAAACACGAAATTAGCGCGTTACCAACAAATGCACTGATTAACGATAAAATTCGCTGCCGTTTTTGTTGCAAACTTTATTTTCGCAATTTTATAACGTATCAGTAAAATTGATTTAAACAATTTGATAGTACACTATTAAACACGTGAAACTGTACCCTTAGTGTGAGTTTATTCGTAAAAAAAACGCGAACGTGATGGTTAAGTTAACGCGTATTTTGTGTGTAAACTGGTAACTTCGATATCGTCCGCTAGGGGCGCTTTTTGAGTTTCCATACAAAATACGCGTTAACTTAACCATCACGTTCGCGTTTTTTTTTTACGAAAAAACTCACACTACCCATACTGGCTCTTTATTGCTAGATGAAAGGCCATAATTAAAACATTGAATGAAGATCGCGACGACTACCCACATTGTACTCTTTTTCGCCTAGGGGGTTGTATGTTTTGTCCACTTATTACAGGTTAATTTGTCCCCTTGCTGGGTGGGGTGCTCACCCACCTGTTGGACTGATTTAGTCAAGACGCTCACAGGCCTACCAATTACCGGAGCTTTTAGGGCCGCCGAGGACAGGGAATCGTGGAGGAGCATTGCGCCAGGTGATCGACAGTTCATCTTAGACACGACCTTCAGCAATGAAGATGACGACTCAAAAGAGAAGAGAGCCGGGATAAAAGGGATACTTATTTATTTTCAATATTATTTATTTTCAATATTATTTACTCTCAAAACAAAATATTTAGTTAATCCCGCTTAACGCGTTGAACTTTTTAAATTCACACGATTAGTTAACACATTTACTTTTTACCGGGTCTTGTCCCCTCGCCACCGCTCACTCAGATCATTGTAACATAATCGAAATGTCGAGGTAAGAAAATAAATTAACAATACGCGTTTAAGACCCGGTAAAATGTAAATATGTTAACGCGTTGACTTAGGACAACAAACACTAGAGGTAGTAAATTTTATACTTGAGACAGATAAATAATCACAACAAAAAGAAAAGACTATAAATACAAACAAAAACAAAATACTATCATTGTAGAAACAAATTTAATGGCAATCGAAACTAAAACAAAAAGCAATTGAAACTGAAACAAAAGACTATCGAAAACGTAACAAAAGACAATCGAAGTATCCAACTAGGTATGTACGTACATTGATTATGTGACCGTTTCGACAATTTATGATTTACCTAATCAATTAGACACAATATCTACTTACACACAATACCTTCTTGTTTAAAAGATTGATACGTAACCCTTCTATAAAATAGCTTAGAATTCGCCAACGTGTGAATGGTCCAAAAAACTTAAGTGAAAGATACTTTGTCCAGTCATCACATGTGAATCCACGTGATATCTTAATAAAGATAATAAAGCCACTGGACTGCTCATAGCTGTGTATATTCTAAAAAAAACACAACTCACCGTTACGGGCTGGGGGTGAGGTAATAAACCAAAGTTTGTGATTGGCTATTGCATTACCTTACTAAACCTAGACGCTTTGTGATTGGCCGATGCGTTATCTATCTACACTTATACTATTTGTGATTGGCCGTTGCGTTATCTATCTATACCTAGATTGCCTTTGGCCGTTCTTGCACGAGAGTGCTAAAAAGATGTTCTAGTTACATGTCAAGTTTCATGTCATAAAACTAGTACATCTTTTTATTTCTATTTATAAGCAAAAGGATATCGGAAGCGACATCTCAGCATGTTATTAATTTCTGAATTAATGAAGCTGTAGTGTATCTAAATAGTTTAAGTTTACCTATTTAGTTAATAATTTGTCATTGTACCAGTCTACTTTAAGCCATAAGATAAATAAATAAATAAATTTCAACTCGATTAGACGAGCACCTGTGGCCAAATTGGTTAAGGCGTTGGGCAGGACCCCTAAAGATGCACTGTTCAAGTCCTGTCGAGTGCAAATTTAAAGAAATCATTTCTTTAAACATGTACTAATGAGCAGTCAACTGGTTTTAAAGTCTTTGATTCTTAACAATCTCCAAACCATTAATTATTCAACAGTCAACTCCCATTCTTGGCAAGGTAATTGTCCGAATTGACGGAACATTATTGAATAGTCAATGCTGCTAAAACCGCTGTTCTTGAATAAGAAAGATCACATCACATGGTTAGAAATGTGATAGTATAATGCTATAGAAAAGTGTTCGGAAAAAATCTAAATTTGGTACGTTGGTTGGATAACGTCAATGCTTAGAGAGGATATACTCACTTTATGTTACCAGGAGAGTTTACAAAACTTAGTGCGAGTGAGAGACCAAATAAGGGGTAGAGGGATTGTGTTAGGAAGGATATTGAAGAAAGGGGATAAACGAGACATTAACAGGGAAAGAGGAGTCCCTACCTAGGACATAGGAGTCCCCACCTTAATACATTCCCCAGCGGGGTCGGCAGAGCATTCTTTTAAGAATGTCTTTTTCCATCGAAATGACGTGCATTGCCGATCCCGCAATACAGTTTAATCCTATCCTATTCTACTAATATTATAAAGCTGAAAGTTTGTGAGTATGTATGTGTGTTTGTTACTCATTCACACAAAAACTACTGAACCGATTACAATGAAACTTGGAATATAGGTAGCTGGATACCGGGAATAACACATAGTAGAGTAGGGAGGAGTAACAATTTACGACGTTGCACAGCGACACGTAGATTAAGGCCCCATACTCACCTTATGACGTGTAGGGATAGGGCTAGCAAATTTTAGATGTGTAAAAGAAGGACAAAAGATGCAACTATGCAATATTGTAGTAAGTAAAATCAAACAATTCCTTAAAAAAAGATAACTATTGCTAATTTAGTAAAACGGTTCTAACAATTTCAAGCGGATGTTATTATACTTTAAATACAGAAAAAATAGTGGTTTAAATACGTCACGTTTAGCTGTAAAATGAAAATTTCTGTTTTAAACGAGTTGTTTTAGATTTAAAAAAAAATTGTTATAATAGTTAACCAATCGTGTAAAGAAAACTACCAAAATGAAGATATGAGAATGAAAAATAAAATACCAAAATAGTATTTCCGAATGTTTTGTAATTACTGAGAAATATAGAGATCCCTGCCGCCAATATCAGTGATTAAGTCACCTTATGTGTTGCGTTGCATGTTGCGATACAAAATGCCTCCCAGTGTACCTAAGTATTTAGTCCCTAGACCTATTAAACAAGAAACCTTGTCTAAGTACATCACTTGACATCACCTGTTCCACAACCGTTACCCCGCAATCCTACTAACATAAAAATGTATTTGAAATCCACCTGGCACATAATAGTTTACTAAACCACCAGTTCACTAGACCCATAACAGCGTGACAACTGTTGGATATGGCAGTTCTTTTTAAACTAGTGTATCCGGCCAAAAGACCAGTTAAGAAGGTATCCAGTTCAGTTAAATTTACCAAGATTATGAGGTCTTTGTAAATTGGTTGGGTAATGTTGGTCGCTTGACTAACTATGTAGTAAACTTGTTATGCCGATGAAGTAAGAAGGTATGATTTGTTCTGGATTCTGAATCAACACCTGGATATTGTTCTATTGCTTGTTATAATGAGACTACCTGCGTCCCTTGGTTTCCAAAAACCTTTTCTTATCTGATGGCTACATCATATAAAAACACACTGTCCAAATTTAGCCCTCTATTACCAGCAGTTTAAAGAGTAGGTATATACGAGCTAAACTAAAAATCCCTCTCGCATTCATCGAAAATTGTTAATTATTTTCAGGCTCAATGTTTTAGAGTTTTTTCGTTTAAAGCGTTTGTAAATTACATTGGTTTCGACGTTTTGATGTAGATTTTAAATAAAAATGTCGAAAAGTGTTGATGCCTTAGCACTTTTTAGACAAAAACAAATCTTTTTGTCTATAAAATGTCCTAAAGCTTCGAAACAATAAGAAGTTTTGTCTTGAAACTACACCAAAGGAGGATCAATGTAATTTACAAACGCTTTATACAAAAAGATTCTAAAGCGTTGCGTACTTAAACCTTAGCTAACCTAACGCATACTTAAACTATGCAGATTTTAATCCAAATCGGTTCAAAAACAAATAAATGTTATGGGTGGACAGCCCTTATTACTAAGGTATGAAAATTAAATAGTAGCATATTCTCAGACCTATTGAATATGCATATGAAATTTACTAAATCGGTCAAGCCGTTTCAGAGAAGTATGATAAATAACTAACTCTGTGACACGAGAATTTTATATATAAGAAGATATTTATTGCTTATATATGTCCAATATACTACACATAAACGACTTTATTATGTGGCCATCGAACTCAGTATGTGGCATAATCCTTCACAGTGCCTAGCAACAAAGCACGACTCAAACGTTGTGTAATTGCGAACATAAGTACTAACCTAAAACCTAGTGCTAGACTTGTTACAAACCTGATATAGTTTTCTATTTTTAATTGTTGTCCCGCATAGCACCTGGCAGTACCGTTATGTCTGGCATAATCTGTAAAAGGGCTTTTATATGATACGATATCGGTACGACAAATTATGAAAGCAGTTTATACATCGGTACCTACTTAGGTAGGTACCGAGTACTCAATAACGAGAAAATATTAATATCTATAGGTACATCTAACGTAGTACGAGTACTCAATTACGAGAGAATAATAATATTAATATGTAGTACTTACCTACATCTACTCAAAGATTCGATTACCATGCTTGATTGATTCGGGTAGACAATCATTCCCATGTGATAATAATAATTACACATTTTTATGGTTTAATGGTTTAAGATATTTATTTCTCAAAAAAAAATTACAATTCACTTACATTGAGAATTATTAATCTAAACAAAATTTTTATCTGCTAGGCATACAAACTATTAATTTAAATAAAAGTGGGTATATTTCAAAAGTGTTGCAATGAATCGATCGCAGTCCAATATCCGGAGACCAAACTCCTTGTTCAGTTGACAGTGGCGCTAGTTGCTACGTCAAACTTTTCTTCAAGTACTCTAATTGCTTAGTTTCACTCTTTGTCCGCAAACCAAATTAGCTGTTTTTGTTGTAAGGAAGTGGATGGGCAACAAAGTTATATGGAAATCACTATGCACTAGATGTGACTTTATTTTTGTAGGTGAACGCATTTATTTGTGACATAGTATTTAAGTAATTTTTTAATTAGTATATTTTACGTATCGAGGCAAACAACATCGCCCTATATTTCTAATCATACCAGCTAATGACGTGAGTTTTCTTTCGATTTTATTTATGTGTGGTAGCCATGATAGTTTGTTGTCAATCAAACCGAGATATTTTTCTTGTTCTACTAGGTTTAAATTTTGGTTTTGTAGTTGTAGCGGCTTGAACTTTTTAATTTTTTTGTTTTTTTGCTTTAAAAATTATATAATTCGTTTTGGATACATTTATAGTCAGAAGATTACATTGGAACCATAGGTTAAGCTTGTTTAGGTCATCTTGAGCGTCGAATATAATATCGTTTATGCAGTTACCGAAATAGAAAAGGCTAGTATCATCAGCGTACAGCGATATGTCGCCTTTTAACCCTACTTTTTCGATACTGTTTATGTAAATCAGAAACAACAAAGGGCCAAGTATTGATCCTTGAGGTACTACATAAGTAATTATTTTCGGAACGCTGTAAGAATCACCCACTTTTACAATTTGTGTTCGATTCGTAAGACATGATTCAAAGATTTCGAGGGCAGTTTCAGTGATACCTATCGATTTCAACTTTTGAAGCAACAGTTGATGGCTGACCGTATCGAATGCTTTTTTTAAATCGATAAATACCCCTAGAACTATTTGTTTTTCATCTATATGTTTTTTAATTTTAGTAACGATATCTATTGTAGCCGAAAGTGTATTAGATTTGCGTCTAAATCCGTATTGTTTCCTATATAAAAAGTTTTGAGAATTTAGGTACGATTCCAGTCTGTTGTACAATATCCGCTCGAAAACTTTTGATAATACTGGTAAAACTGAGATTGGTCTATAGTTTCCAGCCTCGAGTTTGCTTCCTGACTTAAAAATTGACGTAATTTTAGCAACCTTCAGACTATCTGGAAACAAACCTTTGTCTAAGCATTTATTAATACATAACGTTAGCTCATCGAGTATTAGGTCTTTTACGCATTTAAGTATTTTTGCTGTTACTCGATCTATTCCAGAACTTGTGTTATTGTTTAGGTTATTAATAATTTTTACCACTTCATAATTTGTAGCTGGAATGAGCTTTGTTAGAGTGAGGGTCGTTTTTGCACATGTTACATTAGTGTCAAAGGAATGGGTTTTAGGGATTTGGTTTGCTAGTTCAGATCCAATATTCGAGAAGAATGTATTGAAAATTTTTACGGCAGTTTACATAGTTGTAAAATAAGTTAGGATATTTATTTTTGTTTTTATTGCTCAAGGCATTTTAAACTTAGAAATATTTTTAGCAAGGAAATATATTTCCAAAAAATCTCCATGGAATCCTGTGTAGCTCAGTGGTTAGAGCAGTCGACTGGTTAGCGAAAAGACGCAGGTTCAAATCCTGTCATGAGGATTTTTTTGGAAATATATTTCTTTTCTAAAAATATTTCTAAGTTAGGATATACTTACCAAACACTAAAGTGCACTTACCATCTATTATTTATTACCATCTATAAGCCCGAATGGTTTTTATTAAAATTTTCAAAAGAATCAAATCATAGGTCCTACCTCTTGCACCTTTATTAAGGCTAACCTTATGAATTCCGCCTTTATTAAGACTGCCTTGTGGTCCGGGCAGGAGCGACGTAAACATTTTTTGACGTATTAAGGATAATAATTTTACGTTCCGATATTCCGTAAAAATTCGGGCCTCCATAGTTTTATAGTATTCTATGAGTAAGTTAAGTACCTGCCGAAAAAAAAAACGTGAAAAGTGGTAAATAGGTATACTCAATATATCGTAACATCTAAAAGGAACCAGCATCATTCTGTCCGCGTCGCCACCTGCCACTATGTTCTTATATCAACTACTTTTTGCAAAGTTGGCTAAATACCCAATAATTGTAGGGCAACTGGTCTATCCCACTTGTTTCTTTACGCAATTTTGTTGAAATTAAACCTATTTATTATCCATATCGGCTTCTAATCAACAGACATGAAAGGCTAGCGTATTTTATAAGCAGGCATAATACTTATGTAGACTTTATGAATTATTGATTTTCAATAGCAGGTAAAAAGTTGTATAGAAAAATGTTTAGTTTTCAGGGTTCCGTATCCAAAGGGTAAACTCCACTTTACTTTTTACACGACTGCCAAAGGAAGTGTTATGTTTTTGCCGTGAGTGTATGTATGTATGTATGTATGTATGTGACCTATTTTTGTGCCGTCGTAGGGCCTAAACGGCTGGGCCGATTTAGATAAACGATACGTCGTTAGATTCGTCATGACCGTGAGAGTGACATAGGGTACATTAAAATAATAAATAAATAAAAATAAAGATTTAAAACGCTATAAAGCAAGATTTGTCTTGACCATAAAAACCGAGCAAAGACAACGGAACGTTACTTAAAAACTTTTCGATTTGACTTTGACGCCGAGTGTGCATCAGAATGGCGGGTGTACAAATGCAAATTATCATGAATCTAATATGGCTCAAATCTACCTTAATTCTACCTAATTCTACCAATAAAGAAATTAATAGTACCTCTCTGTACGCATAGAAAACTCAATAAATATGTGAGCCGCCAATCTGACGTCAGGATGGCGGGTGTATTCCTTTTCTGGGCGAAATATCATTCGTCAATATTTATATTCACTGCCATATAAATCTACCTAATTAGTACCTTACAGAACCGTACGTAGTAATCAAATTCAGGCAAAGGTTAGAGAGTAATTTTGAAAATAAAATTTCGAAACTTTAAATTTCTGCAATGTTGGTATTTAGTAATGGCGGGCGTGTCGAGAATCTGCGCTAAAAAAAGATTCTACTTTTTTATAATTATGGCCGTTTAGAAAGTAGCCAGTGTCAAGTATTATGTTATAATTGAATCGAATTACTCTTATGTTAGCCATTTGACAAGAACATTTTTAAAATAGTAGTATAATTTATACTACTATTACTATAATTTATCAATTTAATTCCTTGAAAGTGTACAAGTGTAATGAAAACCAAACGTGGACTTTCGCGATGTCTCAAACTTCATGTAAAATTCTTTGTTATTAACCGCGTTAATTATTTAACAAAATAAATATTAATTAATTACACTTACTCCACTTTCAACTACGATAACTGGGCTGTTTCTATCATGCAAATAATAATATTTGCATTATAGAAACAGCCAAGTTATCGTTATCATTTACGAAATAAAGATGAAGACTATTGACTTTATAGTCAATAGTCTTTATTTCGTAAATAAAAAATGTACTTGTCAAATGGCTAACATAAGAGTAATTCGATTCAATTATAACATAATACTTGACACTGGCTACTTTCTAAACGGCCATAATTATAAAAAAGTACAATCTTTTTTTAGCCCAGATTCTCGACACGCCCGCCATTACTAAATACCAACATTGCAGAAATTTAAAGTTTCGAAATTTTATTTTCAAAATTACTCTCTAACCTTTGCCTGAATTTGATTACTACGTACGATTCTGTAAGGTACTAATTAGGTAGATTTATATGGCAGTGAATATAAATATTGACGAATGATATTTCGCCCAGAAAAGGAATACACCCGCCATCCTGACGTCAGATTGGCGGCTCACATATTTATTGAGTTTTCTATGCGTACAGAGAGGTACTATTAATTTCTTTATTGGTAGAATTAAGGTAGATTTGAGCCATATTAGATTCATGATAATTTGCATTTGTACACCCGCCATTCTGATGCACACGACGCCGAGTTTCAACTTTTGAAGGAATTTGAATGTTTGATTTGTCAGTTTGTCAGAGATAACTGGAGATAACATAAATAACAATTACTATGTTTACAATAAGTAATTAACTAAAAATTTGAAATGTCGCGCTATGGATAATGGATAGCAAGGCTAATCCGCTAGGACAAGAAACCGCCAGCCTTTGTATCACCAGTCGCGACTAAGTTTTCGGATTTGGTAATTATATTTTAAGATGAATACCTGCCTACTTCATAGCCATCTCAGCAAAACTCAAAAAGAATAGCTATTATAATATTGAAGGCTTTTAGATAGCCTATCTTTAACCGATTTCGAGTCCTCGCTACACATCCAGAGTTAATGAGTTTCTCTGGTGTAATTGTATCTAATCTCTAATAACTAAAAAGCGTTAAATAAAAAAAATATTTAAAAAAATTAAAAAACCCGACTGCCGTTAAAACTGAAAAGTAAAAAACAAGAAGATACCTAAAGGTAAAGAAACCTTAAAAATCGTTCGACGCATCTAGGAGCCTTAAAAAATTGTGGATGCAGTCGGGTGGGACTCCTTTTAAAGGTAAAGAAGTATAATGACACCAAATTGTGTTGAAGTCCCACCCGAGTCCATCCACAATTTTTTAAGGCTCCTAGATGCGTCGAACGATTTTTAAGGTTTCTTTTCCTTTAGGTATCTTCTTGTTTTTTACTTTTCAGTTTTAACGGCAGTCGGGTTTTTTAATTTTTTTAATTACCCTTTGTACTCCATTTTACTTTTATCTCCACTTTACTTTTAGCTTTTTAGCCGTAGAACTGACAACCGTTTGGGTAAACGAGTTCTAGTGTAAACGTAGTGTAGGACGTCCTCAGGCACGTTGGATAGACGATTTGCTCAAGACGGCTGCCACAAACTGGACGCGAGAAGCCGAAAATAGATCTAGATGGAGTGCAATAACATTGGAGAGGCCTACCTATGTCCAGCAGTGGACTGCAACAGGCTGTTGATGATGATGACTTTTAGCTCCACTGGACTGTGTCTCATGAACCGTGATAGCTAGACAGTTATAAATTTCATAGATGATGTATTTCAGTTGCCGTTATAACAATTGCCAAAAACAGTAGGTATACGAAATTACGTTAAATTATACAACTGGGGCACCCATACTAAATTTTAATACGTTTTTTTTTGTAAAAATGATTTTTTATAAATATGTAAATACGTTTTTTTTTTGTGAGTCCGACTCGGATTGACCGATTTTTGTAACTAATCAATTTTACTCTCAAAACCCTCCTGATTCTATGACAAATTTTTTACTTACTTACCTTGGTATGTTTGTTCTTAGTTCGGGATAGGGGTTAAGTCGTCCCCCTCAAAACTGGGATCAGGGACCACTTGACCCCTTTCGAATTTGATAGTGGTCAACTGGGCCCAAAGGCTACTTTCCAATCAGATATTCCCATAACACCGGGACATATTCTATATATAATATGTATGTATTTACAAAAGAAAATAAATATAAATATTATATCCGTTGTCTAGTCACCGTAACACAAGCTTAGCAGCTTACCATGGGGCTAGATGGTGCTGTGTGTTGGTCACAGAATTTATTTATTTATTTATATGCGGACGAAACCGCTGAGCATAGCTATGGTAGCGTAATATGCGTGCGTATTACGTATATGAATGCATCCGCCCTTGCGCCGGGTGGCAGCGAACTCGTTCAAGGTCGATCGACGCACACTGTCACATACCGAAGCGTGTGCGCAGAAAACAGCGACTTAGAGGAACGAGCTAGTCCCGATGATTTAGCTACAAATTGACGTTACGCCGCAGCCCAAGCTCGGACTGCAACGCAGAAGGTTGCGGGTTCGATTCCCGCCGGGACCAAATATTTCTGCTGACCGTAAATGTTTGTTTCTGGTTCTGGATGTTTTTTATGTTATCATAAATGTATGTATTTACAAAAAAAAACTATAACATGTAGTCGAGACAGTACCAATAGTACAAGCCTAGTGCTTAGTTTGGGGCTAGATAGCGCTGTGTAATGTTGAGCAATATTTATTTATTCTTACTAACATTCTGTCTAAGCCGCTGAACCGATTTTGATGAAATTTGGTATAGAGACAGATGGGACCTTACAAAAGGACATAGGCCTTTTCCAAGGTCCTATTTGATTCTGATATTCCTGCGGGAACTAGAATTACGCGGGTGAAACCTCGGGGCGAAGTTTATAGAACATATGGCCATTATCGGCGCAACAGTAGGTAGTTCTATTTTCGAGGAACCACGTGGTGTACTTTACATTGAAATCCAATTAGAAGAACCCGAGTAATGAACAAAAAAGTGCGCTATTTCTACGCAGACGAAGTCGCGGGTAACAGCAACAGTTAGTATAGAAATAAGACAATGGGCTCTACCATGATGTCTTGCGTCGTCGCGTTATTGTTCAGCTATAAAAATAAATAATTAAAAACTTGAAACATTTTTAAAGGAAAAATTCATCTGCTCGGCCACGTAAGTTCCGCAAGGGAACTTGCGTGGCCGAGCGGTAAAGGCACTGGAATATTGATCCAGGGATGCGAGTTCAAACCTCGCCGCAAGTGAATTTTTGAAGATGAATTTTTCCTTTAAAAATAATTCTAGTAAATATGCCTTGAGCAATAAAAACAAATTTACGAAAAATTAAAAACTTATCAAACATTTAAAAAAAAGGAAATAAAAAAAAAAAGATTTTTTAAACTGTCTGTGGTTTAAAAAAAAAGTCGGGGTATTTTTATTTTAAAATTTACTTTATTTTTTTGAACGACAAAAGGACGACATAGCAACGACAAACGATCATGGTAGCGCGGAGTATTGCTGCGATTCTAACGCTCGTGGAGACGGTCCCTAATATACAATCTGAATGAGGAACATTGGCCACCATCCGCTGTTTGTTCAGTGGTCGGGTCACCTTGCGGTCGATGCGCTCGCCCCATCGATTTCGAACTGCGCACAATTTGAGGACTGCACAGAATCGAGACTTTAAATCGGACGATAGATTAATCGCCAGTTAAAAATCTAGGAACCATCGCGCAGTGAAATTTATACATCTTCTGCCCTGAGATGATCTCTTATTATAAGTCTTGTAAGTTATAACTTATAAGTAAAAAAAAAATCAAGTAATTCGACAATAAAAAAAAACAAATAAAAAATATTAAATGTTGTTTTTTAAAGTAGGCGAGTATACAAGATGTAACGGGTAAGTCCTTTTAATCCGAAAGGCGGTTGTTCTAGACGTCTAGGCGCACACCTTTTGTTCTACGACTTTTGAACATTCGAACTTTTTTTTTTAAATTTTGAGATTATGTTTCACTGAAAAAACAGCTGTTTTTGAAAATAAAGGTAATTGAAGGTTTGATTGTAGTAGACCAAACTCAATGAAAGAACAACATAAGGTCAATGACCTCGAACTCTAAGAAACAGCTGATCTTCAAGTAAACTTTACACTTAAAATTTTCGAAAAGTACTTCGAATTTCCAAAAGTCATAGAACAAAAGTTGTTAGCCTAGACGTCTAGAACAACCCCCTTTCGGATTAAAATGACTTACCCGTTACATCTTGTATATTATTGATTTAAACTTTACGACTGATTCTTCCCGTCTAAGTAGGTAGGTACGTACCTCTGGTATTTTTGCACCTTCCTATTCTATACCTAAACCACTGGGTCCTAAAATCTGTTTAGAAAGATTTTAATACAAAAATAAATACATTTTCAAAAATTCACTCGCGGCGAGGTTCGAACTCGCGTCTCTCTGTCTGCTTCTCTTACCTCGCCGCGAATGAATTTTGAAGATGTATTTTTCCTTTTAAATATTTCTAGTATAATTAGCTCTAGAGAAAATCAGTTTTATAAAACTTTATGCAAGTCTGCAGAATCCCTAAAACATTATTTTTGTATTCGACATTTTTGTCCCTAATTAGTTTGTAAGTGGAAAACGCATGACGTCACCGATGATGTCTGATGATGAAACACTGGAGGGACAAAGAGTTACGATGTTTCATACTCATCATACCTACCTTCACTGCATAATGTTCTTTATGATTTACCAACTTTTGAACTGTCATTTTGCCAATTCATTGTTATTGAACTTTGGAGTTAAATAATGTTTTTCTTTGTGCGTGGCTTGAACTGTAGGCGAAGGTGCGTAAAATCCAGCATTTGTCCTACAAAATCAGTTATTTTACTACCAAATAAGGGTGTTATTTTATTTTAAAACCATGACTTGGCTCCTTGATCCTTACGGACATCGTTTAATAGCACTATTACCCGACTGGCAAAGTCAAAGTCAAACATTTCTTTATTTAATTGGATGTATTCGATCACTGTAAATACGTCGAGTGTTCTTACAACTATGACTCTAGTGTGGCTTCGGAACGTGCCCTCCGATGAGAAGAAGCCACAAGAAACACATGGGGTTTTTTTTCCTAAAAAGGCAAAATCTTGCCCGCGATTTATTTTTCTTCTGTACTTTTAGAGTGCGTTTTTATGACTCTAGTGTGGCTTTGGAACGCGCCCTCCGATGGGAAGAAGCCACAAGAAACTCATGGGGTTTTTTTTCCTCAAAAGGCCCTCCTTTTGATATTCTTGACCGCGATGTATTTTTCTTCTGTGCTTTTAGAGTGCGATTTTTAAGTAGGTACTTATGTTAGGACTACTAGTTGGTTTCGAACGACCAATCTTCCTAGCCCAATGGTACAGCGTAGGTCATATTTTTCGGCCCTTCGGACGAATTCCTATATAAAGTCAGCAGCGCCTTACAAAACACCTTGATTTATTTTATCAAAACAAAATCGATGAACACACGGTTTTTCTAAAAACAAGACTCGTATCTCTTGTCCTTGGTTATTAACCTTGGAAGGGTCTGACGAGGGTCACCTTCAGATCATTGAACTCTTGCGTAAGTTGCGTCAGCGCGAAAATATTCTGCATCGTGATTCAGCCATACCAGATACCTACCACAGATTAACTAATACCACTTTTTATACTTACTCAACTAAAGAAAAAGTATGAAATACTTAATAGAACTTTTCATCTGATATTTTAATAGGTAGGTTAGATTTAATAGGTATATCTACTAATATAAATTTATTCAAAATATCCTACTAATATTATAAAGGTAATACATTTGAGACTGATCCAGTATACTGTAGGCCCTAGACGCCATGATGGCTTCCTACTTTTTTTTCTCGTGTCGGCATGGCCGTTCAGATGCACGTCGTGACCAACTCGATTCTACTGTAGCCAATAGATATTTAGTTTTATATAGTATAATAGTTTTTCGAAAAGTTTCTAATGTTGGCAGTAAGTGTATATAATTTATGAAGAAAAAAAAAACTATTAAAAACAATTTAATTTGGATTTTACAAATTGTTCTAAATTGATATTCTAAGTACCTACTTACTTGATATTTTAATAAAATTGATTCTCAATACTCAAGAAGCAGAAGATCACGAGCTCCTCCGTGCTTCGGATAACACGTTAAGCAGTTGATCCCGGTTGGTATCTCTGATAGCAGTCGTAAGTTATGGGCCTTAAAGTTAGAGGCCTTTGATAGCAGTAAAGTTAGAAGCCTTGAAGCAATCTGAAAAGTCTAACACTAGGTGAGCCACACCCCAAAACGAAAAGAAGAACATACTTTTTAAACTAACGCGATTTTCGTCAATCAAATAAACACGGGTGTTCATCGCGTTGTAAATAATTCTAGATTTAAACTACCTCGACGTTTCGGCAACGGGTTACACCGCCATGGACACATGAAGACACAAATCAAAATGTAAAATTGCACCACATTTGTCCATGAAAACAGGGTGTTCCGAGGATTGACATTCAAGCTGAAAAGGGATTGTTCTAGACGTCTAGGCGAACAACTTTTGTTCTACGACTTTTAGAACTTCGAACATTTTTTTAAATTTGGAGGTTGTTCCACTAAAAAAACATCATTTTTAAAAATAAAGGCAATTAAATTTTTGAAAGTAGTAGACCAAATAACTTAGGTTAATAAAATTTTCGAAAACTACTTCGAATTTCCAAAAGTTGTAAAACAAAAGTTGTTCGCCTAGACGTCTTGAACAACCTCCGTTCGGCTTAAATTGTCATCTTCGGAACACGCTGTGTGATAGATTAATTTGTACCTACTAGTGACGTAGAGCCCCTAATTTAAATATGAATAATTTAAAAAGTTAACATTGCGTAGGCTTTATCGAGTTCATCGTCTTACCAAAGCCAAAGGTAATGACCAAAGCAAAGTCACGTTATGATGTAACACGTTGTTGCACTTTCAAGGTTGTTGCGTAACATTGACGTAATTCGCTAATGTATTTATTTACGTGTCTTATTGTTTTGCCCTTCCAAAAGTCAAGTCTAGATTTTATTACAGTATGTCTGTAAAGACCAGCACTGTACGGAAATTATCAACTGCTATAAATTATTTAAATTGTTTCAGCCGCTTCCTACGGAATTTAAATAGGGATAAAAAGTTAATTTCTCATCTAAAAACTCCTGATACAACCAAGATTCATTGAAATCGGTCCAGTAGTTTTAGAACTCATCTATTAGAATTCTAATAGATGAGTATTTATTATGATTAGTATAACAGATGTATTTATTGATTTAGATAGTAGACAACACACTACCCTACGAATTACAAGACAGCCAGTCGTAAACTCAAAGCCTACCATATAATTTTGGTAATGCAAGTTATCAATCAGTAACAAGGTAACCTAACTTTAGGTTACCCGTTCTCTTCATTTCTTTTATTTTGTATTTCACATTAAGGCCCCCATATTATGAGCTAAACTGAAAATCCCTGACGCAATGTTTCCTACATTTTGGTAGACAAAACTTCTTATTGTTTCGAAGCCTTAGGACATTTTAGACGAAAATATATTACTTTTTGTCTAAAATGTGCTAAGACATCAATCAACACCTTTCGACATTTTGTATTTAAAATCTACACCAAAATATAGGGAACAATGTCATTTACAAACGCTACAAACGAAAATATTCTAAAACATTGCGTCAGAAAATAATCAACATTGTTTGATGAATCCGACAGGGATTTTCAGCTTAGCTCCTTTGTCACGTGTTGTGTAAATAAAGTTATTCAACTATCATAAAATCAACCTTGATTTTAACATTACGTTTCGTACACTCACGTGCAATACCGCTCAACAGGCCACGAGAATTTAAAGCATTCAGTGCGAACAGCCAGCCGCTATAAATTGCTCCCAAATTATACTAATTCACGTTTCCTACACACCCGAAGGTTACCAGTTCATCGGCCGACAAGGTGACTCAAAAGTCCCTCTGACCTGCCTTAAAGTTCCTAGAATACAAAATAGGGAAGAGGCATGGTTGCAGATTTTGTATCGCCCGATTGGACTCGGAAGTTGCTGCATTGCACTTAGTTCTTGCTAAGGATTTGATACCCGTTGCGTAATAATGTAATAACTATTAATTTAATCTGACAGGTGTTTGTTTTGTTTTAACCAGGGACCGCAAAACACCGCTTTGGAGTTAATTCTATCGAACCCAAACCCCTTTGCTCAGCTTACCATCTGGATAAGGTGACCATCTTCATTGGGTAACCTACCTACACCACTATTGATATGGTAACCGAATCATTGAGTTTCCCAGGCAAAAGGCTTACACATTTTATTACGGAAACCTCATTGATGGGGTAACCCTTTGATAGACTTTCTAATGGGTTACCTTTACCCCGCCCCTACGTATTGCATTTCTAGTCATTTCATCGTATTTAAAGTACCTATATACTGCATATCGCCTCGGTTGTGACATTTTTTCCCTCTAATAATTATGGTTAAGTACCTAGGTATTTGAATGATTCTTCAGCAGGTACAACGTTAAAAACACACAGTCACATTTAACTTTTATTAATCAAATAAAATTGTTGGAGTACCTTTGCGAAATCATACTATAGCATGTAATATTAATAAATTTGACATCATTGATACTAACTCTATAGTTAGTAAACATTTTTATATGACAAAAGGTAGATATTAATACCTTAATAATTGTATTAAAATACAGCTTGCTATCTTATTTTTTTAATATTTCAGTCAAGAACTTGGTTAATAACCAAACTGTCTCGATCTATTGAGCAGGATGACATTAAATTAAATTTTGGCATTTTAGATGAAAATCTTTCATCAAATCATTTAAATTAACTAGCCACACTAGAGTCATAGTTGTAAGAACGCTCGACGTATTTATAGGGTAAACCTGGAGAGATGCCTATAGAGGAGAGATGCCTACAAAAATATAAAATCAAATTTAAAAAAAATAGTAATTTCTGAACGCATCCAACCGGGTCAGTTGCATTTCGAAAACCTAAGAGCAAGTTTTTGTGCAAGTGGTTCCCGAAAATAATTGTGATTTTTGTATTTATTTCGAGTTGAAATGTAAGTACTATCGCTCAGACCTATAATTTTTTTCTATGGAACATTTTAACCAAAAAAATTCCACATTTTTAATGACTTCTTTTGTTTTTTTTTTTTCAATTTTACTGATGGTATTAATCATTGTTGTCACGGCAAAGACGCCATTTTTAAAGAGCGTTCCATTTTACTGATTTAAAATATACTAGGCTTCTCACCCAGTCATCTAGGAGAGACGCCTAATTGATTTTGGGGGTAAGACGACTATACATTTTATTTGTTATATTATTTTTTAGATGCCGCGGGTCTACGTTAGGAAGATGTCTGGCCGAAACAGGGCTTAGTGGTCAGAGAGCGATTTAAGAAACGCAATTAATGCGATCAAAAGCAAGGAAATGAACCGTAATCAAGCAAGCAAGCAGTTTAAAATCCCATATCGGACTCTTCAACGTAGATATAAGTCAGGTAATAACTAAAAAGGCCGTCTAGGTCCTAACTCGTTGTTTGGAGATAGTGAAAAGAAGATAGTCAGTCATATCAAGAAACTACAATCAAGGGGATTTGCTCCATCTATCGACGATTTACGGGTGATGGCGTTTAGATTTGCAGAGAATTTAAATCTCAAGCATAACTTTAACAGAGAAAATGGTAAAGCAGGTTATGATTGGGTTAAATCTTTTATGAGACGAAATCCTGAAATCACTCTGCGTAAATCAGAAGGTGTTTCTTTACAAAGAGCTCAAGGAATGAACCACGAAGAAATAACCGGATTTTTTGATCTATCGGAATCACAATTAGATGAGCATGACTTGAGAAACCAACCCAATAAAATTTATAACTTGGATGAGACTGGGCTTCAACTCAATAATAGACCATCACACGTAGTTGCCATGAAAGGATCTAAATCAGTCCCACAATTAACTACAGCAGAGAGAGAGGAGAAAATATTTCTTTGGTATGCTGCTGTAATGCAGAAGGTAGTTTTATTCCCCCGGTGACAATATTTAAAGGCAAAAATAAAAAGAACTAATTTTCTGATGGTATGCCTCCTGGTAGCCAGGTTTACATGAATGAAAAGTCAAGTTACATAAACGCTGAACTTTTTTTTTAATGGCTTATGGAACAATTTATGCCAAGAAAACTGCCTGGAAAAGTTATTCTGCTTTTGGATGGACACACTTCTCATTGCAACTCTATTGACATGCTCGAGTTTTGCGAAGTTAATGAAGTGATTCTTTTGTGTTTTCCGAGCTACACGACGCACTACTTGCAGCCCTTGGACAGAGCATTTTTTAAATCGTTAAAAAGCAGTTTTTACAGCGAAGTCAATACTTGGATTCGAAACAATCCAACTCGGAAATTAGGCAGACTTCAATTCGGAGATTTACTGGGCAAATCTTGGGGTAAATCAGCCACCCAAAATAATGGTACGTCGGGATTTAGAGCTTGCGGTATTTACCCTGTTGACAGAAATGCAATTCCTGACTATGCTTTTATTTCTGACAGTCCTGCACAGGCAGGTGAGACGTCAGTTAGTACAGCACTTGCTGGTGGTACGTCACAGCCTTCAACCAGCGGGTTAAATACATGGAACAAAACAACCATCTCTGATGATACATTGGAAACGGGTCCAGGACCGTCTACTGGCACGGCTTATCTAAATGACTGGTACAGCTTATCAAAACCAGCAATTCAAGTAACGCCAGTAAAAAAAGATCCATCGAACAAACCTGACGGAGAAACACCCTCGAAAGTTTTGGATAAAGTGCACCCAGTTCCCTCTTTTGCGATGCGAACTACTTCTAAAAGGAAGCAACATGCGACGCTTTTAACAACCCCTGAAAATATTAAAAAAATAAAGATTAAGACTGAAAAGAAAATAGCGACTGTGCGTACAAAAACCCCAAGACTTTTGAAGAAGAAAGGAGAATCTAAAACGAAAGTACTAATAAAAGGGAGCTTCTAAAAGGAATTATTCCAGAAAACCCAAGATCATTAAAATAAAAACATCAGATGAGTCGAGTGATGGGGATTCTGATTACTCCGTGCATGACGATTCGTAATTCCAACCACCGGAGCAGGCTGGGTTTCGGAGCGGATATGGCACCATAGACCACATCCACACAGTGCGGCAGATTATACAGAAGACCGAAGAGTATAATCAGCCCCTGTGTCTAGCATTTGTGGACTATGAAAAAGCCTTTGACTCGGTTGAAATCTGGTCTGTTCTGGAGTCCCTGCAACGCTGCTAAGTAGATTGGCGGTACATCCAAGTGATGAGATGTCTTTACGAGTCCGCCACCATGTCCGTCCAAGTACAGAATCAGCAAACAAGGCCCATACCGTTGCATCGAGGAGTGAGACAAGGGGATGTTATTTCCCCGAAATTGTTCACAAATGCAATGGAGGATATGTTTAAGACGCTGAACTGGAAAGGACGTGGCATTAATATTAATGGCGAGTATATCTCTCACTTGCGATTTGCAGATGATATCGTCATCATGGCAGAAACGCTGCAGGACCTACGTCGAGTTTTTACATCGTCAATCCCACAGTGCCTAAAGACGAAGATCTTTAATCAGTGCGTCCTACCCGTCATGACATACGGAGCCGAAACGTGGACACTAACGGCACGGTTGGTTCACAAATTCAAAGTCGCTCAGCGAGCTATGGAACGAGCTATGCTCGGCGTTTCTCTGAGGGATCGCATCAGAAATGAGGTGATCCGTCAGAAAACAAAAGTCTTCGACATAGCTCACCGGATTAGCAAGCTGAAGTGGCAGTGGGCTGGCCATATTAGCCGTAGAACCGATAACCGTTGGGGTAAACGAGTTCTAGAGTGGAGACCGCGTCTCGGCAAACGTAGTGTAGGACGTCCTCAGGCACGTTGGAGCGACGATTTGCGCATGACGGCTGGCACAAACTGGATGCGAGAAGCCGAAAATAGATCTAGGTGGCGTGCAATTGGAGAGGCCTATGTCCAGCAGTGGACTGCAACGGGCTGATGATGATGATGATGATGATGATGACGATTCGTCCACAGAGGATATAGAACGCAGCATCTTAGGAGATATCTGCATTGTATGTGGAGAGTATTATCATGCGACACAGAAAAACTGTGACTGGCTGCAATGCATACAATGCCAGGAATGGTTCCACCAAGATTGTAAGTACTGAAGATCCTGCGAAATGTATGACTTGTGACAAATAAAACCTCATTTTCCTTTTAATAATTATTTAGGCATTTCTCCCTGATACCCATTGGCGTCTCACATATAGCTATGGGACAGATGCCTAATCGACAGACTAAAAATAAAAGGCTGTATTTCCTAAAACTAAGACTTAATTGTTATAATTGCTATGTTAACTCTTTAATAAATACATGATTGAACTATCGTCATTATTTGTTTTCATCTCCTTCCGGTAAATATGAAATTATGAAGCTTTATAAAAACTATTGGCAACTCTCCCAGGTTTACCCTAGTGATCTAATACATCCAATTAAATAAAATAAAAAATGAATTTGAACAATAAAACTAAAGTCAATATTATACAAGATGTAACGGGTGAGCCCTTTTAAGCCGAAAGGGGGTTGTTCTAGACGTCTAGGCGAACAACTTTTGTTCTATGACTTTTGGAAATTTGAAGTACTTTTCGAAAATTTTAAGTGTAAAGTTTACTTGAAGATCAGCTGTTTCTTAGAGTTCGAGGTCATTGACCTTATGTTGTCCTTTCATTTAGTTTGGTCTACTACAATCAAACCTCCTTCAATTACCTTTATTTTGAAAAACAGCTGTTTTTTCAGTCAAACATAATCTCAAAATTTTCAAAAAAAAAAGTTCGAATTTTCCAAAGTCGTAGAACAAAAGGTGTTCGCCTAGACGTCTAGAACAACCCCCTTTCGGATTAAAAAAACTTGCCCGTTACATCTTGTATTTATTTGCAATTTATTTCTACAGAAACCAGAAGCGTAACTTGTTTTAAATGTTTAAGTACCAAATACTTTTTGCCGGAAGAAAAATAAAATGTACTCTATGATCATAGCAATAAAAACAATTCCCGTGTGCGTCTAATAATTAGGCAACGAAGATGGCGCCACCCATGATAATGACTACTCGCCGAGCCGATTCTAAACATACTTTTTTTACCTAATTCCAAAGCCTTAAGGAATAAATTTCACTACTGGGAGACAAAGTGTTACCGTTTAGTACCGCGTTACACTATCATATAGGGTTACCTATTAAAATGAACTAACTCGTTTGATGCTGTTACCACTTACTCAGCCATCGCATAACCCCATTGAAGGGGTTTTGCTGGTGTAAGCTTATTGAAAAAACTTACCCATTAAAATGATAACCAATTGAATGAGGTTTTTCGATTAAGCCTTTAAAAAAACCACGTCTTAACTCAAATAAGGGTAACCAAAAACGGTCCCTGGTTTTAACACATAAATAGGTGCCTATCTACAGGTACATAGATGATTCTTTCACAGTCCTAGCTATGTCTATACTTACCAAAAAATGACATTATTAGTTCGGCCATGCAGTTATGCCATAAAACGTTAATCTGTATTTTTAATACATAGTTATTATATTCTTGTTTAAGGACGCGACTCATGTGAAATCCCTTCCGATGGAATGGTTTTATTCATAACCGGTATCAAATAGATCTTTAAACAATGTATTATGTTATTGTACATGATACAAGAAGTGTCCCCTTCATTTCAAAAACAATAAAAAATAACTTTAAATACCACTATTATACAGGCAAAGTTACCCCTGTTTTACAAAATAAATCAATTTTTCAGCAATGTACTGCATAGTGCCTGCCTTTTCCACTATTGTCAGATATCTACTGAATCCTACTATCCTACTAATCTTACTAATATTAGAAACGCGAAAGTTAGTATGTAAGTATATGTATGTATGTGAGGTTGTTACTCTTTCTCGCAAAAACTACTGAACCGATTGCGATGAAACTTGAAATATAGGTAGCTGGGGATCTGGATTAACACATAGGCTTTTTATCCCGTTGTTCCCGCGGGAACGGGACTTACGCGGGTGAAACCGCGGAGCGCAGCTAGTATTATGAATGTGAAAGTGTGTGTGTTTAAATATTTGGATGTTTGTTACTCAATCACGCAAAAACGACTGAACGGATTTGGATGAAATTTGGAGTGTAGGTAACTGGGGACCTGGAATAATACATAGGCAACCTTTTTTTTCCGAAATTCCCGCGAGAACGGGACTTACGCGGGTGAAATCGCTGGGCGCAGCTAGTAGATAATATTATGGGGGCTGGAGTTCCCGCGCGGTGGCTGGCTTGGTTGCAAAGATATATTTGGTTTCAGGTAAAAACATTGCCAATCTATTTGCAGTAGTTATACACATACTTCTACCATGCTTATCATGGTATAGCGTCTTAGCTTATCCACCGTACGGTATCATGGCGGGGGCCGCTGTATCGTCAGGTGCTCAGCAGAGTGGTGCTTGGCAGAGTGGTGCTCAATGTGGTACCGTAAGGTGGGTAACAGGGGACGCTTTAATATAAGCAAGATAGATTCGTTTAGACGGTCGGTTGTGCCGATCCCAAATAAGAGGCCAGGAAGAGAAAAAGTTGATAAAACACTTTTCGAAATTCTGCACGTAGAAGAACAGGACAGTTTACGTTCTTTAGTTTTCAAAAAATTTGCTAGATAAAAATAAAAATTACTTGTTTTGGATGGAGCCTTAGTCTAAAATGGATAGCATGAGAAAAGGTATACAATAATCAAATAAAAATTGAATAAAATATAGAACAATAGTGTTTATTACTTTGTACCAGCTTAGGTATCTAATTCCATGAAGATCATACTTAGGAAGAAGAAATACTTAGCTATGTGTTAAAAAATTAACTCACTTATTTTTCCTAATATCCATTTTCTTTCTTAATTGCAACCACAACAGTTTCGTTTTTAACTTTTCTTGTTTCAGGATTTCTTTTCTTATTTGTATGTCTAATTGTGATAATATTCTTTTTTCCTTTGCTTCATTAGCTACTATAGTATTTTTTAAACTTATTGCTTTAATTTTTTCTTTGTATATTTTGTATTTTAAACTACTAAATTTGTTAGTTTTTACATGGACTGACACAGGAGATTTAGGCACCTCATCATCCCAATCCTGAAAGGACAAACATATGAAGATGTTGCATAACATTATATACCTAGAATTAAATTTGCTCTATATTTTAATGTAATACATACAAGTACATAATTCTCCTCACTATCCTCAGATGCAGGGCTATCTATGTTTATATTTTCTACATACAAAGTTTTCAGAGGGTCAATTTTAACTTTTTTTTTTTTATTATCTGTAACCAAAAAAAAACATTTTAATAATGTCACTGAAATATGTAAATTTATTTGCCAATGATCTAAGATATCTACTAACCTTTCATGCTAGAATAGGGGTCATCTAATTCAGATTTTAAGCCTTTAGAGGAAAGTTTTTCAACATCTGCTTGGACAGCATCCATGCTATCGCTTTCATATCGCTCATTTATCCTTTCAGCACTTGTATTAATTACAGATTGACCATAATATGAATTATTGAAGTCTTCACCATTCGAATTTATTACACTTAAGACTTTTGCATGTATTGCCTCTTCATCTTTTAAATCTAGATATACACCTGTCAACAATATAAAGCTCTACTGTACAAATATTATAAAGAGAAAAGTTTTTTTTTCTTTTTCTTTGTAATAAATATGCACCGAAACTACAGAACCAATTTTAAAAATTCTTTTACCATAGAAAGCTGCATTATTGAAAAGGAACATAGGCTATCTTTGATCACGATATCCACATGAATTGGGACTTATGCAGGTGAAGCTGCGGGATGCAGTTTGTTTTCTATACCTCAACAAGTTATACACAACTGACACCAAATCGCCAGAATGCTCTGCCTTACTAATAAATGGATGTTCCCCTAATAGTATATACCTACTTAAGCTATGACAAAGCTTAGGTCAGACACAAAACTAAACAACATTAAGGGATGATTTATATTAAACCATCACCCGGCTGAGCTTCATTGTCCATTGCTTGGGGAGTACTCGATTGGTCTGTTGCAACAGAGTGGCGACCAAGCAACAGACAACGAAAACGAAAAAAGCTAGGCCCGGTATGGCCGGGCGACGGTCTAATATTATTATTATGGCTTATGACTTAGCCATTTCAAAAGTTATGTACAGTAGCTAGTTTACAAAACAGCTCAGTAATGCTTTTGCCCAAGAAATAAGATTTGTAGAGTTGGTTCCTACTGAACAATTATTAGGTAAGCTTGGATCTTCATAGTAACTGGTGACTTCCTGATAGTAAAAGATGTGCGCGAGTCTTATTATTTTTATTATCTACCTACTTAGAACTACCTCACCTGCTAGAATTTGTTGCTTTTTTGTAGGAGTTAGTGCCATTTTCGCAACTTTTTTCATTTTTATCCAATGATCCATAAGGGTTTTCGCATCACGGTGATAGTGTTTAGTTCGTTTGTTGTATTCTACAGACATATTTTGCCATTCAGTCAGTTTATTCTGCATTGAAAACCGATCCGTTTTCTTATTTTCTACAACGGCGAAATGCTTTATTACTAAATCTATTATCAGTTCCTTTTCAGCAGGAAGCCAATTGGGGCAACGTTTTTTCTTTTCTTCACTCATTTTTATTCGTAAAACACAAATTACCAACAAAAATAAAAGAAAACAACAATGTATGAATACGAGAAATAAACATAACCTACAAACAAACTGTCAGTTCCACATTTGACAACTCAGTTTGTAGAAAATGGGTTCGTACTGCTTGTACATACAGCCAATAATACCAGAGTTACTTTACCAACAGACTGTTGATTTGTACTATTATTCTATGCTGTTGATAAAATATTATTTCCTTAGAGTGATAATTACTGTAATAATATACTAGATTATTTCATTGAGTTGTCCCACATTCCACATGTAGCCCCTGAGTAAAATTAAAATTTTAAAATTAAAATTAAAAATACCATTCAGCAAGCATCTATCATTAAATCATTAATTAGGTAAGAAGTACCTATAAAAAAAAACTAGGAGGAATACGAAAAAATGAATAGGTTTACCAATTTATATTAGGTACATAATTTATTCCAAAATAAACCTACATAATACATTGTGTTTATTAATAAATTAAAATAACTCACTATAAAAGATTATTCTCAACCATTCCCTGTTGGAGGGCTTCCAGAAGACCCGTTGACTATGGAAGTTTGGTTTATTTTTACTGAAGGGCAGACTTTTTCTTTCTTTGTTAATTGTAACAACAACCGCTTAGTTTTTAATCTTTCTTGTTTCAATATTTGTTTTTTAATTTGTATGTCTAATTGTAATATTCTTCTTTTCTCCTTTGCTTCTTCTGCAGCTAAAATATTTTTTAACTCTATTGCTTTAATTTTTTCTTTGTACAGTGTTTCTAAACAACTGGTTTTTTCAGTTGTCAAATGGGCAGAGTTAGGTGCTTTTGGCAATTGTAGTGTATTATCACCCCAATCCTGAAAAAAAGGTATAAGTAAATAACATTAAGCCTAGCTTAAAACCTAGATTGCTTGAATTTTTTAGCTTAGTCAAAAATACACCTACCAACATAATTATAAACTTTAAAAAAATAAATATCCTCTATCAGAGATAGGTACAACAGGGACCAATTTAATTGGAGCTTGAAAAATGTTAGTCAAATAATTACCCTTTCCTCTGGCTTCACCATAGTTGGGTAAAGAGCAGTCATTAGGTCCAGTCTGCTTCTGTATTATCTTTTTTTTTTGTACTTGGAAGTAAATTAAAAAAAAAGTTGTCTATGAGATTTAGGAAAAGTAGTAGAACAAAATTATATAATTTAAAAAATTTGTCTGTTTCTCTGTTTGTTCCTTATACAATTAAAAACTACTAATCCAAGTAAAAACTAGTTTTCCATATTGAATAGTTCTATTTTCAAGGAACCTTATGGTATACTTCAAATATTCAATGGAACCCAAATAATAAACGAAAAAGTCGGCTATGCACTATTTCTATGCAGACAAAGTCGTAACAGCTAGTAGATAATATAGATAAAGTAATTAACTACAAGTAAATACATACAAGTACATAATTTTCATCGCTGTCCTCTGATGTTGAGATACCCATGCTTATATCTACGGCTTGAGTAGGGTCAATGCTATTGCTGTTAAACGAGTTATTAGCCTCTTCAGGGTTTATGTTCATTAAATGTAATACCCTTAAATGAATAGGGTCTTCTACCTCGGGAGATCCACCACCTGTTAAGATAAAAAGTTTCGAATCTAATTCATTATCATTTGGAATTTGGATGGTACAATTTATTTAACTAGTAGTTCGCCCCGAACTGAGACCTCAAAACCCCCTATCTCCTCAATCCCCCTACCGATCCGGCTCATCTTCGAACTCATAAATTCTATTGACCTAAACTACACACATACCAAAATTCTCGCTCTCGTTCGCAAAAAACTCGCTTCGCTCATTCGGTCAATAATTATGAATAGAAGACGAGTTGGGTTAGCTCGAGTTAGTCAACAACTAACCATACAGAAATTACCCGCTCGGTCATTAAATGCCAATATTAGCCTGAGAAAACATATAAGTACAAAATATTTTCATTTCTCAAATTACATATATCATCATAGGTGTGTTTAGTTTTTAAGTTTAGTTTTAGTTTTTAATTTTAAGTTATTGTTGTGTGTTAGTTGTAATTTAATTTGATTTTGTAATTTTATGTTTAGTTGAAAAAAATAATGTAAATAGGTACATACACAAATAATACATATATCATCATCATAATGTTTGTTAGGTTCTCCATTGCAAAAAAACTACAAAACCTAGCGCTTTGAAAATTGGTATTCAAATACTTGAATATCTGGATTAACCTAAAGGCTGCTTTTTATCCCCATATTCCAGCGGGATCGCAGCCAGAAAGTAAATAAAACTAACCTGTTTGAATACGTTGTTTACTGGCAAGAGATACGGACATTTTCGCGTGTGTTTTCAATTTTTTCCAATGAGCCATAAGAGCTTTGGCATCACGGTGGTAGTGGTCGCTTCGCCTGTTAAATTCATCGGACATAATTTGCCATTCAGCTAGTTTCGAGCTCATTGAAAAGGTATCTAATTTTGTATTTCCTATTACTCCAATATGCTTCTCCACTAGCTCTAATAACAAGTCTTTTTCAGAAGGAATCCAATTAGGGCAGCGTTTTTTATTTTCGTCACACATTTTGATTTATTTTAGCACAAACTTACTAATCTAAATAAATGATATGAAATATTATATTGTTTATTAAACATCGAACAAAAACACAAACATAACCTAGAAACATACTGTCAAGTTTTTTTTTTTTTTTTTTTTTTTTTCTCTTTCGGTCTGAGACCGATATGGCCAACTTGTAACAGCCAAGGTCAAGTAACTCTTCTTTAGTTATATTTATTCCAGTGTTTTTTTAATGGACTTGGGTGTACTAAGTTATTTCTTAGGGAAACAAGTAAAACCAATACGAGCTAAAAAAAAGGACGGAATTTGGAAGGTTCAGGATAGTATGTCAAATACTGTCAAGTTGCTGTCAACATACTTTTGACATAACACGGCATTATCTTACAAAATTGAAGTGTTTGGAATTTGAAGTAAAGCTACACGAAAAAGAGTAGGATTTGATTTAGGTCGATTTATCTAGTCTGTTGTTAGCATGGAGGTAACTTATTTAAGAGTAAATGGGACCGCGGACCCTATTACTGAGACTTCGCTGTCCGTCCGTCTACGTCTGTCTGTTACCATGCTGTATCTCGAGAAAGCTAGACATTTGAAATTTTCACAGATGATTTAGGTATTTCTGCTGCCGCTATCACAACAAATAAAACAAAAATTAACAAATATTGAAGAAGGGCAAAAAACGTGTTTTTTTTTTAATTAAAAAAAAAAACTACTTCTCTGTATAAGAATTAGGTACGTCTACCTACTTCATTCATTATTTTACCTCATATTTTTCGTTTTAAATCTACTTTATGCTCTTTTTTTCTTGATGTGTTGTTGTGTGTTTTCTGAATGTACTTCTCATCTTTCTATATTTTTTGCCATCATCAATATTGAGGGTACTTTTCCTACAAACACAGTTCATTTTTTCAAGTATTAATGTTTACTCGGCTTCACGTAAAAACTGCTTAACCGATTACGATGAATCTTGGAATGCAGATAGCTAGATCTGGATTAATTTGGCTTAACTTTAACCAAACTACAATCTAGATCTACTCAGTAAAGTAAAACGGTTCACTTTAGAACACCTTATAATACCAGGTAACTCGTGGCACTGCATCTAAGTAGGTGAGGTTATTTCCCTTCGTCCGTTTTGGAAACCAAAGGTTCGACACCAATTTTTTGACATGAATAATATGAGCACGGCTGCTGGCTCGCTAATATTATATCCTACAGTCAATAGGTAAGTTTAGGTGTATACTATTAATACTCATTGTGGAGTATGTTGCATCATTGTACAAGGTGGATTTACGATAACCATTTAAGCCGAAAGGGGGCTGTTCTAAACATCCTAACCGAACATCTTTTTCTACGACTTTTTAAAAATCGAACATTTTTTTCTATATTTTTCTTAAATCTTGACTTAAGTAATGTTTCACTGAAAAAAAAAACCTTTTTTAAAAATAAAGGCAATTAGAGTTTGATTGTAATAGACAAAACCGAATGAAAAGACAAAATAAGGTCAATGACCTCTAATAACTCTGAAAAAACAGCTGATTTTCAAGTAAACTTAAAACATAATCGCTTTCAAAATAGCTTTTAGCGATAATTGTAAGGTCGCTCATTGGTCAACGTTTTTTTACTTTTAAGCTTTCTGTGTTATATTTGTCGTACTTCTGATGTGTACTGATTGTATTTGTCGGTTGTGCAAATGAAGTATTTCAATCTATTGAACTAACTTAAAATTTTCGAAAATTACTTTATATTTACAAAAGTTGTTCGCCTAGACGTCTAGAACAACCCTCTTTCGGCTTAAATGGTCGTCGGAGCATTCTGTATACGTGTCACTTAGTATTGAATAAAATATCATTCTGTCTTTATCCATGACGTAAATTATCCTTATTCCGCTCAAACTAGCATAAGTCAAGGTATAACCGTTGCCTTTGCACTTTCCTGGAACCCCAGTCTAGACTCTAGACAGACGATATCTTTTAAAACAAAGTAGGGAAGTATAGGCAAATGCCTAGGTACTTCATAACTATTACTGGCCTTTTCATCTAATTTTAGATGATTTATACAGCGCAAGCAACTTTTAATCCATGCTATTTTATGGCGCTGTATGCTCGGGACGTTGTTAGGTGGAGTAGGCTTGTACGGGCTGTCCGTACGCTGTGCTGGCTGTGAGAGAAGGCCCGAGATCTTACTTTAAAGCAAACACCTTTTACTATGTATTTCAAGATTTTAATAGGCTGAGATTACAAAGATCTATATTTTAGCAATTTCAATTTTCCTGTTATTCGTTGTCAAGACAACTGTCAGAGCACAATCAAAAAAGGAAATGCACCGTCACGTCGTGTACAAGGCTTGCCCAGCACCTATACCACCCTCCCAGCCTAGTCAGCCATGCCCAGAGGAAAGAACTGGTCACTACGTCAGAAGCTAACTAAGCCGTGGGTTTTCTCAAGATGTTCACCTTCACCTTCCATAATTTTCCAGCCGGGATTCGAAACCACGACCTTCGAAATGAAAGTCGGGGTATCTACCACTAGACCAACACCGCTCCTTTATAACTGTAGGTATGTAGGTAGTATTCGTGTGGTGATGTAAGATTTGACTTTAGCACTAAAATGTCTAGTAAAAAACGACCTATGATTGATTGTTTTAACCCTAACCTAACTCCTAAAGAATAACATTTTATAACTACTTACATACCTATACAACATTTTATGTTTTCTCAGAAAATAGTTGAGACTTAAGTAAGTCTATTTTAAGATTTATTCATATAAAATATGGACTTGTAAAATACTTAAATAGACCTGAAATAAATAATTCATCATTATAAAAATAGTACTGTTTACACGTTTCCGAACACGTGGGTTAAGTATATCTATCTCTGAATAACTGTATTTTTTATCGCGATCGAAATTGACAAATAAGTACATAAAATATTATCTTGCGCAATATTTATTTACTAAAATAAAGCATCAAGTAGACGTATCTTCCTGAGTATCAACTTTAGTACATTAGGTAGGTACCTACACCTATTCATAAATTCTTTTATAATAAATCAGTGATAGGCTACCCATATCCTATTGATAAAATACCTAGATAAATATAATGTGTATGTATAATGATATGTGTCATTCATTAAGATAAACAAGTACGAAATTTTGTGCTTTGATTTTAATTTAAATGTTTTTTTAGTTAATTTTATTTTTAATTTTATTATTTTATTGTGATTTTTATTTTGTATTAGTTTTAAGTTTGCTTTGATATAATTGCTGTTGTAATAAATGATCGAACAAAATAATATAAATTAAAAAAAATATTAATTATCTAAATCGCATAACAGTGCGGTGTGAAATTAAAGGTACACATACTTGCTTGATACGGGTCGAATTGAGAACCTCTTTCATTCTTTGAAGTCTATAAAAATCTAGACCTCTTAAGGTTTCTTCACACGTAGGTACCACAACCAAATCTAAACCTCACCACCCACGTGGCCGGGCATATATTTTGTATTGGAAATGAATAGGACTATTCACACTTACTACCAACTGCAAAATGTGGTACGTGTGAATGGTCCTGTTCATTTTCAATACAAAATATACGCCCGGTTACGTGATGTGGTTGTGGGTCGTGGTGTGGTTGTCGTACGTGTGAAGAAGCCCTTAGTTTTTTCTAATAGTTCCTCTAATAATGGGCTCCAAATCAATAACTAGAATACTAGGTATATAGTCTATCTACCTAGTATTCTAGTTATAGGGGTTTTAAAAGAACATTGCATTTTATAGGTTTAAAATATTTTAAGGGAAGTTTAAGTCCCTTAATAACCCTTAATAACCTATATAACCCTAATAGCGTGACAGGGATAAAACAAGCAAATTTCAGATGTGTAAGTGAAGGACGCGACTATGCAAAACTTTAGTGCGTAAAATCAAACAATTGCTAGTTTCAAGATAACTAAACCTTAATCTTGAAATTCAAATCATTCAGAACCTGTATTGAGCTAAGTTCAATTCTTTTACAAAGTTTTATTAGTATAAGGACAATATTGACTAAGTAATATCACTTATTTGTACAATTTAGAGGAAAGTTTGGGATTTTTTCCTATCGAGAAAATTTTCAGGAATCGTGTTTCAGGAACGTCAATTATGTTCATGTTTTAGTAAATATCCTCGACTTTAATAAATATGGTTTCAAAAACTTTTGTAGTAATTCATCCCAGAAACATCAGTTCTGGCCTACTATAGCCGCTTAAAACATTCTTACCTATAGCAATGTTCTCTTAAATTGTGTCCCATTGTTCGTATGTACCTTCCTATGTGTGTGTTTGTTGTCAATAAAAGTTTATTTTCTTTTTTCTTTCTTTCTTTAAATCCTAAATAACACACAAGACACCACCAGATTCTCTCCAGTCGCTGCTGTTGAGTCACACATCGCGGTCGTCCCTCCCTTTCCGCTACCCCCTTCACCCTGTCCTTTAACCCCTTTCTTTAAAGGAACGTACTCATTACATTATTCGAAAATTGTTGCTTCTTCTTTTCGTGTATTAGTGTGGCTCACCTATTTAGTGTTAGAGTTTTCAGGTCGCCATAAACCTCTGATTTGACTTAACGATTGCTATTGGTTACCGAACCTTTCTAAGCACTTTTAAACGTTGAAGAACTGCTTATAAGTAGGTGTCTAGTGTGTATATAATGTGGGGTCGGCGCAGCATACAGTTGTCCTCCACTCAGTTCTCTGTCACGCTCACCCCTTTTCCACCGTATCCTCCCTTCCTTACGCCATTTTATTCCAAGTCAGTCTCTTCTTCCTGCCGTCATCCCAAAAAAATTGGGATTGACACAGTCATAAATATAATAAACTAGCTGCGGCCCCCCGTAAGATTTATCAAAATCGGTTCAGCATTTTTTTTTTTATGAACCGATTTTGATAAATATAGAATTATATAGAGGATATAGAACTTCTTCATGGAAAACATGAAGAATTTCTATATCCTCCCTTACTCCATTTTATCAAAAGCCAGCATCACCCACATTAGTCACGTTAGAAAACTCTACCGACCCATCCCAACTACAATCCTCTTAAACAATACCTACTTGACAATGACACTGCGCCAGCTGAGTCACGACGATGCTTGGCATTGCATAATCGACTTTGACGCACGGTTGAAAACAGCGCACATTGGTCTATTATATATGCGACAGGAGATTCAGCAGGAAACTTGTTAAAATCATTGAGGTTGACAATCACTACGGTTAAGGTATTATTTATATTAGACTGGTGCAACCGAGTGGCGGCCGAGCAACAGACAACGAAGCTCGGACCTGGCACGGCAAGAAAACGGTCTAATATAAATCATCCCTTGAATGGAGGCTGAAATGGAGACGGAACGAGATACAAGATAATTATTGAGAAGACCACACAAGTAGTTCGAAAGTTAAAACTTTTGTGATCATCTCAAAATTGTTGGTTAACCTAGTTACCTATTCCATCTTATTTTTGTTTTAGAAATTAAAATGTATTTTCATTGCTCAAGCCATTATTATTTATTACTAGAAATATTTACCTTAAAGGGAAAATAAATCGAGTTGTTTCCTTAATCCCCATTGATAATCCCCATCAATGGGGATTTGTGAACTTTTTGTTCAAATATCCCCATTAATTGCCGATATTGAGCAAAATGGGTATTTGTGGTACCGCAATGCGGCTCACAAAAGCGGGGGCTCGCGTACTCTAGTTCGTTGAGACGCTTGGGATCAGTCCAAGTCCCTTGGAGTCCCCTAGGAGTCTTCAAGTCTAGAGTGTATAAAAATCTTCTAGGTATGCATGCAACATCGTCGACCTCATCGTCGCTTCTTACCCTACCGCAGAACTCCCTCAACTCTCAATTGTAAATGATCTTAAGGAAACATTTGAAATAAAACTATATTTCACTGCTGCCTTTTAAAGCCTTTAAAAAGCTACGGAAAATTTAAGGTCAGTTATAAGTACTTCTTAGGTAAGCAATTGTTGTTGCAGTCACGTGGATTGATTTACAGTGTTTTGTAACTTTTCAATGAAAACGTGCCTCTGAAGGTACCACTGTAGGGTTTCAAGAAATAAACTAAGTACCTTCCTAACCCTTTAGAAATAAAGTTTGACTTTTTGAAAGGTAGCTTTTTACGGGTTTTAAATAAAACATAACTTTTTCCTAGAGTTAGGGGAATTTCCAAAGTGTTGCAACACTGTTGTTTATTAAAGGTTTCGTTCCTTTTTGTTCGCCCTAGTCGGGTTAAGGAAGAATAATGTTTTTGGCAGTCTGTGTATATATGTATGTATGTATGTTCCACCGTAGCGCCTAAATTACTTCAATTTCAATTTTAATAGTAGTTTATGCACCTAGGTACTAAAGTCCTGTCTTATGTAGCGGGCGTCATATTGAATCCAAAGCGTACGAAGGACTCTAGAGAGTTAACTCCCGAGCGCAGCGAGGGTGTTAAAAACTTAACTCCTGAGCGAAGCGAAGGAGTTATGTACCTAGAGTCCTGAGTGAAGCGTGGGATTCAAGCGCCCAAGATAAAGACAGGCTTTAGTACCGAGGTGAATACTCTACTTTACACATCTACTGCGAGACAATAAAAGGGCTACAAAAATAAGCATTTAACTAACAACAAAAAAAAAGATTAATGCAACGTATATCAAATCAAATCAAATCAAATCAAATCAAATATTTATTTATTAATATGAATCTTATCAAACATTTCTCACATTACATTAGAAATCGGTTCTGCACTAAGCATAGCTTGTATCGCAGTAGCCGTATATGAAATATATTGACAGCTCTATATTAATTAATTTTTTTTATTTCTTATCGGTTGTGAACCGATTATGGCCATTAGGAAATTAGCCAGTGTCATGTATTTTAATATATTATGCAAGTTATTTGCATCGAAACAGTCAAGTCGTCATAGTTAAAGTCAAGTCTAGGGAATCATTTGTAAACACGGCGGCCATTTACAAACAATCTTCACGGAGCCTTGGAGACAACACTAAGTCAATGTTTTGCACCGATTTTCACTTTCATTCCACTTGTACACCTTCACGAAACTAAATTGATTAATATGCCCCCGAAATTAAACAATTTGCACGCATATGAACTAGGTATCACAAAAATGAAAATTTAGCACCACATCTCCTCAACGAGTTCCCGCCAAGACTCAATTAAATTTAACAATGTTACATCAAAATGACAAAACCACACATCGGCCTTAGCTGATGAAAAAAAAAAAAAAGTTGGGGCTTTATACTAAACAAAACTTTTTGCTTTACCCTTCCGTCCGTGAAAATAGAAAAAAATTTGCCCAGTTTTTTTTTTAATGTGTTATGTCTAGGTGGCCAGTTCGAAATGGCCGTATGCTACCAGAACCATAGTTTAAAATTTAAATTACTTTATGCCCTAGGTGCATAATGAGCACTTTATGCACCTAGGGAATAAAGAGTCGCTTTACGTTGAATTTTTTGGCCAAATAAAGTAACTTTGTAGAACAGTAGATGTGTAAAATATCTTTATTAAATAATAATAATTAACATAAGTACAGTAACAATAGTGTAAGTGTAATCCTAGCAGTACAAAAATCATAAATAATTCAGATTGTTTAACAAGCTAAAACTTGTTACTTGAGCATCGCATTAAATAAGGCAGGTAGGTTAATAGGTATTTGTATGCAGCAGGTTTGTAATCTACAAAAACTGTTAGATAAAAGTTGAGTAGCTTTAGGCTAGCAACACAATTTACAAAGTAAGTAGTTTAGTAACACAATTTAAATAAATGGATAAATGTATAAATGGAATTATATTTTATGAAGAACCATTAATGTTTAAACCTAAACCTAAGCTAAGTTAAGCACTAAATGTTATTTTGGAGAAATAAATAAAATTATTATTATTTGTTGTTACCATTTTTGATTCTCGGGGCTATGGAGCACCCGGACCTTTGGAAGGCGTGCGTGGGGCCGAAGCTAACACGTAGAGGCCCGTTTTAGTAACATTTTAATTTCAAAATATGTGATGGACACCAAACCGGCAATTATCCCTGTCTGCACTATAAAATGCAGCCAAGGACAACCCCCGGGTCGGATAGAACTATGAATAAACTACGGGTGAAAACTACTTGGGCTATGGAATTGGGTTGGTAGTGGATCGGGTATTGGGGGGAACTATGGGGAATATGGCGCCTGCCGTCACAATGTTCAACAAACACGTAAAAATGGCAGACGGAGACTCGCCAACTCACAAACTGGGCCACCCTAATTAAGCCGAGCAAATTACAGCCAGGGGGCAACAGGGGCGTGAGAGGCTGAAGGATGGAGGGACCTCACTGGATTTTAAACCATCCTAGGTCGAGATCCTGTGGAGCGGGCCAACTCATCACTGACGTAAGGCGTCCATCCTCCGAGCATTTCTGCTCTCGCGACTCCACTCTGACCAGCCGGTGAAGGCGAGCCAAAGGCGGGGGACCGCTTCCTCGTCAGTGTTCACTCCGACCAGCCAACTAAGGCAAGCCGGAGGTGAGGAACGGTGACTTCCCCCTGGAGCACTCGGGAACCCGCGGGGTCGCTACTCCCCGACACCTCCCCTCAAGGTGCCCTGCGGGCTTTATTATTATTATTATTAATTGTAATGTATTTACATTTGGCCGTCTGCCTGCCACCAACCCTCCTTGCTACAAAGCAGTTCCCCAGGCAGTGAACTCCAAGTAGGTAAGCTTTGTCTTCCCCAGAAAACTTTTACCAGATCCTTTAGTTGCTTTTTACGACGCTTATGGTAGAACAATAGGGTAGCCGCCTATTCTGTGCGGGTTATACCTTTTATGCCCATTGATAATCCCCATCAATGGGGATTTGAGAACTTGTTGTTCCAATATCCCCATTAATTGACGATGCCGGGACTACAGGGCCAGAATACGTAGGTACTAGTATAATATTCGTAGTCTAATTTTCAATTCGACCATTTAAATTCATTCTACGACTATTTTGACTAGACAGAAACGATATAGACGTCTGGACTTTGGTCTTTCCCTAGTGACATAACATTTTTAGATTTAGAGCTTTGCAAGCGTTTAATCCGTGCATTAACAATCGAATTGTTAATTTCTGCAACTATTATAACAGATATGGTTCTGGCATGCTATGGCATGTTTATAAGGTTTCTCAGCTCATTTAAAATTTCTCAGCTTCGGTGAACACTAAATAAATAAAATACAAAGCTAATTGGTAACAGTGAAACGTAGGTAAATTGTTGTCTACATTGGTTTTTGTTTTATAAGTCTTCCAATTTACTAAACACGGAGTTTTATGCATGATGAAAAATTATCAATTTGGGGTAAGAGCGGATGTTCACATAAAGTCAATTATACTGCTCGTAGAATAACGTCAATATTTGAGTCATACAGTCTACTCTCGTATCCGATCTTACTTACCTTATTCTGATCATCCTTCGAACATCTATACGAGACTAATTTGAAGTTAGTACCTACCTTATAAATAAAACTTTTAAAACGGTTGTCATTTGTCATTGCGTGGAGATATAAAATAGCCCCCTTAGCCCCAAAAATTCCCGAGGTCTAAAAAATATACCTACTTCTGTTTACCAAGTTTCGTCTAAATTAGTTGAAAAATATCAACTGAAAAGGAGAAGCAACAAACGAACTAACTGACAGAGAAAGCAAATTTTGCCTCTCTTGAAACAGACGCTTCGCTCGCTCAGTCAATAACTATTAGGTCGTCCAAAAGTGCACTTTTTACATTTTGAAATTGCATTCAAATATGATTTTGCAATTAAGTTACCATATTATTGTATGCTTAGTTCTCATACAGATATTTCACAAAACTTGCTTAACTTTTTCCCATGCATTGACAGTTGAAATCCTTACATTTCTTTAGGTATGTATGTATGTATGACTAACTCTTTGTCCATTGAACTCTGTCGCCCTTGAGATCTGTTCCATTTTTGGGCCGATGCGCAGACGCAACTTTTTTCGTCGCGCCGGCGCGTCGCATGCCCTTTTTGTTTCGTCGCGACGACTTAGCTACATGCTTACAACTTGAATGCAGTATGTCACTGTGCATTTGAAGGGGATAAGAAAATTAAATCCATTTATCCAGCCGTTAATTTTAAGCAACAGAAACAAAGGAATTTAACCTGAATTTCTGATATTCATTTCAGTCTGTTACTGCCTGTGTCCTGGGTTTGAATACAGTTTCTGCAAAAGCCCATAACTGATACTCACCCACCCAAAGACGCTGGTTTCCCCGCGATGTTTTCTTTCACCTCATCTCTGCCCCTCTTCTAAGAAAATTCAAGGTAAAATATTCACAAATTATTCGTTATTCAGTTATCAATACTCTGCTAATTCAAGAACTAAACTAAACCGGCCCGTGCCCCAGTTTCGTGTGTTCGTATCAGAAATTGCGCCAGAATCTTGCATAACCGTCGAACTATTTCGATAGAGTGCAACCAAGTTGAATGATGTCGACGGTTCTATGTCAAACTAAGAATGAGAACACATATTTACCTACTGCCGTAGGAGGGTTATGTTTTTCGAGCGTATAAGTATATAATATATTATGTATATCAAACACCTGTACGCCAAAGTGTATGAACATTGGCAATCTATTCCTAATATGATATATATGTAGGTGGGTATGTATCCAATTTTCGTTGGTTGGATTTTGAATGCGAGACCTCACAGATCTCCGATTTTAGCCTATGAGGTAAAGTGTCTTTGGATTTGTAATCACAATGCGAGTGTTGAAACATGATAAACAAAAAACTTGATAAAAACGGAATTTAACGGTAAATGTAGCTCAAACAAAACAGGGTCCAAATTAAAAAATGACCCATATCGAGTGGGGTATTAAATTAAAGGGTTTGATAAGTTGAATTTTGAAACGTTTTTGAACGTATAAGGATATAAGATCCTGATAATAAAAAAAAAAGTTTAAAAATATTAAAATCCCGATTGTTTTCTTAAAAGTTTCACGAACTTTTTTATCCTAATTTTGCACGCGTTTTTCCTACTCACTCGTTTAAAAATATGTTTTTTTTTCCACAGACAGTGGCGCCATCATTTAACAGCATATGTAAGTTGGTAACTCTGTACAATGGTACCTCGTTGGTTTAAGTAATGTATGTATGTAGGTACAGATAAAAGTGTACCTAATGTTATACACATAACATTAAGTAAGTATATGAATTAGTTAATGTAAATGTAACATTTAGTGGCGCAATTTTCTTTAATAGAAGTTTATTTTTGTACAAAATTAATAAAGGTGAAGTAGTAAAGCACCTATTGACAGAGTTGGCATATTCAACCAAATTTTCAGTCGTATTTATATCTTAAAATAATATTGTTTTTATTTGGATTTTGAACGTCTCCTCTTGCGGCCTGCGGCATTATCGTTAGAGCAGCATTTTCTTCCATCCACCAACTACTTGTACAAATAAATAAAAAATCAACTATCTGCGCCCTAAGCTATCATGGTTCATGAGACTGTATCTCGTTAGGTTAGTGGTGACAGGCACTAGAGTCTTAGTTGTTACCCTTTAGATACGGAACCCTAAAAATTAGACACCCGCATGATCTCGCTGCGATCTTGAACCAAACAACATGACTGCACATCCGGTAAAGTAATACAAATAGTTACAAGGAACCTACTTCCGGTTGTCCTTACACGTTCAGATTTACGATTAGCTATCGACGAACCATTAGTTTGCAATGCTCGTGTTTAGATCAATGACATTTTGTTGTAGATAGGTTTAATAAATACATACATAATGTGTTTATAAATGGGTACCTATATGGCGTTATAATTTTGAATTTAGTATATACTAGCTGCGCCCCGCGGTTTTACCCGCGTAAGTCCCGTTCCCGCTTAGATATTATGTAGGCTATGTTTTATTTCCGGTATCCAACTACTTATATTCCTAGTATCATCGCAATCCGTTTAGTAGTTTTTGCGTGATTGAGTAACAAACATCCAAACACACATTTTCACATTTATAATATTAGTTGGAGTAGGATTTCCGATTATTTTAACACTAAAATCGGGAATTACGCTGGTAAACCCAAAAACCGATATACTTCCTACCTATTAAAACATACCTAAACGAAAATAACAAAAGGAAAATAATAATTATTATAAAACAAGTTATTTGTAAACAAAATAATCGCACACTTGTTCTAATATCGTCAGTGTTATATTTATTTTTGTCATCGGCTTAAATAAAATAGGTTACATCATTGCGTTGCGTAATTTTGATTAAAACTGTGTTTATCTTGCGTGTGCGCATGTCAGTAGGTAGGTAGGTACGTTATAAAATAAAGAGGATTTAGTTAAAGTTTAATCTTATCGGTGATAGTGACCAGACTACGGACATAATATTTACTTTATTAAATAAATAAATAAAAATTGAGACCAACACACAGCGCCATCTAGCCCCATGGTAAGCTGCTAAGCTTGTGTTACAGTGACTAGACAACGGATATACTACTTATATTTATTTAAATAGCTGCGCCCAGCGGTTTTACCTACGTAAGTCACGATGGGATTATCGGGATAAATAGTAGCCTATGTGTTATTCCCGGTATCCAGCTACCTACATTCCAAGTTTTATCGCAATCGGTTCAGTAGTTTTTGCTTGATTGAGTAACAAACATCTAAACATCCAAACACACACACTTTCACATTTATAATATTAGTAGGATAGGAGATTTTAGCAGCTATTTTCATGTAATTTGCTTTAGCTAAGACCTCGATATCAATTAATAGGTCTCGGTTACCCAACAACTCGGGCACACAACAACACCCACGTTCCTAATTCCCTTTTATGTTGCAACGATTGCAACACCGATGCGATGTCGCAATGTAGTGGCAACACAGGATGTCCCCGACCGCGACCCGAGGGGATCCGATACGAATTACGAACGTACAATGACATATTATGAACTCGAGGAATAAAAGAATAGCAGTGTTTCTCAGTTTCACCCGCCTAAGTCCCGCGGGAATATCGAAATCAAAAGTAGGCAGTCAATATTACTCAACGATAATGCAGCTCTTTATTGCTGAAAGAATTTTTGAAATCAGTCCAGTAGAAGTATTTTAAAGAAAAAATTCATCTTCAAAAATTTCCAAACAGACAAACACACAGACAGACATGAATTTTAAAAAATATATATTTTGTTCTGCTACTTTTTTTAAGCTCTCTAGACAACTTTTTTAATTTACTTCGAAGTACAGACTCTTAGTCCTCTATTCCTTTATTATAAGTATAGAAGAAGATAGATAAGTACCAATATGTATGTTTTCCGCGGTTTTACCGGTGAAATTCCAGATCCGGTGGATATTACGAAATACTAAAAAAAATATAAGGTCATTGCAGTGCAAACCTGAGCTGCAAACCTAGCGGTTTCGGCTCTCGGGATCACGAGTGAGAAAAAAGCACGTTCTTTCTGACGAGTAGTTTAGGAGAACCTTCTCGCCTGAGTCTGGACTCCAGAGCCAGTATAGATTATAAAGACCTGTCATCATTTTAGAATTTCTAAACTAAAAGAAGATTGGCGTTTTTCTTTAGAGCTCAGACCTAGGGGGTAGAGGAACATTAATGAAATTTAAAAGGCATTCCTAAAACACAAGATATGGATTATTCAACAGATTTACGTGATCTATTGCCACTGTGTTAGTATTTTCCTTTATTTTTCGCTAAAATAAAAGATATTGTATATTAAAGTTTCACGGTCAGGAGCACCAAACCTAAAAGTGGCGGCTCAATCTCTCCAAACTTAGGAGAATAGTGTAGTAACGTGCTCCTAACTGTGAAACTTTAACATAAGTACAATATCTTTTAATTTAGCGGAACTAAAACGAAAATACTAACACAGTGGCTTTAAATCTATTGAATATTCCACATTTCTTCTTTTAGCAATGAAACAATTTCGTATTAAAATTATTGTTTGAAGTAGGTACTAAATTTGGTATCAGTGGAACTTAGCCGGTCCATTTTGAACGGTCTTCTATAGGTTTAGTTTAGTTTAGGTAAATTAACAACAGAATTGTTACCATTATCAGTCGGAAGTGAATATTCTACACAGATGCTTGAGTATAAAAATGGAGTAGGTACTTTTACACTTGATTCATTCATATTCATTCCTTATTTACGTATTTAATCATCTATTACCGTACAATAGGAAATGGCCATGTAAATAATAATAATATTATACTAACCTACCTGTTACAATAATTACGCCATTTAATGTAATACAGAAGGATTTTCTTCCTTGTTGTTTGTTATAGAATATTGAGTCACGGATACGATTCTTCAGTACGTATTTGTACAGAGATATAATGCAATTTACCTATCTTACTTCTTACTAATATTATAAACGTGAAAGTTTGTATGTTTGTATGTATGTCTGTATGTTATTTTGTTACTGTTTCACGCAAAAACTTCAGAACCGATTGGAATGTACGTAGGTTACGACCTGGAATAACACATAGGCTACTTTTCATCCCGATGTTCCCGCGGGAACGGGACTTACCCGGCTAAAACCGCGAGGCGCTGCTAGTAAAAATATAATTATAAATAAAAAATGTTTAAAATTATATTTTTACACTATACCTGAAACAGTTTGGCCTAACCTAGTTTGGCCGCTCTAATATACCTAGATAACCTAACGGCCAAATACTGAAATGCTGCTCAAAATTTAAGTTCCACCTAAACTATTAAGCAGTTCTTAAACTTAGAAATCTGGTCGCCTGATAGTGATGCATTTCAAACTCGTCTTTGACAGACGAGCTTCAGCAATTCCAAAACTGCTTGGGAGATTAGGACCAACTCACACTCCTCTAAAAAATGGATTTCAAAATTCGTACGTTGTTGTTCAAACCCGCCATCTAAAGCTTACTGGTTTTGTTCTCTTTTTCCATCATTAAAAGAAAAAGAGTAAGTACAAGAAAAGTCGATATTCATAAACTTCAACTAGATGGTAGGAGTTTTGGTGCGAAATTTTCATTTTTGTGAAACCTAATTCAAATGCGTGCAAATTGTTGAATTTCGGGGGCATATTAATCAATTTAGTTTCGTGAAGGTGTACAAGTGGAATGAAAATGGAAATCAGTGCAAAACATGGACAAAGCTCCGTGAAAAATCGCCGTGTTTACAAATAATTCCCTAGACTTGACTGTTTCGATGCAAATAACTTGCATAATATATTATCAATTCCTAACACTGGCTAATTTCCTAATGGCCATAATCGGTTCACAACCGAAAAGAAAAAAAAACCAGATGGTTTTTACGGGAGCGTCTAGACGCAAAGAACTATAGATGGTCTATTTATAAAGAATTAATTACTTCACACAAGGTCTGTCTGTCTTGTCTGTCTATAGTAAATAGCAATGAAGTAACAATTACGTTTGTGACAACAAAAGAATGGGACAGAGGACGTCGCAAGGTCCTTGTACCTACTTCCTACTTCTTATTTATACGTAAGTGTACGTTTGTTATTTATGTTATTTACATTTCCATTTCTATCGTTATTTCTTGTGTTTAGGTAAGTATATAGAAGTATTGAATACATACCTATCTGATTACAAAGTAAGTAACTAGGTTTGTGTTTTAGATGACTAGCTGTGCCCCGCGGATTCACCCGCGGAAGTGAAAAACGCGTTATCACGGGCGCGAGCGGCCGAGCGTTTCTCGAGCGGTTGCAGTTTTTCGTTCATTACTCGAGTTCTACTAATTGGATTTCGATGCAAAGTATACCACGACGTTCATAGAACTATCCAATATTGAAAACCAGATTTCAAGCGGATAAGTAGTCTCTAATTGTATAAGGAACAGACAGAGAAACAGGGAAACAGACAGACAGACATGAATTTTAAAAATTATATAATTTTGTTCTACTACTTTTCCTTAATCCTCTAGACAACTTTTTTTTAAATTTACTTCCAAGTACAGACTTTTTGTCCTTTCTTCCTTTACTATAACTAGTAGGTGTAGATAGAAAATACAGATAGATTATAGGTAAGTATAGAAGATATAGATAAACTTAGATAAAATAATAGTTACATGCAACATATTCACATGCTAACATGCTCATATACTTACTAACGTCTTCCCCACTATATTAGTATTCGCTCAGCGAGACGACAGGTCAGTCAAATTTGTTTTAATACTCTAGTAAAATTCTAAATTTATTGTGAAGGGCCTATATCACCCTAATAGCGTGACAGGGATAAAGCTAGCGAATTTCAGATGTATAAGTGAATGACGTAAGATGCGACTATGCAAAATTTTATTGCGTAAAATCAAACAATTGCTAGTTTCAAGATAACTAAACGTTAATCTTAAAATTAAAAACATTCACTGCCTGTATTTAGCTAAGTTCAGTTCTTATACAAAGTTTTATTAGTTTTCGTACAATATTGACTGAGTAATATCACTTATTTGTACAATTTAGAGGGAAGTTTGGATTTTTTTTCTATTGAGAAAATTTTCAGAAATCGTGTTTTCACGACATTCACGTGTTAGTAAATATCCTCGACTTTAATAAATATAGTTTCAAATTTTTTATTTCAAATAAGTTTTGTAGTAATTCACCCTAGAAACATCAGTTCTGGCCTACTACGGCCCCTTAACTGTACTGCCTACTTATATTTAAGCCGTACTAGATGCAAGCCTTCTTCGTTTGTTTGTTTCCTGCTTCTGTAGCCCTTATGTTCTATTCTATTTTGTATTCGTGAAAACCTTTAATTGGCTTTTTTACACGACTGCCAAAGGAAGTGTTATGTTTTTGCCGTGAGTGTATGTATGTATGTATGTGACCTATTTTTGTGCCGTCGTAGGGCCTAAACGGCTGGGCCGATTTATATAAACGATACGTCGTTAGATTCGTCATGACCGTGAGAGTGACATAGGGTACATTAAAATAATAAATAAATAAAAATAAAGATTTAAAACGCTATAAAGCAAGATTTGTCTTGACCATAAAAACCGAGCAAAGACAACGGAACGTTACTTAAAAACTTTTCGATTTGACTTTGACGCAGAGTTTCAACTTTTGAAGGAATTTGAATGTTTAATTTGTCAGTTTGTCAGAGATAACATTAATAACAATTACTATTGAGTTTTGGCGCGAATGCGTTGAAGAGATGTGTTGCTAAATTTTCATTTTTGTGAAACTTAGTTCAAATGCGTGTAAATTGTTTAATTTCGGGGGCATATTAATCAATTTAGTTTCGTGATGGTGTACAAGTGAAAATAAAAGTGAAAATCGGTGCAAAACATGGACTTTAGCTTAGTGTTTTTTCCAAAGCTCCGTGAACAAACATTGTAAAAAATGGGATTTGGTAATTATATTTTAAGATGAATACCTGCCTACTTCATAGCCATCTCAGCAAAACTCAAAAAGAATAGCTATTATAATATTGAAGGCTTTTAGATAGCCTATATTTAACCGATTTCGAGTCCTCGCTACTGGAGTATACACATCCAGAGTTATTGAGTTTCTCTGGTGTAATTGTATCTAATCTCTAATAACTAAAAAGCGTTAAATAAAAAAAATATTTCAAAAAAATAAAAAACCCGACTGCCGTTAAAACTGAAAAGTAAAAAACAAGACGATACCTAAAGGTAAAGAAACCTTAAAAATCGTTCGACGCATCTAGGAGCCTTAAAAAATTGTGGATGCAGTCGGGTGGGACTCCTTTTAAAGCAAAAGTATAATGACACCAAATTGTGTTGAAGTCCCACCCGAGTCCATCCACAATTTTTTAAGGCTCCTAGATGCGTCGAACGATTTTTAAGGTTTCTTTACCTTTAGGTATCGTCTTGTTTTTTACTTTTCAGTTTTAATTTTACTTAATCTATCGTTATGATGTAACAGCTGTTGGTTTTCCAAATAAATAAAAAATAAATAGGTATACATACTTAGGTACATGCTAATGTTACAATGTAAGTATAATTAAAAATTAACTTTTTTTTTTGTTCAAGGCATTTTAACGCAAGTTCGTATCCAGTTATGAGGATTTAATTGAAATGATATTCCCTATGCTTGTTCAATAAAATGTACCACCACTTTATTTATTAGCTGGACGATTTAGGTCCTGGAGATCATGGTAACCCCCAATATCTCAATAAATATAACACAATATTAAATAACCACTCAGAACGTTAAGAACTCGCTACAATTATGATAATCACGCAAACGCCCTGCGCGTGGTCTTACAACATCTCGGCATTTGGGATAAGTCCCATTGAGCAATGTTTGAAAGGAGCGTTTCCCGCGGCGCCTTGACACGAGCGTATGCGCAGCGCCTTTCCTAACCGACTCGACATTTCGTTTCGTAATGTTGGTATCCTTGGATTTGCGTAATGTTACTACACGATTACGTTTGATGGATCTATGTAGGTAGGTAGGTACATATTTTGTTTGAAATGAAGATATTGAAGCAGGTAGGTAGTACTGGTAAACCCAGGTTTATTTTGATTATACCTTATCGGTTCTGAACCGAATTTGGCCATTTCTTATACAACCTATAAGAAAAATTAATATGTGGTAATAAAGAAAACATGTAATTAAGAATTCAATCGTGTAAGTTTAAAAAGTTCATCAGGTTGACGATTGGAACTCATTTCTACACATTTTCCCGGGTCTTAATCGCGTGATTTTCACTTTTTAATTTTCCTTACATCGACGTTTCGATCAAATTACAATGATCTTGGTCTCGAGGGGACTCACCTCAAGGTTTACCAGACTCGAGATTAAGACTCGGGTAAATATAGGTAGGTACTTACTAGTTAAAGTTAAGAAATATTTTTAGCAAGGAAATATATTTCCAAAAAATTCACATGACAGGATTCATGTGGATTTTTTGGAAGTTTAAAATGCCTTGAGCAATAAAAACAAAAATAAATATTAGTTAAAGTTTATTATAAGATTGGTCACTTTCTTAATGACAAATCTGTTGGGGATACTTAATGTTATTATCTAATTTTACTGTTAGTTTTTTGATTTATTTTTAATTTATTTGACATATTATGTAGTAAATGAATGACATTAATTACAAATACTTAACAAACTAACTAATATTGACATTATTATGTAAATTTATATTTTTACCTTAAAAGTTGACTGTACCTATTATGGTGGGCCTAGAGGACATCATATTTATTTATACAACATCTACTATAATTTACTCAGTGCAAGCAGTTATGAATAAATGAATTGAATTGAATAGTTACTTTGATCAATTTTTTTGAACACATCTGCATTCTTTTGTAGGTTGCTCTCTTTATTAGGTACTTACTTGTAGAGAAATCAAAATACTTTTCAAACCTGTGGCCGAATTGGTTGGCACAGTGCGCCAGCGATGCAGGTTCAAGTCGAATTTTTGCGAAGGGTGCGAATTTTTTTAAAGCATTTCCTTAAAGATAATCTTTTTTAATTTTTATTTACTTTTTCAACCCTTTTTTAGTGGGTTCCCTACGCTACTTCGAAACACTATCCAAACGTGTAAAATTTAAGTCCTCTTCCTCGGCTCGTTTTCACTGCCGCAGTGAACTTCCTAGTTGTACTACTACCTCTTATTTCTATGGTCACATGTGTCAAGTTAATGAAAGAAGGTTGCGTGTTTAGAAATGACATTTGTTACGTAAAACGAGCCTTCGGTACTGCGAGCTTCGGTCGAACAATTTTCGGTGAAACGAACCATAGGGGAAATGAACAATCGGGGAAACAAATATTCGGTAAAACAATCTATCGGTCAATCGTCTTCGGCGAAGGTGTTTCGATGGATAGTGTTTCGAAGTAGCGTAGGGAACCCTTTTTAGTGGAAGGCTTCGGCTTTGCGTTTTCTCCCTCCATTTTAAATAAATTCCATAAAACATTCTTCTTTAAAATATTACAAGAACAACGTAACATAAATGTAATAAAACTATTGTAACAACATAACAAAATTAACTAAAAACAGTTAAGTTTATTAGGTAGGTAGTTGGGTATCGCAACAACAAATGTTTTGCAAAGCGTTTCGCATAGAACAGATATGGCAATTTGCCGGAGGCGTTGCACAATGTTCACGGGCTCAGTATTGCACGAAAATATATAATTGTCTTATGTACAAATTCGTAACTATGTACCTACTAATACCAACTAAAATTATTTAAACACGGATTATTTAGGTACTTTGTACCACATTATCTATCCAGTGGATGTCTGACAACAGTAGAAATTGACAGGCACTATATGCAGTACATTGCTGCTTTGATGTAACATGGTTATTACCGGTAATAATCACCTCAAAGCAGCAATGTACTGCATAGTGCCTGTCATTTTCCACTGTTATCACACATCAACAGATAGATAATATGGGTACTGATTTTTTGAAGAGCAATTTCAGAGAGCAGTTATTTCAAGTTTTCTATGTTATTCCAGGTTTTCAGCTAGGTACCTATATTTCAAGTTTCATCGCAATCGGTTCAGTAGTTTTTGCTTGATTGAGTAACAAAGTCATAGACATACTTACGTATTTGTAAACTTTCGCGTTTATAATTTTAATAAGATGTTTTCCAAACCCCATTCCCGCGGGATTATCGGGATAAAAAGTGTTATTCCGGGTTTCCTATGTGTTATTCCAGCTACCTATATTCCATGTTTCATCGCAATCGGTTCAGTAGTTTTTGCGTGATTGAGTAACAAAGTCACGGACATACATACATACTTATAAACTCGCGTTTATAATAATAGTAAGAAGTTTACAAAAAATGTACCTGATAGGACAGTAAGTAGGTATTCTTTTTTTTATTAAAAAATATTGGAAGGCATTTCTTAAAAAAAAACAGTCGTTCAAGTGTAGGAAACACTTAAAAAAACAAGTTGCTATATTTTATACTCCTATGTTCTTATAAGGTAGCTATGTAGTATAGTATGTATGTAGGTACTATGTATGTATTTAATTTTCTAGAACATCAACAGGCCAATAATGAAACGCCACTGAAAATTTGAAGGGTATTTAAATAATTGAGCAGCTTCTAAATTTAAAGTTAGAAACAGGAATTTTTATTTCTGATTAATTGTTTAAGTAAAATTCAAATTTTGAGTAGCTTTTCTGTCTCGAATCCAACTAATTTATTTCAATTCGAGATGAATACGAAACAAAAATTTTAAAAGTATTTTTTTAATATATTGAAATGGAATAGAAAATGTATCCTCCTTCCTTAGCTTACCTAATCATAAATCTAAGTTGAAAAAAATACTGTACCGATTTAGGTACATTTTTTTTTATAAAAAAAAATGTACCTAAATCTTTCATCTAAGTTAACAAAATACTAAAATGATTTAGGTACATTAAAAAACAATATAAAATCAAATCAAAAACAATAAAAAGCTAATGATAATGAACAATCTTTTGAAAAACACACAATCAATAAGATGAATATGTCTTGCCGCATTTACTACATTTATGGCAACCCTGTTGGGTTAAAGTCTTCAAGAGAGGTATCAGGGCTGTCACTTGAGGGCATTGGTGCCCATAACCTTCATGATAATACGGATAATAACACCCATTTTGCGACACAGTATTTATCGGGATAATATTCGCGTTTGTTAAGACTTTCGCAGTGCATTTACAATCAGAATCACAAGCACTTTTGTGACACATAATGTTAGGGCTGTCACAATTTTTTGAGTAAAGGTTAGGGTTGTCACAAATCTTAGTATCGTGGATAGGGTTGTCACAAATCTTGTAAATCGATGCTTTTTCAGGTGCCACGTAGATGGGTCCGTCGTAATTTTGTATGTGAATAGTTGTTTGCGGTTCGGGGCATGGTATTGTGAGAACAATCTGAAAAAAAAAGTCAGTTATTAATTATTGTTCTCTTTAAAAATATTTTTCCGGTTTACTCGTGTTGCTTTTATTGTATCAAACATCTTTTATGCCCGACGATTCAAAAGTGTTTCCAGATCTCCTGATCACGGGTGGACAACCCGTAAATGTTGGACGTTGAAAAAATGAAATAGATCTTACTAATATTATAAACGCGAAAGGGTGTACGTAAGTATGTGACTTTGTTACTCAATCACACAAAAACAATTGAACCAATTGCGATGAAACTTGGAAGATAGATAGCTAGAAACCTGGAATAACACATAGGCTACTTTTTATCTCTATAATCCTGCGGGAACTGGACTTACGAGGGTGAAACCTCGGGGCGCAGCTAGTAATATAATATTAGACGCAAGGCAATTAAAATTGAAAAATGGGTTTTATGTAAAATAAGTCAGTACCAAATGGAAAGTAAAGAGGTAGAATTCTAGAATACTTACAACATAGGCTACTTTTAATACCTATGTTTAGCAGGTGAAACCACAAGAGGTAGCTAGTATGTAATAAAAGGTTCAATAACTTACCTCAGCCATTAAAATCACTGCGAAAAACCGATACATTTCAAATTACTAATTCAATATTCAACAAATTCAAAAAATACTAATTTACAACCCGATTATATTTCTTAACTGTATAAATAACTAATTTGTCCAGTTATATATTAGGAAGTTTTATCTAATTTTGCAAATATAATCGCAAAATTTTTGACGAAATATAAATAAAATCACGTTCAACTTTTGAACAGAATTATTGTTTTCCACAAAACCGAATAATTGCTTTTTAGAATTACATTTTTAGTAGGTAGATAATTGGATGAGGTGTCAAAATATTAATTTACCTAGAAGACCGCGGCAAATGAAGAATGCTAATACACAAAGGGACGACATACATTTCTTTATCCAAAAAAAGGAACAGACAAAAATTTGAAAACAGTTTTGCTGGTGCTAGGGCTAGCCTATGGCCCATTGCTTACAATTGTACTTTTTGAAAATTATACAAGATAAGACTGTGTAAGAATCAATGAGTGCAAAACGAAGTACCCACATACTAGTGGAGTCCTCCACGTTACCTCAGGGTCCACCGTTGTAAGAAGAAAAAAAAATTGTTGTGTGCCTGTCTTAATAAACTTATTTTCTTTCTTTTTATTCCCATAGTTAATTAATTAAACGCTCAACATCTACTGGCACATGAACCACACGCCTACTACATCTATTCTATTTCATTCATTCGACATAAATACAAAGTAATCATTCATTCAACATAAATATAGAGTGAGCAATAAAAACAGACCTACTAGAGACGGTATAAAAACTTAGTTATCATCGTGTATTATCAATACGTTAGCATTTGGATCAGTGTGTCGATTCGCGGTATGCTAGTTTGTGTATGTGAGACATAGTGTTGATAAGTCGGTAATACATTGTTTCATAATAAATAGTGACATTAATATAAAAGGAGAGCGTTTGCTTAATATCTATTTAGAATATTATTTTTGTAATTGATAATATTGTCTGAGATAGCGTATTCGATAAAATTGTGAAACTGCAAATAATATAGAATAATATATTGCAACACACTAGAATTAAATAATTACAATAAAAAAAAATCAGTTTACTCGTTTTTCTTGTTTATTTATAAAAAAGTTTATCATCCTTTTTTAAGGGTTCACCTTAAAAAAGAACTATGAACTTTTTTATTTACAGTACCTTCGATATATTTTTTAATGTTTAAATCCTAGGATTAAAAAAATATTTCATAGAAACTCTTTGTCGATTTACAGGTTAAAAAACTCTAAATTTAAAATAATAGAACAAACAATTAAAATACTTATGTGAAAATAATCAATGAAGCTCTCTATTTGACTATAATTTAAACTAAATATTTTTTTAAAGGAAAAAATCATCTTCAATAATTTACTCGCGGCGAGGTTTGAACTCGCGCCTCTGGGTCAGTGCTCCAGCGCCCTACCATTAGCCACGCGGTTTTCGGGATTATTTATTTGGTCAATTGTTATGGAACATTTAACTGGAGTTCGCGATATTAGAAGTACATAGAAATACCCATATTCATATTATTTATATTATTATCCATAATAATGATATCGGATTCGTATCCATATTATTTTGTCTAATAGAATACCGTTACCAAAGCTAGGTTAGCATCCGCTGAGCACATCCCTGTGATGCTGTGGCTATAGGGTTTACACATTTTAAATCTTTCTTACTAATATTATAAACGTGAAAGTTTGTCTGCATGTGGCTTTGTTACTCTTTCACGCTAAAACTAACTAACCAATGTGTCTGAAAAGGACCTCTACGAATCAGTTTCGCCTCCACTCATTTGTTCCAAAGGACTAGAAGGACAATTCCCGTATTTGAATGTTTAAAAACTATCCAAATTCGACATTTTTAGTTGCAAAAGGTACGTTCAAATGAAACTATAACTTGCTACGGACCTGAAATCCAGATTATATTGTCTCGAAAATCTATGGAAAATGAAATTTTAACGCAATGAAAATCTGGACTACAATGATAATTTGAAGATTTTTAATAAAATTTTTTATTTATTTATTAGTAACTATAAGTACGTTTTAAATAGCTTTAGCTGGTTCAATTATTATTTATGTACGTAGTAGCTGCGCCCCACGGTTTCAGCCGAGTAAGTTCCGATCCCGCGGTAATATTAGTATGTGTTATACATATAAACCGTTCCATTGAATCACTCTATAACACGGACTAAAAAACCGCATCACTCCGTTGCGTAGCTTTAAAGATCTGAGCATTACAAACAGACAAACAGCGGAAAGTGACTTTGTTCCGTGCTATGTAGTAAGGAGTAATGATAATGATAAAAAATCTTTAAGAAAAGTTTAATAGTGAATTGATTGTGTTGTGGCAACCCTAAGAAGCATCCGTCTCGTTACTGGGTAAACGGATTATGTCATGGTGCAAGTGCGGGCGTAGTATCGCCTCTAACTCGATAACTATGGGAGACATACGGACATACCGTGCCGCCCGTCAGTTTGTTTTTAGGGTGGTCACCAATTTAGAGAACTTAATGGATATTAATGTGGTATTTAATTTTTGCGTTTCGTAAACAACACAGGAAGGAAATGGAATCAGTTGCCTGAGTATGTTTTTTTAAATATTTTAACTCGATAACTATGGTAGACGTACGGACATACATACAGACATACCGTGCCGCCCGTCCCTTATTGTGGTATTTAATTTAGCGTGTTTTATTTAGTTTTGTAAACAACAATGGGAGGGAATGGAATCAGTTGCCGGATGCCCGGATGTCTACAACTTAGGGGTCTTTAAGTCACGAGTGAACAGGTATCTTCTAGGTAAGCGTGTAACATCTTAGACCACTTCGTCGCTTTCCATCAGGTGAGATAGTGGTCAAACGCTTACCAATCAATTAAAAAAAAAAGAACACCAAACTACTAATGATCCTTGCCCATTGTGACAATTTTTTATTTTTGGACTACTACTGCTACGTAGGTACACTTGTCGTATTTATAGACGAGTCTAGTAATTACATGTCTTCTCTTTTTTTTGAAAATTGTTTCTTTTTATTGCTCTACTTACTAGAAATATTTTACAAGGAGAATACTGTCACTGGAGGATTTAGGTGGTGCATTTCGCCTTGTAATTTATTAATTTTATTCTAACAGTTACAAATTTCCTTGTCACCCTACACTACACTACACTGAGAATCGGGGAAGTGTCACAGTGCTGTACCATTGTGTGTTTAGCACTAGATAAGTGCCCATTGTACACCATACTGGGATACCTCTTCGAAACGGGACCGTGTGGATACACTACATGTTTCGAGGTCAACATGTCAGTCAGTGTCATTTCATTATTCTTTTATACCCTGTGTTAAGAAAAAAGGATACCAAATCGTTCTCCATACGTTGTCTCCTCCTTAGATAAAGATATTAGAGCAATGTATACAAGGTGTAATGCGTAAGCCCTTTTAATTCGAAAGGGGGTTGTTCTAGACGTCTAGGTGAACAACTTTTGTTCTGCGACTTTTGGAAATTCGAAGTACTTTTCGAAATTTTTTGGTGTAAAGTTTACTTGAAAATCAGTGTTTCTGAGAGTTGAGGTCATTGACCTTATGTTGTCCTTTTATTTAGTTTGATGGTTTACAATTAAAACTTCAATTACCTTTATTTTCAAAAGCAGCTGTTTTTTCAGTGAACGTAATCTCAAAATTTTCAAAAAAAAGTTCTGTATTTTTTAAATTAAAGTTTTGTATTTTTCGCCAAAATTACTTATAATAAATAACACACATGAATACAAATCACAACATTTACGCAGACGAATAAAATGTAACAATCATAAAAGAATCGGTAATGAACTGTATCGAAAATGTTTATTGCTTTCGTTAACTTAGAAAATACAATAAATTAGAAAAGTTCTCATCTCCGTTCTGAAGGAAATAAGATTCCTAATTGTGAATGAATGAATATCTATTTCAGGACAGAAACCCATATCTTAAAACACAAGAATAATAATAAGTTTTCACCCGTAGTTTATTCATAGTAGTTACGCTACGCAACCTATCCCAAACCATTATGAAATGCGACCAAATGGTATAGGTACATTTTTTTTGTACTTAACCTTACTCTTAAGCTACTGCTAAACTGATAGGGATAACATTCATACTTTGTTAAGTTATGGAGAATAGATACTTATCTCATAAACATAAATAGGTGCACATACTCGTATATGTAGTTAGATTTGTACACAAAATACCGTTCCAAATGGTACATTAATTTCAGCCTGATTCACTCTATTCAAATTTACTTCAAACGAAAATGTACCACATATCCTTTGGCATAAAGAATAATGTCCACTGTACTCCTAAGTTTCGGGCTCACAGTCTGTTACGTAACTTTTTAAGGTCACTACAGTTGCATAAGGGAATCGACCAGTTTAAATTGAGCTACAGGATTAGTTTCTGTTGAGCTTCTTGTTAGGAACTAAGAAGGGAAGGAGCTCTTAACAAATTGGTGGCTTAAATTATTTGTGTTGGCTAATTTTAGAACGTGCCTTTTGAAATGTTAATGTACTTAGTGAATTATTGGTTATTTTCCGATTATTTGTTTTTAGTTAGGTAATTGAAATTGAAGTGTAAAATTTTAGTATATAGGTACACTTCTAAAAGGTTGGCAATAAAACCGTGATATTTAGAACTTTTCTATATAGATACAAGGTGTAACGGGTAAGACCTTTTAAGCCGAAAGTGGTTTGTTCTAGACGTCTAGGTAAATCACTTTTGTTCTACGACTTTTGAAAATTCGAACTTTTTTTTTTTAAATATAGAGGTTATATTTCACTGAAAAAAACAGCTGATTTTGAAAATAAAGCTAATTAAAGTTTTGATTGTAGTAGAACGAACTAAATGAAATGACAACATAAGGTCAATGACCTCGAACTCTGAGAAACAGCTGATTTTTAAGTAAACTTTACACTTAAAATTTTCGAAAAGTACTTCGAATTTCCAAAAATCGTAGAACAAAAGTTGTTCGCCTAGACTTCTAGAACAACCTCCTTTCGGCTTAAAAGGGCTTACCTGTTACAAGTTGTATAGATGGAAAAAATGAAATGTCTATATAAATCCAATCTTCTTGTTTCTACCTAACTTCATTTTGTTCTTTTTCTTAAAACAAAATTTACTTCATTACGGTTGCGATAACACTTATTTTCCTGCGGGAATTGAACCTGTAACATTCTGCATACTTGTAGCAGGATGTTCGTCCACTGTGTTTTAGAGGTCGTGCTAATTGAATATTTCCTCAATTTTAATACATTTTAACAGCGGTAAAATTTATAATCCATTTGAAACTTTCAGTGTATTAAATCTGGGTCACCCATGATCGCCCGTAATATCGGTGATGTAAGTCATTGCATCATATTCGGCACTGTTTTGTGCATGTCAGCCAAGGTTTTCAGGTTAAGTCACTATTTGAAATTAATCTTTATTATTAAGGGTCTATACAACCCTAATAGCGTGACAGGGATAAAGCTAGCGAATTTCAGATGTGTCAGTGAAGGACGGAAGATGCGACTATGCAAAATTTTATTGCGTAAAATCAAACAATTGCTAGTTTCAAGATAACTAAACGTTAATCTTGAAATTCAAAATGTTCACTGCCTGTATTGAGCTAAGTTCAGTTCTTATACAAAGTTTTATTAGTTTTCGTACAATATTGACTGAGTAATATCACTTATTTGTACAATTTAGAGGGAAGTTTGGATTTTTTTTCTATAGAGAAAATTTTCAGGAATCTCAGGAAGTTATTTCAAATAACTTTTGTAGTAATTCACCGTGGAAACATCAGTTCTGGCCTACTACGGCCCCTTAAGTTATATTGTTATGAACCGGTGTAGGTACATAGATCGGTTGAATTTGTATAATTTATAATAATAACCAATATGGCCACTCTCCTTAAATCCCTATTAGCTGCGCCCCGTAAGAAACCCGTAATTCCCGTTCCCGCGGGAATTTTGAGATAAAAAGTAGTCAATTGTTTTTCCCGGTATCCAGCTACCTATATTCTAAGTTTCAACGCAATCGGTTTAGTAGTTTTGGCGTGATTGAGTTTCAAAGGTGAAGACATTATACATACAAGGTACTTGCAAAATTTTGCGTTTCTAATATTAGGGGTTAAAGTATGAAATTGCCGATTTGTACTGAAAATCTTAATTGTTTATTTTTTAAATTTTTAACAAATTTATTTAATCAAAATAGTTGCCATTATTATCTATACATTGCTGCCATCTAATGGGAAGGTTATTAATGCCTTTGCGATAGAACTCCGACGATCTAGACTGCACAAACTGTGTGAAAGCATTTTGTACTGCCTCCTGGGAAGAAAACTTCTTGTCACGTAGATAATTGTCCAAATCACGACAAAAATGGTAGTCCGTTGGAGCAAGGTCTGGTGAATACGGAGGATGACGAATGGTTTCTAAGTGCAGTTCCTGAAGGGTCAAAATGGTTTCTCGTGCTGTGTGAGGTCTCGCGTTGTCGTGGAGCAATAATGGTGAAGATCGATTCATGAGTCGGGGCTGTTTTACTGCTAGTTTTGTCAACATGGTTCGGAGTTCGGCACAATAGACATCTACCGTAATTGCTTGACCAGATCGAAGAAAACTATAGTGAATAACACCATGCTGAGACCACCAAACAGTTACCATTACCTTTTTATTGGTAAGTTTTGCTTTAGGACACTGTTGTGGCATTTGACCTGGGGTCAGCCATTGCATTTTTCTTTTCCGGTTATCATAAAGAATCCACTTTTCATCACATTACAATCACGGTTACAATTCGATCCAATATTCCTTCATTTCTGTACCGGTTCAACAAGGCAACACAAGTTTCAACACGCGTTTCTTTCTGCAGATCAGTCAAATCATGAGGCACCCATTTTTCGTACTTTTTATTTTATTGATTTGACGCAAGTGAGTCAATAAAGTGGGTAAGGTAACGTTAAACCATGCCGCTAATTCCTGGGTAGTTTGACTAGGATCGGCTTCCACTATCTCTCTTAATTCATCGTTATTCACCTGTGTGGGCGGTCTTCCTCGTGGCTCGTTCTTTAAGTCGAAATTTCCATCACGAAAGCGTTTAAACCAAAATCGCACGGTGCGTTCATTAGTAGACCCCTCTCCAAACGCAGCATTGATATTGCGGGCTGTTTCTGCTGCGTTAGTTCCGCGTCGGAACTCGTATTCAAAAATCATCTTTCTTGTCTAAATTGCATAACAAAAACAATTGAAAGTCGATATTCAAAAGTTTGACATTTTTAAAAAAAAGAACATCACAGAAACCATTTGAAAAAAGTTTCATTCGAAAACCTCAAACCATGAAGATTCTATGTCAATTCAAAGAACCTATTGCAATAAAACGGCAATTTCATACTTTAACCCCTATTATTAGTAAGAAGTAGGTGTAGGATTTCAGATTACCATATTTTTCTATAAGTACAATGCATGCTGAAATTCGCAAGTTTATCGATGCATAATTGTTAGTATACGAAGTGTAACGGGTATGCCCTTTTAAGCCGAAAAGGGGTTGTTCTAGACATCTAGGGGAACAACATTTGTTCTACGACTTTTATTGCTCAAGGCATATTTTACTACAAATATTTTAACGGAAAAAATCAGGAGGTAAATTACTGGAAAGTGATCCTGTAGATGGGACTCAATAGAGCCTTGGTCGAAAAATAGTAGACAGGGAAACCTTCATATTATTCATAAATTCGCTGCACGAGATAAGAACTTGCGTGGCCTAGCGGTTAAGGCAGCTCGATATGGGGAGTTGCGTGGCCGAGCGGTAAAGGCACTGGAGACTGATCCAGGGACGCGAATTCAAATCCCGCCGCAAGTGAATTTTTCTTTTAAAATATTTCTACCAAAATATTATTTCCGAATGTTTTGTAATTATTGAGAAATATTGAGATTCCTGCCGCCAATATCGTGAGTAGAGTATGTACCTTAAGGTAACACCACCAAATCCCTAATTAACATTAGGTACATTTTTTTTTCTTTCTTTTTTTTTTAAATCCTGTGACAAACACACAGCTATACACACAATATGAAGAAACCACGTGGCAAGTACCTAACTATCAAGTAACTAGTGCAACATCTCGCTTCACCTTGACACGGTTGGGTTACATCAGTCCATCCAGTGTTGCACATTCTTATTTCACATCATTATTATGGGCCATTATGAACACATTGCCTTTATAACGCGTTTCTTTGCTAGTTTTTTTGCGACAACTTTACTTTACGCACGCACATATGATGTTAAAAACAATAGATTTATGGGTACTTTTATTTAGTAACGCAGAAAATTTTCGAATCCAATTGGAGTGTTCTTATAGTGTTTTCTTTTTTAAGCCATTTCACTAAGTTAATTAACAGCATCATATTGAACTGACGCTCTTTTTTGGGATTCGTACACAAAGGGTAAAACAGACTCCACTGGACGTCTGTTTAACTGTCCGTCTATCACCATGGTGTATCATGATAGCTAGTCAGTTTAAATAAATAATGATTATTCACAAATTATTTATTTCTGTTGAGATTTGTAACCGATCAGATTTGCAGCCATTTTGGCTTACTTAGTTGTCAGTTTTAGGTGATTGGATCCAATAGGACCCTTTTACTAGGCCTCCACTGTCCGTCTGCCTCAAACTCTATTTATACTCTATTGATCCGTCTTAAACTCGATCCCTGACGTCGCCCTTAGGGGTGTACGCTCGGGTACAGCGGCCTCTGCCGGTATACCGAAAGGTGGGAACGGTGGGGACGCTATAACATATACAAATAGAGTTTGAGTCCGGGTTGTCCGTTTGCCTGTACCACACTGGAGATGTGGGAGGTGGCTTCTCTGCCGGCCCCAGCGAGGTTGTCGTTAGCTCCTCATTGAGGCGCGGGTGGTGAGCGGCCTTATTGCTCCGGTACCTGTCTGGACAACCAGGTCTTAAACTCGATCCCTGATTTCGCCCTTAGGGGTATACACTCGGGTACAGCGGCCCCTGCTGATATACCGAAAGGTGGGACGGTGGGGACGCTATTACATATATAAATAGAATTCGAGAAGGACGGGTGTCCGTCTGCCTATAACGCATTTTAATAATAATAACTTATGGCTTTGTGTATAATAAATAACAAACCACTAAGCGAAACCAGGGCAAAACGCCAATACCTACTTACCTATTCAAAAATACCATGCATAAATAATTTAATTTCTTTGACATCAGCATGTATTTAGTTCCACAGTTGCTGCAGTCAACCTTGACATGTTACGCAAGTCCAAGGTGAAGATCGCTGTTATGCAACTGTTTAGTAACAGCTTCAAATAAGTCGTTTAAGAGCCGATTTTTCATTCCACGGATAAAAGATATCTGTCGAATAAGTTCGAACCCGAAAATTTAAAAGCCTTCAAATTTTGATCTTTTAAATTTACACAAATTACATCTCAGTCAACCTTGAAAAAGCCAACTGTAAAGTTGGCGAAAGCTCGGTTCAAATAATGAATAAAAACGCGATAAAACCGGATAAATAAAGTGTTTTATTATTTGATGTGTTTTTAAGTTTATTTTTTATATCTGAAAGACAACGCGACGACTTCGCGACGACTTATAAGACATCATGGTAGAGCCCATTATCAATCCTTAAGTAGGTTTTATGGACTTTTAGATTTCCCTGACAGTTTAACTGTACAGTTTTATATTCACAGATAAATCGTACGTGTCAATGCTAAACTAAAAACTGCACAGTTGAAGTTTGAACTGAAAATCTAACGGAAATATTTCTACACCTTACCTTTCATCTTTCTTCATTTATTGCACATCCAAAGTTTGCCTAGTAGAGATCGCTTTAAGCGATAAGGCCGCCCATTGTGCCATCTAATATATGGGGTGTATACGAGGTCGAAACAATAAGAATTTTTGTCTTGAAACCACACTAAAATGTAAGTAACAATATCATTTTCAAACGCTTTTGGCGAAAATATTCTAAAACATTGAATCAGAAAATATTCAATAATTTTCGATCGCTGTTTAGGAAATGTATGCGATTCCTAAGAAATGTGTGTGTGTAATAAATATCATTTATTTCACATATTTCCGGGCGATTTTAGGAATTTTATACAATGCAACTGATTTCTTACATTTCCTGAAAATATCCGTAAGAAAAGGTTTAATAAAACACTTTATTTAACGGATTTAATCGCGTTTTATTCATGATTTTAAAACGACCGAGCTTTCGCCAACTTTACAGTTGGCTTTTTCCAGGTTGACTGAACCTTGAAAAAGCCAAACAGAAAGTGTTTTATAGTGCAAATTCACGAAAATAGAAGAAATTTAAAAAAAGGTAAAAACCTTTTTTGATCAACTAAGAAAAGGTTTTTCTAAAATCCCATGGAATCGGTATATACGCAGGTGAAAACGCGTGACAATGCCACTATAATAGGTATACCTACCTAAAACCAGCTACCATGCAACAAGTTGCAGCAATCAGTATTGCAACACGATCGCCGTGACCGCCCGAGCTATCATTTCTAAACAAAATCTTAATACTGAGACGATGTCAATGCCGTACTATCACTTCGAAAAGACCTTCAAATCGGTTTAGTAACTGTTAAGTAATCTTAGATAATTGACGAGTTAATTATTGTTATTTTGTGGTAGGCGCGTATTATGGTAATGTGTTGGTAAAATGTGATTACTTATAATGGGAGATAAGCTGATTGTACTTGGTAGGTAAATGAAAATTGAGCTCCAATGAAGATTGTTAATAGGTATTACTAGCTGCGCCCCGCGGTTTCACCCGCGCAAGTCGCGACCCCGCGTTGTTCTTACACCTACCTACCGCAATGCAAAAATCCACACTTAAACGGACGACCAGGGAAGTACTGATGATGCCAGGCTTCAACAGTACTTCAATGGGCAGGTAGGTGAAGTAAGGCAAAATTTGTGAATGACGATTGATGACGGTCGATGACGATAGATGACGATCGATGACGATGGTTAAAAAACAACGAAATTACGCAATTTTTAAATTTTATCCGTATATCCGGATAAAAAGTAGACGACATTGTAGCGGTCGCGGGGAGTCGTTGGTTGGAGGTAGCTCTTCATCGCTGTTTGTACCGTCGTATGGGGGAGGCCTATGTTCAACAGTGGACGGTTGAGGGCTGAGATGATAATGATGTTGATGGTATAAATATATTGTGAATTTATTCTAAGTTTTTAAATTTTCTCTAAGTGATTATCTAGGACCCAACCCGTTAAAATCTAGGACTGCTCTTTTCTGTATTACGAAGATATCCTCAATATCTGCAGCACACCACAGCAGGATGCCATATGACATAATGCTGTGGAAGAAACTGAAGTAGACCATACGACCATGGTAACCCCCATTATCGGCTGAAGGAGACCATGAGACTATGGTAACCCTCCAAAGGGACCGTAAGCTGTCTGGTAGTAGAGGAAACTAGCTATCACCTGGTAGCGGAATGCCCCGCATACGCTAAATCCAGGAGAGAAATAATGAACTCAGTTACCCTATCTGAAAGTGACCTAAGTGACATTACATTTTTTAAAACCTGAGGGACATTACAATATACAAAGTTATTAAAATTCTGCAAAGTAACAGATAGATTTAGTGGGTCGCCACCACCGTGAGTTACCAGTTAACTCAAACCCTATAAGGGTCTTAGAGAATTGGGTGAAATAGTCCCAACAAGAGAGGTCCGATCACCCGTCTAGTGCTGGCGGCCCTTAATAAAAATAATAATAATGGTAACCCCATTATCGGTCAACGTTGTCTACAGAATAATTACCGGCGCAACCAAGTCATTGAATTAGAATTTCTATAGAACAAACAATTGGGACAGGTCATGGTTCGAAAAATGTTATGGCATCTTTAACACCATCTGCCCATCACTCTATCTCTCATTAACCACAAGAATTTCGACTTCTATCTAATACCAAATTTGCAATTCGCAATTTGTCAACTTCAAATTGTACTTGCAGTTCTTGCAGCAAAATCATTTGCGGGGCATTATTAATCTAATATAGTGTCGAAACAGTGTTTTATCGGGTAAGTAAGTAGCAGTCAAGTTCTTGTGCTTAGTGGAAATGCAACAGGTCAAGTAACTCTGTGGCGAAACCTCAGCGGAAGGTCTTTTGCTTAGACGATTGAAACAGGTGCGAGTTTTATGGGTAAAATATTAATGTTTAAATATAAATTATTAATATAAATTAAAAAGTCATTCTTCAGGTAATAAGCGTTGCTTTTATTATACAAGGTGTAACGGGTAAGCCCTTTTAATCCGAAAGGGGGTTGTTCTAGACGTCTAGGCGAACAACTTTTGTTCTACGACTTTTGGAAATTCGAAGTACTTTTCGAAAAATGTAGGTGTAAAGTTTACTTGAAAATCAGCTGTTTCTGAGAGTTCGAGGTCATTGACCTTATTTTGTCCTTTTATTTAGTTTGATGGTTTACAATCAAAACTTCAATTATTTTTATTTTCCAAATCAGCTGTTTTTTCAGTGAAACATAATCTCAAAATTTTCAAAAAAAAGTTTGAATTTTCAAAAGTCGTAGAACAAAAGTTGTTTGCCTAGACGGCTAGAACATCCCCCTTTCGGATCAAAAGGACTTACCCGTTACAATTACAAATTGTATAAAATAGAAACGAAAAATTAGTTTAATATCAATTCAACATCGCTAAAACAGAACGAAAATAATAAAGTGGAGTAGAATTTTATGCTGTATTAGAAAGTAAATTTTACTATTATTCTTTTAGTAACAAAATCAAAAAATGTTATAAAGACTCTATGGACCTGATAAATATTTTTAAAATCAAGATTTACGTCGAAAATCATTACTACTTATCCAATTTAACAAACTAGGGAACATTAGGTTTAAGACAATGTTTCTCAACAGCAAAATGAAGCAACAACAGCAGATACGATGATGTCGCTTCGTAATTGGATCTTCAGTGCTGTTTTTTGCGTTCTGAAACTGTAACTAAATACATTAAGGAGGAGGCAATAATTGCTAAATATTACTAGGTACTGTTTATTTTCAACATTTCGCTTCAGTGTCTATTTAAGGCACTTATAGCGAGGCTGGAAGCTTAGGCAGGACCCAGGCTACAGCGATGGTTAAGGCCGCAAAGACATATGTGCCGTTTCAAAGATAACTCCCTTCTCAATCTGACCAAAGATTATTATTTTAAAATTTAATAATAAAATGAAATTCGCACCGAATTGTATCCCACGAACAACCTCACTTATATGTATATTTAGCAAGCATGAGGTAAGGTGCGCGCGATGTTGACATATCTGCGGAACTGCGTGGCGAAACTCTAGCCCGTTGCTGGCAAGTTCGGTGAATCACTTAATTATGTACCTATACCGTTTTATAACGTGTGGTAACAACATAATCCGCGGTACCATGATCGTTTGTCGTTGCTATGTCGTCCTTTTGTCGTTCAAAAAATAAAGTAAATTTTAAATAACAAATACCCCGACTACCTACTTTTAAAAACCACAGACAATTTAAAAAAAACTTTTTTATTTGAAGTTTGTTTTTCTTTATTTGATGTGTTTTTTTTTTAGTTGAACGACAACGCGACGACTTATAAGACATCATAGTAGGGCCCAATACCTAATATAATGTTACTTATGCATAATACTGTAACATAAATAAATAATAAGCATAACAAAACAAATGAGAACAACACACGGAATGAACACGCGAATACAATCATCTAAGAAATTGCAAAGAAACTTTAGTTCCGAATAATTATAAGAGATGGCGCTAGTGAGGTGAATGCAGTTTTCTGGATCGCGGTATCGTTGCGTCGAGCACTCTGCTTAAGTAGTCTGCTAAGATTTTGTTTTGTATCGAATCGAATCGAATCGATCGAATTGATCGAATTGTATCGAATCCAATACTGGCTTTGGTACTGCGTATATGATGTGTACGGTTCCCTGGACCTTCCTATACGTAGTATCTGTAGCCTGCATTCGTTGCCTTCTCGTAGAGCGTACGGTTTCCCGGACATCTACGAGAATCTCGTAGCCACCCCTACGACCCCTGTAACCCCTCTACGACAATCAACCCCCTTCGTCCCTCAACTGTAGTTTCTCTACCTACTCCCCCTTCACCGGTAAAACCTCGCGCTACAATACAAATTTTATAGGGGTATTTTTTGTTAGGCTATGATGTGCCATTGCTAGACAAAGGTCCTTATTGGGAACCAATCTCCTTAAACAGATGTTTTCCGTTGCAATAGTGTTTAACCACGATGTCACCTGATGGTGAATGATAATGGCAAAAAATCAAACCCCCTGACCGTCTCCCTTAGTGGCTGCAAAGGTCTACGTACCTAAGTCTCCCTGCTAATAATATAATTAAATAAATTTAAATTAAAAAAAAAAACTTTAAATGCCTATTAAAATAATAGGGGTTAAAGTATGAAATTGCCGTTTTATTGCAATAGGTTCTTTGAATTGACATAGAATCTTCATGGTTTGAGGTTTTCGAATGAAACTTTTTTCAAATGGTTTCTGTGATGTTCTTTTTTTAAAAAATGTGAAACATTTGAATATCGACTTTCCATTGTTTTTGTTATTCAATTTAGACAAGAAAGATGGATACTGCGAAAATTCGAGTGATTTTTGAATACGAGTTCCGACGCGGAACTAACGCGGCAGAAACAGCCCGCAATATCAATGCTGCGTTTGGAGAGGGGTCTACTAATGAACGCACCGTGCGATTTTGGTTTAAACGCTTTCGTGATGGAAATTTCGACTTAAAGAACAAGCCACGAGGAAGACCGCCCACACAGGTGAATAACGATGAATTAAGAGAGATAGTGGAAGCCGATCCTAGTCAAACTACCCAGGAATTAGCGGCATGGTTTAACGTTACCTTACCCACTTTATTGACTCACTTGCGTCAAATCAATAAAATGAAAAAATACGAAAAATGGGTGCCTCATGATTTGACTGATCTGCAGAAAGAAACGCGTGTTGAAACTTGTGTTGCCTTGTTGAACCGGTACAGAAATGAAGGAATATTGGATCGAATTGTAACATGTGATGAAAAGTGGATTCTTTATGATAACCGGAAAAGAAAAATGCAATGGCTGACCCCAGGTCAAACGCCACAACAGTGTCCTAAAGCAAAACTTACCAATAAAAAGGTAATGGTAACTGTTTGGTGGTCTCAGCATGGTGTTATTCACTATAGTTTTCTTCGATCTGGTCAAGCAATTACGGCAGATGTCTATTGTGCCGAACTCCGAACCATGTTGACAAAACTAGCAGTAAAACAGCCCCGAGTCATGAATCGATCTTCACCATTATTGCTCCACGACAACGCGAGACCTCACACAGCACGAGAAACCATTTTGACCCTTCAGGAACTGCACTTAGAAACCATTCGTCATCCTCCGTATTCACCAGACCTTGCTCCAACGGACTACCATTTTTTTCGTGATTTGGACAATTATCTACGTGACAAGAAGTTTTCTTCCCAGGAGGCAGTACAAAATGCTTTCACACAGTTTGTGCAGTCTAGATCGTCGGAGTTCTATCGCAAAGGCAATAATAACCTTCCCATTAGATGGCAGCAATGTATAGATAATAATGGCAACTATTTTGATTAAATAAATTTGTTAAAAATTTAAAAAATAAACAATTAAGATTTTCAGTACAAATCGGCAATTTCATACTTTAACCCCTAATATATATAGTTACCTAGAAATACTTTAAAGAAAAAAATCATCTTCAAAAATTCACTCGCGACGAGATTTGCACTCGCATCTCTGCGTCTCTCCCTCTTCAAAATATTTCTAGTAGATATGCCATAAGAAATAAAAAAAAAATTACGAAATAATTATAAACCTAAAAAAAAGTTTATTATTTTTTAAAGGTTTTCAGAGTATCGTAACACCCATTACTTAGGACGGTATGTACTAATTACATTTTTTTACAAAGATTTCTATACGCCATGACAGCACAGACAAACAAACATACATTGGGGCTAAAATCATAACCCTCTTTTAGAAGTTAGAAGTTATCAAAAAACGAATCATCCAAAGATTCTGCCAAGAACTCCGGACAACATACCAACGTCGGCACTAGTTCTGACCTTAAAATTGAAAGTATCGATAACTATACTGTTCAAACATTGCAACAACAATTGTTAGCAACACAAACATTGCATAAAATACCTATTTCGTTGATTATCATCGACTGCGACTGTAGACAATCAAGGTCAGAGATCGGTACATCATATTGTCATTTTAGTGGCAGAGAACCAAAAGGGTTTGCAAGACAACTGCAAAATTATAGTAGTATAGCTGCGCCCCGCGGTTTCACCCGCAGAAGTGAAAACGCGTTAACATATGCGTGGGCGGCCGAGCGGTTCTCGAGCAGTTGCACTTTTTCGTTCATTACTCGGGTTCTACTTATTGGATTTCGATGCAAAGTATACCACGACCTTCCTCGAAAATAGAACTATCCAATATTTAAAACTAGATTTCAATCGGATTTGTAGTTTTTAATTGTATAAGGAACCGACAAACAGACAGACATGCATAAATTTTAAAAATTATATAAATTTGTTCTACTATTTTTTCTAAGGCCTCTAGACATTTTTTTTGTTAATTTACTTCCAAGTACGGACTTTTTGTCTTCTCTTCCTTTATTATAAGTATAGATAGATATAGATAGTAAATTGATTGATGACTAATTTTACCATAATATTTACCGGGTTTTACTCGCGTTTTATTTATTAACGGCATTGTTACAAAGTTTTGCTTTCGCTGACTTTATAGTTAGCTTTTTCGAGGTTGACTGAACCAACCATCCTAGAAAAACCTAACTGTGAAGATAGCCAAACCCGGTAAATATTGGGTTTGATTAAGTAGAATCGCGAAAACGTAAGACTGTTAATTTTAGCCAATACGAATTTCATTTTTATAAGTTTTGTATTTTAAAATTAATTTAAAGTAGTATTTCAAAGTAACAATGGATGGATAAGGGCTGAGATGATGATGATGATGACATAAGTATCTACTCAACTAAAGTAACACTCAGGAACATTTATAGTTATAATTTAAATTGAATTTATCCTGCAAAATCTGATGAAGTAAAACAATAGGTATAATACATTTCGCGCTACCATCATCGTTTGTTAGTCCTTTTAATTATTGTCTGTCAAAAAAATAAAGTAAGTACCTTAATTTTAATCCCCAGAGATGCAGGTTCAAGTCCTGTCGGGTGCGAAATTTTTGGATAGCATTTCTTTAAGTATATTTTAAGTGTTTTTAATTACTTTTTTTAGCTGAACGACAACGCAGTGACTTCGCGACGACTTATACGACATCATGGTTGGGCGGATTGCAATAATGGTACGAGTAGTCTTATGAAACGCAATCTAAATTCACCTTTATGTCAAAGTTAAATAGCAGGCAAAAATAGACTCTGTTATTTACAAAATAAGGGATAGCTCAAAAGTTTCCAAGCCCAAAGTTTAATTTGATTAACTATTAAGATGAATTTAGATTCGTCGTAATTGAAAGAAGAAGAAGGCTATGGTAAACCCCATTATTTGTTGTGTAGAAGCCTCACTTTATGTTTACTTTATATTTATTTGATTCTGATTTTAGTATTTCTTGTTATAGCGGCAACAGAAATATAAATCTTATGATGCTCTTGGTCTTCTAAGAGTATTATAAGTTTTTTTTTGTTGCCAGTCAGAAGGCATCAAACAATTGTAGGTTCCCATAATAACTGGCACAGCAGAAAAAAAATGGATTGAAATGGCAAAAAACAGAGAAAATTGAAATCAAATGGATAAGACCTTTATTACCCGATCTGGAGTTCCTATCAGCGACAATTCTTTAAGAAATACTTCCTATAAATATTTTTAATAATAATAATTTAATAATGTAAATGCATACCTAGTTTATTCATAAGTATTCACGATTCGGAATTGTAATAAAATACAATATTTAGTTTACTGGCGTTTTATTTATTAACGGCATTGTTTCAATTACCGACGTTTGGCTAATTTTACAGTCAGCTTAATGTAAATGCATCTAATGATAGTGAACTGATATAAAGAGGCTTATAAAAAATATAGCAGTTTCCCGTGGCGTAACGCCTTACTGTCTAGAATATCTAAGGCTGAAATGTATAATGCGTTTACTTTGACTTTGCTCAAAATGAGCTTAGCAAAAACTAAGCATAAACTTTTAATTGGAATTTACAGTCGAAATTCATTTTGTAATACGTATACGAAACAAATAAAAAGAACTTCATAGTCATAACAGAGACGCAAACTTTAGGTCATTATTTTGGTTTAAATTTTAAATGTGTAAACTTTGACTTTTCTAAGCTAAAACTTTGGATAGTTGCGAAGATCGCTTTATATTTACCAAAAATTGTCTTAAGTCAAGGTTTTTGCTTAGCAAAGTCAAAGTACGGACTATAGATTTCAACCTAAGAAAAGGCCTTTCCCCTACAGTGGGAAATAGTAGGCTAACATTTCGACTAATATTTTACTACTCAACTGAATTTTACCTATAATATAAAACCGCGATGTAAAACCACCTTAACAGGTGCATTCACAAATTGCAGTTTCGTAAGCTCACAACCTTGTGTTGCAAACATTGCGTACCTGGCTTTTAGATCCCCTGCTTCTGAACTGTGAACAAAGCAGTAACCAAGTCAAATATACACGTGTGAAAATATTGACAATAGTTTGATAATTGTAGGAAAATAGAGCGGTTTTTTGAATGATGAAGCAAGTATCTGTACAAATGAAACAGTAATTATTAACGGGTTTTAATTATGCATTTCTCCTCGTAAAACTTTTAACCCCTTATTTTCCTATAACGCTAATAAATGCGCTGCATAACTATGCATCGTTTGATTTTTACTGTCATATGAAGTTTCAAAGTTTATTTTCAAAAGCAGCTGTTTTTTCAGTGAAAAAACCTTTTTTTTTTTTTTAAAAGTTCGAATTTTCAAATTTCGTAGAACAAAAGTTGTTCGCCTAGATGTCTAGAACAACCCTTTTGGCTTAAAAGGGCTTGCCCGTTACATCTTCTTCTTTTTTATATATAAAAATGAATCCCTATTTCCCTTGGTCACGGCATCACACGTAAACGGCTAGACCGATTTTGCTGATTCATTTTTTGTTGTGTTTGTTATTGTGAGGAGAAGGTTCTTATAAAAGAAAAATATCGACATTTCCGCGGGGGGCAGCTAGTTGTTTACAAAAATGAATCCCTATTTCGCGTGGTCACGGCATCATGCTCAAACAGCTCGACCGATTTCGCTAATTCTTTTTTGTTATGTTTCTTATTGTCAGGACAAAGTTCTTATGAAAGAAAAATATCGAAGTTCCCACGGGACCGGGACTTACACGAATGAAACCGCGGGGAGCTGCTAGTAAAACATAAAAATGAACAACCTTACCTAAAGTCGTCACAAATCGCTTCACAATCAGAGTATTTCAAAAGCCGACAGTTTGACACAATTTCCTAGCACGGCGCGGGCGCACGGCTTATATCCGTAGCTAGTGGCTCACCTGGTTTCCTTCGCAATCGGATTCCTCAATCAAGGGCAAGCCCTTACCGTTCCACTACACCGTTATACTAGTATTAAACGGTCTTCATCTAGTCTCCGATAGGTTAACTGATATACTGTATATAATACAGCATCAATACATGCTTTAGTTAGAGTAAATGATAGTTTAATTCGTTTCTTTCAATTATACATCCTTTCATAAAACCGCGGTTTTTGTTTTGTAAATAAACTAAATCGCTACTTTCGCTCATGTTTTCGATTCGTTTTTCTTTTCGCTTTGCTCACGCTTTCTTACAAAGTGGCGGGTTTTTTTTTAAATAAATAAACTGAACATTGGTCAATATGTAACGCCATAATTGCCGGGGTTAAAAAGGCAACCTTTGGGGCAACATTATTTTCCCCTGTCATTAGTATAGGTATTTCAGATTTATGATGACTTTTTTGCACAAATGGAATATATTTTAATAGAAAAGGAAAATCACGCACAAAGGCCCAATAGTAGGGCTAATTGCGGAAACACACAAGTTAAAACTTTAACTTTATTTTATTAGAATGATGTTATTATTATAATATACGAGTAACTATGTCTTTAGGGATATACCTAATAAAACAATATCTTTACGTTTCTGTAAACAAATTATTTGTTTTGTAATTTAATTTATTAATTGATTGATTGATTAACACTTTATTGTACCAAAAAAAACACAAATTATAATGCTCTTTTGCTCTTAATGCTCTTTTTTAATTTTTTTTGGAAATATTTCAAGAAAATCTAGCTAAACAAACAAAATGGACGACTAAATCGAGTATCTACGTTATTCTACGTATCAATTATAATCTGTTCATGAAATAGCAAACCTTGTCCTTCGGGCTGCAGTTGACACACACACGTGAGGTGAGGGCAGACAAAGCCACGTGCGATGTGTAGTAACTACTACGTTCAGATAATCTGCGCTACCATGATCGTTTGTCGTATTTTTGTCGCTAAAAAAAGTACTTAAATCCACATCCACTATACAGCGTGTTCAGACGATGACCATTTAAGCTGAAAGTATGTAGTTCTAGACGTCTAGGCGAACAACTTTTGTTCTACAACTTTTGAAAATACGAAGTAGTTTTCGGAAATTTTAAGTTTAAAGTTTACTTGCAAATCAGTTGTTGCTTAGTGTTAGAGGTCATTGACCTTATTTTGTTCTTTCATTCGGTTTGGACAACTACAATCAAAACTTTAATAACCTTTATTTTCAAAAACAGCTATTTTTCAGTGAAATATTAACTCAAAAAAAACGAAAAACGAAACTAAAAAGTTGTTCGACTAATGACTAGAACTATGTCTTCGCGTATTTACTGATTGATGAAAACTTGTAATACATATACAAGATGTAACCGGTAAGCCCTTTTAAGCCGAAAGGCAGTTGTTCTAGACGTCTAGGCGAACAACTTTTGTTCTACAACTTTTGTTGAACTTTGTTTTTTAAAATTTTAAGGTTATGTTTCACTGAAAAAACAGCTGCTTTTGAAAATAAAGCTAATTGAAGGTTTGATTGTAGTAGACCAAACTAAATGAAAGGACAAAAGGTCAATTACCTCGAACTCTAAAAAACACCTGATCTTCAAGAAAACTTTACACTTAAATTTTTCGAAAAGTACTTCGAATTTCCAAAAGTCGTAAAACAAAAGTTGTTCGCCTAGACGTCTAGAACAACCCCATTTCGGCTTAAAAGGGCATACCTGTTACATGTTGTATACAGATATTAATTAAACAAGATTTGTTTGTTAATATTTTAATCCGTGTTTGCTATTCATACTTTTATTTCCCTAGAAACAGCTACTGTTCCATAGAAAGCTATCGACACTCTTAACACACCTGGATAAATCCATGTACGTGAGAGACGTGCTGCAGAACGTGCCGTTGTATCTGGGTAATACATAGACCTGCTGTGGTATCATCTAATTAGCATCCACCGCTACTAATTGCTATTTACTGTCAAAAAACATATTTCGTATTCTACATTGCTGCTTTGAAGTAATCACCGGTAACAACCACGTTACGTCAAATGTACTGCAAATTTGCAACTACTAGCGGTGGATGCTAATTAGATGATACTACAGCAGGACAATCAAAATACTAAAGAGGTCTCATCCGCCCCGCTTTAGCACAAAATCTTGGCGACCGGGACGGGACGGGCCTTTAAGGTAACCGTTAGGTTGACATTTAACCTCCTACTTTCAATAAATGTCAAGGAACAACTTATGAAAATAAAAACAAACTACCGATACTGCGTTCCAATTCCAGACTATGACCTGAGGCTTTCGTAGTTTATAATTAAGGAACTAAGCACTTACCTACCTGTCAAGAAACAACTTCTCAAAATAAAAACAAACTACCCATACTGCGATCTAATTCTAGACCTAGAGGCTTTTATCTTACTAATACTATAAACGCGAAAGTTTGTATGTATTGTGAGTTTGTTACTCTTTCACGCAAAAACTACATAACCGATTGCGATCAAACTTGGAACATAGGTAGCTGGATACCGGGAATTACACGTAGGCTACTTTTTATCTCGATAATTCCGCGGGATCGGGACTTACGCGGGTGAAACCGCGGGGCGCAGCTAGTAGTCTATAATTAAAGAACTAAGCACTTACCTACTTGTCTACACTAAAAATAACAGCTATAACACAACACCAGCAAGCAAAGTGATCACGTAACGTAACCGTCCCTTCGTACCCCGAACGTGACGGTTACAACACGACACGTGCCCGTCAGCCGCCCGTCTATCCGAGCCGTCACGTGAACTGATCACGTTACCTCTCTATACCTTGCTTACGTCAGACGGTGGAGTATCTAAGCTTAGAGAAGTATAGGACTGGATGTTTGTTAGTGAGAAAAAGAAAAAAAAAACTGAGTCCATCAGCGGTATAAAGGCATGGGCCATTGGCCAATCCGGTGTAGGCTCTCGTGGCCTCGTCCAGCCAGTTAATCAAAAATCTTTTGTAACATATTTCCTATAAGGTTTTTTAGAAAAGCATGTTACACCGTTGACCTAATCGTCGCTTCCCATCAGGTGAGATGAGGTCAAATTGGCATTTGACCTCATCTCACCTGATGGGAACTTTTTCCAGAACCAAAAACAGTTTCTTGTATTATTCTACCTTGACCATTTTTATACTTACGCATTTCTTTTTAGGCATTTAATACAGCGTATCAACTTGCCCGTTGTACAGGTGCAACCGGGGGGCACAACAGGAATCGTAAGTATAAAAGAATTTCTTGTATTCGGGGAGGTTTCCGTGACGCACGTTGTGATTACATACACTTTAATTTTTAACGAAATATGGACGAATCTAGTACGAACTCGTTCATTTGAGTTCGTAAGAGGCTTAGACCTTGTAGGATACGATTTTTCTTTCGTCAGATTTTGTTGTATTACACTGAGTTACCCACGACTATGACTAGCTTTGACTAAGGGCCGATTTTTTTAATCCCTAGATAGAGATACCTATCCGACAAATAAAATGTAACACCACCAAATAAAAAACGTCACTATGATAATAAAAGGAAACAAAATTTGAGGGCTTTTAAATTTGGTTGGGTTAGAACTTATTCGACAGATATCTTTTATCAGAGGAATGAACCACGAGATTTTATAGCAGGAGCTTGAACAACAATACTCGATATGAAGTAAATGTATTGTATCTGGTCTGTCTTTCGATGTATGTATTCGGATGTAATAGTATGTATTTACAAAAAAAATATAATATGTAGTATATCCGTTATCTAGTACCCATAGTACAAGAAGCTTAGTTTGGGGCTAGATTGCGCTGCATGTAATGTCGTGCAATATTTATTTAATCTCGATATTCCTACAGGATAGAAACTAACACTAGCAAAACCAAACAAAGCATAATCATTATTTATTAATTTGGTTTTTAATGATCTAGCCATACCTACTATAGGTATTATTTACACGTGACAAAGTTATGTGACGTTTGTCTTTGTCTGTCAACTTTGAAACTTCATGTGACAGTAAAAGAGATAGTTATGCAGCGCATTAATTAGCGTTTATACATCAAGAAAGAAAGAAAAAAAATCATTTATTGACAACATACACACACATAAGAAGGTACATACGAACAATGGGACACAATTTTTACATAGATAACAATATAAGACAAAACAAAGATCGTTTTATCTTATATTATTATGAAATATACATAAGCCCCCTTACTTATAAACGTAAATAATGCGCTGCATGCATCTTTAGTTTTTTACTGTCACATGAAGTTTCAAAGTTGACAGACGGAGACAAACGTCACATAACTTAGTCATGTGTGAATAATATTTTTTTCATCACATCTATTCGAAAAGAGCTAATCCAATCCCTGTAAACTAGGCTGGAACTAGCCTTTTGCTGGAGCTCACGCTAACTCGCCGGCAAAGCGTTTTGCCTCCCTGTTAGCAGGGATTTTACTTTTCCGGCTACTGACTGGCCGGAGCGATTTGAATTTGGAATGGGTATATTTTTAAAAAGCGTCAATCCAAAGAGTTTCAATAGAAATAGAAGATGAATTCACTAGGAATAGAACAAGAGTAGAGTAGAAGACTCGGAATAGACAAGGAATAGTCTTAGAATAGACTATGATTAGTCTTTGAAACATTGGGTTAACAAGTTAAAAATACTCATAATCTCATAGAGGGCGATGAAAAGTAGAATGTCTACCTCAGGAGCAAATACTATTTTTAACTCGAGTGAGGTACTTTGAATCCCTCGATTCGCTCAGGATTCTACTCAAGAATACCTCGCTAGGCTCGGGATTCTACTCTAGAATCCTTGGCTTCTCTCTGGATTCAAAAAACACTCTCGCCGTAAAAAAGTCTTTTCTCCCTTGGTATACAATCTACTATTTCGTACCACTTGCTCAAAAATGTCACATTTAATGCCAGATAAAGCGAACATAACAATAGTCATTATTACTCTTTTACAAAGTGGGAAAGAAAATTGTACTGAATTTCATTTGCCCTCTAGAGTTTAAATGTTGTTTAAATTTGGAATACTAACCGAAACTTAAACTGACCAGAAATCAATTCTATATTGTTAAGCTTAAAAAAATAACGATTTTGAATCGACAACATGCAAAATCCATAAACCACTTAAAATTTCATAAAATATACAACTATAAATCAAGTCAAGTCATTGTTTTTTTTTCCTATGGCCCCGGATTATGACAACGATTATGACCATTTGCGACTCACACATACATCCAAGTTTTCTGACCTATATCTAATTTACGACGTAAAACATTTTTTATAGAAATTAAATTTATTATGTTAAATTATAGTTATTTAATGTCTTTATTTTTTCGCAAATGGTACGAAAAGTAGAGTATTTTCCTCGGTGATAAAGCTGTCTCAGTCTTGGGTGAACTTAAATCTCTCGCTACACTCAGGACTACTACTACTCACTACCTCGCTTCGCTCGTGATTTAATTATTTCGATTCATTCGTTGCGCTTGCGATTTAAGTCGTCACCCGTGACAAAATACACTGCTTTATCCCCTTGTTTAATAATCTACTAATAAGTAAGGGAAATGGGGGTTATACTTTAAATACTCTAAGTATTTACACTTTAAAATATTTCTAAAGCAATCAATGCCAATGTCTTTACCCCGAACGTGCAAGCTACTTCCGCTAACAAAGGATGCCGGTCACGATGTCACTGGCGGTCAAACACAATGTTGACTCGCAAGTTGGGTGATTGAGGTTGTACTATAACATAGTCACGTTTGGTAAACGTATAATGAATCTCGTGCTTCGATTTCTATATTTAACGAGAAAATCTCATTCTTATTCAAAATTTATTTATTTCATAAGATTACACTTGCATTACCTAATCGTATGAAATCGGTAACAAATTAACCGTAAACTACCATTTCTTCGGAACGCGACCTCGAATGAGAAGAAGACACAAGAAACTCATGGGTTCTTTATTTTATTTTGTCGTGTATTTAGAGCTATAGTGCAACTGGAGCAAAAATCATTAGGTACTAACATTAAAAATGGGAAAGTAAATCTGTAGTTCAACGTAAGAGGAATAAATGAATCATGTTCAAGGATGATAAGATGACGTATCGTATGCCAGCCTGAACAGTTTGATTTCACATAATTTTTAAACTTACTTAAGGCCATATCGCTCACATTCTTGGGCTATTTATTATACTTACTCGTAGTAGCGAATAGTACTTAGCAAATTTAGTATCTAGTACGGAATTAGTACCAGAACGTGGTGATTATGATTTCTAAAAGCAGTCACTAGGTACATAATAAAACAGTGGATGACGTTGTATGTACACAACGCAATTAAGCCCCAGCCTAGGCTCTCTCAGAAAATTATTCGTCCCAATCTCTAAGCTATCGTTGGGCCCAGTTGACTATTATCAAATTCGAAATGGTATAATTGGTCCCAGTTTCGAGGTGGACGACTTCCCCCTTAACCCAGATTATTGGTTTATTCGAATTGTTTTTACTCGAATCTTTCTCGACGAATTGCTTCCACAGTCCATTTTGGGGGTACAGGGTTAAGGGGGGGGGGGTTTAAGGGCGGCTATAAGAAAAACTTAATAGGGTTACACAAAAAGAACTCGTTTTGCTCGCTTTGCTCGCTTTTACCTTAACCTTCTCGAACCTAGCATCAACCCGATGTCGTTTCTGCGACACAAAGGTGGTCTGAGTTGTTATAATCGAATTAGTTTAGGCGAGTTGTATTTCAATTTGCAGTGGCGAGGCCTCGCCACGCTACACGAAAATACATTTGTCAATGTCAAATGTTTCACATCTGTCAGGCGTCTTGTCACGGATCACTTTTTTTTGTATGTCGTAAATTTTTAGACGAATTATATTAATCCAATTTTCCATAGACGCGCAACCACAGAACACTATTACTCCTAGCGGAGAAGAACTATAGGTTCATACATTCGATATGCGAACACAGCGCCCCCTAGCGCTGCAGTTCCCGCCCACATGAACTACGATCGCGCGGGAAACGCTAGGGAAATTTAAATGCTAGTATTACTTCCGCACTCAGAGACGTTTATTGGTTAAACTATCATTACCGTAAAGATTTTCGAATTCTTTATTTAGTGATAGTTGTAAGTAACCATAAAACGTATCTGAGTGCGGCAATTAGTGATTGAACATTTGAATCATACATAGCACAGTATGAATGGGTTGGATAACACAATCAATATTACTTGTGGATTCTATGCGTCAAATGTTCGATGACTGAGTTTTCAAGTTTGATTGCACCACGAGTTTGGTGTAAGTATAATATTATAATTACTTATAAACCAAACTAATGCTGGAAATAAATAAAATATAGTCTCGATGATGAAATTATTTATTTAGATCGAAGCATGTTCCATGTAGGCTTGTTGTGGACACGTTTGTAAGTTTGTAAGGGTTTGCTTCGTTTTCGGTCAACTAAACGAGTCTATGTATAGAAACCACAGCCGCAGTGGCAATAGCCTCTTGCGCTAATTCGTCTGAAAAAGATTAATACTATATAATCTCTACAAAAATATCCCGTAGTTCAAGCCTAGTCTCTATCACTTACGCTAAGAAAGGGTCTATTGTCAATAACCAAACTCATTTGGAGTTATAGGTCAGTCTTTTTACTAGAAAATTTCTTAGTCATTTTAACACAACAAAAATGTTTGAAAATCGGCATTTTTGTACCAAAGCATTTGACAAAAACGACATTAGTATGCCAACTCCTATAAATTAGGCATTGTTGTCATTTTCAGAAGATGTCGTTTTCAGAAGTTGTCGTTTTGGGAAGTTGTCTGTGCTATTTTCATACAAAAATCGGCCCGTCTCGGCTCGGTGACAATGTAATATAAATCATCCCTGAATTGTTGTGGCCAACAATCTTTTTATGAATATTCTACTAATATCATAAATAGGATAAACAAAATAAAACACTTTATTTATCCGGTTTTATCGCGTTTTTATTCATTATTTAAACCGAGCTTTCGCTTTTTTTGAGCTAGTTAGGAATAAAAATAATTATAATTTAAATTGAAAACTATCACAATAACTCTATAGTCTGCGTACACTGGAACGTTTTTATTGCAATAATTATGAGGCGGTAGTTTACTGTAACTTTTTAGAATGTTTAAAATAGATAAATTACATCTCAGTTAACCTTGAAAAAGCCAACTGTAAAGTTGGCGAAAGCTCGGTTCAAATAATAAATAAAATCGCGATAAAACCGGATAAATAAAGTGTTTTATTAGGCAAAATCGCGAAAACCATAGAAGAAATTAGGATAAACAAATAAATAAATTCCAAATACCTTGGTTTGGGTTACTGGGATATTTTTATTGGGCTGTTCTAAAGACATTAAACCTTGTGAAGTGCTAGCAACAGGAACGATCTGAAACACATAGGCACATTTTGTATGAGTTGTTGTGGCCGACCATCTTTTTATGAATATTCCACTAATATCATAAATGTGAAAGTAATTTTGTGTGTTGTTTTCATGCCTAAACTGCTGAACCGATTTTGGTGAATTTTGGTATTGAGATAGATGGACCTTGGAGAAGGACATACTTTTGATTCCTATTCTGAGTAATACCGAGGGGCACAGCTAGTTTGTTATATTTATATCCATATAGAATTAGATCAAATGTACTATACTTAGTAAAGAAATAGGACCATGAAGTAAGTAGGTAGTTATATTATGTACGTAGTTACAACTCACTTGTATTTTTGGTGTTGGTGGTGCTGTTGACGAATGAAGCTCCTTACTTCGTAACTCGACTAATATGTGTCGAGCCTCAGTAGGTATGGCAAACTTATCAATCTCTTCCTATCATCACTGGTGTAAGATGAATTATCAAAATGTCCACCACACAGAATTTTGTGTTATTTGTGTAACCTGATCCATGATGGAACAGAAGACCAATGTTCATCAGGGTAACAAAATGTAGACCATACTTTAGCCCTAAAATAAAAACACATGTTTTAAAACTTGAAATTTTTATAGAGGTATTCTTCTGTGTACAGGGAGCAAAGGATACTTACTACAAAGAGTTATTTACAGAAGGCTCGGGAAATCGGTGAAAAGTCACCGAAGAGTCTTCTTTCTGCACGAATACCACACTTATAACAAAAATCAACAATTTCGCAACGGAGTCTCTTTCTCACAATATAAACACCGAAAATATTATCTTAATTGAGTCTCTTTTTCATAGTACCACTACTCTGCAATATTAAATTCTAGCAAAAACTCAAAACAAAACAACACAATGAAAAGTTTCTGAAAATTCAAAAAACGCCATTTTGTTTGAAAATGTTTCAGTTCCAACCATAGACGAAATATTAAATGAAGTAAGTTGAAGCATAATCTTTGCTGTCTTGCTCTTTTGTAGAGCTTTATCTCAGTTCAAAACATCCCACCCTCATTGAATGCTCGTGTTGGCATGCGTCTGTTAAAGAGCTGACATCCCCTGCGCGCAACGTGTCGCTCTCCCAAAACAAGTGAGTATTCCTCAATTGTATTATGCATAGATATGTATCACATAGATTATACCAAGTTCCAGTCTACATTGTACATAATTTATTACATCTATAATTGATAAGATATAACCCCTGTGTAGTGTAGAACAAACAGGAAACATCATCTAACATGTTGTTATGCAAGTGCCATTCCGATCTGACCCTCGAGGCGGTCACAATAAGGATATTTCTATTAAAATCAGGGTCGGGCTACGTAACTTTCCTTACTAGTAGTATATCATCATCATCATCATCTCAGCCTTTATTCTTTCACTGCTGAACAGAGGCATTATGGCGGCTCTAATAGCGTTACGGAGCCATCTGCATCCAAGAACACGACCGCTACAATGTCGTCGGTCCACCGAGTATGTGGTCTTCCAACACTCTGGTTTGCATTGCATCATGGTCGCCATTCGAGGACTTTTACTCTTCAACGGTAGTATACAAGGTGTAACGGGTAAGCCCTTTTAAGCCGAAAGGGGGTTGTTCTAGACGTCTAGCTGAACAACTTTTGTTCTACAACTTTTGAAAATTCGATGTAGTTTTCGAAAATTTTAAGTTTAAAGTTTACTTGAAAATCAGCTGTTTCTGAGAGTTCGAAGTCTTGACCTTATGTTGTCCTTTTATTTAGTTTGATGGTGTACAATCAAAACTTCAAAAGCAGCTGTTTTTTGTCAGTGAAACATAATATCAAAATTTTCAAAAAAAGTTTAAATTTAAGAAAATTCAAACTTTTTTTTGAAAATTTTACGACTAATGAAGTCGTAGAACAAAAGGTGTTCGCCTAAACGTCTAGAACAACCATCTTTCGGATTAAAAAATACCCGTTACAAATTGTATAACGAGCTGCACCCCGCGGGATCGCGTAAATCCCGATCCGGCGGGAAAATCGGAATAAAAAGTCTATGAGTAATTCCAGGTCCCCAGCTACCTATATTCCAAGTTTTATCGCATTCGGTTCAGTAGTTATTGCGTGAAAGAGTACCAAAGTTACATACAAACATACATACAAACTTTCGCGTTTATAATATTAAATAAGATGTATCAGATTTTATGATTTAAATCAATATTCAAACTTTACTGATTTCACTTTCTGTTCTCTCGTCCTCTTTGTACACTTTACTACCGCAAACTGTTTTCTTTATGTTTAATTGAGAGAGAAAACTCTTACAGGGTTAGACTTTACCTTAGTACTTATAATATACTAGCTGCGCCCCTCGGTTTCACCCGCGTAAGTCCCGTTCCCGCGGGAATATCGGGATAAAAAGTAGCCTATGTGTTATTCTCGGTATCCAGCTACCTATATTCCAAGTTTCATTACAATAAGTTCAGTAGTTTTTGCGTGATTGAGTAACAAACACACTTACACACGTACATACACACATATTCACAAAGTTTCATCTTAATAATATTAGTAGGAAGTAGAATTGTATACGTACGTAAAATCTGATTTGTAATGTATTTTTCTTGTGAACAAATTAAAACGTGGTAAATATGATAACCCGTTATTAAAAATATGTAATAAAAAAAAATTGTAAGGTTTTCGCGATTTTGCATAATAAAACACAAACAAGAGCTCGGTCGTTTAAAATAATGTCAGTAAATATTTTAAAAGTAAGGGAGTTAATATTTGAAGTAAATATGATATGTACTTACCAATAATAATGTAATAAAAATAATTTAATACTACATTGTATAAAAATAAAATTTATTCTTCAATTATGTCAATCAAGACATCTTAATACATACCTATGCCAAAGCAATAAATCACTCGAATCGAAGTACTCTATAAATAATCCTAATAATTGCACCTCACGTGTACATAACATTATTTTCATTGCGCAATACTACATGTAAAGCTATTTTAGTATAAGCATGTGCAGCATTACACTCACGTGTAATGAAATGTGTAACAGTTGCAATCCAAAAGCAACAGTCGAACTGTTTACACATATTTTGATGACTTTGATAACATTGTTATTGAGTTTTATAGGCAGTCAACTGGCCGGATGTCCTGAATTTGGACCTTTTGTAAACTTACGTATAAAAAGGTTATATTTAAAATTTTCCATTAACACCCTTTACGTGAAATTTACGAGAGTGAAGAATGTTAATACGACGTATGTCAAATCGGTTGAAAATTTATTACAGTAAAGCTTGTATGTATCCAAATAAACTAGTTTTGGTTGTAGTCAAAAATACCTATTAGTTTTGGTTTTACAGGCATTTAAACTTACGATAATTGCGTCTCGCTAACAGTCACGTGACTCCAAACAAACAAACAACACATAGAGCGCGAGCGGACTGGGTGAGTGTGAGATGACGTCACACCCGAGTACGAGTCCGTATCGGCATCGCACGTTTACTTTTATAAATCGGAAACGAATTTACGTATCAAAGTAATTCATTGACTTGTATTTTTATATTTTATTTCTGCGAGAATATGGAGAGCTAATATTCAAAATTAGTATTTTTTCTCATTGCACAGACAGACAGGATTAAAATCTGCATGTCAGACATTCCGATTCAACGCCCTTACCGATTAGGCTACAAATGCTCGTTCTGTCTAGATGAAATTAAGGACTGCATCACTGCAGCTGCATCTCTTCGTTTTCGCTACTGACACATAAAAACTAAATTTGAACATACCTTATTTTCGATACGCCTGAATGCCAAAAAGACTTTTCCCAAAATAAATGAAAACCAGGGTGGCACGAGAAAACCACTATGTTGACTTTAAGACTCTAGTATATTTGAAACTGGCTTTGCCCCGCGGTTTCACCCGCGTAAGTCCCGTTCCCGCCGGATAATCGGGATAAAAAGTAGCCTATATGTTATTCCAAGTCTCCAGCTACCTATAATCCAAGTTGCATCGCAATCGTTTCAGCGGTTTTTACGTGATTGAGTAACAAACACACATACTTACAAACTTTCAGCTTTATAATATTAGTAGGACAGGATAGGATAAATGGCGGATTGATTTTATTACTCTTTAATAATGGATAGACAAACTGTTTATAGATGAATACCTCTAACATAGTATCTATGTCACATTTTTGAACACGGTTTAACAAAGCTTAATTAACAATTCTTGTGAAATTAGATATTGTATCTAGTTGTAAAAGTGGTCTAAATGTAGCATTACCGATGGTGGACGAGCCAATAGTCTTTTTCTTCGTTTCGTATAGTGGTGTGGCGCACCTAGTGTAGGAGTTTTCAAGTCGCATCTAACATCACCTAACGACTCCAAGTAATAACCGCGCCAAGCGTTGCTTAACCCGCACGACCATTCAAAATCAGTTGGTGCAGCTAGGACAATGAGCTCCTCATCCACTGACCACTAGTCATTTGTCGGATAAGCCCTAAGGCGTTCTTAGTTTCTCCATTTCCAAAACATTTCTCTATCAAACCAAAACTGCGTGCAATGGGCATGCCTTTCAGCGGATTGCAATGCGCGTGATTGCACACGTGTTTGATGCACGTTGTAAATCTCGTGCCGCTGAAGCGTGCGCGGGCGCAGACGATAAGCCAGGATGTGTGTTCCGTGTGCCGGATGGTTGAATAATAAACAAATGGTGAAGCAAGATCTTAAGGAGCTGTGTAGTTCTGAATGGATCTGCCTCAATACAATACCAGCAGTCACATCTAATTCGATTTCTCTATAGTTCTATCCGATCTGGCGGTTGTCCTATAGGCTGCATTATTAGAACAGACAGCAGGGGTAGTGGCAACTATGCTCCTGTTTCTTTTCCTAAACTATGTTCTTGGTTCTGTTCCTACTTTTCCTGTTTCGCAAACCGGTTAGCGAAACAGGAAAAGTTGAAAAAGCAATGCTTAATTTTATCTAAGGTTTTCGAGATTTTGAATAATAAAATACAATGTTTTCCGGGTTTTACTCGCGTTTTATTTATTACTAAAGACAAAGCGGTCGCTAACTGTACAGTTAGCTCCTAACTAACCACCACCAACCTTGAAAAAACTAACCGTAAAGTTAGCGAAAACTCTGTTTTTAATAATAATGCCGTTATTAAATTAAACGCGAGTAAATCCCGGTAAATATTGTGTTTTATTAAAGCAATGCTTACTGAAATGTATGATACATTGTAATAAAATCGACTGCACAATATTAAGCAGTTTCTTAATAATAATTCATAATTCATTTATTGCGAACAAGGGTTATACAATTGGTGTTACATTTATTATACAGATCACCTTACTCAGCCATTTGGCATGCAATGTCTTTGTTGTATTATTACTAAATATTTTGATACAAATTTTCGTCATTCCAATAATCATTAATTCAATTTACAATATTTCTTACCTACACGACGTGGTCCTAATCCCTTACTTATAAAACGTGAACCAGGTCACGTGCATCAATTAGTTCATGTAGGTACAAACAGATAAACTAACATGCACTAATGTGTACTGTGTTTATACAGTCATGAACTTGAAACGCGTTGCGTAATAGATAGTTGGCAATGAGCTGTAAATAATTATGTTAGATTTTATTAGCTGTGGCCTGCGGTTTATCTTGCTTTAGAAAATAAATTCTGTTGCAGTGAAGAAAACTTTTTTAAGAAGGCGTGTCCAATCGAGCAGCAAGTTGAGTTAGAAACTAAAAACTAATATTTGATAATATATGGATATTTGTATCTGGTCTGGGTGTATTTCTATGTATAGTAAGTATGTATTTACAAAAGAAAAATAAATATAAGTAGTATAACTGTTGTCTAGTCACCGTAACACAAGCTTAGCAGCGTATCACAGGGCTGGATGGCGCTGTGTGTTGGTCACAGGATTTATTTATTTTATTTATTTTTTATTTTTACTAGAAATATTTTGCAAGAACACAGAGAAAACAGGGAGAAGAAAAAACGTTAATTTCACCGTGTCATGTGTTCCCGTGAGGTGCAGTGGTTAGCACGCTCGCCCAGCAAGCGAAAGGCTCAGATACGAATCTTGTCACGGACGAGTTCGCTTAGCGCTACGACTTAAACCGGTGGATATCAAGCCACGGCCAAAGCCTACCACCAAGAAAATTTCAGTACAGACAGACAGCATGTCTCACTGTCTAAAATTATATTTATTACACTTATTTAATACAGTGTTTATTGTTTACCATGACATCATTATCGCTTACGTTCTTGTGGAAAACAAACCATGACTTTCCAGGAATGGAGAACTGGTACTTTGTAACTAAGGTCAGGCATAGATAGAAGATAGTGTTAAAAATAACTAGTTTAGATAGAAATAATACTCACATTTTTTAAGGAATAATATAAGCATAATAATAATAACTGCTTTATTTCCTCCACAATAAAAAAATATATAGATACAGAGTATTTAGCTTTAAATTCGGGTTACCGCTAGTTAATTACATTTTTTTTATTTTGGAGACTGGAGCCTGAACTATGGTTTTATAATAATACCTGTTTATTCGCAAATAAATTATTAACAATTCCTTGTAAACTAAACTCAAAGAGATTAAACCACTATGTACATTTAACTAAACCGCAAAAACCTTTATCATATATCAACTTTGGAAAAAACAGACAGGCGTGAGACGTGTCTCCATAACAATTTACAAAACATGTCCCCAAAGCAAAAGCTATATGGCGCTCATAGAATTAAGAAGTACCTACTACGTAGTACTTCTTAATTCTATGCTTGCAATTAATAATACTTGACACTTGCTTCTTTCCAAATGGCCATAATCGGTTCTCAACTGATAATCTATACTCTATATACTAATATACTAATATTATAAAGCTAAAGAGTTTGTTTGATTGTTTGTTTGTTTGTTTGAACGCGCTAATCTCAGGAACTGCTGGTCCGATTTGTAAAATTCTTTTTGTGTTTGACATTTATCGAGGAAGGTTATAGGCTACTTTTGATCCCGATATTCTTACGGGGTCGGGACTTACGAGGGTAAATCCCGCGGGACGCAGCTATAAAAACGAAAGTCGTGTTAGTTACACTATTTATATCTCAAAAACGGCGGAACCGATAGGAATGAAATTTGGTACAGGGTTAGTATAGAGGTTTAAATAAAATATAGGGTACTTTAAATGATCGTACGGGTTAAGCAACGTTTGACGTGACACATACGTGATGGGTCAACAGGAACGATCGCACCAATTAGAATGAAATTTGGTACAGGGTTATTTTAAGGGTATAGATACGATATAGGGTACTTTAAATGATCGTACGGGTTAAGCAACGCTTAGCGTGACACATACGTGATGGATCAACAGGAACGATCTCACCAATTAGAATGAAATTTGGTACAGGGATTACTTTAAGGGTATAAATACGATACTTTAAATGATCGTACGGGTAAAGCAACGCTTGGTATGACATACGTGATGGGCAAAAATGACGGTTAAACCGATTTGAACGAAATTTGGTACAGGGATAGTTTAGTGGTTAAAATAAGATATAGGGTACCTACTTTGAATAATCATACGAGTTGAGCAACGCTTGGTATGACATACGTGATGCGTCACATACATACGTTACGGGATAGAAATTTATGCGGGTGAAACCGCGGGGCACAGCTAGTTAATAATAATAATAAAGTCAAAATCAATTAAAATATTTTTAAAAGTGGTTTAAGACTTGCATAAAACCATTTAAAAACATATTTAACTATATCAATTTTAAAATAATTTATGGGGAATCGAACATTGGATTCTATTTCATTAAGTGGACGATTGATAATATTTTGCCAAACATTGACAGTTCTTAAAATTTTGACAGATTTTAAACACGCTTAGCAGCTTAAACATGTTTAGGAACCGTTATGCATGCCGGCCTCAAAGTCCATTCAAACCCTTACAAAAGTCGGAAAATAGTCTAATGGATTTATCCGCACCCCACCGCGAGCGGAGCTGCAGCTCACTAAAAATTAAAGAGGTATTTAAATAATTGAGCAGCTTCCTTTGAAATCAGATTAAGATTGTTTGAGCGTGAAATCTGTTCTTTTTTTTAAGTAGAACTCAAATTTTGAGTAAGTAGTTACAATTTCGGTATTGAACCGATAATATCTTAATAAGTATTCCATCACTCAAAAACTACTGAACTAATTTTCAAGAAACTCACTCTGTATATACTTCGAGATCTAGATCAACAGATAGACTCTGCTTGAGAACTAACAACACCAATGTCTAGACTTCTAAATGAACTAGCACGGACCTACAAAGACGGTACTCAGACGGTACTGAGAACAACTTTGTTTATTTAATTAGATTTTATAAGTTAGACCCTAGATTGCTTTTAACCATAATTTTATTTTACTAAAAGTTTAAAAGATAGATATATAGATTAACACTTGATTTGTTCAACAAATAATAAAGATACACATGTATGGTAGATTTTTATACAAGAAGGTCAAGCATTTCACCTGAAATATTTTTATTTTTTCAATAAGTAGTTTGAGGGTAAAATGCGTGACATTCACCCGAGTTAAACACTGTAATTTTCATTTCGACTGTGACAAAGTTAAAATTCTATTTGCACATTTAATAAAACAGGTATATTGGGAATCAGATAAAATGTAATTAAAATTTAGAACAATTTATATAATCCAATGTTATTTATAGATTAAAAAAAGGTAAGGTAAAATTATACACTTACTGCCAACATTAGAAAATTTTCGAAAAACTTATCTATGGGCTACAATATAATCGAGTTGGTCACGCCGTGCATCTAAGCGGCCATGCCGACAAGAGAAAAAAAATCAGGAAGCAATCATGGCATTATAGCGAGTGACAGAATAGAAGAGTAGGTCTGTAATTCAATTATCATAGCCAAAAGAAAAAAAAATAAGGCGTTTTTTAATTTCAAATTATAATCTGACGTTTTGGTACCTTGTGTTTGGCAATATTTCTACAGAAAGAAGTGTCGAATGGTTGCATTAATTAAAAATAAAGTTTACTTTCAACCCTAGAGATGAAATGAGCCACTTTGAACTATCTACCCATGAAAGTTAAACTTTCCGAACAGGGTGAGATGAAAAGATAATTAAATTACACAATACCATGTTTTAACTTATCATGTTTCAATTTGTTTTTATGGAACTTGATAATTTCGCCAGGAATTGCAACTAGCTTTTTTACATGGCTATATAAAGGAAATCTATTCACTCTAGACTTGAGAACTCCAAGTTTTAATATAAGGAGGAATATCTACGCGGGTTTGTTCACGAGACTGAAGATTGGGGTTATTATAGACAGACAGGGTTCACCCGCGTAAGTTCCGATTTCGCTTGAATATTGGGATAAAAAGTAGCCAATGTTTTTATCCAGATCTTCAGCTATCTACATACCAAGTTTCATTGCAATCGGGTCAATAGTTTTGAGTGATTGATACACATTCAAACAAAAATCTTCACTTTCGCATTTGTAATATTTGTGTCCTGGTATAGCATCCTGGTTTTTATTATTCGTCATGACCTCGATTCTACTGAATAATTTACTAGCTAAATCCCGCGGTTTCAATCTAACTTCAGTTTAGCAGATTCTGCAAACAATTCTGCTTTTTGACACACAACCGTATGAACAAACGATTCTAAGCGTGGAGTTTTGTCACATTTTCGCTGATGTTTTCATTCACAAGAGCAAGACAAAGAATACGACTGAAAGTCACAATATTAATTTTATCCTATTCTTCTAGATAGTTACGAATATAACAAATCAAACTTCAGTGCAGATTAGTGAGTGTAGTAAGAAGTAAGATTAGTAAGATAAGACAAAAAGAAAGTTGTGTTACCGAAGTAACACAACAACGCGGGGAGCTGCTAGTATTTTATAAATCAAAAAGTTATTTGCTCAGACGTCTGGAGCATCCCCTATTGGCTTAAATTACCGTCCGCAAACACACCGTAGGTATAAGAAAATACAAATACCTAAATAGGTATGGTAAATTTCAATAGATTAAGACCACATTCACATGAAAAACTATAATTTCCTCCTTTTAAGTGTTGGTTAAAAATGATTCAATAGGCATTTAAAAATTACATCATCGTGAGAGACATGGTCAAGTTTATATTTTTGCAAAAGGTTACTTTACGGCTTTACAGACAGCAGACTTTTTATCAGTCGATAGTGTGATGTCAGCAACTATAAATATTACGAAATCAAACTCATTTTATTATACCTCTTAGAATCTCGAATAAAATTAAACTCGCCAAACTTAACGGCTCCTGAGGAATTCGGCGGCGACAGAAGTACCAATATACATGCAATCGACAAATGAAGAATAGACAATCCTTAAGGCGGCTTTACACTCTCGAACGAGTGCTCTCGTCAAGTCTCGCCCGAGAGTGGACTTGCCCGAGAGGCCTATCAGCGAGTGTGCACGAGACATCCCAATGCGAGCCGAGAGCTACCATGTACACTCTCGCACTCGGCTTGTCTCGGTGAGAGTGTGCACCGCCATTATAGCGGCTATAATGATGCTATAATGCTATACCCTTTCGCCGAGACATGCCGAGTGCGCGATTGCACTTATACATGGTCTCTCAGCCTCATGGGCGAGATTTGACTCATTGAAGAGTGCTCCTCTTCCCCTTAAAGTGGGAGTGTATACTTCCCCTTTTTTTTCCTCTTGAGGTACAAAACCTTAAAAGTAGTGACACTGACAGGGCTAAAACGAATCAATTAATGTATGAATCATAAAAATCGGTCCATCTGTTGGCACATAGATTGATAAACACAACACTAGTCTATAACATAGACAGGTAAAAAATTTGGTTGGAAACTAAAAAGTTTACGGTCTGCAAGGGTTTTAGAACTACCTGTTTCCAAGTTACGTAACTTAGAATAGGTAAAGTAGGTAGTTACACGAACTTGATTCGTCACGTTTTTGAATAATTTAAGTTATTTAGATAAAAATCTTAAAAATAACCGAAATTAAAAATACACAAGTCGAAATTGTGGTTTAACTTTTGTGCAAACATGATTGTTTAAGTCACAAATCTATGTTTAACTTCAAGTTTTTTTTAAATAATAAAACACTTTATTTATCGGGTTAAATTGCGTTTTATTCATGGTTTAAACGAACCGAGCTTTCGCCAACGTTACAGTTGGCTTTTTCAAGGCTGACATAAAGTGAAAATAATGTGTTTTATTATGCAAAAACGCGAAAACCATAGAAGTTTTTTTGTTTTTGATGTTTACTTTCAAGGTTCATGAGATGCAGCCTGGGGACAAACAGGCAAATAGACTGACAATAGAGTCTTAGTACAAGGGGTTCGTTTTCATCTTTTACGCTTCACTTCACGTCCGCTAGAGGCGCTCATGAGTTCTTCTTCTTCTTCTTTAAAATGGCTGTTCTTTTCGGACATTTGCCAGTGTCAAGTATTATCAATATTTGCAGGTTATTTGCATCGAACGAAACAGTCAAGTCGTCATAGTTAAAGTCAAGTCGAGAATCATTGTAAAAAGGGAGCCATTGTTTACAATGTTTGTTCACGGAGCTTTGGAGACAACACTAAGCTAAAGTCCATGTTTTGCACCAATTTTCACTTTTACTTACACTTGTACACCTTCACGAAACTAAATTGATTAATATGCCCCGAAATTAAACAATTTACACGCATTTGTTAAACTAAGTTTCACAAAAATGAAAATTTAGCAACACATCTCCTCAACGCATTCCCATCAAAACTCCCGCTCATGAGTTTCATACAATTTAAACGTTATTAATAAGTTTATATACGAAAGAGGTCACACTAGTCTCTTTGTACGCTATTTACGCCGAAGCGATAGCGACAAACTTAGCAAAGAATACAGTTAAAATACAAAATTCTTTCTACGAATTCCCCGCCCTTGATCTAAGAAAAGAAACGTAAAGTATTTGGAACAATAGTCTTACAAAAATTACCAGAAAGTTCTTCCGAAACTTCAAATCACGTTGCCTTACGTAAAAGAAAACGTTTTAAATACCCCACGTGACTCCGCGGTCACATGCCGCGTTACCTAAATGAATCTATAAAAGTTCTAAAGCTCCTAACCAAAAGTTTCGTTATAATTCTGTAAAGGGAAAAAGTATGAAAAGATTTTTCGAGAACTTTCTTGTCTCAGTCTTTGTTTTTCGATCTAATTTGGAAACAATCGGTTGTTTACTGCGAAATGTACTGCGGAGGAGCTCATTGGCCTAGCTGTACCAGCCGATCTTCAATGGTTGTGCAGGTTAAGCAACGCTTGGCGCGGTCATTACTTGGATGGGTGACCGAAAATTTGTGTAGCAAATTATTTTCTCGAGCTCCTCCGTGCTTCGGAAGGCACGTTAAGCAGTTGGTCCCGGTTGTTATCTCTGATAACAGTCGTTAGGTCAAGTTAGAGGCCTTAGGGCGATCTAAAAACTCTAACACCAGGTGAGCCACACCACTATACGAAAAAGAAAGAAGACTGCGAAATGGAATTAGTTATTTTTTTCGACGACGAAACTTTGTTCTATTAAAGTGAATTATTCTAGAAATAGTTTCAAAGAAAAAAGGAACAAAGAAAAATTCTACGAAATTAAAAAAGTCGTAGAACAAAAGTTGTTCGCCTAGACGTCTAGAACAACCCCCTTTCGGCTTAAACGACAAAAGGACGACAAACGATCATGGTAGCGTGGAATATCTCAATAGGATCAGTCCTATTATTAGGAAAGAAAAAATACGTCGTAATAGGACCTACGAATTATTACGAACTAATTAAGTGTTACCAAAAGCGCTGCTAATAATTTGTATAAACCTTATTACGATACATATTATTAACTGAACAATCTCATAGAAACCATAACAACGTGACCTTTCATCACGTTTTCAAAGACCACGTGATTTTCTCGTTTAATTACGTAAATCCGAGATTTTTTAGCTCCTGAAAGATCTTTTTAATATTTTCAAGTTGGTACCAAAGTTTATATAAGAACAACGTGACTCATTTTTATTATTAGTTGTGAAAGACGAAAGTGGAATTTTCCTTAAAGTTATGCATTTCTATCGTGTAGTAACATTTTATTTGCTATTAATATCTATTTACACATCTACTAAAAGTTACTTTATGTGACCAAAAAGGTCAATGTAAAGCGAGTCTTTATTCTCTAGGTGCATAAGGTGCTCATTATACACCTAGGGCATAAAGTAATTTAAATTTAGAACTAAGGTTCTGGTAGCATACGGCCATTTCAAACTGGCCACAATACAAAGTCGCGAAAACAGAAGAAAAAACTATGAAAATGTTTTATTATTAACCTATTTAAAGATTACAAACCGAAAGTAGGTAGAACACGCCTCCAAGAAATGATTGATGATTTCAGATTGCCGCAATGGAATTTCAATTAGGGATTTAATTTAATAAACATAATACCTACCTATGTATTGCGTTTCAAATCTTAGCCCTAGATAACAACAACCAGCAGCGCGGTTCACCCACTTAAGGCCTTAATTATCCTAGGAGAATATTGAGATAAAGAAGCAGTAAGCCCAAATGTTGGGCATCGTCGGGCAAATAACCGTCTGCAATGCAGAAGGTTGCAGGTTCGATTCCCGTCGAGGACAACCAGGGATGCACCTTCGTCATCATCATCAGCCTGTTGCAGTCCACTGCTAAACATAGGCCTCTCCAATTGCACGCCACCTAGATCTATTTTCGGCTTCTCGCATCCAGTTTGTGGCAGCTGTCTTGAGCAAATCGTCACTTCAACGTGCCTTCCTACACTACGTTTGCCGAGACGCGGTCTCCACTCTAGAACTCTGCAACTTCGACGGTGCCCTAAATTGTTCATTAGATCCATCACCCAGCTTGAGGTTGGGTGTTTTAACAATGTCGCGACGTTCAAATTTTGTTTCGACTTTTTTAAATTTGTGTGAAAAGGTAACTTCCCGAACAGTTTGACTTTGGAACTGGGGAAGCACGTCTGTCAGAGACGAGTGCATTGCTCGTCTCTTGATCATCATCAGTTTGGCCTTCATGATTTTGGTTAGCCTGGATGATCATCCATCATCAGGCCAACTTTCTCCTACTAGTTCTAGTTTATAATACAGACCAGGGTCTCGATTTGGTAAAGACATAGCATGCGGAATGCAGGCGACGTTCAGGAGATGTACGTTAATTTGTATTCTGTAAGTGTTATTTTACTTAATTACTACTTAATTAGTTAAGTTGCATTCAAAATTAAGGGCTACTTAATTATTTAAATAGCTCCCCTTGTTCCTCAGCCAATCAGTATTTAAAAAAGTTATAGAATAGCTATTATTTTTACTCCTGCAACAAATCGACTTCTGCAATGCTCATGCATCCCTCCTATTTGTCGCATGCTTTGTTTTGTTACTACCTTTGTTTCTCTTTGGTATATCTATACGAAAGACAAATAATACAAAGAAAGATGATCGGTTTATTTTGTGTATATATTATACAGTACTAGCTGCGCCCTGTGGTTTCACCTGCGTAAGTCCTGATCCCGAGGAAATATCGGGATAAAAAGTAGCATATATGTTATTTCAGGTCTCCAGCTATCTACACACCGAGTTTCATGGTAATCGGTTCAGCGGTTTTAACGTGATTGAGTAACAAACACACATACTTTCAGCTTTATAATATTTGTAGGAGGATAGGATAGGCAAAGAATGTAGGTATGTTCAGTCGAACATCTGACATTATCACAAACACGTGTGGGTAAATTGGACACGTGTCCCACAGTTGTGTTGTCTGACGATAACACACGTTTTTTACCTGTCTATGACGATGTTTTAATAAAAAAATCGGTTTTAATTCCAACTCAATCGCGCGTTGGGGAAAATGCCTCGGACTAATCAAATACGATTTGAAACTTACATGGTTATTTTCACTATGAATGGTGAAAATATGGTGAACATGGTACATACCTCATTATCTAATAATATTCATATGTCTTTTAAATATGCCTTAGCCCTGTTATTAATCGACTTCATAAAATGGAGGAGGTTCTCAATTCGGTTGTGACTATTCACATTTTAATTTGTTTTTGAAAATGGTTCATCAGTTTTTGATAATTTAACTAAATTAATAACGCTATTTAAAGCTTTTAAAGGACAATAATTTCTTGCTTCAACGTCAATTTCAATGACAGTTAAAATCGACGGCGTCGGCTTAAAATGAAAGCAAATTAACGCAGCAGTTTGTCCAACAACCGCAATACAATGTCCGCAACGATGTCGACACTAGACCCGCGGAGCCCCTAGGTCTAAAACATGTTTGGAAGATATGAGCTGTAGAATACGTACCTACCCTAGGAGTTGAGTTCAATTTTATTATCGCAGCCCAGATGCACTGAAGAAAACATTTTTTTTTAATAATACTGCCTTCCTGGCGTTTTCGTGGTAAACAATTTAAATTCACACGATTTGTTAACATAGTTACATTTTACCGGGTCTTAATCGCGTATTATTATTATTTTCTTACCTTGACGTTTCGATCATCGCGTATTATTATTATTTTCTTACCTTGACGTTTCGATCATCGCGTATTATTATTATTTTCTTACCTTGACGTTTCGATCATCGCGTATTATTATTATTTTCTTACCTTGACGTTTCGATCATGTTACAATGATGTTGGTCGCGAAGGGACAAACATTGGTATTATTGTAAATTACCAAAGTTCACAAATATTTTTTATTAGTATGAAAATTTCCTATTGGTTCAATTAAAGTCATTTAAAATACAGAATAACCGACAGCAAATAAAATCGTAGATCTTACTAATATTATAAAAGATTTATTTATTTATTTTAGATTCTATATATAGTCATTAAAAGGAATATTATAAAAGTGAAAGTTTCTCGCAAAAACTAAAGATCCGATTGCGATGTAACTTGAAATGTGTAGCTTTAGACTTGGAATAACACAAGGGCTACTCTTTATCCCGATTTTTTTTAATTTATTTTTTATAATATATTCCTTCGGGAACGGGACTTACGCAGGTGAAACCGCGGGGCGCAGCTAGTAAAGAATAAACACAACTAATGCTATATTCCACTTCACCTGTGTTATGCAAAACGTGATATAACTTGTGATTATTGATATCATCACGTCGAGGTCATGACTAGGTTATAGATAAGAAATACATAATCAATAACATTCCTTAGAACTACTAGCTGCGTATTGCCACTTCACCTATGTTATTAGTAACTAGCTGCGACAGCGGTTTCACCCGCGTAAATTCCGTACCCACAGGAATATCGGGATAAAATGTTGTTTACTTCTTATATTCCAAATTTCATCGTAATCGGTCCAGTAGTTCTTGCGTGATTGAGTAACAAACATACAAACATCTAAACATCCAAACACACACATTTTCTTATATATAATATTAGTAGGAAGTAGGATATAGCTGCGACCGGCGGTTTCACCCGCGTAGGACCTGCCCCCTGACAATTTCGAGACTATGGTACTTCAAACAATTTACTGTTTATTCCAGGGATCTGTGGCTGGGGTTATGCAGCCTTTTAATAATCGTTTATAAGTAACGTTCTGTACCATAATGTCCAGTGTACTATAATAACTAGTGTGTCAAAATGTCTAGTGTTCTAAAATGACCAAACGTCAACAGATAGATAATATGGGTACTCCATATTTTAAAATGAAAAATAAATCCTGTGACGAAATATAATCTATCTGTTGACGTTTGACAACAGTAGAAAATGACAGGCACTATGCAGTACATTGCTGCTTTGAGGTAATCACCGGTAATAACCACGTTACGTCAAAGCAGAAATGTCCTGCATAGTGCCTGTCATTTTCCACTGTTGTTAGACATCCACTGAATGGATAATATGGGTACAGTTCTAATAAGTCTAGTGTCTCAAAATTACTAGTCCTTAAGAAGTTTAATTGTTAAGTTCTTGCTATAAGTGCTCGTAATTAAGGTTACTGAAAGTCCTGAAATTGCTGGTAGTGGAGACACTGCTCCTAGAAATATTAGGCCATTACTTTCAGTGTGGTGACATCACGGTGAGATAGTGTCAAACGCTATAATGTATACGAAAATCACCTTCTTTATAGTTTTATTGAACTTTGCGAAGAAGAAAAAAACAGAACAATTTTGAATCGACATTTTGATCTGTTGAATTTCATAAAAAATCTTTTCTTTACCTACAAAGCATATAAAAATATTTTCCACTCTATCTCTAGAATGGACATTTAGTCAAAAATGTTTTTATTTTCATACAAAACTGACGTTTGTGTTTGTATGAAGTACCCAAGAAGAAGAAGTACATAAAATCTTTTAGACAAGATGATAGTTATTATAACCTATTTAAATCTAAAGTAAGTTACTCTACCTAAAAATGATTATCTAAATAATATTTTTTACCATAAATCATAAAAAAACTGTTATAACTAATTAGGTAAGTATTATAAAATAAATAAAATATATAAATCCCGTACAGGATTATCCGACAACGACCACTCAAGCCTAAGGGGCTTGTTTTAGACGTCAATGCGAACAACTATTGTTCTACAACTTTTGAAAATTAATCGAAAAGCAGCTGTTTGAAGTTAGAGTTCATTGACCTTAAGTTGTCCTTTTATTTAGTTTGGTCTACTACAATTGATTTATGTTCAAAAACGCTGTTATTTTTTGTGAAACATAAATTCAAATATTCGAAAAAATTAAGTTTGGATTCCTAAATGTTCGCCTAGAAGTCTTTAACATCCCCTTTTCTGTTTAATTGGTAGTTACCAAAAAAAATAAACTAAATAGAGAACTTCTACCTTCGTCAAGGAAGGCAGGGTTTGTTGCCCAGTCTATTATCCATCAACATTTCTAAGTCTTTGCGGCTTGTATTCCAAACAAAAATGCTATCAACTAAAGTGAGAGAAAAAAAACAGTTTTATGAATACAAGGAAATTTGACGCACGTGTTGGTCACCTCCATTAAATCGGCATGAGATTATAGTAGTAGGTAGTTATTGTTCTTTCTGGACCAATAGGTAACTCTGAAAAAACTCTATTCTTTCAAATTTTGGTCAGCCCCCGCGCCCTCGCTGCCCAAAATTTGAAAGAATAGAGTTTTTTCAGAGTTACCTATTGGTCCAAAAAGAACAATAACTAAAAATGTGAAACAAAACTACAAGTTTCCAACGAGTGCCAGGACACTCTTCGCATCGGGGGTTCTAACCCAAAGATCAAAGAATATATTTTGGATTATTGGTCTACAACGTACAATACCTAGAATGTGAAACAAAACTTTATTTAATATTTTAGTGCTAACCATTAGGGTTTATTAATTACAGTTATTATAGATCTTTAGTCATTTCGTTAGGTGCACTGTTAGAATGAAGTTCGTTAAGCAACCAGTATCTTTACAATTTGAAAATATCAACTTTTCGTCTGATCAACAAAATTTTCGTCATGGAAAACTATTACCAAATACAGTTCGCGGTATAATATGCGGTCCATCGAACTGTGGAAAAACGAATTTGGTTATAGGTCTACTTTTGCATGAAAATGGTTTAGAATATCGTAACGTTTATGTATATTCAAAAACTCTTTATCAACCGAAGTACAAGTACTTAGAGCAGGTATTACAAAGGGTTCCTGGTGTTACTTTCTCAAAGTTTTATGAAAATCAAAAAGTAATCACTCCAGAAGTAGCAAAATGTAATTCAGTAATTATTTTTGATGATGTCTCTTGTGAAAATCAAAACAGTATGCGTAATTTTTTTGCAATGGGCAGACACAAATACATAGACTGTTTTTATTTAAACCAGACATATAGCAAAATACCAAAACAGTTAATAAGAGACAATGCAAATTTAATAGTATTGTTCAAGCAAGATGATATAAACATGAGACACATTTATGATGAGCACGTTAATACTGATATGACATGGCAAGAATTCAGAGAAATGTGTGCTCAGATATGGAAAGAACCTTATAGTTATGTTGTAATAAACAAGGACTGTGAAAAAAACAAAGGTTGTTATCGAAAGAAATTTGATACGTTTGTTTTATTTCATTAGCGGACTTATGAAACTGAATAGCATAGCTATTATTTAAATCATTGTTCGTCGATCCGTGGTTCAAAATACATGTTTTGTCAGTGTTTTTAATAATGTCCTACATTCCCTTTTTTCGTCGGTTCGCTGATGAAGAGGAACGTTTACGCAGTTTTGAAACTTGGCCGATAGGTTTGAAACAGAAACCAAAAGAAATGGCTGAAGCAGGATTTTTTTATACCGAAAGAGGTGACAGAGTCATCTGTTTTTACTGCGGCGGAAGAATGAAAGATTGGGGCCCCCACGATATACCATGGGAAGAGCATGCACGCTGGTTTGACAAATGTCCGTATGTATTGGTAATGAAAGGAGAAGACTATGTAAAAAATGTACAAAATGGAGGATATGAAGAATTCGAAGAAGAATGCAGTCAAATTGAACCTGAAACTCTGCAAATAAAAGTCGACGCAATACCATCGTCAATTATATGTAAAATTTGTGTGCAAGAAGAATTAAATACGTGTTTCATACCTTGTGGTCATGCTGTGGCGTGTGCAAAGTGTTCTCTATCTGTCGGAGTTAAATGTCCGATTTGTAGAAAAGTATTCGAAAAAATTATTAGATTGTTTTTATAAATAAAGAAAAAAGTAATTTTTTTAATAAGTCTATCTTTTTTATACCTTATAAATAGCGGAGAATATTACTCGTACTATCATTTTGTGAGGTTACTTACAACCAGCAAAGTCGAATATGATGAAACAAAAATTAAAAAAACGATTTATAAACGCTGTTAAAGGAAAGGGTGAATGCATAATTCATTGCTTATGGTCATGCTGTGGCTCTCTAGGCGATTTTTATTCGATTGTATTTCTATGTAAATAATATTATGTTATTAAATTTAGAAATTGACTATAAATAGCTAAATACATAAACTACGCTATCATTTCACATGAATACTGTTAATAGTTCAATCGACTCTGATGCAATGGAAAAAAATCTAAAAAAACAAATTGTTGAAGCTGCGGAAGCTGTTAAAAAGAAGGTTCGAAAAATGCGAAATATTGAAATGGAAAGAAGTAATATTTTGGAATCGGTTTTTAAACCAATCACAGAACCGCTTAATAAAATGGTAGACAGTTCTTTATTAATAGAGTCTCCGGTCAAAAGAAAATCATTTAATTTTTCCAAAGCCTTAAAAAATGATGTTAAATTCAATACTTCAAGTCCATTAGGTAGCGATAAAACTCTAAAGAGACAATCTAACGTTGGATTAAATAGTATTGCGTCTATAAGCCCAAAAGAATATAGTGAGTCACAGGATAGTGACAATGACGATTACGATGGTGATACAATCAAAATGGATAAAGAAGAAGACGAATCTTTTAAAACAGTGTCTTCGGGTTCAACCGATGCAAATTTAGATATTTCTTCGTGGTCCCTTACTCCGGATGCTTCAGATAGTTTAGATAGTGTTCCGTTTGGTGTTAGAAATGATCGCGGAAATAAACTCATGATGGGATCTTCGCGTGTGGTGTTGACCGATGGTTATATTCAAGTTGGCACAAAGAAGTACAAATTTACGAATGGAATAAAAGAATTACTTTTTAAAAAAGTCCCTAACTTGGACGTAATAAATAATGAAGATTTGACTCATTATAAGTTAATGTTACAAGAAACAAATGCTCATCGAAGAAATTTTAGTCCAAATCTACCGATCAAGAGTAATAAAGGTCGGAAATACTTGACTATTATAAAACCACTTTTCAAATTACGTAAAGTTTCAGTAAGCACTGATAGTAGTCAACCTGATACAACACATCAAGGAAAAGGTTTACCACTTATGAAAACTTGGAAGAAAAATGCTGACTACGTTTACTGGGACGATCCTAATGAATTAGTAGATAGATTAAAGCTTTTGATTGCTTCAAAAGATGCTGGTAACACTGGGTTGGATAATGAAATAATTTCTATTATAGAAGAATTGCGTGAAAGCGGGATTATACCATAATAAATAGCATGACTTTAAAAAGTTATTTCATTTCAACTTTATCGATGACACCTGTCAGTTCACCATGATGGACAAGTTTGGACATCACATTCATAAACGATTGCGTTTACCAGATTTTATAGAAAGTTTTGATAAAATCTTAATGAAAGCCGAAAGCGGAGAATTTGATTTACATAATACAAGATTAACCGGTATTATAATTCCACTGAAAAATTCTGATGCTGTCAACAAGGAGTACGTAGATACACAAAATGAATTGTATATAAAGAAGGAAGAGATCACAACAATAGTAAATAATTTAAAAACAGTTGTAAAAGAACATTTCGATAATATTATTGCAGATTATTGTACAAAAGCTGATTTACTTAGAACTAAAAAATGAGTAAACTTCAAATTGTGAATGAAATTCATAAAGCTGTTCGCAAGAATTTTAATCGACGATCAGTATTATTAAAGGGCATCGATGACTTATGGCAAGCAGATCTAATTGATTTTCAAAGTTTAAAAAGATATAACCGTGACTATAGATATATTTTGGTGATAATAGATTGTTTTTCTAAGTTTTCTTGGGCTATCCCCGTTAAAACTAAAACAAAAACTGAAATCGCAAATGCGTTTCAAAGTGTATTAGATAAAAACCACCGAAAACCCATTAATTTACAAACTGATATGGGCACCGAATTTTACAACGATGAATTTAAAAAAGTAACAGCAAAGTACAACATTAATCATTACTCTACATATTCTGTTAAAAAAGCTTCTATAGTTGAAAGACTAATACGGACATTGAAAAATAAGTTATTTAAAGTTTTTAGTTTTAATGGTAACTATAAATGGATTGGAGAGTCATTGACAAGTGTCATATCAAAATATAACAACACAATACATCGAACAATAAATTATAAACCTAAAGATGTTAACCATTCAAATCAAAATGCTGTAATGAAAAATATTATGAAATTCCAGAACTCTAATAATAAGCATACAAAATCCAATAAACTAAAAATCGGAGATCATGTTCGTATAAGTAAATATAAAAGCTGCTTCGAAAAAGGATATACCCCTAACTGGTCTACAGAATTGTTTTTAGTTAAAAATGTTTATCTTTCTGTACCAGTTACGTATTCTATAGAAGATCTGTACCACCATCCAATATTAGGACGTTTTTATGAACAAGAACTGCTGAAAACCAACTGTCCGAACGTATACCTTATTGAAAAAGTTTTAAGAAAAAAGAATAATAAACTCTTTGTCAAGTGGTTGGGTCTTTCTAAAAGTGAAAACAGTTGGATTGATAAACAAGCTATATTATAATTCTGTTTTATTAGATTTATAAAAATATAAAATTGCGAATGACAATAGAAATTACTTCATTTATAATTCAGCTATGCGCGGTAGAGGTCTCGTAAATAGTATTATAAATAAATTACCATTTGAATTGCATTTACCTGGTTATAATTATTGTGGACCCGGTACACGATTAAAGAAACGATTACTAAGAGGGGATAAAGGAGTTAATGAGCTTGATAACGCATGTATGAGACACGATATTGCTTATAATAATTCAAACAGTTTGAAAGATCGACACAAAGCAGATTTAGATCTCATAAATATTGCAAAACAGAGAATGAAATCAAAAAACGCTGGAACAGGTGAGAAATTGGCTTCGTGGCTTGTGAACAAAACGATGAAAACTAAGGTCAAGTACGGTGCAGGCGGGAGATCATTCAAGTCGTTGGTTTCAAAAATACATAAAAAATTGAAAAGGTCAAAACCGAAAAGTGATGCTGCAGCAATAAAGGAAGCTTATTCTGCAGCTAAAAAACTCATTAAAAATAAGAAAAAAGTTCATGTGCCTCGTGTTATACCGTTACCGAAAATAGGAGGTATTTTACCGCTCATTCCAATATTCGCTGGACTATCCGCATTGGGCGCAATGGCTGGAGGCGCAGCAGGAATAACGAAAGCTGTAAACGATCATAAATCAGCTAAAAAGAACTTGGAAGAAGCTCAACGTCATAATAGAATGATAGAATCAATTGCTCTTGGGAAAGGCCTCTATATAAAACCCTATAAGACAGGAAATGGTATTTTTATAAATAAATCAAAAAACTAGTTAAAAGGTTACCCAGACGCGCACTTACTGATCTTGACATTTTAGATTATGCTAATCAACATGTTCCATACTTTAGGGGTGTTTTTATGAGAAATAAACTTCCGTCAAAATCGAAGGATATTGAGTGTGGGATTGTTAATTTAGATAGTTCAGAAAATGATGGAACTCATTGGGTAGCCTATGTAAAACTATTCGAAAATTGTGCATATTTTGATAGCTTTGGTGATTTAAAGCCACCGTTAGAGTTGGCTAAATATTTGAAATATCGCATCACATATAATTATTGTAGATATCAAGACTTTAATACATCTAATTGCGGTCATTTATGTTTAAAGTTTCTACAAACGTTTTGGAAAGAAGAGTTAGGTGATAAGTACGCTATTGTAAATCTAACAAACAAGAATTTTATATGTTAAGTGTGTGGTTCTTTAACTTACGAGTGTTTTTTTTTTTTTTTTTTTTTTTTTTTTTTTTTGTTTTAGTGATAGATTATTAATCATTATATTGACTATATAATTATAAAATTGTTTTAATTACGTTCATTTGTAAAATGTCTTTCACGTTGTCTATAACTGGTAATACCTCGATTTTATCTTCTACTTTTTATCCACCATTGCAATTTGACGGTGAATTCGAGTGTGCCCTTCTGTATTTGTCAACATTCAATTCGATCCCTAACATTGATAAACGAAATAATAAATTTTATTATGACAACAATGAAGTCTTAGAAATACCCGAAGGTGCTTATGAACTCCACGATATTTCGGACTATTTAAAATCAAACGTAAAAAATGGTACAAACATAAATTTATTTTGTAACAATAACACGTTGAAAACTTTTCTTTTTTGTTCTAAAAACATACGATTCGACAAAAATGATTCTCTTGGAAAATTATTAGGGTTTGATAAACAAACTCTTAAAGCCAATATAATACACGAGTCGCAGCTTCCAGTTAACATTTTATCTACAACAGTGGTAAGAATCGAATGTGACATAGTGAGCGGATCATATATTAATGGAAAATCAAGCCATATAATTCATGAATTTGCTCCAAACGTTCCACCAGGGTATCGAATAATAGAAGTACCAAAAAATATAATTTATTTTCCTATTAATCAAAATAACATAAGTACTATAAATATCAGATTGTTAGACATAAATAATAATTTGATAAATCTACGAGGTGAAGAAGTTCAATTGTATATGCACATCAGAAAAAATGATAGACTTTAATAAATACGGTAATAAGAAAATAAAACACATCAGTACTCATCGATCAATCCGTAAAGGAACAACTAAGAAAAATAATAATAATAATATTACAAAAGAAAATAAACAGTTCTTAAAATTAATCGGACTACTAAAATGAACATCTTAGATATAACGAGTTCACCGGCATACGATAATACCATAGATGGTATAGAATATCATTCATATAAGCCCTACATAACAAGTTTCAACAGAAATGACGAAATTCGCATCCCTATTAACCAACAGGATTTATACATATTACCATCAGCAAGTACTCTCTATATCGAAGGAACGGTAAACATTGTAAAAGGTGTTGGAAAAGAAAAAGTTAATACTATCGAGTTCACGAATAATCCAATTCTTTTTATGTTCCAAGATGTTCGTTATGAACTCAATGGAGTAGAAATCGATAGAATAAAAAATGCAGGAATGACAACAACAATGAAAAATTTGCTATCTTTAAATGAAAATGAGGCTAAAATGGCTAAAGCTTGGGGTTGGGATGTAAACGGGACAAAGACAACTCATGGTGAACACTTTTCTTGTTCAATACCCTTGAAAAACATTTTAGGCTTTGCTGAAGATTATAAGAAAATTATTATGAACTGCAAACATGAACTAATATTATTACGCAGCAATACAGATTTAAATTCTTTGAAAATTCCAACCGGCGAATCACTCGAAGACATTACAATTCAAAAATTAGTTTGGCGCGTCCCACACATTAAAGTGTCTGACAAAGAAAAAGTATATTTATTAAAAATATTAGAAAAAGATCGTCCCCTCCATTTAGCTTTTAGGAATTGGGATTTATATGAGTATCCATTAGTACCAAAAACAACTAAGCATACTTGGGCAATCAAAACATCGTCGCAGATTGAAAAACCGAGATATGTAGTATTAGGCTTACAAACAAATAGAAAAAACTCGTCAGATAAAGATATATCACGATTCGATCATTGTAATTTGAGAGATGTAAAAGTGTATCTTAATTCTGTCTATTTTCCATATGAAAATTTAAATATAAGTTTTAAAGATCAGAAATTTGCGTTATTATATGAACAATATATCAAATTCCAAGAATCCTATTACGGACGTAGAAGTGAACCACTGCTAAGTCCAAAAGAATTTAATGAAAAAACTCCACTGTTTGTCATCGATTGCTCTAGACAATGTGAAAACCTAAAGTCCGGTCCAGTAGTCAGTGTACGTATTGAGCTTGAATGCGATTCAGAGATACCTGATCACACCGCTGCATATTGTCTCATTTTAAACGATTCCATCATTGAATACAGACCGTTGAGTAACATAGTGAAAAAGATAACATAAATATGAATTCCAACACAAGTGAATTTGTGATTGTGGACTTACAAGGATTTAAGGATAAAGATAATAAATTTATTATAAAAGAATTTGCCGTTATAAGAAACGAATGTACGCAAACTTTTCTTGTGAAACCTCCTTTCCATTTTAAACACTTATCGGTGGAAGAAAAGAAACAGGTACGATGGATAGAAGCTAATCGTGGAATTTATTGGAGTGAAGGTTTTATCGACTACAGTGAATTCAAACGTAATGTTAAACCGTATCTGAATTGTCAAAATGTTTTAATTAAAGGAACTGAAAAGATCAAATGGATTAAAGATCTTTGTGAGAACTGTGAAGTAATTGACATTGGAGAAAAGCTAGGCTGTCCTAATCTTTTAAAATTATATAGTCAATATGAGGAGTCTAATGTAAATTTAAATTGTGTTCATCATAAGAAAATGTGTGCTCTAAAAAATGTTATGTGTATAAAAAAATGGTATATTGATAACCATACTAAATTTAATTTATGTAAATATTTTAACTCTGTATCTTGTACTTAATATTTTTACTGAAATATATTTCTATCAATCATTACTTTTGTATTATTATTATTTCGTCTATGCAAATAAGGTACCTATTTCATAAATAAAATACATTATTTGAACAAATCAGATAAGCAAGGATTTATTTCAAAATAATCTATGACTAATACATTTTTAAATAAAATTAACTAAAAACAGATTATCTTTATTAATTTAAACAATACTTACTAACTAAAATATACATTAATTAATTATCGATTATAGTTTCTGATATATTTTTGATCACTCTCTCCGTTTGGTCTAATATATTGTCCACAAAATCTTTTACTACATATTGAGCCGAAACAACAACGTCGCTTTCATTTTCACAGTTTTCATCACTAATGTCAATTATTTTAATCTGTATTAACCGCCTCCCTTTACAGGGCTCGCGGTTCAAAACAAATGAAGACTTTCGTTGGATGCTACTGTAATTATTCTTAGTCGTCTTCTTTAATTTTCGTTTTAGCTGCTTTGGTGGTGTTTTCTTTAAACTTTTTACAGGCAAGTTTTCCTCATAATCCGAATCTGGAAATTTTTGCGCACATTGAAAGAATAGATCTTGGGTGTCGAGTCCTAAGAGTCCCTCTTGTATTTCCACATCATTTCTTAGTACCATGTCCGACATTATCTGAAACAATAAAAATAACACATTAAGATACGTAAATAGGTAGTATTTCGAATTGAAAACAGAAAAGTCAAAATTTGAAACTTACCAACGTGCAATATTTATTTATTTAATTAGCTCAAAAGGTCTTGCCTCTGTAACGTACAAGTAAAGAATAATCCACTAACATTATAAACACTTAATGGAAGTTAGTGTTTACTCGACAAAATCATGCATTGATGCAATGATACTTGATATTGCTATTTTTACAAAGAAACAGCGCAGGTGTCTGTTCTCGAGTTTCATTCCTTTAAAGCAAACAAACGTGTTGCAACATGCTGGTCGGTATCATCAAACTGCTTTGTTTATAATATTAGTGGATAGGTACCTAAATAATTATTTCATTTCGAAAGAGATAAATAAAATGCAGCTTTTATAATATAATAATATAATTCTTATTTAACTTAAACTATAATTACTTATAGCTATAACATCGTGTATTGTTCTAAAAGCTGGCTCTCTAGCAAAAAAGTAGTTACCATTTGATTTTTACAAAAAATAACTTATAGGTTTAACATCGCGTTTAGTTTACCGCAGGTAGTTTATGCGTGGTATAGGTATACCTTGTATTTTTATTTTCACAAAATAGTAGGTATTTTTACAAAATAGTATTCTTAATTTTGAATTTATGACGTTGATTTGGAAAGGGTTCAGAATGAATACTTAAGAGCCACTCATAACTCATAGCATTGTTTTGCCTACATTATTATAACTAGAGTTACAATAATAATTATGTCAACTCGATAATAAGCTACAAAATAATGTTTTACACTCCTAGAAAAGCAACATGACCCAGTGCTTTTGTAGATATCTTATCTGATGATATTAGACGTTTATCATCTTTACTGGATAAAGCGACTTTGTCAACGCATTGAGTGAAAACTTGATGTTTTATTGATTTAAACAATTTATTTTTTTTCCTTAAAATTGATTGAGAAAATAAAGTTTTTCTATAGTCAGACACTTCTAAATCGCGAACGACACATGATTTGACACCTTTAGCTTTTTTTATTTCAGTTTCGACAGTTTTTAAACAATAAAGTTTTGACCGTAATCCTATAAATTCCAAAATAATTTTACCACCCATTTCATCCTTAAATAACCCTGGTACTTTTTTATTAATCAAAGATAAACCATACCCGTTGTCTATTGGAAAGTTACTAGTGTCAAAATAATTAACAAAATGTTCTTTTAAATCTTTATAGAAGTCATTTGTTTTAATATGATAGATAAAACTATCTGTATCGGTATAACACATTTGCAATCGATCACCATAATGTGGTTTCATTACTGAATAATGAAAATCATACATGTGAGCTTTAGAAAGTTCAAGTACCGAAAACCCAATGTAAATTGGTTTATCTAATGCTATTTGTGTTGGCTTCAGTTGAATAGCTGCTAGGTTTTCGCTAAAAATAATGCTACTGTGGTAATAAGGACTGGATATTAATTTCCTTGCAGAATTTTTCTTTTTAGTTAAATTTAGACTATCGTCCCATGTATTAACCAACTTCACATTCACTTTCTTTGCGTTGTTTTCTAATGTTTTACCAAATATACTGTTATTAAGTAATTTAAAAAAATCTTGTTCAAACGTCGATTTAGCTTGTTGTCTCAAACGCGTATTTAATTCAATATACTGTTTTAAATAATCATTTTGACGGAATGTAATGACTCTATGAACTTTTTTTAATATTAAACCATGTTTCAAACATGTTTTTAAATGAACGTAATGAATAACGTAATAGAATTTATCATATAGATTTGGGATTAGTTTAACAGTTTTTGAACCTGGTGCAATGAATCGCTGTGAAGCTAGAGGGTAATCTGAATGGGTTAAATGCAATGATTTTGGATAGCTTAAGTCAACCTCAAGAATAAAACCATATTCTGCGTTATCCGGTACACTATTTACGTCTAAACTAGTGATTTCTTCTTTAGATAGAAATTTAAATTCAGATAACGGCAAAGTTAAACTTAAACTATGACCATACAGGTTATTGCAATCTATATATATGAGGTAAGATTGTGGAATCGAATGATCATAATCCAACATATATTTATTATTCGCTCTGGCATATCTATGTGAAACTAAACAAATACCGCCTCTAATTCCTGATTGTATCATATTATAAATAGATTCATCATTTATCAATTCTAACTCGACTTGTGTTTTGTATAACATCGCATCGAAAGATAAACTCGGAGCGGTAATATAAAACGCTGGGTCTAATTGATAAAAGCTTTTACATGTGATACGGAACTGTTCGAAGACGTCAGTTAACAATAAAACGTCCGTTTTTAAATATAAGTCTGTATATTGACCCATATTATTTAATCTAAATTGTCTCCAAATTAATTGCGCATGAGCATAATCTTTTTTAGATATATGCACATTCGTAAGAGAATTATAAAAATCTTTTTTATTTGGGAGTGATGTTTCATTGTAACGATGTAAATTATTCATATAATCGTAAGGATACACTCCTTTTCGAGTAAGAAGGTGAAACTGTGCATCATTCGAAAAATGTTTTTTTAAGTGCACAAATTTTTCATTATGCATTGTTTTCGCCAATTTATCAATACTCGTATTTAGAAATTTGAAGGAATCAACGAAACGCAACAATATTAATTTTCCATCAGGAAAAGACATGTACTTAGTAAATGATACATAATTCTCTTTAGTTTTTGGGATAATTTTTATAGACCCTGGAGCTTCACCTAATTTTGTGATAAATAAATGACAGTCGTAACCAGATAAATTATGGAAAAAAATTGGTACAAAATTTGGAATTTTGTATTGTAGATTGCAATAATTATGGGCAGCTCCCCTAAATTTTCCAGTTATATGACAATGGTCTCTAACTTTATCACCATATAAAAAATTGTTACATATGTGACACCTCGATGCGTTTTTAAAATTATGCTCATCAAGATCAGTAAAAATTATAGGCACATTTCGACACAATATATCATGAATTTCGCGAACGTCGTTAAATATGTTAGATACGAATATGTCTACACAGTCCATGCCTCGATATGTTACAAATTTATTGTACTCTGAATTCTCCGAACAAACAATGTAATAAGCAAATGCAATAGGTACATGTCGATGGGTTGTAGAAGTATGTAAACCTCTAATTTCTTCATTACAACTCGCTTCAAGCAAGCTCTCAAAGTCCGCATAGATAACAAACGGAACGTTTTGTTTTCTGTCATAATGTCTAAACTTTATTTTGGAACCCTTTTCGGGCAAAACAGTAGCTAAGCCGCTGCAAGTGTGCAAGTCTACTAGTTCGGCACTTTTAAAAAACACTAAACAAGTATCACATAGAAACAGTTTTTTATGATTTGCAGTAATTTGATTTCGTAATAAACGCGACAAGTTTTTAATTAAACAATAATGGGACTTTTTATCATTTTCTAAATAAAGTAAATGAATAATTCGTCGATTAACAGTGTTATCAGATTTATATAGAGGACCAATAACAGTGTTCTTTTTACTCAATCCGTAAATTATAAAACCTAAACCAGGATTATTATTTTCAAATATAGATATATCAGAAAAAGTCGCTGGAAATGACATGTTTTGTAAGTTCAACACATCACGAAAATTCGGATAGGATGAAACTCTATCAACATGTTTTTTTGTAGGATATAAATAAGCTAAAATACTATACAAAAAGCAATACTTATCGGTATTACGAACGTTTATACAAGCCTTTTTGCTTTTTATTTGATTAGGTAATTCAATGTACGTTGAACCACCGATCGGTTCGTATTTATTTACGTTAATCTCCAGGTGAATACAATTTAAAAATGACCAGCCGCTGTCACGACCTTCAAATTCCTCCACTTGGTTTTTCAAAGTTTGAAGCAGTGAAGAAAATAACATATCGAATTTATAATTACTGTAAATAGGTGTATTTTTCGTACAAAATGATTTAATATCTATGTGATCATCCTTAAACGTTATAAAACCTGCGTAAAGTTCAAAATTAACTTTTATGCAAATATGTAACTTTATGCAATCATTTAAAAGACGTTGTAATTTACCACGAATCGATTTTAAAAATAATTCAATACTAGATTGATTCGTCTCCTGAGCCAAAATTCTATAAGATATAATTCTACATTTAAATGCAGATTCAATGGTTTCAATCCCCTCGCTAACCAAAAGACTTGAAATTTTTTGTTTGTGAACCCTGCTTCTTAAATGACCTACCCAGGATTGATTATTAATTACTAAGTCACACGTCTTACAGAAAGGCATGGTAATAGAGTAAATGATCAAGGACGTAAAATAATTATTTATTTATTATCTTATGTAAATCTTATAAATTTTACAAGATGAAAAAGATAAGTGATTAAAATCTGGAAAATTGCATAGAGAGCCTAGCTAGCTTACAGTGTTACAATATTAAACTTATAATCTTATATATATAACATCGCTCTTACGGTGAAGGCAAACATCGTGAGGAAACCGACATGTCCTACGCCCTTGCCCTGCAGTGGGACAAATTAACGGGCTGGTGATGATAAATCTTTAAAATTTAAAAGATAAGTCATAAAGATGTTATAAAAAAGCCTCAAGTGTTACAAAATTATAATAATTATTTTTAAATCTTTAAAAAGAATCTAATTTAATTAGAATCTTTAAAAAATTTTGCCTCTGATGCTTTAAAAACATCAAAAGATGTGACTAAAAGTTTTTGGAGTGGATCCCAACTCGGGTGCCCCTCATCCAAAATCAGTTTTAAAGACGATAAAGCTTTTTTATACCGTATCTCAGGTTTTTCGTTAATAATGTCGGCCTTATTATAAAGCCTGAGCTCTAGATAATAATCACCGCTGGAGTCAGCAGTACGATACACTTGACCATTTGCGACTCGTGTCGCAAAAGCAGAGATCAGGGGTTTAGCTCCGCCGGCCTTTGTTTTTCCTTTTTCACTGAAGGTTGCTTTATCTCCATCAATTATAGAAAATATATTGGATTTTCTGTAAACAAAAATAAAAATAATTAGTTAGATGAAATTGGACTTCGCAAAGCTATCTGGAACCGTATAAAACGATTGGTATCGACTGACTACCTGAGGGGATACATCTGGACGTTTTAAGTTGTACAACAATGAAATTACGTTACGATACGTTCAGTTTCAATGATAAAACAGAAACTAAGCAGGAACTTACTTCGAACAAACGGCTTCAGAAGTTTCTTTGCTGGCTTTCCTCTTAGTCGCCTTTTTGACGCTGGCCTGCTTCTTATTTTTCTCAGGTACTGCAGCGATCCAACTGTCTGTGACCTCAGAACTGCTTTCGTAATCAGACCTAAAAAAACAAAAAACAAAAATTACATTATATCACATATCAAATAAAACTTTTTGAATCGTGAAAAATAAAGAAAGATCGTATGTACTCACTTACATGATTGTTTTTAGCTTTGAAAAAAAATGTGATCTTCAAAGTAGACAAGTGGCTGGATTCAGCTGCTTTGTTCCTTGCTTAGAGGTCAGCTTCAGCTTGAAGAGTAAGAAGTACTTCTTATCGACCGTAACTAGGGTAAATAACGGTAAGTAAGCTGCAGGCTCTCGGCGCAATTTTCCAGATTTTAATGACTATTTCATGACATAAAAGCGTATTTATATCGTAAAAAAACAAATTGTCAGCAAATAATTATTTTACAACCAAAAACTTTTAGTCGACCGACAAAATCATGTAATAAAATCAATAATAATAAATTACGTTAAACGTGGAATGTTGATCGATTTATTAGTTTTCCGTCGGTATAAACAAAGAAAATTATTTAAAATACTATTACTTACTTTATTTTAAAGCCATTAAGAATCATTTTCTAAAAGACAAAAGAATACAAAATTGAAATGTCATCAAAATTATATATTTTATAAATATCGTAGAGATAGAGGTAAAAGATTGTTTGGATTCCTACCAAATCCGTTTGATGTAATGTCTACTCTATTAGTTAAAAAATGAATATCTTTTTTTAGTCGATGGCTTAAATGGTATAGTGGTAGATATAGCAATTTCCATTCCGAAGCCGTGGGTTCAATTATTTTATAGGTAATATTATAAAGTTAGTATGCCTGTTTGTTACTCTTAACTTAACTTAAAACTACATAACCAATTGAGATTAAACTTACTTATTTTATTCTTTTGTTTTATTTTTACAATGATTAAAATGTATTTCTATTCGATAGAATGTAAATGTTTTACGGGATAACCTAAGAGAAAAGGTATCAAATTAATTTTGGATCGAGACTTATGCGAGTGAAACAGCAATTTCCATTCCGAAGCCGTGGGTTCAATTATTTTATAGGTAATATTATAAAGTTAGTATGCCTGTTTGTTACTCTTAACTTAACTTAAAACTACATAACCAATTGAGATTAAACTTACTTATTTTATTCTTTTGTTTTATTTTTACAATGATTAAAATGTATTTCTATTCGATAGAATGTAAATGTTTTACGGGATAACCTAAGAGAAAAGGTATCAAATTAATTTTGGATCGAGACTTATGCGAGTGAAACCGCTTGATGCAGTTAGTATAGAATAAAAAACAATATGAATTTAACATTCGATAAAACGCCTAATAAAATTTTCAGAGAATCAAAAACTAAGTTTATAAAATTTTTTGTTTCTCTTTATAACAGAACATCAAATTAAGATGTGTAGTCAATTTACTTACTATTAATTTTACGATAGTTATAATAACTGAGGCAATTAGTTGATACGTTTCGTATTTTTATGAAATTAAAGAAATTTATGTTTAAGCCTAAAAGAAAAATGATAGCAACGCCCAGAGAATGACGTGCTAATATTAATATTTGCTTAAATGTTTAAAATATTTCCGCGGAATCTGGACTTACACAGTTGTCCTGCGGGACACAGCAAGTACTTCGATTAGCAGTTCTATGTTTACATTTTTTGGTCTAAAAACGCCGAAGGCTGTGAATATTTATGTGCAAAAACTAAATATTTGTACCTATCTGGTCTAAGTTTCTTTCTATGCATAATATTATAAGTAGTATACCCGTGGTCTAGTACCCATAGTACAAGTCTAGAGCTTAGTTTGAGGCTAGATTGTGCTGTGTGTAATGTCATGCAATATTTTGTTTATTTATCTAGATATTGGTATGAGTTCGGGATTTCTAAAAAGCAAATACCTACTTCTTTTTTCTAAATCGGTTAAGAATATTATTCGATTTCGTAATAAAGTTCCCAAGATAATATGATACAGGTAGGTAAGTTTTCATAACAACAAGAATGAACTTGTTTTATAAATGATGAGTCGACATTGAGTGCTTAGTTAATGCTAAAAGTGCCGTATTTTATCCACCGTATTTTATCGTAGGATTATTAATTAATAATTTTGCATGTGTCAAGTACCGTAGTGTTCCTTGTCTAAACACCCTAACTTTCATATCACTTTAAGCGATAAGGTCACCCATTGTGTTACCTACATTTTAGTTATTTTGTATGTATTCAATTGTGGTGTGTTGCAATAAATAAATTAATCTATCTATCTATCTCTTCCTTGGAATAGCATGACTTCATTACCAGAACAAATATTTTTTGGAAATTGAAAACCTCCTAAGTCGGTTAAAAGTGTTTCTGGACATTTGCTCATGACTTTACAACTGTTAAGTTTTCAGTTCGCTTAGGTGTACAAAATTATACTCCGCCTGATTCCTCGTGGGAAATAACACCCAGTTTTCATTATGTTTTTGTGCAATACTGTTTTAGTGGTGGTTTTTTAAGTTTTAGTGTTTATATTCTTCTAGGAAAAAATAAAAAAATGTAAGTACGAAATTTAGATAGATATTGATTTTGTATCGTACTTATCAATTTCTATTTAAATATTAGTTCAATGCTGAAAGTACAACCAACAGTTGTATATAGTCAGATATAATTTATTTCTGTTTTATTAATTTCAAGTTAACAAGAAAAGTACGCGGTGGATTTGTGTTATTTAAGAATATAAGTAATTAATTCTTCCGACTGATTGTTTTAAAACGAAATGTGGTTTACACACATAGGCAGTGTTTACCAACAGAATATTATATGAAATATATTTTTTAATCGGTACTCATTATTATAAATTCATAATATTGGCTAAAACGATCTTACCATGGGCGAAAAGTATTCATATGGACGGAATACATTTGGTCGAATATTATATGAATTTTATTTTTAATCGGTGCTCGATTGTTCCGATTGATTGTTTTAAAACGAAATGTACTTCTTAATATCGGTTTAAAGCGGTCTTACACCCATAGGAGGTGTTTACCGACCGAATATTATATGGAATATATTTTTTAATCGGTACTGGAATCTTTCGGCTGATTGTTATAATTCATGAATATCGGTTAAAACGATCTTACCATGGGCGAAAATAACACATACAGACGGTGTTTATTTGACTGAAATATCATGAATTATATTTTTAATCGGTTCTCGATTGTTCCGACTGATTGTTTTAAAACGAAATGTGGTTCATAATATCGGTTTAAAGCGGTCTTACAAACACACATTGGCGGTGCTTAAAAGCGGTCTTTACCAACCGAATATTATATGAAATATATTTTTTTTAATCTTCTGACTGATTGTTCGATTTAATTCATAATATTGGCTAAAACGATCTTACCATGGGCGAAAAGTATTCATATGGACGGAATACATTTGGTCGAATATTACGTGAATTATATTGTTAATCGGTCCTCGTTTGTTTTAAAACTATTGAAATCTGTAAAAAAGTTGCACGTATAAAATTGAAATACTTAATTAAATAACAGAAATACTACCGCAATGGAAGTTGACATGACTATAAACAACAGGAGGTTAAAAATTTAAATAAACCTATGATAACAATACATGATCATACAAAAGCGTGGTTTTAGCCTGGAACAAGCAATGAAGTTTTGTTTTACATTCTAGGTAGTGTATACCAATAAATATATTCTTCGATCTTTGGGTTAGAACCCCCGATGCGAAGAGTGCCCTGGCACTCGTTGGAAACTTGTAGTTTTGTTTCACATTTTTAGTTATAGTTCGTTCTAGACCAATAGGTCTGTAATTAATAAACCCTAATGGTTAGCACTAAAATATTAAATGAAGTTTTGTTTCACATTCTAGGTATTGTACGTTGTAGACCAATAATCCAAAATATATTCTTTGATCTTTGGGTTAGAACCCCCGATGCGAAGAGTGTCCTGGCACTCGTTGGAAACTTGTAGTTTTGTTTCACATTCTAGGTATTGTACGTTGTAGACCAATAATCCAAAATATATTCTTTGATCTTTGGGTTAGAACCCCCGATGCGAAGAGTGTCCTGGCACTCGTTGGAAACTTGTAGTTTTGTTTCACATTTTTAGTTATTGTTCTTTTTGGACCAATAGGTAACTCTGAAAAAACTCTATTCTTTCAAATTTTGGGCAGCGAGGGCGCGGGGGCTGACCAAAATTTGAAAGAATAGAGTTTTTTCAGAGTTATCTATTGGTCCAAAAAGAACAATAACTACCTACTGATTATTTAAGCATTTTCTTTCAAACGTGATCGTTCGCATGACGTTATTTCTACTTGTGTGAACAAAAATAGTTTTACGGGATTATTGTACTATGATAATCAACTAAGTTGGCGCAAGTCAGAAGTGATTGCGAACTCAAGTTCTCGTATACACTTCGAAAACTTCATTGGTAATGTGGGGGAGTACTTAGCAGCTAATAGGTACTTACCTAAAGTTTATTATGGTATCTTGAATGACGTTACAGCGAGGGACGGTAGCCTGAACTTGTCTGAAGTATATCTATCTAACTTATTTCTTTTTTCAATACATTCAAAATTTGCTATAAAAAATAACTTGAACTTCAAAAAGTCGTAAAGCAGAAGTTGTAACCCCCTTTCGGCTTAAATTACTTAAGTAATTTATTATTTGAAACTATACTGTCTCCGAAACATAGGTATATACAGTGTGTTGCGGAGTCAATAATTTCAAATTTCACACAGACAACACACACAATATTGAAATAACCATCCAAAAAAAGTTCTTCAGTCGATCGTCCATCGCAAACTGAACCTAATTTATTTATGCTAACTTGTAGGAAACATTGTTTCCTACAAGTTAAGTAAGTTAGCATAGCCAACATAGAATGTGGTATAATAAAAAGAACAGCTCATTGTTACCATTCTGGTGACAACCCATACCAAAATTTACCTAATAATTGGTGCGCCTCGGCGCGCTTAACAAAACCATTGTAAGAAATTTTTGGAATTATATTGTTCTTAACCAAACATTAATTGTAATAATTTTGTAAATGACTTTGTAATTACTATTAAAGTTTCTATTGTATGTTATTATTGTTGTTGTTATATGTTGAGAGAATCGTTTCTGTTTGTTCACGAGACTTTAATTTCTATAGGATACCTTGTAGGTAAGACTTTCTGTTATACAATAGTTTTCCTAGTACTTTTCCTATTGTAGGAAAGTTTACCGCATTTGTATGAATAGTTTGGGTGTTTTTCCTTACTATGACGTACTGTTAAATGCCTACAGAACTGTGGACTTTTTCCTTCTTATTAAATAAATATTTTCTTACATTTTCTTCTTGCTTGATAAGGGATGATTCTCATTAGTTCGGGCGGGGCGTGGACGGACTACTTTTGTATGAAGCATAGCTTCAATCGAGCCTTAGTCGAAAAATAGTAGACAGGAAAACCTTCATATTGTTAAACTCGCTGCTCGAGATGGGAACTTGCGTGGCCGAGCGGTTAAGGCACTGGGGTACTGATCAAGGGACGCGAGTTCAAATCTCGCCGCAAGTGAATATAAAAGATGTTTTTTTTTCCTTTAAAATATTTCTTGTAAGCATAGCTTTGTTTTGCATGTTGTCGGTACCGCGTCAGTGCAGCGGTCTTTATACAAAAGTAACTCTAGGTCAAGTATCATCCCCCATCCCTAAATCTAAAGCATCGCCATCATTCGAGCGATGTCCCCGGTTACTCTCAAGAGCCCGGGGCCCGCTTTCCCTACTTTTGCGTCTGCACTTCGCACATCTTCGGCACACGTAAATCCCTAAATCTACAGCATTATAGAACAAAGTTTTACAGAAGGTAGGTACTAAAGAAGGTTAAAGTTAGAGGCCTTAGGGCGACCTGACAGCTCTAACACTAGGTGGCCCACATCACTACACGAAAAGAAGAAGCGTAAGAACTATTCTAAGCAATAAACTAACGGATAGAAAAGTCAAGGGAAGTAAAAGGTAGAGTATTTACTCATATATAAGTAATTAAAATTAACTCTACTTAAAGTTTTTGCGACTGGAAATACAGTAGAATAATGTTCACGGTTCAAAGCATAATAAACGCTTAATAATAGGTAGTTACGACTTCAATATAAAGAAAGATATTATGTTATTCTAAAACGTGATTGTTTCACACATAGTTTCGTAAAACACGTGTCTAGGAATTATTGCCACAATTCCATGTCTGAACCACAAAATAATGTTTATGTATTTGGTTGCTTTTGTTTCGAGTAAAATGTAGAAATTCCATTTCAATGCTGTCGTTTCTGTTTATTATTCCACGTGCTTATATTTTTTATTGAAATACAGTGAAATGATCAATATCATTATGACGTAGATGAGAAAGATATTCTCGAAGATTTTTTTTAGTGTATGTTACCCATACTTCTTGTTTTTTTTTAAGTACCTACCTAATACTTTTTGATTAAAAATTTATTGCCAATATGTTTGGCTGTTTCTTTAGTTTGCTTGTTTTTAGACTGCAATTTAAAAGCCCTTATGATTTTTTTAAATCGCAGTAGGTAACTACTGTATAATCAGTTTTAGATATGTACCTGATTATCATACTACCTATGTCCCTGTCGTATGACAGGGACGTATATGAACTCAAGGATTATTGACGTATGCGACATATTTTAGGGTCCTATTGTAATAATAATTTAACCTCCTGTTGTACTATTTTAGGATCATGTCGTACTATTTATTTTAGAATCCTGTTGTAGTACTATTTTAGGATCGTGTTGTACTATTTTAGGATTCTCTTTTACTATTTTAATATCCTGTTGTACTATTTCAGGATCCTATTGTACTATTCTAGGATCCAATTGTACTATTTCAAGGTCCTCTTGTACTATTTAGGATACTGTTGTACTATTTATTATAGGATGCTCTTGTACTATTTTAGACTCATGATTGATTGATTGACTGATTAATTCTATATTGCAACACACTAAAAATAAACAAAATACAATAAAAAGAAAAATAAACATAAACATAAAAAACTTAAAACTAGGTGGCACAATGGGCGGCCTTATCGCTTTAAAGCGATCTTTTTCAGGCAACCTTTGGATGGAAAAGACGCGAAGAATGATGAAAGGTAGGGTGTTCTACTATTTAACTCCTGTAATTTGACAATTTAATTGTCATTGATCGAGTTTTTTTTTACAAATAAGAATTATATTTTGGGGTTTTTGGCGGGAGGGAGAGTTGCTAAATTTTTATTTTTGTGATACTTAGTTCAAATGCGTGTAAATTGTTTAATTTCGGGGGTATATTAATTAATTTAGTTTCGTGAAGGCGTACAAGTGTAAATAAAAGTGAAAATCGGTGCAAAACATGGACCTTAATGTTGTCTCCGAAGCTCCGTGAACAAACATTGAAAATAAAGAAAAAGAAGGAGAATAATAATATTTTTACAGCGACTAAGTGTGATAGTTAACACCTAGGAAGTAACACACCCCCCATACCAGTTAACTCACGATTTGAAGTCCGAAAAACAAGTCGGCGTGAAACACAATCAGTTTCTAATATTATGTTTCTATGCAAGAACCTAAGAACATAACAACATGACACAGACATCATCAACTTTGTAACCGAAGCTATTGTTTCAGGTACACGTTTTCTAAGTCGCGTGCTCTCGCCACGTGAGGGCGCCACGTGACCGTTGCATAACCAAGGTCGAGTTACGTAACACAGTCTATCTATTAAACTAAATACCTAATGACCAAACTAACTACAAAAAATAGCCTTTTTTGTAGTTAGTTTGTGAAAAAAGATAGGTTAATAGGGTATGGTTTGTCTATAGGATTAAATTATTTTACTTATTTATACGTCACATTTTTATTAAACAGGTTTTAATTTAAAATTGCTATTTGTTTAACTTGATGACCAATTGATATTAATTATTTAATTTTATTTTTGATTTCTATTATTATTTTTGACTTTGTATTTTGTATTTTATTGAGTTTTAATGAATAATTTCCTAATTTTATTATTTTAATGCCTATTATTATTATTGTTTTTAATGTGAGTTTGTAATCATAATAAATTATCATGTGTGTGAGTCACGTTGCCTGAATAAGTAAACATTTATTTATATTATTGAAATAAGTTTTATTTTAATATCTTGATGCCATAAAACCTATAGGTATAAGCCATTAGCACGCCCCTAAAAGTTGTGATTTTTCATAATACAAGATGAACCATTTTGATGGGTTTTCAGGGGGACATCCTAAACTATAAGAGATAGCGAAAAATGCTAAAAGGAGTTGCATCCTTGATTTTGACAAAATCTAAAATGGGATTATTAGATTTTTGAGAAAATCACTCTAACCAAGAAACGAACCTTGACTTTTTGCAAAAAATAAACATCCTATACTTATTATTGTACCGATCGATAATGTTGCTAATAAAAAAGATTAATGGATCTTAAGTTGTTCTTTCATTTAGTTTTGTCAACAACAATCAAAACTCTAATTATCTTTATTTTCGAAAAACGGAAGTTTTTTCAGTGAAAATAACCTTAAAATAATCAAAAAATTAATTAGATTTCCTAAAAGTCGTTTTATTTTTTATTTTGAGCTTATGTTTCACCTTTATTTTCGAAAAACGGATGTTTTTTTCAGTGAAAAAGAAGTGAAAGTGAAAGTGGATAAATAAAGTGTTTTATTATGCAAAATCGCGAAAACCATAGAAGAAATTATAGTGAAAATAACCTCAAAATAATCAAAAAGTTAATTCGAATTTCTGAAATTCAAACTTTTTTTTTTATTTTGATGTTATTTCACTGAAAAAACAGCTACTTTTCAAAATAAAGGTACTTGAAGTTTTGATTGTAGTAGATTAAACTAAATAAAAGGACAACATAAGGTCAATGACCTCGAACACTAAGAAACGGATGATTTTCAAGTAAACTTTAAACTTGAAATGTTCGAAAAGTACTTCGAATTTCCAAAAGTCGTAAAACATAATTTGTTCGCCTAGACGTCTAGAACAATCCCCTTTCGGGTTAAAAGGGCATACCCAAAACACCTTGTATAGAGATTACCTATAGAGAGGAATGATTTAAGTATTTGTTTGAGTGTTTGTTTGTTATATAAGGCTTTAAAACTACTTAAACGATTTTAAAAATTCTTTCACTAACAAAAAGCTACATTATAGAGAACCAACATAGGCTACTTTAATCCCGATGTTCTCATTGGATCGGGTCTTATGCAGGTGAAACCACGAGACGTAGTTAGTCTTTTAAAGTGCCAAAAGTCAATGTTACGTACCTACCTATTAATTGCGCAAAAAACAAATTGATTTACGCAGCAACCCGTAGCAGAGTAAACAAACAAGTACATAGAGTATTAATGTAATATATATAAAAGTACATAGATAATCCTGAAGGTACTTACATACCTTTCTACAATTTCCTTCATAATATCGTATATCTATCAAGTACATAATTTTCGTGGCAAAACAATGTCGCAAATCGTAACTATTGCGCAGTCGCCCTTTTTAAATGAAAACCTACTTTAGGATAAGGAAACATGGTCTATTTTCGTAAAAGAAGTCCAATGACGCAGTTGCATTCGTCTGTAATCCAATAACTGTAGTAACTGTTAGTTAATCTGTGGAACGACTAGACTTTGGGTAGCTCGGAAATTAATGGAAAGTTTTTATTAATTATAGGGTTGCTGTGTTAGGTATGTGTGCTTTTACGTCTAGACTAGACTCTCAGGGCATGAATTGTATAAGTACTTAGGTAGCCTAGGTATCAAAAACGTCTTAAATAACAACAACGTTAAATATCATATTTTCTCCGGTTTTAAACGCGTGATTTTTTCGCGACTAAAGCCCTTGCGATGGTGCAATTTTCGTTATTTTTTAAGTGTTTTCCATTTTAAACTAGCTGTGTCCCGCGGTTTCACTAGCATAAATACCGATATTCAATATTAAGTGTTTATCATTCAAAAGAACGTTTTCCTGACGATAACAAATACAACAAAAAAAGAATTAGCAAAATCGGTCCAGCCGTTTCCGCGTTGATGCCATGACAAAGGGAAAAAGGGATTCATTTTTATAAATAAGAAAGATTACACTCAAATTTTAGGGTTATTGACCTTTGCGCCCAGAAAACAGTGATTTTTGCAATTAGAGAAATGCAAACACAATCGAAAAAAAATCGAATTTCCAAAAATTGTAGAACGAAAGTAGTTCCTTGGGATGTCGAGGTAGCCCTGTACCCATAATTATCTATCTGTTGACGTCTGATAACAGTGGAAAATTACAGGCACTATGCAGTACATTGCTGTTTTGAGGTGATCACCGGTAATAACCACGTTACGTCAAAGCAATGTAGTGCATAGTGTCTGTCAATTTCTACTGTTGTCAGACCTCCACTGGATAGATAATATGGGTACTGATCCGCTTTCATAATGCGTTATCAACAACCCTAAAGAGAGACACTCAGACCGGAAAGAAATATAATTTTTCAAAAAAAAAATTTACCCTAATTGCTGCAATAAGCGATTGCCATACTGCAAATACTGAACAATAAACAGTATTTCAAATTATATAATAATTATACCTACACAATGATTTCAATATTTAATACCTATATATCAATTACATACGCAATACATAATCCCTAATAATTTTATTTTTTTGTATCAATCCATATAATAATTTTAGATAAAAAATTGTCTAAAAGATAGCTATAGTATCATTGTCTTTTAGATAGTAGATATATGATAATATTGTTATGTTACGATTAAAAATGGACTTAGGTATGTATTTATGTATACTACTTACCTAACTACCTGCTGCGCCCCGCGGTTTTACCCGCGTAAGTCCTGTTTTCGTAGGGATATCGGGATAAAAAGTGTTACTCCAGGTATCCACTATTATTCCAAGTTTTAACGCAATCGGTTCTGCAGTTTTTGCGTGAAAGAGTAACAAAAGGGCACGGCCGTACTATCCTTCCCTCTATACATAATTATATAATAATAAATAAATTCTTTGACTAACACACAGCGCCATCTAGCCCCATGGTAAGCAGCTAAGCTTGTGTCACGGTGACTAGACAAGGATGTACTACTTATATTTATATAATACATGCAAACTTTCGTGTTTATATTAATGTTAGTAGGATTTATTGTACTTGTAGGTACTTATTAACGTTTTTATTGATAAATATTATTGTTTTATATTATATTATGTAAGTATACCTATCTACTATCTAAAATAAGTAGGTATCTAAGAATGGTTGAAAATTTTCCTGTCCATTACGACAAAACAATAAGTAAAATGTAAACTATGATCACTGATCATTATCATGTTTTTGTCATAAAACTACACTAAAATGTAGGGTACAATCAGAGATATGTACAATGTCGTTTACAAACGCTACCAAAGATCGCATGGTTTCCCAAGTTATTCATGGTGGCGTGCTATCGTTGTCGTTGTTAAATGATTCGTATAGGGAAGTGGTATTCGGTGTTACACTTTTCGAAGTCAGGGGCTCGATTCGGTAAGGACATAGCATGCGGATTGCCGGCGGAATGCAGGCGACCTGCAGGAGATGTACGTTAATTCGTATTCTGTAAATGTTATTTTACTTAATTACTACTTAATTAGTTAAGTAGCCTTCAAAATTGAGGGCTACTTAATTATTTAAATAGCTCCCCTTGTTCCTCAGCCAATCAGTGTTAAAGGAAATTATAGAATAGCTTTTATTTTTACTCATGCAACAATTCGACTTCTGCAATGCTAATGCATCCCGCCTGTTTGTCGCATGCTGTTTTAGAGAATCAGGGCCCAGAACGAAAGTCAACCACCTATAACTGACGTTTGATCGGCTCAGAAGTTTCGGCAAAAGTTGTTTCGTATTACTTGGATCAACCAATATTCTTAGAACAACATAAGCTACAAAAACCCCGCGTATGACCTCGAAACCACCTCGAGAGTTATCGTTCGTTGCACCAAATACCTATCGATAAAAATCGACTGGTTATCGATACTTATTTCGTAATAATCGACACCGATAAAGTTTCTTTGTGCCAAAATCGGATTTGTGGAAATATTCGACAAACACGTGTTTATTTTTCTTCGTTTATCAATAACAATAAATGTGATGCAATAGCTAAAAATATTATTTAGCTCTTATCTGTAGCATTATCTATAAATTTTATTTTCGCTAATGTACTTACCTATTTTCTTTCTTAGATTAAAAAAAATATATAATTAGTAAATACAAACTACAAGGTGTAATGAGGATACCCTTTTAAGGGGGTTGTTCTCGCGGCTAGGCGAACAACTTTTGTTCTACAACGTAAGGAAAATCGATTTTTAATTTTAAAGTTGGTATTTTGGAAATATAGGCAATTAAAAAGCTTTGATTGTAAAAGACGAAATCTTAATGTAAGGACAACTTAATATCAATGACCTTTAACTCAAAGAATCAGCTGATTAACGAGTAAAATTTAAAAAATTAAAATTTTCGGGAACTACGTCGAATTTTCAAAACTAAAAACTGTTTAAAATTTACTTTTTTGAGCGAAAAAAGGAAGACAAAGCAGATAATTAAAAAAAAACAATTTAAGTTATAATAATAATCGCAAGTAAGTAATCGCTTACTAAGTTTAAATTAATAATGTAATTATAAATATCGTCTGCCTATCTCTCTCCCATTTTATTTTTTTCAGTACACCTTTCTATTGCCGAATCGTCTGGAAGTAATCGCTTTGAGCGATAACACAGCTTATCATAATACATAATTATTATATAATAATTATAAATACCTACATAAAGACCATATTATTATAATTGTTCATACAGTGACACCTTACCATAAACAAATATTTATTTTTTATAAACAATATACAAGCACAAATACTAAATGCTAATAACTAAATATTCTCGGTGGGAATATTTAGCATTTAGTATTTGTGCTTATATTGTTTATATAAATAAATATTTGTTTATGGTAAGGTGTTTCAGGTGATTCATATTAATAAATATATTCAATTCAATTCTCGGCGGGAATCGAACCCGCCACCTTCTTCATTGCAGTCAGGTAATTTTCCAACGGGCCACAGTAAACAATGACAAAGCAATAAACTTCAGTATTTCTCTTTATCCTGAAACAAATTTTCCTGACTCCCATGACTCACTCAGACCTTGAAACGAAAGTCGATGACTCATATGATACGAGTACACAAACAACACACACACACATTAAAATAACAATATTTAATACTAAGTACATACTACTTATATTAATACTCTTATGTTATTTATTACGAGTTACATTTTGATTCGCGGTAACATTAATGAGTCACGCCAAAATCCTGTGTGTACGACGCTGGACAACAAGCTACGACTTTGTTTTATACTTATGTTGTTTAGTTATTGATGTTTCTAGAATTTATTTCCACATTTTTTTTAATTTTTGTGACGTAATTAGAAAACTAAATACAAGTACTTACAGACTCCCTTACTTATAAAATATGATTTACACATGACTAAGTTATGATGTGACGTTTTTGTCTCTGTCTGTCAACTTTGGAACTTCATGTGACAGTAAAAGCCAAACGATGCATGTTATGCAGCGCATTAATTAGCGTTTATACGTAAGAGGGTGTGTGTATAGTTTTAAGTTTTAAATAGGTACCTTACCTACCCAAATCCAATTCGTCTGATATAGGTAAGTAGTTAAACAAATTATTAGCTCCGCTGATCTGATTAAATATTTTTATTAGAATATTCATCTCCTTCTAAGCTAAACATGTAAAATTCAAAGGCAATCAGTTCCTGAATCCTACTAGTGTTATAAATTTGCGGAAGTTTATCATTTTTGTTTGTTTGGATGTTCTTGTTTCAAATTTTATCACGTAAAAACTACCGAACCGATTGCGATGAAACTTGCTTTGTCAATAGCTGAAAATCGGGATTAACTCATAGGCTGCTTTGTACTTAAGTACTTACTAAATTTACTTTTTTACTAAATTAGCAATAGTTATCTTGTTATTAGGAATTGTTTGATTTTACTTACTAAAACATTGCATTGTCGCATCTTACGTCCTTCTTTTACACATCTGAAATTTGCTAGCCTATCCCTGTCACGTCATTAGGTGAGTATGGGGCCTTCGGCCCTAGTCAACATTCTTATCGAATAACGAAATCGCCAATAGACCGATTATTTTGTATGAAATTGACATAAGCTCGCGAAAAATCAAGCGTGAACTTATGTCAATTTCATACAAAAAAAATCGGTCGATTAGCGATTTCGTTATTCGATAAGAATGTTGGTTAGGGCCGCTTAAGGTTTTTGAAAGATCCCAAGGGATCGGAGTTTACACTGTTGAAACCACGGAACCCTGCTATTTATCCATAAAAGATAGGTAGGTAGGTAATAAGTACTTATTCACAGTCAACTTTACATAATAGTAATATTTGTTTTGTAAATTGACTCTGCTATTTATGAATCATAATCTTTTGGCGCCTACAACCGCGACATAACTTCCAACAAAAACTTGTACATCTACCATAGAATAAACGACTTTATTTCCTTTCTTTAGGGTCTAATTTCACTTGTGTAAAATACAAAAACAAGCATAGATATTTCCGCTAGACTAAACTATAAGTAGTTTCTTACATCATAATTGTAGGAACTAATCGTGACAAACGTGATTGATAAATTCATAGAATTTTTGATTGATAATATCTGTATTAATGCGGTTTGTTATATTTTGCTCTGTGTTACACACTACTGCACCGATTTTGATGAAAATTCAAAATCATAATCGACGCAGAATCTCTTTTAATATATTTGTGTGGGATATAGTGGCTGGGATTTGTGACATTCGCGCCTTTGGGATTGTGGTCAATAGCTGGCCAAGACATTGGTATTTTATATATTATAATGTTTCTCTTTTACAACCCAATTTGATACCCTAGATTCCATATACCTATATAATCTGAGAATTCATGGCTACTTGGTAGGATCCACAAATAAATGATATTTATTTTCCACGCCTTTGACCTAAAAACACAGCCAATATTAGGAAGTTAAGGAAGAAAACAAAAACCAAACGAGACATCAAACAAAAGAAGATCGAAATAAAAACAAAATACGGATCAAAACACATCAAAATGTTAACAGACACACATCTCTCACTCCAAACGCACATGTCGAGGGTGAAATTTAAAAAACAAAAGACGATCAAAATAAACCGATTACAAATAAAAAAGGTAAAACATCTCGAAACTTCCAAGTACTGTCGCATTATTTAGAGATACTTGAATTCGCAGACAATATAGGTACATAATTTGAAAACAACATGTTTTTCTCTCACATGTACTTACCAGTGCATAGGTAAAAGCGAAATAACAAAGGAATCGAACCCATATCAATCCCTTATCAGCTTATCAATCAGGCAGAACTGCGTCGAATTTTTTCATTATCAGTCGAGATATCACAAGAAAAACTGAGTAATCGATTATTTTGACCTACAAAGAATGATATAAAACAAAACATAAGTACAAATTACGTGCGATGATAAACTCTATATTTATAGACATAATGTCATTCTCTTTGAATCTACCTGTTTGATTTCTGATAATGGTAATAATTTTATATGCGACGCAAGCGAGGCGATATAATACGACGTCATTTTTACGCGTTTTAAATTTCCCATTGAACATTTTAGCGTTGATCTAATCGACTGATGATGAGCTTACTTATCTAAGCCTTAGATTTTAGGTTGTAAAGCGATATGAAAAACAGTTTCTTGGTAATATTAAAAAAAACTCATCTTTAAAAATTCACTCATGGAGCACGAGTTTCAGCGAGTCCGGGGGGACTTGTGTCATCATCATCATCAGCCTGTTGCAGTCCACTGCTGGACATAGGCCTCTCCAATTGCACGCCACCTAGATCTATTTTCGGCTTCGGGGACTTAGCTCGGGGCTTCGGGGACTCGGGGGTGTAAACGAGTTGGTTAAGACGCTGCGGTACTGACGCAGAGACGCGAGTTCAAATCTCGTCGCGAATGAATTTTTCGTGAAAAATTCGAGCGACGCGCCACAGGGGCAGGCTGTTTTCCTCTCGAACTCCGTCTAGCTTCGAAAAACACGTTAAACAGTTAGTCCCGGTTGTTACCCCTCGATAGTAGTTCACGCGTACCCGAGATGAAGGGTCCTGACATACAGACATTAATTTCATTACGTAAACCTTATTTTTTTAATAATACCAACCAAGGTTGGGTTTGGCTCAAAGGGTGGCTGTGAGGCCGCTGTACATGCCGCCCGTACCTTTTTAGAGGCGCCCGGCGAGAAGGTCTTCTTAAAGGTTGATGTCAGAAATGCCTTTAACTCGGTTGATCGTGGGTAAATGCTGGGGGAGGTTAAGGAGCACATTCCGGAGATATTCCCGTATCTTTGGCAATGCTACAGCCGTCCTTCTGTGCTGACTTATGGGGCAAATGCATTGTCATCTGCGGTTGGATGTCAGCAGGGAGACCCCTTGGGCCCTGCCATTTTCAGCCTTGCCATTCATCCCGTCATTTCTATTTTAAAATCTAGTTTTAATTTGTGGTGTTTGGATGATGGCTCTATTGGTGGTTGTCCGGATACCGTCCTTGAAGATTTGGAAACTTTGATAGATCGTTTCTCCTCTCTCGGTCTGGAACTCAATTTCTCCAAATGCGAACTTTATATTCATCCCTCCATTGGTGATCGGGTTAGAGATGAAATCGCATCCCGCTTCACAGCCGTGGCCCCCGACATTCGTTTGGTTTCCGATGTCTCCTTGCGGCTTCTGGGGGCTCCTCTGCTTGCGGAGTCTTTCCCGGGTTTTGTTTCTGAACAGTTGCGAACCTTTGGAGACACTTCGGAGCGACTGCAGAAGCTTAGCGCTCACTATGCGTTGTCTATTATCAGGTTTTGCTTGTTTGTTCCGAGGTTCACGTATGTTTTGAGGTGCAGGATGTTGACAATTCCGTTTGCGGGATTTTGTCGTCAGTTCTGAACTTAACTCTTGATGACAAATCTTGGGTCCAGGCAAGCCTCCCTGTTCGACTTGGTGGGATTGGTGTGCGAAGGGTTTCCTCAGTGGCTTTGCCAGCTTTCCTGGCTTCAGCTTATGGTTGTAATGCCCTTTTTAGTGAAATTGTGAGGCAGTCATTGGGATCAGTGGAGGTCTCTCATTTATCGGAGGCTAAAAGTGATTGGCTCGCAGTTTGTCCCACAACGCCTGTTCCTTTGTCATCTCAAAGGCTTTGGGATGGGTTGCAGTGTGAGCGGGTCCAGGGTGATCTCATTGGGGCCAGCGCGAATTCTTCGGAGCGCGCTCGTCTTCGGGCGGCCTTTGCGCGTGAGTCTGGCCTGTGGCTGAATGCACTCCCTTCGCCGCACCTAGGGACCTTCATGGATGACGTTTCTTTGTCTTTAGCTATTAGTTTGCGGCTGGGCGTTGTGGCAGTGCAGCCACATTCATGTCATTGTGGTACTTCGGTGGATGGTTTAGGGCACCATGGCCTTTCTTGCCGGCGGAGCGCTGGACGCATCCCTCGCCATGCCGCTTTGAATGACGTTATCCGTCGGGCCCTTGTCTCGGCGAATATCCCGGCAGTGTTAGAGCCAAACGGGATTATTCGCTCTGATGGCAAGAGGCCCGACGGGTTGACGCTCATTCCTTGGAGGCAAGGGATGGCGTTGGTGTGGGATGCGACCTGTGTGGACACTTTGGCGGCTTCCCACGTCCAGGTCGCGTCCGGTCAGGCTGGTGCGGCTGCTGCCGGCGCCGAGGTGCAGAAGTCCCGGAAGTACGCGGAGTTGGTGGACCGGTACATGTTCGTCCCCGTGGGTGTGGAGACTTTGGGTTCTTGGGGCCCAGAGGCCTCTGCTTTTTTTAGGGACCTTGCCTCCCGTCTAAATGAGGCGTCTGGTGATCGGAGGGCTGGCGGCTTTTTCGCTCAGAGAGTCAGTTTGGCTATCCAGAGCGGGAATGTCGCTAGCCTTCTGGGCACGATGCCTCAGGGTGACGTCCTGGAGGGTGTTTTCGACTTGTAGGTGTGTTTAGTTTTTAAGTTTAGTTTTAGTTTTTAATTTTAAGTTATTGTTGTGTGTTAGTTGTAATTTAATTTGATTTTGTAATTTTATGTTTAGTTGAATAAATGAGTTTATATTTAATACCAACCTAAGTACCAATATCGAAAAACAATTACAATGAAAAACAAGTAGCTGATTACTATTTCCTGGAAACGTACAGTTAGACAACGAAATTGTATATCCAGCGTACCTAGTTTAGAAAATGATTGAGGTACTTATGGAATCTCGCCGCAAGTGAATTTTTGAAGATGAATTTTTCCTTTAAAAATATTTCTAGTACTTATGGAGTTATAAAAAGACAGGCTTTACTTTAAAACATTACCTCTGCCAACTTATCAATTTAAGTAACTTGTCTTATATTCGGCAAATCGAACGAACCGATAATGTTGTTGTATTATGATTTCGAAGCGCTTTCTTAAAAAAATAAATAATAATAAATAAATTCTGTGACCAACACACAGCGCCATCTATCCCCATGGTAAACTGCGAAGCTTGAGTTACGGTGACGAGACAATGGATATACTACTTATATTTATTTTTCTTTTGTAAATACATACATATTATACATAGAAGAATACCCAGACCAGATACAAATATTTATTTTTAGGCATACATATTTGCACCCAGCGGGAATCGAACCCGCAACCTTCTGCATTGCAGTCAAGCGTTCGCCCGACGCGCCACAGAGGTCGTTAAGCAATACCAATAAAAGCAATGGATGACCACTTTTGTTACCTGCTGTACAATAGGACTTAGTAATCTCAGATATTATGTTTATCGATAATGGATAATATTGTGCAATTTTTCGCCTTCTTGGTGACGTTAATGATTTTATTTATCTATATCCGGAAGGTGGACTGATATGGACCATATCAGTCCAGATATGGTGAAGTTGCGGCAGCCAATAGGTACCATGGAAAAAGAGGTGTGTGGATAACACATCGCATTTTTTCACCGCATATTTATATACCAGCTGCGTCCCGCGGTTTAACCCGCGTAAGTCCTGTTCCCGCGGGAATATCGGGATAAAAAGTAGCCTATATGTTATTACGTGTGTGGATAACACATCGCATTTTTTCCCACATATTTATGTACTATCTGCGCCCCGCGGTTTAACCCGCGTAAGTCTTGTTCCCGCGGGAATATCGGGATAAAAAGTAGCCTATGTGTTATTCCTGGTATCTAGCTACGTATATTCCAAGTTTTATAGCAATCAGTTTAGTAGTTTTTGCGTGAAAGAGTAAGTTAGAGATACATAGTTAGGTAAGGAGAAGGCTAAAGTTAGGTACCTAGCTTCGGTCTTTCGCTGGTAGGTATGTCTGGTACTACTTCTCTTCGAACCTGAACCAAATGCCCCTATAGCCCCTAGGTTATTTTCTATCCTGATATGCATCCAAGGTATTGGAATTAGGTAGGTATTGGTCTGAGGGATCGCATCAGAAATGAGGTGATCCGTCAGAAAACCAAAGTCTTCGACATAGCTCACCGGTTAGCAAGCTGAAGTGGCAGTGGGCTGGCCATATTAGCCGTAGAACCGACAACCGTTGGGGTAAACGAGTTCTAGAGTGGAGACCGCGCCTCGGCAAACGTAGTGTAGGACGTCCTCAGGCACGTTGGAGCGACGATTTGCGCAAGACGGCTGGCACAAACTGGATGCGAAAAGCCCGAAAATAGATCTAGGTGGCGTGCAATTGGAGAGGCCTATGTCCAGCAGTGGACTGCAACAGGCTGATGATGATGATGATGATGATTGGAATTATGTATCTGAAGATAGTTGAAAATGCTCCGTGACACTTTCGAGCCCGCGCACTGTGCGCACACATAGAGAGGTTAGGGGTTCTGGAGTTCGGAGTTCCGCGAGTTCCAGAAAATCTGACCTCTCTATGTAAGCGCAGACTCTTCATTTTCAATATAAAATGATCGGGATTCAATCATTACCACTTTTCCCCCCCACAAGGGTTTAGCTGATTTAGATATAGTTTAGTTTTTTAATTAGTTTAATTTCATATAAGTCGTTTTTATTTTAGTTTTAATATTATTTGCCCATTTTTTAATTTAATGTAGTTCATATAATTAATTATGTACCTAACCACTCGTATGTAAATAAATATTTTAAAAAATACATAAAAAATGATCATCGAAATGTAATGTAACAATACTATTTATTTACTCAAGAGATGTCAGAGATCAGTCTCAGAGATGCATGAATACAATGTAAACATAAACTATCGAGTCTAATCTATTGTCTGTGGAGTTTATTAATTCTTTAATTTACTATTGTATTATGCTGGTATGCCGGCGATGTTACAGGTAGATTATTTATAGTTTACTATTTACTATGTGAGACAATCTAAAGTGTTGCCTGTAGGAATGCCTTTCATCAGTTGAATAGTCAGTGGGTTTAGCCACGCGTAACAAAGTAAACGAAAAACCTACCTTCATGTTGTCTATCCGTCTAGAAGGATGGGTAGGATATCAATGTTGATTATTCTATGCGTTATGTCTAGGATTAGAAGAGGATATTCACATAATATAGTCTCCGAGTGTTTATAGGTCCTTTGGGTTCAAACCGACCTCTCCTAAGATCTTTGGGCGCCAGCCAACCTCACCTGCTAGCTTGATGCACCTGCTGAAGAAAGGACGAGGATCTGGTGCAGATTTTGGGGTTGATAGGTCAGACGACAGAGGCTCCCTTAGAAGTCGAAACTGGCCAAATCATTATGGATAGTACATTAAGGAAGTTTGTAGTATAGCGGACCCCAGCCTTCTGAAGTAACCAGGAACATCGCTTGAACGATGATGATGATGACATAATAGTCTCCATATGACCTCTAACTTGACCTAGTAATTGGTATTATCCATAGAGGTATTATCTAATAAACTGATTATGATATTCAATCAAATTGATGTCGTTTCAAAATTTATACTTCTTTTAAATTTTCGTTTGGAGTTGTAATTTACATCACCTATCACTTCCCATGGGTATCTTAAAAACGACTAAGGGACAGGTTATCGAATCTGGAAATGTTCGTAAGGATTGAGGAGCCAAGGAGATGTCCGTAAAGTTTAGGTTTTAGTAAGGTTTTGGTTTTAAAGGAAAGTTCTCCCTGCGCGGTGGGGGGTAACTGCCTGGTCTCAACGAGGATATCAGCTAGCCGAGTGTGCCATAACTTGGCCATCACCAAGGAAACATTGCCGATCAAGGCAAAGTGTCTCGATTTATCCTTTGGTTGTTCCCAAAAATTTGCGAAATCCACTAATTTATCAAAATCCCTAAGGAAAAACCAACAATACTCGTGGACTTTCCCCTTGTTTCTGGTTCACCAGATGCTCCAAAATCAAATTTAGCAAAAAAAACTTGTAGTTATCTTGAACTAAGTAAAAATGGTATTGTAATGTAAGTATACCTATTTCATCTGAATTATTTCAAGACAAGAACAGTCGTATGGAAAATTTCAGCAATATTATTACGTACCCAGGTTACATGAGCCAGTTTTTATGATTTTTGTTTCATATTCAACAAAATAACTTATACTTAATATCCCAGAAGTTACATGGTTTGTTTTTAGGTTACGTAACAGAACTTTGGGGGACACATGTTTTACATGTTAGAAAAATATCATCAATCATTTTCATATTTTATCAGGTTAGGTGAATATTTCACTCAATTCACTATAAAGGAAACTTAAATAAAAAAATATTTTTCTTTCGTAATTTGTTTTTTTTTTATTGCTTAAGGCTTACTTGGATTACTTGAATTAGGTACTTGGAATATTTTATAGGAAAAGTACATCTATAAAAACATAACACTTCAGTCGTGTAAAAAAGGGATTATGTTTTAAAAGCCTGTATGATTTCTTTTGTTTGCTTGCCTAGTAGGTAAGGGCACTGGAATACTGATCCGATGAATTTTTAAAAATGTATATGTGCTTTAAAATATTTCTAAGTAAAATATATGCTATTAAGGCATTCTAAAAGATGTGCATCATCAAAAAGCCTCCCGTTTGCATTTTCGGCTTCTTGAAGCCTAAAATGGATCCAGGTGGCGTGCAATTAGAGAGGTCTATGTCCAGCAGTGGACTGCAACAGGCTGATGATGATGATGATCAATGATCATAGTCAAAACCATATATTAAGAACTTAGGCAGTTTACGTTTTAAATAACCTGATAATGTGCGGAAAAATTTACTGCTATTTACTTGTTGTAATGTCAAAACTGGTAACTAACTAGAACAGACCCTTTTTGTTCTATCGGATTGGGTAGGTATGTACTCAAGAAGGTACAATAATAGGTAGGTAATAAATTTTATTATTTGTAAGTAAATAATAAATACCTAAATAACAAACAAATAGGAAGGAATATGGTTATATAACCTAATATTGTTTTTCCGGTGTACATACCTAGGTAGGTAGTTTATTTACTTAAATAGCTCTACCGCAATAGGTACTTAAATATTTTTTTACGAAAATTATGCACAAACATTCCACCCTACCATGATCGTTTCTTCGTTCGTTTGGCGCCCTTTTGTCGCTAAAAAAAAACAATTAAGTACTACCGACTACTTTCAAAACCACATATAATAAAAATATTTGTTTTATTATTTATTAAGTTGGTTTTTAGTTGTTTTCGTATTTGATGTGTTTTTAATTTTTTATAGTGACGACTTTTAAGAGATCTACTATCCTACTAATATTTAAATGCAAACGTTTAAAGCCTATGTCCAGCAGTGCTACAGGCTGATGATAATGATGATGATGATGAACAGTATAAAAGTTTAGTGTCGATCACGTAAAAATGGCTGAAATTTGGCACATTTGTCATATATACTTTATAACCGGGAATAACATAAGTAATGCTGTTTATCCTGGTATTTTGACGGGAACGAGAACTACAATGGTAAACTCACGGGACACAGCTAGTACTTACCACGAGCGACAATATGAAATACAGAAGAAAAAAAACCAAGAGTGTCTTGGTTTTTTTTCTGCCATCAAAGTTCGAGGTCGCGTTTCAAAGTTGACTTTCTAGTTCCAAAGATACTAAATTGCTGACGAGTCAACACGACCATGTGAGATCTTTTTGAAGAAAAAATATTTTGATATTTTGAATTTTGAGCGCGTTTGACCACTATACCCATATCCCCTTTGCTTATAATAAGAAATGAATAAAGGATGAATAGTTACACAATGTTTTGACCATTACCAAGACATGAAGTTTGGAAGATGAATTATTCAAACCATACTTACTTAGAAGGGGGTAACTCATGAATTTGTAAGTGACCGACCGTGTTACGTCATCGGCTTTGGCCATTTTTTAATAATAGTTGGCCTTTTCATCTAAATTTTAGATGATTTATACAGCTCAAGCAACTTTTTAATTCATGCTATTTTATAGCGCTGTTTGCCCGGGACGTTGTTAGGTGGAGTAGGCCATTTTTTAATATAGTAATAAATCACAAACACACACACTGCGCCATCTATCCACATGGTAAGCTACTAAGCTTGTGTAACGGTAACTAAAGAACTGTAATACTTTTACCTACTTATTTTTCTTTTGTAAATACGGGTTCATACATAACATCTACGAACGGCGGTAGATTTTGTGAAAGGCTAGATAAATAATAGTGAGCTCGTTTAGGCGGCACGGCCTACCCCCTTTTTTATTGTATAAATTCATTCATAAAAAATAAATTCTTTGTTAATCTTATTTATTGTGTACGTTTATTTCGACCCACTAGGTCCTATATATACCGACAACCTATCCTCCACTTTCTACATTGCAGTCGGGTAAAACTTAACGCGCCCAGAGCCTACCTATGTTTTAATCCAGAATCCAGCTATCTGCGAACCAAGTTGCATCGTAATCAGTTTAGTAGTTTTTTACTTACATAGAAGTTTCTTCATAATATATTAGTAGCATATTTTTCCACAACTTCCTTTAAAATGTAGGAATATTTCTAACATCGAAAATTGTTTGTAAAATTTATCAAAACAACATTATTTAAATAAGTTCCGTCCTTTATAACAAAAATAACAAGTTGCAAACTTGATAATATATAATATAGAAAAAAACATTGCGTAGCCATCTAGCCCCAAATAAACTAAGTCAGTCAGTAAAAATTACATTATGTAATAAATTGTCCATTCATGAACAGAAGGTCTGAAAAGACGTCGAAACGACGGGCATTGAAAAATGCCGCTATTAAAACCGATCATTTAAGTTTTAATTTATTTTAATCACTCACAAACATTCTGCCCTACTAAGTCGTCGATAAGTCGCCGCTATATCGTTCAGCTAAAAAAAACATCAAATTGTAAAAAATCAACTTCAAAGAAAAACTATTTTTTATTATTTGTTGTTTTTAAAATAGTTTTAAAACTTTTTGTTAATTTTTATTAGAGCGACAAAAGCAAAACGACGAGAAACCATCATGGTATTCATTGTGTATTCATGAACAGAAGGTCTAAAAACACCGCAAAACGACAGGCTTTAAAAATGCCTTACTTAAAACCGATTAAGTACCTAATAAAGTTAAAAAAATTAACGACACACAAGCCACTATCATCATCATTATCATCTCATTTATAATTAAAAGAAAACTAAATTACTTAACAACTCTACAATACGTTACAAATCTGACCTTTCCGCTTAGAACTAATTTGCAACTATTACATAATAAAATAGTTCCTTTATAGTTTTAGTATAATCGTATTTATGTTTAATTAAATCGATATATCGCGAAACAATCACGTGCTTGAAATAATTATCTTGTTGTTGAATCACTCACGTGTGACTATTAAACTCGTGTTATAATATTAGCTGCGCCCCGCGGTTTCACCCGCATAAGTCCCGATCGCTCAGGATCATCGGAATAATTAGAAACTTATTTGTTATTCCAGGTCTCCAGCTACCTATATTCCAAGGTTCATCACAATCGGTTCAGTAGTTTTTGCGGGAAAGAGTAACAAAGTTACATAAATTCAAACTTTCGCGTCTATAATAGGTACTAGCTGCGGCCCGCGGTTTTACCCGCGTAAGTCCAGATCCCTCAAAAATATCGGGATAAAAAGTAGCCTATGTTATATTCCAGGTCTCCAACTACCTGTATTCTAAGTTTCATCAGAATCGGTTTAGTAGTTTTTGCGTGAAAGAGTAACAAAGTCACATACATAGAAACTATTGCGTTTGTAATATTTATTAGTAAGAAGTAAGGTTTTATACGTATAATAAAACCTATCGTAGGAACAACTAAATTGTGGTTAAATAACTGACTCGGAAAACTACTAACAATGAGTTATTGTAACTTTCATGGTTCAAAAATCCTGCCGTGACTGGGTACGAAACCGTGCCCCTCAGTTAGCCAGTGCAGTAACCACCACGCCACCCACGTTGGAGGAGTTTTGATAATGAGTTTCTCCTTAAAAATGTGTGGAGTAAATTGTCTTGAAATGGAAAATAATAAGTTACTACATGTTACTACATGTAAAACAAGCCTCATGGTGAAATTATGATGAAACAAAACTAAATGCGTTATTACTAAACTGAAATTACAATAAAAACACGAAGATACCTGTTAATGGCGGTTTGTTCTATAAGTTCCGAGAAGGTAGATTTTTTTGCGCGTAATTTTCGATAAGTATTTTATTTATTACGCATGAAAAATTCATTCAGAAATACTTATCACGAATCATGAATCGCGATAGGTAGGTACGTATGTGATATTGCACAACCATTTCAATTGCCTATCGCGGTACTGAATTTCAAAGCATTACCAAGAAATAATCTACCTGTCTGACCGATCAACACAGCCTGTGGGACGATTTGTATTGAACCGTCACGAGCGCGGGCCGGGTCCGAGCTTCGTTGTCCATTGCTCGGCGAGCAGTCGATCGGTCTGTTGCAACCGAGTGGCGGCCGACTAATGGATAACGAAGCTCGGACCCGGCCGGAGCTCGCGACGGTCTAATGTAAATGATCTCTAAACCGCTGTTAGTTAAAACTTGGAGAGTGAGTTCTTTATACAATTTTTATAGGGTATGCCCTTTTAACCCGAAAGGGGGTCGTTCTAGACGTCTAGGCGAACACCTGTTGTTATACGACTTTTAAAACTTCAAACTTTTTTTTGAAAATTTTGAGATTATATTTAACTGAATAAATAACCCTACTGCTGTTTTAACAGAAAAGTGAAAAACAAGATGCTTCTAGTAGCTTTAGGAATGGTGGATGCAGTCGGGCGGGACTCCAAATAACATAAAGATAGTATACCTAATTAAATAACACTAAGTATTTGGTGTTATTAAACTTATTCACCTTTTATTTGGAGTCCCACCCGACTGCATCCACCATTCCTAAAGCTACTAGAAGCATCTTGTTTTTCACTTTTCTGTTAAAACAGCAGTCGGGTTATTTATTTTTTTAAATATATTTTTTTATCGCTTTTTAGTTTTTAGAGATCAGATTTAATTACACCAGAAGAAATTTATTAATTCTAGATGTATATACTCCAGTAGCGAGGACGTGCATTGCTTGTTTTTGCTTACTCAGGGTGATAAGTACAAGAGCTGGCGGTTTTCTATCCAACGCGGGAACGCCGGTAGCATCTTGGGCGCAATGCCTCGGGTTGTTGTTGCTGACAACTTATTTTAGCTTTCTAATTTTAGATTATTACTTAGGTATTGTTTTCTTTGAAAAACAAAGTGCTTATTTAAGTCCACAGACTAGTAAGAAGATAATTTTATGTCATGTCATCTCTGCCAATTCCTTCAAACTCGGCGTCAAAGTCAAATCCATAGATGAGATATTTATACGAGTCAAATCGAAAAGTTTTTAATAAACGTTCCGTTGTTCTTGCGAAAATTACCTGCGTAATCATAATGTCATGTAGTAGCAACATAACTTTCGAAGTTAACCATTAGAATTACTATTAGAATACATTATTTACACGCGGATTGTTTTCGCATGCGAATTTTGAATTTCTTTGCGAGAATTCAAAAATCCCAATCCAGAGGTAGTGCCAAGCCATAAATTGAAGTAAGTAAAAAGAATAGTTAAACGTCATTAAAGACAAGACAACCGAGCCGAAGGCAAGTGACATATTAATGAAGACAACCTACTTAAACGACTTCCGATAATTTTATAATTAATTATTTTAAAACTTAATTGTAAAAATTTACAAGCAATACTTTTCAAATGTAAATTTACGAAAGAATAAAACATATCGTTTGAGTGAACAATGTTACGCGTTTTCTCTGTTTTTTATGGTCTTTACAAATCTTGGTTAATAGCGTTTTACATCATTTTTTTTATTTATTTATTATTTTAATGTACCCTATGTCACTCTCACGGTCATGACGAATCTAACGACGTATCGTTTATCTAAATCGGCCCAGCCGTTTAGGCCCTACGACGGCACTAAAATAGGTCACATATATACATACATACATACATACACTCACGGCAAAAACATAACACTTCCTTTGGCAGTCGTGTAAAAACAGCTGCTTTTGAAAATAAAGGTAATTGAAGTTTTGATTGTAAACCATCAAACTAAATAAAAGGACAATATAAGGTCAAAGACCTCGAACTCTTAGAAACAGCTGATTTTCAAGTAAACTTTACACCTAGATTTTACGAAAAGTACTTCGAATTTCCAAAAGTCGTAGAACAAAAGTTGTTCTAGAACAACCCCCTTTCGGATTAAGGTCGGGACTTACGAGGGTAAAACTGCGGTACGCAGCAAGTATAATAATATGTTTAATTCATTTTACAAATACACTTCCGTCGGTTTTTTGTTGCTTGTGTAGATACACTGATTTGACCACGGTATGACCTAGAATTTGTATTAATCGTAGATTTTAGAATCGTCTCGAAGTGGGAGGTCTATAAATTTTTGAAGGTAAAGTCATCCTTATTTATAAAATATTATTTACACATGACTAAGTTATGTGACGTTTGTCTCTGTCTGTCAACTTTGAAACTTCATGTGACAGTAAAAGACAAACGATGCATAGTTATGCAGCGCATTAATTACCGTTTATAAATAAGGGGGTTAGTGTGTTTTTCCAAGCAAAGGAAAAATAGTGACAATTTAAAAAGCTTGCTCGTGTGAGCAGTTTAGCATGTGCTATCTAGTTTATTTTTTCCTTCTTACTTAAAATCGAAAAGCAAAAAATAAACTGGGATAAATCTACGAAATTAATGGAAGACAAAACCTGGGGCCCAATCACGTATCTTCCGTCGTAATCGACATATTATTTGGTTTGTAATTAAAATCAATTAAGATTCACCTCAAAGAAAAAAAAACAAAACTTAGAAGTCTTCTAAGTTTTGTCTAGGTACGTACTTGCATTTAAATTTTACTTTGAATTTCTGCCAATTCCATGGAAAAGTCAGAAATTCCGACCATCACCACGACCATGATCCACTAAACATCATCTCTAAGAAACATTTTAAACTCACACGATTTGAACTCATAATTATTTTTCCCGGGTCTTATTCGCGTAATATTATTTTTAAATTCTCTTATCATTGTTCGTCTTTTCTTCTCTATTTTTTAATTCTCTTTTCGTCTTCTTATTCGTCTTCTCTTGACTCCCCTCGCGACCAATCATTGTAACATGATCGAAACGTCGAGGTAAGAGAATTTAAAAATAATATTACGCGAATAAGACCCGGGAAAAATAATTATGGGATCATCTGTAAGGTATAAACCAAAACTATCTATATTTCCGCCAATTATTTTATAAGTTGACACAACTGATTTTGCTTACTGTTGGTTAGAGAATTTGTTCGGGAAAGTCAATAATGTATTACACCGTGCGAAGACAGGACGGGACGCTAGTTTGCTATTATTACCAAATATAATAAAATAACACATATCTAATCATAATACCTGTTACGTGACTGATTGCAGTGATATTTTTAAACAAATTTAGGTAAAAACCTACCATTTACATCATTTTGAATTATTAGATAATATTCCAATAAAGCTAATATAAGCTTGGACAGGATAGGCGACACGTATTCTACAACGTCTCAACAATGTCTCAGATTGTTAAATTATTCTCACTTAGGATTTTCTTCCATTTTCGCGATGTTCGATTGAAATTATACTCATTTGTCTGGTGATTATCGCGTTGGTTGGTTTTATTATATTTAGCATAAATTGCTATATTTAGGGCGACTTGCATAACACAATTTAAAAACATATTTAACTAAATCAATTTTAAAATAATTTATGGGAAATCGAACATTGGACTCTATTTCATTAAGTGGACGATTGATAATATGTTGCCACACATTTCAGTTCTTGAAATTCTGACAGATTTTAAACACGTTTAGCAGCTTAAACATGTTTAGGAACCGTTATGCAAGCCGGCCTTAGAATATATTGTTAAAAATAAGGTGTTCACTGTAAAAATAACCACTGCTCTCTTTGAGTAGGATACTGATAAAATAAAATAAAAAAAAGATGCGATAAAATCTTTTGGAAATTTAGCGAAATTGCGTGATTTAGGTGGAGGCAGGTTATTTTTATATATACCTATTATATAAAAATAACCTACCTAATAATATATATTAAAAATATTGCTCACTTATTATCATCAACAAAGTAGTATGCTGATTATAATTGAGCGATATTTTTTTTCCGGTTTTTTTTGTTGTTCTAAGTTTTTCGTTGTTTTCTCAAATATTGTGCAAATAAGATGTTAATCAATGTATATTAATTTATGGCTTATTTTCAAAGGTCAATTTGGAAATACTACGAGGAATTCAAACATTTTCTTAGTTCTATAAAACTATTATATCATCACATCACCTAATAATGAATAATTCATGACACTTTATATAAAAAAGGTATGAAAAAATGTGTAATATAGCCTTGACTGTGACCTAATACAAATTTTGCACGTGACAAAACAGTGTTAAGTTATATTGAAACTTATAGTCGAAGGATTAAGATTACTTTTCGTTAATGATGTGTTTTTGTTGTTTAATAAAGAAGGAAAAACATAATACTTTAGGTACCAAGTTTAGATGGATAATTAATTTTGAGAAGGTGCTCTGGTTTTTTATTTCGAAAGAGTGGAAATTTTAGTTGGTTTTTACTGGGGTATTTCCATTTGTTTCGGTTAGGGGATAATTAAATATGGAGCGGAATGGAATAGGTAGCAAGAGTCTGTATTTCCTGTATGTAAGAGAGCTATATCTTAGACCACATAGACACAATATAATCCCCCTTAGTTACAAATTTACAAACGCTAAATAATGCGCTGCATCGTTTGTCTTTTACTGTCCTATGAAGTTTAAAATTTGACAGACAGAGATACACGTCACATAACTTAGTCATGGGTAAATAATATTTTATAAGTAAGGGAGAATATCTGGTGGAAAATTGAGGGTGCTATGGGTACTGGGCAAGCCTACTCCACCTAAATAATTGACTATAAAGTCCCGGGCTACCATAAAATAGGCATTAATTTAAAGTTGCTTGCGTGGAACAATTCATATAAAATTAGGTGAAAAGGCCAATCTGTCATCGTGCTTTCTCTCTCACTGCGTTATTTTGTTTTGGGAAAAAATGGTGTAGGTACCTAAGTATTTAATTGTGTTTATAATGCTTAGAACATACTGGACAGTGTTGTCGGACTACGCTCCGAGTAAGAGGAAATTTTTGCACATATAGACTGGCTGCGGTCACGGGACCGCCCCCAGACCGCAGATTTTTATCATTTAAAAAATAAGTAGTGGCGATGTTTCTAATGCAACTGCTATTCCGCGCTACCATGACCGTTTGTCGTTGCTTTGTCGTCCTTTTGTAGCTCAAAAAAAGGGTTAAGTAATTTAAAAAAAAAACCAAGACTACTTTTAAAAACCAAAGATTATTTATTTATTTTTTTTATTTTTTGAAGTTATTTTTTTTAATTATTTGATGTGTTTTTAATTATACATTTTTAGCAACGCGGCGACTTCGCGACGACTTCTAAGGCATCTTGGTAGGGCGGAATGTGTATATTTTGGTATAGGTGCCTATCAAGAGAAAAAAATCAAATCATAAGTAAAAAATATCAAATTCCTTCATTTCCTTTTCTCTTTCATTCTCTGCGTCCTTACTCTTTATTAGCTTTCGCTATATTCTTTCCTTTCCCTTGAGGTTTGTCGGCACCGAATTCTTTAATAGGGTTATGTTAGGTTAATTTATTATATTGCTTGTTTCTCGTACTAAATTAATTAAATAAATGAAATACGAGTATGTCTACTAGATTAAAATGGACTCCATTTTATATTTACACGATTTGTACTCTTATTCGCATTTGTCTCTCGCGTTACAACTTACAAGTTTATTGTAATACAGTCGAAACGTCGAGGCAATTAAAATTAAATTATTTTAATAATTTGAGTAGTTTTTTATACCACACGACATTCTTATTTCAAAAATTGTAGGCTAAACCACCTGAAAATGCATGGTTTTCCTATAAACTTTAGACTCGTGAATGACTCTGACAAAACCCAAAAATACGTCATTATTAAGTAATGTCCCGGACTTTAAACGTTTCCATAACGTTCCAAATTCCATGGAATTTATTATAGTAATATTCCTATGTTAACGACCTACCTACTATATTAGTTTCCTATAGTTCAATGTACAAGAGGAAATATTATTGTTTTGTAGGTATCAGTGGCGAAACGCGTATATTCAAATATAAAACCTTTACTAAAATAGTATTTTTTGCGGACATTACATACCAATATTATTGACTAGTTGCGCCCCGCGGTTTCACCCGCGTAAGTCCCGTTCTCGCGGGAATAGCGGGAAAAAGATTATTCCAGGTCTCCAACTAATTATGTTCCAAGATTCATCGCAATCGTGAACCGATTGCGATGAATGTAGTTTTTGCGTGCAAGAGTAACAGACTCTTTCAAGTAAGAAGTAAGATTTTATAGAATAGAACGAATAGAAATTGATTGATTATGGAATTGTAATCTGTGGCTGTTTTGACTTATTATAATCTATGTTTTTTTGTGTTGAGATTCAAATTTACACAAATAATTTTGAAAATACAACCTATTTATATTTGGACTGTAGCCAGTCCAAACTAAACAAAACAACAATGGCCTCTAACTTCTAACATTAAGAAACAGCTGATTTTGAAGTAAACTTATTAGTACACTTTATTTTTGAAGATAATTTTTTCCTCCAAAATATTTCTAGTATGCCTTGAAAATAAAAACAAATTACGAAATAAACTTTGAAATATTTTAAAGGAAAAATTCATCTTCAAAAATTCACTTGCGGCGAGATTTGAACTCGCGTCCCTGGATCAATATTCCAGTGCCTATACCGCTCGGCCACAAGCGCAAGTTCCCGGGAACGGGAATATTGATCCAGGGACGCGAGTTCAAATCTTGCCGCAAGTGAATTTTTGAAGATAAATTTTTCCTTTAAAATATTTCTAGTAAGTATGCCTTGACCAATAAAAACAAATAACGAAATAAACTATGAAATCAAAATTTTCCAAAACTACTTCGGTTTTCAAAAGTAGTAGAACAAAAGTTGTTCGTCTAGACGTCTAGAACAACCCGATTTCTACCAACCATCCTCGAAACACGCTGTACCCATACCACTTTGAAGGATTTCATAGTAAACAAGAAACCCTTAATTTTTTTTAATATTAGCAATTGGTTCCTCAAAATACATTTAGTGAAAGACACCAGAACTACCCTAAAACTTTCTTAGTAAAAACACAATTTAAGGACTAATAAATCAATAAATATCTACTTCTTCTTTTATTAAAATTTCTCATGTCACAGTTATTAGTTCTCATACTTATTCGAAATGGCTTAAACCGATTTTTATGAAATTTTATAAGCATATTTAGTAGGTTTGAGAATAGGCTACTATCCATTTTTCATACCCCTAAGTGATAATGCTTGTCCACCCATTTACTTTTTTTGTTTGGACAGATTTGGATGAAAATTTGCATTTGCAAATCCTAGGATACTTTTGATCCCGATAATCCTGGGGGATCGGGACTTAGGCGGGTGAAACCGTGAGTCGCAGCTGGTTATCTATAAAAAAATACGGCGTAGTAGGTTGTGCGTGGCGCTGGCGTCGTAGAAAGATAAAGAAAAAGTTCTACGTCGTAGCACGTCGTAGCGGACGCGGGCGGTATTTCGGACTACAATGTTATGAGCACTTAGAAAATAATTTTCTCTACCATAAACAATGGTAGAAAAAAAAAGTAAAACAACAATTATTATAATTTCGTCCGAGGTATAAAACACAATATTTATCGGGTCTTACCCGCGTTTTTTATTTAATAACGGCATTATTATACTTAAAAAAATGCTTTCCAAAAATTTCGCACCCGACAAGTGCCAAGTGCTTAGTCATCCAAGTGTAGGAAACCCTTTAAAATATATCAAAAACGGCATTATTTCTAAAGACCGAGCGAGCTTTCGTCAACTTTACAGTTAGCTTTTTCAAGATGACTGACTTGACCTTTGTCAAAAAAGTTGGCGTAAGCTCGGTTTCAGAAATAATGCCGTTATTAAATAAAAAACGAGATTAAAAGCCGGTAAATATTGTGTTTTATTGCCAAAGTTACTTTTAGATTTTTTTAACCGACAAAAAAATTTTGAGAACTATTTTATCCATTATTTTTACTATTTAATAATCATGCCCTACCTAATGCAAAAATGAGTAATAACGAAGAAATCATGAAAAAAAATTATGGTTTTTTTTTTTAATTTTATCCTCTTACCTACCTACCGTCCGGTACCTAAGCGGACTATTTTTGAAAACAATATGATTATTAAAACACTTAATCAATTAATTTTAATAATAATTTAGCCAAAAGCAAACAAATAATAATTTTAAAATAATTCACAATCTTTGGCGGCCACTTCGATAAACAACTTGCAAAACATTAATTATAGGTACCTACATATTTTACAAAAATAGGTAAACATACGTAGGTAGTTAAAACTTGTAAAATTAATCAAAACCTGTAAATAATCCTCAATCAGAGTACAAAACGGTAAAAAAATATCTGTTTTTTTAAATCGAAATAACAATGTTTTCTTTGTCTAAAGTTCAACGCTCTGTCCTTCATAGTAACTTTCAAAATTTTCTAACACCAAACTTATCGAATAAATCAACGCAATCGATTTTGCGAAAATCATTGCAAAAACATGCAAACATTGAAAATCTAAAGTAATCTAAACTAGTCTTGTTAATATTACCACACGGTAACTGAAACCAATTATTATTGCCCATAAAAATGACGTTAGATACGCCATTGCGGAGTTTATCAATTAATTATTACAAAGAACCGCCGAAACGACAAATAATACGAACCCATGCATGACTCAATCGAGAATTTACTAAAAATTGGAGACTACATTGAGTCAATCGAGTAAATTACTTACACAGACATAGGTTACGTAAATAAAACTCACACAAGCGTAAAACACACACAACCGTAGTTACACACACAGAGGTAACTCGGTGAGGCGCTAGTGTGCGTGTTGCAAGCCGGGACTCCGCCGACCCCACTACAAATTTTAGTCTCGTTCTAGACTTCGCAGAGTATAGACGTGCCTACCGGAGTACTCATTGGATATTTCGTTGCAACGTTGTGTTTGTGTCAACAATTTATCAGACGTGAACAGTGGGAGTGATATACTTTTTTAATTTATAACTTTTATTGAAACTTTTTTGTGAACTTGACCATTGCGGTTCTGTGGATCTGTATTGGATTTTGCAATTTTACGCTGAACTTGGATATTTCCAAACAAGGAGCACTTTATCGTCGCAAATATTTTTGTAAGTACCTACCTTTTTTAATGTGTTAAAATTGTTTTTTAGGTAAATTTGATATGAAATGAAAAATAATCGAAAAATTAAAAGTTTTACCAAAACTAAAGAAAAAAAAAAACAAAATTAATCAATTTTAATGAAATTAATTTCTACATTGTTTTAAAAGACTTAAAATTCACCAGCAGAATACTTAAACAAAATCGAATTTTCTCACTGCATAAAATATAGAACTTATAAATTTTAAAATATTAGCAACTGAAATTGGGAACCGAAAGTTTTTAATAAATTTAAAGAGTGAAATCCCATTTGAAATTTTAATATTCTAGGAAAGCCACGAAAATTCTTTAAGATTCTGATACATCTCTAAAGTCATTGACATCTTAATTTTGTTTACTCACGCTGATGTAGTGCCAAGAGATGACGAATTAGTGACGAAACATGCCATATATTTTATCGAAAAATACACCAGTAATTTCGTCGAATTCAATAATCAACTTGCTTTTACTCTTGTTTGTTTAGGTACGTCATTTTGATTAACTTTAAATTTACCGTTTGAGATAACATTATCGTTTTAATATTGGTTATTTTGATAGCGGGGGTGTTTAATTGTTATTAATTATTTTTCCTTTGTTTAGTTTCTTTTACGGTATTGATAACTTTTTTCCGAACTCTTTTTTCACTAGTGAGATTGGTTATAGTTTCCTAAATGATAGATTTATCAATAACAATTCTGCTAGCATAACTGAATTTTTAAGATGCAAATTTTTAAACCATGAAATCATTTTAAACTCTAAAATAAAAAATATAATTGTGATTAGGTAAAGTATATTTTAACTATTAAAGTATAGTAAATATTGCATTGATATTTTTAATGTTTCAGTTAAAGTCACGATAATTGTTATAATCCGAACTAAATCTTGTTATTTTTACTCTATTTCCACCAAAATGTTTTTGAAAAACGCCTGAAACATCAATAGCTTTTCATCAGAATTCATTGTTTGCCCTCTTACGATTTATGATATGACATAAGCCACTGAAAACACATTGCGTGAAAATGTTTTCGATTATTTTTCGATTATGTGTGTGTAATTGTAGTAAAGGTATTGCGCTAACGTGGTGGTGTCGCAAACGGCGCCTGGCACCGCATTCTGTTGTAAGCCATTGTGAGTTGCTTACACAACTGGTTCAAGGCCCATACGGCGTACATTCGCCTGCGGATGTACGGAAACTAGATTGCAACTTGTATTGTTGTTTTATCGATTTGTAACAGTCGATCTTTCGAAAGATATTTTGAAGTGTTTATTCAGAAAAATGACTCGGATTTTTTCTCTAAATTATTATTATCTATCAATCTGACCGATTGATGTATAATTAATAATTTACCGAACACAAAATTTTAAAATTTTAATCAAGACCCAAAAATAATCATTGTTGAAAATATCGGCACAATATTGGTACAAAAAATTATATTTGATATAATTTTTAGCAGTCATACATTTTTAATTATAAACAAACTCTCAAACTTAATTTTCTTTCTTTAACTTTCCACAAATTTAGCACGATTTTCTCAGTATTGCTATTTTGAAAATTGTGGATAATGATCTTCCAGGAAAATGTCTTCTGCCAATATTGTTCTCAGAATCTAGGAACTGAGTAAAATCCTAAAGCTAATCGTTCCACGCAGACAGTGCTGACTCATCGATGATAAGACAGGTGAATAATGGTATAAATGATCGCGTTTGTAATAAACACGACTCGTAGTTTGTACACCTACCTGCCCGTAGTGCACAATCGATCCACCGACTAAGGTCAGTACTGTGTCAGAGGATGACGCAATATGTTATAGGGTTGTTGTTGCGCAATGGGTCGCAATGTAAACTATTGTAGGACAATATACAGATACGAACTTATCAGTGTGACGGCCGACAATTATTGAAATTGTCCAAAGCCGTCCCTGACACTAATATATCATTATCAGAACGGGCACGCGACTAAAAATTAATATATTTTAAAACGGTTATTCGACAACACGTGTCGTTCTACAAGGTTAAAGATCTTTGAAGCGTCATTCTGTGAGTCTATCTCTTTAAGGAAATTGTTAGAAAGGTTTTGGCATGACAAAATGGGGGAACTTCCGGTGTGAATTTAATTGAGTAAATATCCTTCAGAACACAAAGGTTAATCACAAAGATGCGTTACGAATACGTAGTACGCAACAAAATGCATTGTAGATGATGTAATGAGGAACCGCCTGCAAGGTTGTCCGGAAGGCTTCCAGCACACGGCCATTGCATGCGTTTTATAACCATTAACATTTAAAATACTAGCAATCCGCCACGGCTTCACACAAATGTACACTGTATTTTTAGTTATAAGCCTTTGGTAAGATATTCTCCAAGTGGTAGTGAAAAGTACTAAAATTTGTTGCGTAGTTTGGAAAAGGCTATAGGAGATACAATCAGACATAAATAATGTCTTTTCTCTGAAGGAAAAACTACAGATAGTAGTATTATTATTAAAAGCGAAACGACTAAAGGTATCTCCAATGAGATAAAACACTAAACTGTTTGATGTCTTTTTGGAATTGTTTTGTCAAAAACAAGATATCGAAATTCAAGGCCAACAGTAAAATGGCCAGTATTATTCATAAAATAATGTTTATTGCCACTGTTAGATCAACAAGCACTTCCTATGTTACTCATAATAACAAACTACCTTGCGAATGTTTTCAACTCAAGATAATACCAGGAAAAAACTACGAACAACATCGTTTAAAAATGTTTATCACGCGGCGCCCGCGCCGTAAACAGAAAAATACTACAAATCTTAAAAGTATAAACAATATCGAGGACCATCCCAGAAAATATGAAGCAATATTAAATAAAAAACCATTTCATATTACGTAAATTTTTTTTTCATGCGCAATAGTTAACAAAGACCGACGATAATTTCATCGGTGCGAGGACAAATGAAGATAACTTGACCTATTTTTTTTATCTCACTCACTCGCGTAACTGTTAACCTAGTTACGACGCACGTAAGTGTGTACACGAATTTTTTGAATGTGTTCGTACCTACACTATAGGTACAAAACTACACAAAAAAAAACGAGATAAAAATTTGGAATAGGGCGGTGAATGACTTAAAAGTAGAACGATAAATGACGAACATGGTGATGGCGTTTTGGTACATTGTGAATAAGTATTTTATAGCTGGACGTTTTTTTTTCAATCATCTCTAAAATTTACTGTTTTCGTTTGTTTCTCTGCTGATTTTTCTAAAGCAAACTAAGCGATTTTGATAAAATGTTTATTATTTAGGGAAATTATTATTCCGCATTGTTTTTACCTATACTTAGGTACATTATATATGCCAGTGCAAAAAAGAACTTGTGCAGAGGGTAGAGGTGACCATAGACTGCATAGACCATATTTTTATAGTGTTGTTCTATAAGAATTAAAAAGGTAGTGACAAACTAAGGAACTATGATACCTACCCGAAATGGGTGATTCAGAACAATCGATAGTACGATTGTATGACTCAGTTAATACAAATACTTTTAGAACAAATAGACAAGTGGAATAAGAAACCATTTTAAAAGTCGATTCCCAGAAACAATGGCACGACGTTACGTAAGCTTAATGTAAATAATGAAATTAGCGCATTTGAATATAGGTTAAGTGTTTCTTAATAACTATGTAATTAGTTCTATACAGTACAAGGTCTTTACAAACTAGATGTCGATGTATTCATGCTACATATTCTAAATACTATACACATAACGCCATCTAGCTGCAAAATTAAGCAACTAGACATATAATATAGTTTACAGACAAAAGATAAAGTACTTAATGCGTAAACCTTTCTTTTGCAAATCCTACTTCTAGCTTCAAAGTCATACATAACATTTATAAACATTGTGATAGTTCAATGATAGAACTTTGTTATTTATTTACTTTTATTTGGACCGAAAAAGTAGGAAGAGCCTTGGCACATTTAGCGGAACGTCTCGTACCTAAACCCCGCGATTACGAAACGGAGGGCCTTGACACCAAACATTATCTCAGCTCGACCGATAGAGGCCAAACAAAAATATCCCAGTCCCGAGTTTAATTGGGTGTTTGCGCGCGAATCGACTGCGAAAAATCGGTCAAGTATAAATGTTTTAATATCACGAAAAATGCTTGAAACGTTTCCAAAAACCACGACCTTTATTTCCAAAGATTTATAAAGGCTATATACCTACTAGTCGTGCCACTTGCTTTCTCCCGTTTGATTGCTGAATTAAAATAAAACCCGAATCTTGTTGTATCCAAATTTGACCCCAATGATTCTTGTAGATATGCGTTGATAGTAAGGACAAGATAAGACACGATCAAAGCTTAAGTGAGGCATCATGACAGCTTCTAACGAGCCCCTATGATGTTTAGAATCTAAATGGAAGTCAAATAATGTCACTAGCTATCAACCCAGTTTGTCTTCAATTCAACACTAAAACATCAATAAAGAAACCTAAACGACGGCTCCTAAGACAAAACAAGAAGTAGAGGTGCTAACGAGTTTACAAAACATTGAGCTAGACATAATCCAATAAGATCCAGACAATAGATACTCGGCGCCAACCTTGTCTCTTATGTAACTTAAGTTTTATATTTTCATGGCTATTAATAGATAGGTAAAGACTGCCACTGAAAATAATCCCTACTTGACTTCATTTGACGATTATGTACAAAAGGTAAAGGAAAACAATCTGTATTATTTGTGACTTACAAATTTCTGTTTTATTTAAATAAATAAGTTCCTAAATAGGTAAATCGTTTGACTATATGACTGTCTACAACACGAGATACAATATAGTCGCTTAGCTTAGAATCTACTATGTCGCTTAGCGCTAAAGTCAATTCAAAAATGTTAGTTGTCCCACTTTTCCGCGCGCCTTCATCAAAGACCTCGTGGAAAGTTACCGTTGAACTACTTTCTCTACTTTTTCCAAGATGGCCGCCAACGATTCGAACTAAGGTCAAGAGCAGCGCTGTATTATTAACTGATGTAATCGTTTATAGTCCATAAATTAGTGATACAAAGTCCGAAGAATATTCAATGCGACTTTATCCTTTTATCTTGATCTGATTGGTTGATGACGTTGTGGTATTCACACGAAATTAATCGATTTTGAATTAATCATTAAGTTGATTAAATTAATCGATTAATCAGAAAATGTAGCTCTATATCCGGCCGGACGTGCAAAACGGATCTTTCGAGTGAATATCAAACGATACCTACGGGGAATCGGTTGAAAACTAATAAAGTCAAATGTTTACTCCTTACTTGAGCATTCTGCCAGACCGGCAAATTCCGAACAGATATTACGTAATTTTGACCAAAGAATCTGTTCTTCAAACCGAGAAGTGCGATATAAACCATCGGGCTGATTGTTTAACGGTCAAGGGCGTAAACGGTAATTAAATTTCACGTTTTGAAATCACGTTGCATTTTATATAACTGTAGTTTATAGAGACGCGAACGTGCTTAGTTGCGCAACCAACTTCAACGTGAGGTTCAAGACCAGACACGTGTCTCTAGCCGCGTGACTTCGCCGCTCGAGCCCGCGCCACTCGCACGTGTTGCCGCCACAACCATACGACCTAAGGTCATCAAGGATTAACTACCGATTTGCAACTATCGATACGATACACCCGAATTAGAAATGTCACATCACTACAAACGTCAACGAAGGTCGTTCACGTTTTGAAGTTCTAACACATTTGGAATTCACGCGTGAGAAATTTAAAATTCTTTAAAAATATTTATAAAAACGGTACATATTTAGCATACGGCACATTTGAAAAGAAATGGTCAATGCTCCTGTTTAATAAAAACAAAACTAGCTAAAAAAAAATTTGGTGAAGCAGGTAGGTAGGTTTACAAAATCACAAAACATTAACGTAAAATATAAATAATAAAAAATTATATCATTTTATTATTATGTAAATACTTAATTATTTTCAGACTCGCGTGGCATCACACGTGGTTATTTACGTAGAGCTAACTCTAAAAACTACCTAATTAATATAATAACATATAAGATGCAATAATAATTAAATAACAACTTACAATGTATATAAACCAAGGCATAACGACCTCATTTACTTTTAAATGACATAGATAATAAAAAATTGCGTTATTATTTAGTATTTACAAATAAGTGGTTGTGTAATACACAAAAATATGTTCTATATAAATAAAGCGTTATCAAATTGTTTATTTTAAGTGGGGACTTTGTTCAATGACTCAGTCGGTACAACGTACCTACATTACGAAATACCTACTTGATAACAGAATCATTCGAGATACCTATTAGCAATTTGACATTCCATACATATTTTTAATTTTATCTCACGTTTCATAACACTTGTAGGTAAGTACATACATATACTTTAGATAATTTTGCGTTTTCACGATAAATTTTACTTAAAACGAGATAATAATTAAAACAAAAAAATCATATTATTATACTTAGTACCTATTTTAAATGATACCAACAAAGTAATAAAAAAAACGTGTACCTATCTATTAAATGTTAAACGTCAAACATTTCCTGTCAAAAAGGACAAAAAAGTGGTTAAGTAATGAACCGCTAAAACGTTTATAAATAGCTAAAATTGTAACAATGTGACGCATTGAAATAAAAACCACAAAAAACATATTTTTTGCCAATTCTACATTACCCAATAGGTACTTAGTATTTATATAAGTCTTATACGATGAACGTGTGTGGGTGCTTTAGAAAATTACATTTATAAATAGAATCCCTACAGATCTATCACGTTTATATTTCACGTGTCTACCTACGCGTCGGTTTTGTATTGTGTAACATATATCTTTTACTCAAAGACTCATAAATTGGTTGGCAAGGACAGGATCTTAGGGAACAGTTTAGTAGATACTTTTTAAATTAGAGATGTTTCAATCGTACGTACTTTTCACATCATCATTATTTAATTTAATTTACAAAATTGTATCACGATACAAAATTAGAAAGGTTACAATAATAATAGCAAACATTTTTTAAATTGAAGGTAATATTAAAAGTTCTTAAAACTGTTAAGTTATTTTTGTTAAAATTTTGTGAGTAAACGTAAGATACATCCAACTAATACAAATCAAAAGATAAGTAGGACCTATTTAGAACAGATTAGATTGTATCTTACTTAATTCAACCTTCAGCATTTCGACAGCACACCCATACATAAAATTATGAAATAGGCATCTAACTTTACACGCCCCTAAAAACCTTCAGACTTCAGACCAATCCATCTAGCACTCAAATAAGAAACTAGTTTTGTACTATGGTTTTATAACATAACAAATACACCAGATACGAAGAAAATATCTCAAAATCATACTAGAAACACAAACATTCGTTTCATATTTAGATACTTAATTGGTATCTTTGACAAAAATTTAAAGTAAACTGTCAAATTTCAATAATATCGTTTTCCTATCGTCTAACTTCAAGCATTTAAACTAAGAAGCCTCTTAACAGAATTACTGGTTTCTAAAAATGTGATGAGCAGAAAAAAATCACCGTTTTAACATAGTACCGTATAGTCCCAGTTTTTGGATAGCGGTACAGCGAGAAGAAAGTACTTGATTAGCGAAGGCGAGGCGATAACTGTTGGCTGTCAAAACGAGAAACGTTCGCTGATTGTTACGTAACGGATAACCTGTTAACTTGACATGACTTGATGATGGCACTGTAACGGTTAAGTTTTTCGGTTTTATATAGATAGGTACTATTAGGTTGTTTTACCTACACTGTTTTTTATTGGAGGCAATGAAAACTTAACAAATTAAATTATATTAAAATAAATTAAAATAAAGTTAACATTTTTTCCTATAACCAAATTAAATGGTGATTTAAATATGAAAAAAATCGGAATGATAACGCTAAAAATATTAATGATTATTACAAAAGTTCGTTTTTATATTATTTTTCATAAAAATAGTTTTTTTTATTAAATTTAAATGATGAGTTAAATAAATGAAAAACAAAAATAGAATGATAACGCTAAACATAAGTATTAATAATTATTAAAAAATAATCAAAATCTTATAATGTTATTTAGACTGCATTTGTTTCCTTACGACCCACCCACCTGATAAAATATTTAATGGTCAAATAAGTACTAAACATTCTAATTACTTATTCGATTGACGTAACGGTATGCGAATTAATAAGATAATAACTTAGCTAAGTTAGCGGTGTAACAATAATCATTTTACGATTACCATGCTAAATAGTAACCGTTTATTTAAAACCGGTATTTAACTGTCTGCGCTGCGAAGCGTTCAACAATAACGGATCGTTGTTTGCAGATCGTTTCGATCAATGGAAAATGATAACAACTCTAAGATAACTGCTAATTTATTGCAAAATCTGCGTTTTTTTTATAATACCGCACTTAAAATTTTATGTTTTTCGGTTTAAAAATCATGAATTGCAACCAAAGTTACAAAAAGATTAATAATGTCAATTAATTAATATTAATGTGTATAAATCATTTTTTTTTAATAAATACAACTGTAAATTTATGTATTTTGTATTATTAACTATTTAGTAAGTAACCTAAGTTAAAACAATGATTTCAATATAAGTAGTCTAATAAAACTACATAAAAAACTAATGGCGAACATGGCCCATTGACATTTTAATAACAAAGAAATGGCAATTAATTTTTGTCGATGTTTAACAGTTAGTTTGTAACGGGTGCGCCGACGCATCTGGGTCGACCTACTGACACCGATCGATGGAGTCGTGTCGTGAAACGGAACGTTGCTTTTTTAACCGATTCACTATGCGGTCACGATTGAAAACACGTTGTTTTAGTTTGGTTATAAAGGTGACAGTTACGTTAATATTTTTTTAATTTTCTATCTAACTACAGTCCAAAAACCTTCACTTTAAAATTTAATTGTTAATTAGTATGTTGTTTAATTATTTCGGCATAAACTACTGGAAAACTGTAGCCCTAATAAAATAACCGATTTTTTTCTCAGATGCTTAGGTAACATAATCAATCAGAGAAACGTCTCGAAAACCATTGTTGGATCTTTTTAGCAATCTAATCAACCTTTTCCGAAATTCATAAGCCACATTATACTCCCGTATAATGAAGCTGGGCACGTGTATAAAATCGCGACTAACATCGACACAACTGACACAACTATGGAAATAACACACGTAAAAGCATAATTTCAAATTTAGAAAGAACTCTTACGTTGATCCCATGCGTATCGCGTGAAACGAAACGTGATCCTTTTTCTTTTTTCTTTATTATTCCTTACTAGCCAGTGTTACTTAGTACTGTTTAAAAATCGAATAAAAATAATTTTATAGCTTAGAACAATAGGTTTTTAGCAACTGACATGTATTTTTGTTGGATAATAAAGTCGATTGCAATTAGGTGTTATACCTACTTACATTTACATTTCCTGTAATTGTTACCTGTCAATGGTTAGTCGCCTATTGTTTCAGAGGAAAATGTTCATTGATTTGCGCAAATGCCAATCTGTTGCATAAAGGTTATCGACACTGAATTAGAGTTTAAAATTAAGTAATTTGCAATATAGGTGATTTCAGCAGTTCAAAACGCACGTTAGTTGCAACGTGATCGACTTACGAAACCTAAATATTATTGTTTGGTAACCTTATTGACTAATAAACTTTAAATCTAGAACTCTCGTGTGGGTGCTAACTAAATCTAGATCGCTACTTACGTAACTGAAGTCTTCAATAATTGAACTATTATTGTAAGCAATTCAAATCTAAAATTGGCAACCAAGTACTGCTAAACAAGTATAAAAATATTAACCGAAGTTGGGAACTGTTAGTCGATGAATATAGTATGCTGATATGTATCCCAGGAAGTAGCATATGTAGTAACAGAAGAAATCCGGTATAGCCTTATATTAAATCAGTTTTGTGTAACAAGTTAGCAAAATCAATTTACGAATGCGTTTGGGCAACATAAACATGAAGGGTGCAAAAAGCGCGGTGTAGCAACACGTTTCACAAAGGTGATCCACGTGCATGCTTGCAGCAAGGGATCTTACGACATCACTTTTGCAAACCGATTTTGTAACTGCGACATTATTTAGACAAATGCAATAGCAAGCAACTTTTTTACTTGTAACTAACGTAAGGTTTTTGTATTGTTGCAGAACCACATAGAAGATTCGTGCGGACCGGTCACCGTCCGCCGAAACATGGTTGCTGAGTTCATTCTGAGCCAGCAGCAGCTGCTGGCTGGAGGGGGAGGGCTGGGGGCTGCTCCACCCACAGTGAGGGCGCCACTGCCACCGCGCCCGCGTCTCTCCGTTTCCCCACACTTCCCGATGGACCAGCCACCGCCACCACCCGGCTCTTATGACGATTCAAACTTCGACTACAACAAACGCAAGGAATTCTTCGGGCAGCGCAAACAACGCGAGTTCATCCCCGACAACAAGAAAGATGACGGATACTGGGATCGTCGCAGGCGCAACAATGAGGCCGCAAAGCGCTCCCGAGAAAAGAGGCGCTTCAACGACATGGTACTCGAACAACGCGTCGTCGAACTGTCGAAAGAAAACCACGTTCTCAAAGCCCAACTAGATGCCATAAAAGAGAAATACGGTATTTGTGGTGAAAATTTGATCAGCATAGACCAGGTCTTGGCCACTTTACCGACTTGCGACCAGGTGTTATGCGTTACAAAGAGGAGTAAACTGTCGAACGGGGGTATGTTCCCGGCACCGCCACCTCCCCCGTCGGCTCCCCCTGCATCTTCACCATCTCCACCAGTACAACGTGCGCCCGAGCCTTACGCAGAACGGCTACCAGCTCCAGAAGCGTACTACCCTCACCCGGCACACTACGAACCCCCCGGCTCTGTGCTCAACCTGTCCCGATCTCGTCGTGCCCCCTCGCCCTATGAGCTGTCCTCACTGTCCGGCTCTGGAGATGAGACGGCGGAGCAGTACGCCCCAGAGAACGCTGGCCTGCCACTCAAGCTCCGGCACAAGTCTCACCTTGGCGACAAAGATGTTGCAAGCGCCCTGCTCTCACTACAGCACATCAAGCAAGAGCCCGGCCCACGTTCCTCACCCTCGTGGGACGGTGAAGGCTCCAGCGACGAGCGTGATTCTGGGATCTCAATGGGAGCGGAATACAGGCCACCGCGGCCGGACGACCGCCTAGCCGAGGAGGAAGACGCTCACCTTAAGGCCGAGCTCGCACGGCTCGCTACTGAAGTCGCGACGCTCAAGAACATGATGCACCAGAACAAGACGCGTGCGCACGAGCACTGAGCGCGGGCCCGCCCCGCCCCGGACCCGCTCCGTCCCGCCGCCGCCGGCGCCTGGACCGCGCCGTCGCCGCCCGCGCCGCGTCGACCGAGGACGACTCGCCTCTGCCCCTCCCAGTAGTCGAAGTTACCACGTTGTAGAGAAAACTTTATTATTATTTGTATGATATTGTGCAGCTGTAAGCGGCCGGCAAAGCCGTGTCGTCTATGTATTGTGTAATCCTTCCTAGTAGTCGTGTTAATGTCGTGGTTGGTGTTTTGTATACTCGTCTAGGGTAGTCGGTCGTCACGTTGCTCGTCAGAGACGCTTCTCGTCTACGACTCCTTTCGTCTATGACACCTTTCGTCTATCGATATGAGACTAATTAATTTCGGTTTACAAACTTTTCGAGCAGATAAAACTTGTCTACTCAGTGATAGAATATGAAAAAATGCATTTTTAGTGTTGAACTATGTATATAAATGTAATAAATAAGTAAATAGAAGTAGATCTGTTTCATCTATTCGAAGACTCGATGGTGAAAATCGATTACTAAAGACTCTTGTAGTTACTTCGTAAGTTTTATCTAAGTATCTTAAGTTCTGCTTAGATTGTTATTTATAAAAATTAATGTGTAATAAATAATAAATATCTCAAATCGGTTTATCCGTTAGTTTCAAACCAAAAAAAAACTAATAAATAAGTCCTCAAGAAATCGCTTTGTAACTCGTAGAGTAAATAACTAATAAGACACTCAAGGATCCTTTCATTCAGATTGTATTTAATATGATCAGAATAAGTGTACCAGTGCCTTTGACAATACATACCTACCTTTACAAATAGATCTAACGTAATATTTTTGTACATTTATTAATAAAAATAGAATACGGCGATTTCATTCATTGGATAAATGGATACCGAATGTAAAGATCACTTCTATGAGTTTTCGATACTAACTCGAACAGGAACTATTCCAAAAGTAGTTTATCGGGAACTTATAGTAGTGGTTATCTACTCCTGTCTACGTAAAAAAGGCTAGTTAACATAAAGTCTTCTAGTTTAGCCCTAAAGGGCTACGTGATAGAACTGATTGTTGGACGATTAACTAAGTATTTATTTATTGTTTGGACAGTGAAAGAGGATTTTACAATTTATTATCTTTGTATAATAAACACTACGATATGAATAAATTGTGTACATTACAATTATTTACGTATTTTCATTTAGATAAGAAAACCCTTACTTTGAAATATATTTATATAAAGAAAGCTGAGTCTACGCTTAACTATAGGTATAGAAAGAAATCAGAGGCCAGCCTGCTTTACTTTAGTGTATATATACTCTGACACTAGGAATTTCAGTACCTACTTATATCAACAACTTAGGCTGGGTTAGACCATATTCGAATAATCTATTCTACGTATAAATCACCTTCATAAATCAAGAGATCTCAAACAAATTACAATCGTACGTAACTGATGTGTGTTCGTAGAATCAGATTTACTCGAGTCTTGTCGAACTTTTTTAAGCTACCTAAAGCACAGTACATAGAAAAACTAGGGCCTGGGGCTGGGGCACAGCAGTATGGAAACTACGAGTACCTACAAATGGTCTGAAAAGTCTTACTCACACAAACATGCTCGTCGTCGAGACCCCTAAGGAGGTGTTGCGGTGAAGTCAGTATACTGCGTGCCACTTCACGACTGGGTCATGTACACGTATGTGTGTGTGCATACTATATGCAGCTTCCATACTGCTTCCTCTATGTACTGTGCCTGAAGCACTGACCAATAAGCCTAAAGGTACCTTACCTAGTACATTAAGTAGCTTATTTTTATGTAGATAGATGGAAAACCTATACCTATATGAAGTAGATGGATTACAAAGAAATATCATACAAATACCATTAGCGACCAATGAAGACTGTTAATTAGGTATTCCAAATCGGTTGAAAGTTTGTTACAGTAAAGCTTGTATGTATACAAATACACTAGTTTTTGTTGTAGTCAAAAATCCGTATTAGTTTTGATTTTACTAGCATTTAAACTCACGCTAAATATTGAATCTCGCTAACAGTCACGTGTCTGTAATGTTAGGGGGGTGTTATTTACAAACACTCGCCTCCCCTAATGAAAACGTAACACGACGCACTGTGACATCGACATATGATATGATATGACAATGATATTTATTTATGAATATGAATCTTTCTAAACATTTATCAAATTACATTAGAAATCGACTCTACGCTAAGCACAAGCTAATATAATAAAAATGTATAAAACATCTTACTATTATAAACGTGAAAGTTTGTATGTATAGGAAGTATGTATATATGTATGTGAGTTTATTACTCAATCACGCAAAATCTACTAAACCGATTGAGATGAAACTTGGAATTTAGGTAGCTGGGGACCTGGATTAACACATAGGCTACTTTTTATCCCGATATTCCCGCGGCGTGAAAGTTTGTATGTATGTAAGTATGTATATATGTATGTACGTGAGTTTGTTAATCAATCACGCAAAAACTACTGAACCGATTGCGATGAAACTTGGAATTGGATTAACACATGGGCTACTTTTTATCCCGATATTCCCGCGGGAACGGGTCTTACGCGGGTGAAACCGCGGAGCACAGCTAGTTTGATAATAATTCAAATTATAAATATATACCTTATACGGACTTACATACATATTAAGTATATAGATCTAAAATTATTTTTTAGGGTTTTATATCTTCAGTCGCGCTTCCTTAAAGCGTCGGTAGACTATGCCAGCTGGCCAGAAGGTGACGGCAAGGACGACGTCCCTAAGCGGAGCTGGGAAAAGCATGGAGCGCGAGAGACTGGGCGAGTGTGAAATGACGTCACACCCAAGTACGAGTCCGCATCGCTCGTTTACTTCTATAGATCACACGAATTAACGTACCGAAGTAATAAAATTCTTTCTGAAGAGCTAACATTCAAAATTAGCTATTTTTCCTCACTCTAAATAGATGGATCGTAAAACACACTACCTAACTATTTGCCAATCTCTACCGAAGCGTTTTAATTGTCAAGGTGTGTGTTTAAGTGTCTCTCAACTTGAGCTTTAAGTTTATAATTTTGGAACTTATGCTATGCATTTTAAGTCTATTTTTCCACTAAAAACTTGTCATTATCAGCAGTTCTGGAGTAATTCTGCTGGAAACTTACTTTTGACCACTGTAGTAAGAATCTTTGAGGAAACCGAGTTACCTACAGCAACATTACAGTCTTCCTGCTTAGTTCGACTATCGATAAGTTGACCTGGAAAATCCTGTAATATCGATGGTATCGATTGCTATTGCATCTTCAGCAGCATCAGTATCGATACTATCGATAAACATGCGCTGTGTAGATAATATTTATACCAACGGAGCCGTCGGTACTATTGATACCAAAGAAGTTATATTACTTGAACTGAATGCTCACGCTTGAGGACGCTGTCCCTTTCTAATATCACTATTAGAAAGGGACAAAATGCTACATTAAGGGGCCATAGTAGGCTAGTACTGATGTTTCTAGGGTGAATAACTACATAAGTTATTTGAAATAAAAGTTTTTATTTCCATATTTATTAAAGTCGAGGATATTTACTAACACGTGAATGTAGTGAAAACACGATTCCTAAGAATTTTCTCTATAGAAAAAAATCCAAACATCCCTATAAATTGTACAAGTAAGTGATATTACTCAGTCAATATTGTACGAAAACTAATAAAATTTTGTATTAGAACTGAACTTAGCTCAATACAGTGAATGTTTTGAATTTCAAGATTAACGTTTAGTTATCTTGCAACTAGCAATTGTTTGATTTTACGAAATAAAATTTTGCATAGTCGCATCTTTCGTCCTTCACTTGCACATCTGAAATTCGCTTGCTTTATCCCTGTCAAGTTATTAGGGTAGGCCCTTAAAAGCATGCGGTGTTATTGGAAAGAGACAGTATGCTTAATGTAGCGGAACACTTTTTAGTTCGAAGTGGGCATTCTCGTCTATCTATACTTATAATAAAGGAAGAGAGGACAAAAAGTCTGTACTTGGAAGTAAATATAAAAAAAAAGTGGTCTAGGGGACTTAGGATAAGAACAAAATTGTATATTTTTTTAAATTCATGTTTCTCTGTCGGTCTGTCTGTTTCTCTGTCTGTTCCATACAGAATTAAAAAACCACTAATCTTTGATTGATAATTATTGGTTTTAAGACTAAGGAATTACAATAGTCGACTTTCGACCCGGCAACACTAGAAGTAGGTTGTATTCTGTACCTGTCGACCTATTTAGTAACGAGAATCAGTAATCATCTCCTAAAATTGCCAAGAATGTCACCAAAATCGGTTGAGTAATAAATCGCAAAGCTCCTTCCGAGTAATAGATGACTAATAATGATTTCAGATTCTGATATTCAAAGAATATGAGCCAACGTGATGAGAAGTGACCTATATATCTTTTGGTCTCAGTATTTTATTTAGCACCGAGTCATGTACCAAAATATGTTTGTACAAAAGATATTATTCATTGACCGAATGATTACTTTTGTGGGTTTGTTTTCTATAGAGCGAGGTAAGCAACGCATGGCGTGGTTATTCCCAAAAAAAGGGGACCTATAATGTGTGGCAAAAATGTTTCCTAGAGCTCCTTCGTGCACCGAAATGTACGTTTAGAAGTTGGTCCCCGTTGTTTTAAATTAAACAACTTTTGCAACTCTGCGGTGGATTATCGCTTTTGTCGCGAACTGTAACTACAATATCCTACTACTAACATGGTTATTTTCACTACTAAAATTACTTATTAACGGGGTGTTTACCATGTTTAATAATCGTGAACAAGCTGGTTGGAATTACTAGCGAAATATCGAGCTCCGCGAATAAAATATTAACCATGGTAAACACCCCGTTAATAAGTAATTTTAGTAATATCCTACTAATATTATAAATGTGAAAGTGTGTGTGTTTGGATGTTTGTTACTCAATCACGCAAAAACTACTGAACCGATTGCGATGAAACTTGGAATATAAGTAGTTGGATACCGGGAATAACACACATTTTATCCCGATATTCCTGCGGGAACGGGACTTACGCAAGTGAAACCGTGGGGCGCAGCAGTAAATTATATAAATAAGTTATAAGTTATAATATTATTATATATAACATCGCTCATAATAAATAATAATATGGTATTTTCCTAATTAAAAAGTGACTTGCCGTAATTCAAATCTGTTAAATATTTCGATAACGATTTTATAAGTAGGTAAACACCTTTCAATTCAGATTATAATTTATAGGTATCTTACCTACATAAGACATTTAAAGTCTTGCCGGAATGAACTATAATATCAATGCAGAGTCCAAAACGATGCTCCTAGAACATGGAATTTTAAGTATGTTGTTTGTGGTGTGTTTTGTTTGTATGTATGTATGAGTTTTATACTCAATCATGCTAAAACTACTGAACTGATTGCGATGAAACTTGCAATATAGGTAGCTGGAGACCTGGAATAACACAATGCTACTTTTTATTCCAATATTCCTGCAGAAATGGGACTTACGCGGGTAAAACTGAGAGGCTCAGCTAGTTTATCATAAGATGGATAGATTTATTTTGTTTGTTTGTTTATTTTGTTCCGAAACTACAAAACCGATTTCAAAAAATCTTTCACCAATAGAAAAGTACATTATCATAGTAACATAGGCCTAGGCATCCCGATATTCCCGCGGGATCAGGACTTATGCGAGTTAAAACTTGGGAAATTGCTAGTTACCTATAAGTATAAATAAAAAATAAATTCTGTAACCAACACACAACGTCATCTAGCCCGTGGTAAGCTGCTAAGCTTGTGTTACGGTGACTAGACTACGGATATACAACTTAAATATATTAAAGATTGAAGGATGGATTGATTAATACTTTATTGCAACACACCACGATTAAATAATTACAATAATAAAATAATAATATAAAAAACATAAAATTAGGTGGTACAATGGGCGGTCTTATCGCTTAAAGCGATCTCTTCAAGGCAACCTTTGGATGGACAAGAAGCAAAGAAAGAGGAAAGGTAGGGTGATTAAATAATATTATTATTTCAATAGTATTACGATTCCCGCTGGGTGCAAATATTTATGCTTAAAAATAAATATTTGTATCTGGTCTGGGCGTATTTCTATGTATATATGTATGTATTTACAAAAGAAAAATAAATATAAGTAGTATATCCGTTGTCTAGCCACCGTAACACAAGCTTAGCAGCTTACCACGGGGCTAGATGGCGCTGTGTGTTCGTCACAGGATTTATTTATTTATTTATTTATTTAATAGTTTGAATAAAGCTAGTAGTAGTAGTATAAAGCTGCTTATTATTTAGATTAATAAGTAAATAACATAACATGTACATTGTACCTAAGGCAATACTTTCACGTTTTATCTGAGATAAGATATTTTCCTTCTTGTGTTTATGCGTAGGTATATGACTTCGATTCTTTCCCAAGGGCATTACCCAAAGTTTTGTAAAATTATCTGTTTACTAACACGATTTCATAGGAAAAACTCTTAGAACCTACAGGTGATAGGTATAAATGAATTGCGTTTTATGGGTATTTATTATAGATAGGTACACCTACTTACCTTAAATTGTAGAATAAATAAAATAAAATAAAAATAAAAACAAATTTACGACATTACATACAGCGCTATCTAGCCCCAAACTAAGCACTAAACTTGTACTATGAGTACTAGACAACGGATATACTTATTACTACATAAAAAAGAGAAAATTTAAATTGGTTCACTGACATCGAATATTTCTTTGAGTTGTTATGAACTGAGTATAAACTAAAATACATTACCTTTATCTCAACTCGTTCAATCACGTAAAAACCGCTGAACCGAATACCATGAAACTTGGAATATAGGTAGCTGGAAACCTGGAACATAGGCTACTTTTTAATCCTGCGGGATCGAGATTTACACAGGTGAAACCCCGGGGGGCGCAGCTAGTTACACATAATAATAATTGTTGCGTTTTGATGTAGTGAATGAAACATAAAAAAATGTGATATTGTTACGTTTATTTTAGGCGTGAATTTATTTCCTTTCAAAAAATACAAACGTATTGCGCCTCCCTTGAGATTTCTCTACGCCCCCCTAAGGGGGCACGCTATACTGGTTGGGAACCTATGGAAAATATCAACGCAGAGCCCAAACCGCTGGTTGGAGGGTATGTTCTTTGTGATGTGTACCTATATATCCTCTGAGAAGTGCTCTTTATAAAATTCAGCGGGAAAGGGGATAACACCGAGGGAATCTGCTAGTTTTTTATAAAACACAACTTAAAAAATAACATGTCGATAAAAACTCATGTGCGTCAGTGCTGAATGTACATTAAAATTTAATTGCACTTTAACTGTGTCAAATTAAATCACTTAGCTAGAACGTAATGGGTTTATTAGGTATTTTAATGTCTAGACTTGATCAGCGTGTTTTGTCACCTGCCATGCCATGTGTCGACAGAAACGTGAGCTCAGCAGTTACTATGAAAACGCATATTTTTTATAAATAGTAAACTAATAGCGTCCCACGGTTTTACTCGCGCACGTCCCGAGAAAATATCAGGGCAAAACATCGCCGAGTTACTTGCAAAGATGCAGTACATTCTCGTGTTAAAATTCATCAAAATAGGTCCAGAGGATTTCTGAGTTTGCTCAACATACATTCAAACGTTATTTCTTTATAATATAAAGAATAGATTACGGCAACGGATTGTGGGTACTAGATAACGTACACCTACTACATTACCTAATAGTTTATTTTTTGTAAATACATACCTGCATAATGAATGATACATAGAAAACACCTAAACCCGATATAAAAATTTATATAATACTAGCTGCGCCCTGCGGTTTCACCCGCGTAAGTCCCGTTCCCGCGGAAATATCGGGATAAAAGTAGCCTATGTTTTATTCCCGGTATCCAACTATCTATTTCCAAGTTTCATCGCAATCGGTTAGGTAGTTTTTGCGTGATTGAGTAACAAACATCCAAACATCCAAACACACACAGTTTCACATTTATAATATTAGTAGGATAAGCAAAAATACTTACACCGGCAGGAATCCATCCCGCAACCTTCCGCATTGCAGTCGTACCTTCGCCCACAGAGATCGTTTGTGGCGTATTACTTGCAAACACATATTTGCAAGTACCTTAGTAAGTACGCCACACACGGCGTAGGTAAGCCTAGCAGGAAAGTTACTCCAATTTTTTTTGGAATGTAATCAGTAATTAGAGCACAATGTACTGTAAGGCTGAAATCTATAGTCCGTATACTTTGACTTTGCTAAGCAAAAACTTTGACTTAAGACAATTTTTGGTATTTATAAAGCGATCTTCACAACTATCCAAAGTTTTTGCTTAGTAAAGTCAAAGTTTTTCAAAGCTAAGCAAAAACTTTGACTTAAGACAATTTTTGGTATTTATAAAGCGATCTTCACAACTATCCAAAGTTTTTGCTTAGTAAAGTCAAAGTTTTTCAAAGCTAAGCAAAAACTTTGACTTAAGACAATTTTTGGTATTTATAAAGCGATCTTCACAACTATCCAAAGTTTTTGCTTAGTAAAGTCAAAGTTTTTCAAAGCTAAGCAAAAACTTTGACTTAAGACAATTTTTGGTATTTATAAAGCGATCTTCACAACTATCCAAAGTTTTTGCTTAGTAAAGTCAAAGTTTTTCAAAGCTAAGCAAAAACTTTGACTTAAGACAATTTTTGGTATTTATAAAGCGATCTTCACAACTATCCAAAGTTTTTGCTTAGTAAAGTCAAAGTTTTTCAAAGCTAAGCAAAAACTTTGACTTAAGACAATTTTTGGTATTTATAAAGCGATCTTCACAACTATCCAAAGTTTTTGCTTAGTAAAGTCAAAGTTTTTCAAAGCTAAGCAAAAACTTTGACTTAAGACAATTTTTGGTATTTATAAAGCGATCTTCACAACTATCCAAAGTTTTTGCTTAGTAAAGTCAAAGTTTTTCAAAGCTAAGCAAAAACTTTGACTTAAGACAATTTTTGGTATTTATAAAGCGATCTTCACAACTATCCAAAGTTTTTGCTTAGTAAAGTCAAAGTTTTTCAAAGCTAAGCAAAAACTTTGACTTAAGACAATTTTTGGTATTTAATAAGCAATCATCGCAACTATCCAAAGTTTTTGCTTAGTAAAGACAAAGTTTTTCAAAGAATGTAAACCAATCAAAACAAACCTATAGGCTTTGCTTCTCTGTTATGTATTATGAATGACTACAAAATTCTTTTTATTTTATTCGTATATTACAAAATGATTTTGGATTACAAATTCCAATTCAAAGTTTATGCTTAGTTGTTGCTAAGCTCAGTCTGAGCAAAGTCAAAGTACGCACTATAGATTTCTGAATATAGAATTTGTGCACATTGTCAATATGGAGAAAAACGGGAAAAACTAATACTGCTGGCTGATGCTGTTCTGAACGAATGGCCTAAGAGGTAAATAATGTACTTATATTGGTATTCCCGTTTATATTAACGTTAATAGGAAGTAGGAGCTATCTTGGTATACGAAAAGAAAGAAAGACCGCCTAGGTACTAAGTACTTTTGCCTTATTATATTGCGATAAAGTAAACAGCACATTGACACTTCTTTGTTTTCCTAAAATGACTAGTCATGGATTATGGCACAGCTGATGTAATTATGTTGATATGGAGCTGTAGGTAGTAACAAATACAAGTGTTACTGTAAAAGGTAAGTAGGTAAATGATTCCGCAAAAATAACTAATTACGTTTTATCAGAAACCTCAGCATATTTTTCGTCTTTATCTTTATGTAATAGGTACTAGCTGCGCGCCTCGGTTTCACCCGCTTAAGTCCTGATCCCGCAGGATTATCGGGATCAAAGTATCCTAGGTTACTCTCTATCACTTAAACTATCCCTTTGCTTATTTTTATCCAATCCGTTAAAAAAAGGGGTTGACAACCTTTTTCAGCACTTAGGTTCCCGCGTGAATATCTGGATAAAGCCTAGTCTATGTGTTATTCCCGGTGGATACCGGGAAGCAACCTAGCAACCTATATTCTAAGTTTCATCTCAATCGGTTTAGTAGTTTTTGCGTGTAAGAGTAAGAAAGGCTTATCTGCAAACTTTCGCGTTTGTAATATTAGCTGCGCCCTGTGGTTTTACCCGTGTAAGTCCCGTTCCCTCGGAAATATCTGGATGAAAAGTAACCTATGTGTTATTCCCTTTATCCAGCTACCTATATTGCAAGTTTCATCGCAATCGGTTCAGTAGTTTTTGCGTGAAAAAGTAACAAAGTCACATACATACAGGCGCAGCAGCGGTAGCGTCGCTGGCTTCAACAGTACTTTAATGGGCGACCGTTTAAGTGTGAATTTTTGCATTGCGGTAGGTAGGTGTAAAAACAACGCGGGATCGCGACTTGCGCAGGTGAAACCGCGGGGCGCAGCTAGTTATTACATAAATTGTAATAGGTATGTGGGTAAACACGCAGTAAATAGTACATAACGTAGTTTTATTTCAATGATACATAGGTAATTAATTTATCTCAAATAATATCTATTATAAATGATAATTATAAATAACACGTTCGCAACTTAAATAATACCAAATAAAGGAGATAGATCACGTTTTTTAAACCGCGATTAAATAATACAGAGATCGTCGATCACATAACTTACGATAAGATTTGTTAAATAAATATTATATAATTCGTAAAGTATGGTTTTCACTTCAGCAAAAGCACGTAGGTATTTATTTTCTACTAGCTGCGCCCCGCGGTTTCACCCGCTTAAGTCCTGTTCACGCGGGAATATCGGGATAAAATGTAGCTTGTGTGTTATTCCCGGTATCCAACTACTTATATTCCAAGGTTTGTTGCAATCGGTTCCGTAGTTTTTGCGTGCTTGAGTAACAAACACACATACACACATACTCACAAACTTTTAGCTTTATAATATTAGTAGAATACTAATTTTTATATATGAGTATTATTTATATTAGTAGAATACTAATTTTATAGGGATAAATCATTTGTTTGTAACGAATAATCGCCTCCTTCTTCTTTTCGTATAGTGGTGTGGCCTAGTGTTAGAGTTTTCAAATCGCCCTAAGGCCTCTTACTTGACTTAACGACTGCTATCAAAGATAACAACCGGCACCAACTGCTTAACGTGCCTTCCGAAGCACGGAGGAGCTCGAGAAAATATTTTTTTAATTTGAATAGGCGCCGAAACTGCTGGACTGATTTCAAAAATCCTTCCACCAATCAGACAGCTACATAATCGAGAAGTAATATATTCTACCTTAGATCCCTAAATTCCCACGGAGGTGAAACCGCGGGACGCAGACATATACCTATTAAAAAGCTAATCATTACTAAACTTTATCTGTTTGTTACAATTTTACGCTTAGCGTACTGCACCAATTTTGTTTTGTTTTTTATATGAGTACTAGGTGCGCCCCGTGGTTTCACCCGCGTAAGTCCCGATCCCGCGGGATTATCGGGATTTAAAATTATGTGGAATATTTTTTATTTTATGTGGAAATTGCTGATTTAGACCTATTTTGCACTAGCGTAGCATTGGCAAGACGGCGCGGGCGGCTAAGTAATATTTTCTTTGATTCTGGATTTGAGCCTAATTTATTTATTTTTTTGTTTCTTCTTGATGTGAAGTGTTATTTTTTTTTTGTTGCACTTAAGGTTCTTCTGTTTAAATCGGTTCCTGTTCGTGAAGTTCTGTAATTGGCTTCCTATTGTTACCATAGGTTTTATAAGTGTACATGTATAGCTGTTGAACTTCAATCAACAATAAATAAAGTAGCCTATGTATAGTATTCCAGGTATCCAGCTATCTATATTCCAAGTTCGGTTCCAATCGGTTCAATAGTTTTTCTGTGATTGAGTAACAAAGTCACCGAAATACGTTTAAACATACAAACTTTCGCGTTTATGACATTAGTAAGATAGACATAAATAGACTTAAGACAGGGATTATGACTTTTTATACGGTCTTTAATTCCAGACTTATGCAGGTGAAATAGCTGGGTTAGATTAGTACTAAAATAATTTATTTAGATGTAGGTAGAGTAGGTACCTACTTTTAGTAAGTCTAATTTCATATTTATAGTAAAGATAGTACATACATACGTAGTTAGTACTATTATTTATTCTGTGGTATACGTAATTAACAGGCTGAGCGAAGCGTCTCTGCTTCAAGTCAGGCAAAATTATATTTCGTGTGTACAGGGGCTCGATTCGGTAAGGATATAGCATGCCGAATGCCGGCGGTATGCAGGCGACGTGCAGGAGATGTACGTTAATTCGTATTCTGTAAGTGTTATTTGCCTTAATTACCACTTAATTAGTTAAGTAGCCTTCAAAATTAAGGACTACTTAATTATTTAAATATTGTCCCTTGTTCCTCAGTCAATTAGTATTTAAAGAATTATAGAATAGCTATTATTTTTACTTCTGCAACAAATCGACTTCTGCAGTGCTAATTGCATCCCGCCTGCTTGTCGCATGCTATGTTTTTAAAGAATCAGGTGGTATTTCTCAACCAGCCCTCAAATACTTTGTACTTCTGATAGCAGTCGTTAGGTGAAGTTAGTTAAAACTTAGGTTGGCAGAGCATAATGTCATGGGCTATCTGTTTATGCAAGTAAAACCACAGGGCGCTATTAATCTCAATAAACAAAGTTTATATTATTACCAATAAGTAGGTACTTATAATTATTACAATCCAATATACGTAAAACATAAATAAATTAAATAACAAAAACAACACCTATTTTTTAAATCTAACATGAAAATATGTTGCGTTCGATGAAGTAATTTTCAATTTTTTATATCTCAGAATATGATTCTCAACAAATTTACAGTTAAACGTAATTTTCACCAATATCACACGGTTGACGTCGCCTAAATTAGAAAGTCTAGCAAATATCATCTCGATTTATAATCTTTGTTAAACATTATAAGCTATTCGTAAATACCATAATTAACTGAGCTCACAGACATCAAACATCAACTTTAACAAAAACAGTATGGCGTCGACGAAAGCGATCCGTTACACGTCCGCCTCGCACGAGATCTGCGCTCGAAATGATTCATTTTTCACTGCCGGACCGGGCACTCCCTATTGCTATCCCGCTTTCACGCGCTTGTCTGGTAACGTGTGAGCGGGAGCGCAAATACCCTTCTCCTTCCGGGCAGTGAGGTAAATTTCACTCAGTGGCAGGGGTAAGAACTATTTCTCCACCACCAATGTTTAGAGGGATTTGATTCTCTGGTGGAATTTGCGTTATAGGTGCTCGAAGTTTAGCAGAACTTAGTTCATTACTTTGCACCCATAGTTCCAACTGTAAGAGAGAAAAATTAACATTATATTATCATTTGACGACCTCTGTGGCGCGTCGGGTGAACTTGGCTGCAATACAGAAGGTTGCGGGTTCGATTCCCGCTGGGTGCAAATATTTATGCTTTAAAGTAAATATTTGTATTTGGTCTGGGTGTAATTCTATGTATAATATGTAAGTATTTACATAAGAAAAATAAATATAAGTAGTAAATTCGTTGTCTATTCACCGTAACACAAGCTTAGCAGCTTACCCTGAGGCTAGATGGCGCGGTGTGTTCGTCATAGGATTTATTTATTTGGACTAAAATATATTTAAGAGTAGTTGTGTCCCGCGGTTTTACCCGGGCGAGTCAAGTGTGAATATGGGGATCAAAAGTATCCTATATTACTCTAAACTAATCTATCACTATGCAAAATTTTCATCCAAATCAGTCAAACCGTTTGACCATGAAAAGGGAACAAATAAATATACAAACAAGCAAACTTTTGGATTTATAAAATGAGTAAGATTAATTCGTCTATGATATTATTTAAGTACCTAAGTAAAAACCAATGAATCACGACAAAGAATGAAATGATTTCCGGCCAGTTTTAGGGGCGTATTACCGTAGCGTTATTTCCCTACAAATTATATTTACCGAATGTTTCGAATGTATCAATTCGACATTGGGGGCTACCGACATTATTAACTAAGTATTTATTATTACCGATGTACCAAGCCGGACTCAGTGCGACTGTGGAGCTTCGGAGCAAATTATGCAGCATCTCTTTAAATGCTTATTCAGCCCTAATAGTTAAACGTTGGCTGATCTGATGTCAGACAACAAAAACGCCAAAGACCTCGCAATATCCAGTGGGCTTTAACCACATTCTCTCGACAATTTATGCGTCAACGACACGAAGAAGCAGCAGGTTTTAACGAACCTCTGGTGGCATCTTCGAGGGCGGAGTCTTGCAGGTGCCAGCACAATGCAGCTGCAGCAGTAACTCTGCAATGGCCGCTGCCGACGTGTCAATGACCCGCTGCCTGCAGACCGCCACCGCGTGCACGAAGCCCCCGGGACCTACGAACTCGTGCTCCATGAACACCGTCTTATCGTCCCAGTATATTGCCTGTAAATTACATGTGAAAACATATTAGATAATTAAGAGGCTTCTTTAAGAAAATGTTATGTGCGCTTTTGAAATCATTCATTTGGTGAAGAAAAACATTGTCAAGAAAACGACTTATCCTAAGATTTACCACGGCCCGAATGCATGGGACATTCGCCAGCCCGGAGTAGGTTTCTGTGGCGTCTTACTGCCTAACCCCTTTCATTAAGAGGAGGCCTTTGCCTTAAAGTCCAGGCCTCCAGGCGCTCTAATGCTGGAGTACAGGCTAGTTCATGTGCTAAGGTCTTATGGTAGAGTTAGTTCTCACCTTAGAAGTAATAGTGAACTTAGTGAAAGGCTTCAGATAGCGTCTGTAGCGGATGGTAGCGGCGGCTTGCACTACGGCACCTCCAGCCGCTCTGATGTTGGAGTAAAGCCCTGTTCTTTCATAGAAGTCGGCACGAGCGAAGTCGAGTTCTCGGAGGTATCGCGCGTTGTTCATGTGGTAGAGTAAGGTGTCTACGTCGTTTAGGAGACACCACGCTGGAAACGTTTTACAATTCTACTTCAGAATAGTTCCAATACAAAATCATTGACCATTCGAGCTGAATTTGGTGAATATCTAGTGAAGATCTTTGCATATATGAGCAGAATAACACATCTAAATAAAGGAATATTAAGCAATATACTGAAATTGCTTACTTTTTGAGTAGAGCGGCCTGACGGCCTAAAGTGGGCGTTAGACGTATGAACTTTAAGTAGGTACGCGGTTCCACGTCGGTGACACACGAAAACAAATTTTCAAAGATTTCAAACCGGTTGAATCGCCGACGAACTTGAGGGACAATATTAAAGTACGCGTACATAAGGTGACCCAGGCGAAAAAGGACGTCGAGCCACAAGTCCACGTACCTACTTACTCACATGTCTATCAACCTTTTAAAAAAAAGGGTACTTACATCTAACTTCAGTAGTGTCCAGTATGCAGGCTTTCTTCTTGAAGTACCTGGCTTTAGCCACGGTATACATCATCCTGGCGAAATAGGCCACGTCCACGGTTCCGTACAGCAGTAGCGTGCCGGCCACCACGATCGCGCCCCATCCCGGGACGCATACTGTCCACATTCTGGAAATAAAATAGTAGGTTAAAGGGTTCGCTGGACGTTTATCCCTGATAGCAGTCGTTAGGTCAAGTTAAAGACAGATGACTAGGTGAATCACGCCTACCCGCGGCTTGTTTTTATACATGTATAATAGTGGGTTGTGTCCGAATGACTGTTCAAATGACACTTATATATCTAGGATTGATTCTGGACAGTAAGAAGACTGTTGCTGCCCATTTTGATATGTTGTAACCAAAGTTGACAAAGATTATGGGAGCTTACTACCCACCCTGGGAGGACCCAATACCTCTTGTCTTGTCTATTCACCAGGGTTATCTGATCCATAGCACTCTATGGTGCACCGGTGTGCGCCGGACCGACTCCCTGAAGGACCAAACCATCACTAAATTGGGGATACCGCACCATATCGGATGATGCTGCGTGCGTATAAGCGGGCACACTTTCTTGGGACCTAGAGGCGAGGGCCCTTGCGTCACTATATCAGTGAGCTCACTATATCAGGAGGCGCGTGAGCGGGGCGACCGCCCAGCCTCTAGGAAAATGGAAGCAGAGAAGGCGCAGTTACTGTTGACCATGGTGGCTGAATGGGAGCGGGGGTTAGACTGGTCTACGCCCGTAAGTTGCTCTATAAATACTCGTGAGGTCTACGGTTTGCAAGATCTACTACTTTATTAAACAAAAGAAACATAAAAAGGAATAACAGCAGGTTTCTGCGCAGTCCCCGGGTTCCCAAAAGACCCTGCAACTTGGATCATCGGTCATATAAGAGGTCCAACGGGAACACCATTAAAACTGCCTAAAAATAAATTACTACGGTCGTTAAACCTTAATTTAATGAATTAGAAAATAAAAGCTAGATGTAGGTCAGGCACCTCACATATTCAGAATATACTGAAAGCTTACAATCGGACGTTAAAAATACTGTGATGGTCATACAAAACGAAGGCAGCCAACATTCGTAGGCTAATCGATACCCAACTAGTCATTGAAACTATTGCTACCTACTCCTAAGAATAAGGCTGAAATCTAGAGGGCGTAGTTTGACTTTGCTCAGACTGAGCTTAGCAAAACCTAATTATACACTTTGAATTGGAATTTATAGTTGAAATTCATTTTGTAATATACGAATAAAATAAAAAGAACTTCATAGTCATAACAGAGAAGCAAAGTTTAGATCATTACTTTTGATTGGTTTACATTCTAAATTATAAAAACTTCGACTTTACTGAGCAAAAACTTTGGATAGGTATAATTTCGAAGATCCTATCCTACTAAACCTACTAATATTATAAAGCTGAAAGTTTATGAGTAAATGTGTTTGTTACTCAATCACGTCACAACCGCTGAACCGATTACCTTGAAACTTGGTATGTAGATAGCTGGAGACCTGGAATAACACATAGGCTACTTTTTATCCCGATATTCCCGCGGGAAACTGCGCGTGGCGCAGTTATATATAAATACCAAAAATTGTCTCAGTGTAAGTTTTTCTTGGCAAAGTCAAAATACTTATAAAAAAAATAGACTAACACGATTGGAACTCATATTTACACATTTTCCAGGGTCTTAATCGCGGGATTTTAACTTTTTAATTTTAATTCCTTGCCTCGACGTTTCGATCATGTTACAATGATCTCGGTCTGGTCTGAGGAGACGTACTCGGCATAACACTTAGGTAGCAGAATTTTAAAATGGATACCTATTTATATAACTTTATATAAATATCTACAAACATACAACTACCACTATTATTTCAGAACAGTATGACACCTTGTGTTATGTGCATGGAGGGTTACGTCCCTCACCATAATCGCACATAAAAAACACGTTTATGAGACCCCACATAGGTAATTGCGAGACTTAGTAATAGAATCGCGTTTTTATTTTACCCTCTGGGTATCTACGGAGCCCTAAAAACCATCATCAGCCTGTTACAGCCCCCTGCTGGACATAGGCACGCCACCTAGATCTATTTTCGGCTTCTCGCATCCAGTTTGTGGCAGCCCTCTTGCGCAAATCGTCGCTCCAACGTGCCTGAGGACACTACGTTTGCCGAGACGCAGTCTCCACTCTTAAACTCGTTTACCCCAACGGTTGCCGGTTCTACGGCTAATATGGCCAGCCAGCCCACTGCCACTTCAGCTTGCTAATAAAACCAATGTGTTACCTCAACTCAATAGCAATGCACCCTCTGGTATATTTCTCTGTTGCTTGTAATATTAAAAAAGGGTAGGAAAACTTAAATTGCACTTTTCTACGTGCCGATGAAATCTATCGTTTAAATTAGAGCCTGCCAAATTAAGGATCATGTTTATCAAAATACCAGCTTCGCCCCGCGGTTTCACCCGTGTATGGCCCGATGGGAATATAAGGATACAAAGCTTTACCTATATTCCTAGTTTCAAAGCAATCGGTTTAGTAGTTTTTGCGTGATTGAGTAACAAGGTAAACTACATACAGCTATACAAACTTTCGCGTTTATAATATTAGTAAGATATTATAGTAAGAAAATACTTATAGAAAAGTATTGTATTTTTGTAATTCGCAGTACCAGAATGTAATTTTCTATTATCTATCAAATTTTCTGCACACTCTACGCTAGTGGGTACCTAGAAGTATATAATATAACTACCTACCTACGTGAAGTTCAGATAGGTAGGCATTTGGCAAGGCAGCTGATCATGCATGTTAAAGGTAGGTACTATTTATGTCGCATTTACTGCTAACGCCTTACAAAAAGCGAATAGCAATAATAAGGCGCTCATCACAAATTTACTCAGTTTACTAAAGTACACTGGATCATGCTAAGCTATGTAAAATAACTTAAAAGAAATTAAGGTTAGAATATTTAAAGTAACTTACATTCACCAAAGCCGGTTAAATTCAGTTCCAACTCAACATATCAAATATAAACACACATGAACTCAAAAAAATCACGTTCCTTTCTAAACACTAAGCATACAATGTTGATTTTAAGTAATTATTTAATAGTTGTTATGAGTTATTTTCATCATTTTATCGTGAAATAAGTACGGAATGAAATTTTTCCACGTACTTTGAAGTTTCAATGACAGAAATTGCGCGCGCAATGCGATCGATATTGTCAAGTGTGAAGTTGGCTTGGTCGCCAAGGAGGTAATGTAAAGTACTTAGAAACCGGAGTTTTGGCGGGAATGCATTGAGGAGATGTGGTGCTAAATTTACATTTTTGTGAAACCTAGTTCAAATGCGTGCAAATTGTTTAATTTCGGGGGCATATTAATCAATTTAGTTTCGCGAAGGTGTCCAAGTGGAATGAAAGTGAAAATCGGTGCAAAACATGGATTTAGTGTTGTCTCCAAAGCTCCGTGAACAATCTTTGTAAATGGCCGCTGAGTTTACAAATTATTCCCTAGATTTGACTTTAACTAAGACGACTTGACTGTTTCGATGCAAATAACTTGCATATTATATAATATAATACTTGACACTAGCTAATTTCCTAATGGCCATAATCGGTTCACAACCGATAATAAATAAATTAAATAACCTGAAACATGCCTGAAACCAACTAGGTACAAACCTCCTTTGAACTTCCTCCATTAAAATCTTCATAATATAGAGAAATAAATATTGCACGAAATTGCACCCAGCTCAATCTAGCCTCAAACTAAGCATTAGGCTTGTACTATGGATACTAGATAACGGATATACTTGCTACATATTATACTTTTTTATTCAATTTATTAACATGGTTACATACAGCACCGACATTTGCAGTTGGTAAAAATCTTTATTAACTGGGCCACAGGACTGAACTATCTAGCATTTTTAGCCTATTTTTTGTCTTGTCTCAAGCCTTGGCATCTGCATCCAAACATTTAAATTTTGAGAATAAGTATTGAAATTATTGGGACATAGGATTTTCCAACAGATCTGACTGAATAGGTATGTATTTATTTTTTTACCATCTTATGTAGGTACTTATGTTTTAACTGCATAAAAAGAATTTGGTCTGCCATTGCGCTGTGCGCACCCTGCCTGAAATTCTGATTTACCTATCTCCAGCTGTAAGTTGAGTAGCGTCGCTCGCCCCGTTCAGGGTGTCAAATAAATGTATCATTTAATTAGGTAGGTAGGGCTAAGGTTAGTACCAATTTGTTGGCACTCCACTACAGTTTAGTGGCACAGTCTAAGCACAGTTCTTACATTTGCACGACCTACCTACTGTGCCAATAACTGGTACCAACCTATATATCGTTTTTACCCTACCTAAGTACAAGTTTCTGAGTGTTGCATCCAAGTTGTATCTTTAGTCGCGAGGTGCCAGCCAACTAAGGTAAACACACGGTAAGTAAACTGTATGTATACGTTGGCAGCCGTTTCGTACGACAACAACTTGTGACAACTCGGAGACTACGTTACCAAATTAAATAGAACTGTGCCTAACTTTAAAACCTAAACTAAAAGAGCTCGTTTCAAATTGGACGGTCACACAGCCGAGTTTACCCGACACAATACGGTCACTGCTTGAAATGCTCTATCTCTTTCACATCACTGTAATTAGAAAGAGAGAGCGCTATGACATCCGGTTGGCACAACATCGGACCGATAGAAATCGAACGAATACACTGCTAACAGTGAATGAGGGCGCTACTATCTTCACTTATCTAGTATTTAAAGCCAATTTGAACCTTATAGGCTAGCAGCTTGTTAGTTCCATTTTTAGCCACATTCACAACGATTCTCCCCGCGCTATACACTCAGCCAGTGTCGTACGACGCACCGCGTCGAACAGTTTTTTATCGTATCAAAGCGTAACTTTATATTTAGCTAGTAAAAATGTACAATTACAATGTTTTTACGTTGATAGAAGCAGTGAGAGATAGGCCATGTTTGTGGGATAAAACTGTAGAGGAGTATAAAGAAAGGGCACAGAAAAAAGCGGCTTGGGAAGAGATTTATAACCTGCTCGATGAACGATATGAAAATATGTCGGAGCAGCAAAAGAGAGACTTTTGTAAGTATAAAAACGTGTAGGTAGGTACCTAGCTATCGTGTTTTAGCAGTTTAAATAATTACGATAACTAGATAAGTATAGATCAAAATGTAAACAAAAAAATCTTCATTTGACAGCTTCTTGTTTACTTTTTCGTTTGAAAATCTGTGTTTATTGTTTATATTTTTGATCTACGACTCTGGGCGAGTCAACGAGCAGCCCGCGGGCCGCCTGCAGTCTCGTGAATCTCAATGCGGCCCGTGCCGCGACCGAAGCCTGTCCTGACTGTTCGTTCCTTTAGCACCATTTCTTGATCATGACAAAGTCACCCATTTGCAGGCACAAGGTTTTAGTTTAAACCTTCTGTGTTGTATTATTGTACTTTAATAACTGTGTGTTGTGCAATTGAAGCACACAAGACAATACTTATCTAATATACTTACGTATATTTCTTATTTTCAACACCTTCCAGCTACAACCATAATAGCAAAATGGACAAACATCCGAGACTCCTTCATAAGGAACCTGAAAGCGAAGGGCAAGAAGAAGAAATACATCCTCCATGACCAGATGATCTTCCTCAGGAAGGTGGTCAAGGATATACCGGATGAAGAGGACCAAGAAGAGCTCGATAAGTATGAAGAGGAGAAGAGGAAACGCATGCTTGCTAGGTAATTTTACTTACGATTTTATATGTAGGTAGGTACTATAATATCCTTTATACTAACATCATAAAGGTGAAAGTATGTGGGTGGGTTTGTGTCTGTTGCTCTTTTCTGCAAAACCGCTAAACCGATTGCCGTAATTCAATTAGTTACTATACTTAAAAAAGTTATTATAATTATTGAATGCCTGTAGTGAATTATTGTAGGTATGCCTGTTAGTGGGTAAGTGATTGTATCCAAAATATGTATGTTAATTTAAGATCATTATGTAGGTACATCATTTGAACAATAAAAATTCTTAATTCTTAAAAATGTATAAGTCTAGTTCTACACAAAACGATTCATCAAAATCGGATAATGTAGGGATTGTAAAGGGATGGAAAAGCGGTATTTTATGACTCGTTGTATAAACAAGCACGCCTTGCTCCTCTCGCCCTGTTAGTAGCATTTTAACAGAGTCATTTCTCTAAAAGTCTATGTTTGGCCGAATTTACCTCTTCAAATTAGAATAGAATAGAAATATATTTATTAGGACAAGCACACAGCAAAAAATACAAAACAGAACAAAACCAAATGTAGTAGGTACATAAGTAAATTAAAAATTATGTGTACGAAGTAATCTCAGGCACTGAGATATAATAGGGGTTAAAGTATGAAATTGCCGTTTTATTGCAATAGGTTCTTTGAATTGACGTAGAATCTTCATGGTTTGAGGTTTTCGAATGAAACTTTTTTCAAATGGTTTCTGTGATGTTCTTTTTTTAAAAAATGTGAAACATTTGAATATCGACTTTCAATTGTTTTTGATATTCAATTTAGACAAGAAAGATGGATACTGCGAAAATTCGAGTGATTTTTGAATACGAGTTCCGACGCGGAACTAACGCGGCAGAAACAGCCCGCAATATCAATGCTGCGTTTGGAGAGGGGTCTACTAATGAACGCACCGTGCGATTTTGGTTTAAACGCTTTCGTGATGGAAATTTCGACTTAAAGAACGAGCCACGAGGAAGACCGCCCACACAAGTGAATAACGATGAATTAAGAGAGATAGTGGAAGCCGATCCTAGTCAAACTACCCAGGAATTAGCGGCATGGTTTAACGTTACCTTACCCACTTTATTGACTCACTTGCGTCAAATCAATAAAATAAAAAAATACGAAAAATGGGTGCCTCATGATTTGACTGATCTGCAGAAAGAAACGCGTGTTGAAACTTGTGTTGCCTTGTTGAACCGGTACAGAAATGAAGGAATATTGGATCTAATTGTAAGATGTGATGAAAAGTGGATTCTTTATGATAACCGGAAAAGAAAAATGCAATGGCTGACCCCAGGTCAAATGCCACAACAGTGTCCTAAAGCAAAACTTACCAATAAAAAGGTAATGGTAACTGTTTGGTGGTCTCAGCATGGTGTTATTCACTATAGTTTTCTTCGATCTGGTCAAGCAATTACGGCAGATGTCTATTGTGCCGAACTCCGAACCATGTTGACAAAACTAGCAGTAAAACAGCCCCGACTCATGAATCGATCTTCACCATTATTGCTTCACGACAACGCGAGACCTCACACAGCACGAGAAACCATTTTGACCCTTCAGGAACTGCACTTAGAAACCATTCGTCATCCTCCGTATTCACCAGACCTTGCTCCAACGGACTACCATTTTTTTCGTGATTTGGACAATTATCTACGTGACAAGAAGTTTTCTTCCCAGGAGGCAGTACAAAATGCTTTCACACAGTTTGTGCAGTCTAGATCGTCGGAGTTCTATCGCAAAGGCATTAATAACCTTCCCATTAGATGGCAGCAATGTATAGATAATAATGGCAACTATTTTGATTATATAAATTTGTTAAAAATTTAAAAAATAAACAATTAAGATTTTCAGTACAAATCGGCAATTTCATACTTTAACCCCTAATATTAATATGGTTCGCCCTAGAAGTCTACATCAAAATATTAGAGTAGGAAACCTGTTACCTGAGTAGGGTACCTGTTACAAGTTGTATATTTACGTTAGCTTTTATTACCACCAAAACGTTTATCGATTTGTACTTTACAGATACGAACCCAGAGAGGAAGACACCGCCCTAGACAATCCAGAACCATCATCAAGGAAACGTCGTAGCCCAAACTTGAAATACGAGAAAGACGAGGACGATGTCAACCTAGATTTCCTCAGACGTCAAAGCCAAGCCGTCGAAGTGGAAGTCGATTGCTTGCCTCTAGACGATGATAAAAGAGTGATGAATGAAGATGAGGCGTTTTTTGCCTCGTTACTGCCGACCGTGGTGAGGTATGATGAGGGAGAAAGGTTGGAGTTCAGGATGGAAGTGCTGGCGATCATGAAGAGAATCAAGGATAAACGGGAAGAGATCATTACTGGTTAGGTTTTAGGACTCCATTGTGCAAACAACTTTTTTAAATTAACCTTTGACGAGAACTTTCTAAGACCACAGACAAAACAAAATAAGGTACTTATAGCTAGTTCTACCTTAAAATACGTTTATTAAAAGGACAACAAAGTACCTAAGATGAAGCACTGGGTTAGGTATATCTACCATTCTGTAAGTTGAAAAATAATTAATGTTGTCAAAATAAATGATGAAAATATAATATTTTTATTATACTAACAGGGACTTGTTTTTTTTTAAATAATATTTGGCGCTTTTGTGACCGCTCTGCCTCTTCAATGGAAATAAGAAAAAATATATCTAATATGACATTAGGTAGGTACCTACAATTGATAAATCAATAAATGAATATGATAGAAACGTAAATTTACGAAAGAATGAAATATAGTCGGTAGGTAGGATCGTTTGAATTTAAACAATGTTGCGCGTTTCCCCAGTTTAGCTAGACAAATATTGCTTTATAGCGTTTTAAATCTTTAGTTTTATTTATTTTAATGTACCCAAGTAGATAACCTATATCCTATGTCACTCGCGCGGTCATGACGAATCTAACGAAGCATCGCTTATCTAAATCTGCCCAGCCGTTTAGGCCCTACAACGGCACTAAAATAGGTCACATACATTATACACACATTATGCATACATGCATTAGTAAGTATTAGGTATTTAACGTCTTTGATATGCATACACTTACGGTAATAACATTACACTTCCTTGGGCAGTACATGGGCAGTTATTTTTTTCACTTCAAGGAACGTTTTTATGTGTCCTTAAATTATGTTTTTTTTACCATTTTTCGTAAAAAAAAAACAAATGTTGCTAATTTTTGGTACCAACCGACCAATTGTCGTAAATCGTAATCAACTGATTTCACCCTTATCGCTAGTAGGTAACTCCTAAACAGGTAAAAGTGAGGCACAGATTCATTGAAAACTCACAAACTATGAGTCCAACAGTAAAGACCTCCCCCAAACTACCGCACCCACAGGTTCTTCCAAACGTCGAGAGCTCAATCAAAACTGGCCATTCCGACCGAATATCGCCCGAGACCGTCCCGGCTGAGTCGGTGACCTCGGTACCTAACCCGTCTCTTTCTTTTATACTGTAGTAGAAAGAGAAAAAGCTATTACATCCGACATACGAGAATCGAACGAACACACGTCAGTGATGTTTGTCGCAGCTCCGTGAAAAGAAGAATAATAAATATTTAGTGGAATTTGCTTTGTAAGATAATGTTTAATTACAACGTGCAAATGTTATTGGAGGCTGTGAAGCACAGGCCTTGTTTGTGGGATAAAACAATATCTTGTTACAAAGATAGAAATGAGAGGCGATCCGCTTGGGAAGAGGTGTTTAGCATTTTGGATCCAAACTATGAAGAAATGTCCGGCGAACAAAAAAGGGATATGTGTAAGTAAAATTACAATTTGATATTTAAACGAAATACCTACTTATTAAAGTGTAAACTGTAAAATAAGATCGTTCTGCCTGCACTTATTAGAGTTATTTATTAGGTTATTAAAATGCTTGACCGATTTGCCGATTTGCATTCAAAATAGGCACGCGTTGCGATTGTTTAAATTTCTTTTATTTTTAATGATGACTGACTAGATACGATATGTACGAGATAGAAAATAAATCGGATAAGATATAATTTGTGGTTAGATCTAAATAATAAGTAGGGTAGGGAATTAAGAATAAGACAGTCTGTAGGCGTGAAGAAATGTTTTTTTTTTCTTGTATTACTAATATTACTATTCGTTAAAATAACCCAGTTGAACATTGAAATGAATTTACAATACGCCCAATGACATTGTTTTTCAGGTATTCTATTTTTTCTCGGTTGTGAACCGATTATGGCCATTAGGAAATTAGCCAGTGTCAAGTATTATTATAATAATATGTTATGCAAGTTATTTGCATCGAAACAGAAGTCGTCATAGTTAAAGTCAAGTCTAGGGAATCATTTGTAAACACGGCGGCCATTTATTTATAAAGATTTTTCACGGAGCTTTGGAGACAACACTAAGTCCATGTTTTGCGCTGATTTTCACTTTCATTCCACTAGTACACCTTCACAAAACTAAATTGATTAATATGCCCCCGAAATTAAACAATTTGCACGCATTTGAACTAGGTTTCACAAAAATGAAAATTTTGCACCACATCTCCTCAACGAGTTCCCGCCAAAAACTCTCGTTTTGCAGCTGCCAACCTTAACCAGGATTTGAAACCCTCCTAAACAAAATAAATAGGTAGAAGGTAAACACAGAATTCATCGTTAAATAGTTCAAGTTAGTATAGTACTCGTAAATAAAAACTATGCTACTATAGCGCCTGCTAAAACATATTAGCAAATAGCAACCTGAGGTCATATTGGCTGGCTTAGAAGCTGGGCACTTTATATATTATACCTATCTATTAAATCAGGGTTAGCATACTATTGTCGATTTTGAAAAATGACGAGGTATAAAAATGACGACTTTCAAAAAATAAAAATGTCGAGTAATAATATTGACAAAATAGAACGATGACGAAATATAATTAAGACGTGGTATAAAAATGCCGATTTTCAAACAATTTTGTTGTGTTAAAATTACTTAGAAAATTTCTGGTAAAAAGACTGACCTAGACTCCTTTTCACGAAAGAAGTCCCGTGGAACAGAAACAGGACTAAAGTTCGTTCTTCAAAATATCCTTCCTATGTATTTTTGTTTGCTGCCTATTTCATTTTGATTCAAACACGAATTTTATTATTTCATTTCAAAAATAGCGCGGTACCTTCAATATTTTCGAAACGAATTTATGTACTCCACCCCCCCCCCCCTCAGTCCCCTCGCGACCAAGATCATTGTAACATTATCGAAACATCGAGGTAAGAGAATTTAAAAATAATAATACGAAAATAAGACCCGGGAAAAATAACTATCTTACTACAAACGCGAAAGTTTGCAGGTATCTAAGTATTCTTTGTTACTCTTTCACGCAAAAACTACTAAACCGATTGTAATTCGTGGGGACACATCTCCACGAATTTTATGTTTCCATAATTACTACGAGTACTTAGGTCGTTTTCAAGAAAATTATAATTGCATTTTTCAGCAACAACAGTCATAAACAAGTGGGCAAATGTCCGCGATACTTTCACGAAAGTCGTCAAAAGTAAAGGGCACAAGAAACATCGCTACATCTACCATGATCAAATGGAGTTCCTCATGAAAGTCATACCTGACAACGAAGACTGTGATGATGGAGAAGATCCGAGCAATGTTAAAGATGAGGGGGATAGTAATTCGAGCTTTAGTAGACATAAGTAAGTTTTAATTATCAGGTGTATGGTTGGAATAGCTAAAAATACTGTTTACTAAGTACATAAGGATGACTTGAGTCCTACTTTTCTAGCGTTTCTACTGAACCAGTAAAGAGGAATAGAAATAGAAACTCATTTATTCGCAACATATACAATTAAGCTTAAACACTTAATAATAATAAGAACACACCTAGTTAGTTGCGATACACCCCCCTACAGCGTAACTCCCGTCGAGTTCTACTCGACGTCGATTTGGGAATACGATCCTTCCCATAACGGAGTTGGAAAAAGCTACCGCGCAAAGAGCGAGCAGGAATTGTCGACGTTAAAGCAATAGACAATTTCTTTCCTGTGAATCTCGTGGTCCTAATCATCGTTTTTGAACGAATTTATATATTTTTTTATTATCCGAATGCTGATGTCATGTCTTTGGCGCTATTCCCACTACATTGTGATTTTAGACACATTACCTTTCTGCAAGGCTTGCATTCAACATTTATGCTAACGTTATAATAAGTACATATACGTTTGAATTGAAATAAGATAAATATTAAGTATGACGACTTATTTAGGTACGTACAAGTTGTAGAAACCGCAGTATTGCTCAGAAATAAAATAAAAATAAAATAAATCCTGTGACGAACACACAGCGTTCGTCATCTAGCCCCGTGGTAAGCTGCTAAGCTTATATTACGGTGGCTAGACAACGGATATACTACTTATATTTAATTTTCTTTTGTAAATACATACATATTATACATAAATGGCTGGCCCAGCTATTTTAAGTTTGTACCACCCTTATTTATGTGCCTATATTTATTTTCTTGTAGATTTGACCAGTCTCCCAGCTATTCAGAATACAACAGCCACAAAAGACGTCCGCCCATCCAGCCGGTCGAGATCGAAGTGAACTGCACACCAGTCGACGATGGTGCAGACGGACGGGTCATGAACGAGGATGAAGCTTTCTTCGCGTCGCTACTGCCTACTGTCGTCAGGTAACGTTGGTTTGGTACGGACAACCCACAAGCTTAGAGCTTTGGCGGGAACGCGTTGAGGAGATGTGTTCTAAATTTTCATTTTTGTGAAACGTGTGTGCTGTGCTATTAGGTATTCTAATCTATTATGAATTTCAATCGTCAAATTTCAATTTTTGAGTTTGACATTTGCAACAAATTACGTTACAAGTTACGCAATCATCCCGCAGTTATGGAGTTAGTTTCCCTTAACTAATCAGTAATCATAGTATTTGGTTCCATAAAGAAGTGCTGCCTCACTCATGGCCTCAAGCTTAGCAACTTAACATGGGGCTAGATGGCGCTGTGTATTCGTGACAGGATTTATTTATTTATGGAAAAGTGATACTACACCGATACAGACATTCAGAACTTAAAGTGGGATATGTTAAATGGTTGCCTGGAAGAGATCGCTTTAAGTGACAAGTCCGCTCATAACTCAATTACAATAAGCTGTTAAATTTTCTTTATTTAATGTGCTTTGTGAAAGTGCGGTAAGTACGTCATTCATAATAAAATGTTTCTTTTCTTTAATTCCAGATACGACGAGGACCAAAGACTAGAATTCAGAATGGAAATTTTGGCAGCTATGAAGAAGATTAAAGATAAGAGACCGGACTTTTAATTCCTCCTAAAGAACATAAATATTAATCATTTGTTTAGTTTTATTAAAATGAAATAATAGTGATTTCATAATACCTACATAAGCAATAAAGACTGAATATTATATAGAAACTGACGTATCCTCATTGGTTTCAGAGATAAACGGGATTAAAAAGGTAAATGGTTCATAGCAGAGATGAAACGAATATCCAGTAACTATCCGGTATCTGGCTTTGGGATGATTTATATTAGACCGTTACGAGCGCCTGCCTGTTCCGAGCTTCGTTGCTCTATTCATTCGTCCATTCGTCCATTGCTCGGCCGCCACTTGGTTGCAACAGACTGATCGACTACACGCCGAGCAATGGACAACGAAGCTCGGAACTGGACCGCCCTCGTGACGGTCTTATATAAATCATCCTTATCCGACACAAATTTTATATCCGACCAATACCGTATAATAAAAGACTATATCCGGCCGGATACCGGATTTCGAATATACGTACGGCAAAAAATTTGACATACGTTTCTAATAGTGTTATTAGAAAGCACGCTTAATGTAGCGGAACACTTTTTAGTTCTACGTGAGCATTCTAGTTCTGGTAATATAACTTCTGTGGGTGTGATTTATAGAATATATCTTCACTATAACGCACGCGAGCTGCTTTATACATTATCTAAAAACGGTGAAATGAGACCCACTTTACAAGCAAGTGTTTTGAAAAGATATTCCGATTAAGGGCTGATTTTTTAAATCTCTAGATAGAAATATCTGACAAATAACATGTAACACCAGAACATATAAAAAACGTCACTATGATATTTGAAGGATGTTAAATTTGGTTGGGTTCGAACTTATGATATTATTTAATTGCCTTAATGAAGTATTGTATTTCTTCTCGTTAGGTAAGTAAGTACATACTATTAAATGGGGGGGGGGGGGGGGTTTATCAGATTCTGCAAGCTATTCTGGTTTCAAACATATAAAGAAATTGTCATTGAATGCGAAGTCTCTTGAGCTGCCGGTTACAATGACAGTTGAACTCGACGGCGTCGCTTTCAAATGCATGCAAACTAACGCCATGGATTGAAACGCGCAGGTTATTCCTTTGCGCAGTGGGATTTCAATGCCGATTACGACGGAAGATGCGCGGTCGGGCCGCAGGTGCCATAGTAATCAATGTTATTCTCCAAAAGAATTGGCGGTTTTCGGAAAAGCGGAAAAGAAATTTCCTTATCACGATAGATTAGGTAGGTACAAAAAGCAAGAAACTTCTAACAAAAAACACTTTATTAACCAGTCCAAATGAAATCGTACAGTAATAACATCCTAGAAGTCGTATTCAGAGACAATGACGATAAACTTAGAAATATTTTTAGCAAGGAAATATGTTTCCAAAAAATCCCCATGACAGAATTCGAACCTGCGTCCTTTCGCTAACCAGGCGACTGCTTTAACCACTGAGCTACACAGAAATCACGTGTCATGTTATAATTCTTCGTAATATCAATGACGATAAACCTGGGATTAGGTCGGTACAAAAACCAAGACATGTCTAACAAAAACACTTTATTAACCAGTCCAAATGAAATCGTACGTAATAACATCCTAGAAGTCGTATTCAGAGACAATGACGATAAGCCTGGCGACAGTACTCCCGGCGTACATCCCGTGTTGGTAGAGTGACATGGTCAGCTCTAGTTCCGCAACTTGCGGCCCTTCCAGCGAGCACAGCAGCGAGATCACGCAGATGTTGTTGTTTGGTCTCATACTGAGGAAAAACAATAATAGTTATTTGTTATGCAAGGTTTCAAAGTTAGTTTTTGGTTACTTAGATTGAAATGTATTAATTAATGTAGGTGAGCGGAGTCTGAGGAAATGAGAATGCAGCGAGGTTCAAGTCTAAGTATACGAGTATATTTCGGGAGTTTTCAGGTCGTTCGTTGGTTACAGTTTCAGGGCTTTTAGGAGAAGAGCCTTAATGCGGATAGGTCCCACATTTTGTTCCAAGTAGGATGCACAGGCGGATGCTCTGTTACAGAGGATCGGCGCGGGGTGTAGTGCGAGGGGTGAGGGAACTTCAGGCTGTCGCGCTTTCAGCGTATAGACCGAGGACGTCCAGGTGCTCCGTCCCAAGTAGGATGAAGAGACCCGATGCGTACCTAAGTAGCTTAAGGTTTACTGAGGATTGAGGATCATTCTGGCAAAGTTCACGTCCGAGGTCCTTTACATCGAGGAGACGCAATGATAGCGCGATCTAGCTTGAGGTTCGTTTCTTAAAAAGCGTCTATGAACTACTTTTCTTAGGCGATGCGTTATATTACATTAATTAATTAAAAATTCGTAGGTAGGTTCATTCCCACTGTTCTTCGAGCTATACAGCTCGAAGAACAGATAACCGATGGGGAGTAAAAGTCCTCGAGTGGCGACCACGATGTAATGCGAAACGGAGTGTTGGAAGACCACATACTCGGTGGACCGACGACATTGTAGCGGTCGCGGGGTGTCGTTGGATGGCGATAGCTCGCGATCGCTATTTGTGGCGTCGTATGGGGGAGCCTATGTTCAGCAGTGGACGGCTAAGGGATGAGATTATAATAATGGACTAAGATTGAAGCCTGAGCAAACGAAGGATTCCAGGATTGAACCATGAGTGAAGCGAGTGGTTCACATATTTAATCATGAGTGTAGCGAAGGCTTCAAAGGTACGAGATGCAAAATAACTTTGCTCCCGAGTTAAACACAATTTTTCACCTCACTACAGTGAGGAAAACACGAAGTGAACGAAACCTTAAGTAAACCTTAAGCTACCGTCAGTGAGGGAGACGCGAAGCCATTTTTTCGGTGGAAATCTCAATTCGTCATTTTGTACCGGTACTCATATTTACTGAAATTACGATTGAAAACAAATTATGGAAGGTATATTAAATAAAGAGGAGAATATTTTGAAAAGTGTTTTTTTTTTCATTCAGTCCAGTTCAAAAATGAGGGAGAATGTAAATAGGTATGTTTAATTTTTGTCCTTTGTTGTATAGGATGTTATGTGTATAGGATAGGCCGCCTATTTGTTCAACATCTATTTAGTCATAAATTTTATAAATAAATGTGTTGTTTTTGTAATATTATTGTGGTTGATCAAATAAAGTATTATCTATCTATATATCTATATTCAACAAAGTTAACAAAGATTCTATTGTAGTGAAATACTTACTCAAAACACCTAAGGTCTGCTTGGTGAACATCCCTCGACGTCTGTACCTTGATCATCCTCAGCTCGAAGCTGACGACGGTGTCGCTCCACGAGGGACCTTGCATCTTGAACAAGTCTACCTGTTGGCGAAAACCATATCCATATGAAATAGATCCCAGATCCCACGATACCCAGATCCCAGAACTTACGTAAATTTAATGCTATAACACAACCGATTCTCGTAAAGTTTTTATCAAAAAAGTTGTGTTCATCAGAATGGCGGGTGACGTTTGTATGGCGGCTCACATATTTATTGAGTTTTCTATGCGTACAGAGAGGTACTATTAATTTCTTTATTGGTAGAATAAGGTAGAATTAAGTAGATTTGAGCCATATTAGATTTATGATAATTTGCATTTGTACACCCGCCATTCTGATGCACACAAAAAATTACTTGAAAATTTGAATTTTGAATTGACTTACACTCCCTGAGGGTAGATAGATATTGGCGACGAACGTAATAAAGTTGTAGCTGTAACTGGAGGGTCGCTGCAAACATGACCAGTCCGTTATCGAACATCGCTGAACTCGGGCGCAGCGACTGAAAAACAATAATTAGTTACTATTAAATTTCGAAAAAGATAGTTTATTTACCTACTAATCTTTTTCGATTTTTCTGGGGGTGCAGCTAGTTTTACATAAAATCGTCGAAATAAACTAGTAGTTCGCATCGAACTGAGACCTCACAACCCCCTATCGCCCCAACCCCTCTATCGATCCGGCTCATCTTCAAACTCATAAATTCTATTGACCTAAACTACGCGCATACCAAAATTCATGAAGATCGGAGCTACGTTATTCAAGTTATCGTTGAACAAACATACAAAGTTACAAAGATACAAACGCCAGGCCCGTCTACACTGGACTTCACTCGCTTCGCTCGCTTTGATCAATAAAGAGAATGGGACTTAGGCTGAAATCTATAGTGCGTACGTTAGCAAAAACTGAGCATAAACTTTGAATTGGAATTTATAGTCGAAATTCATTTTGTAATATTATATGAAAAAATGAAAAGAACTTCATAAGCGAAACAGAGAAGCAAAGCTTAAGTCATTATTTTTAATTGGTTTGAATTCTAAATTTGGAAAAATTCGACTTTACTAAGCAAAAACTTTGGATAGTTGCGAAGATCGGTTTATATAAATACCAAAAATTGGTCTAATCAGTTTTTGCTTAGCAAAGTCAAAGTTCGGACTATAGATTTCAGCCTTACTGTCTAGATTCGAGTTTATATCCGTCCGGACAGTCGATGTGGTGACAGTGGTAGCTCCCTCTAGTGTTCTGACACACGTGGCCGCGGTCCGCGGAGCGCGCACACGTCGCCACGCCCGTCTCACACTCGTCTATATCTGGAACAGTTTTTTTTTTCTTTTAAATATTTATTTTCACAAGAATCAACAGCACTTAGAAATAGTTAAAAATAACACTTTTTAGGTAAAACAGACTGCCAATAGATTAATACTTTTTAAACAATAAAATAAAATTTATGATCTCTATACTGTCTAGATCTATACTCTAGAAAAGCTAAATGCAACAAAGAACAAAATAAAATACAAAAATTTGTACGTAAACAGCAATCCATCCGGAGGGGAAACCCCTCTTTACAACGATCCTCGGATACTCTCCGCTGATCCTCGTAAAGACGATATCCTTGAGGACAGCTGCACCTGTAACAGGTTGCCGCTCACAGACTGACGACGAGACCCCTTCAACAAGCAGCTGTTCCAGAGGTCTAGAGCTGGAACTAGTAACTTATCCAGACCTCCATAAAGAGCTCTTCCCTAAAAATCCCTCCTTACCGTTACGACTCGTCTGATCATTGGACAGACAGTATCCTTTAGGACAGCTGCACCTGTAACAGCTTGCCGTTTACAGACTGACGGACGAGATCCCTTCAACAAGCAGCTGTTCCAGAGCTCTAGAAGCGCTAGCTCGCTGGAACTAGTAACCAGGGCTTTATTAAGAACTGCCCTCTAATAAAATCCTTACCGATACAACTCCTCTGATCCTCGGAAAGACGGTATCCTTTAGGGCAGCTGCACCTGTAACTGCCAGGCTCGTTGACACACTCGCCGCCGCACAGCTTGCCGCGTACCCGAACTGACGACCACTCCTCGCATTCGTTGACATCAACACATGTCCTGAGAAAGACGAGAACATAGATTTTTTTTCCCATTACTCTTTCCCTGACTTTAAATTGAAGTGAAACCCATTTTACACTTTTAATCGCGTTGTTTTTTATTGTCAACATTATTGCAATGCCGATTCTCGGCCTGTGTACGGAACGTTGGATCGACATTGCAACGATGCTGAACAGTAAATGAGTTTTGAAATGTTGAGAAAAGACTTTTTAGGCTACCTAATATGTCATCATTTTTATACATCGACAAAATTATTTTTAGTCTTTTTTATTTGTCGACATTCTGTAAGATGTCGTCATTTTTCAAAATCGGCATTAGTTTGCTAATTCCTCTAGTTTAGAGTAGGCCCTTACTCTAAAAGTGTCACGAGGCCTACAAAGAGAACATGCCTTTATAAGGTTAAAAAGGCATGTTCTCTTTGTATATTATGGTCTGTGTGGAAGGCTGAGATGATTACTACTCACTTATTGTCTTTATCCAGCCTATATCCCTTGGAGCAGTAGCACCGGTACCCGCCCCAAGCGTTAGCACACCCATGTTCACAAACGTCCGGCGTCTCAGCACACTCGTCGATGTCCACGCAGACCTTGTCGTTGGAAGCTGCGTTCCGGAAGCCGTCCGAACATCTACAGCGGTACGAACCGACCGTGTTGATGCATTGCGAGTGGTATGCGCAGGGCTAGGGCAGAATTGGAGAACCATTGTAAAGGTTATTTGCTCAGGTACCTCGGAAACGATTGATCCTAGACGACCTAGTTTCGAGATCTTTCAACACCTGACAATTGTGACTAAAACAAAAGATCATCGGAACGGAAACAAAAGACTGTCGAAAGAGAAACAGAAGACGATCTTTGTAGCTGTATCGGTAGGTACCGTAAATTGGGGATATTTTGTGACAAGATTTTCTGAAGATATTTGTCAAAACGTGGGGTGTCACAAAGTTAGACGTACTGTCACAAAATAACCCCGTTTACCCGGTACCCATTATCTTTTGTTTTTGTCAGTTAGACTGGTATAATGGTTTAGCTACTTGTACTATTTTGTGGTTTAGTATTAAACGTTTCAGACTAAGTTTTTTTTTTTAGAATATTAGGTACCTACCCACATTTTTAGCAACATTCTAATAAATAAATGATACAGCATAGTTTAATATTCGAAAAATCCAATCTCATGTCATGGCTATATTAACATGAGTAGCTAATAATCGTATCTGTTTGTTATAGCATACAGGTACCTAGGTAGCTATCGCAATGATATGCCTATTAAAATACAATCGGTACAAATTACGCAGCAGAATCATTTTTGTAGATAATCTAAAGGTGCTCCCTCACCTCACGAGCATTCGCGTGTAATGTAACGTTAAGGGCGGGCTACCTAACTACCGAAGCTTCGGACCCGACCAAACGTCAGTAGATTAGGTAGTTTTGTTCGTTCTGGACCAATAATTACTAAACGTTCAAGACTAAAAAACGAAATCTGAAGTTTCGCCAAAGTTTTGGAAATTACGTTTCGTAAAAGCCCGCCTAATTGGCGCTCACATTATAAGTCGAATCTGTAACAATAAATGTAACATTACATTTACAAGTGAATACTTGCAGTAAGGGAGCATCTTAGATAACTTATCTAGATAGTCATCTATCTATATCTAATATACTTATAATAAAGGAAGAGAGGACAAAAAGTCTGCAGGTACTCGGAAGTAAATTAAAAAAAAGTTGTCTAAAGGACTTAGGAAAAGTAGTAGAACAAAACTATATTTAATTTTCAATATTCATGTCTTTTTGTTTCTCTGTGTGTTCCTTATACAATTAGAAATTACTAATCCGATTGAAATCTGGTCTTCTAAATTGGATAGTTCTATTTTCGAGGAACCTTGTGGTATACTTAACATCCCAATTCCAATTAGCAGAACCCGAGTCATCAACGAAAAAGTCTGCTATGCACAATTTCTACGCAGACGAAGTCGCGCGTAGCAGCTAAGGAGTTGACGATAAAATAAATAATTACTTATACTGTGGTATCTGCTACGTGTTATGAATTGAATGACAGATAGGAACCATTTAAGTCCCCCTACAGATTACTTTAGAGTCTCCTTTACAATTTATTGTTGACCCCAAACAAGTCTCGGATTTTAGTAATTCGGAGTTTTCCGGTAATTTAAGTTTGTCAATTTTTAATGAATTTCATACAAGGTGTAACGGGTTTAAATCCTTTTAATCCGAAAGGGGGTTGTTCTAGACGTGTAGGCGAACAACTTTTGTTCTACGACTTTTGAAAATTCAAACTTTTTTTTTGAAAATTTTGAGATTATGTTTCAATGAAAAAACAGCTGCTTTTGAAAATAAAAACAATTGAAGTTTTGGTTGTAAACCATCAAACTAAATAAAAGGAAAACATAAGGTCAATGACCTCGAACTCTCAGAAACAGCTGATTTTCAAGTAAACTTTACACCTAAGTTTTTCGAAAAGTACTTCGAATTTCTAAAAGTCGTAGAACAAAAGTTGTTCGCCTAGACGTCTAGAACAACCCCCTTTCGGATTACAAGGGCTTACCCGTGACACCTTGTATATTTACAGATATTTTACCTAAATTACAAATCTCATTATCATTATTAAAACAATAGTATTGAAATAATGTCTTCTATGGTTTTCACGATTTTGCATAATAAAACACTTTATTTATCCGGTTTTATCGCGTTTTTATTCATTATTTGAACCGAGCTTTCGCCAACTTTACAGTAGGCCTTTTCAAGGTTGACTGAAAACCTCAACCAACAACCTTGAAAAGGCCAACTGTAAAGTTGGCGAAAGCTCGGTTCAAATAATGAATAAAAACGCGATAAAACCGGATAAATAAAGTGTTTTACAATAGTATTGATTTAAGATTTTATAATTATTTATCATTGATTAAAAAAAACCTCTAAGTACTCAAAAGTAATTGGCATTCGTAAGATTTGAAAGGACAGCAAGAAAGTGGGAAAAAGAAGCACTGAGCTGTGAATAGAGTGTGGGAGAAAAAAAAGTAGAGATAGATGCTGTGGAATACGTACCTACCCACCGCACCTAAAACCCGCATTATGGGTTTTAGACATGACAACAAAATCACCAATAAATATAATTAAGTAGCTTAACTTAGCTATATGTCATACTAGCTCTTAAGTAACTGAAATGTATGAAAATAAGAAATAAATAAATGTTAGCGGGTCGCCTTAGACGATGTGTTGATATCTTTTTGCAAAGTGTAATTCTGAATTTTCTAGATGTGATTGGATAATTATTAGATAACAATTGAACAGTAACGCAATATCACGACCCTATCGATGTCTATCTATACGTCCAAACATTTGTAACAAATCATTGTTATAACTTAATTTTCCATTTCATATAAAAGTGAATGAAAATCTGTTTGGATTATCATTACCTTCGAGTTAACACGAGCTAGTAAACAAATATACAGAAACCATGAGCTTCGAAAACAAAGTGGTTATTGTTACGGGAGCCAGTTCTGGCATTGGAGAGACTACAGCGATACACTTCGCGAAACTTGGGGCTGATGTCGTTCTCGTTGGCAGAAATGAAACAAGGCTAAACAACGTCGCGAAGCAAGTCGCTGCCATCGGTAAGTCACCGCTCATAATAAAAGCAGATGTTGGTATAACTGAAGATGCCAAACGAATCATAAAACTCACTGTAGAAAAATACAACAAAATTGACGTCCTAGTAAATAACGCCGGTATCGTCATACTCAGAAATATAGACGAAGACAACCTAGTAGACGTATACGACCAAACTTTCGCGACAAATCTCAGATCCATGGTGTTACTCACGAACCTCTCCGTTCCTTACTTGAAGAAAACTAAAGGAAACATTGTGAATCTTGCAAGCATTGCTGGAAAAAGCACATTGGGGAATATAGCGTTTGGAAATGGTCCTTATTGCGCATCTAAAGCTGCCATTCAGCATTTCTCGCGTAGCTGTGCGATGGAACTGGCAGAGTTTGGGATAAGAGTCAATATTGTGAGCCCAGGGCCGGTGGAAACACCTATATTGGAAGTGGGTGGGCAGGATAACGTTGATTGGCAGGCTTTAGCTGATAGAGTGACGGCTCTGAAAAGAGTCACGCAACCAGAGGAAGTTGCACGAATGATAGCGTTTGTGGCACATGATGATCAGAGGAGTGTCACTGGTGCAGACTTCCTTATTGATGCTGGTTTCTTGGTTAGAGGCGAGAGGAATGTTAAAGCATTTAATAACTAAGAACCTACACATAGTTTACTAAAATCATAAGTAACATGTGAATAATGTTGTTGGTTTCACTGTTTTTTAAGTCTTACTATATTCATACTTAGATATAAGTCTTAACCTAAAGATAAATGTATTTTTTTATTTATTTATTATTTATTTATCCATTGTTTTAAATAAGTTTTCTGACTTTCCTTTGGTAAAAATTTGTATTTGGATCAATCTATAAAGTAACCGGATAGGAAGTGTTTGTTAATAGTTTTGTACCTAAGTAATATGTTTTTCTTATTAATTTATTTGCATTCGTGTGATTTGTTTTGTAACAAATAAATAATCAACTGATTCAAAATATTTGTATACTTAATTATCGATTCGATGATATCTGCCAGTCATATTTCGTGATAGATTAGCAATACTTAGTATGCCTATCTACCAGGTAAATATACCTAAAATGTTATCAAGTCATTGGAACATGATTGGGAAGAAATAAATCGTCATCTTAAACATCAATTGTCCAACAACTAAAACGTCAATTACTTATTATATAAAATGGAACCTAATTTTGGGTGGTCTTTTTTTTAATAGCATGGTTTCTATGGGTGATTAAATTCCAAAAGATTAAACAAAAGTCGCAAAAAAGTATTATCACCTAGGTAAAACAATTCCAAGGTGATATGAAGACACCGATTTAGTCGACTTATTTCACCTGGGTGAAATGATTCCAAGGAGATATGAAGACACTAACGGGTCGAATTCTATCCATAGGGGGAATAAACCACGGCATCACGCCTGAATGGCTGGACAGATTTCACAAAAATCTTTTTTGTTTTTTTTTTATCCGGAGAATGTACCATATCGGGACTTACAAGTGGTAGATACAAGTTACAAGATATAGGTCAGCTATGTTCTGCCATTCCGGCGTATGAATGTGAGTGATGTTTGGTTATATTACTTTCTACATTTTTTATAAGTACACACTATTAGGAAAATAAGATACTCCAATTTAGTTACACAAATAATAGTGTCAAACAATCAAAAATACACAGAACACACTCAAAAATAAACGCAAAACTACTATAATTAAAACACAGTTACCGAAAATAAACAAACCTACCTATCCTAATTATCTGCCTACCTACCTAGGTTAGTCTATGGTCTCGCTCGTACCTACCTTAACCATAGGCTTAGACAATAGCCTTTGACGATCGACAGCAATAAGAATTAGTTAACCGACACATTATCGCTTTTTATTCCAATATTATGTTAGAATTACAGTCTATAAGGTCCAGCGAGACAATCTAGACTTCGGGAAATTTCGACTATTCTTAATAACTTCTGCATTTTATAGTATTTTAAAAAGTGCCATTTATTGACCTGGGCGCAAAAGCAACTTTATAAATTTCTGCATAGATGGCACTGTTTCATAAATTTCTACAAAAGTTATTAAGAATAGTCGAAATTTCCCGAAGTCGAGATCATCCCGCTTGACCTTAGTACGTTTTTTTAATATCAGACTATATTCTGACGTTTTAGTTCCATAAATTTTTCAATTTTGTATACGAAGAAGTGTCAAATGGTTGCATTTAATTAGAAAATGAAGTCTGGTAACGATTTTGTCACCAAGTAGCTATAACAAGCTTGCATAGAAAAATAAATAAGACAGTTAGTAGAGCAAAAAATCCAACTCCTCTTCCTCAGTGGCTGCACCATCCTACCTGTTTAAAAGTAAAATAACTCACATTAGCATGCACACACTCGTCGATGTCCTCGCACCCGTTCTGTCCGACGAGGCGATGTCCCGCGGGACATTGGCACGAATATCCTCCGTAGAAGTTCTCACAGCGCTGTTCCGGACCGCACTTCGACACGTTCTGGGCACATTCGTCGATATCTACAGAAGAAACGTTCAAAATGTAGGGAACAATCTATGATATAACCAATGGATATAACTAACAGGGGAAGATACGTCAATAGTCACTACACAAATGAGACGACCAAACTGTGACTGGGAAAGGTATATTGTCGCTATCTCGATCGCGCTGCAGACTGGGACGTCCCACTATCTCTGTCGCACGGTATTGTTAACGAGCACGCCAGATAAGGGTGCACTTGACTGGGGGCGCCACTGCCTAACATTAGGCACAATTTACCTAATACAGCGATTAGTTCCGATTTTGACCACTTGCAGTACCTATGCATTATGCCAGACATTCTAGCTCATTTATCAAATAGGAAATGTTAGACCGTAACGTATCTTCCCCTATTTGCTACAAACGGACATATTCTAAAACATTAAGTCAGAAAATAATTAACAATTTTCGATAAATCCGACAGGGATTTTCAGTTTAGCAGGTAAGTATTTATTTATTTGTTTGGAAACCTAACAGCTAAAAAACAAAGATATGAAAAACAGTTTAAAAACGGAAATCCAATTATAAGGTTTCACGGTATAGGGGCCTTAAGGACGCGACTGATGTGAAATCCCTTCCGATTGAATATTTTTCTTCATAACTGATATCAAATAGATTATTAAACAATTTATTACGTTATTGTACATGACACAAGAAGTGTCCCATTCATTTCAAAAACAATAAAAAATAACTTTAAATACCACTATTATAAAGGCAAAGTTACCCCTGTTTTACAAAATAAATCATTTTTTTTTTCTAAATCCTTAACCGCTATATTTTCTTATAGGCCTCATAATATTAGAAAATACAATACCTAGAACCTCTTCATCGCATTTTATAAAAATATTATTTTAATCTTCGTTAATGATTGATTTTACGAGAAATTGTAAATTTTTTCATGCAATTCCATCTCGCTCATTTTATGCGATCGGACAAGGACCGATAATTATCATCTATCGCCGTCTTATGCGATTGTGCCCATTGTGTAATTCGTCTATTACTGACCGTAGCATCTGTTGTCAGGTGTAAGTTTGTAGCCCCAAGGACACGACAGCATGATAGCGCCGGAGTCAGGCAGACGAGTGTGTGAGGGTCGCGGAGACCAGCCTCCTCGCTGCCCGTACTGTGCGCCCACTGTGATCACGTTACTGCTGGGGTCTGCTGAGGGTCTGTGGGGCTGCGGTTGTGGTTGAACTGGTACTGTCAACGTATGAGGGAACAGCGGTTATTATTTCAGGTAAATTTGAGGATATACAGTTGTTTCCAAAGATCCGAAGGCATGGGACATTTGGCAATCCAGGGGCCGACCGCGCATCTTTCGTCGTAATCGGCATCGAAATCTCACTGCGCAAAGGAACCTGCGCGGTTCAAACCATAGCGTTAATTTGCATGCATTTGAAGGCGACGTCGCCTGTCATTGAAACTGGCCGGCAGCTCAAGAGACCTCGCTTTCAATGACAGCTCAACTCGACGGTGTCGGCTTCAAATGCATGCAAATCGGGTGGGATACTTAATGATCAATGCTGTCTTCACGGCGCAGGTTATTCCTTTGCGCAGTGGGATCTAATAGGAGGCCCACTACTAATACGACTAATTACAAAAGCAATTACAGGTCATGGGGCCTTTAACAAGCACCTACACACCCTAGACTTAACAGATAGTCCGCTATGCAGAGCCTGCATGGATGCAGAGGAGACGGCCGCACACGTTCTTTTGGAATGTCCTGCATTGGCGGAAATTAGACTCGGAATTATTGGTGACGTAAAAAGCTTCCCACAAATTTTCAAGAAGCCACATCTTGTGACAAAATTTATGAAAGAGCTGGGCTGGATCTCCCACTAACGTAATGAACCATCACGCAAAAAGGACCCAAATCTAAATAAATAATAATAAATAAATATTGCACGACATTACACACAGCGCAATCTAGCCCCAAATTAAGCTGTAGGCTTGTACTATGGGTACTAGACAACGGATATATATTTTTATATATTTTTTTTAATTTTTTTTATAGATTATACTTTTTTTTGTAAATACATACATAATTATACATAGAAAGACACCCAGACCAGATACAAATATTTATTTTTAAGCATATATTTTTTTTTATTTTTTATAGTGGAGAAAATGCAGCCTGATGCACCGTCACGCCACTCTTGGGGGAGAGTGGCGCGGTGTGTGGGGCCCCCTATGGCCTTGGATGTTAGGCGGCCATAGGTTTACCCACTAAAAACTCCACCGGTTCCTCATTCGCCTTTGTGTCGGGGACTACGGGCACTTGTGAGTCTTCCGCGGTTCCCAACGGCAATGGTCCGATTCGGCCGGACCCCTCTCTGTAGAGGTTTGACGACCTCTTCCTCATGAGCAGCGCACGGGAACCACGTGCACCCCGCCCGGGCTCTTACATGGCAATAGGCCCCCCCGAGCCTGTCGCCTGCGAGCCCATTTATGGAGGCATCAGGTCGTCGCGACGCGGACGCCCTGAGGGTCGTATCCTGCGGATACGGTTGGATCGAGAGGATACCTCCCGCTCCCTCTCCGCAACCTCCTTCGCCTTCATCACTGTTTCGGCGAAGCGAAGGACAGCTGACCACGCAGCCTCGTCCTCCACCATCGCCGCTACAACAACTGGGAGTGACAGGTCATCTCCCACCACCGCTTTTAGCTCATCGCGCTCAGCAGTCCAGGCCACACATATCTCGAGCGTGTGGTCGGCAGTGTCCACGTCGCTGGGGCAATGATGAAATATTTGTACCCTGCGGGAATCGAACCCGCAACCCATTGGCGGTTTATTTGCGTAAAACGAGCCCGTAAACAATTACAATTACAATTAGGGGGCCCTTGTCCTGCAGTGGGACAATTAACGGGCTTACAAAGATACAGATTTTAATTGAAATTTTTAGTAAAGAAATATACAATGTTTATAAATTACATCTTATACGTACAGTCAGAATACGACTTAAAGACTTAGAGCCGAATATTTTTAATGGATATAGTTAAAAGAATCCTATCTGTATAATAAACAAACCGTATGGAGGCCTCTCGTTGTCAGTTCTACATTTCCTTCCGCAGTAACAACGGAATCCCCCTTCCAAGTTAACACACTCCTCGTTAGCCGTACACGTGTTCTGGTTTGTTGCACATTCATCTATATCTGAAACGGAATTGATATCATTGATTTAATAACAATAAACATTTGATAAACATATTAGTTTTTTCTTCTGTATTGAAATAAAACTTATTTTCCGGTTTTAATCGCGTTGTTTTTATAATTCGTTTTATTTCTATATACATCTTGATTTCTACGTCTGGAGTCTGGATTCTTTTTTTAGACTAGGGGACAAAGCAATTTTTTTTTGTAAAATTTACTACTGTACCAGTCTTCTGTTTTTTTTTATATTTATATCTATCTATTCTGTTTTTTGATGTGCTTGTCAGTATTTTATTTATAAATACAACGTATTTTATTTCTTTCTTATTCTTTCTTTGTTGGCTTTTCAAATTAAAATGTGTCATTTAAAAGGAATACCACATAATAATATTATCTAGCACTCATCTAGCTTCATCTAGCAATAGTTCTTGTATTTACCAACACATTTCCCCTGATTGCTATCAAACTTGAACCCCAGTTCACAGGACATCGGCTGGTACCCTCGACCACGTGGTTGTGGACGCGGCGTGTAGGGATGGTACGGCCATTCTGGAGATGTGGCCACTGGAAATACAAGTTGATAAACATTGTTACAATTTTACCGGGTCTCCTTGCAACCAAAATCCCTGTAACCTGACTGAAACGTCGAGGTAAGAAAAAAACAACGGTAAAGGTGGTAAGTATGAATTTAAAAAGTTTATAAGTTGATTTAAGTACCTAATCTTATGCGTAAAATGTATTCCTATTTCGCGTGGTCACGGCATCACGCCCGTTCACGCCTGACCCGATTTCGATAATTCTTTTCTTGTTGTGTTTGTTATGATTAGGAGAAGGTTCTTTCTCTTCTGTCTCGTCATACGACAAATCGAGTAGTGAAGTTTAGATAATTATTTTAGCTTCTCGAAGGGAAAAGTTCTTAAAGTCGCAGAAAGTTAATATATTTTTATGAAAGTAAGGATAGAGGAATGACCCAAAACTTTTAGCGAAGCGAGACATTTTACATTTTTTTGGAGCACACTCTCCTGGTTCATATTTTTAAGCGAGCATAGCTTTATAAACGCGAGAAACTGCATGAAGGATGAAAAGTCTGCGAACGCTGAGAACCTTGGCCTCTTCGAAGTGTTTAGTCGTTGGGAATCAGAAGGGTCTATTCAAAGCGACATTAAGTACCCCTCTCTGAGCTGTTTCCAGCGTAATGAGGTAACTGGAAGTTGCCCCACCACATACGAGGATACAATAGTTGATGATGGACGGAGACTGAAAACGTAAACGACAAGTTTATGCTCACGAGTAGTCTTCGACTCCATGTGGTCAGAGTAATTGAGTTTATCGTCTATAGACACCAAGGTATTTGACCGATTTTGCTATAAAGATGGAGACGAAAGTACAGGGTTGGGTTCTAGATGCTTTCAGAAGGCACCCGGTGTCATGAATGGAGATTTTGCACTAATTTGCGAAAGCAGACGACGCTGTTTTATGAAAACTTTTGGCAGCATTTAGGGTTAAAAGGTTGAAGTTGAGATGTCAAGCTGAGAACTGCCCTCTCGCGGACCTTGTTCCATGAAGTGTCGTGGAAGATAACAGCGAATTCTTATCTTCCACGGGACGAAGAAATAACAGGACATTCAGGTTAAAAATAATTTTCTAGAGCTCTTCCGTGCCGTAGTCTAAAAAAACTTATTATTTAATAACGCAAAATACAATAGGTAAATAAATAGGTATTCGGAAAAAATTAACGACAAAATAAATGTTTCAATTTTTCTGTTTTTTAACCCTTTCATTACAGTCAAGGATTTTTTTTCCTCAATAACTCTCCATATTTGACCTGGGGTTACTTCAGGACAATTGATCAGTAATATAATAAATAATCACTAATTACGTTAATCCTCGAGGTCAGTACAAACATGTCCAGTGCCGACCGCTGCTGGTGGAACACTGTACAATCGGACTTCTCCAAACCAAAAGTTGGTCATACTTACAGACGTATACAGAAACGCTACTTAAATTTTAAGAGGTATTTAAATAGTTGATCAGCTTCTAAATGTTTTATTAGATTTGTATTAGATTTTTGAGCTCCTTAATTGTTTAAGTACAACTCAAATTTTAAGTAGCTGTTCTGTATTCGAGCGTTATTCTACTTGTAGTCAAATTTGCACCACAGTCTTCAAACACTTCTTCTAAAGTCTTTCCATACTAACCTTCAGTAGTACTTTCAGTAGTGGCTCTCTCAGTAGTAGTACTAGTACTACTGGAGGTACTGGAAGTGGTATCAGCCGCACACCATCCATCAGCTCCCCTTCTAAAGCCAGTCAAGCATTCGCAGCTGTAGGCTCCAGGACGGTTCATGCAGGTTTCTAATGCGCCACATACATGGGTGCCAGTTTCGCATTCGTTTACATCTGCAAAATGTGAATATGAACCACGTTTTCGATGCCAGGATTCTTCTCTTTCAAATAATTCATAAACTTTCCGCTTCTATATAGCTACCTACATGGCGATGATTGCATATTGTTTTGACTCTAGAATAAAAATCCTAGTATCAAAATCGTCTCTTAATTTAGGGCGAAAACGAACAGCGAACTGGCCAAGTCCAGCGGCTACAAAGTCTTTTTTGGTTTCTCCGCAAAATACCATAGTAGGTACAAGTGGTAGTACTAAAATAAGTGCCGAATCTTTGATGTTGAGTCTGACATTTTAACCGAATTCAATAGGAGAAGTCCTCAATTCCGTGGTGGCTAATTTTGTTTGGACAGGTTACAAATCTATTGTTTTTTCATAGAAACCGATTAATAACAAAAAGTCTCATCAAGTAAGTAATCAGCACTTCCCATCAGGTAACATGATGTCAAATGCTAGCCTATCCTGTGTAAAAGAAAAAAATACAGTAGCTAATAATAACTTTACCTATACAATTTCCATTTTTATCCTTCTCATATCCATACAGACAATGCACATCATTCGGATCAAACCCTGAAGGCTCCGGAGGTGGTGTCATCGACTCAGTTGTAGTAACTTCAGTTGGAGTTGGACTAGGTCTTCGTGAGGGATAGGGTGGTCTTCTCGGGGTAGTTGGTCGTCTTGGATAGTCTTCTGGCCGTCTTGGTGTGTTTTCTGGTATTCTGGGGTAGTCTTCTGGTCTTGGTGTCTCATCTGACCTTCTTGGATTGTCTTCTGGTCTTGAGGTATCTAGTCTTCTGGGGTAGTCTTCTGGTTTTGGTGTTTCTTCCGATCTTCTCGGATAGTTATCTGGCCTACTTGGATAGTCTTCTGGCCGAATTGAGGTGTTTTCTGGCCTTCGGGGGTAGTCTTCAGGTTGTGGTGTTTCTTCTGGTCTTCTATCATTTGTCCTTCTGGGGTAGTCTACTGGTGGTGTCGGACTTGGTCTTCTGGGATAGTCTGGCCGTCTTGGCCCCTCTTCCGGTCTATCAGGACTATATGGACTATATGTCGGCCTGCCGGGATAGGTGGGATATTCGGGTCTTAGAGGTGTTGGAGTAACTTCTGGTGTTCTAGAAGTTTCTGGTCTTCTATCTTCCGGTGTGGTTGGTGGGGTTTCTGGAGCTTCTTCCGGCTTTGGTGTTGTCGGGTATGGTGTTCTTGTCGGATACCTAAAGAAGAAGAAACATTTATTTTACAAGTTTATGTTTTAGCGTAGTGATGCAAATCTTCCCAAAACATTATTTGTTCCATTTCTATACTTTAACAACCCTCAAATACACATTAAAGAGATTGGTCTTCCTGTCTGTGTACACGTATAAATATGTGTATCCGAAATGAAATAATTTAATATGAAAATTGGATTTTCTTATTTTCAAATTCAAGCACTGTTTGACGGAAAACCGGTCAGCGGCGTCAAATTATTGTGTGTGTATTTCAGTTTCAGCAACAATATATTTGCATTATTTTAGTACTAGCTGCGTCCCGCAGTTTCACTCGCGTAAGTCCCGTTCCCGTGGGAATATCGGAATAAAAAGTAGCCTATGTGTTATTCCCGGTATCCGGCTACTTAAATTCCAAATTTTAACGCAATCGGTTCAGCGGTTTTAACGTGATTGAGTAACAAGTATACGTACACACACACACAAACTCACAAACTTTTAGCTTTATAACATTAGTAGGATTATTTTACCTAGGATACGGTCTTGTTGGTCTGACTGTGGTGGATTTAGCTGTGGTTGTAGAGGTTGTTGTTGGTCTCGGTGTGGTCGGCCTTGGCCTGGGTGTGGTTGGTCTAGGCCTACGCGTTGTCTGTCTGGGCCTGAGTGTGGTCGTCGATGTAATAGCTACTGGTTCTGTATCTGGTGTTTCATCTATTGTTGAGTTTTCGTCACTGGAAAATTAAGAAAATTTTCAAGATAAAGAATAAAGATTTGTTGTAAGAATCATAAGTGACTTTTGTTTTAGACATGTGGAATATGCAATTTAATTTCCTCACAATTCTGAAAAAAAGTGCCATTGGGCTGGCCATATAACTCGAAGGACTGATGATTACCCCTGGGAAGTACTATAAGTCCTCGAGTGGCGACCACGATGCAGTGCGAAACGGACCACCTGCTGGCGACTACCTGCTCGGTGGACCGACGACATTGAAGCGGTCGCGGGGAGTCGTTGGACGGAAGTAGCTCGCGATCGCTACTTATGACGTCGTGAGAGGCCTAAGGTCAGCAGTGCGCAGAGATCTGAGATGATGATTAACTTACTCAGAATCATAATATTCGTATTCATAAATGGGTGGCGGCGTGGTGCTGGTGGTAGACGAAGTGACAGCTCTTCTGGTGCACGTGAAGGAACCTAAGACGTTGAGGCAGTGGAGTCCGGGGCTGCAGTTGTCCAGTTTCAGGGCACATTCGTCAATATCTGAAACGAAAATATATGTTGGAAATCTTTATCTAAAGCTAATCTCAGGAGCACTTCAACTGAAAAATTCTTGTTTTTGATAGTCCATTTATTGAGAAAGGTTATAGGCTACATTATGATCCCGATATTCCCGCGAGATCGGGATTTACGCAGGTGTAAATAATCTGTAGGTACCAAGTTTTTTCGCAATCGGTTCAAAAGTTTTTTTTGTAACGAGTGCCTACCTAACAAAAAAAAAAACACGTATACTTCAAATTACATAGGTATATACTCACTCAATTAATTACTTACTACACATAAACCTTTATAACGGAGTACCACAGTCATATTTTCCTATTGATGTAAACATCTATAGGCGGGTGTAAACCTGATTTTTAATGTGGAGATACAGGCGCTATATGAAAACACATCTGTCAATGTCAAATATTTTTCTATCCGTAATTTACGTGCGAAAGTCGTATGATCCAATAACGATTGATCGATTGTTAGAAAGAGTTTATTGCGAAACAATCTTTTGTAGACAAACGCTGCATCGATTGATCGATTTATCTAAAATTTATTGATCGATGGACTGCTCATTTGAAAACCTTTAGGCACGGAACGGCAAAAGAGCAAAATGGTGGAGTGGTAGCAAAATGGTGAAAGAGCAAAAATGATAACACTTTTAAACGAACAATGTTGATTGAAACAAAAATTAAAAGTTCAATTCGCTCACAAACTATAAAAACCTTTGTCTACCTTCGAATCAAACATTTATTTGCTGACCATACCCTACTAACTTATTTAATGAAATCGTTTTGGCGCGAAAACTGTTGTAAAAAGGTACTAAATTTCTCGATGAACGCTGTAAAATAGTTGATTTCATTTTGGTTGCGTAAAACAGCTTTTTACACCTTCGATAATAAAACTTTATTGACTGAATAACAAAACAAGGAATCTACATATCTTTCCTGCTCCATACTTCGTTTTTTAATTGTAGACTACGATTTAATGTTCGTGAACTTATTTATTTATTATTATTTTTATTTAACAGGAAAACATACAGTTATACATGACAGCTTACAAAACTAAAAGATAACTAAAAACCAATTACATGGTTTCACATATACAAGACTAAATACAACAAAAAGAAAATACAACAAAAATACACGCCTGTCCTTACAATGATGAAAGATGATGATGATTGACCAATGATGGTTCAATTATCGATTAGCCGAAGATTTTTATAAATTAATAATAAACGGGTGTTTGTCAAACCAGTAGCGCACCAATGTTTTTCTAATTGCAACCGGCTTAGTGTCAAAACATCCACCTCAGAAAATTCAGTCAGTCTATTAAACGCATCAACTGCTCTAGGAAAAAAAGAGTTATGCCTGTATATGGTATAACATTTCGATGTGCCCAGATAGTTTGGTTCTCTTAACTGTATTTTACTTAGCAGAGCATTGTCCTGCAGAGCTAAAAAAAGCTTAAATAAGCTAAAAATAAAGCAAAGTAATTAGCACAGATAAATCATGATCTTGTAGATGGCGTCTCATTTTCGCCTTAGTCGAAAAATAGTAGACAGGGGAAACATTCATTGAATATCCTCCTGCTTGAGGTGTGGGGACTCGTGTAGCCTAGTAGACGCGAGTGACTTTTTGGAGATGAATTCCCTTAAAACATTTCTAAAAAATGCTTTGTTATTTCTTATTGTCAGTACCATATAGGTACGTTTGTGAACAAGGTAATAATATAGGAACCCCAGTAAAACGGCCAAGTTTATACGAGGGACTGAATTTAGAAGTACCCACAAATCACTGGTTTTATTGTAGGCGGAGAAACACTGAATCGCAACGTTTTTTTATGCTGTAATCTTCTCACTTTTACTAGCTACGTTTCAGGGTTTTACCTTAAATATAAAAGTAACCTTAGGTTCATTAATTTCAACCTTCAAACTGAAAACGAAGACGTTCATTCTGCCGAATGTAAGGCACGCTCGGAAACAGACGTGTGCTCTCGCTGCTTGAAATAGAAAATAATTATTATTTCACGATTAGCGTGGCAGCTGCCGCTGCACACTGGTATAGTTATGGGTTACGACCAAGTTACAGCTAACAATGTTCTGGTGTTTCTACAACATGCTGCTAACATCATGGACGAGGACGGCATCCTGCGTATAGTTGGTATTGCATATGCAAGACCAACTTCATGACGCAGCAGATCTTTGTGCCAACCACGTCCTGTATACAATCCAAATAACAAGATCGAGCGTTCGCCATCCCACAGGACGAAGGAAACGAAAGAGGAGAGTCGCAAGGACATCATCAGCTTACTAAAGGAGACTAATCCGGACGACGCGACGTTCCTACTTTTATTGTCAGAAACACGGACTACATTTGTCCGGTCACCTTCATCATCGTAACTAGGCTACTCAAGGGCATCTCAGCCTTAAAAATAGGTCTGGCCGATATAAACTTAAAGTTTTAACGGTCTCTAGACGTCATCATTGAGCTGAGTGTGGCAAAACGGACGAATTTATCGTGTCAAAGCGCAAGTTTCTTCCTACGCCGACGCGCTATAAAGATTTGATAAACGGACAAATTAGCGCGTTCAAACAAACATTCAATGAAACTCTTTAGCTTTATAATATTAGTATAGATACACCTAGATAGCATGAAGATCTGGATCTGGATTATCAATAACACATGCTTCTTTTTATCGCCATACTTAAGTCCTAATCCCGATACGGAATTAGGACTTGAGTGAATAAAACTGGGGGAGATTGTTCCTAAATAATAGGGGTTAAAATATGAAAATGCCGTTTTATTGCAATAGGTTCTTTGAATTGACATAGAATCTTCATAGTTTGAGGTTTTCGAATGAAACTTTTTTCAAATGGTTTCTGTGATGTTCTTTTTTTAAAAAATGTGAAACATTTGAATATCGACTTTCAATTGATTTTGTTATTCAATTTAGACAAGAAAGATGGATACTGCGAAAATTCGAGTGATTTTTGAATACGAGTTCCGACGCGGAACTAACGCGGCAGAAACAGCCCGCAATATCAATGCTGCGTTTGGAGAGGGGTCTACTAATGAACGCACCGTGCGATTTTGGTTTAAACGCTTTCGTGAGGGAAAATCGACTTAAAGAACGAGCCACGAGGAAGACCGCCCACACAGGTGAATAACGATGAATTAAGAGAGATAGTGGAAGCCGATCCTAGTCAAACTACCCAGGAATTAGCGGCATGGTTTAACGTTACCTTACCCACTTTATTGACTCACTTGCGTCAAATCAATAAAATAAAAAAATACGAAAAATGGGTGCCTCATAATTTGACTGATCTGCAGAAAGAAACGCGTGTTGAAACTTGTGTTGCCTTGTTGAACCGGTACAGAAATGAAGGAATATTGGATCGAATTGTAACATGTGATGAAAAGTGGATTCTTTATGATAACCGGAAAAGAAATGCAATGGCTGACCCCAGGTCAAATGCCACAACAGTGTCCTAAAGCAAAACTTACCAATAAAAAGGTAATGGTAACTGTTTGGTGGTCTCAGCATGGTGTTATTCACTATAGTTTTCTTCGATCTGGTCAAGCAATTACGGCAGATGTCTATTGTGCCGAACTCCGAACCATGTTGACAAAACTAGCAGTAAAACAGCCCCGACTCATGAATCGATCTTCACCATTATTGCTCCACGACAACGCGAGACCTCACACAGCACGAGAAACCATTTTGACCCTTCAGGAACTGCACTTAGAAACCATTCGTCATCCTCCGTATTCACCAGACCTTGCTCCAACGGACTACCATTTTTTTCGTGATTTGGACAATTTCTACGTGACAAGAAGTTTTCTTCCCAGGAGGCAGTACAAAATGCTTTCACACAGTTTGTGCAGTCTAGATCGTCGGAGTTCTATCGCAAAGGCATTAATAACCTTCCCATTAGATGGCAGCAATGTATAGATAATAATGGCAACTATTTTGATTAAATAAATTTGTTAAAAATTTAAAAAATAAACAATTAAGATTTTCAGTACAAATCGGCAATTTCATACTTTAACCCCTAATATATTCTAGTCATTCAGTAGGTCAAGTTAAACTTACCAACACAAGATCCACTTGAAGAATCTAACTCAAAACCGTTTTTGCAACGACATTCGTGTCCTCCGTATGTGTTTATGCAGTTTTGAAACCTGTCGCAAAGATGGCTGCCTTCACGGCATTCGTCAATATCTGTAAAGATAAACTATATTAGAGGATGTCTATCCTCTAGGATAGATACGGGGCCTCTGGGATCGGATACGACCCCCCAGGATCGGATCGGATACGATCCCCATATAAGCTAAACGACGATCAGTACCCATATCATCTATCTGTTGACGTCTGACAACAGTGGAAAATGACAGGCACTATGCAGTACATTGCTGCTTTGAGATGATCACCGGTACTAATCACGTAACGTCAAAGCAGCTTATAATATTTAAAGCAATTTATATATATATCTATATATGTAGGATTTGGGGGAGTAAATAAAATCCTGGTTTCGCTCTTCTATTTATTTTAAACTTAAATTTATAAAATCATCAAACCAGTGCACGCGCCATGTTGTACAAAAGTGCCCCCATCCTCCCTACCTATCGCTCTCTCACTCTTGCGCATACATTCTGTCCCTTTCTCTCTTTTACGCAACATACCTACCCTCACATCCTACATATATATATTTTTTTGTTTCTTCTTGATGTGAAAGTATTAATTTGATTTTTTATTTGTGGCACGGTTCTTCTGTTTAATTCGGTTCCTGTTCGTCAAGTTCTGTAATTGGCTTCCTATTGTTACCATATGTTTTTTCAGTGTATATGTATAGCTGTTGAACTTCCTAATAAATAAATAGTGCCTGTCAATTTCTACTGTTGTCAGACATCCACTGGATAGATGAACAAGAAACTTGCCGTTCGATGATGAAAGAAGTACCTACATAGGAAAAATCAATAACATAACTTCAATCATAGTTCTCATGCAACATTTTATTAGAGGAAATATCTACGAAACAACTTTTAATATAAGTAGGTAAGTTACTTTTTACCTTCACAAATTTTTCCTCCAGGTCTCAGCCTCATACCTTCCTGACAGATCTTTGTTGCCAATCTGAAATACCCAAAGTAGATATATTATTAGAACTAGAATGCTTACGTAGAACTTAGTAGTTAGTAGTACGTGTTTCGCTGAGCATTGAGCATGCTGTCCCTTTCCAATAACATTTATTTATTTATTTAATTAGGTACACCAACAGTAATACACATTGATATAACTCAACAAAAAACAATGCCAGAACACTATGGGTAGGTAAATGTGTTTACCAGTTATAGGTATACACAACTTTGCCTTAAATATAATATTATTAAAGTAAAAGACCTATGCTAAAACTAAATATGACATACATTATAAACAGGCCTTACAAAGGTGTTTCAGCACTTTACCTTTAAAACTGGCCATCGAGTCATAGAAAACGTCAATATCAGGAATTTTAGAATTAATTTCTTTATATTTAGAGCAAGCTCTTGTGATAAAAGAATGACGCCCAAGATTAGTTCTAGTTAACATTATTAGAAAGACAGCATGCTTCAATGTAGCGTTCTCTCCCTTTCTAATAGTGTTATTAGAAAAGGACAGCATGCTGCAACGTAGAATGTTACTGGTTTGATTCCCGCCAGGGACAAGTATATTGACGCTGAATTATGCTGACCAGAATGCTGATTCTGTGTGTTTTCGTAGGTATCATTCGTAGATAAGTACTTATGTATTTACAAAAAAAAAACTATCATAATGTATAGTAATATCAAAATCGTCACATACGCTTATTTATAAGTTTCTGTTTTATTAAATGTACTAGCTGCGCCCAGCGGTTTCACCCGCGTAAGTCCCGTTCCCGCGGGAATATCGGGAAAAAAAGTAGCCTATGTGTTAATCCAGGTCCTCAGCTACCTATATTCCAAGTTTCATCGCAATCGGTTCATTAGTTTTTGTGTGTAAGAGTAACAACCTCACATACATACATACATACATACTTACTTACAAACTTTCGCGTTTATAATATTAGTAAGATTATAGACATACCCTTTTACATCCCCTAAAAGCTGGTGAACAGCTGCTAACTCGCATAATTATCTATCTATCGTTTGTCTTTTACTGTGACATGAAGTCACAAAGTTGACAGACAGAGACAAACGTCATATTTTAACTTGGTCATCTGGTAATCATCGTTATAAGTAAGAGGGTATGTATATTGACTACCAGCTGCGCCCCGCGGTTCCACCCGATAAGTCCCGTTCCCGCGAGAATATCGGGATAAAAAGTAGTTTATGTGTTAATCCAGGTCCCCAGCTACCTATATTCCAAGTTTCATCGCAATCGGTTCAGTAGTTTTTGCGTGAAAGAGTAACAACCTCACATACATACGTACAAACTTTCGCGTTTATAATATTAGTAAGATTGATATTTGTATATTCTATCTACATACTTGGGCAAAGTACTAATCTTGGACTTGCAGTTGTATGCTCCCGGGAGGTTGACACAGACCTCGTTGCTCTTGCACACCTCCGAACTTTCTTCGCATTCATCGATATCTGCAATGTCAATCATAAGACGTACTAGTGGTAAAAAAACCGGCAAAGTGCGAGGAGGATCCGATTTTTTCCAGTAGTCCCCTCTGACCCTGCCCAAGGTGAAAGAAAGAAAGAAAGAAAAACATTTATTGACTACAAACACACACATAAGTAGGTACATACGAACAATGGGACACAATTTTACATAGATAATAATATAAGACAATACAAAGATCGTTGAAAAGGAAAGAAAAATAACAAAAGAAATACAAGGTCTAATTAACTGTTATAATGTGAGCAGTGTGCCTGCTGCCAACGAGGATCTGCCTCGGCATACGTTGTGACTCCAGAAGATGCCACAACACCGGTCTTTCGGTCTCCTCCCAGTGATGCATCGAACTTCCAGGCGTAAATAAATAGCTGGGAATTGTCTTTCCGGTTGTCAGCGGGTTGACAATTCGTGCCGACTGTTTCCCTTGAAAGCTGACTAGAGGGGACAAATAGGAAGTCTGTTTCTGAGTGGCAGGAAGGGAGGGGGAGGTAAGTGACAATTGCTACGATTTCTTCCCAGAAAAAAACATTCACGTTCGTAAAATCCTGTACCATTTTCAGAAAAAAAACATTTAGTAGCTTTTCAATGGACAAAACCATTTCAATGGGCTTCTAGGGGTATATCCGATCCTATACTATAGATGATAGCGAAAAATGCTGAAAGGAGTCGCGTCCCCGATTTTGACAAATACTAAAAATACATAAATTGACGCATCATTTGTAAGGGCTATAGCTGCCCTAAAGATAAAACAGTTCCTAATCTTACCTTCACAGACCCCAGTGGAAGTATTGACCATGAACCCTGGAGCACACCGCTTGGAGACGTGGTCCTGGCAGAAGAAACTGCCGTGCGTGTTGATGCAGTGTTGTGAGAGACGTTGGCAGTCGTCCAGGACTTCTGTGCACTCGTCGATGTCTGGGTGGAGAAGTTGGGCGATTTGTGTAAGGTGATTTCATGGGACTCAGAACAAACCAGAATCATACTTTTGACAAGTGCTGGTTCATCTTCAAAAATATTTTATCCCAAAAAGTGGGAGATCTCACGATTTAGCAACATTACGCGGGTGGAAAGTGGGGTCAGGCGCGGGCCGTACGCCTAGTTTTTGGACACACTGAAAGTCACCAGAAGTCGCGGTCCGATTTATTTAAATGCATGGCGCATTTAAATAAATCGGACCGCGACTTCTGGTTTGTTCTGAGTTCAATGGGTGATTTGTATGATTGTATTAAGTTAGAAATTGGACTAACATATCTGAAGGACCTTAAAGCAAATAATAATATTTAACCTTTTCATCTAAGTTTGGATGGTTTATACAGCGCAAGCAACTTTTAATCCATGCTATTTTTGGTGCTCCGTTCCCGCGGGAATATCGGGATAAAAAGTAGCCTAAGTGTTATTCCAGGTCTCCAACTACTTACCTATATATATCAAGTTGCATCGCAATTGGTTCAGCGGTTTTTACGTTTTACGTGAGTAACAAACATAAATACTCACATAATATACATACAAACCTTCAGCTTTATAATATTAGTAGGATAGGACGCCAAAATCATTAGTTTATTATGTTCAAATATCAAAATGTACCGAGCGAGGGTGCAAGTTGACCATTTCCCAAAATGTTCGAATAGTTACCAAAATATACAAAATTCAGAATGGCCATATCCCAGAACTGCGATACCAAAAATTTACCGATTATATAGCAACTAGCTGTGTCCCGCGGTTTCAACCGCGTAAGTCCCGATCTTGCAAAATTATCGGGATCAAAGTATTCTATGGGATTCTCCATCACTTAAACTATCCCTATGCAAATTTTAATCCAAATTGGTCGAATTGGCTGCGCCCTGCGGTTTCATCCGCGTAAGTCCCGATCCCGCGGGAATATCATTAAGTGTTACTGTACATAGATATTAAATCACCTTCCTATTGAATCACTTTATCTACAACTGCATCAAAATCCGTCGCGTAGTTTAAGATTTAAGCATACTTACAAACATCCACACAGGGAAATGAGTTTTACTTATGATGAGTAAATTATAAGTAAGGATGGTCTGACCAGAGTCCCGTACGTAGTTTCGAAAGACAATGTAGCTACAGGTCGTTGTAGCGAAAAACTTTTAGCGTGGTACGCTGGAGCGATAAGTTTTTGAACCGAATTCTACTAGGGCGAATGACACTGTAACGAGCTACAACGTCTTTCGAAACTACGTACGGGACCCATCTGACCACGATACAAATCTTCATTCTGCCATCTTGGCGCTGAATGTCAGTTGGATACATACCATTACAGTCATCATCTTCCCCCGCTCTGAACCCTGGCGGACATATGTCATTCTTAGGCGAAGGTTCACTGGCAGTCGGTTCCGTCACGGCCCCAGGGTCCGCCTCCTCGAACGGCTTGCCCGGCTTCCCTCCACACTTGTACCCTCCTATTGTGTTCTCGCAGAGGTACTTCGGGCACGGAGGGCGGGGCAGTTGGCATTCGTTGATGTCTGGAAATTAAGGATTTAATGGTAAGAAAAAAACCGCTCAAGTGCGAATTTCGTTTTTTGTATTTGTTATTGTAGCGGCAACAGAAATACATCATTTTTTAAATGTGAAATGAATTTGTGAAATTAGTAATAGGATCCGAAAAGATACATGTAGTAAATGGCCACCGAAAGCCTGATGATACTCGGGTGTGACGTCATCTCACACTCGCCCAGCTCGCTCGGGCTCTATGTGTCGATGTCACAGTACATGACGTCTTACGTTTTCATTAGAGAGCGTTGTAAATGACGTCACGTAACTATTAGCGAGACTCAATATTTATCGTAAGTTTAAATGCCTGTAAAATCAAAACTAATAGATATTTTTGACTACAACAAAAACTAGCGTATATGTATACATACAAGCTTTACTGCAACAAACTTTCAACCGATTTGGCATACCTATTAACATTCTTTATTAGCAGACTGAAGTGACAATTGAAAGGCAATATAGTTTGAAGGACTGATAACGGCTGGGGAGTAAAAATCCTCGAGTGGCGATGTTGTGGCGACCACTTACTCGGTGGACCGACGACATTGTAGCGGTCGCGGGGAGTCGTTGGATGGGGGTAACTCGCGATCGACGACTCGTGGCGACGTATGGGGGAGGCCAACTTTTAGCCGTAGACGGAAAAGACCTGAGATGATGCTGACTCAGAAAATATCCTCATCAGAAAGTACCTTACCATCACAAACTTGGTTTTTAACGTTCTTCTTGAAACCAGGTGGGCAACCTCCCACTTCTCTCTTCCTTATTGGTACACATTTGAAAGCACCAGGTATGTTGTGACATACTGTGTCTTCGGCTGTGCAGAGGTCATCTTGAGCTTCGGCACATTCGTTTATATCTTTAAAAAAAATATTTCGATCTAGTTAGTTATGCAATAATAAAAAACATATAAACAGGGGCGAGAAATGTAATTCCCTGCTAATAAAATAAAATATACAAGGTGTAACGGGTAAGCCCTTTTAATCCGAAAGGGGGTTGTTCTAGACGTCTAGGCGAACAACTTTTGTTCTACGACTTTTGGAAATTCGAAGTACTTTTCGAAAAATGTAGGTGTAAAGTTTATTTGAAAATAAGCTGTTTCTGAGAGAAAGGTTTCTCACACCGGGCCTCCGCGCCAACTGTTCTGTAAAATGCCTAAAAGAAGCATTCAGGCAAGACCAAGGAGGTCTAAGGCATAATAAAGCCGCTGTAAAAAAAGTTCCTATGGTTCACCCGGGTAGTCTCAGGAGGTGAACGGTGGTAAATAAGCGAAAGTAAACTTACCTTTACAAGATTTCTTATCAGCCTGCAATCTAAACCCCTCTCTACACAAGCAACGTATAACCCCATCGCTGTCGTCGCACTCATGTTCGCAAGAGTCCCTCTTGCACTTCGGTTTTGGTTTCACCGTTGTCGGTTTAACCGTGGTTGGTTTCGGCGTGGTCGTCGTAGTCGTTGTCGTTGTGGTTGTTGATGTGGTCGTTCTCTTTTCTGTTGTGGTTTCTGGTTTTAATGCTGCTTCCTGTTTCAAAAGGTTTTTTTTTTGCTTTAACAATTTTACAGGGTACAAAATGTGCTAAGTCTTTAAAACAACTTTCCTCCGTATTCACGAACGCCTTATGTGTGACTTCAACTTTTGTCAGATTTTTACTGACGTTGACTGTCACTCAGAAGAACATTTTATTCATTTTTTTTTTATTTTATTCGGAAGAAAAACAGTGACAAACCCTAAATAAAAAGAAATCTTAAAACTAAACACCATTTTAATGTCTCCGCATACGTGACATAGCATTAAGGCTGAAATCTATGGTCCGTATATACTCTGACTTTGCTAAGCAAAAACGGTTACTTAAGACAATTTTTTGGTATATACAAGATGTAACAGGTAAGCCCTTTTAATCCGAAAGGGGGTTGTTCTAGACGTCTAGGCGAACACCTTTTGTTCTACGACTTTTGAAAATTCGAACTTATTTTTTGAAAATTTTGTGATTATGTTTCACTGGAAAAACAGCTGTTTTTGAAAATAAAAGTAATTGAAGGTTTGATTGTAGTAGACCAAACTAAATGAAAGAACAACATAAGGTCAATGACCTCGAACTCCAAGAAACAGCTGATTTTCAAGTAAACTTTACACCTAAATTTTTCGAAAAGTACTTCGAATTTTCAAAAGTCGTAGAACAAAAGTTGTTCGCCTAGACGTCTAGAACAACCCCCTTTCGGATTAAAAGGGCTTGCCTGTTACATCTTGTATAAGGTGATCTTCGAATCAATCCAAAGTTTTTGCTTAGTAAAGTCAAAGTTTTTCAAATTTATAATGTAAACCAATAAAAAATAATGACCTAAACTTTGCTTCTCTGTTACGACTATGAAGTTCTTTTTATTTTTATATTACAAAAAGAATTTCGACTATAAATTCCAATTCAAAGTTCAAGCTTAGTTTTTGCTAAGCCCAGTCTGAGCAAAGTCAAAGTACGCACTACTACTTCAGATTCTTACTTTCAACTTTAGTCACGTCTTGAAACAACAATGTCATCTACAAATCGCTTTAAACGAAAATATTTAAAAACCTTGCGTCAGAAAATAATTTACAGTTTTTAGACAAGGATTTTCCAGTTTAAATCTTGTGAGGTATAACAGACCCTTAAGCTAAAGTAAATAACTGAGATATGACATTCCGTTCTTACCAAACAGCACTGGAAGAAGGCGTTCTTCCTCAGCTTAGTTTCCTGGCTGACGTCGTTACCAGCCGCTGATCCACAGGCCTCCTTACCCTGAGACTCGCCCGTCCATTGACCGAACGAACATTCTTCGCAACACGTCTAGGAATGAAGTAATCAATTTTGTAAATCCTACTAAAATTATAAATGTGAAAGTGTGTGTGCTTAAATGTTTGTTACTCAATCACGCAAAAACTACTAAACCGATTGCAATGAAACTTGGAATATAAGTAGTCGGATACCGGGAATAACACATAGGATACATTTTATCCCGATATTCCCGACTTACGCGGGTGAATCCGCGGGCGCAGCTATAAATAAATAAATAAAAATATATAAAAATAAAATATTGCACGACATTTTAGCATGCAGCGCAATCTAGCCCCTAACTAAGCACTAGGCTTGTACTATGGGTAGATAATGGAAACACATATTAACCTTTTTTTTTGTAACTACATATGATACATAGAAAACACCCAGACCAGAAACAAATATTTATTTTTAAGCATAAATATTGGTTTACCTGGAAGAGATCGCCCATAGGCGATAAGGCCTCCAATTGTACACTTTAGTTTTTAGGATCTTATCTGTAAGTTTCCTTTAATTTGTGTTTTTTGGTACAATAGAGTGTAAATCAATCAATATTTGCGCTCGGCCCATGACTTCGGTGCTAAGTTTTTCTAGGTGGCGTGCATTCGTTGTTAAGTGATTCATATTAGTAAGCTCGAGCAGGGAGCTCGTGTTGGTCTAGTAGTAGGTACCCCGACTTTCATTCCGAAGGTCGTGGTTTCGAATCCCGGCCGCGCACCAATGTCTGGTGCTGGGCAAGCCTACTCCATCTAACAACGTCCCGGGCAAACAGCGCCATAAAATAGCATGGATTAAAAGTTGCTTGCGCTGTATAAATCATCTAAAAATTAGATGAAAAGGCCAATTATTATTATTAAAGGCATATTAGTAAACTTACGGGGATGTGGTATTCGGCGTTTCACTTTTCGTAGTCAGGTATCGCACCCAAGGACATTTTGTCCCCTTTTACATTTGTTTGTTACTCATATGTACATAAGTAAGCATTTCTGAATCGTTTTCAAAATAAATTGTGGAGTAAAACTATATATGTATAGAGCAGTTTTATCTAACGTAAGAATTTAAAATATTACTAACCTTCCCAATATCCGTCTTGGGAATGCTACATCGCTTCGAAGCTGCCATCTTGATACCTGCATCACACTCATCTTTCTTTCTGTAAATACGATGGAAATTTTAAAAACTCTGATCAAGCATAAACATACATTATCTATCTTTTTCATATTTTATTTATTTATTTTTATTTAACACATACAGTTATACATGACAGCTTACAAAACTAAAAAGATAACTAAAAACCAATTACATGTTTTCACATATACAAGACTAAATACAACAAAAATACACGCCTGTCCTTGCAATGATGTAAGATGATGATGAGTGACCAATGATGGTTCAATTAATTATCGATTAAACGAAGATTTTTATAAAATATTAGACGAGTGTTTGTCAAACCAGTATCGCACCCATGTGTTTCTGATTGCAACCGGCTTATTCAGATAGTTATTAATTTGAGAATTTATCGTGCGTTTTTCAATTCTATAGACTATTATTATGATGCAGCTGCTCGACTCTGTAAGACAAAATCGTTTAGAAACCGCGTAACTTCTACACGGTTCGTCAGTCATACTGCTCCCTCTATGTATTGTTGTTGGAAAGACCGTAGGTGGTTTGTTAATCTATCTGTGAAATGAAACCAATCAACCAATGTATTTTTTACCAAAACCCCAACTCGTATTACCGAACATCTACAACTCACCTAAACACCTGCTCGCAGCAACTAGTGGCAGCTGTTCTGCAAGTATCCACCTGCTCCCCCTCTATATCCTCAGGTAGCGGGAGAGTGCTGCATGAGCTGATGGATGCGAGGGTCGCAGCCGTCTCGTCGGCGTAGCTGCAGCATGTCTCTTGGATGTCGTAGGCTTCTTCGGAGGTTAGAGCTGGGTAAACTGAAATACAGATTGGTAAAGTTAAAGTTTTTAACAGTCTGTTTCCGCAATTAGCCCTACAATTAGACATTTGTGCGTGACTTTAAGCCGTGGGTTTTCTCACGATGTATTCCTTCACCGTAAGAGAAATGCTAATAACGTACATTATTTTTCTTAAAGAAAAATACATTGGTGCGCGCCGGTATTTGAAACCACGACCTTCGGAAAGAAAGTCGGGGTACCACTAGACCAACACCGCTCTTGGGTACAGATTGGTAATTAGCAGAATATTTATTTTGCATAACATTTACATATGAAACAACACACACATATACAAAAAGTAAATAACTAAAATAAAAAAAGCTTTAAATTAAGTTATACAAATAGGCGGCCTTATCGCTTACTAAGAGAATATTTATTAATTAGGTAGGTACGCTTAATTATTAAAAGTCGATGACCGCACATTTAAATTTTCAAGGTCACTATTAATAAACATGATAATTGTGGGGTGTCAATCAATACAGAACAGACATTCTGAAAATAACTCTTTATCTTCCATTTATCTTGTTTTTTGTTTTTTTCAGTATTTTTGTCCTAGATTTGACACCCCCTAATTATAATGTAGGTAGGTACCTACCTATCCATAGTAATATTGAAAATCTGTAAGTGGTCATCGAATTTTGATGCTGACTGTATCCCAAGTAAAGTACATCTAAATTTAAATAAGGCCTCTATACGAGCTAAACTGAAAATACCTCTCCTCGGATTCATCGAAAATTGTTGATCATATTCTGATGCAATATTTTAGAATATTTTAGTTTAAAGCGTTTGTAAATGACATTGTTACCGACGACAAGTCGAGACAAAAGCCACTGAACAATATACACTGAAAGAATTCTAGTTACTTTGCCCTTTCTGGAAGAGTAAAGAAATCAAAATTATATTGAAAGAAAAACGGGGCGAATCTAGTGTAACACATAGATCCAAACGAATCGAAGTGGGCGAACATTATTATTTAATCTACCTGAGTAGTCTTACTTACGTGGGCGAATCTTCATATACATCGACAACGTTTCAGCGAGAAACGAAATTTACTGTTTGAAGTGAATTTTTATAGTTAACTTTATGATAGACTCGTTACAAAACCACACATCTATACTAAACTTATGCTAAGTACCTACAGTTTATCTAATCGAAGCCGGAGCTCTTATACTTACTATCCAATCTAATATTTTTATTACAAAAAAATAATAAATATTGCACGACATTCACACAGCGCAATCTCCTCATTCTCCTAGCGTCTTGCTCCGCATTACTGAGGGTCGTGAGTCCCCCGCTGGATCACTTTTTCTTTTACAATATTTATCCACCTTTGCGGTCTTCAGCTGTAGTGGTATTCTCTTATGTAACAGCCTAGAGCTCGACGCTGTTTCAGCGTCGAATCTGAGCAATACGAGACGCTTTGATTGGACACTCACTCTGATTCGACGCTGGAAAACCGTCATTTTACATTAGAGAATACTACTGCTGCACGGAGGGCATCGTGGAAATTAGTGTCCAACGCACTACGGCAATCTAGCCCCAATCTAATTAGTTAGTTAGTTTGGATAATAAGCAGGGACTGCATATCGGTATAAAATATTAAAATAGTTTTTCAAAAATATCAATATTCAAATTTTTATACCAGCCGGGCCATAAAGTGCATAAAAAAGTGCTAAAAAAACATCTGTACTGCTATTATTGAGTACCGGAATTTAATTGTATGACGTCATACAGAAAAATATTGTACAGATATTCAGGATATTAAATGAATTTTTTTGTTTGTGGATCTAGGTAAAAAGAGATGGATACAAAATTAAAGAATCCCTAGACCTACCGCGTAGGCATACAAACGTGATTCTTAAAAATAATCGTCAATTAGAAAAAAACCTTAGAGTAATAATAGCTGGTTATTATTACTCTAAGGAAAAAACACATTTTTTTTATAGTGAGGGTAGATTACTAACAAGTCCCGTCACTTTGCACTAAAACGTAGTGATTATAAATATTCTCTTTGCTGTGCAGTACGATGTCGGCAGATAAGTTTATTTTAACACTCCAATATTAAATTCAGTTACAGTATTAGATGCCTACATAGTGTCATACAGTACCTATTAGTTCACAATTAATAGTTTATCTGTGTATATTTGTAGAAAACAGTAAGTCTTATATCTAATAAATCTTTTCTTTTAAGAAATTGTTCTGTATCGACATAAATATAATAATTTTTATTAATAAAACAGGTTCTCTGTCTTGTTTTAAGGAAATCGTCCACTATAAAGTCTTCTTCTTTTTCTTAGTTATGGCTTCTGTCAGCAATATAGGACAATTTAGCCAATTTCTCGTACGAATAGTGAACTACCACTATTGTACTGTAATCGTTTGAAATAATATTCAATGCGTGAAGGCTGTAGAAAAAATGGCGACGATTTTTCTCCAACCCTATGGAACAATTGTTTGTAACGTACTAATTTCGTGTTTAGCATTGGTATTTTTATTTTCACTCAACTCGTTGAACTTCGCGTAACTAAATTGGTAACTTGCCGCCGAAATTAAACAATTTAAACGCAATAAAACAATGTTTTGTAAAAATGAAAATTCAGGACAACATTCCACTAACGCGTCAAAAACAAAAGTCCTCTACTATAAAGTCACAAAATAACAAAATATGATTGAAACTGACTGCCAGATTGACAGCTTTCTCCTTCCAATTCGAATAACAAATACAGTTGTTTTCATATGAATCACAATATACCGGTATACAGTCCCTGACAATATTAAGTATAAGAACGCCGATTAGGTAAACTATGATAAAAGCATAGAATAGACTTGTTGTTCCGTTCAGTTTGGCAACCAACTACATCCGGTCTGTTTTTTGTTGAAAGTGTTTTAATCCAAATAATTTTAATTCAGACAGATCGTACCTACTTAGTCTGATTGACCCGATTAATATGAACCTTGCTGTTTATCCTATAGATTGTCTAAGTCGTAAGTTATGTAGCTCATAAACGATTAAAATGGGTACAACTCGATATCTAAATGCCAATCACGTGTCTCCTGAGAATAACATCGAACATTTCCTATTACGACCAGTGATGTGTCAGATAAGTAGTTTTAGATGCGCCTTCTTTGATACTTCATTGCTAAAGACAAGTGATAGTAAATTATTATTGGGAGTGAGGTAACTGAGATTATTAAATGTTTATTGTAGGAATATGGAATTAATAACTTTGAAATTATTCAATAATAATTAATTATAAAAATCCTATCCTACTAATTTATAAAGCTGAAAGTTTGTGAGTATGTATTAATGTGTATTTGTGTGTTTGTTACTCAATCACGCAAAAACTAATGAACTGATTGCGATGAAACTTGGAATATTAGGTAGATGGATACCGGAAATAACACATAGGCAACGTTTTATCCCGATATTCCCGCGGGAACGGGACTTAACGGACAACCGCGGGGGGTTGTTTTTTTTTTTGTTTTTTTTTGTTAATGTGGGTAGATGAAAATGATGCGGTTAATACAATATTATACTCGTGTGTATACATGTACGTACGTCGTACGTGTATTGTTTGTGAAATAAATAGTGTAATTGTACTGATTTAATTTCAAACTCAGCACGCCAGACAAATCTTTGTGATTTTTAGCCTGCATTATGTTTTTTAAGTATTATCTTCAATTTTAAATAAATAAAAAAAAAAAAAAAAAACAGCTAGTTTATAATAATTTATTATTAATTGAATTTTATGCAAGAGTACGATTATTCCCGGCAGTCCCCTCTTGCCCTGTCCCCCGGGTTGACAGCTGGGAATTTTCTTCCCAGTTGTCACCAGAGCGAGTCATTTTATGTCATTTTAAGTGAGAGCGGAATTGACATCTCATGAGTTTAAATGTCAAATTTGGTCAAAATTTTGCTAGGAGCGAAGACGACGATGGTGACGATGAAGTCACGAAGGTGACTTGTCTCTACAATTTTGTTAGAACAAGACATAGTTTCTATGACTACATTTCTCTGATTAGTTAGGTAGATCAAGAAACCTACTTCGTACGACATGTGAATATTATGTCTGTCAATGAGATCATCAGAGAACTACTTATTACATACTAATTTATACTCGTAAACATAACCTGGAAGGCTATTACGAAACGTACCGACTGATCCGACCGAACATCAGTAGGTATTAGTTTATGTTCGTTCTGAACCAATCTTATCTTACTTCTTACTTAATATTATAAACGCGAAAGTTTGTATACATGTATGTATGTATGTGAGGTTGTTACTCTTTCCCGCAAAAACTACTAAACCGATTGCGATGAAACTTGGAATATAGATAGCTTGATACCGGGAATAACGCATAAGCTACTTTTTATCCCGATATTCCCATGGAAACGGGACTTACGCGGGTGAAACCGCGGGGCGCAGCTAGTCTTCTTACCAATATTATAAACGCGAAAGTTTGTATGTATGTATGTGAGGTTGTTACTCTTTCACGCAAAAACTACTGAACCGATTGCGATGAAACTTGGAATATAGGTAGCTGGGGACCTGGATTAACACATAGGCTACTTTTATCCCGATATTCCCGCGGGAACGGGATTTAGCGGGTGAAACCGCGGGGCGCAGCTAGTATTACTATACGTTCAAGACGAAAAAACAAAGATTATATTGTGAATTTTTGGTTCAGAACGAACATTTACTACTACCACAACATATACCGAGGAAGATCCTCGTTGGCAGACACGCGGCTCCTTGGACGTTTTTAATTGGACTAAGTTTATGTTTTTGTTACTATCCCTTATTTTTTATGTGAATTGTTGTTGTTTTTTTTAGTCTTTGGTGTATTCTGTGGTTTTGTTGCCAATAAATGTTTTGCTATTCTATTCTATTGATGTTCGGTCGGATCGGTCGGTACGTTTCGTAATTGACTCCCTCCTGGTCCTCATTCCAAAACATGGATTGATATACCTATGAAATTTATATATTTACCCGTTTGCATTGTTTATAATGGGTATAATCCAATAATGTATGTGGCAAAATATTATTTTCTGGAGTTCCTCTTTGCTTCGGAAGGCTCGTTACGCAGTTGGTCCCAGTAGTTATCTCAGAAAGTAGTCGTTAGGTCAAAGAGGCTTTAGGGCGACCTAAAAGGTCTAACACTAATTGAGACACACCACTTAAGGAAGAAAATCTCGCTCTTGCTTTACCCTTACTTTTTGTAGCCTTAAATAATCAATGAAGGCACATCTAAAACTACTTGTTGTGACACGCCATTGTGCTATTGGGAAATGTTCGATGTAATACTTAGAAATTTTAGGTCGACCTTATAACTCTAACACTAGGTGAGACATACCACTATACGAAGAGAGGTAGAAAATAGAATGCTAAATTCATTGCGGAATCTAAGATTGTCCATAATGATTTGTAGACGTATAATCTATATCTATAAAATGCTTTGTGTACACGACAGTGCACCTAATAATATTTATTTGGTTATAGTTTAAAATTAGTTTTCAGTGTTTCGTATTAAATATTATTATTTTCCTGATTTTATTGATAGATTTATTGATAGATAGATAGACAAAGATAGGTATATATGAAATAATAATTTAAAATAGATAGATTAGCTAGGTATCAGACAGAGGCAGGCTATAGTTGTGGTTTTGCCTACTTTGTCTTAATTTTGTCTAGGGTTTTCGCGATTTTGAGTAATAAAACACAATATTTACCGGGTTTTACTCGCGATTTATTTAATAACGGCATTATTTTCCGAGCTATCGCTAACTTTCCAGTTAGCATTTTCAAGGTTTGAAAAAGCTAAAAAAGCTAATGTTAGCGTAAGCTCGGTCTTTAGTAATACTAATAATGCCGTTAATAAGTAAAACGAGATTAAAACCTGGTAAATATTGTGTTTTATAAATTATTTTTCTTACTTCACTGACTGACTCAAAGCACTTACTAAGCCGCTGATAGAAGAGCTAAAATTTGGAGAGCGTGTAATGTATAAAATATGATTTAAACATCCGATAAGTAAAGGTTTTTTTTGAACTGACCACGGGATTGAGACTTACGCGAATGTAACCGCGGGACCCAGCTAGTAAGTTATGGTGTGGAATTGTGGAATCCCCCTGTTAACTTTTTTTTATCTACCCAAGGTACTTATCTAAACCAAGACACGCCGAGGTTTTGGTGCCCTTTGTTTTGTAGTAATTGTGCGTAGGTAAGTCACGATCACTGGATCGTGACTTAACTACGCTGGGGAATACTTATTAATACTTATTCCCACTGGGGAATACCCAACATTTAGTTGATAGGTTTACGTCATCTTATTATTTCAATCTTCTTTTGTTTTGGTTTAAATATAATTTACACACCTACTACTCTACAAAGTCCCTTTATTTGACCAAAAAGGTCAACGTAAAGCGACTCTTTATTCCCTAGATGCATAATGTGCTCATTATACACCTAGGGCATAATGTAATTTAAATTTAGAACTAAGGTTCTGGTAGCATACGGCCATTTCGAACTGGCCACCTAGACATAACAAAAACTGGGCTATTTTTCGTCTATTAATATTTCGACGAAAGGGTAAGGCAAAAAGTGTTAGTTAATATGAAGCCCCAACTTTTTTTTTCATCGGCTAAGGCCGATGTTTGGTTTCGTCATTTTGATGTAAGACTATTAAATTTCGTTTAATTAATGTAGAGCTGTTTATATATTCAAACATGTTGCATTAATCTATTGTTTTATTGTTAGTTAAAAGATTATTTTTGTAGCCCTTTTATTGTCTCGCAGTAGATGTGTAAAGTAGAGTATTCTCGTCGATAATAAAGCCTGTCTTTATCTTGGGCGCTTCTATCCCACGCTTCACTCAGGACTCTAGGTACATAACTAAATGGCTAACATGAGTAATTCGATTCAATTATAACATAATACTTGACACTGGCTACTTTCTAAACGGCCATAATTATAAAAAAGTACAATCTTTTTTTAGCCCAGATTCTCGACACGCCCGCCATTACTAAATACCAACATTGCAGAAGTTAAAAGTTGCGAAGTTTTATTTTCAAAATTATTCTCTTCTCTAGCCTTTGCCTGAATTTGATAACTACGTACGGTACTGTAAGGTACTAATTAGGTAGATTTATATGGCAGTGAATATAAATATTGACCAATGATATTTCGGCGTCCCGTAATTAACATTTTCATTATTACTTAGCTCGGGTTAGCCGTTACCACCCACGGTGGTAACGTGGATAAACTATGCTTGCTGTGGCCTGCCTGGTATCTGGTATAATATAAAGTTAGGATGCTGTGTTGTTAATTTGTTAAAATGGCCGACGTCCATTGTAACGTTCCGCTAACAGTCCGTAGAACATCTTACTTAATACCACTATGTAAAGTCAAAGTATCGTACCTACTCTTTATTTTCCGGGGCGGCTCCTTAAGACAGCGATAGATGATAATTATCGGTCCATGCCCGATTGCATAGAAATGAGCGAGATGGAATTGCATTGCAATCTATAATTTCTTGTAAAATCAAACATTAAGGATGATTCAAATAATATTTTTTTAATTAAATGCGATGAGGAGTGTTTAGGTATTGTATTTTCTAATATTATGATGCCTATAAGAAAGTATAGCGGGTAAGGATCTAGAAAAATAATTGTTTCATTTTGTAAAACAGGGGTAACTTAAATTTGCCTGTATAATAGTGGTATTAAAGTAATTTTTTATCATTTTTGAAATGAAGGGGGCACTTGTTGTATCATGTTTGTACAATAACATAATATATTGTTTAAAGATGTATTTGCTACCGGTTATGATGAAAAATGTTCAATCGGAAGGGATTTCAGCTCGATTCACATTAGTCGCGTCCCTAAAAATATTTTTTATTTGCACAAAGTAGGTAACAATAACATAATAACAACAAGGTGTTTTTAGTATGTTTTTTTAGTATGTCGCAGGTGTTTGCGACATAGCCCTATTTTAAGGGATTTCCAGGAGTGCATTAAAATTACTGATTATAGTGTAAAACAGCCCATTTACACTCACTTTTAATATTAATTGGTCTTTTTAATCTAATTTAGATAGTTTATACAGCGCAATTTATAATAATTTTTAGTCTATACTATAAAGGCACATTTGTTAGGTGGAGTAGGCTTGCCCACTCAATACCCAACGTTACATTACGAATCCACCCATACCAGCCTTGAGTTTTAATTTGTTGGCTTGATCAACGTGGCTTGATATCAATCAAGCCACGTTAAACAGTTCTAAAAAGAAACTGTCGGTAAAGTTAGTAACGTATGAATGACGTCACAGGTGTATAACCCGGTCAATTGAACCCGTACAAATTCCAGCGTATCGTGTATCTTTAACAAATTAGCACATTAACAACAGGGGTCGTCGAGTGCCTATTCTATAACTCAAACGTGCCTCAACGTGTTACAAACAATCATACAATGCAACATGCTTTGTTAATTTTATGTTTATTTTTCGAAAACAACAAAAAACATTTTAAACTTTCTAATGACTGGATTCGAACCTGTGCCCCCTCGCAATCCAGACGAGTGCTCTAACCACTAAGCTACACGAGAATCACATGTTATGTTGCAATTTTCGAACATATTCTCCCAGCTAATTGTTTATCAACTAAGGTTTAGTTATTTGGCTTGGAAATTTTTGAAAATGTATCTCTTTGTAAAAGTATTTCTAAGTTTAATCATGCATTGAGCAATAAAACATTTTACAAGGTTTACGTAAGGCTTTTGAAGGGCTTATTTTTTTGCAAAATTACCAACAATGTTAGTGTAAAAAAAATTCACAGAGCCGAGGCATAGTTGAGACGTTTTAGTTAAGTAAACTAGTGGAAGACTTGGTCCAGGGCACGCTTTCTAGAACAAAATCGTTCCAACATCACTTCTGCATTGTCAGATTTTTATCGAAAACTGTTGAGCATATTATTTCTGTTATTGAACAGTTGACAAAATGACTAGCTTCTACACTGCACAAGCTTTAACAAAACTGTAAAATATTCAAAATTGTAAACCGGTTTCGAGAAAAATTGAACAATAATAACTTCTATGGTTTTCGCGGTTTTGCATATTAATAACACACTTTATTTTCCGGGTTAAATCGCGTTTTATTCATGATTTTTAAACGAACCGAGCTTTCGCCAACTTTACAGTTGGCTTTTTCAAGGTAGACATCATGAATAAAACGCGATTAAACCTGAATAATAAACTGTTTTCAAATTAAACAATGCTAGATGTGATATTTATATCTATGGTTACATGTCATTATTTGTAATAAATCAGTCTGTCGCTAACCTATGCTTTTCACTGACGTCTCACTGTCAACGAGGACGGGATTTTTTCTACATTTTAATTTTATTACAAGGAAAATTGTTTTTTTTCGCGTATACGTGAACCTCCAATATGCCTATCGGTAAATTGGAACCGTTTAATTTAAGTTCTAAACAATGGCCTGCGTATATTCGGCGTGTGAATCAGTACATCATTCTGAATGAAATAGCTGACGATCTAAAAGTGCCAATGCTTATAACGGTAGTAGGTGAAGATACATATTCCCTGATGTGTGATCTTTGTGCACCGAAGTTTCCGGAAGATAAAACGTACACGGAGTTAGTTAAACTAGTGACGGATCATTTAGAACCGCAGCGTTCAGAGATCGCCGACCGTCACGTATTCAGACAGCGGCGACAACGCGCAGGTGAATCTCTCACGGAATACCTCCAGGCACTCAAACATCTTGCGGCTACCTGTAATTTCGGTTCTTGTAATGCGTGCTCGACACTGGAGGATAACCTGAGGGATCAATTCGTGTCAGGTCTTGCGAATGACGCCATGCGATCGAGAATTTTTGCGGAGAATAAAATAAAATATAAAGAGGCGGTGGAATTGGCTTTGGCTCTGGAGGCTGCTGAGAAACATGCAGAAGTGAGCGGCACTACGGGAGCAGGACAGGTGACGACAGATTCGAGAGGCGGTGAGGCGGGCGAGGGCCTGCACTACGCGCGGGCGCGAGGAGCGGCGCGCGGCGGACGCGGCGGAGCTGGAGTCGGGGCGGGCAGGCCGGGCGCGAGCGGCGCGCCGGCGACCCCCTCGGGCAGCGGCGGCGATCTGCGCGCGAGGCTTTGTTGGCGCTGCAACAGGCCGCACTCAGCAGACCGGTGCAAGTTCAAACATTACAACTGCAACGGATGTGGTGTACGTGGACACCTTCAAAATGTTTGTAAACATGTGCGCGGTAACGCAGGCGGCGGTCGTCAAAACTACGTCCATGACGAGTCGGACGACGACGGTATGTTCAACATCGATGTGACTGCACGAGGTAACAAACCGTACTTTATTAAACTTTCAATTGATAACAACTCAGTAGAGTGTGAGGTAGACACGGGTAGTCGTATTTCGGCGATAAGTGAAGAGATGTACCGACAAATGTTCGCGAGTAAATTAATTATAAAAGATAACTTAATACTACGTGGATATTCAGGATCACAAATTGAGTCGCTCGGGTTCATCGAAGTCGATGTGTTTTTGAACGGTGTTGCCCAAAAAGCACTTCGTCTTTATGTTGTTAAAGGAGGCGCGCGACCACTACTAGGTCGTGAATGGATGCGAGCGCTACAAATAAAACAGATAAACTTTAATTCTATTTCGGACGATCAATTTGTGACTCAGTTATGTAACGAGTATCCCGAGGTATTTTGTGATGGAGGAGACGCTGCGGGGGGTGCCCGGTTGTGTTGTATTTTTGGACGACATTTGCGTGACAGGTTCCGATAATAGGGAACATGTAAAGAATCTAAGAGCTGTACTTGATAGATTACGGGATATGGGGCTCACAGTTAAGCTAAGCAAATGCAGTTTCTTACAGGATAATGTAAAATATTTAGGTTTTATAATTAGCAAAGACGGCTTGCGGCCGGATCCAAGTTAACTAGATGCCATTTCTAGTGCGCCTCAGCCACAGAATACGACCCAGTTAAAAAGTTTTCTGGGAATGTTAAATTATTACGGTCGCTTTATACCTAATTTGAGCACACTTTTACACCCGTTACACAATTTGCTTAAAAAAGATGAGGACTGGAAATGGGATCACGAGTGTGAATTAGCATTTACGAAGGCCAAACGAATTCTCCTGAGCGAGCGAGTGTTAGCGCATTACGAGGAAGGTCGTGAACTGGTACTGTCAGTGGACAGTAGTGCTTACGGGTTGGGGGCAGTTTTGGCGCATCGCTACACCGACGCGGGCGGCGTCGGCACGGAGCGGCCTGTTTCTTGCGTGTCGCGCACACTGTCCGCGTCCGAGCGCAACTACAGCCAGCTCGACAAGGAGGCGTTGGCCATTCTATTCGGTGTGACCAAGCACCACCAATACCTATTCGGGAGGAGATTCACTTTACGTACCGATCACCAGCCGTTAACTCATATATTTGGTGAAAAAGGAGGTATCCCTCAGACGGCGGCGAGTCGCTTGCAGCGGTGGGCGGCGCGCTTAGCCGCATATGATTTTAAAATTGAGTTTGTTCGGTCGGCGGACAACGGTCCGGCTGACGCATTATCGCGACTCCCGCTACCTCAGGAGGGTTCGTGTCCAAATACGGTAAATTATTTGAATCTAGTGGAAGAATACCTTCCTGTTTGTTTTATTGATGTAGCAAAAGAAACTGAAAAGGATCAGATTTTAAGCAAGATTAAAGGGTACATTTTGTTTGGCTGGCCGTTGTCAGGACCGAGATGCGAAGAAGAAAAGCCATTTTTTGCGAGAAAAACGGAATTGGTTGTGGATCGGGGCTGTTTATTGTACAAATATCGCATCGTCATACCGGCCAACTTACAAAAAAAAATACTTATGGAAATTCATGAAGGACATTTGGGTATGAATAAAATGAAGGGTTTGGCGCGTAATTACGTTTACTGGGCAAATTTAGATCATGATATAGAAGTAATGTGCCGTGCATGCGCGCCGTGCCGGGCGGTTCGTGACGCGCCGCCGCGGGCACAGCTGCATCCTTGGGAGTTTCCGCTGCACCCGTGGCGACGTTTGCACGCTGATTTTGGCGACTGTGCGGGCACACGATATCTTATCGTGGTGGACGCACACTCCAAATGGATCGAGGCGGTACCGATGCGAGGGACGGACGCAGCAGCCACGATCGCAACTTTGCGTAATATTTTTGCGCGATTTGGTTTACCTTCGCAACTCGTAACAGACAACGGCCCACCGTTTACGTCTCACGATTTCGATACGTACTGTAAAAAAAATTGTATTAAACATGTAACTTCGGCTCCTTATCGGCCCCAGGGCAACGGCGCGGCAGAAAACGCGGTAAAGACTATTAAGAAATGTATCAAACGAGCGTTGCATGAGGGAGAAAACGTAAACACGGCGTTAAGTAAATTCTTGTTGCAATACCGAAACTGCGAGCACGCGACGACCGGGGTGTCGCCGGCGGTCGCGCTGCAGGGCCGCCGCTTGCGCAGTCGACTGGACGCGCTGCGTCCGGACATCGCTGCCATAGTACGGGACAAACAGGAGCGAAAAGTGGCGCTCTCACCGCAACACACTCGTAAGTTTGTCGTGGGGGATACTGTGCTGGCTCGCGATTATACAACGAAGGAGGATAAGTGGACCGAAGGAAAATTAGTCAAAGTAACGGGGCCGGTATCTTATAAGGTCGATGTGGGGGACAGAAAGGAATGGAATAGGCACGTGGATCAGTTAATTTCGGCTGATAATAGGAATAGATATTCGCTGTCTCGCACCATTAGGACTCCCGAGAAACAAATAGCTGATGGGAGCGATAAGGAGACTGAAGGTGATGCTGATGCGTTCGAGGATGCGTGCGATGAGCATGATGAGGAGAGTGTCCAACGCTCGCCGGAGCGCTCGGAGCCGCCACCGGCACCGTCGCCCCCACCCCCGGACGCATCTGCTCGGGCACTACGAGCGTACAATCGTGCTCAGCGGAAACTTATAAATTAATTATAATATTTTAGGGTTCTTTAGTATTTACAGATTTAAGAGGGAGAAAATGTGATATTTATATCTATGGTTACATGTCATTATTTGTAATAAATCAGTCTGTCGCTAACCTATGCTTTTCACTGACGTCTCACTAGAGAGATGTTGAAACGTTTAAGTTACAGAATACGTACCCATGCACACCTTTCCTACACTACATAGCCGCTGTGATAAATATAATAGCGTCGGGAACTCTAAAACAGACTTCGTCGTTGTTTCGCTATTCCAGATCAGGTATTCCATCTACATATTGAGTTTCATCTCGATCGATTAAGTCATTTTTGTATAAAGGAATCCTTAGTCCTCACTTCTTTGTGTAAGCATTGTAGGTGACATTGTTTTAAACATTTTGATGTAATTTCAAGTCAAAAACTTATTCCGCCCTACCGTGATCGTTTCTCGTTGCTTTATCGTCATTTTGCTAAAAAAACTTTTTTGTTTAGAATTTTTTTTTAGCTGATAGATAACGCGGCGACTTCGCGACGACTTCGCGACGACTTATTCTAAGACACTATGGACTATTTCAATCCACATTTTAGACAAAAAAATCGGTGTGGGCTAAAATGTGGCTAGAATTCAACATATTTGTCTAAAAAAAGCACTAAAATCAGAGATATGTAAAAACTTCTAGATACGTAATAGGGCAAATTTCTTGGCAACACAAATGCAAGCTAGCTAGCCAGAGAAGTCTTAGTTCCATCCCAGCTCACGTCACGATCACCCGCTTGTTATCACACAGTACATTTAGTTCACTTTCACAACATTATTCACAGACAACAATGCCTTCGTGCGTATTTAGGCGATGCACGAATTATACTCCAAAAACTGGCAAAAATATGTCATTTTATACGTAAGTAAAGCTGTATTTATTTATTTTAGTTTATTTATTCAAAAAGTTTTTTTTCCAAAAACTCAACGAAGTTTTTGACTTTGACGTTTTATCATTCTCTTCTAACCACTATGAGATGTCATAATAATATTATGAGATGTCATAATGATATTATGACATCTCTTTCTTACGTCATGCAAGTAGCATTGAGTCTTATGTTTTTAGAAAGAGATAACAATAGTTTCGTCTATTTCTTCTTTAAATTATGTGAATGAATATAAATAATGAGGTTGTATAGCATACTTTGGGCCGCCTTTCAATAATGATTTGTTCTGCAATGGCGTCTCTATAACTTTAATAGACTCATTGACTAAAATGAAGGAAACAATGTTGCCTACAAATATATACCTACACAAAAAACCAACACCATTATTTTATGAAATAATTCTATCCATATCTATCTTCTTATAAACTTATAATAAAGGAAGAGAGGACAAAAAGTCTGTACTTGGAAGTAAATAAAATAAAAAGTTGTAGGGACTTAGGAAAAGTAGTAGAACAAAATTTATAATTTTTAAAATTCATGTCTGTCTGTCTGTTTCTCTGTTTGTTCCTTAAACATTTAAAAACTACTAATCTGATTGAAATCTGGTTTTCAATATTGGATAAGTACCTAGTTCTATTTTCGAGGAACGTCGTGGTACTTAGGTACTTCACATCGAAATCCAATTAGTAGAACCCGAGTAATGAACAAAAAAATCGGCTATCCACTATTTCTACGCAGACGAAGTCGCGGGTAACAGCTAGTCAACAATAACCTTTTCGATAAACCCGAAATGGATTTTGAGTTGAGCTCGTGTATACCGCTTAAACTTTAATAACTATTTGTGATTTAATTCAGGTAACATCTTTGTAACACGCAAAAATACTGTAAAAGAAAATGAGAGATTCAAACCTCGAGAATTCGGGAAGAAGGGATCACGTAAAAATATAAAAACTCAATCTTATCAACCGGTATTGCAGGTGCCTTCTAACTTATGAGTTTACCGAGTTAAAGGAAACCTCATTTATTTATGAACATGTAACGGTGGTACTTAGCCCCCTTAGGGATGATTTATATTAGACCGTTTCCCGGCCGTGCGGGGTCCGAGCTTCGTTGTCTGTTCTCGGCCGCCACTCGGTTGCAACAGACCGATCGACTGCTCGCCGAGCAATGGACAACGAAGCTCGCTCGGTGGGATGACGGTCTACCCCCAATTAATCTAATTAGGTTATTTTACATAATATCTCTGGTCTACTCCCTTATTTATAAACGCTAATTAATGCGCTGCATAAGTCCCGTATTATGTATCGTTTGTCTTTTACTGTCACATGAAGTTTCAAAGTTGACAGACAGAGACAAACGTCACATAACTTAGTCATGTGTAAATAATATTTTATAAATAAGGGTGTTAATATGAATCATCCCTTACTTATAAACTATGATAATCAAATGACAAAGTTATGTGACGTTTGTCTGTATCTGTCAACTTGGAAACGTCATGTCACAGTTAAGGACGCGACTCATGTGAAATCCCTTCCGATGGAATGGTTTTATTCATAACCGGTATCAAATAGATCTTTAAACAATGTATTATGTTATTGTACATGATACAAGAAGTGTCCCCTTCATTTCAAAAACAATAAAAAATAACTTTAAATACCACTATTATACAGGCAAAGTTACCCCTGTTTTACAAAATAAATCAATTTTTCTTCTAAATCCTTAACCGCTATATTTTCTTATAGGCATCATAATATTAGAAAATACAATACCTAGAACCCCTTCATCGCATTTTTTCAAAATATTATTTTAATCTTCGTTAATTATTGATTTTACGAGAAATTGTAGATTTTTCACGCAATTCCATCTCGCTCATTTATATGCAATAGGACAAGGACCGTTGCTTATCATCTATCGCCGCCTTAAAGACAAACGATACATAATACGGGACTTTTGTTTTTGACGCGTTAGTGAAATGTCGTCCTGAATTTTCATTTTTACATAACATTGTTTTATTGCGTTTAAATTGTTTGATTTCGGCGGCAAGTTACCAATTTAGTTACGCAAAGTTCAACGAGTTAAGTAAAAATAAAAATACCAGTGCCAAACACGAAATTAGCACGGTACAAACAATTGTCCCATAGGGTTGGAGAAAAATCGTCGCCATTTTTTCTACAGCCTTCACGCATTGAATATTATTTCAAACGATTACAGTACAATAGTGGTAGTTCACTATTCGTACGAGAAATTGGCTAAATTGTCCTATATTGCTGACAGAAGCCATAACTAAGAAAAAGAAGAAGAAGATACATCTTACTAATATTATAAATCCGAAAGTCTGTTTGTTTGTTTGTTTGTTCCCTCTTCACGGTCAAACGGCTTGACCGATTTGGATGAAAATTTGCATAGGGATAGTTTAAATGATGGAGAGTAACATAGGTTACTTTTGATCCCGAATATCCCGCTGGATACTGACATACAATCTTTACCTTACTTTACCTACCTACCGCAATGCAAAAATCCACACTTAAACGGACGACCAGGGAAGTACTGATGATGCCAGGCGCGGTAGCGCCTGGCTTCAACAGTACTTCAATGGTTTAATTGTTTAATTGTGGATTTTTGCATTGCGGTAGGTAGGTGTTCAAACAATGCGGGATCGTGCCTTGCGCGGGTGAAACCGCGGGGCGCAGCTAGTAATACATAAGTCTCAATCGCGTATGTTAACAAATCGTGTGAAATTAAAAAGCTTAAACGATACATAGTTATGCGGCTGTAAACAAGCGTTTATAAGAGGTGGTAGGTGTTTATGTACTTACTAGTTGCGCCCTGCGGTTTCACCCGCGTAAGTCCCGATCCCGCAGGATTATCGGGATCAAAAGTATCCTAAGTTACTCTCCATCGCTTAAAGTATCCTTATGCAAATTTTCATTCATTCGGTTCAAAATATTTAAAAAATATTAGGGGTGGATGGACAAGCCTTATCACTTAAGGGTATGAAAAATAATTCTCAGACCTACCGAGAGTTGTGCATATCAAATTTCATAAAAATCGGTCAAGCAGTTTCGGAGGAGTATGAGACTAACACTGTGATATGGAAATTGTACAATTATAAGCTTTACACCTACCTACTCTGACTTGCAAATTATTTTGAAAATTAGGTTATAGCGTGTCAGCTCGTTGGGTGCTTAATTCAACGGAACTGGAATTATCAACACGAAATTTGAAGGGCACGTAAGTATTTTATAACTAAAACGTTTAACGCTTTGTCTTAGCACTGTTAGAGCTTAATCGAAAACGGTTCAGCAGTTGTTGGTAACTGTGGCCAGAATTACTACCGCTTCAAAAATTATATCAAAACTGTAACATATTAAAAAAATATTATATATTTCGAGACATTACTGTGTCAGTTTTGCTCTTGTTTGTTTCTCATTAGACTCAAAAACTGTTTACCTAACTTTGTTAGTTTAGCTTAGTCTGTTAGGTTAGCTTGTGCGAAAAATAGTCAAAAAAGTTGAAATTTGTAAAACGAAGCTCCAACTTCTTAAAGAAGTTAGATTGCGTAAATTCGCAATAGCTACAGTTTCTTATTAATACTCTCAGGGAATGATAATCTTAGGACGCGACTCATGTGAAATCCCTTCCGATGGAATGGTTTTATTCATAACCGGTATCAAATAGATCTTTAAACAATGTATAATGTTATTGTACATGATACAAGAAGTGTCCCCTTCATTTCAAAAACAATAAAAAATAACTTTAAATACCACTATTATACAGGCAAAGTTACCCCTGTTTTACAAAATAAATCAATTTTTCTTCTAAATCCTTAACCGCTATATTTTCTTATAGGCATCATAATATTAGAAAAGTTACAATACCTAGAACCCCTTCATCGCATTTTTTCAAAATATTATTTTAATCTTCGTTAATTATTGATTTTACGAGAAATTGTAGATTTTTCACGCAATTCCATCTCGCTCATTTATATGCAATAGGACAAGGACCGTTGCTTATCATCTATCGCCGCCTTAATATTATAAACGCGAAAGTTTACATGTACGTATGTGACTTCGTTACTCTTTAACGCAAAAACCACAAAACCGATTGCGATGAAACTTGGAATATTATTAATATTGTTGGTAGTTGGGGACCTGAAATATTAAATACATAATTTTTATCCCGATATTCCCGCGGGATCATAACCTACGCGGGTGAAACCGCGGGGCGCAGCTAGTAATATATTATTTATAAACATTTTCCTTATATTTAGAGTATAATGATGTTACTTGGATGTAGAAGCAAAAAAAAAACAATATATAACAAGTTTTTTTGAACCTATGGTATCAGTAATGTTTGTAGATTTGTTCGAGGTCAACAATGCAAAAGTCCCATAATTACATTTTACTAAGAATAGATTCTAATAAATCAAAAGTTACTTCTACTTTTTTGTAATCAGAAATAAAAACATTACGCGCTACCATGATCGTTTCTCGTTGCTTTATCGTTCTTTTAGTCTTTTTTTGGGTTTCGGCGGGAATGCGTTGAGGAGATGTGTTGGTAAATTTTCATTTTTGTGAAACTTAGTTCAAATGCGTGTAAATTGTTTAATTTCGGGAGTATATTAATCAATTTAGTTTCGTGCAGGTGTACGTGTAAATAAAAGTGAAAATCGGTGCAAAACATGGACTTTAGCTTAGTGTTGTCCCCAAAGCTCCGTGAACAAACATTGTAAAAAATAGCCCCCTTTTACAATGACTCCCTCGACTATGACGACTTGACTGTTTCGTTCAATACAAATAACTTGCAAATATTGATAATACTTGACACTGGCAAATGTCCGAATGGAAAAGCCATTTTAAAGAAGAAGAAGATTTTTTTTTATTATTTGTTGTATTTTTAATTTGACGGCCTCTGTGGCGCGTCAGGCGGTCGCTCGACTGCAATGCAGAAGGCTGCGTTACCTTTTGAGGTACGAAACCATAAAAAGGTTATTCCCGATCGTCGTACATTAAGGTCCCCTTCATACATCGTCAGTTTAAGGATTATTTATTATATTTATATCTAAACTATATTATTAATTAAACTATTATTAATCTAGTAAGATAAAGTCTAAGGACCTAGGTACCTACTTTTTTGTAATATAAAAAACCACATTTTACTTTGTTATCTTGGTATCTAAGTACCTACCGTTTAGTTGGCAAGTTTTTGTGAGACAAGTGCTCTCGAGAGGCGTCGCTTCTCGGGAAACTTTGCGGATGTTTTTATTACTATAACTCTAACAAGCATTAAAATTTAATGAATGGATCCCACAACGAAAGAAAACCTTTAACAGGCACACGGTAAAAACCAATTAGATAAAATCAGACTTGGTCAATCTACGAGGAATGAATAGAATGGAGATCTAACTTCTCTATTAAATTCGGAAAAAACATGTTCCACGGTCACACAGCAGCAGATGCATACACTGACAATGTTGCGTACAGTATTACGTATGATCGATTTTCGGATCGATCAATGGCGGACGATTTTTACTGACTGGTAATCGAATCATCGTTCTAGGCCCCGCAATTACCGTTTGCGTGGAACATTTTTTCAAAGGATTGCTTTTTCCGTATTTTATACAATGTTTTGGATTTCGAATCTTAAACCGTTCAGGGGGTGATTTTGGATGTTATTCGTTTTGAGGTGGAGAATCACCCCCTGAACAGTTTGGATTTGAAACCCAAAACCCCGTTTACTCGAGTTCGTTGTGGCAAATAGATCAATGAAAGTCATAGTAAATGGGCGGCTATTTACGAAATAAAACTCATTTTTCAATTTAATCGCGTAGTGATTATTACTTACTTTTAGCACTGTTTCAATATTCAACGTTTCGAGACCTTTACAGCTCTCTTCTTCAGGATAGAATAGACTTCAGACACAAGACAAATCTAAGTTTTACTAGATTTAAAAATAAGGAAAAATATAAATTTTAGGCACTGTTTTTAATTTTCTCTACAATAGTATAATTTCAAAAAAAGTTACAAAAATTTTAATAACGGAAATTAATATTTCTCAACGCGCCTAAACTCTTCTAAATTCTAAAAGTTGATTGCTTTTTTTTTAAAACTTCGGGCCAGTCGTACCTAATGTAAACTTCTTAGTTAAAGTTCAGTATCCAAACTCCTTTCAAACTTTCTAGAACATAATATCAGACCTTATTAAGGAAAGCATGGGAAACTTACAGGCTGAATAGCGAAAATTAAAAATAAATTGTTTTTTTTTTCTTCAAACTTCATGGCCAGTCATTTTGTAATGCAAACTTCTTCGTTAATTAAGTTACTGGGTAACGAAATAGATGCAAAAAATTAAAAAGAATTGTTTTTTTTTTCAAGTTTCATGGCTAGTCATTTTGTAATGTAAACTTCTTAGTTTATTAATTTTATTTGAGTATTCAAACTCTTTAAATAAATTTTAAATATGATAATATTTAATGTAAAATATTGTATTATCGGTACCTATGGGCACTTAGCAGGCGCGTATGGTCCATACAACTCGTTTAACTCGACTGAATACGGCGTGTCTGTATTCAGTCGAAAGTGTAAACTTAAAATTTGAGGAGTGCTTAAATAATTGAACAACTAGATTAAGCTACCTACTCAAAAATATTTTACTGCATTAATATAATAGATTTATTTCAAACTAATAGGTAAGTTAAATTGTTTAAACTTTACTGCAAATCATGTCTGTTATAAAATACTAGAAAGTTAACGCTTGACAGTAAAGCATTTGAATCTCGACTCTGACGGACGAGCTTTATCAGTTTTAAAGGCAAATTGTTCGGAAAATTACCCAGACAAAAAAAAATATCTGATCGCTGTTGTTAGAATACCCAAAATGATAATATACTCTAAGCCTTTAGTAAAATTGCTAAACTTTACAGAGTTTCCATCGCGAAAACCTTATTAGAATACCAGAATATTTACTAATCTTATTAAGATCCTTTAAAAAGCATTTTAACATAAGAAACACAACCTAAAAACAAACTTTTTATCCAGCAAACTTAAGTTACTTTAATCGTTCAAAATTTATACGCAAAAACTCACCGTTAACGAAATTCCCGGACACACACAACAGAAACCACAACACTCTCATGTTTTATTCACAATATCCGACTTTGACAAGTACTTCAAACTTAGAACATAACGTATATATAGACGATATAAGTATGATGTGCTCTCAGCGATCCACTCGCGAGCACTCGCGGGTCAAACTAAACTGATGTGATAAGAAATTTCTGCGCATGACCGTCTGATACCTACATACTTAGACTAAAGGGGCCAGGGATCACTACTAGGAACTAAGATGACTCTTACACTTTGATTTAGCTTTGTCCACCGGTTTTACCCATGTAAGAATTAATTTAAATTTTTAAATCTCTATATCTACTACTTTTGGAGTTTTGGTGGGAACGCGTTGAGGAGATGTGTTGCTAAATTTTCTTTTTTGTGAAACCTAGTTCAAATGCGTGTAAATTGTTTAATTTTGGGGGCATATCAATCAATTTAGTTTCGTGAAGGTGTACAAGTGCAATGAAAATGAAAATCGGTGTAAAACATGGACTTAAGCATTGTCTCCAAATCTCCGTGAACAATCTTTGCCGCCGTGTTTAGAAATGCTTTCCTAGACTTGACTCTAACTATGACGACTTGACTGTTGTGATGCAAATAATTTGCATAATATATTGATAATACTTGACACTGGCTAATTTCTAAATAGCCATAAGCGGTTCACAACCGATAAGAAATAATAATATTTTTTTCTACTTATAAAATATGTCTGTTCGATTTGTTGTAACACCTCGGAATAAAAACGACACTATATTTTTTTGTATAGATTTGGTGTAGATATAATGTAAAATTTTATTCGATAGACATCTTTTATCTGTATTTAGATATAAAAATCAACCCTAAGTCTCATTGATTTTCGGTTTTAAACCGAAGTTCTCTGAATGGAATACCCCTATTGATCCCGTGGGATATCGGAATAAAACCTAGGGTAAAAGACTGGTAGGTTCCGGTTATAAATGGAAGGCGATTCCCGCCGCAGCTCCAGTCTCCACGCCTAAACGGGTTCTCATCTCCTGGGCCCAGATTCTCTAAAAACATAGCATGCGACAAACAGTCGGGATGCATGAGCATTGCAGAAGCCGATTTGTTGCAGGAGTAAAAATAATAGCTATTTCATAACTTCTTTTAATACTGATTGGGTGAGGAACAAGGGGAGCTATGTAAATAATTAAGTAGCCCTTAATTTTCAAGGCTACTTAACTAAGTAAAATAATATTTACAGAATACGAATTAACGGACATCTCCTGCACGTCACCTGCATTCCGCATGCCGCCTTACCGAATCGAGCCCCTGGCAAAATGGTCTCGTTTTGACCCTTTATATACGGAACCCAAATAATCAATCCTTAGCTTGTTGATGCTAGTTGCATATTTCTTATACCAATCAAAACACCGGGGTTTTACGTCCTACGTCCCAAGATGACTAATAGCCAAATATCAAATACGATTTTCGGCTATTAGTCATCTAATCTATCATTATGAGTTCAAGAGCTGCTTAATTGTTTAAGTAGTAATCAAATTTGACGTTGCCATTCTGTATTCGGAGATCTTAAATAAAAAATGCCCATACTTACCTACTAATTTTAATTTACAAGCTGCTCAATTAGGTATTTAAGATTTTTACGGCCTACGTCTCTACTAGACTTATTAATAAAAGGGGACTATGGTCGGAGTAGTTACTCCGCATTTCGAAAGTTCTTGTCACGGAAAAAGACAAAACATGTTTTCTCTACTCCGACCTTTTTTCCTTTTATTAATAAGGCTATACAAATCTAAAGACTGATCTGTAGTGCCTACTTTGACTTTGCTCAGACTGCGCTTAGTGAAAACTTGGCAAATTTTATACTAAGCTAAATTTTGAATTGTAATATATAATAAAACACTTTATTTATCCGGTTCAATCGCGTTTGTATTCATTGTTCCAAACGAACCGAGCTTTCGCTTTGAAATAATATAGTCGAAATTCTTTTTGTAATACGAATAAAATAAAAAAATCTTCATAGTCATTACAAAGAAGCAAAGTTTAGGTCATTATTTTTGATTGGTTTACATTCTAAATTTGAAAAACTTGGATTGTGGTAAGCAAAATCTTTGGATAGTTGCGAAGATCGCTTTATAGATATCAAAATAGTCTCGAGTCAAAGTTTTTGCTTAGCGAAGTCTAAGCACGCTTTATAGATTTCAGCCTAAATGACACAAGTACGTGCCTACAAGTAGCTACCAACCCCAAGTCTCAAGGGAGAACATCCCTACTAGTTATCTAGGTCTATTCCAGGCTCTATTTCAGACGACCGCTCGTATAATAGGCTGTAAAATAAACATGAATGTTTGTTGCGGACATTTCGCTCACCAATTCATAGCGCTAGCCCACCTAATTGGGAGATTCATAGAGATTGTCGTAACTGTGTTAAGGTGAAGCGTTGGCTTTTAGAATTTTTTATAATTATTTTGTAATTTATAATGGTAAATCATTGGTCCTAAATATTACCTATTGGTACACTTATATAGTTTTGGAGGCAAGTGGAATTACTGTATGAAATTTCTTTGTATGTACCAATATTTTTAGAAGCATTTAAATAACCCTGTGTTAAAAAGGGGAAAATAAAACGAATAAACTGTTCCATTTTCCAATGTGTTTAGTCTGACATAATATTATGTTTACCTACAGCAACTTGTGTGTATACAATATACACTTTGGCAGGCGCAAGTTTTAGATACTTATATGTAAATATACTTTAAAATAAATATTTGTATCTGGTCTGGTCGTATTTCTATGTATAATATGTATGTACTTACTAAATAAAACTAAATATAAGTAATATATACGTTGTCTAGTCACCGTAACACAAGCTTAGCAGCTTAAGGCCCCATACTCCCTGTGACATCACTCAATGACGTTACAGGGATAGGGCTAGCAAATTTCAGATGTGTAAAAGAAGGACGTAAGAAGCGACTATGCAATATTTTAGTGAGTAAAATGAAACAATTCCTAATAACAAGATAACTATTGCTAATTTAGTTAAACTCTTCTAACATTTTAAGTGTATGTTATTATGCTTCAATACAGAAAAAATAGAGATTTAAATACGTCAAGTTTAGCTGTAAAATAAAAAAAAACTGTTTTATAGAAGTTGTTTTAGATATTTTTTTCTGTTAGAAGTTAACCAATCGTGTAAAGAAAACTACCAAAATGAAGATACCATAATGAAAAAATACCTAAATAGTATTTCCGAATGTTTTGTAATTACTGAGAAATATTGAGATCCCTGCCGCCAATATCGTAAGTATGGCACCTTAACATGGGGCTAGATGGCGCTCTGTGTTGGTTACAGAATTTAATTTAGGTAGTTATTGACAGTAAATTTCAATTGACAATTACACGAATTAGCACAACTTAATGAACGGTTAGATATAATGTGTTTGCAAATAAAACTGGTTTTACAGTCATTAATTTTCAGTATTTTAGCCAGCAATAGGCATTCTCGAAATATTATAAGTGTTTGTGGAAGTTCCAAGTAAAGGCGTTTTCAGGTTGTAGGTAATTATATTGAATAACACATAGGGCAAACAGTTACATGGAGAGCTTTACAAGAATATAATGAATGAATGTGACGTCACACCCGCTGTACACCACACAGCGACGGGATCGAAACATTAAAACTCAAAACTCTCTTAAATCTTTAAAATCTAAAATGTCGACTGTCTAAAATATCTCGAAACACTGTTAGAGTAGCACTCTGGCATAGGCATGTGGTAGCCTCCTCTTAAGTAAATTCTGATGATAGCCGAGCAGTATGTAGCCGGTAACGTATTAGTATCGTGAAAACTACCGCCAGGCCACTGGGTCAAGTGCGACTGATAATAACTTTGAAAACAATTACCCAACATCTTCGTAAATAGATACCTACTAATTCTATTTTACGTAAATATTTAATAAGTACATACCTATAGAGGAAAACTGGCGAAATTATATACAAACGGGATTTACCTTTTATGGGGATCGATATTCCAAATTTAGATTTGAACGACACGAGTTGAAAACAACCGGGTGTCTATCGGAGACATTGGGGAGGGGTTGATGTTTTGAGATCAAGAACTCTTTTTCTTTTTCCAGTGCGGAGTGGGTGAAGTTAACAATGAAGAAAAGAAGAAGTACTTTACTTCATACTCTCCCAGTGTGGAGGGAGAGGATGAAAAGGGAAAGGGACAGTCAATAATGTAGAAAATAATAAATATAACGCGATTTACGGATGATTCTCTTTAGACCGAGACGTGTCCGGGCCGGGTCGGGGACGGGCTATTTTTGTATGAATGCAAATTGTATTTACCGCGTTCGTGCTGTCTTCATACAAAATTAACTCTGCCCGTACACGTCCTATTCCTACTAATATTTTAAACACGAAAGTTTGTAATGTGACTTTGTTGCTCTTTCACGCAAAAACTACTAAACCGATTGCGATGAAAATTGAAATATAGGTAGCTGGATACCGGCAACAACATATAGGCTACTTTAGATCCCGATGTCCTCGCGGAAACGGGACTTAGGCTGGTGAAACCGCAGGCGTTTGTTCTACCACTTTTCCTAAGTCCTCAAGACAACTTTTTTTTTATTTACTTCCAAGTACAGACTTTTTGTCCTCTCTTCCTTTATTATAAGTATAGATAATTCACGAGACTTATCTTTAGGTACCTATAGGAAGAACTCCTTTTTTGAAGTTGGCAAAAACAAGATTTATTTCCCCAAAATACCTACGATCAATCTAAAGCAGTTTACAAATTGTCCTGCCTTATTTCTCCGAATGTATTGTCACAATAACAATACATAAAATGTAAGAGGAAAATATTATATCGTTATATCCCGAGTTATTTCCACAAAGTGGTATTTTTAGTTCGTAACAATAGAGACGTACGTTAAACCGACTTGAAAAAAAGTGTAGATTTGTACCTACTTATATAGTCTTGCATTTCTGGGTTTGGTTTCTGTTCATAGGGTTCATAATTGAAACGACTGTTAGTTTTAACCTGCTGCAAGGAAAGGAATAATAGTAGTTTATGCACCGAGGTACAACAGCCCTGTCTCATATAGCGGGCGTTATATTGATTCCAAAGCGTATCGAAGGACTGTAGAGAGTTAACTACCGACACAGCGAGGGTGTTAAAAACTTAACTCCTGAGCGAAGCGAGTTATGTTACTTAGAGTCCTGAGTGAAGCGTGGGATTCAAGAGCCCAAGATAAAGACAGGCTTTATTACCGAGGTGGATACTCTACTTTACACATCTGCTGCGAGACTATAAAGAGGCTACAAAAATAAGCATTTAATTTACAACAAAACAATAGATTAAGGCTACGTGTATGAAATATATTTACAGCTCTATATTTATTAAATTTAACAATGTTACATCAAAATGACGAAACAAAACATCGGTTGGGTCATTATATTAACAAATATTTTTGCCTTACCCTTCCGTCAAAATAAAAATAGAAGAAGCCCAAGCCCAATAGCCCAGTATTTTTTTATGTGTTATGTCTAGGTGGCCAGTTCGAAATGGCCGTATTCTACCAGATCCTTAGTTCCAAATTTAAATAACTTTAATCTCTAGGTGTGTTTATGCACCTAGGGAATAAAGACTCGCTTTACGTTGACCTTTTTGGTCAAATAAAGTAACTTTGTAGAGCAGTGGGTGTGTAAATTTGTAAATATGTTTGTAATATTCTTCCTTAGCTCGTATCTTCCAAACCACTCTATAGATTTCTTTATTTAAGGTGTCGTTAGATTCGTCTCATTTCTCCAATGGTTCTTAGATAGGTGACATAAAAATAAAAACAAAATAGCGACCAACAAGCGCCATATTGTTTAAAAGAAAGGAATGTAAGTGGACTGACTAATGACTATGTCGAGTGGCTAATGACTATGTCGAGGGGCATCGTATGATTTTTAAAATTGGTTAAGCGGCTGTAGTAGGCCAGAACTGATGTTTCTAGGATGAACTACTACAAACGTAATTTGAAAAAAAGTTTTTGAAACCACATTTATTAAAGTCGAGGATATTTACTAACACGTGATTGACGTAACAGCACGATTCCTGAAAAAAATCACGATAGAAAAAAAATCCAAAACTTCCCTCTAAATTGTACAAAGAAGTAGTACCCAGTCAATATTGTCCGTAAACTAATAAACCTTTGTATAAGAATTAGCTCAATACAGGTCCTGAATTATTTGAATTTCAAGATTAACGTTTAGTTATCTCGAAACTAGCAATTGTTTGATTTTGCATAATCGCATCTTACGTCCTTTACTTACACATCTAAAATTAGCTAGCTTTATCCCTGTCACGCTATTAGGGTTATATAGGCTCTTAACACCCGTTCATAAAAATACCGCAACTTCCTATATTATCCTCAATAACTTTCTCAATGCAATGATGCGATTAAAATACAATTGGTATTGATATACCTACCTATGCTAATGCTAACTAAAAAGTGTAAAAAATAACGCCTGCTTAAAAACTAGGTAAATAAAAACTAACTAAAAAAAAGAATTTAAAAATTAAAAAACCGACTTCAAAAAGAAACAAAAAATAATTTAAAAAAACAAAAAAAAAAAAAAAAAGAATTGATAAAAATGACCAAAATAACCTCTACATAGGTACAGTGCCACCGACTAATTAATCTGTTTCATCATCTGAAGTCGAGCAGCCAAACTAAGTACAATATGGAACCAACCAGTAAAACTGCTCGACTTCAGATGATAAATTAATTATTTTTTGTTTCTTTTTGAAGTCTGTTTTTTAATTTTTAAATTATTTTTTTATTTTACCCTTTTTAGTATACCTACCTACCTATCTAAAAATCAACAATATAATTTTAATTATTGAGGAGTTTGCTGATGAGAATGTGGTTTCAGGTGCCCCATCAATCTGTACTTAGTTCTATTCTTTTTGGTAGAAGTCCAAAAATGAGTAATTTATTGATATCTGGGATGCTATCCTGTCCATCATTCCAAAGATACTCATCAGATCCTTACCAAACTTTCATGGGACCACCTCGCAGCTTCCACCTTTCCATTAAAAAAAAACTATATCAATCGGTCAAGCCATCTTCGTGTAATCGATGAACAATTGAATTGAATACAGCGTTTTGAGGGGCATTCCCGGTCCTCACTTCGAAGATCCTCATCAGATCCTCATTAAATTTTTATGGGACCATCTCGGAGCTCCCACCTTTCCATTTAAAAAAGAATAATTTCAATCGGTCAAGCCATCTTCGAGTAATCGATAAACAACTGGATTGATTAATGCGTTTGAGGAGCATATAAAAATATTATACATAACCTCCTCCTTTTTTTTGAAGTCGGTTAAAAAGCTTTTGCCGTTGAGACCGCGGGTTCTTGGGGTTCGGACGCGAGGCGGTTTGTAGCTGAGTTGGGGCGTCGCCTCAGGGAAAAGGGTCTGGGGCTCTATTTTTGAATCATCAGCGCCACTTCGAGCGATTTTAAAACTTCGATTTCTACTCATTTTCGTTCGATTTCTGTAATTTTTCTATGTGAATCGAACGACCGCAACGAGCGATTCAAAAATAAGGATCCTGGTCGGGGCTCTTTTTAGCCCAGAATATATCGTTGGCGATTCAACGGGGTAATGCCGCCAGTGTGATGGGCACTTTTGGACTTAATGGTCATTCACCTTAGATTATTTATATTATACTAGCTGCGCCCCGCGGTTTCACACGCGCAAGTTGCGAACACGCGTTGTTCGAACACCTACCTACCGCAATGCAATAATCCACACTTAAACGGTCGCCCATTGAACTTCCCTAGTCGTCCGTTTAAGTGTAGAGTTTTGCACTGCGGTAGGTAGGTGAAGTAAGGTAAAGTTTGTATTTCATCAGTAGGTGACGATAACGATGACGAAGGATGACGATGACGATGGATGACGATCAATGACGATGGATGACGATCAATGACGATGGATGACGATGACGATGATGATGATGCCACTCTACATCACTTACCCTACCCCTGTGTCGATTTTCATTCATTGAATTGTTATCACCCGCGTAAGTCCCGATCCCGCGGGGTTTTCGGGATCAAAAGTATCCTATATTACTCTCCATCATTTAAACTATCCCTATGCAAATTTTCATCCAATGAATAGTTATCACCCGCGTAAGTCCCGATCCCGAGAGATTTTCGGGATCAAAAGTATCCTATATTACTCTCCTTCATTTAAACTATCCCTATGCAAATTTTCATTTAATAAATAGTTATCACCCGCATAAGTCCTGATCCCGCGGGATTTTCGGGATCAAAAGTATCCTATATTACTCTCCATCATTTAAGCTATCCCTATGCAAATTTTCATCTAATAAATTGTTATCACCCGCGTAAGTCCTGATCCCGCGGGATTTTCGGGATCAAAAGTATCCTATATTACTCTCCATCATTTAAACTATCCCTATGCAAATTTTCATCTAATAAATAGTTATCACCCGCGTAAGTCCCGTTCCCGTTTCAGTTCCCGCGGGATTAAAAGTATTCTATGTCCTTCTCCTGGTTCTAAGCTACCTCCCCACCAATTTTCAGACAAATCGATTTAGCCTTTCTTGAGTTATAAATGGTGTAACTAACACAACTTTCTTTTATACAAGATGTAACAGATAAGCCCTTTTAATCCGAAAGGGGGTTGTTCTAGACGTTTAGGCGAACAACTTTTGTTCTACGACTTTTGAAAATTCGAAGTACTTTTCGAAAAATTTAGGTGTAAAGTTTACTTGAAAATCAGCTGTTTCTTAGAGTTCGAGGTCATTGACCTTATGTTGTTCTTTCATTTAGTTTGGTCTACTACAATCAAACCTTCAATTACCTTTATTTTCAAAAACAGCTGTTTTTCCAGTGAAACATAATCTCAAAATTTTCAAAAAAAAAGTTCGAATTTTCAAAAGTCGTAGAACAAAAGGTGTTCGCCTAGACGTCTAGAACAACCCCCTTTCGGCTTAAAAGGGCTAACCTGTTACATCTTGTATTTAGATTTGATGTCTTTGTAGAATTTATTTCTTGTGTAAGTATTTTTAGTTCCCTTTAATTGTTGTTATTGTTTGATGTGGACATTACCTGTTTTTACTAAAAAAAAAAGAACAATAGGTAAATCAAGTGTGTAATTCATAAATGTCTGGAATCTAGACCATTATTCCCGATTGTAAAAGTAGCTGTGTTTCATGGCTACTGGGCTTTTTTATTGTTGTTTTATTTCGTTTTTAAGCTGCCGGGTTTATTTTTAGCAATTCCGGGATAGATTTCTCGAGTGATCTCGAATTCATTACTTCAGATGTGAAGTAAACAAAACAAAAAATTACTTTTCATAAGAAAGTGGTTATATTTATTAACATTGCCTCTACAATTTTTATGGCAAAAAAATAATGTGACCGTGTTTTTTTTTAAATCATAAAAAAGTTAGAAATATTTTTAGCAAGGAAATATATTTCCAAAAAATCCCCATGACAGGATTCGAACCTGCGTCCTTTCGCTAAATTAAAAAAAAAAAAAAGGAGGATGGAGGAGCGGAGACTCCTGGCACAAGCATCATGATTGCTTAAAAGGAGTGTCCAATGCATTTTGTAATGTTGACCTATGTATGTTTATACATGTTTATACAAAAATTTATTTTATTTATTTATTTTTCGCTAACCAGGCGAATGCTCTAACCACTGATTTTTTGAAAATATATTTCCTTGCTAAAAATATTTCTAAGTTTAAAATGCCTTGGGCAATAAAAACAAAAAGAAACATAAAAAAGTTGTCTAAGTCCATCTCTTCTTTTACTGTGCGGGTGAGATGGACCACGGGATTAGAAGAAATGGAATAAAAAAAAACAATAAAAAAAGAAAACTAAATCATAATGAATTATCTGTTTCTTAATTGGCTCCACATCTCTCACACGTATTTTTGTAGAAACATTATTAAGTAACGAGTTTTAAAAATTGTTCACGAGTCGTGAACAAGCCAATTACCTATGTATAAATAAAAATAGACATAATAAATATAAAAACAGTTCTAAACATGATATTTAATAACATTTGTCGTGGAAACAACCATATAAGTTTAAAATCGTATATACAATTTTTTGTACTTGGTGCAATTTTTATAACGTTCGCAAACTATCCATCTACATAATACATCTATACATACAACTTATTTCATTTTAGACCCGGAATAATAACACATAGGTTACTTGTTATCCCTAGATTCCCGCGGAAACGGAACTTACGCGGGTGAAACCGCGGGGCGCAGCTAGTAATTAATAAGATATATTCTCTACATACATTTTACCGGGTCTTAACGACATTATTATTTATTTTCTAACGTCGACGTTTCAACAAGTTACAATTGTCTTGTTCGCGAGGAGACCCGGTAAAATGTAAAAAGGCATTTAACAAATCGTGTGAATCTCCGTCGACCTCTTAACTTCATTAAAAATACAAATACATACACACACGTGTAAATAATCTTACTAATATTATAAATGTGAAAGTGTGTGTGTTTGGATGTTTGTCAATCACGCAAAAGCTACTGAACCGATTGCGATGAAACTTGGAATATAAGTAGTTGGATACCGGGAATAACACATAGGCTACTTTTTATCGCGATATTCCCGCGGGAACGGGACTTACGCGGGTGAAACCGCGGGGCGCAGCTATTATTTTATAAATAAGGGTGACAATGTTTTATTTTACCTAACAAGCTGATACAATATAAATCAATTATTTGATAAACACATCTGTAAGTTAAATAACAATTACTATTAAACATACATACTTGTGATGGGTAGGTACAACTATTAATAAGAAGTTTTTTTAGAGTTACAATAAATAATAAACAGTCGGACCGACAAACGAGTTACCCTTTACTTTTTTAAAACTTTCTGCCCCGCTTCCTCGTTTATATGATCTTGTGTGTGCAATGAGTGTAAAATTGTACTATAATTAAATTACTTAAAGTAGGAAACTTGATTTCTCTTCGGTTTTCGCGATGTTAATAAGAAATAAAACTCCTTTTTCAGAGCAAGAAGTTTTTACCAAATTAATAAAATATTTCCCACGCATAGCTACATTTGACCATTTTCTTACCTCGGCGTTTTAACCAAAAAAATATAACTACTATTTTAACCATGTTACAATAGTTTTGGTCGCGAGGAGACTTAAGACCAAGGACCAAGACCATAATATGAAACTATGACGACCTCTGTGGCGCGTCGGGCGAACGCTTGGCTGCAATACAGAAGGTTGCGGGTTCGATTCCCGCTGGGTGCAAATATTTATGCTTAAAAATAAATATTTGTATCTGGTCTGGGCGTATTTCTATGTATAATATGTATGTATTTACAAAAGAAAAATAAATATAAGTAGTATATCCGTTGTCTAGCCACCGTAACACAAGCTTAGCAGCTTACCACGGGGCTAGATGGCGCTGTGTGTTCGTCACAGGATTTATTTATTATTTATTTATGTTAACACATTGTGTAAAATAAAACACAATATTTACCGGGTTTTACTCGCGTTATATTTAATAACGACATTATTATTAACTAGGGAGCTTTTGCTAACTTCACAGTTAGCTTTTTCAAGGTTGACTGAGATGTAATTCATCTATTTTAACATTCTAAAAAGTTACTGTAAACTACCGCCTCGTAATTATTTTTTACGTTATTAATTAAAACCCGGTAAATATTATTATGCAAAATCGCGAAGACTTTAGACAAAAATACATTGTGTGAATTTGAAAAATTTATTTAATATTCAGTTTGTAACCGCCCTTATAACCGAACCTCCCTGTTGACCTTCCCATAGATCTCCGGGAAGGCCTCCTTGCAATACGGTAGCGTTTCCCGAACCTTGTCGTACAGCGTGTGGTCGAACATCGCTCTGAACTCTTCACGTGTAGTGTACGTGTCTGCGTATAACATTTGAAAGCCTCTGTGCTTTGTTACAAAGGATTCTATGCGGCGGGTTGATGAAACCTGAAAGAAAAAACACATTTGTTGCATTGGAACCCCATTTAATATTAACGTAAACACGCTACTGTGTTGTCTGTGTTGGTGTGCACAATAGAAGTTTGTCACGCCGCTGCGCAATGGCGTAAATCAACGGTTTATAATCAATGAAAATTGATACATATTGCGCAGCTAATATGTTCTGGTAGGTGGTGTTGTACACTGTAAGTAACTCACGGTATTAAGCTGGCTGTTCAGAGTGCCGGGAGCACAGATTTTTACTAAAAAATCCCAGTGGTGTTCAAGCATCACCGGTTTTCTGCTGGAGGCAAGCACCAATGTGAGTGTTGGAAGCGTCGGTGAAAAGCCCTAACTCAATATTAGGTAATTAATGAGCCAGTAAAGCGGCAGTTATCTGCCGCTACTGCCGCTTTACTGGCTCATTAATTGTGAGTGTTTGTTATCAAACAGTCTGTATGGAATTTTAAACTTCTCTTGAGTTCTGGGTTCAAGAAATCGGTGTGGCACTTTTGCTTTGGGTGTCAACGATTGCATTTATTAGCAGTGCTTGGAATTCTGCGGCGTTACGCAAAAAAACGACGATAATTGACCATCCCAAGATAACGACGTAGTACCTGTACATTCTTAGGAGGAGAAAAGACCTGGAGAGCTTGGATGCGCTCGGTAAGAAGTTGGGTTCCTTCGGCGGGAATGCAGTTACTGAGGAAGATAGCTTTCGAAGCACCGAGTACGCACTTGGTAGAATTAATGACTCTCTCGTAGTTTTCAAAACGATTAAAGAGAATACAGAGATGCTCCGCGTAATAAATCATCTACTACATCATTAGAGTAGACCAGTATGTCATCTATATAGTCATAAGAGAATTCAAGAAGACCACAAACGAATTCATCTATAAATCGTTGAAAGATTTGACCAGCGTTATGAAACCAAAAAAATCATACATGGGAATTCGTAAAAGGCAGTGTTACAAATGTTATGGCAGAATTACAAATATTTCGGGGCAACAGGGACTTGTTGATAAGCTTTAACAAAGTCAATGACATGAATATACTCGTAGTACATCCCGAAATACGTCACCGATATGGACTTGGTTAACGGTCGGGTACCGGCGTACCGTGCGTCAGTTCATAATACAATAGTCTCTGCAGGGTTGCCAAGTGCATCCAGGTGAAAAATTAAATTGTTGTTGGTGAAAATTTATTTAGTTTCGCTTCAAGACATTTTCGTCAAGCTGTAATATCGCTTAGTGTACCTTAAGTTAAAACATTTGACATCGACAGATCTATATGTTTTCATATAGTATACTTGTAAAATCTTATTGATGTGAAACATCTGTAGGGATTAGCCTGATACAGACCACATTGCCACGCCAACAATTCGGTTAATCCCCGCCTATAGATGTTTCTCATCAATAAGACTTTTCTTTATTTTACTTTTTGTGCTTTGTATATTTTGTATCAAATTACCGTCTCATATCCCTTAGCGTGAGGAACACCATACACTCCGATGTCGACGAACATCTGCGATTCTTCCTCCGTGTGTATCTTGAGCTGTCCGGGGTTGTTGAACACTCGGAATGGACACAGCCACATTGGGTACACCTGGACAGAATGACCAGTAAATATGAAAATACTATCTGCACCCCGCGGTTTCAGCCGCGTAAATCCTGTTCCCGCGGGAAAATCAGGATAAAAAGTAGCTTTTGTGTTATTCCAGGTCTCCAGCTATTTATATTTTATGTTTTATGTTTTATCGCAATCGGCTTAGTTGTTTTTGTAAGATTGAGTAACAAACACACATCATTATTTTATTATGTAAACAAACTTTCAGCATTATGATATTAGTAGGATGATAGTTATTTTGATTTGTTTACAGAATAGTTGAGTATTGAGTAGCTATAATATTTGTAACGGGTAAGTCCTTTTAATCCGAAAGGGGGTTGTTCTAGACGTCTAGGCGAACAACTTTTGTTCTAGGTTAGGAAGCATAGGTAGAAAGTTTTATTCGATTCTGACTTTTTTAACAACACCTTACTTAGTTGCGGACCATTTTTGGCGTAATAAAGGGAAGGCCTTTGTTCAGCTATGTTGTATTTGCACGCCAATATGTTGGCAAAGAATGTGAAATATTATGTAACAACCATTCTTTTTGCAATAAATATCTTTATCTTTATCAGCAGTTTACCTAATAGTTGGCACTGTTGTAAAACTCACCTGAAATTCAGTATGAAACAACTCCACAGCTTTTTCTAAGTACTGCACCGGGACCAGCATGTCCTGGATAATGTGTGCGCGGTTATACAGCTTCGTGACTGCATCCGGTTGTGTCAGCTTCAGCAGGGACACTTCCGGTGGCATCAGCCAGCCGAACAGGTACCGGAATATCGGGTGGTTCCCGAACTTTATTATGTCCTGGGGGGAAAAAAGGTCTTAGATAAAATTGTTGTTTCTATTTTTCTATTTAATATTACTATCTATTTTGACACACAGTCGATGAGCGTTTGACTACTATCTAAAGGATTAAATGGTCTTAAATGTAGCACGCTAACCTAGAAGAAGAAATAGGTCTCCGTTAAGAAACACAGACAGGATTTAAGGAAAACTAGCATGGATTACCTAAATCGTCCAATTAACTCCATGTATAATCTGTGGTTCCATAAGGTATCCTCGCCTATGAGAAAAAACCACAAAAACCTCATGGGGGTACTGCATTGGTACTTTTTTTTGTTTGGCCCACTGGCTTGAATCGTAGGGCGGTCTCGATGCTTTGGCCTACATATCAAAGTACGATGGGTATGCCAAATCAGCAAGAAGGTTTGGAACATACTCGTATTCCTCTACCGTCTTTCTATATTTTAGCTTGTTCCACTAGACTGTATCATTACGTAAAGTGGTCAAACGTTCAGTGCTAGCCGATGAGGACCTACCTGTAACTCCCAGAAGAAACTTCTAGTATGTCTATGATAATAATCTCTCAGAGGAATGTACTCAATACTGTTTCTGTTTCGCTTGAGATGACGTTCCACTTGTTTGAAAAACCATTCGGCATGCCAAGCTCCTATACGGTTTAACTGAAAACAACAACAACAAAAACGTTGATCACTCTTTTTTTTTAATCAATCATTTATTTCCCACTGCTGGGCAAAAGACTCCTTTATATCCTCCCACGTTTTCCAATGGTCATCATGGCTAAACATTCTCTGTCGAAGGCATCAAAATTATCGCGCTACCGTTTTTGGGCTTTACCTTGAAGGTCATCATTTTAAAATTCCTACTTAAGCTACGGATTTAATACATGTTTAAGCCACTTCCACTTAAGCCGTTCTTATAATCTACTCACGTGACGCCAGTTTTTTAAATGTAATTCTGATTTCTGAACTCTATCTGACTCAAGCTTAATTCCGTTATTCCGCTTAACCTATACAGTTCTAAAAACTGTAGAATTGTTATGAAATGGAACTGACTCCTACGTCGCTGTTCTGACATCAAATTGACTTAGAACTACAAACTGGGCCAGCATGCTACATCCCTGACCTCATCGTCTCTTCCAATCAGCTAAGGTGAAGTCAAGAGCAAGCATATCTTATATTATCAACAAAAACCTTACCTTTCCATCTCTCCCGACCTCATCCACCATATCTCCAACCATGAGCACTCCAGAGTCCTTGGTAAAGAGTAGGGCTTCGACGAACTGGTGCGGGTTTTTCCGTGTCGCCTCCTCCTGGAACCTTCGACTGAGGGTCTCCAGGGTGTTGCAGGGTTGGTAATGGAGACGGATGTATCTGATGGTGGAAAAGATTGATATATTGAATACTACTACTAAAGGTGATGTCAGCCGCTACCGTGCTGAAAAAAATTAAACTATTAATAACGACTTAGCATTATTTCAAAATGCTTCAAGTGGTATTTCAATAGTAAAAAAACAAAACCCTTTCCGCGCAGTCATTTGAACCGTATAACCACAAACAATAATGCAAACGTTGCAAAAACAACGATACAAAACTTTACAATGATTAAGTAATAGGTTGTAAATCTTTAACTCATTATCTGGATCACTCACTTCTTAGCAGGAACAACTTTAATGGTAGCCAACGTCAGGAAACCTAAAGTTCCATAGGACCATGGCACAGCATAGAACAGGTCTGGATTGTTGTCCTGAAATTATGAACAATATTCTTAACAATCCACTAATGTGATACCATTTTTAGGAAACAATAATTGAAGGAAAAACAGTTATACAATTTGTAACGGGTAAGTCCTTTTAATCCGAAAGGGGGTTGTTCTAGACATTTAGGCGAACAACTTTTGTTCTACGACTTATGAAAATTCAAACTTTTTTTTGAAAATTTTGTAGTTATGTTTCACTGAAAAAACAGCTGATTTTGAAACTTTACACCTAAATTTTTCGAAAAGTACTTCGAATTTCCAAAAGTCATAGAACAAAAGTTGTTCGCCTAGAAGTCTAGAACAACCCCCTTTCGGATTAAAAGGACTAACCCGTTACACCTTGTATAAAACACGATACACAACCCTTTTCATCATAGTACTCCTCAATTAGTTGGTAACGTCAATTTAGAGAATTCAGTACTTAGGTTAAGGTTAAAGTAGTTTTTGCTTTTGTATATCAACCCAGTTGGGACCAACTGGGTTGATATACAGTCCCAGTTTATCCTTATCTAACTAACCGACGAACACTAAAGTGAAAAAAGGACATACTGGGGTCTCTCTTACAAGCAGGACCGTTTTTTGACGAAGTAAGCTTTCCAGTTACTTGTACTATTTCTACGGTAGTAACACCTGCGTAAGATTCTTACCTTACTGCAAGTCACCACGGAACCATCAGCCAAAACGAGCTCATACTCCACACAGATATGTTGGAATAGCCCAAACACATGGCTCGATGTTTCCACCCCAGTTCCCATGACTAGGCCTCCGACAGTCAACTGGTCCAGCTCTGGTACTACGGCTAAAGCAAGGCCAAAAGTATCGAGCGTTCGGGAGAGATGGCCCATTGTCACTAGTGGCTCACATTTGACTGTCTGAAAGTAAAGTTAGGTTTGTTCAAGACAAATAAAACAAACGATTTGAACGTAAAGTTTGACGTTATCTAACTTTTTTGAAAATACTAAATAATATAAATGATAATTATGTTTTGTAATACGCCGTGTTCTAGAATACCATGGTCAGGATTTACAAATAATCCTAAGTGAACATTTTTTTCCCGGGTTCTATTTCCGTATTGTTATTTATTCTATTGTAACACAGTCAAAACGTCAAGGTAAGAGAAATAAAAAAAAAGTTAATAAGAGTAATAAACGTTAAATTGGATGCAACGGTGGTTGATTAAATAACCGACAATGTTTGGATTTTACCGCTGCATTTTCTTGTAAGAAGAAGTATATCTACCATTATGGCAGTAAGGTTAGACAAAGGTTCATTTTACGAGCCTAAAACTATAATTCACATGACAAACAAGTTTATCTAAACATGCTTAAACCAAGGGGTACAAGTTATACGCCTAAACAAACAACTTAGGATACCGCTAACTCACCATGTTTTTAGTGTCCACCTCGACAACATCTACAAGATCCACATGAATATTGGTAAATGTATGCTTGTAGAGGCCTCGCCTAAACGACATGGTCATCCAAGATGGGCGAGCAGTGCAGAGACGCGTCTTACGGCCGTTGGATAACCAAGTTTTAACCTGAAAGTATGATGATTCACATAATTATTTGTAAAGGTGAGCTTGTAGAAGACTCTCTTGAAGGTCACGGGCATTATTGGTCATTCAAGAGGGGCCAGTTATGCAGTGACGCGTCTTACGACCTTTGCATAACCAGGTTTTTATCGGGAAGCATAAATATTAACATGAATGTTAGTATAGCTATGCTTGTGGAACCCTCGCGTGGAGGTCATGGTCATTATTGACCATTCAGGAGGGGTGAGCTATTTAGGTAGAGATGCCGTCGGATAACCAGCAGTGGTACCATGTCCCGAGTTGTTTTGTCTCCTTCGTTCGTGTCTGTGTCGTCGTTTGAGAAAATGAGTTGAAATCGAAAAAATGTTTCTCGTGCTGAAAAAAAATTGATTATATTCCAATGTTGATGTATTCCAAGGGCAGCAAGGAAGCCATGCAGAAACAGGTATTTTGTCCGCTATAAACAGACCTTAGTTTGACGACTTCAATTAATGGTTTGCAAGTAGGTTACCCACTTTATCTCGATTTTATGGGAATAAGATATTGGGGATTATTATTGGGATGATTGAAATAGGTGCGCAGTATGACAAGGTAGCAAGTTGCCATACTTACTGCGCGCTCGTCGGTACCTATAAATAAATAAAATAATAAATAAATTCAGTGACAAACACACAGCGCCATCTAGCCCCATGGTAAGCTGCTAAGCTTGTGTTACGGTGACTAGACAACAGATATACGACTTATATTTATTTTTCTTTTGTAAATATATACGTATGCTTTGATTGTGTATTTTAAGCCGACATCAAAAAAGGGAAAGGATGTTAGTTCGGAGTGTACATTTCTGGGCGGGAAGCTTTCCAATTTACCTTAGCCATATTCTTTTAGACCCGGGGTATAGAAGGAGTTTTATTAAATTTTATTGTTTTAAGCACAGCATTGAGGTTTTATATGTTACCAACAGTGAAACAAGGTTGAAAAAACCTGTTTAGGTACTTACAAGGAACACATACATTAAAAATATTCGACCTACCTTACCTACATTTTGATTAGGTATTTTTTAAAGATTGTTTAGCATAGTTTTTTGTCAGGCTCAACTAAGTAGGTACATAAATAACCTAACCTTTAGCTAACCTAGGTTTTTTGCCACTTTATTACCTAGACGAGGAAACGAATAATATATTTTCAATATTATGTAAAGTTTTAACCGACACTTAAGAAATAGTACCAATATGCTTCTGAAATCTGCTCTCGGCGGAGTTTGAACCCTCGACTGTGGTCTAAGACGTAGCTACGTCTTTCTAAACTCCAGAAAGTTGGAAGTTTCCGTCGAACTTTCTTTGCGTAAGTACACGTATTATTCGTACCTATATTTTTTAACTACTAACCTGTCTCTGAACCTCGTGAACCTTCTTGTCGTGCATCTTGGGAGCGCTGTTCATCTTGAAGACGAGGTAGTTCCTCACGATGGAGTAGATCTTCCAGAGGAGAGACATGGGCAGCAGTAGAGTGATCACCAGCACCCATCTGTACTCAATCAGGAGGTACTCCGTGAAGTTTTCCGGTTTTATCGACATTTTGCCGCTGGAATTTGTAGACAGTATTGTTTTAGTTTTATTCAAAAACATAATGACCAAAATGTACTCCCTCTACTGTACTTTTGAATTATTACCTGCCCTCAGCTTACCAGTGACGGTATAATGCTGAATGTTATTATTTAATGTCCTTCTATCTTTCTAAATAGGTAAAGAAAAAGGTAATTTATTTGGTCAAGAATTTCGTATACATAAGGTGTTACAAAAATATAAAGTTACAGAAATTCTGCCTACGGGCGTCCAAATATTTTTGAGTAGGTAGCTTAATCTAGTCATAAACTACGCATGAATAAAATTTATACAAAATTAACAATTTTTAACATTATGTATGTAGGAACTATTAGTATATAGTATACTTAGAATTAGTACCTAATATATTTTATGAAATAATAAAAATTCTTCAACCGAATAAAAACAATGGAGAAGAAGATCGTGAAGGCCTTTTTTAAACATTATAAATGGTAAGTTTTGAATCTGTCAGAAAGGGCGTTAGAAATCTTTATACCCATAAAGTACATTTTTTTTTAAATTTCTAAGTTAGCTTGTGGAAAATGTAATTTATGACCGTGCCTCCTGATGGGTTGTCCCATTTCTAAATTAGTCTTAAATAAAAAACCGACTCGGGCAATTTTACTGGCTGTATGGTTCCATATTGTACTTAGTTTGGCTGCCCGACTTCAGATGATAAAACAGATTAATTAGTCGGTGGCGCTGTATGTAGAGGTTATTTTGGTCTTTTTTATCAAATCTTTTTTTTGGTGGTTTTTAAATTTTTAAATTATTTTTTGTTTCTTTTTTTAAGTCGGTTTTTTAATTTTTAAATTATTTTTTTATTTCACCCTTTTTAGTACCTACCTACCTACTTCCGACTGCCAAATAAATTAACAATACCTATTGTTACCGTAATTTTAATTATTGAGGAGTTTGCTGATGAGAAGGTGGTTTTAGGTGGCCCATCAATCTGTTCTTAGTTCTTTAGGGGTCTATTCTTTTTGGTAGAAGTCCAAAAACGAGTAATTTATTACATTCTGGGAAGCTATCCTGTCCATCATTCCGAAGATACTCATCAGATCCTGACCAAATTTTTATGGGACCACCACGGGGCTTCCACCTTTCCATTAAAAAAAGAACCATCTCAATCGGTCAAGCCACCTTCGAGTAATCGGTGAACAAGTGAATTGAATACAGGTTTTTGAGGAACATTCGCGCTCCTCACTTCGAAGATCCTCATCAGATCCTCACCAAATTTTTATGGGACTACCTCGGGGCTTCCACCTTTCCATTAAAAAAAGAACCATCTTAATCGGTCAAGCCACCTTCGAGTAATGGGTGAACAAGTGAATTGAATACAGGTTTTTGAGGAGCATTCCCGGTCCTCACTTCGAAGATCCTCATCAGATCCTCACCAAATTTGTATGGGACCACCTCGGGGCTTCCACCTTTCCATTAAAAAAAGAACCATCTTAATCGGTCAAGCCACCTTCGAGTAATCGGTGAACAAACATTAAAAAAAAAAAAAAAAAAAAAAAAAAAATACGCGACGAATTGAGAACCTCCTCCTTTTTTGAAGTCGGTTAATAAATTGAGATTCTTTTTCACAAAAATACATAATTCTTCAATATACATTTGTAACGGGTAAGTCCTTTTAATCCGAAAGGGGGTTGTTCTAGACGTCTAGGCGAACAACTTTTGTTCTACGAATTTTGAAAATTCAAACTTTTTTTTTTAAATTTTGAGATTATGTTTCACTGAAAAAACAGCTGCTTTTGAAAATAAAGGTTATTGAAGTTTTGATTGTAAACAATCAAACTAAATAAAAGGACAACATAAGGTCAATGACCTCGAACTCTCAAAAACAGCTGATTTTCAAGTAAACTTTACACCTAAATTTTTCGAAAAGTACATCGGAGTTCCAAAAGTCGTAGAACAAAAGTTGTTCGCCTAGACGTCTAGAACAACCCCCTTTCGGATTAAAAGGGCTTACCCGTTACACCTTTTATAAACTCGGTAGAGGAAGTATTTTTAATTTTAGAAAGAAAGGCCTACATGGTTCTCTAAATTTTGCCTTACATAAAATTCGAATACATCTTTTTTGTGGTTTAAAAGCAGATTCTTCAAAGGTTTTCTGGTGGTTCAAATGACCCATCAAGTTTCGCCCTGGGCCTGTTGTCTGTTACGTATACCTACTGACGTGACGCTTTTGCGTTGTCACGGGCGCGTACGGCTGGTTCTCGAGTGGCTGATGCACTTTTTCGTTCATTAACTACTCGGGTTCTACTAATTGGATTTCCATGTAAAGTATACCGGTTCCTTGAAAATAGAACTATCCAATATTGAAAACCAGATATCAATCGGATTAGTAGTTTTTAATAGTATAAGGAACAGACAGAGACAGTACAGAATTTTGTTCTACACTTTTCCTAAGTCCCCTAGACAACTTTTTTTAATTTACTTCTTAGTACAGACTTTTTGTCATCTCTTCCTTTATTATAATTAAATAAGATATAGATAGATAGATATAATATAAGTAGTATAGTATAGATAGAAGATGGATGATTCAAAGTCCAAACAATCCACAGTGTAATAGTACTTCGATGAAATATATTTTAGTTGTGTTTAGATAAAATGTAGCATCGAGCAAATCGTGCATCGATATTATGTCGAAATGAAGCTTGGTTCAATTTAGCTTATGGTGTATTTGTGTATATTATATTTGTGCTAGTAAAACCACAATTAGGTGAAGTGTTTTTCGATCTGGCGTAGGTTACCCACCCACACTGCACCTGTGTGGTTGTCAGATAAGCTATCAAAATTATGTGTTAAAGTTATTAATTACTAAATGTCCTTTGATAACAAATAGACAAATTTCATTAATTTACCTATATCTAATTGTGGTAATTTATTTTAGTTGCTATCATGACCTATAGTTACGTATTTTAAATTAATTACCTATCTACACATTCCACTACTGGTGTAAAAAATAAAATAAAAAATTGTTAAGCGATAGGTAAGTACCTAATCTAGTATATTTATTGCTCAAGGCATATACATTACAAGGTATAAACTTAGAAATATTTTTCTAAGGACCATACTTTCAAAAAAATTCCTATTCGAACCTGCGGCCCCTCGCAATCCAGGCGAGTGCTCCAACCACTGAGCGATATTCAGTGTACAGGTTCGAGTTCTGTCATGGTTTTTTTTCCAACCTATTATCTTTTCAAGTACCTAGTTTTTTTATTTACTATGTACTTAAACGATTTTAAACTAACATGGTTATTTTCACTACTAAAATTACTTAATAACGGGGTATTTACCATGTTTAATAATTTATTCGCGGAGCTCGATATTTCGCTAGTAATTCCAACCAGCTTGTTCACGAGACTGGAGAATGCGGGTAGGTGATGACAGTTAGAGGCGTCCATATCGGTATAATCCCGGTGTGTATAAAATTGATTGTAGTTGTGGAAAGGCCTATATTGGACAGACAAAACGCACGGTGGCCTGTCGGATTAAGGAACATATAAAGGCGGTGAAAAACAATGATATCCAGAAGTCGGCTATAGCGGAACACCTTTTAGATGCCGGACCAAATCATTGGATTGAGTTTCACAAGCCGCAGGTACTTTCGACACAACGCCATTACACACCCCGTATGGTACGTGAAGCCATTGAAATTACTAAGTATAGTAATTTCAACAGGGAAGATGGGTTTCAATTGTCGAAGGCCTGGAATCCGGTAGTTAAATTATGCAAACCCATGAAGAACACTACAAAAAGTTTGCGAACAGATACCGTGAGTGTGGTCTGTCGAATGCAGGACCGAGTAAATACTTAATGAAGTTAGTGACAATAGTAGGGGACCGATAACCAGACGTTCAACTCGTGTCAGAAAGCAGGTAGTCCGATATGGACGCCTCTAACTGTCATCACCTACCTGCATTCTCCAGTCTCGTGAACAAGCTGGTTGGAATTACTAGCGAAATATCGAGCTCCGCGAATAAATTATTAAACATGGTAAATACCCCGTTATTAAGTAATTTTGCTATGTACTTATTGTTTTTAATTTTATTATTGTAGGTATGTATGTTATTCGTCCAGTAGGTATCATGGAGCTTTGGAGCGCCGCGCCGTAGGATATTTGGAAGGCGAGCGTGGAGCCGAAACTAACCCGTAGGTAAAGGTCCTCGTCAATTTTCTCGGAAACGATAAAGTGAACACCAAACCGGCGATTATCCCTGTCTGCACTATAAAATGCAGCCAAAAGCAGTAAATAAGTGCAGCCTAAAGCAGTAATAATTTAATTAGATAGGAAAATCTCAGAATAGATAATTTTAGGGAAATATGCCGCGCGAGTGATTTTTATTTGCAAGGTTTATATTTTAGTCTTGTATTTTAGAAACGAGTGACTATAGTTGAAAAAACTCGAGTTGCGAGTGATTTTTGATTGACTCGAGTGTATCTTTCACTCGGGTGGAACTCGAGTTAGGGATGATTTAGAATAAACCATCACGCAGCCGAGCTTCGTCGTCCATTGCTCGGCGAGCAGTCGATCGGTCTGTTGCAACCGAGTGGCGGACGAGCAACAGACAACGAAGCTCGGTCCCGTCACGGCCGGGAAACGATCCAGTATAAATCATCCCTTACTCGTATTGAAGCGAGAGAAGCGAGTGACTCAAGTAAAAAAAGTCACTCGAGTCCCATCACTAGCCAAGTACAACCACCGGATCGGATAGAACTATTGAGAAAACTACTGATAAAAACAACATGGGCTTCAGTGATGGATGTGGTGAGGTGAATCGGCTAGTGGGGGGACTATGATTCTGTGCAATAAAGCAGTCTTTTTCATCTTTCTTAACTTTTTAGTTAAAGACATATTTCTGTGTTTTGTTTTCATCAAGTGCAATTTTTAACGTATTTTCCATTTCTTAATTGATAGATTGGCATTTGATCACCAAATAAGGTCTTAGTCGTAGCACGCTTAACTATAAAATAGGCAAAACGGCAGCATTAAAATAAATAGTAAATCTGTTTGGTTTAATTGAAAACTATACAGATTTTCTTACAACTCAACATAAAATTCAAACATCATAGATCTCAAGGAAAAACCCATTAAAAACCAATCACAAAAAGTCGGAGCATTCGATCAATAAGAGGAAACACTATGACCCTGAACCGACATGGTCAAATTGATTATCTCATTGCTTGTAGGTACTGCTCCTCAACTTCCACCAAATAGTATTAAAAACTCCTTAGAAAATAAAAACTTACATTTCTAACTTCCTTCAAGGAACACGCCTGTACCACAAAACTGCCGCCGGCACACTGATTTTAAGCATTTTATAAATAAGAGGTATTTTTCAAATTTCACATTCGACTTTAAACTCTGGCGACGAATTATAAAGTCTAATTTCAAATGATTGAAGATTCAGCTCCTTCATGAAATATTTACCAGAATTGGTCGTTTGAGTCTGAATTCGCGTAACATCGGGTGCGCATTTCAATGGCAAATTAGTTAATAAAATCTCAGAGATAAGATTAAAGGGAGCTCAGCTGTTGTTAATCAGTTCTTTAAGTGTAGGTTAACTTACGTATTTAAGTCTTATGCCGCGTACAGACTTCGCGAGGCATTTTGTCACGAATGCTTCGCCACTCATGCCCCAACCTAAGGCATACGACGGTATATTTATGCGTGCGATCAGTGAAGGTGAGTACTACCTAAACATAGAAGTGTAGTTAATTAAACGTTTCAACTCTGCCTCAGATCCGATTTTTTAAAACTTTAAACTTAAACTCAGGCGACGAATTATAAAGTATAATTTCAAATAAAAGATTCAGCTGAATGAAATCATGAAATATCATCATGAAATATTTACCAGAATTGGTCGGTTAAGTATGAATTCGCGTAACGTACATTTAACATAACGTCGGGCAAATTAGTTAAGAATATTATTATCTTAGGGACCGTCTCCACGAGCGTTAGAATCGCGGCGATATTATCTTTTTTCTATATATACAACGCACCGCCGCGGTAAAATCGCCGTGTGGAGACACGTTCATAGAGATTGTAGGTAATCAAAACGTCTTAGAAAACTAATTTACATTTTCAAGGAGTTGCGTCAGCTATCAAACAGAGATCTTCTTATACAGACATACAAGGCCTTGGCGGAATGTATAGCATCCTATTGCATAACGTCATGGGGTGCTGCTGATAAGAGTCACCTCATCGAAGTTGAGAGGGCACAGAGGGCTGTGTTAAAAGTACTTTTACGACTTCCATTCCGGCATCCTACGGTGTCTGTATACGCAAATGCTAAGGTCCTATCAGTGCGCAAGCTCTTTGTGTGTCAGTGCATTCGGAAATTTCATAAAACTACTGAAGCAATTCCTTTCATTGGAAAAAGGAGAGATCATAAAGTTATTGTTCCCAGAGTTCATAGCAAATATGCTCGCAATACCTACTGTTTCCAGGCTCCCAGACTCTACCACATAGTCAACTCTGTATACAATATTCGATCCCTAAACAATTTTGAAGTCAAACATAAAATAAATCAATGGTTACATCCACTATCCTATGATGAAACTGAAGATTTATTAAAGCTGACTAATTAATAATGTAATATGTGGTTGAATAAAAAAATATGCTTACATTGCTTATTCTATTCTAATAACGTTCTCCAACACATCAATTAATCATGTTTTGGACTGCATAATTGTCATACTTATTATCAATTGAGGCAAGGGATTGGTCTACTTTATAGATTTTGTTATTATTATTATTTATTTTGCTCGGTTCTATTGTAATTGTGTAAATTAACTTCAATTTATATTAGACATTCACTTGTGTGTATCAAAACTGAAACTTAATATTAAATGAATTGAATTTGCTAATTGGTTCCTGTCAAATGGTCAGTAATTAAAGATGTATTAACTTGAATTGCATGACAGTAATGTTGAATGTAATATTATTATAAAGTTGAATGTAGTATTGATTATAATGTTAAATGCAAAATAATTGTCACATGAAGGGAAGAACTATCATCTGACATACAGTTAACGCTAGTTCAGATGTTAGGGTTCATAATTATTTGTGAACATTTAATTATTGCAATAAATGATTTATTTATTATTTATTTATTTATTATACCACAATCTCTATGAACACTTTTATAGAAATAAGTGGCTCGACGATAATATCGCCGCGATTCTAACGCTCGTGGAAACGATCTCTTAGAGAATATATTATTATATAGCTTTTATTAATCAGTTCTTTAATATAAGTAGTCTATACAGTTACGTATATTGAACCTTATACCGCTGACAGATTTTGTAAAGCGTGTGTTGCCTTACCATCACGCGATCAGTGTATATGTATAGTTGAGACATTTTATTTTACAACTAAAATGTCTCAATTCAATTTTTTTTTGTAAATGTTTAGCAATTTATTGGCTGCGAGAAATCGAATCACTTCAAAATCTGAGAGACTCATTGACAAATATAACATTTTTGGATTAAAAAAAAATGACACATATCCGAGACATTATAGTTAGCCGAGCACGCTACATAACGCAGCGCCGCCTCGCACTGAGGTGGGCATTTACAACAGACTTATGTGGCAGTGGTGGCGAATGCTCACAGTGAGCACACACAATCTAGACGGCCCGAGGCTTGCATGACGGACCATCCGCCACACATGCCTCGTGATGTCTGTACGCGGCTTAAGCTGTAGGTATACCTAATTACTACATTGTTGCTGTTTTTATCAATTTTAGTGATTTAATATATTAATCTCTGTCGTGCGACGGGCGAACATGCTTGTTACGCAGAAGAGTGTGGGTTCCATTCCCGCCGGTAACAATTGGTGTCTTTAATACCAACCTAACTATAAATGTTTGTTTCAAGTACTTACTAGGTGGCATGTATGCATAATAGGTACCTATTTACAAAAATAAAGAAATACGTACCTATAATAATTTCATCCTATACTTATCTGGTTACCATAATACAAGCCTAGTTGCTTAGTTTAGGGGCTGAAAGCGCTGTGTGATAGACATGTTTGAAATATTTATTACTGTTTGTCGAGAATATTTAGATTTCTTGAATATCTCTGTTACTAATAGTTACTATGTGACCTTTGGCGATGTGAGAAAAAACTCGCCATTGACGGAGAAGGTTGCGGGTTCTCACACCATGCCGTAGAAAATAGGTAGGTAATGTATTAATAGGAGTTCGCCCCGAACTGAGACCTTACGACCCCCTATCTTTCCAACCCCTCTACCGATCCAGCTCATCTTCGTACTCATAAATTCTATTGACCTAAACTACGCGCATACCAAAATTCATAAAGATCGGAGCTACGATACTCAAGTTATCGTCGAACAAACATACAAAGATACAAGCGCCAGGCCCGTCTACACTGGACCTCACTCGCTTCGCTCGTTCGGTCAATTAGTAAGAAGTTCAAACACTTACCGATATTGCATCCAGCGCATATTTTGGGTGTCATACCGAATGATGTCTGTAACGGCCAACAGCTTTCTCCTGTTCTCTATTTTCTGCTTGACGCAGCACCCATCTTTTCGTCACCATTTTGTCACTCATTCCTATTTCAAACTCGGCAAACTCCCGCCCTACTCGCCCGCGTCCCTATCCGTTCCGTTTTACATAGCATTAGTTTCGCGTTCGCGACACCCGTTATTTATTTAAACGATGATTACAGATGGCTAAGTTATGTAAAGTTTGTTTCTGTCTGTCAACACTAATACTTTGTGTCACAAAACAAATGATACGTAGTTTATGCCGCTGTTAATCATTGTTTATAAGAGGTCTAGACACCGGCAAGACGACACGCTATACTCATCTAAGGAACTGCCGCAAAACTGAATCAGTGACTGAAACGCTACTCAACATTTGAGAACCACTTAAACATAGAAGCAGCTCTCAAACTCTAAAATTGCCATACTGTTTTTAAATTTGAAACTGCTTAATAATTTAAGAATCTCACAAATTTTAAATGACGTTTCTGTACTCGGCTGTAAATGTTTTAAAATAAAAACCTATTTTTTCAAAAACATGCTTCTGAACACAGGGTATGGTACTTGGTGTTAATGAGGATTGGTGTCAGGCAGGCGACCTGCGTGAAAAAAAATCATTGGTAAATTTACCCGGACCCCGGGCTCTCGAGAGAAATGCAACCGGGAACGTGGCTCAGATAGCAGATGTTTTCGAAGGAAAGAAGTCAGATACTTACCTATATTTTTCGAATATTTTATTTAAATATTTAGATATTATGTAGATAAAATTACAAAATGTTGTTATTTTTCACAATTCAAATATTATTCAAAGAATCACAAAACAGTAGACAGAAAGGTTACAATAGGCCAAAGCTGGGCGAATAATAACATGTTAGCAGACAAATTAAAATAAAACGTGATTTTTTTAAGAAAAAGAAAGAAAAGTAAACACGTTACACACACATTAAGGTACCTGTCTACATTTAGAGAGAAAGTAAATCAAAAACTTTTAAAAACAAGAAAAAAAGAAAGACATCGTGATCTGTATACTGCTCGAATGGGCAGCATGCAGCAGCTGAGCTCATCATGAAATGCTTCCAACGGGTTAGTTAATTCTCACCACGCGCACACACACTAGACTACGCAAAAATGTGTTGAATCTTGCCACACCTGCTTTATTGTTCGATCTGGGTGTGATGAGATTTCATTTATTTTTTAAAAACTAAGTTGATTTAAAACATTCATATTGGAAGTCGAATCTCACCACATGATCAGTTAAAACAAGCTTTGACCGTTTTCAACTTATCACTGTAACATAGGTACCTAATTGTATACAATTTGTAACGGGTATGCCCTTTTAATCCGAAAGGGGGTTGTTCTAGACGTCTAGGCGAACACCTTTTGTTCTACGACTTTTGAAAATTCAAAATTTTTTTTTGCAAATTTTGAGATTATGTTTCACTGAAAAAACAGCCGCTTTTGAAAATAAAAGTAGTTGAAGTTTTGATTGTAGTAGACCAAACTAAATGAAAGGAGAACATAAGGTCAATGACCTCGAACCCTCAGAAACAGCTGATTTTCAAGTAAACTTAACACTTAAAATTTTCGAAAAGTACTTCGAATTTCTAAAAGTCGTTGAACAAAAGTTGTTTGCCTAGACGTCTAGAACAACCCCCTTTCGGCTTAAAAGGGCATACCCGTTACATCTTGTATAAGATTCGTGGGTCATCACTGGCAACACACACTGATTGAAGACTTTAGTCTTAAGGCTCTGTGGTATTTGTGATGAGAAGATTTCTCGAAGATTCCTGATCGCAGCCCATCCGAGTTGGATTCGTCGGTTGACCTCTTTGTCGAAGTTGGACTTCCTTGGACCGTTTGGCCTAGTTTAACATAGTGGTCAACAACTTCGATGACATCGCTTTGCACCTGGACCGGGATGGGTGCGACATGGGAATTTGACATGATTTTCGACTTAACCATGTTAATTTTTAAACACATCTGTCGGGAATTGGTGTCGAGGACTCAAAAATGTATTCTTCAAATACTTATAATTATTATTCTAATAAAACAGCAACTTATTTTATAACTCTATGATGGATGGGCAAGGCTTTCTTAACCCTACTGTCTACATTAAGATGCTTGCAAAGCACACTCAACTTAAAAAAACAAAATTGATTTGCTTAAGACTGTATTTACTTACAAGTATTTTACAAGGAGCGGTAACGGCACAGATATAGATACATATAGGTAACACAAGTATCACGATTTGTAACCATGGAACCAAGCGCGGCAAGTTTTTATCACCTACGTCACAGCCGATATTTAAAGATGGCAAATCCAAATCAGTACATCGACACCAAAGCCGCCGATGTCGCCGAGCTAATTATCACGCGAGCAGCCATTTATTTTTTCCGGGCGCAAGAACAGACGCCTCGCGGACTGCCAACTTGGTTTGCCTTCAGACACGTGAAGTACATGCAAATGCGCCGTCTATCTATGTCTATGGGCAATGGTATATCTAGCTATAAATTATCAATATACCGTCTTGGGTCCTCACCATCCCACGGGACGAGGTCTCCATTATGCCAGAAGAAGCTCCCGGGGAACGACTCGACTGGTGATAGCGCTATGTCGACGGGAAGCCTTGCAGCATCTTCGGGGGTGGTGTTCCCAGTACCAGCAGTCATGTCAGTGATGACATAGCCAGGGTGTACGCAGTTAACACGAATATCTGTTGAATGAATAAATGAATGAACAATGTACACACCATATAAATTACAATTGATACAGATAGAAACTTATATTATATCTAGGAGGCACAATGGGCGGCCTTATCGCTGAAAGCGATCTCTTCCAGGCAACCTTTGTCTGAAAGAGCCTTTGTGTGTTAGTGAGTTAGGTAGTTTTTATTGTCTTGCGTGCAAACACACATGCATTTTAGTAAATTTATTTTGATTAGATTGTTTGATCACAACATGTACCTATGTATTTAAAACAAAAATAAATAGATATGTATCTAATACTCGCTAGGGCCTGCGTAACTCCCGATCCCATGAATAGTTGTTCAGTTTGTGGCTAGATGGTGCTGTGTACAATAATATTTGAACGGAATCAGTTGCCTGAGTATGTCTTCCCGGATGTCTACAACTTGGGGGTCTTCAATTAATTCACGAGTGAACAGGTATCCCTAGATAAGCGTGCAACATCTTAGACTACATCGTCGCTTTCCATCAGGTGAGATAGTGGTCCAACGCTTAATAATCAATTTTAAAAAAATTACCTCGATCTTTCAGTAGTCTCTGAAGCATAAACGTATAAGAATTAACTGCCACTTTGGAGACCACGTACGGCGAATCCCCCCATTCTTTAGCAAAATCTTCTTTCCTCTTGACTAGACCGAAGTATCCATTGATGAAGATCTTCAGTTCGTCTAAACTTAGATCTCCTGTAATAATAAAACATGAAATTTAAGTCAGCACCCTGCGGTTTCACTCGCGTAAGTCTCGATTCAGCAGAAATACCAGGATGAAAAAAATCCTATGTTTTTCTTGGTCTCCATCTACATACAGAGTCGGTTCAGCGGCTTTTGCGTGAAGAGTCCACAAACATAAACAGATGCTCACAAATATTAATGTTTATAATATACATAAGATGACAATTATTAAATCACACAGGCCAAGTCAGTGAAAACTGTCGTCTATTTACATGATGTATTATGATTCGGCTGTCTTTCCACTAGATATAAGAATGTGTTTGTTAAGAATCGATAGATAGGTACCTTACCTCACGCCGCCAAATTACTCTATTGGTTCTTAACAAAGACATCAGTAGCTTAGCTCTCAAGGAAACGCAACCTTATTCTGACGGAAACGAAGCCGGATTAATAAATGAGCCATACCTCTACACGAAAAAGAAAAGTGGAATGGATCGTACCTGCGCTGATCTTGCTCCTTATTCCTTCTGAAGGAATCCTTGACAAATGTCCAGACGAACTCGATATATTGACAATTTTGCCACCATATCTTACCAACGGTAATATCGCTTCAGTGAAATTGACTAAAGCAAAAAAGTTTACTAACAATACTTGCTCTGTTTTAAAAATTCTATCTTCATTGAAATCTTTATAGAAAACACCGGCATTATTTATTATTATATCTATTTCTTCATTGTTATTTTTAATAGCTTCTTTGAAAGTATCTATGCTTTTTGAATTAGTGACGTCTAGTTGATGGAAGGTAGGTGCTAAGCCTAGTTTTTTCAAGTCTTCAGTGGCCTTTGTGCCTAGATCTTTGTTTCTTGATGTTAAGTACACTTTTCCATCATATTTTTCGCATAAAAGTTTGACTATAGCACAACCTAGTCCTTTGTTGGCGCCTGTTATAATGGCTACTTTGACTTTTGTTTTTGACATTGTTTTTCTGGAACAAACAAGTTGTGATCGGTATTGAATAAAGGTATCAGGTACCTATCAAAGGTAGGATTTGAACCCACGCCATCTCGATCTATATTACCGCCGTGAGTCTGCCGCTTTTTGTACTTTGCTGTACCTACCTGTCAAAACTTAGTTGAGTGTCAGTATAAGGGCGCAAATCACTTGTCTATTCAAATCTTTACAAAGTGTAAAACAAAGTTGATTCCCGCTGTCTGTCTGTTTGTATATATGATTAGATCTTTAAAACTACGCAACGGATTTTAATGCATTTTTGAGCGATTCAATAGGTTTTTTTATATGTAAACACATCCTGATATCTCCGTGGGATTGGAGATAATATAATGTTTTATAACATAGGTATAACATATTACATAAGTAAGTCAGTACCTACGTAGTTAAAAATTGCAAGTATGCTCTCAAATTTACTAGTAACTTCTAAATTTTAAGTGAACAATTTTATGGTTTGCACAGATAACCTTTGCCCAAGTGTAAAAAAGCGACATCTACACATTTTAGTATAAACAAAGTAAACATCGGACCGTATTTAGTCAATACTTATCTACTTGTAGAGGCGCACGCGCTGACCTTGACGTTCAAAGAAAATTCTAGATTTTGAATTATCAAAATTATAACATGTTAAAATTACCGTCTGTGTATCAAGCTCCGATTTTCGGCGACGAAATTGTTCTCCGTTCAATAGACTGGCTCGAAAACTTTCCCTGGAGGCAGGACAACTCAATACAATCGCAAAACGACTACTACGAAATTTGTTTACAAGTGAAGGATTTCAAGCCGAGCGAGATAGCTGTCAAAACGTCAGATGGTTTCATAATTGTGGAGGCAAAACACGACGAGAGGCGTGATTACTACGGGCTGATATCCAGACATTTTGTTAGGAAGTATAAACTCCCAGATGGTTTTAAATTCAAGGATGTGATCTCGAGATTGACTCCCGAAGGAATGCTGATAATAACTGTTCCAAAAGAATATGTTCCGAAACAAGATACGATAATACCTGTGGCTCATGAAAGTGCGAAATCGAAAAGTAAATTGTAAATTTTCAGTGTTGATAAATATATAGGTACTACATATTATTATTATAACAATATTCATGCACATACCTACCTACTTAATTATATCATTTTAATATTTATTATTTCTTCAATTGATTGTTTATTTAGATATTTGTTAATGAAGTTGGGTAGGCATTGTAATTTTATTTAAGTTAGGTTTTATCATTTTTATATACTTAAATTGAATTTTGTAATTTAGACAAATTGTTTTTTTATACATACTATATTCCTACCTAATGGATTGGGTGATTTTTGCAACCTTACCTTATCTTTGTAAGTACGTGATAATATTATGATAAACTCAAAATATGATGTATAGGATAGGTGTTGCCAAATTCTAAAATAAATGTATACGAGTTGTCTGCCAAATAACTTAGGTACTCAATTTTAGGCGGTACTAAATTAATTTGACAGTTAGTTTTTATTGTCTGCAATATTCTTAAGCGTACCTATGCTAGGAGACTTGCAGCAAATTTAGCAATTTACTAGAAGTTTCATATAAGAAAAAGATGAAAGAATTTGTAGAAGTTGCAGTTTGATCGTAAAACCGTCAGACTGGCTAATACGCAGTTTGTCTAATAAGTTTTAATAAATTATATCATCTCTTAGACAATTCGCGTATTGGACGTTACACGTATTTGATACTAAGGCGAGGTCTAAGAGGTTATATACTTATTGGGCTTAAGTGTAGGTATTGAAATTGTCATTAGATTTAGAGAAATAAACATTTGTTCAGATTTCATTTGACAATTTTGTTTTATGGGCTAGGTACTTACCTTACCAATTTTGACACGAGTGCCAGTTTGAAATACCTAAAGTAGGTACATCATTTGTAAATAAAAAATAACTGACAAGCTATCACGTTGCATGAATTACAGACTGGTAACAGTGATACAAACAAACGAATATCACTCTCGTTTTTACCCTTTTGGGCAAAGAAGCCTAAAAAGTCCAAATTGCTTACAAATCTGACATGCCACACACATCCCGCTTTCGTCTCAATACTCGAACGCCACTTAAAACTTGAGAGGCTGCTTATAGAATTGATTCAAAATCGGTAGCGTGTTCGGCCATCCGGCCGTAGAAAGACCAAGCTGAGTATTGTGAGACGTAAATAGCAGGACGTGGGTGGTGAAATTCGTAGGTACCAATATCAGGTTAATGTTATCTAAGTACTAACTACGCCCGCGTTTTCACCCGCGTAAGTTCCCGCGGGATTATCGGGATAAAAAGTAACCTATGTGTTATTCCCGGTAGCTGGATACCTATATTCCAAGTTTCACCCCAATTGCGGTTTTTACGTGATTGAGTAACAAACACACATACACTCATACAAACTTTCAGGTTTATAATATTAGTAGGATTACATTTTTGAGTAGCATCCCACCACACAAGATCGTGCATGTCAAGCGGAGGTGGTGAGATTTAACACATTTTTTTTGTAGCCATAGTGTGGTTAGAGTTTACTAATCCGTTGAAAGCATTTTAGAATGAGCTTAGCTTTATGCTGAGAATGTGCCTATTCGGGCAGTTCAAGAGTTCTTTTTTTTCTTGTTTGTTTTTGTTTCAATAAGTTGTGTTTTTTCTCTTTCTTTTAAGTACCTACCATAAGGTATTGTGCTTGTCTTGTTTATTTCAATTAGTCTGCAAACATGTTACTCGTTCCAGCTTTGTCCTATCGTAACCTTTCTAACGATCTTCTTCTTCTTCTTTAAAAATGGCTTTTCCTTACGGACATTTGCCACTGTCAAGTATTATCAATATTTGCAAGTTATTTGCATTGAACGAAACAGTCAAGTCGTCATAGTTAAAGTCAAGTCGAGGGAATCATTGTAAAAAGGGGGCCATTTTTTACAATGTTTGTTCACGGAGCTTTGGAGAAAACACTAAGCTAAAGTACATGTTTTGCACCGGTTTTCACTTTTATTTACACTTGTACACCTTCGAGAAACTAAATTGAAATTAAAATTTTAAATTAAACATTTTACACGCATTTGAACTAAGTTTCACAAAAATGAAAATTTAGCAACAATCTCCTTAACGCATTCCCGCCAAAACTCCAATTTCTAACGATATCATTTCCCAGTCGCGTGCGAGTCGCAATTCAGAATGTTTTTTTTTAAATGGAAGTACTTAACTATTTTATGTGCATCAGAATGGCGGGTGTACAAATGCAAATTATCATGAATCTAATATGGCTCAAATCTACCTTAATTCTACCAATAAAGAAATTAATAGTACCTCTCTGTACGCAAAAAAAACTCAATAAATATGTGAGCCGCCATTCAAACGTCAGGATGGCGGGTGTATTCCTTTTCTGGGCGAAATATCATTCGTCAATATTTATATTCACTGCCATATAAATCTACCTAATTAGTACCTTACAGAACCGTACGTAGTAATCAAATTCAGGCAAAGGCTAGAGAGTAATTTTGAAAATAAAATTTCTGCAATGTTGGTATTTAGTAATGGCGGGCGTGTCGAGAATCAGGCCTAAAAAAATTGTACTTTTTTATAATTCTGGCCGTTTAGAAAGTAGCCAGTGTCAAGTATTATATCATAATTGAATCGAATTACTATAAGTAGCCAAGTCCATTTTTTATTTATGAAATAAAGACTATTGACTATAAAGTCAATAGTCTTTATTTCGTAAATGATAACGATAACTTGGCTGTTTCTATAATGCAAATAATAATATTTGCATTATAGAAACAGCCAAGTTATCGTAGTTCAAAGTGGAGTACGTGTAATTGGCGGTTAAAAACAAATTTTTTTACATGAAGTTTGAGACATCGCGAAAGTCCACGTTTGATTTTCATTACAGTACAAGTGTAATCCTTTCAAGGAATTAAATTGATAAATTATAGTAATAGTAGTATAATTATAAATTATACTTACTACTATTTTAAAAATGTACATGTCAAATGGCTAGCATAGAGTAATTCAATTTAATTATAACTTAATAATAGGGGTTAAAGTATGAAATTGCCGTTTTATTGCAATAGGTTCTTTGAATTGACATAGAATCTTCATGGTTTGAGGTTTTCGAATGAAACTTTTTTCAAATGGTTTCTGTGATGTTCTTTTTTTTTAAAAAATGTGAAACATTTGAATATCGACTTTCAATTGTTTTTGTTATTCAATTTAGACAAGAAAGATGGATACTGCGAAAATTCGAGTGATTTTTGAATACGAGTTCCGACGCGGAACTAACGCGGCAGAAACAGCCCGCAATATCAATGCTACGTTCGGAGAGGGGTCTACTAATGAACGCACCGTGCGATTTTGGTTTAAACGCTTTCGTGATGGAAATTTCGACTTAAAGAACGAGCCACGAGGAAGACCGCCCACACAGGTGAATAACGATGAATTAAGAGAGATAGTGGAAGCCGATCCTAGTCAAACTACCCAGGAATTAGCGGCATGGTTTAACGTTACCTTACCCACTTTATTGACTCACTTGCGTCAAATCAATAAAATAAAAAAATACGAAAAATGGGTGCCTCATGATTTGACTGATCTGCAGAAAGAAACGCGTGTTGAAACTTGTGTTGCCTTGTTGAACCGGTACAGAAATGAAGGAATATTGGATCGAATTGTAACATGTGATGAAAAGTGGATTCTTTATGATAACCGGAAAAGAAAAATGCAATGGCTGACCCCAGGTCAAATGCCACAACAGTGTCCTAAAGCAAAACTTACCAATAAAAAGGTAATGGTAACTGTTTGGTGGTCTCAGCATGGTGTTATTCACTATAGTTTTCTTCGATCTGGTCAAGCAATTACGGCAGATGTCTATTGTGCCGAACTCCGAACCATGTTGACAAAACTAGCAGTAAAACAGCCCCGACTCATGAATCGATCTTCACCATTATTGCTCCACGACAACGCGAGACTTCACACAACACGAGAAACCATTTTGACCCTTCAGGAACTGCACTTAGAAACCATTCGTCATCCTCCGTATTCACCAGACCTTGCTCCAACGGACTACCATTTTTTTCGTGATTTGGACAATTATCTACGTGACAAGAAGTTTTCTTCCCAGGAGGCAGTACAAAATGCTTTCACACAGTTTGTGCAGTCTAGATCGTCGGAGTTCTATCGCAAAGGCATCAATAACCTTCCCATTAGATGGCAGCAATGTAGATAATAATGGCAACTATTTTGATTAAATAAATTTGTTAAAAATTTAAAAAATAAACAATTAAGATTTTCAGTACAAATCGGCAATTTCATACTTTAACCCCTAATACTTGACACTGGCTACTTTCTAAACAGCCATAATTATAAAAAAGTACAATCTTTTTTAGCCCAGATTCTCGACATTCTCGACCGCCATTACTAAATACCAACATTGCAGAAATTTAAAATTTCGAAATTTTATTTTCAAAATTACTCTCTAGCCTTTGCCTGAATTTGATTACTACGTACGGTTCTGTAAGGTACTAATTAGGTAGATTTATATGGCAGTGAATATAAATATTGACGAATGATATTTCGCCCAGAAAAGGAATACACCCGCCATCCTGACGTTTGAATGGCGGCTCACATATTTATTGAGTTTTCTATGCGTACAGAGAGGTACTATTAATTTCTTTATTGGTAGAATTAGGTAGAATTAAGGTAGATTTGAGCCACATATTAGATTCATGATAATTTGCATTTGTACACCCGCAATTCTGATGCACACAACTATTTTTGAAACGAAATAGTAAAATTCATATTTGACTTAAAATTATATAATGTAGGTAAATGAAATACCTACTAAGAAAGGATATTTTGAAGAATTAATTTAGTTCTGTTTTTCACCACGGGACTTATTTTGTGGAAAAGACTTTACTGTTTTTTATTCCTATAATTTTTTTTATTAAAATTATTTCGAATCGACTGCCAAGGAAGAAGGTTGCCAGCGCCAGCAGTGGGTCTTCCCAATTTGCCGCGGCCGGGCGGAGGCGCTACCTATAGCAAGACACATTTACGTACCACCGTAAACGCCGTTCTTGTATTTATATCTTGTGAGTTAAATTGCAACTTCCCATAATAAAATATATTCTACTGGTTTTATAGACCTACATTACGCCACTTGTTCCAAACCAAGCTGCCGAAAATACGACACTTAACGTCACAATCTATGTAGCCAAGAACTGAACGAATACTAATTACCTACTGATGTTTGGTCGGGTCCGAAGTTTCGGCCGAAGTTGTTTCGCATTAGCCCTCCTGATTCCAAGTACCTACCTACTATCGGCTAAACCAGCGTTTCCCAAAGCGGGGGGCGCAGAGACCTTTTCAGGGGAGCGCGGGCAACTATGTTGTTGAGTATAAAACCTGTGGCTCGATTCTCGTAATGCAGTTAAGGAAATTTTCATTTCAGCATCATTTCAGTTTGAAGAATGACACATTTTTGACACATTTTCAATAAGAAATGTGTCATTCTTGCAACTGAAATAATGCTGAAATGAAATTTTCCTTAACTTCATTACGAGAATCGAGCCACTGAATGTGATTTCTATGGTTCAGTCTTCAGTCATCTTGGGACAGTCACATTTTCCTGACTTAGGTCCTTCAGTATGGATGGACCCATTGTACGCGAGTCTTGCCTAGAGTATATATATATTACTACAAGTAGTTAGCTCCACGCAAACGGTGGTTGTGGGGCCTAGAACGATGATTCGACCGCCAGTCTGTCACTAAAGATCGTCCGCCATTGGTCGATCCAAGGTCGATCACACGTAATACTGTACGGAACACGTCAGTGTGTGCATCTGCTGCTGTGTGACCGTGGAACATGTTTTTTTTCGAATTTAATAGTGAAGTTCGATCTCCATTCTATTTATTCCCCGTAGGTATTTACACGACTGCCCAAGGAAGTGTTATTAGTTTCATAGATGTGACTTGTTCGGAGGCGCCTTTTCTCCTTCTAGGTGACTAGTCAAATTCTATACTATCAATCTATTTGACGGCCTCTGTGGCGGGTCGGGCGAACGCCTGGCTGCAATGCAGAAGGCTGCGGGTTCTATTCCCGCCGGATGCAAATATTTATACTTAAAAATAAATATTTGTATTTGGTCTGGGTGTCTTTCTAGGTATAATATGTATGTACAAAAAAAAGTATTATATGTTGCATCCGTTGTCTAGTACCCATAGTACAAGCCTAGTGCTTAGTTTGAGGCTAGATTGCGCTGTGTGTAATGTCGTGCAATATTTATTTATATTATTTGTAAATTTCTGGTTGTAAATAACAGTGGATGAAGGTGTTTATTGAAAGATGTTATGTCGTGATTTAATTTTAATGATCTTTTCTCATGATTCATGGCCCGTAAGGTACAAATGGAACAGCGGTTTAATTGGCATTTCATTTTAATATGGAAAATATACGTCGTCACAACATGGAAACGATCCTAATAAATATATATATCATATATATAATCGCATAACGAATATACATACAACCATGCGAAAATGAAACGAAAAAAAATAATAAAAATAAAATATAGCAAGAAAATAACGACAATAAAGTGAAGGACAGCGCGCCGAAAACCGAAGAAATAAAAAAAAAAATAGTTGTATAATAATAATAATAATATATACATACCTACTAAAAAAATCAACATCACATTTCTTTTCAAATAAAACGAATAGGTTAATTTATTTTAGAAATTCCTTTGTTATGATATTTCTCTCGTTTAAAATATTCTCTTTCTTAATACAAAGATTTATCGATGACGATCACCGGCCACACAGACCGCTTTCCGTTACCGAAACCGCGGTCAAAAAAAAAACAAATTTGTTTTCTATAATAATTTCATATGAAGTCAAACGCGGGACCGTCTGACATTTTGGCGCGAAATCCGATAAGGGAAAGGGGTCGTTTTAGTCCTAGGGCCATTGAAAGGTTCATATTAGTTGGCGTCGATGCATTCTGCCTTGTGCTGTGTCTGGGGCTTGGTCGGAGCGAACCCTGGCGGCAGCGGGATACCGGCGTACTGCGTACTGTGCGGCGACCACGGCAGCTGTCGGGCCGCCGCACCGTGCGCGCCCCAACCCTGCGGCGGCTTGTTCAGCCCGAGCTGGTTGAACCGCGCGAACAGCTCCTGCTGCTGGTGCGTGAGAGAGGCGACGGCGACTGCAGGCGCGGACTGCAGCTGCTGCTGCTGCTTGCTGAAGTTGACCGACATGATGGCGGGGTCCATCTGGCTCCAGTCTGAGAACATGGCGGTGTGACCTGAGACCGGCACTGAGGAACTGCCCGGAACGAAACCTGCATAGCACAACGTTTCGATGATGCCGGGCAGGTGTTGCAACATTTGTTGATAGTCAGTCAGGTTAGGTCGAGCCAGCCCCATCTCAAGTACAGGCCTCCCAATTCATTACACTTAAACAATAACGTTTGCATCCAACTGTTAAGCGCTGGTGTTATATGTTGGAATAAAATGTATGTGACATCGGACATCGAATGAATGAATGTCATTTATTTCAAGGAAATAAATGACATTCATTCATTCTTGGTCTTGGAGAGTCCTACTTACTCGCCAATTCCCGAATATCGGGATAAAAACTAACCTATCCAAGCCTCCAGCTATTATACATACCGAGTTTCGCAGCAATCAGTTCTGCAGTTTTGCGAGATGGAGCAATAAATCGTACTGGACCTAATAATAGGGGTTAAAGTATGAAATTGCCGTTTTATTGCAATAGGTTCTTTGAATTGACATAGAATCTTCATGGTTTGAGGTTTTCGAATGAAACTTTTTTCAAATGGTTTATGTGATGTTTTTTTTTTTAAAAATGTGAAACATTTGAATATCGACTTTCAATTGTTTTTGTTATTCAATTTAGACAAGAAAGATGGATACTGCGAAAATTCGAGTGATTTTTGAATACGAGTTCCGACGCGGAACTAACGCGGCAGAAACAGCCCGCAATATCAATGCTGCGTTTGGAGAGGGGTCTACTAATGAACGCACCGTGCGATTTTGGTTTAAACGCTTTCGTGATGGAAATTTCGACTTAAAGAACTTGACTCACTTGCGTCAAATCAATAAAATAATAAAATACGAAAAATGGGTGCCTCATGATTTGACTGATCTGCAGAAAGAAACGCGTGTTGAAACTTGTGTTGCCTTGTTGAACCGGTACAGAAATGAAGGAATATTGGATCGAATTGTAACATGTGATGAAAAGTGGATTCTTTATGATAACCGGAAAAGAAAAATGCAATGGCTGACCCCAGGTCAAATGCCACAACAGTGTCCTAAAGCAAAACTTACCAATAAAAAGGTAATGGTAACTGTTTGGTGGTCTCAGCATGGTGTTATTCACTTTAGTTTTCTTCGATCTGGTCAAGCAATTACGGCAGATGTCTATTGTGCCGAACTCCGAACCATGTTGACAAAACTAGCAGTAAAACAGCCCCGACTCATGAATCGATCTTCACCATTATTGCTCCACGACAACGCGAGACCTCACATAGCACGAAAAACCATTTTGACCCTTCAGGAACTGCACTTAGAAACCATTCGTCATCCTCCGTATTCACCAGACCTTGCTCCAACGGACTACCATTTTTTTCGTGATTTGGACAATTATCTACGTGACAAGAAGTTTTCTTCCCAGGAGGCAGTACAAAATGCTTTCACACAGATTGTGCAGTCTAGATCGTCGGAGTTCTATCGCAAAGGCATTAATAACCTTCCCATTAGATGGCAGCAATGTATAGATAATGATGGCAACTATTTTGATTAAATAAATTTGTTAAAAATTTAAAAAATAAACAATTAAGATTTTCAGTACAAATCGGCAATTTCATACTTTAACCCCTAATATATATAATATGTATATACAAGGTGTAACGGGCAAGCCCTTTTAATTCGAAAGGAGGTTGTTCTAGACGTCTAGGCGAACAACTTTTGTTCTACGACTTTTGGAAATTCGAAGTACTTTTCGAAAAATTTAGGTGTAAAGTTTACTTGAAAATCAGCTGTTTCTGAGAGTTCGAGGTCATTGACCTTATGTTGTCCTTTTATTTAGTTTGATGGTTTACAATCAAAACTTTGATTATATTTATTTTCAATAGCAGCTGTTTTTTCAGTGAAACATAATCTCAAAATTTTCAAAAAAAAAAAGTGATTTTTCAAAATTCGTAGAACAAAAGTTGTTCGCCTAGACGTCTAGAACAGCCCCCTTTCGGATTAAAAGGACTTCCCCGTTACAAATTGTATAAATGTGCGGGGTGTGTGTCGGTAGCGGTACCTTGGTGATGATTGTGAGTCCTGGGCTGCGCGGGACTGGCGGGCGGCGGCCCGAAGCCGGCGGCGGGCGCCGCGTGCCCCGCGTGGGAGAAGCCGGGGGGCGCGGCCGGCAGCCGGCGCCGCAACTTGTCACTGCAATACGAACAAAATGAGTCTTGGCGGGAACTCGTTGAGGAGATGTGGTGCTAAATTTTCATTTTTGTGAAACCTAGTTCATATGCGTGCAAATTGTTTAATTTCGGGGGCATATTAATCAATTTAGTTTCGTGAAGGTGTACAAGTGGAATGAAAGTGAAAATCGGTGCAAAACATTGACTTAGTGTTGTCTCCAAGGCTCCGTGAAGATTGTTTGTAAATGGCCGCCGTGTTTACGAATGATTCCCTAGACTTGACTTTAACCAAATTCGTGCGTTTCTGTATACCTCATTCTCCAGTAAGACCACCCTCAACTTCGGGAGTATTGAAAGCACATAGATGTGAAGATAATAATTTGTCTTGTGCCTGTATGCCACTGACCAGGGTTACACATATAAAATATTTAGGCGTTGTGGTTGACGAAAATCTCACTTGGAGACAACACGTAGATTATGTGTCAGGACGGGTGAGAAAATTAATATATATATTTAAAACACTTCGGTATTCGGCTAATCTTAATTTGATGGAAACTGTTTACATATCTTTATGTCAATCTGTTTTAAGGTACTGCATACCTGTCTGGGGTGTTACACACAAAACGATTTTACTTAAATTAGAAAGAGCACAACGAGCTGTTCTTAAAGTGGCTTACTTTAAGCCTCGTAGATATTCCACTACGCAACTGTATAGGGATTGCCACTGTATGAACGTTAGACAGTTATTTATTCTTTGTGTTGTACTCAGACTGCATACATTTTTACCATCTCTGCAGAAAAAGACTTCGATGCGTCCTGGAAGTTTGGCTTGCCCCCTAGCACGATGTAGAACCGAATTTGCAAAGTGTCAGTCTAAGGCCACAAGTCGTGGGATTTATAATGCACTTAATAAGAGTCTATGTATATCTAGATTAAATAAAACTGAGTTGAGAAATAAGCTTCAAAAATGGTTGCTTACTCAATCTTATGAGGAAACGGAAAACTTTTTACAGCAAATCAAATATTAATATAAGATATTTAATAATTCTGCATGTATGTCATTGTTAAATATTACTATATTGGATGTTATTAATCTAATAATTAAACGTTTAAGTAATGGGTACATAATAATTATTATTTGTCATATTTTATTAAAACTGATTCCTAAAATACAAGCTTGTCTTAGTTTGGGAATCAGTAAATTATCACAAAAATCTAAAAATGTATTTTGAAGCAAAATGTTTATACCTATTGTGTAAGTTTGATGTGTACTTATTTATTACAATAAAATTTTTATTATTATTTTATTTTTTATAACTATGACGACTTGACTGTTTCGATGCAAATAACTTGCATAATATATTAAAATACATGACACTGGCTAATTTCCTAATGGCCATAATCGGTTCACAACCGATAAGGAATAATAAATAATACGAACAAACTGTTACTAGTTTGCGAGTATGTAATATTGTTATTTTTTTTTGTTTTATTCTGTTTTGTATTTGTTGCCGTGTGCTTGTCCTAATAAATACATATTCTATTCTATTCTATTCTTACTTGTTGTCTACCGCTTGTAATCAATATAAATATACTAGCTGCGCCCAGTGGTTTCACCCGCGTAAGTCCCGTTCCCGTTATGTGTTAATCCAGGTCCCCAGCTACCTATATTCCAAGTTTCGTCGCAATCGGTTCAGTAGTTTCTGCGTGAAAGAGGAACAACCTCACATACATACATACATACTTACATACAAACTTTCGCGTTTATAATATTAGTAAGATAAATGAATATTGCACCATGTTTAGAGACAAGTTACATCGTCGCCTACGCTCTTAGAAAACTGTGCACTTGAAAACTTTTGAAATATCAATTTTAATTTTGTTCTCTAAGGTAAAGGTGGTTTTTGCTTTGAAAAATCAAAACAGTCCTATTGAACCCAGTTGGATCCAGTCTGTCCTTATCTATCTAACGGACAAACACTAAAGTGAGAAAAAGACAGACTGGGATCTCTCTAACATCAAGCGGGACCGTTTTTTTGACGAAGTAAACTTTCTAGTTAGATACTGTTACTATTTCTATGACCACGTTACACACAGCGCTATGTAGCCCCAACACTGGCTACATTCTATACACTAAATCAGATATATAAGATACAACATACCCGCTAGGTATCTGGTTGTGCATCATCTCGGTCTCCATGAGCTCGGCGAATGCTTTCTGCGTCTCCTTGAAGGGATCGAAGTCTAGATCGTCGTCTCCGTCGCCCGCCGCACGTAGCCCGGCGCCGGCGCCGGATACGTTGCGGGAGACGCCCGCGTTCTCGCCGACACGCATATTGCTCAATCTGGAAACAGAACATCCACTCTTTATGTTGGGTTTCTATTAATATTAAACACCATACAGGATTAATTACCATCCTCTGATAAAGCTTTCAGAGATCCCTTAAGTCTCGTCCATTATAAATAATAAATAAATAAATATTGCACGACATTACACACAGCGCAATCTAGCCCCAAATTAAGCTCTAGGCTTGTACTATGGGTACTAGACAACGGATATACTACATATTATACTTTTTTTTTGTTGTAAATACATACATATTATAGATGGAAAGACACCCAGACCAGATACCAATATTTATTTTTTTAAGCATAAATATTTGCACCCAGCGAGAATCGCACCCGCAGCCTTCTGCATTGCAGGCAGGCGTTTGCCCGACGCGCCACAGAGGCCGTCAATTATTTATTCATGTATTGCCTGAAAGAGATCGCCTATAGGCGATAAGACCGGCCATTGTCCCCCCTTACCTCTGCTTGTGTTCCATCTCTAACCGCTCGGCACTGAGCATGTTCTGTGGGTAGTGGTGGAAGCGGTCAGTGGTCCCGCGGTTCAGTTGCAGCCGCATCTGTTGCGCCTTGTGGAAGTCTGTGAAGAACTTGTCCATGTTTTCCGCCAGGTATCTACCTTCGTTCGTCTGGAACGTTTAAAAAAACCACTCGGTTAAGATGAATCTTTTTTCTATGTGCAGGAAATCATTACATAGTAACTAGTATTTCGCCCCGAACTGAGATCTCACGACCCCCTATCTCCCCAACCCCCCTACCGATCCGGCTCATCTTCGAACTCATAAATTCTATTGACCTGAACTACGCGCATTTCAAAATTCATGAAGATCGGAGCTACGATACTCAAGTTATCGTCGAACAAACATACAAAGATACAAGCGCTAGGCCCGCTTCGCTCGTTCGGTCAACTAAAATTTATGTTATTGTATTATTCACAGCTGAAACGTAATTCTTAAGTCTCTAAACCATAAAAATAAAGCTTGCTAATTAGAAATCTTCTTCATTTTAAGTTATGTTTTGCACAGAGAGATAAATAGATTGCTTTAATGTAGCAAACAATTACAAATGAAACACGGGCAAAAAAAAAACAGAAATATAAAAACAAGCGAGAAAAAGACAGACAAGGAGAGGTAACGAATAAAAGGTAAAACTTACAGTAGACGTATCATAACCGTTGACCATTCCACCCTGCATTTGATGCTGGTTTAACATCTGATGGTTGTGTAACAGGAACGCATTGTTCGCTATCGCATTCGACGACATATTGGCCGACATGTTGCCCGACATATTGCCCGACAAGTTCGACAAGCTCGGCGCTATCGAGTTGCCCATAGAACTTGCGCCCATTGAATTGTCTACCCGCATACCGAACGGAGGAAGCATGTTTGGATTTTGATGATAATTAGCACCTGAAAGTTTACAGTAGAATGTAGAATAAATTCTGTGAACACACAGCGCCATCTAGCCCCGTAGTAAGCTACTAAGCTTGTGTACGGTGACTCACCAATGTATTATAATTATTATTGCACGACATTAAACACAGCTCAATCTAGCCCCAAACTAAGCACTATGCTTGTACTAGCTATAATACTATTTATAGCTTTATTTTTTTAGATACGGTAGTTGGACTACCAGCAAAGACAGCACAAGAAACATTTTGTCAAGTTGACTTAAAGTTTCTGTCTGTTTTCTCACCATGTGAGAGAAAGAGATTAAACCTTTTGCCGTCGAAATTCAATACATAAAAATTCAGTGAATAACTTACCTAATAATTCACTAGCAGACTCAAGTCCTATACTAGAAGAGGGAACATAGTGTTTAGGGTCGACCATAGCACTATGCCTCATCATCATTTCCTTCTGATCCATAATACCTTGGCTAATTTGTCTATCTAAATAGCCCTCTCTATCTAATAGCCCGTACCCATTTAAAATAGGACCTTTTGGAAGCAAGTGGTTATTTATATTGTTATCTAGACCGGCCAGCATTTCTCGATGCCTCTGAATTAAAATGTCATTTGTATCATTTAATAAGTTGTGTGTGTCATCTTCTAATAAGCTGTGATCACTGTTATCTAGTAAATCGTGGTTTTCTAACAAACTGTGCCTATCAGACTCTAGTTCATCAAGCTCGTTCGTTAAATAACTTTGTGTATCGAATACTGAATTTTTGACCGGTGTAATTTCTTCACTATTTTTGTATTCGTCCAGTTTAATTTCTTCATCGTTGCTAATACTATTTGTTTTTTGTTTTTTATTCTTCTTGTTGGTGTGTGTTGTGCTTTCTTTAGTTCTGTTTTTGTCCGTCTGTTGTGTTTCTTTGTGTTTTATTTGAGCTTGTGTTTGTAGAGTGGGACTGGACGATTCTGATGTTGACGACATTCCGTTTTCTTGTGACTTAACTGTAAAGAAACATTTTAATTAAAACATCAATTTAAAACTAAAATATCTCTTAAAAATGTGTCAGGAAGCTAACCGGGCTTAATATTAAATAAGGACCCTGAACTACTTAACGGATGTTTTAATTTCTTTTAGCAAATTACAAATGCTTTGCGATAGTATATAAGACGTTAGAAAAAACAGTTGAAGCAAGCTACTGAAGTAAAGCTACCTCAAATTCAATGATATTTTGACGTTTTAATCGTCATTCATAGACATTGCTTTTTCATTTTTACGATAGACATACAACAATATTTGTCAGCGCTGCAGCGGCTTCTTGTGTTTAATTCTTTCGAAGGTGGGACTATCGGAAGGTGGGGAGGAGCCGAGACTGGGCCGAGACTGGGCCACGCCTCTTTGCCGTTACCATTACCATCTAGCGATATATTACCTGATGAACTCTGTGTACTGGGCTGTTTCCTGGCGGGACTATCGGAAGGTGGGGAGGAGCCGAGACTGGGCCACGCCTCTTTGCCGTTACCATTACCATCTAGCGATATATTACCTGATGAACTCTGTGGACTGGGCTGTTTCCTGGCGGGACTATCGGAAGGTGGGGAGGAGCCGAGACTGGGCCACGCCTCTTTGCCGTTACCATTACCATCTAGCGATATATTACCTGATGAACTCTGTGGACTGGGCTGTTTCCTGGCGGGACTATCGGAAGGTGGGGAGGAGCCGAGACTGGGCAACGCCTCTTTGCCGTTACTATTACCATCTAGCGATATATTACCTGATGAACTCTGTGGACTGGGCTGTTTCCTGGCGGGACTATCGGAAGGTGGGGAGGAGCCGAGACTGGGCCACGCCTCTTTGCCGTTACCATTACCATCTAGCGATATATTACCTGATGAACTCTGTGGACTGGGCTGTTTCCTGGCGGGACTATCGGAAGGTGGGGAGGAGCCGAGACTGGGCCATGCCTCTTTGCCGTTACCATTATTATCTAGCGATATATTACCTGATGAACGCTGTGGACTGGGCTGTTTCCTGGCGGGACTATCGGAAGGTGGGGAGGAGCCGAGACTGGGCCACGCCTCTTTGCCGTTACCATTACCATCTAGCGATATATTACCTGATGAACTCTGTGGACTGGGCTGTTTCCTGGCGGGACTATCGGAAGGTGGGGAGGAGCCGAGACTGGGCCACGCCTCTTTACCGTTACCATTACTGGTGCTGCCATTACCATTACCATTGCTATTGCCGTTGCTACTATTACTATTGCCGTTCTGTTCTTTTTTATTATTTGATCTGAAATTATATTTTTTTAGATTAGTAACACATTTGAGAATGGGAACATTTCTGTTTTAACTTCTAAAGGCAATGTAATAAGTAAGACATGGCCGACCTTTTGAAATCCTATTGTATCTTTGTACTACCCATGTTTCGCTAAATAAATAATATGAATTCATGTTATTAGGGGTATGTATATAAGGGTCGGTTATTTGATTACACCATTGACTTAGAATTAGAGGTCGTATCTGATGGTATGACTGACTTAATGACTGAAACTTTATATCAACGCAGTGTCTAAACCGCTTGGGAGGGTGTTCTTTGTCATTTATCCACTAATAATAATAGGATTGTTTCGAAATACCCTCGGTATCAAACTTAGGCGAGTAAACTCGCTTACAATGCTGTAAGTCGTTTATAAGTGAGAAAGGGGGTTAATGCAGTGATCAAGTGTACTTACTTAGACGAATTGACTATGTTTATATGAGAAGAAGTGACCACAGTCGTTGGTATAAAGTTAGACTGATTACCTGAAAATAAACACAATTCATTTGAAAAAAAGGCTCGGATATATTTTAAATGTAATGTCGAAGGAATCAACGGAAACAACTTACCATCTTTTGAACTACTTTTTTCCGCATTCGTACTAGAATTACCTGTAAATTTTAATAGTTACGTAAATGGTATATTTTAAAGGTAGTAGACCCATACTTTGGGATTTAGCATTATATAGAAGCTCTGGGAAAAGCTAGGTACAGACAGACCCAACGAAAGCAGATAAAAGGTTTTTTTTTGGCGGGAACGCGTTGACGAAATGTGGTATCGAGAAATATATCGATTTTGGTAGAAAATAAAATAACGACACGCGTGTGATGAGGGTACCGCTTATCTACTATTATTTGTATAATGAAAATATCTCATCAAAATGACCAATGAAAAAAAAATATAATTTTTTTTTAAAACCACCTTAAAAAAAAGAATTGAGAAAAAATACCAAAATAACCTCTACATACAGCGCCACCGACTAATTTGTTTACCATTTAAAGTCGGGCAGTTCCTTATCAACCACAATACAATACAAATTAATATGGATTCTGGCTGAATCTATATTGTAGTTTGGACGATTGAATGGAATACAGCGTTTTGAGGAGCATTCCCATTCCTCACTTCGAAGATCCTCATCAGATCCATACCAAATTTTTATGGGACTACCTAGGGGCCATTGAAAAAAATAACTATCTCGATCGGTCTAGCCGATCTTCGAGTAATCCGTGAACAAAGATTTAAAAAATATATACGCGACGAATACAGATCTTCCTTCTGTTTTTGAAATCGGTTAAAAAGTAAGCTTTGTAAATAAGTTTTGAATTACTTTGACAATGTTCCATCGTTTCACGTTATAGGGGTCTCCTCAATTGCCTTTTGCGATGGATTGCAGTCAGGAATTTGTAAAAACAGTATGTAGTTACCCGAGCCGTTGGTCTGCCTGTCGTCTGTCGTCGCGACCGGCTTGTCCCGCTGCGACTGCAGCAGCTGGTTGTGTAGTTTCCGCTCGTACACCTGATGCAGTCCCGCGTGCATCTCCTCCTTCGTGAACGACGCGCGGGGATCACCTGCAGCACCAGGAGACAGGTTATTGGAGACATTCAAGAAATTAACCAAGTAGTTCGATTTTCGAAAAGTCACGCACAAAGGCCCAGTAGTAGGGCTAATTGCAAAAACACACATTTATAATAATACTAGCTGCGCCCTGCGGTTTCACCCGCGGAAGTAAAAACCGTGTTAACAAGGGCGCGAGCGGCCGAGCGGTTGCACTTTTTCGTTCATTACTCGGATTCTACTGATTGGATTTCGATGCAAAGTATACTACGACCTTCCTCAAAAATAGAACTATCCGATATTGAAAACCACAATTCAATCGGATTAGTAGTTTTTAATTGTATAAGGAACAGACAGAGAAACAGACAACCAGACATGAATTTTAAAAATTATATAATTTTGTTCTACTACTTTTCCTAAGGCATCTAGACAACTTTTTTTTATAAATTTACTTCCAAGTAGACCTTTTGTCCTCTCTTCCTGTATTATATCTAAAGATAGATAACATGCGATTTAATATTTTACACGACACTGGCTACTATCCGAACGGCCATAATCGGTTCATACTAAAAAAAAAAAAACACCAACGTACCTAGTTCGTGTAGATACATGCAGTCTGGCTTCGGACAGGGCTGGTTCTTCATGAAGTTGGCGCAGTACTTGGTGGTCCCGAGGCTGCCCTTTAGCACGCGTCCGTCCAACGTCACGTTGTTGACCCCCTGGATGGCGCGGAGTGCGTCCGCCGGGGACACGTATGTCACGTAGGCCGACGCCGACGGACCCTGCAATATACACTATTTTAACACGACCTCTTTAGTCTTCTCTGTCTGGAGACTGCGAGGGACCGTCTCCACTAGCGTTTGAATCGCGGCGGTTATACGACGCACCGTTCATAGAAATAATAATCTTGATAACAAAATAAAAATGAAAAAAAAAAAACAATAAAATACAACAATTTTGTACAAAAATTATAAAACTGTAGCACTTATATACACTTTGTCATTTGATTCCTATTGTGGAGACTGGAGCCTGCACTAAAGTTTTAGAAAAAACCTGTTTTACAGGTCTCCAGGCTTCCACCTTGCAGATCTGGGTGGTAATATTTAGAGATTGTATAGAATGTTTTAATAAAACTTTCAGTAATATGAGGATAATGCTGCGGGTTATACTCTTGTTTATATAAATTTTAGATTAAGCTCGTTAGTAAACCTTATTGTATTACTGTTTGTTATCCCTATGAGAATGAATAAATAAATAGAAATAAGTGGCTCGACGATAATATCGCCGCGATTCAAACGCTCGTGGAGAAGGTCCCTAAGGCCGGGTGCAGATTAAACGAGCGAAAGCTAACGAACGAAAGCGAACGAATAAGGGTGGATGTCTCAGCGAAAGCAAATGCAAATCCTTCGGTCTCGCTCGTGTAGTCTGTATACAGTCTATTATAATATTCAATTAAATAATTTTGTATCTATTTGAAAGGAATTGTATTTTTGATGAGTTAGAAACGTGAGACATAGAATTGCCTGACTATATTTTAAGTTTTCGACTAAGGGCCGATTTTTCAAATCCTTAGATAGAGATATCTGACAAATAAAATGTAACACCACCAAATAAAAAAAGTCACTATGATTTTAAAAAGAATCAAAACTTGAAGGCTGTTAAATTTGTTTGGGTTCGAACTTACTAGATAGATATCTTTTATCCGTAGAATGAAAAATCGGCTCTAAATGGCGTATGGCATTAACTGAATTGGACCTTACAAATGTCACAAAAGTCATAAAATCTTTACTCACAGATTTATCATGTAAGACCGTCAAGTTACGCACCTGTGACCCTGCATACGAGGTACTTTGGTTTATAACTACTTTGTGAATTTTGCCATATTTGCCAAAGTACTCCTGTCGTTTTAGGATCTGAAATGGAGACAAACAATTAGTTAAAATTGTGAGGAAACTAAAAATTTTGGCAAAAAAATTATAGAAAAGAATCTCAATCCTCTTCATGTTTATTTCCAAATTAGCTGTTACCCGCGATTTCGTCTACTTAAAAAATAGTACACATCTGACTTTTTCGTTCATTACTCAGGTTTTTCTAATTGGATTTCGATGTAGACCACGAGGTTCCTCGAAAATAGAACTATCCAATATTGAAAACCAGATGTCAATCGAGTAAGTAGTTTTGTATTTGTATAAGGAAAAAACAGACAGACTTTTGAATTTTATAAAGTTATATAATTTTTACTACTACTTTCCCTAAGTAAATTAAAAAAAAAGTTGTCTAGAGGCTTTAATCCGGCCGGCAACCATCAAATTCCTATTAAGTGCAGTTAAGACTTTCGCGTTTACTAGAATTATTAAGAAATAATAGGATCGGATATAAAATAAGATAATAGGAATAAGATAATAACTTGCGTGGCCGAGCGGTATAGGCACTGGAGTATTGATCCAGGGACGCGAGTTCAAATCTCGGCGCAAGTGAAATTTTGAAGATGATTTTTTCCTTTAAAAATATTTCTAGTAAGAAATTAGGATTCAAATACTTGGCCCGTGTAAATATTAGTACGCGAATAAATAAATTTGCCCATGCAATTGCCCATATAGACAGGTCAGTTTAGACATTACCTCTGGATCTGCGAGCCGCACCGGCAGCCCTACGACGAAGACGAGGTTGTTCTGCACGACGCGAACGTTCGCGAGCGCTCGCCGCGACTCTAGAGTCTTGTTGCGACGCTTCTGCTCTCGCGCCTTCTTCTCCGTCTTTATAGCTGCTACCTGGAATGGTACACCGAGGGGTTCGTCAGGCCAGGCCTGGAGTATACAGGGAGTGTAGCGTCATAAAATGTATTGGATGAATATAGATTGAAGTATGAACTGTATGGCCTTCAATCCATATTCATCGACGAGCTGTTCGTCGATTCACCCGCGACTTCGTCTGCGTGAAAATAGTGTACAGCCGACCTTTTATATTTTTAATTCTATAAGAAAGAAACATACATTTTCGTTGATTACTCGGGTTCTACTAATTGGGTTTCGATTTAAAGTTTACCACGACGTTCCTCAAAAATAGACATATCCAATATTTAAAACCAGATTTCAATCGGATTAGTAGTTTTTAATTGTATAAGGAACAAACAGAGAAACAGACAGGCAGATATGAATTTTAAAAATTATATCAGTTTGTTCTACTACTTTCCATAGAGACTTTTTGGTTTGTCTTCCATTATTATAAGTATAGTATAGATCCAAAGGTCGATCATACGTAATACTGTACGGACCATGTCAGTGTGTGCATCTGCTGCTGCGTGACCGTAGAACATGTTTTTTTTTCGAATTTAATAGTGAAGTTAGATCTCCATTCTATTTGTTTCTCGTAGGTTTATCCTTAGCATGAACTTTGCCAAGTTTAAGCAACGTCAAAGCAACGTCTAAGCACGCTCTATATTTCAGCCTAAGTCTGGCTTAGATCAGTCATACATATATTAACCTATCTTCCAAAGTGTCCCTACAAAATTTAAATAGTATATTTCCTTTAGATTCTTCTAAGTACAACAATGAATATAGGTACATGATCAATTGGATACATCTAAAATCCAATGATTTTAAGTCTTCGGAACGCGTCCTCCGACGAGAAGAGGCCACAAGAAACTCATAGGTTATCAAAACAGAACTGAAGCTGGTTGGTTACCTGCTCTTGACTGAGAGGGGTGAAGTCTGCCGGGTTCTCTGGGTAGGCCTTCCGACACGCCGGGCACAGCCCGTTCTCGCCCTCCCGGATACGATTCCAACAAAACCGGCATATCTGGAACGAGTATACTGGATTTAAACATACAAAGTTGTATACTAGAATTAAACATTCGTAGTATACTGGATTTAAACATACAAAGTTGTTTACTAGAATTAAACATTCGTAGTATACTGGATTTAAACATACAAAGTAGTATACTGGATATAAACATACAAAGTAGTCTACTGGATTTAAACATACAAAGTTGTATACTAGAATTAAACATTCGTAGTATACTGGATTTAAACATACAAAGTTGTATACTAGAATTAAACATTCGTAGTATACTGGATTTAAACATACAAAGTAGTATACTGGATATAAACATACAAAGTAGTCTACTGGATTTAAACATACAAAGTTGTATACTAGAATTAACCATTCGTAGTATACTGGATTTAAACATACAAAGTTGTATACTAGAATTAAACATTCGTAGTATACTGGATTTAAAAATACAAAGTAGTATACTAGAATTAAACATTCATAGTATACTGGATTTAAAAATACAAAGTAGTATAGCTGGTCCGAATTTTAAGACACTTTAAGCCAATAAGATGTAGTGGCTGTTTAAAAGTTCTACTTCTTACTAATATTCAAAAAGGTTTTCTTTGGTTTTCACGTTTCAAACTTATTTTTCAACGGCTGTTGTTTCTAGGTCTTTACAGACCGATTAAAATCAAGAAAATAACTTGAATTTAAATCTTCTAAAGGTAAAGTTCGTGAGTTACTCCATCACGGAAAAACCGCTAAACCGTTTGCGGTGAAACTGTAAGTAACGAACGGTTACATAACTCGGTCATCTGTTATCATTAAAAGGTAGTTCAACTTACTTGGTATCCACATGTGCACGGGTAGAAGTGGAGATCGTCCACCTCCAGGGGTTCCATACACAACGGACATTCCACCTGAAAACAATACAAAATAACACTTTATCCAAAATCTAACTTATAGAATCCTACTAAAACTAGGAGTTGGCCCCGAACCTCACGCACGACCCCCTATCTCTCTAACCCCCCTACCGATCCGGCTCATCTCCAAACTCATATAAATTCTATTGACCTAAACTACGCGCATATTAAAATTCATGAAGATCGGAGCTACAATACTCAAGTTATCGTCGAACAAACATACAAAGATACAAGCGCCAGGCCCGTCTACACTGGACCTCACTCGTTTTCCTCGTTCGGTCAATTAATAGTAAATTTATTAATGTAAGTAAAAAGTTCACATAAAAAGTAAGTAAGTAAACGAATATTTTTTTACTCGTTTAAGCAAAAAAGCAAAGTTATTGACTCAAGAAATAAAAAAAATATTGATTGTGATAAAACTTTGTAAGCACATGTACTTATATTTTAACCATATATTGGTGATTGGGACTTACGCAGGTAAAACTGAGGGATACAGCTTGTCGAAAATTTATTATTTTAATTACGCGGGTGAAACCGCGGGACGCAGCTAATTATTAATATAATTAGCTGCGCCCCGCGGTTTTACCTGCGTTATTCCCGATCTCGTGGAAAAATCGATATTTTTTATTTCATATCGATATTTTTCTTTCAAGTTCTCCTTTAGACAATAGTATAAGAACATTAAAAAAAGAATTACCGAAACCGGTCCAGCCGTTCAGGCGTGATGCGGTGACGCGAAATAGGGATTCATTTAAGAAGATTATAGAAGCTCCAACAGATACAATGTTGAAATTCGTTTGTTTTATATTTATAAAAACTTTACATACTTTTTGTTATTATTGATAAGGCAATTATTTACGACCTACATACGTCATGATAATGCTTGCTTGTTTGTAAATACTATCTTTTTTCTTCAACGATAACGAATTATATTAATTAGCAGATAGGTATCCGTTTTCATAACTGATAGCCGATCGTTTGACCCTATCTTGTGAAATGGTCAGTGACGTAGTCTAAAATGTAGCATGCTCACTTAAAAGCAGCATGTAATCCTTACAAAACCCTTATTCCAGTTTATGATATAGCGTTCGACCAAATTTATTTTTGAGAGAAATTTTTTGAAAATTATTTTTTGGGTTGCTATTTATGAGTATCGGTTATAAATATTGCTCGACATTACACACAACGCAATCTAGCCCCTAATTAAGCACTAGGCATGTACTTTGGGTACTATACAACGGATATGCTAAATCTTACTAATATTAGAAACGCGAAAGATTGTATGTATGTATGTGACTTTGTTACTCTTTCACGCTAAAACTACTAAACCGATTGCAATGAAACTTAGAATATAGGTAGCTGGACCTATATTCTAAGTTGTTAGTGACACATAGGCTACTTTTTATCCCGAAATTCTCGGGAACGGGACTTACGCGGCTGAAACCGCGGGGCGCAGCTAGTAATATTATACCTTTTTTTGGAAATACTATGATACGTAGAAAATACCCAGACCAGAACTAAATTTTTATTTTTAAGGCATAAATACTTTCACCAGGCGGGAATCGATCTCGCAACCCTCTGCATTGCAGTCGGGCCTTCGCATGACGGGCCACACACAGAGGCCGTCAAGTTATCAATATATTATAAAAAGGATAAAGTGGCACCTAGCGAAAACTTACTTAATGCCACTTTACCACTAGCTATTAGAAAAAGTGGTAAGCTCGCACTAGTGCCAGAATCTGAGTGTGCCAGTTACCATCTAAGCCAGATCATGTCTCCAAGCCAGCACCCTTCTCGTGAACAGAGCTCCCTTGTGCCCAAGGTAACACTACCAGATTGTCCAGATATAAATAAAAAGAAGAAATATCTTACCAGTTCTTCTCCACTCTGATTCAGTACTGACATCCTAGAGTCAAGCGCGAGTATTGCACGTCAGCTTACACTAGACGAAACTGTTGTTACCTGAAAATATAACACAAAATATATCAATTTAAAAAAAAATAACCTATTGATTGGTCTGACTGTAGGACGAGGATCTTTTGGAGGGGAATGCAGTAAGGCTGAAATCTATAGTCCGTACTTTGCCTTTGCTAAGCAAAAACTTTAACTTAAGACAATTTTTGGTATTTATAAAGCGATCTTCGCAACTGTCCAAAGTGTTTGCTTAGTAAAATCGAAGTTTTTCATATTTAGAATGTAAACAAATCAAAAATAATGACCTAAACTTTGCTTCTCTGTTATGACTATAAAGTTATTTTTAATTTATTCGTATATTACAAAATGAATTTGACTATAAATTCCAATTAAAAGTTTATGCTTAGTATTTTTGCCTATGTTCAGTCTGAGCAAAGTCAAAGCACTATAGATTTCAGTCTAAGACGCCATGGAGTCCTCCTCCGGATTGGCGAACATCCCATACCTTCGGACTGTCCTAGGACATAGCATAGGATACAAGGTCTCTGACAATGTTTCCCTTTACAGATTTATTAAAATTACACTAAAATCTATATTAAAAAAATGCTCTGTCTGAACTAATGCTGTTTAAAGGACCAATGCACAACCTAAACCTGATAGCACAGAGCTGAATTTGGTGGGTTTACTTCCATCATATAAAGAATTATGCAGTATTCTTTACAATATGATGTGGGCTATAGCAGAATGAATAGATTTAGCTTATCTCTTTTCCCACAACGGGTCGACAATGACTTCGACAAGTTATGTAATCGGTTACATATATCCAGGGAAATAAGTATCAGAACTAGACTAAGTTGTGGCTATATTGCTTCCTCGGTTAGCGTAGCTCTTTTCAGAAAAGTTATCCCACAACAAAAGCATTCTTACTCCCTTCCTTATAAAATATTATTTACACATGACTAAGTTATGTGACGTTTGTCTCTGTCTGTCAACTTTTAAACTTCATGTGACAAGAAAAGACAAACAATGCATAGTTATGCAGCGCATTAATTAGCCTTTATAAGTAAGGGGGTAAGTCCATAATTAATGTAACTAAAACCCAGTGAGCATTCAATTGCAGCTAAATCTGCATAATAGACTTATTAAATCGGACGAACGAGCGTAGTGGTGATAGATTAAAAATAGTATATACCACTACAGGTGATCATCATTGCGTAATTTAGAAAGGCTATTGCAAATATGCTGTTTAGAATATGATAGTCAATGCTTCGGAAACTATCGGGCAGCGGTTTTACGTGCGAATTTATTGGCGCCTATAAAACAGTGTAGATCAGTCTTCAGATATAATCCTTCTTATTACTATGAGTTCGCCCCGAACTGAGACCTCACGACCCCCTATCTCCCCAACCCTCCTACCGATCTAGTTCATCCTTCGATCTCATAAATTCTATTGACCTAAACTACGCGCATACCAAAATTCGTGCAGATCGCAGCTACGATATTCAAGTTATCGTCGAACAAACATACAAAGATACAAGCGCCAGGCCCGTCTACACTGGACCTCACTCGCTACGCTCGTTCGGTCAATTAAAGTTTAGGCCTTAAATTGTGACATTGGGATATAGCAAACGTCATAATTCCAATTTTTTTTTTAAATAGTTGGGCAGATTTTTTTTAAATGGGTTTTATTTACAAAGACAGTATCGAATAAAAGTACTAGTTCTAACTACGAACTTACTAAGAAGGCAGTATAATATTATCATTATTGAGCATTTTTCGCAGTTCATAAAATTTGTTTTAAAAAATAGCAATAAAAAACCGGATGGTTTTTGTACCGTTAGGTCCCAACATCTAATATAGAAAGTTTTATTTTTATCAAACGCTAACCACTATGAATACCGTTATTATGGGAAATTTTAGTTTTTATGTGTTTTGGCGATGTTTTGAAAATATACCTAAATAACTAATTACGACTCGTGGATTCGATCGCCTATTCTTACTATAGTTCGTGTTTTTATTTATTTTTATTTAATCATTTCTATTGACATGTTAAATGGGTTAAATCCATTGTTTACGATGCGATAATTTGATAATTTACAACGACTGTATTATTTAAATAATTAATATCTAAGTTTCACTTGATTACTTAGTACGTTTGTTTGTACTGCACCAATAATCATTGTATGTTTGTGACCTCTTCACAAAAATCGACTTAGGTCTTGATTATTTTAATGGCACAGTCAACTTATGCATTGAATGAATGAACTCCTTATTGTACACGCCATATAAATGACAACAGATATAGATATATATTATTCAGTTTAAATCTAGGAAGCACAATGGGCGGCCTTATCGCTGAATGCGATCTTTTCCAGGCAATCTTTGAATGGAAAAGAAACTATGAAATGCATTCTGTTTGTTCTATATGGAAGGCCCATCTTACAAGAGGTGAAAAAAAGGAAATAAGGGTTAATTCTCATTACAACGCTGTCAGTCCGTCCGCGTCGCCTTATTATTAAACGGGCCGTGGATAGGTTGCGCTGTCTTCATAAAAAATAGCCCGTCCACGGCCCGTTCTAATAAGAATCATCCCCAATGATTTAATATCAATCTATATCTGGTGCAACTTACAAATACATAAGTTCGTAATAGGTATTCCCCATCAGTTGAACTTAAACTGTTTTTGTTAGTTGTTTAAATGGAAAAACGTAAAACTAAAAAAAAGATATATTTTAAACTGCGACTGTGACTGTGACCGCGACTGTGATTGTAGGTCATTAAAAAGGCAAAATAAGGATGTAGGTTAACAAATTACCTTCAAGATCAATGCTCTTTTTTGATATTGCTAAGTTTATATCATGTAGGGGTTAATTCTAGACAAATCATTATTAGGTGCGTCCACTATCCTTTTCACACACTTTTATATAGCATCCGACCATAGCTTCTTATATTGTACCACTATGCATTCAGTCTTCGAACCATAAGTACTTACTTGCGCACTAGACAAGAGACACTACAGCTCTGTGCTATCAGGTTTAGGTTGTGCATTGGTCCTTTAAACAGCATTAGTTCAGACAGAGCATTTTTTTAATATAGATTATATGATTAGTTTATTGGTAAAAAAAAAAGAAAATATTTTTTAAAAACTCAAAAACAATTAAAATACATTAACCAACACTTAAACTAAAAAAAGAAGAAGCCATCGTCAACGCCTTCACGAGGCATTGTTCCCAAGATGCTAGCAGCATTCCCTCTCTGTATAGCGAGACTAACTCGCTGAGAAAGGAACTCGCCAGCTCTAGGATCACAGTATCATTAAATAAATTGAAAAAAAAAGTATTATGAACAAAATTTTACCACATTATCAGTGTAGTATCTTAAATGCTGTCTAAATAGTAGCAGTTCACAAAGACGTGATTTATACAGGCATAGTAACACCCGTGACTTGAAATTTCAATGGTTTTAAATAGTCATGGATGATAACAACATTCGAAGTTTTAGTGGCTGCGCTGGCTTATGCATCGGAACACAGAAAAAAGTACGTACCTGCTAAAACAACATTATCAGTAAGTATTGCAATTGATATTTATTTTGATAACTAAGTTGTTTCTGAATTAAGTGATGATAAGTCGCAACTTTTATCTGATTCAAAGAACTACCTATTTTTAAAGAGAACATCTGTTTAATTAGAACAACAAAATAAAAAAATAATGTTTTATTAAAAGATATTTTGAAACAACTATTTTAGGGGTATAAGTAACAGATCCGATTTCCGGGTTTAACTTTTTGTCCGTTTGTTTATTTGTCTGTGCGTTTGTGCGCGCTAATCTCGGAAACGGCTAGACCGATTTCAATGAAATTTGGTATGCAAATAGCTTAAGACTTCGATTAACATATAGGCCACATATTATCCGGATCAAGTCCGGGTATCCGGATAAAATAAGAATTGCGTAATTTCATTGTTTTTTAACCATCGTCATCTATCGTCATCGATAGTTATCCATCGTCATCATCACCGACTGACATACAAATTTTGCCTAACTTCACCTACCTACTGCAGTAGGTAGGTAAAGTAAGGTAGTAGTCGGTAGTAGGTAAGTCGGTAGGTAGGTGGTCGAACAACGCGGGATCGCGACTTGCGCGGGTGAAACCGCGGGGCGCAGCTAGTATAAATACATATAAGATTTGAACCTACATCGCATGAGAATTAAATTAAGGATTGCATCTCTTTATTTTTTCGATTAAGGCATGTAGCGACATCTAACGGTGGTCACTGAAGAACTGACAAACATTTTATATTTAAACTTTAAAAAATATATTTTGTAAATAAAATACTATTTTTATATTAAAACATATTCGTCAATCACTCTATTAAATATTCTATGTGGGAAATTGAGTCCCTTTCGCTCTTGAAAGCAGTTTGACCACCGTACCACAGATGTCTTCGAATGTAATCTCACAAATTATTTCTCAGAACAATAATCTCGAAATATTGTAATGACGAATTTGTTCGTTTATATTTCCTCATCAAAGATCATAATAACATTCAAGTAGGTAAGTACAGATAATTAATTCAAAAAACATTGAAAATGCAATGAAAGGACAAAAACTGTTTCCTTGTGTTGCACTTAATATAACTTAATATAGTACATAAAATGAGGAGATGCAAGAGTTACAGAGGCAAAAAAAAAATATTTAGGGTTTAAGGGCTCCATCCCAAACGGTCAGGATCAGGACCCTAATACTAAGTCTCTACTGTCCGTCCATCAGTCTGTCTGACCTGTAATAGCTATTGTATTTACCTAATGGCTTAAAACACCTTTTATTTATACTTCGTTTATATCTTCACTTCAGTAAGATTATAGTCTGAAATTAAAAAACGTATAGTAGGTGTATTATTATTACTAGAATAAGCCTCCCCTATTTTTCACAATGTATCTCAATCTCCAGATATTGCTGTAGCTTTTTAAGATTCCCAACACAAAGGGTGAAAATGGGACCCTTTTGCTAAGACTTCACTGTCTGTCTGTCTGTGTGGTTGTCTCATTATCTGTGTAGATAAACTATAGAAATATGATGATAATCAATGTGGTTCATAATGTATTTTTGTTGCCATTATAACAACAAACAACCTTCGCAATTTTGGTTTCTTTCTAAGGCCCCTATACTAGCAAAACTGAAAAACCCAGTCAGATTCATAAAATTGTTGATTATAAAATCTTCTTCATAACGTCGGAAACAATGTCATTAACAAAACCCTACAAACGAAAATATTCTACAACATTGCATCAGAAAATAATGAAGAATTTTCGATGAATCCGACAGGGATTTACAGTTTAGCTCATATGGCTCTTATACAAGCTGTCGGATCCCTGTCGGATAAAGTTTGTGTCTTGTTCATTCCATGGTATCGTAGTAGAATAGTAAGATATTATTAATGAACAACAAACAAAAATATCTGTTAGTATCAAAAACCATGTCATTTTTTTACAAGTTTACAATGCATTGTATAAACCTGTTGTCATTGACAACAAAAATTCAATTAAAAGCTCATATTAAGAAGCTTTTAAGGTAAAATTTAGAGTAGGTACGTTGAATTGAGTTCCTTATAGGTTAATGACACTTGTTCATTAACCCATAAAGTTTTTAATTATGAAGAAAGACAGACAGATAATGGATGGTCAGTGTGAGATTGAACTTAAGAGAGATAGAGATCTTCTTCTGCCTTTATTATGGTGTGGCTCATCTAGTGTTGTTAGGTGGAGTAGGCTTGCCCTGCACCTATACCACCCTCCCAGCCTAGTTAGCCATGCCCAAAGGAGAGAACTGGTCAATACGTCTGGAGCTAAGCCGTGGGCAACGTCCCAAGCACTACAGGGCCATAAATAGCATGGATAAAAAGTTGCTTGCGTTGTATAAATCATCTAAAATTAGATGAAAGAGGAAAGGCCATCTAGTATTAGTGTTTTCAGGTGGCCCCAAGGCCTTAAACCGAGAGCAACTGCTTAATGTGCGTTAGGTGCTCGAGATTAAAATTTTGTGCCACACACATTATCGGTCAGTGAACTATTCCAGTAGTGACTACGCCGGGTGTTGCTTAACCCCCATGACTCTACAAGATGCGGGTGCAACTGGACCATTCTAGAGATGACCAATGAGATAACTGATGAAAGAGGAGAATCGAATCGATGGAAACCATGACAACCACATATAATTGGAATGCATTATTTAAGGAGTGTTAGTCTAGCTAGTGGTAGATAGCTAGACTTTCTTTCTGAAGGTTGTGCATGCACACAAAAGCCATTAGCTTCTAACTGTGATATGAAAGGCATTGATGATTATCAGCCGCAGACGAGTTAAAAGCTAAATCTTACAGATACAAAATTTCTGATCACCATGTCTCTCACAACAAAGATTTGTTTACAAAGCACTACACAAACTGTCAGAGGTACAAACTGATATATCTAGTGTTAGTTTAGTATTGTTATTTATCCTAAACTTTTAACATAGGTAAGCCACACAACTCTACAATGTCAATAACATATAAGTATATACCTATGGTACGTTTTTTAATTTCAGACTATAATCTGATTTCAGACTATTTGACATTTTTCTCTATAGAAAGAAGTGTCAAATTGTAGTCTTTAATTATAGTAAATGAAATTTTGAATGTATTGATATTAACCCACCACTATTAAACACCCGCTATCATTCGTTTTATATGTCAAATGTACAGCTATTGGCTTTCAAAGCCTCCATGTGAACAATGATAGGCTAAGACATTTATATGCCACATGGCAGATCACAGAACACAACAATTTCAATAACATGAGATCTTGTAAATTTCCTGTTGACCATAAATAAATTATTTATGATGTAAATGTGATTCCAACTAGATTCTGTTAACTATACCATACTTCCAATATCATGAATGTAAAAATCATGTACTACCTACTCTACAGATATCATTTCAGATTATTATGTTGTCTATACATAGCTCCAGATATATTTCCGAAAATATTATCTTACTTAACCTAATAGAATGTAGGTTTCCTGGTATTACTATGGAATGGAGTTAAAAGCAGCTTATTATTAAAAATAGTTCTGTAGTCCATGAATGCAGGTTTCAAATCCATGAGACTTTTAAGAATCCAATAGGCACTTCTTACTGCCTAAATAGTCTTAGGCTGAAATCTATAGTTCGTACTTTGACTTTGCTCAGACTGACCTTAGCAACGACTAAGCATTAACTTTTAATTGGAATTTATAGTCGAAATTCATTTTATAATCTTACTAATAATATTATAAAGCTGAAAGTTTGTGAGTTTGTTTGTTTGTTACTCAATCATGTAAAAACCGCTGAAACAATTGCAGTGAAACTTGGAATATAGGTAGCTGGATACCGGGAATAACACATAAGCTACTTTTTATCAAAAAAAAAGGCCCTAATACAAAACAATGGTATTTTTATAACAGTCAAATTATTCATTCATATTCTTTATAGACCATGAATTTCTTTCTATTGCTTTCACTTTTAACTATAACATAGCAATTTATTCAAATGATTTTGACAAGTAATGTATAATAATTATTTTCATGAAGTTGTTTGGTTTGGATGGATGGAACTAATCAGATTTACAGCTGTTATTGTAAGTAGGTAGGCAAAGTAGGCTTAACAAAAGGACTTTTGAAAGCTTTGTTTTACAAATATTTTGTTGTTCATTCAGTGATTCATTTTAGTATGAAAGAAGTTTTACTTGGTTATGAAAATTGATAGAAATCAAAAGCTCAGTGAGAGAAGGTAGTTTTTTGACCAACTTACTAAGAATCAAGAATGCAAACAAGTTTTTGGGTTGCAAACATAAAGTAGGAGCGCGAGATCGTAACAATGACTCAACCTAGCATTTGACAGGTTCACAGTTTGACATTTTTTCCAAGTAAAAACATAGGTGATGAAGAACACATTCCAAACTAGTACTTCCCACCTTCGATCATACCAAAATCGGTCAAAATAACATGGATAAACACTGGAAACAGTTTACGTAGCGTATTTTACATACCTACTCTCGTAACTAGATGTATGTCCGTCAGCTGCCATTCAAGAGTATGTGGCAAAAGTCAAACTTTCATTTCGTACAAGGATGCACTAAAAATAAATTATAAACACTCCCAATACGATATGTTACGCACATAAAACAGTTCTTTGTGGTTTCATTACACGATTCCATTTTTGGATAAAAAATTAAAATCGATGTTTACCTTACGTCTCCTCTCAATGCAAATCTTTTCTTTGCAGAACCGAAACTGCTAACCCTTCAGCTAAAGTCCAAGATGAATCCTTTCCAATGGACCTACAGTGCGCTTCACGATTCAATTTAAATTAAAATGCAAAGCTGAAATAAATACAACTGTCCCGAAGATATTTTCTGCGAGTTACTATACATTTGTTTTATGAAATGGCCTAATCTTTTTAGAAGATTCGTTCTGATTTCCATAGACAACATTTCTTTACTTTTTAATTTTGTTATGTTATTTTCGATTGATGTCAAACAAAGATACTATCTAATTTATTTGGGATTAGATAAAAATAATATTGATAATCTAAAATACAGTACAAAGTCTGGAATATTCGTCAAAATTTTTAATTTAATAAAATTTAAATTTGTTAAAATAAAATCCGGAAAGTAAACTGTATTTTGAATTGTTTTTTTTTGTAACAGTTGGCATTCTGCTAATTCTGCAACTATTATTGGCTGATATATTACCATAGATAATCCAAAATTTCTTCCAATGGGAAAAAGGATCTGAATGTCATTGTCATTTTCTAACCAATCAGCGTATAACATTCAAGATAAAATGTTTTTTTTAAAGTAGCAATACTTTCGATTAAATAAATATTTCTTACTAAATTTTGTCCAACATGAGCTTAATGGAAACATTGGGAACAGCGGGAAAATTGAATATCTAAACTGTTTTTGGATACCTAGTCAGTTTTTGATTTGAATAAAAAATAATTCTTGGCCTCGATCTTTCGATAGATGGCGATGAAAAAGAGAGACGAAAAATAACAATAGGCAAGCAATATCCAAATGTGGTGGGTGAGTCACGCATTATGTAGGGTTCCTCAGATGCTGAATGCTGATGAAAATCTTACTAATAATGTACATCGGGGGAAGATCGGACTATTTAAAATTTTAATTAAAAGATTAAAATCTTTTGTTTCTCAAACTTTCGCAATTCTACAAAAAGTACTTTTTTTTCAGTTAGATTATCAGATAAGCTAGGTAAGGTATTATTTAATATTTCTTTTTGTTTTTATTGCTCAAGGCATTTCATTTTTTGGAAATTTATTTCCTTGCTAAAAGTATTTCTAAGTTTAAAATGCCTTGAGCAATAAAAACAAAAAGAAATATTAGATTGGAATGTAAGCGCATCTCATGTTGGGTATGTTTACTGTAATGTGAGCCACCTGAGTCAGTCAATAAGCTGCAAAGCTTGACTGGCAGATGGCGCTGAAACCAAGCCTTAGTTGGTAAACAATTGGCAAGGAGAGATATGGCCGAAAAATTATATCATGACACGTGATTCCTGTGTAGCTCAGTGGTTAGAGCAGTCGCCTGGTTAGCGAAAGGACGCTGGTTCGAATCCTGTCATGGGGATTTTTTGGAAATATATTTCCTTGCTAAAAATATTTCTAAGGTATTATTTACCTAGGTATTTAGTTTGTCTTTGTTACAATTACTTAATGAAAAAGGAACTTAAATTATACTCTATGTCCATAATTATTATGATTTGGATGGTTACTTAACCTAGTCAAATAAAAACTTTTTATAAAATCAAATTTCTTTATTATTTCTAATGAGATCTTCATAGTTTGTTTAACTCAGATAATCTTCAAAACAATTAACACATACTTATATTAATGTATACTTTCAGCGCGTAACTTAAGTTCAACAAATAATTAAAAAATTTAATTTCGTTTAAAGTTATACAATGTTTTTGGCAATATCTGTGAAGCAGCGTAGTTTGTTAACTCCTTATTTCTTACTCTTTCTACGGCTATTTGTAAATCCTGCTTCGTGTATGCTGCTCTGCGATTTTCTAGCACACTTTCGTGGCATTTTGTATCCCTGAAGAAAAAAACAACAAGAATTAGACTTTGCCATATAAATATGTACCGTATTTTATACATCCACAAAAACACATAATTTACTTTTACCTATAAAAATCCTATTCGTAGAGGTATAGGCTAATGAAGACAGTTGAGGGTTGAAAGTTTGACAACCACTGTGATTTTTGTTTACGGGAATGACCGGATCATTTCAACCAATAATAATATGATTGGGGGAAGTACGGACGGATCTTAGTCTACAGACGTCTTAGAGTAATTTTGATTAAACCAATTGTCCGTATTTATGCAAAAAGGAACAAACCGACAAATTTCGATTTTTACTTTTTTGAAAGAGTACTGTATTAAAGTGGTCAAAAATTCTTAGAAGGCTAAACATGCCCTTATAAGCATGGAAGCGCTTGATTGAATCGCTAATATGCAGTGACCCATCCTAGGGCTGACTGCGCCTGACGTTGCTTAACTTGGGTGTTCGGTTACGAACGACCAGTCAAGCTCGGATATGAACACTACGATGCGATAGTTTAAATACAAGTTTGATAAAATTATTTACTTAGTAATTTTGTCTAAGGTTTTCGCGATTTTGCATAAAATTATTCAGGTTAGCATTTTACAGTATTAAGTATGACTTTAGGGTATAGTACCTACTCACATTTTTTAAGCCTGTTACTACTTTTACTAAACTAAAACTCTGATACGTATCACCAGGCTGTATCTCCTGAACCGTGATAACTAGACAGTTGAATTTTTTACAAATGATGTAAGTATATCTGTTGCTGCTATAACACCAAATACTAAAAATAAATTTTATTACAGCAGAAGATAGCGAAGTACCGAAGATAGAGGAACGTCGGAGATTCTGGACCGTTCTTCACCTTCAAGTAACATTTTAACTTCGTCAGATCGCTTAAAAGTCTTTGAAATTTTTCTTATATTATGATTTATGTAAATTAATAAAGCTTTAGTATGTTAATAAAAATTCATAGTTTTATTTAATTCAGTAAACCCATGGGCTATGGTTCTTTTTTGTCATATACAAAATACCTGTCGATAAGTAAATGTTAAAAGGAACCTGTACATTTTCTCAATTATTGAGAAAGTTAAAGAGTATCCAAAGCAAAATTACTTCTACATAATTAAATTATTAATCGATAAATATAAATAAAATAAATAGTAATTTTGCTTCATATAACAGACCTGCACAAGTTTTTGTAAAACCTTTGATTTATCCAGAAGTGTGTTTTGCTGAGTGGTTCCTTTTTGCATAAATACGGACAATTCAGATTTCTCCTGCCATTGATTAACGATAAATCTTCATAACTTATAAAACATTGAAGTACTCACCAATATCTCAGTCCAAAGTAGGTGGGGGTAAGACAGGATTTTACCGAACCAGCGAAGCGAGTGAGGTCCAGTGTAGACGGGCCTGGCGCTTGTATCTTTGTTCGACGATAACTTGAGTATCGTAGCTCCGATCTTCATGAATTTTGAAATGCGCGTAGTTCAGGTCAATAGAATTTATGAGTTCGAAGATGAGCCGGATCGGTAGGGGGGTTGGGGAGATAGGGGGTCGTGTGGTCTTAGTTCGGGGCAAACTACCAATGAGTCTATTAAAGTTATAGAGACGCCATTGCAGAACAAATCATTATTGAAAAGCGGCACAATTTTAGGCTATTCAACCTCATTATTTATATTCATTCACATAATTTAAAGAAGAAATAGACGAAACTATTGTTATCTCTTTCTAAAACATAAAGACTCAATGCTACTTGCATGACGTAAGAAAGAGATGTCATAATATTATTATGACATCTCATAGCGGTTAGGAGAGAATGATAAAACGTCAAAGTCAAAAACTTCGTTGAGTTTTTGGAAAAAAAAACTTTTTCAAAAAATAAACTAAAATAAATAACAACAGCTTTACTTAGGTATGAAATGAAATATTATTGCCAGTTTTTGGAGTATAATTCGTGCATCGCCTAAATACGCACGAAGGCATTGTTGTCTGTGAATAATGTTGTGAAAGTGAACTAAATGTACTGTGTGTCAACAAGCGGGTGATCGTGACGTGAGCTGGGATGGAACTAAGACTTCTCTGGCTAGATAGCTTGCATTTGTGTAACCAAGAAATTTGCCCTATTACGTATCTAGAAGTTTTTACATATCTCTGCAAACTACTAGTATTTTTTTCATTTAGTTCACTTTTCACTTGGCGGTGGATAATGGATTACACACGTCCAACTGATCGCAGCAACGGACGCGAACTGTCAGGTTAGGCAAAACAAAATAGTGCATTGCATAATGTTGCCAGCAGTGTTAAATATCATTCTATTTGGCAGTTATTTGAGTCATTATGTTCTTAATTTCTTCTATGGTTTTCGCGATTTTGCATAATAAATCACTTTATTTATCCGGTTTTATTACCGAGCTTTCGCCAAATTTACAGTTGGCTTTTTCAAGGTTGACTGAGATGTAATTTGCCTAATTTTAACATTCTAAAGAGTTACAGTAAACTACCGCCTCATAATTATTTGCAACAAAACGTTCCAGTGTACGCAGACTATAAAGTTATTGTAATAGTTTTCAATTTAAATTATAATTATTTTTATCCCTAGCTAGCTCAAAAAAGGAGCCATGGTAGGGATAAAAATAATAATTATGATTTAAATTAAAAACTATTACAATAACTCTTAAGATATAGTCTGCGTACACTGGAACGTTTTGTTGCAAATAATTATGAGGCGGTAGTTTACTGTAACTTTTTAGAATGTTAAAATTAGACAAATTACATCTCAGTCAACCTTGAAAAAGCCAACTGTAAAGTAGGCGAAAGCTCGGTTCGTTTAGAACAATGAATAAAAACGCGATAAAACCAGATAAATAAAGTGTTTTATCATTATGTTCTTACCCCGTATCCGCTCTTTCCCCGATGCACCTTATTATATACGCGAAATTTTGTATGTATGTATGTGAGTTTGTTACTCTTTCACGAAAAAACTACTGAACCGATTGCTATGAAACTTGGAATTTAGGTAGCTGGGGACCTGATATAACACATAGGCTACTTTTTATCCCGATAATCCTGCGGGAACGGGACTTATAGAGAAATAAAATTAAATATAATTCGTCTGCCACGAGGGCGTTTCTTGTGAATCTCATTCCCAATCTCCCCACTGGGGACGAATGGGAGTATGGGAGTAAGGGATGATATTTTATATTTATGAATGAATGCTGTGCTTAATTTTATCAACCGACTTGAACATCCAAAACTAGGAGGAGGTTCTAATTCTGCGGTGTAGGTAAGTATTTATTTTTTGGTAACACCAGTAGGTAACACTTAAAGGCCTATTCAGACTTAAGCGGTATTCGCTGCCGTTTGCGGCAGAGAAAACCCATTGGGTATGCGGTAATATTACTGTTCACACCAAAGCGGGTTTCGCTAACCTTGTGGGTAGAATACAGCGTGGTAGGTATATACCGCGCGGTACCAACTTTCGCTCAGGAAGGTAAGAAGTTTTCGCGAGTTAGTCATTCAGTTCTGTGTTGCCAAAGAACATACACGTCAGTACCTACGTTGTGATTTCTGCAGAGCATCTAATTTCAGTGATGGATAGCGATGAAGAGGAAGTTTTACTTTTATTAGCCTTAATTGACTCACCAGTTAGGAAAAGACTTTGGATCCACGACATCACGACACGACGTGCGAACAAAACATACGTACCTACCTATGCGGTAATTCCGCTCTACCCGGGAATTTAATACAATACCTAAACGAAACTAGCGCGGTATGTACCCACCCACAGCGGTCGCGAATTTCGCTCAGATCTGAATAGCCCTTAAATTGACAAAATGGGTAATCCCCTACAGTTACTATAGTCCTAACTAATCAATATTATAAACGTGGAGCAATGTCGGGGTAGTGAGAACATGCAATTTTTTTAATAATACTAAATATTACTACCAAGAAAAGTTTAAAATAATAATATTTTTTTCAGATCATTTTTCCTTATAACTTCGATAATCATAATCAACGCATGAAAGGCAAAATTGTCTAACCGACACATTTTGGTGGAATGAGTTATATATTATTAATAATGTTGTTACTAAACCATACTTTAACTCATAACGTCGTCGTTGTTTGGAATAGCTTACTTTATAACTTATATTATATCAGACAATAATTATCTGTTGATTTCTATAAATCACTCTTCTCTCTCCTTCTTTCTTTCCTTCTATAATCTTCTCTTCTTCCATTAATAATATTAGGCGCTTTGGCGACCGCTGCCGCGGCATGCTCACTTCGCTCGCTCGCCGAAGCGCGTAACCTCTACCCCCTAGGTCTGAGCTCTAAGGAAAAACGCCGATTTTCTTTATTGAACTAATGTTTTGTAAATCGCACCTCACCTAAGCACCTCACGACACAGACTCAGTCTAGTGTGGGGGCTTTAGTCAATCCATACTTTGTGTTAATTAAGTTACTAGTTAATGAGTATTTTACATTTTATTTTTTTAATTAATTCCAATTCGTCCCTCATGGGGTGTTGGTGACTCTATCCATCCATCCAGTGGGGAGGTTAAGGAACGAATGGGAAAGTCTTCAAAATTGATAGTTTTCTTCGCCTAGAATAAAAGAAAATAAACGGGTTGCAGAAAAGGCAATTTCAGAAACAAATAAAACAATTCCTTTACAAGCATATTATATATTTTTTTTCATAATAATTAAGAATAAATTCTTACATCACGAGTTATAAAATAAATACATTTATTGCCTTAAATTAAGTCAAAAAGTACTCTGTACAATTATTGTTAGCGATGTACAAACGAGAACGACAAGTAAAAACATCCAAAATTAAAAAAAAAATACATAAACAAATTAATAAAATAAGGGGAGTTATTTAAAACAGCATCTTAGAGATGTTTTCGAATTTGTCAAAGGGCGCTAAAATTCAATAATAAATTTATAAATACATTGTAGCACACATTATACATTTTAATTTTTTGTTTGTGCTTGTTTTATTGATTTTTTTTGATCGTGTATTAGTTATGTATTTTTTTCTGGTTTCAGCAACTTAATAAATAGTTAGTTTAATAAAATTACATCACTCAAAGTATTATGTTTTAGTGACATAATACTTTGTACTTTAAAAGACCTGTGCGCATATCTGTTTAAAGTCTCCATTTACACGTAAGAATTTAATGCATCAAGATAATTTTGAAAACTTCTGCTTCCTCTTTCACACGGTTTTAGTTTAAAATTGAACGTTATCACGCGATGGCAAAGGTTGCAAGTTGTTTGTGTGAAATAGTTTAGAAGCAATCTGTCATCCACCTTTACTCCATTACGAAATTTAAGTTTGGTCTCATGATAAAATATACAGTAAGTAAAGTAATTGAGAGTAATCGAGCCTCGCAACGAGTGAATTTTTAAAATGTATTTTTCCTTCAAACTATTTCGAGTAGAAAACAAAAGACACAAAGTAATGTGATATTTCGGAAGCTGATGATTTAGAAAATAGGTTTATTCATATTAAAACAAATATAACGAACCTAGACTGAGGTTTACTGAATCAATCAAATGCTACAGAAAATTGTCTTATTTTGTATTGGCAAAGTGGTGGAAACAAATTTTCTACTTTCAAACATCTATCGCGCCGCGTACCAACATTTTACAATAGCCAGTAAGATTTGATTATTAAATATTAGTAAATTTAAGATGGCACCACATATTTATTGCCAAATTCAAAACGATCCCTAACACGCCGTCATTTGACACAAATTTGTGTGAGACTACAAACAACTCAACATATTGTGTATGAATCACAACCAATATTTTGCATCTTAATTTCTTTTCTTATTTATTATTTTATTTTAATTATACAAACTATTTTCTTTACTTTTACTTATATTCATTGCTCTTCGCTTAGACTAAAAACAAGAACCATTCTTTACCTTATAGCTAACTATAGTTAATAATTACAATATAATTAACACTATCTATTTTCTAGCGGGTGTTTTAATTGGACTTTTGTGCTGCTCGTCGAAATATCCATGCCCATTAAATAATCTCGAGATCTAAGGCCAGAAGGTGACTGTGCGACTCATTAGTTCTTTATAAAAATCCATTTTTATAGAATTAGAATGCTAATAGGAGCATTAGGAGCCCAGCCCAAGCCGTTAGAGGTAAGTAAGACATAATGATGAATGAACTTTATTTTTGTAATTCCCGTTCTTGATGATGAAACTTCCTAAGATTCGATTAATCATTATAATTAAGTTTATTAAAATCGGTTGATTAGTTCCAGAGATTATCTCCTACAAACATACAAAATTATGTTACATCCAAACTTTATGTCTTTAAGATAGACTATTTATTTCTGAATTTGACATGTTGTGATCTTTTTGTAAAATTAAATCATAATAGGTACTGCTTATTAATTGAAAAAATATTAGGATTCCCGCGGGGCTTTGCGTGGTAGCGCACTCGCCCGACAAGCGAACTCTGTTATGAGAGAATATTATACTATGCATGTTTTTTATTCTAAAAGGTTTTTTTTTCGAATTTGTAAAGGGAAACCTTATTTTTCCGGTTAGTCCATACTACTATTAGCATTCTCTTAATGTCGTGAAAAAAAAAATATAATATAAAAATGTAAGTAGGTTAAGTAATTTACTATTGTGTAGGTACTTTTTAAATTATAATATTGTCAATACGCGAAAAGAATGAAAAACAACAATATCACAGATGTATGTGGCAATTTAATGTAATTAAGATGGTGCTTCATGATTTTCGATTAATAAATATTTAATGTAATTAAGATGGTGCTTCATGATTTTCGATTAATAAATGTTAAATTGGTACGAAATCATTTTATCATCAGTGTTGTTTTATTTTAACTTGACCCCATATAATAAATATGATACGAAAAAGACGTAAAACATTATGGTGACATATTGACATTTTCAGCCACACATAACGTAACCCATTTCTAATTTAACAAATTCACTGGATATTTGCACAGTTTTTACAAATACTAAATTTAAAATACCTTCAGCACTGGATTTCATTATAACCTAAGATTATAGAATTACAAACTTTCATACCAATTAACACCAAATCTAGCTATGAACGGCGATTTCACCCACATACGTATCGATCTTGAAAGAATCGTAAATTCAGATGTCCAGAAGTTGCGCTATTGAATAAACAGTAATACAACAAAGTAAACAATAAACTTTACGAATATTAAAAACACAAAATATTAGTAAATGTTAGTATGTTTTTGACCCTTTTACGATAAAGTAATCTGGATAATATTTGGTATGTAGATAGGTGAAGAACTGGAATAACACCAATACATATGTTACTTTTATCTGATATCATACGGTATAGAATTTCCTACGCTTGAAATCGCGGGTCGTAGTTAACTTGTCGTAAAGAGCCATCTTAACGTCGAAACACGAATACGTAAAAATAGTTCAAGCCGAGTGCCGACCGCCGTTGAAATCGGCACCGCGCAAAGGAATAATGTGCCGCGAGATTCTTAACGATCAATAATGTTAATAGATATGCCCCAATCGGTTGAAAGTTTGTTAACATTTCTAAGTAATTCTTTTACTTGTATTTTTTATTTTTGACAGAGAATATGGAGAGCTAATTTAAAAATTAGTTATTTTTCCTCATTAACAACCTTAGCTTGAAGCCGACGCCGCCATCGATTAGAGCTCTGTTTCAATGACAATTCAAATCGACGGGGCGTCGGCTTCAAATGCATGTAAATTAACGCTGTGGTTTGATCCGCGCATGTTATTCCTTTGCACAGTGCGGATTTCGATGCCGATGCCGACCCGACTAGATACGCGGTAGCTTTCCAGGTAATGCTTAACTCTCTGAGTGCTGAAAACACAAGCGTGTTTCCTACCATGTTCGCCTGCAGCCACACGCGTGCCTACTCCAAAGCACGCGTCGGTAATACTTACCGCACACAAGCTATTTGTTCTTGGCATCTGACTTTGTAGGGATTAATTATTTGTTGTCACTAACACTAGTTTTATAAGAAGTTATTTTATATTTACTAAACACAATGGGTCTTTTGGTGTGAATAAATGAATTTTATTATTATTTTTATAAAAATCGCGTCGCACAGTCCACACAAGGCTGTCAATTTAATACAAATTACGCAATCGAGGGTTTCATTGCTTTAAAACAAGGCATTTAATTATCCAAGGCCACTGTGAATTCCACAATGTGCAACTAGCCTAGCATAATGTTTTGCCCTATGTACTAAACGACAAATAAAAACATAATTGTCACCCCCCACACATTGTGATGTATGTATATGTGCATTTTTTAGACTTTCTCATTGCGTCGTATTTTTACTAGGGTTATTAAGAAATTAATTATTTAATTTAAGGGCTATTTATGTGGGGACATCTTAACAAACAACTTTCGTACCTTTGTACTGGGTATGACCTTTTTCTTATTTTTTTAAATTTAAATACATTTTTCTTTCATGTTGCATTTTTGTTTATTAATATTACTAGTACTTAAATTATGAACGAAAATTATTTTATTCGATAAAAACAAGTTAAGTAAAACAGTTGATTTTATTAAAAAAACACAAACAATTCGTTTTCTAAAATTCTTGTAGAGAAAAAGTAGTTTGTCACACAGAAATAGCCCATATAGGTATTTATTTTGTATCTAAGGTGAGCATTTGACCACTTTCTCACTAGATGGAAAGTAACGATGTGGTCTAAGAGGTAGCACGCTTACGTAAAGATAGCAAGACGAATTTTGACCACCCGTCACACTTAATAGCTGCACCGACTTGAACACTAACTCCCTTATTTATAAAATTTTATTTACTCTGATGACCAAGTTATGTGACGTTTGTCTCTGTCTGTCAACTTTGAAACTTCATGCGACAGTAAAAGACAAACGATGCATGGTTATGCAGCGCATTAATTAGCGTTTATAAATAAGGGGGTTATACCGATTACAGAAATGCTACTCAAAAGTGAAGTTGTACCTTCTCAAAATTAAAAAAACTCATACAAATTTTAAATTTAGAAATTGCTTTTTTATTTAAGTAGCTCTCAAATTTTAAGTGGCATTTCTGTTTCCGGCTGTTACACAAGCCACAGAGGTCTAATCTCTTAAATAACCCAGTAGATCACATACGACGGAGTCCTAACACCAACAATTCAGTGTTGTCACAGAATTAAAGACGACGAAATAAATAAAGACGGTTTAAAATATCACGAAATTAAATTCACGTGGCAAACTATATGGCATCAGATTGTTTTAAGTACTTTCAAAAGTTACGACAGACTAAAGTCTAACTAGACTTGTAAAATTATTTAAAAACTGGATTTTTTACATTACGGAACTCATTCGGAGAACATTATTCTAACAGTCGAATACAGAATCGCCAAATAAAATTAGAGAGCTCCTTAAATAATTGAGCATTTTCTAAATTTTAAATTTGTTTAGCATTTTTAGTTTGAGAGCTGCTTAATTGTTTAATTAAAACTCTAGATTTGAGTGGCGTTTCTTTTTTCAAAAACGTCACTTAAAAAATTGAGGCCTACCTAAATAATTGATTGAACAGCTTCTTAATCCAAAATTAGAATGTTTTTCATTTTAATTTAAGGTCTACTTAATTCTTTAAGTAGCTTTCAAATAATGAGAAGCTTTTCTGTATTCAGCCGTTATTCACGAGACACCATTACGATCCAATTTTTAAATATTTTTATCGTAGTGAAAATAACCTTTTAGTCTAAAATCGTAGACCTTAAGCCTAATACGAAACTAATGTCATACATTAGAGTCAATTTCACAAAAGCAGTCCCGCAGCAGTTACTGGAAGCAATTTAATCAAATAGATAAATATAACCATAGGATTTTAATCGCATATTATTATGTTCAATATAACACGCTAACCCCCTCGTAGCCAAAACCATTGTAAAATGGTTAAAACGTCGAGGTAAGACAATAAATTTTGTTTCGATTCATCAATTTTGTTTTATTTTTAGTTTGTATTTGGTTTTTTGTAAGTATTTTAAAAACTATATGTCATTTAATTCAATAAAATACAATAAATAATAATACGCGATCAACACCCAGTAAAACGTAACTATGTTAACAAATCGTGTGAATTTAAATACTTGATTAGACAACTAGTACCGTTGTGTCTACGCATTTTCTTTTGTGAAAACGACTATAAATTGCTTGGCATTAGTTTCGTAATGTAAACCCCGCTTCGTGCCTCAAATAAGTGGTTACTGCACCCTCGGAGAGAGTCTAGTACAACGTATTGGAAGACAGTAAAACATTGCTTGCTACTCAGATCGAAAATGAAATAGTCCTAGATTTAATACAAAATAAGTAGGTTTCCATCGATTTCTACTTAAGAGGCCTGCGGTGAATGAATTTCCATGCAAACGTAAACTTGGCTTTGACGGCTAATATAGATAGTTTATAAATATTCAGGTTCAGCAACATTAGTTACATTTTACCGTTTCCTAATCGCGTATTACTATTGTAATAATACGCGATTAAGACCCGTTAATATTTTAACAAATCGTGTGAAGTTCAAAAGTTTTTCAGCAACTTGCAAAAAAAAAGACTTTATTATTGAATTAGTCAGATTTAGACAGTGTTTATATAACTTTAAATCATTTTTTCCATGTGTTTTTGTTAAGATATTACAATAGAAGCTGTCTTATTTGAGATATATGTGAAAAATAGTAACCCAAATTAAACATAAAAAAAACTGTACTTACCTTAAACGATTTGAAATGATTTAAGAAATAGCCTACTTTGGAGTAGAAATTAAAATGTTTGAAAAATAGTCCAAATTGTGGTTCAAAGCGCGTATTAAACGGGTTGAGAATAGTATTTAGTGGGATAAAATGTATTAAAAATGACCAAGATAAGAAGCTGGAATTACTGTATTTCACACTTATAGTACGTTCTTTTAAATTTCAGACTATAATCTGACATTTTGGTTCCTTGTACTTGGCATTTTTTTCTTTGGAAAGATATGTCAAATCGTAGTCTACAATTAAAAAACGAAGTATAGATTGTTCAAACAATTAAAGAAATGAGTAAAGAAAAACGTAAAGATACGAGTACGTTCAAACATTTTAGTTACTTATATAGAAAATGGTAGTACTTATAAATTTTACTAATTAGGTTAATATGAGCTTGTAAATTAATTATGTAAAAAAAAGACATTTTAAAATAAATACCTAACTCCTAGATAAAGACTGTTTAACTACCCCTAAACAAAATTAGAAACACAAATTATGTAGGTAATGTAAAAAAAACTATAATTTTAGTTTACGTTTGCTAAGAAAATTCAAATCCGGTGCCCTCTTAACTGGCCACGAAGCCAAAATATAGTTAATTTAAATTACATAAAATCATTATTTATTCATTTCACTAAATAATTTAACCTAAATGGACAGAAATATAAAGTAAGATCATGTACTTGTGTGTCTGTGTGCGGAATCGTTCGTCAAGACATGAAACACAGGTTCGGCATCCATTAATTTCAAAATTGACTAGATAACTGTGTGCATAGGAATCTTTATATAAAAAAAAACAAATAGCTAAGTAAAGGAACCGATAACTTCGAAATTCTGGCATGTCGTGTAAAAAAACACTAAAAACTAATTTATTGCCATTAAGCATAAAAATTACGTCTAAAAACTGTACTTTTTATTAGTAGAGTACACGATAAACTTCTAAAACCTTTGTACAATTTGTACAACCGCATTCATCAAAAATCACTAACATAAAAATCGTCCTCAGTCAAGAAACCTAAATAAAATACATTAAACCTAACCGACAAAAAAACTTACAATACAAAAAAAAATAGTTCGAATAACTTCACAACATCGATGAAAGTAAAAATCTCACAATAATACACAGTGTAAGTTGTAACAAAAAGTTGTAACCATGATGTAACGAGAGATGCTATTACATATTATTAAGTACGGGTCGATCACTTGTTCGGTTGATACGGAGGGTAAGGTTGGTGAGGCTGATGAGCCCTAGAACCCGTTGCATATAACTGCTGCTGAAAATTGTGGAACTGCTGGGCGTAAGCTGGATCTTGAGGTGAGGGCACGGGGAATTGGCCCTTATATCCGGGGGGTAAGCGAGGACCTCCCGGTTTGACCCCACGGAACATTGGACCACCGACTCCTCCGAATTCTCCAGGTTTGGGTGGTGAAGGGAAGCCTGCAGGACCTCCGTAATGATGTGGCATTCTAAGCATGGCTGGGGAAGGTCCTGGGCCTCGTGGGACTTGGCCTACGCCTACTCCTGGCCGCATGGGTCCTCCGTCGAAGTAGACTGGCTTACCGGGTTCGCCTTGCATGGGGTTTGTGACGCGTTGTAAGAAGTCTAGCGAAGGAGGTGGCCGAGGACCCGCGTTGCACGCCATCTGTGCCCTCGTTGGGAGGTACTGGATTGTGTTCGGTGCGCTCGCTTTTACCTGATGGAATAAAGACAGTTTGCTAATGGTTATAGAGTTCATGTAGCAAATTTTGCATGAGCACAACCTAAAATACGGTTGGATATGAAGTCAACCATATTTCTGCCCGACAAAAACTTGAGGTTTTGCCTGCCCTAACCTCATACAGAGTAAAAGGAAACCATCATCTATCATTATTATATTACAGAGACATCAGTGTTTGCTTCAAATGCACGTTGTCGTTTTCACCGTGCACGTTATTCCTTTGCGCAGTGGGATTTTGATGCTGATTACGACGGAAATTGCGCGATAACTTCGCTGATCCGTGAAGAATCTGTAAGTTTTTGAACTAAGGAATCCATGGGTCCAAAGCTCATGTCATTCATATGACAACCAAAGTCTTGAGGTAGAATCTATAGGTATTTGATAGTTGTCTTACCTGGACATTAGCTCCATTGAAAGGGGGCATTTTTCCAGCAGACATCCTCGGCCCCATCATACTTGGATCAGGCCCCATACCCGACATAGGCTGCCCCATGCCTCCCCCCATCTTCGGACTTAGACTCATGTCCGGGGGGAAGTCCATGGGGTCCATAGGTCCTGGGCCCATGCCGTCCATGTGGCAGCCGAGGTCGTTCATCATCATGTGGGGGTGGGGGTGGCCGTGGGGGTGCATGGAGTGGTGGTGCGGCATGTGGTGGGGGTGGGGAGGGAAGGGCGAGGGGTGGCCGCCGCCGCCCCCGCCGCCGCCGCCTACTGTGTTCGTTAGCTGTGGAGGGAAATGCTGGTTTAGAAATGTTTGGTAGGAAATACTAATTACACTTTAATCATATGAAGTCAAGATTAAATACTCCACATTTTGTATTGTTTTATTTGATGATCAATTTCGGCAGGTGAAGAAGAACTAAAGTTCCATATTCCGCTTTTAATTTATCAAGCCAATAAAGTGTAAAAATCACACGGAAAGAAACAAAATTTTCTTCATACTTAAACTGTGGAGTCGAGGCGTCAAAGACTCAAAACCTAGCTGTTATGCCCAAAACTTGCCGAGATGACATCCTTTATCCAGATCCTCAGCTGAACAGTTACTAAAGCTCCACTGTGCTTTATTGGTCTTTCCCCGCAGCAAACCAACCTGTGCGAGGATATGGGGTCGAAGGATGAGGTGGCGGTCCGAGCGGGCCGGGGCCCATGTTGTTACTGACCTGCTGCGACATCTGCGCCAGCCAGGATATGGGGTCAAAGGATGAGGTGGGCGGTCCGAGTGGGCCGGAGCCCTTGTTATTACTGACCTGCTGCGACATCTGCGCTAGCGAGGATATGGGGTCGAAGGATGAGGTGGGCGGTCCGAGCGGGCCGGGGCCCGTGTTGGGGTTGATGGGCATGTTGTCCGGTCTGGACAGGCACGGCACGCCGCCCACGCCGGGGAACGGGCTCGGGAGACGCGTGCTGTTAGGACCGCCCGATAACGTCGTCTGGAACAGATACACGCGTAATATTAAATGTATTGTTGTGCACGATAGCTGAGATAAAATAGACATGTACCAGAGATAGCGATTGTTGAAAGATTTTCCCCGAGTTGCAAGCTCAAACTGGCTTAGGAGGAGATTTACATTAGGTCAGTGATAGATGTAAGTGCCTTAGAATTTTCTTGATCAATCACTGACTTGGTCAAATTTGTGTAAGTAGACTTTTGAAACTTACCCAATGTAAATCGGCTCTTATAGTTTTTCCTAAAGGGTAAATCGAAGTTAACAGGAAGTCTGTACAACATCCATACCATATTTTATTTAGTCAAACGAATAAATACTGTTGACCGAACATCCTGGGATTTTAGTGGGTTATTCTAGCCTAGGATATTCTTTAAAGAAAACGAGGCAGGCAGTCAGTGCAACTGATTTGTAGTCTGCAGGAAATTCGTACAAACACACACATCAAACTTTCATTGCTAGCTTTCACGTAATCTTACTAATATAAAAATCCGAAAGTTTGTATATTTGTTCCTTCTTCATGGTCAAACGGTTTGACCGATTTGGATGAAAAATTCCATAGGGATAGTTGATGTAGAGAGCCATGATCATCGTCATCCATCGTCATCATCACTTACTTTCATACAAACTTTGCCTTTTTTTTGCCTGCAAACTTTACTTTACGTACGCCTGGCATCATCAGTATTTCAATGGGCGACCGTTTAAGTGTGGATTGCATTGCATTGCAATACGTAGGTGTTCGAGCATCGCGGGATCGCTTGCGCTAGTACTCCATAATTTCTACCATCAAAATCACCTGCAAATCAAATGACTCAGTTCCAACATACCTCAGTGTTAGAAGGCATGGTATCCTCCATGCTAGAGTTAACCGGCTGACTGCCACTCTTGGCGCACGACGTGTTCGGTGCGTACGGCCCCTGACTGAGGGAGTTCTCACGTTGCGGCGTCTTTGACGCGCTGTCTTGACTAGACCGGTTCGATGACGGACTTGGCCGGGATTTCTCGTCTGCGAAAAGATGTCAATAAAGAGTCATCACAATGATGATGTAGTCATCAGTGGCTGTGATCGGCTACCGAAGACATTTTTAACAGCGTTATTCAGCGGCAGCTTATATTTTTGTAACTCAAAGGAGAGGTGTTGTTCTAATGGTAGATACCTCGAACTTTCAGCAGGTCGTGGTTTCAAATCTCATCCGGCGATGCACAAATATAACTTTCTTTACGGAATAATTATGTTCGCTATTCACATTTCACTAACTGTGATAAAAAATAAGTTCGAATGGTCATGGTAGTATTTTGAAAATTCATTTCCTCTTATAACATATTTTATAAAGTCATACCTTGTCCACACTTGGTGTTGGGTGCAGAGGTGGGTGTCTGAGGGTTGTTGAACCCTGGACTCTGCTCCAGGGAGAACCGCCCCGCGCGCTGCTCCGACAGCGACGAGTGGCCTTCGGGCGTCCCGGGCATCATGCTGGGGGGAACGATGTTACTGGTTACTTCAAACACATTAGTTAAAGGACTGTGCTCAAATATAGCACTTAAAAACAAATATTAATAAATAATGGGGTAGGTATGTACACCAACATATTTAAATAAAATTAAAAATCCAAAAATGCGTCCCTAAGTAAGGTACCCAAAAGGCTGGCTGCATTGCTTCTTTGAATTGCTATACCAATTTGTTGGCCAAAGTAGCTACCAGCCCTTTTGTCACCCGAAGCTAAAACTAATAATTTTGAAATTTGTTTATAAAAATCTAATGCTCAAAGGTTTATCCTGTCTACTGTCTAGTCCCCTCTTCCCATAATGTACAAAGAAACACAACTTACCCAGCAGGTGACTTCTGATTGGAGTTCGACTGCGGCGTTTGCCCTCCACTGTTCGACGGGGGTCCGTTGTCTTTGAGCGACGTGTTCGGCTGCTTCTGTATCGTCAATTCTTGGCCTAGGACGAGGGAGGGAACGGTCAATGTTACCCGGTTATATGGACAGTTGCAGTAGGTCGACTGAGTTTGTGGCAGCACTTTTATTATGGGATTTACTTTTTTCACACTTTTTAAACTTACACGATTTTCGTTGATTATTATCATTAGAACTTCGGGTCTAGATCGCGTTTAAAGACATTTTTGAAATTTCAATTACCTCGACTTTTCGGCAAACGACTTACACTGACCGACCGATATTTTTTTTTGTTTAAAAATATATTGTGAAAGTAGATTTTTCTTTTGTCGCGATGTTGGATTGAAATTAAACTCTTTTTAATAATGCGGAAAATAATAAATAAAACGCGTTTTATCCGAAAAAGGAGTTGTTTTAATTGAGGAAGTTTTTGATTTTCTAAATTTGATATTTCTGTTAAAACCGCTACTTTTTTTTGTGTCTATACTTAGTATGAAAAGTAACCTAATATTTGACCATATTTCAATAACTATAGAACAACCTTCTATGTTATTGAAATGTGGTCAATTTATGTTGTTTTACTATTATGTTGTAAAACGTTTATAATTAATATTTTGACAGTTCGTAAACACATTTAAGAGCTAAAACATGTTAAGAAATTGTTGGTAAAGTGTGGCCAAAAAAAAACCATTCCTTTTGTTTCTAAACTGATTCCTGTTCGCTTGACATTGAAAAAATTTCAAAATCAAGGCATTTTACAATTATTATATTTTATTGAGAAAAATAAAATAAATACTACGAGACCAGGAAAAATAAAATATCACGCTAGATTACTAACCGCCGCACTCAGAGACGTTTAAATGTTTGATTAAACTGTCAGTAATTAAAGATTTTACCTAGAAAATCTTTACTTAGTAATAGTTTAATCCACCATTAAATATTTCTGAGTACGACAGTAAATGGTACATATACAACAAGCAATGATAGACAAAATAACATTGTAACGCCACATAGAAAGTGCTCCCAAAAACTCACACTGACCTACTGGACCAATGAAGTGATAGAACGAATTAGCCATAGAGTATGAATGTTAGCACATTTTCACCAACCACCACCAAAATGTTGTAGAGAACACACATGAAATTATGAAAAACAAAAACACAGATACGTGACGTGAAAAAACCTTTGTTGTAAGATTTTTGTGAATTAAAACTAAAAAAATTCACACACACAAAAACGCACGACACACGGGTGAAAACACGCAGTTTTCTGCATTTTTCGACATTGACAGTTGAAGGTAAACAATTGCCTTCAACTGTGAGTGATTGAAGATCAACAAGTGCCTTCAAACAGTATAGTATTACGGGACAATAAAAAGGACAGGAATGTTAGTAATTGAAAAAATCTTACAACAAAACTAGGATATTTAGAAGCAAAAAACACAGTTACAGACTCGAAGCGAAAGTTGTATAAAATATAGTTTTGAATAAGCCAGGGGTTACACTTGTCAGTTATTTCTTTATTAGTATTGTCGCAATTGAAACATGCAATGTACAGTCAGCAGATTTATCAAAAAGGCGTCATACAATTTTGTAAAACGTTTTTAGGTATTTACGAAAATAAATATTTATTTCATTTTTATTTCCCTACTTTATAAAGAGATATTTTTATTTAGAGCATTGGATACATTTAATTTTATTATATCCTCTAGGTTATATCAAACTAATATTGGTCTACCCCGTTCCGAAATCCTCGGGTACGAATCGAACATAAAATTACATTTTTTACGTTTTACGTCTTATTGTTATTTAGTTTGAATGTAACTAAATAAATCACATAGTTACATTCAATAATTTGAAAATTAGGGATTTTCAAATGATTGAAGGTAAACAGTTGGCTTCAAATGCAGTTTGCAATATAAGACCACCGTTTACCTTCAATTAATAATTAGTTAAAAGTAATATCACAAATCATTCCTAACTTTTTATCCAATTCATAAAATAAACGATAAAATGTCACGCACTTATTGGGCATCAAAATTGTATATGTCATTTTTATAGTCTTAAGTGATGCTGACTGTACAATATACACTCGCGAGCAGCTGAATGAGACTGCAATTTCATTTTAACACGGAAACTTCTTTGTATTTCAAAGGTATTCAAAGATAAGTTAACCGGCCCGCACGCAAAAGTGACGTTAGGAAGTTCGTCTCACAAGTGTAATCCCGACCATTTTCAGTTCCTCAGTTACCTTCAAATTGGTTCAGATACGATATTTGCTGCGGCGAAGGTACGGGCATCAAACTCGGTTCCTTCCCGTGCGAACTGGCCTGTTGATTCTTTTGTTGCTGCGCCGCCAAACATTGGAGGGTACGTACAAACACACCGTCGTCTAATTTTTCTAATATTTCTATGTTTTCATCCAATTTCCAGATGTTTTCAACCAGATTCAGTCATTTAAAATCAGGTTCAGTCGTTTTCAACCAGTTTTAGACGTGTTCGACGATTTTAGTCGGTTGTCAACCAGTTTAATTTGTATTTGACCCGTATTCAAGTGTTTAAGCCGGGTTTTATGTCATTTTCACCAGTTTTCATAAGTTTTTTCAATCGGTGTTCGTTTTCAACCATTTTCAGGAGTGTTTTCAACCAATTTTTCATGTTTTTTTTAGAGTAACGTTGTTATGTGACGGGATTTCAAGCGTCAAGCGTTTGCGAGGGGAAGGGAGGGAAAAATAAAAAAAACGCATTACAACTACAGAAAACAAAACTACAAATCAATGTAAAAAAACAATTTGTTAAAAAACTGTCGTGGTTGGGAAAATGACTAACACACTTAGAAAAAAACTGGCATGCTTTACATCTATGGCTTTTGTCATGCGAAAACTTACCAATGCTTAAAAATTATATTAAGTTTCATAGATACCTTTCCTTTCATTGCTAAATATCTTTAGATTTATATTACACAGTGCGAGTATTTGTGAGTGTATTTTTAACGCGTCTACATTAAACTGTATGAATATTTGAAGGATGTTTCTCTATGTATGGTTGGGTATTTCAAATATTGTATAGTTTATCCAGTCATCATCAGTCTTTATCAGTCAGTCTGCGATACAAGCTTGTGGTTAGTGTAGAATCGATGTCTGATATATGTAATTTGAGAAATGTCTAATAAGTGTCATAGTTAATAAATAAATATTTGATTTGATTTTGATCATAATACAAGCTTAACTAGGTACTTAGCTTTGGCAGCCTAGGTAGTTTAGTTTTTTTTTTTAATTAAAAATTTCGATAACCTATTTAGAAAAAAAGGGTCGGTGATACGGAAACGGTGATAACTAGACAGTTGATATTTTCACAGACGATATATTTCTGTTGCCGCTATAACAACAAATATTACAAAATGGAACTCTCATACATCAAACGATATTCTTTGTGATAATAGTACGGAAGACTTACGAGGGGCTGACTTAGACTGAACCGGTTTTTCATCTAAAAGTTCAACGTAGACGCGCTACAAACCTCACAACAACTCACAGCGGCGGTAATCAACAACAACAGAGTAGACTATAATGGGACATATGCCTAGATTAGCGGCTATGTAAAGAATAATATTTAGTTTTTAGTCTCGCATTGTTGTTGCCGCGTATAAGAATGGTAATCCAAAAAAATCACACTTTGCAAAACATTTAAAATACTGGCCATTCCTTGCGCGGCAACAATAATTATAACATATTACATATTTGTGATAATGGGTTGAGATTGAGCTGAAATTAATAGTGCGTACTTTTACTTTGCTCAGACTCAGCTTAGTAATAACTTGGCAAAGTTTACGCGGTAAACTGAAAATCCCTGTCGGATTCATCGAAATTTGTTGATTATTTTTTGACGCAATGGTTTTTGAATAGTTTCGTTTGTGGCGTTTGTAAATAACATTGTTCCCTACATATTGTTATAGTTTCAAGACGAAAACGTCTTATTGTTTCGAAGCCATTTTAGATGAAAATATTTTTTTTTGTCTAAAATGTGCTAAGCCTTCAACATCTTTCGACATTTTTATTAAAAATCTACACCAAAATGTAGGAAACATCATTTACAAACGCTACAAACGAACTATTCTAAAACAATTTGTCAGAAAATAATCAATAAATTTCGTTGAATATCACTGATGAACACTGCTGAAGGAGCAAACAAACATCGCACCATCTCCCTTGTTTCAGGCGTCGGTAGTAAAAACTAAATATTATTCTGGAGTTAGGAAAAGTAACGCGTAATTCTATGAGAGATGTAGAATAGAGTAGACAGCTCACCTGGCCCGTCCTGCTTGGCCCCGGGGCCCGGTCCGCCGCCGGGCTTGCAGTGCGCGGGGCTGTTCAGGCCAGAGCCCGCGCGCGACGCCTCCGCCGACATCGGCATGCCCACCGCCCCGTGCCCGGGGGATTGCGTCGCTGAGGGGGGACAAATAATAAATAAACATTGCACAACATTACACACAGCGCAATCTAGCTCCAAACTAAGCACTAGGTGCGTACTATAAATAAATAAATTCTGTGACCAACACTCAGCGCCATCTAGCCCCATGGTAAGCTGCTAAGCTTGTGTTACGGTGACTAGACAACGGATATACTACTTATATTTATTTTTCTTTTGTAAATACATACATATTATACATAGAAATGCACCCAGACCAGATACAAATATTTATTTTTAAGCATAAATATTTGCCGCTGGGTGCAAATATTTATGCTAAACCGAAACCTTCTATGGGTACTAGACAACGGATATACTACATATTATACCTTTGTTTTTTTTTTGTAAATACATACATATTATACATAGATAGACAACCAGATCAAATACAAGTATTACCTACAGTCCGTACTTTGACTTTGCTAAGCAAAAACTTTGACTTAATACAATTTTTGGTATTTTTGTCAAGCGATCTTCGCAACTATCCAAATTTTTTAATTAGTAAAGTCGAAGTTTTCCAAATATAGAATGTAAAGTTTACAAACCAATCAAAAATAATGACCTAAACGTTGCTTATGTTATACAAAATGAATTTCAACTATAAAAACCCTCTTCCCTCTTCTTATAAAACCCTCTTCTTCTATAATTACCCTCTTCAGGGCGTACTGTACGTCTTTTTACACGAGCAGCCTGTGGGCCAGTTACACGAAGCGATCATTCAAAAAGATGTGCACTCAGTATAACAATGCGTTCAGGATTCTAGTGGGCTTGCCGCGTTTCTGCAGCGCTTCGGGAATGTTTGCCGAGCTGCAAGTAGACAGTTTTTACTCTACGATTCGAAAACGGTGTGCATCTTTGGTGCGCAGGGTGCAGGGTAGCTCCAACGGAGTCCTGAACGTATTTGGGACTAGATTTGACTGCTTCTATTTGAGCCGTTGCAACATGGCGCAGGCAATCTCAAATCGGGACCTCTAGCTTACGACATTTTTAATCTAATTTAATTAATTAATTTATAATATGTATATGTATGTACTTATGTGTTGATTTAATTTTGTAATAGGACATTTAGTAAATTTTAAATATGGATTTGTAATTAATTATCCGAAATAAATGATTGATTGATTGATTGATAATCCCAATTCAAAGTTCATGCTCAGTTTTTGCTAAGCTCATTCTGAGCAAAGTCAAAGTACGCACTATAGGTTTCAGCCTTAGTCATTTCTAATTAATCAACGGCTAACGCGGATATTAAGTACTTGGACAATGGACAGGTGACCGATAATGTATTTGGCAAAAAACATTTTCTCAAGTTCTTCCGTGCTTTGGAAGGTACGTTAAGCAATTGGTCCCGGTTGTCGTTTCTGATAGCAGTCGTTAGGTCAAGTTAGTTATTTATTTATTTATTATTATTTATATTTCAGCTTTATAATATTAGTAGTATCATAATGTGTTTAATGATTATTTTCAGGAGAGTAGCACAAGCAAAAATATTTAAATAAATACAGAATTTAAAGCCTCACGATTGAGAAACATAATTGTAAGAGTTACCTACCTACGGTCTACACTATAGAAAAGCCATTAAAATGTTAAATGCCCTAAAGTTAAATGTCAAATGTTATCTATACTGATATATTGATTTTGTAAAATTCCACCCGTAAAGGATGAGAACAGGTAGCAAAGAAAGAAATTTGTATTTGTTTGTAATGCTACGTTTTTTCAATATGACCAATGCACCGAGTCCGCTGTAATGTATAAAACAACTGTGTGTATATGTTACAATAAGGTACAGCGAGGCAATCTCGACTTCGGGAAATTTCGACTATTCTTAATGACGTAATTTTACATGATTTTAAAAAGTGCCATCTATGACCGGATAGCGCAAAGGCAATTTAATTAATTTCTACACAAGTCATTAAGAATAGTCGAAATTTCCCTACGTCGAGATTGCCCCCCCTGGACCTTGTTACTAGGGTATATTTACCGATGGGTACGGAGGCGGAGCGGTGCAGTGGCGAGGCGCCGTACGGCGGCGGGGGGAGGCAGCCGCCGCGCTCCGAACACGGCGACTTCACTTGGGTACCTGGGGGGAAGGGGAGGGGGGGAATGACACACACACATTGAACACGTGAAGCTTTCAGCGTCTACACACGCGGGACCGTGTTCAACAAAACCGACGGACCACACCGTGTGTATGTGGTAATTAACAAATTAAAGTAATAAGATTAGAAAAATACGAAGTTTTATTTGAAAGAAAAACACGGAAAACAAACAAAAGAATTACTAAATTAGGAATGTGACATATACAATAGTTATGTCACCACAGAACTAAAGAGTTCAAATTTATAGTAATAAGTGAATATTACAACAGTGTAATGTTACAAGATCCATTGATCGCCCAGCAGAGCCGATAAAGCCAGTTCACTGCTCATAACTGTACCCCCCTCAAGATAATAATACGTCTTTTTATTAGCACTCTCGTGCAAGAACGGCCAATTACAAAGAATTAATAAACATAGCTTCGGACGCTAGCATGAAATCGCTAGCTGATGATGATTAAAACATCAAAGCATCATTGTAGGTTGTAGTGACTGTTTACAACTGTCTTCGTTCTGTTGTCATATCTACTGTTAAGGTTAAGATCAATGACCATATCTAACTACATACTGACACAACACAGACCGATCGACTGCTCGCCGAGCAATGGACAACAAAGCTCGGACCCAGCACGGCCGGGTGACGGTCTAGTATAAATCATCCCTTAATAGTTGCTACTAATTATTATGATGATGAAAACAAATATCATTTACAAACACACTTAGAAATATTATACATGGAGAAATACATTGACTTCATTTTACGAAAGGGACGTTAAACAGTTGGTTCCGGTTGTTATCTCTAATAACAGTCGTTAGATCAAGTTAGAGGCCTTAGGGCGTCCTGACAACTCTAACACTAGGTGAGAGACACACCCCTACAGGAAATGAAGAAGATTGACATCAAAAATCTTTCCGTGAAAGGATCGAGTCAAAAATCCTTTTTTTTATGATTAAGGAGAAACCTTGTAAAATATTTCTAGTAGAATTCCTTAAGCAATAAACATAACAATATAAGAAATATAAACACATTGTAATTCAACTTACTCAATTCATTATCCATAGATTTAGGGTCGTCAAAGAACTGGTGGTGTATCTTCTGCCAGTCTATGTCTGGTCCGGCGGGGCTCTTGGGGCTCCTCATGCTAGGCTTGTGGCCCATGGGGCCGCCGGGGCCCGGCCCGCCGCAGCCAGGGCCCAGCCCGCCAGGGTCGCCGGGGCCCATCTGGGGAACACGAGATTGTATAAATAAATAGGTGTCTGGGGAAATGTTAAAAGAAAATTCTTAAATAAAATTATTATAAAGCTGAAAGTTTGTGAGTATGTGTATTGTGTGTTTGTTCCTCAATCACGTAAAAACCGCTGAACCGCTTACCATGAAACTTGGAATATAGGTAGCTGAATACCTGGAATAACACATAGGCTACTTTTTATCCCGATAATCCAGCGGGATCGGGACTTACGCGGGTGAAACCGCGGGGCGCAACAAGTTCTTAAAAAAAGACATTAAATCTGTCTGCTGGGATTCGAACATACGCCCTGGCAATGAAAGTTGAGTTATCTACCACTAGACCCACACTGCCCAAATAAATTGAAATATTTACGCCAGTAAACGGATAAGCATAGAAGAAGCCTTTCCATACTAACTCACCTCAAACAATAGCGTCAAAACTTACTCAAATACGAAGTATGGATACACAAACTACACACAACGCTACTGGCTAAGCAATAGAACGAAATTTACACGTCTCAGAAGGCATCGGTCATTCATCACGCAGACAAATATCGTTAGCGCGATTCAGGTGTCGGTACTCACAGTCCGGCGACCGTAGTCGTCGCACAGCGGGCCGTTGCCGGCCATCCCGCCGTGGTGCTCTGCCCCGCAATCACCCATCATACCGCCCATCATCCCGCTATCCATCATTATACCACCTGGACACACAGTAAGACAATTGAACTTAGTAACAATTGACCAAGAGGAAAGGCTGAGGGAGAAATGAAGCGACTGCGATGAACTTAAGGCTCTTGGTTTATCAACTGGAAAATGAATTGGTCGCCTTGTATTGTAGAATTGGTTAAGAATTTCTTTGTAATGTTTGTATAATACTAGTATAGATCAAAGATAAACTTACCATTCATAGTGTTCAGATTAGGCCCGGGCATCATTCTGGGCCCCATATGCGGTCCACCCATCATACACGGTTTAGGGCCCCCCATTCCACCCATTGGATTTGGCATTCGCTGGAAATATAACAGAAAATAATTAACATTTAATTTAATTTTTAAAACGGTTGTTAGAAATTGAAATCATGGAAACTACGATCATCAAATGTTAACCTTTGAATAAAGGTAAAGGTAAACCAAATAACCGATATACTTGTAGGGCTAGTGCGGAACGAGGGCCAAAGCATAACTTAACAGATATCTAAACATATTTGTAAGTAGAAATTATTTTTAAAAGAAAAATATGTCTACAAAAACACAACACATGGTCGACGCTAAGCAGGATTCGAACCAGCAACGCATCTTTACTAAATCCGTGAGTAACGACTTAACCAAATAGTCTACCGGTGACTCACGCGCTAAATCCTTGCATCTGTATTCACCGTCTACCACAACTTAGGCATGTTTCCGTGCAATATTTCTATGAACGCCCAGATCAGCAGTGTTATTCTCTAATATAACAGTCTAGAGTTCGACGCTGTTTCGGCGTCGAATCAGAGTGGGCATCCAATCAGAGCGTCGTATTGCTCACGTATCACATTTTAAGATTATTCCTGTCTACGAAACCCTACCGATAAGCTACCTTAAACCAATGATTCAACTCAGACTTCGTTCTGTTAAGTTTTTTTTAAATTAGACTTACCCCCATAGGCCCACCGCATCCTCTCCCCATATGCATATCAGTACACATAGCTGACTTCATATCGGGCCCACCGCAAGGGCCCCTAATCCCTTTAATGCCACAAGGCCCCATCGGTCCCATAGGCCCATTAGGCCCCATTCCACCCATCATAGGTCCATTCGGACCCATCATTCCATTAGGACCCATTGAACCATGCCCACCCATACCCATACCTGGCCCACCCATTCCACCCATAGGACCACCAGGACCCATTGGTCCTCCCATCGGCCCGTTAGGGCCCATAGGACCTCCCATAGGGCCATTCGGTCCCATAGGCCCGTTAGGTCCCATCGGACCGGACATTGTACAACTCGGGCCCGAGTTCATGCTGTTTGACATCGATACCATGGGCCCATTCGGGCCTGAGCCCATAGGTCCATTGGGACCCATTCCAGACATGGGTGGAAAAGGCCCCATGTTCATATTAGCTTGTGAGTTAGGCGGGTTTATGTCGTTTGGGGGTTGGCCCCCTTCGCCTTGTTGGTTGGGATTGGGCCCTCCACTCTCTGGGAACAACATTTGTTGCATCTTGCGTATTGTAGCCAGTTGCTCTTCACGGTGCGCTCGCTGTTGTGGAGTTAGGTTTTCGTCGGGGATTTTTACACCTGAAATATTATACAAATATTTACTTACGGTTCTTCAAACTAAAGATTACAGGATATCCGGAAATAGTTACAATAAGAATTCCCGGTAAAGGCTGCTACTGAAATATGTATAAACAGGTCAAATGTGCTGGATGTGAGGGTCGATACCGACTGCCATACGAAATGTTGTCAATAAGTCAGAATCAGTTGCTCAGGGCTAAGGCATAACTTTTTTTCTGCAAAGTTTACTTTCAATCATCATCAAACCAAGGGGTTAATAAGGACTAAACATAATATATCTAGCCAATTTTTGACCACTACCATCCCTCACCTAGTAAAACCATGGACATATTCTAGTAAACTAATATTATTTACTTCTGAAAACCAAAGAGACATCTCCATTCGCTATCTAAAAGATTGTCGGCATTTACCGCGAGATCAAAAGCGATATAACCTACTGGTAAATTATTTATTTATTTAACTTACAACTACCATTACAGGTGTGTGAGTACCTAATGCGATATAGAAAAACCGATCATTGTTCCCGATATCCAACTACTTATATTCCAAGTTTCATCGCAATCGGTTCAGTAGTTTTTCGTGATTGAGGAACAAACATCCAAATACACACACTTTCACATTTATAATATTAGTAAGATTCAACATTATTAGAACTACTTTTATTCCAAGTTTCATCGCAATCAGTTCAGTAGTTTTTGCGTGATTGAGTAACAAACATCCAAACACACACACTTTCACATTTATAATATTAGTAGGATTAAACATTATTAGTAATATTTCCTTATACATGTGAATCAACCGATACAAGGTGTAACGGGTAAGCCCTTTTAAGCCGAAAGGCAGTTGTTCTAGACGTCTAGGCAAACAACTTTTGTTCTACGACTTTTGAAAATTCGAACTGTTTTTTGAATATTTTGAGGTTATGTTTCACTGAAAAAACAGCTGCTTTTAAAAAATAAAGGTAATTGAAGTTTTGATTGTAGTAGACGAAACTAAATGAAAGGACAACATAAGGTCACTGACTTCGAACTCTAAGAAACAGCTGATCTTCAAGTAAACTTTACACTTAAAATTTTCGAAAAGTACTTCGAATTTCCAAAAGTCCTAGAACAAAAGTTGTGCGCCTAGACGTCTAGAACAACCCTCTTTCGGCTTAAAAGGGCATACCTGTTACATCTTGTATAGATGGAGATGGCAAGTCAATGGATTACCTTTAGGCCCTCCCTGACAGCTGTCGTTGTCACCTTGAGTGCCGGATTCGGAGCCGGCCTCGGAACAAGCAGGCAATTGTGCACCGTTCGACATGCCATTTGACATTACCGAGGGGTTTTTCTGTAACAAAATATAGACATGGAAATAGAGACACATATTTGATTTGATTTGATTTTGATTTCTATTGATTTTTTCAAAAATTCTTTCATTTTTAATAATTAGTTAAATTAATGATTTTGTATGTAACCTAATCAAATTAAAGGATATGGAAGAACGGATTCTTCTGACACAAGTATACATTTATACTTAATCGAAGGTTCCCATACCTAATTATGTAATATTGTTGTGAATGAATAAAAATGATTATTATAATTTGTTGTTACCATTTTAGATTCTCGGGGCTATGGAGCACCTGGACCTTTGGAAGGCGTGCGTGGGGCCGAAGCCAACACGTAGAAGCCCATTTTAGTAACATTTTAATTTTAAAATATGTGATGTACACCAAACCGGCAATTATCCCTGTCTGCACTATAAAATGCAGCTAAGGACAACCCCCGGGTCGGATAGAACTATGTATAAACTACGGGTGAAAACTACTTGGGCTATGGAAATGGGTTGGTAGTGGATCGGGTTTTGGGGGGAACTATGGGAAATATGGCGCCTGTCGTAACAATGTTCAACAAACATGTAAAAATGGCAGACGGAGACTCGCCAACTCACAAACTGGGCCACCCTAATTAAGCCGAGCAAATTACAGCCAGGGGGCAACAGGGGCGTGAGAGGCTGAAGGATGGGACCTCACTGGATTTTAAACCATCCTAGGTCGAGATCCTGTGGAGCGGGCCAACTCATCACTGACGTGAGGTGTCCATCCTTCGAGCATTACTGCTCTCGCGACTCCACTTTGACCATCGGCCGGTGAAGGCAAGCCAAAGACCGCTTCCTCGTCAGTGTTCACTCCGACCAGCCAACTAAGGCAAGCCGGAGGTGAGGAACGGTGACTTCCCCCTGGAGCACTCGGGAACCCGCGGGGTCGCTACTCCCCGACACCTCGCCTCAAGGTGCTCTGCGGGCTTATTATTATTATTATTGCTAAAACAACACACATATATTAAAGATATCTTTTATACTGGGTGTCTGAAATTACTGACAAACTTATTAATATTATATGACTACTTACAGCTCGAAATATCGAGCTTGTATATTAAACAAAGTAAAGAAATTCAAATAAATACGCTAAATACCCCGTTATTTCATAATATTCGTAGTGAAAACAACTGTGTATTACACAATATAATGTGGTGTTGCAAACTTCTAAGATTTTTTTAAATCTTTTGTAAATAATAACTATCTATACTTACAATAAAGGACAAAAAGTCTGTACTTGGAAGTGAATAAAAAAAGTTGTCTAGGGAACTTAGATAAAGTAGTAGAACAAAATTATATAATTTTTAAAATTCATGGCTGTCTGTCTGTTCTTTATACAATTATAAACTACTAATCTGATTGAAATCTGTTTTCGAGGAACGTCGTGGTATACAAGATGTAACAGGTAAGCCCTTTTAATCCGAAAGGGGGTTGTTCTAGACGTTTAGGCGAACAACTTTTGTTCTACGACTTTGGAAAATTCGAAGTACTTTTCGAAAAATTTAGGTGTAAAGTTTACTTGAAAATCAGCTGTTTCTTAGAGTTCGAGGTCATTGACCTTATGTTGTTCTTTCAGTTAGTTTGGTCTACTACAATCAAACCTTCAATTACCTTTATTTTCAAAAACAGCTGTTTTTCCAGTGGAACATAATCTCAAAATTTTAAAAAAATAGTTCGATTTTTCAAAAGTCGTAGAACAAAAGGTGTTCGCCTAGACGTCTAGAACAACCTCCTTTCGGATTAAAAGGGCTTACCTGTTACATCTTGTATACTTAGCATTGAAATCCAATTAGTAGAACCCGAGTAATGAACGGAAAAGTGCAACCGCTCGAGAAACGCTGGGCCGCCCGCGCCCTTGAAAACGCGTTTTTCTCTACCACGAATGAAACCGATGGGCGCAGCTAGTATTGAATAAAAACGACTGTTATCTATATTTTAATTAGTTCAAACATAATATAAAGACACATTCAAAATATTTCTTAGATGGTTATTGTACTACATTGTAATTAAAATTTTGCTACTAAACGTAATTATCTAAAAAACAATGTCGAAATGACATTGAACTTACTTGAAATGATGTTTCTAAGTTACTTCCTTATTTGTTTTGTCATTATAATAAGAAAAACTTGTTTTTAAAATGAATAAATAAATAAAAAATAAAACATAATTTTTTCAATGCATTATATTAAGCATGGGCGATGTTTCTGTGCTATTTTCTTTTTCTATACAACTCAATGCAACAATTTTTGTGGACAAAAAGGTTTATTTAACAGTCTCCACCAATAAGTATGCATAATTTGAACACCTTAAACACTCCCAAATCATGGCTATTACTGATAGAAAAGTCTTTAAGACTTTGGGTTTAGGCTTTGGCCTGCTTGCATACTACATACAGGTTTTCAAATTGTTGTTCAAGTCTAATGACAGAGTTTCATTTGAACAACCCTCCGTCGAAACTAATCTATCATGCTTATGAATTATGATATAGCTTAATAATACCAGTAGTGGTAGCAATAGTAGTTTGATTTGAACAATAAGCCACAAACAGAAAGCTGCCCTTATATGTTATGGTGTCCCCACTGATGGCCATCCGCAGGCATACCATGTGGGGTCCGCTGTCCCCAGCAGGACACACCGAGAAGCTCCGTCGGGGATCAGTTATAGACAGATCTAGTCCCCAATGCTTGATTGGTTCTCTATAAAGGAGAGTAGCCACTGCTACTGTTCACATTTTAAATAGTGGCAAATGAAACTAATTCTTAAATCTATGTTAACAATGTTATTTAGACTTACGGTGTCCCAGGGCATTTCACCATCAGCACCGATGCCGTCCATGACACCGCAGGACGGGGTGCTCCCTGGAAACCCATCCAGGGGACCCATGCCAGGGCCCATGCCACCCATCTGGCCCTTCATCATCATCATCTGGTTGCCGGGACCGCCCATCCTGTGCAAATCATTATATCGTCAGTGGAAAGGCTATATTGTTAAAGCGCTCACATTTTATATCGTTTAATATTATTTTATAATAATTACATTGTATATCAAAGGGGGAATATGGTCCAATACTAGTTGTATGTATGTATGTAAGTTTACCTGTTAGGCCCCATCGGCCCCATATGGCCCATCCCGCCGTGCCCCATCGGGCCCATGTTAGGCCCCATTGGCCCGCCCATCATGTGGCCCATTTGGTTAGGCCCGGGCCCTGGCCCTGGCCCCATCATGTTTGGCCCGCCGCGCATCCCGCCGCGAGTTTTGGCCATTGCGAGGTGGTTTAAGTACTGGGCCGGACTTTGTTTGTTGAACTGGGCCATTTTTAAAGGGTGTTTCTGAAAGCACAAGTAATAATCACAACATTACATACAGTATGTTACGAAATCGGTGTCCGATCATAAAGAGGTTTATTATTAATAGAATTAGAAATTAGATCTAGATCGCGTTAGTACACATTATTTTAAATTTAATTTATTAATTCGTAATTATTTTAATTTATACATTTAAAATTGCCCCGACGTTCCGGCAAACAGGTTACACCGGTCGTGGTCCCTGGTTTTCCAGGGACTATAGTCGGTGTAACCAGAAACGCGATCTAGACCCAAAATTCTAATCTATCTATATTAATAAAAGAGAAAATCACTGACTCACTCATATATACATGTATCACGAAATCTTAGAAACTACAAGTAGTAGAAGTGTGAAATTTTGCATAGGGGTTCCTTTTAGGACATAGGTGCTGAATAAGAACGGATTTTTCGAAATTCACCCCCTAAGGGTGTAAAATGAGGGTCGAAGAGTTGTATGAAACTTTTTTTGTTTTTAGAGTTAGACATAATGAAAGTTGGGTATTAGGTTTATTGTTACATATGAATAACAGTGGCCTTACTATTTTTCCAAAATTCATCCCCTAACATTGTGAAATAGGGGATGAAATGTATTAGAATATGCCGCCAATATCGTTGATAGATACTTTACCTACCTACTGCAGTACAAAAATCCACACAGAAAACAGATACTGGCAGAACTTCCCAGTGGCACGATTCTGTAAAAACATAGCATGCAAAATGCCGGCGGAATGCATCGCCGGCATTTCGCATGCTATGTCCTTAGGTACCGAATCAAGGCCGGGCCCTGATTTTTAAGTTAAGGGCTACTTAATTATTCAAATAGCTTCCCTTGTCCCTCAGCTTATCAGTATAAGGGAATAATAGTTAATGGAATATATTTTAATTTTAACTTATGCAACAAATCGACTTATGCAGTGCTCCTGCATCAAGTCTGCTTGTCGCATGCTATGTTTTTATAGAATCGATGCAATATTCGTCCGTTATCCGTCCGTCCATCATTAAAACACCTTGTCCTGACTGACCTCACTGAGGGATCAATGCACAAGCCTTAATAAAACCACTACTGATAGTAGAGCCCGTCCTGAACTTATGCTGATCCTATCCTGATCCTACGTTAAACCTATGGGGATCCTATGCTGAACCTACGCTGATCCTACGTTAAACCTATGCTGATCCTATGTTGAACCTATGATGATCCTATCCTTATCCTATGTTGAACCTATACTGATCCTATCCTGATCCTACAGGCGGCACTTATCACTTCGGCAGGTTGAACCACTTTACGAAAATAAATCAACTTCCCGATAAAAAAAAGTTGTCCGTATCATCAATATTGCCCGTCAAAAATTCACGATTTGAAAAATCATTTTCCCGCCATTTTATTTTTTATTATTTTTGTTGACTGAAATTTGATCCTATTTTGATGTAAATATGGTTTTTTTTCCGGCTGAAAAAACTATTTACGAAATACAAAATAACGTGCGAGTGGAGTTGTGATAAATAATGGTCAATAAAATAAAAACCATACCGTATTTATTCTACAAATTACTGTAAATTAGGTTCGTTAGTTATCAATCTTTCCGAAAAATCTTAGTTCCTGGTGTGATGGATAGACAAACGCAGTATCTCAACCGAAACGCGGGGAAGGCGCTCGTGACCTTGAATGTCCTTGAAACTGCCGGTCGACGAGAGGTTAAACGTATGCGGATCCTATGCTGAATCTATGCTGATCCTACGTTAAACCTTTGCGGATCATATGCTGATCCTATGTTGAACCTATGATGATCCCATCCTTATCCTATGGTGATCCTATGTTGAACCTATGCTGATCCTACGTTGAACCTATGCTGATCCTACGTTGAACCTATGCTGATCTTATGTTGAACCTATGCTGATCCTATGTTGAACCTATGCTGATCCTATGTTTAACCTATGCTGATCCTATGTTGAACCTATGCTGATCCTATCCTGATCTCATGCCGAACCTGTGCAGAGCCTATGCTGATCCTATGTTTAACCTATGCTGATCCTATGTTGAACCTATGCTGATCCTATCCTGATCTCATGCCGAACCTGTGCAGAGCCTATGCTGATCCTAACACAGCATTTGTATTGAGGCTTATGTTGTAATTTTCTAATCCGATTTGTATTTTTTACGATTTTTATGATTCCCGGGTCAGTTTCGATTTCGGTTCCGGCTTCGGTTTTCTGTAGGGGACGGGATCGAATTTTGTATTAACCTTTATATTCCCTTAATCGATAGACATAATAATTCATAAACATACAGTAGGGGGCGGTTTTATTCAAATTCTATCCTGACCCAGTTTCCTAAAGACATGCGGGCGAAGCCGCGGGCAGATGCTAGTAATAAAATAATAATGAACATAAATCGTGTAAGTTTAAATGAAGAGGGTTGTTCTAGACTAGACGTATAGGGGAAACTCTTCTGTTCTATAACTTTTGGAAATACGAAATTAGCAATCTGCATACCAAGTTTCATCGCAATCGGTTCTGTATGGTTCTGTAGTATTTGCGTGACGGAGTAACAAACATTATGTATGTAAACATAAGTATGTAGGGAAATACTGATGAAGCCAGGCGCGGGGGCGCCTGGCTTCATAAGTACTTCAATCGGCGACCGTTTAAGTGTGGATTTTTGCATTGCGGTAGGTAGGTGTTCGAACAACGCGGGATCGCGATTTGCGCGGGTAAAACCGCGGGACGCAGCTAGTAAACTTATAATAAAGGAAGAGAGGACAAAAAGTCTGTACTTGGAAGTAAATTAAAAAAAAGCCTAAACAGGTCTAGGGGACTTAAGATAAATAGTAGTACAAAATTAAATATTTTGTAAAATCCATGTCTGTCTGTTCCTAATACAATTAAAAACTACTAATCCGATGTTTTTAATATTGGATAGTTCTATTTTCGGGGAAGGTCTTGGTATACTGTGCATCAAATTCCAATTAGGAGAACCCGAGTAATGAACGAAAAAGTGCAATCGCTCGAGAACCGCTCAGCCGCTCGCGACCGTGATAACGCGCTTTTTACTTCCGCGGGTGAAAACGCGGGGCCCAGCTAGTATTGTAATAAGTAAACATAAGATACATGATAATAAGTAAATATAATTATGCCACATGGAGATATGAAAGACTTACCTCCAAATACTTTTTAGTAGCGGGCTGTGCACAGTGGTAGGCTATGATGGAGTGATGTTGGCCGGAGATGACGGCCTCCGCGCCCTTGTTGGCCAGGATGGTGGAGAACACGAAGATCTGGCTTTGCTGCTGGGTAACATGACGGTTTTTAACAAACAGTTTCACAAAGTTTATAGTCAACCTTGTGGATTGGGCCCTCCTAAGGGCTTGAGGAGAGGCTAGAGCGGGTGGTAGAGAACTAATAAACATTTTTAAGCAGCAGACTGCGGGTTCGGTTCCCGTTAGGTGCAAATATTTATGCTTAGAAAATAAATATTTGTATCTGGTCTGGCGATTATCCGAACACGCATGTCCCCCAATTAGTTCGGATAATCGACGCTCTACTATCTTTTAAAAAAGTACCCAATATTTACCTCCATACTGCCAGCCTGCTTGCTAATGACGTTCGATGGGAGGGTCATGGCTTCACTGGCCATGGGTCCCATCGGGCCCCCGGGTCCCATGGGCCCCCCGGCGCCCCCCATGCGGCAAGAACCCATCGTTTCAGGCCCGCCGTTGGGGTTGCGACAATTTTGATTCACGTCCTGAAATTAAATAGATTTTTTAACACATATTTATTGACTGAGCGAACGAAGGGTCTTTGCTTCAAATCTGGCCAAATTTTCTTTCGTCTGTCAGTATGTTGGTTTTATGGCGTATCCCCTCAAGACCAAGATCATTGTCACATGATTGAAATGTCGAGGTAAGAAAATAAATAATAATAAATAATAAAATGTAACTATGTTAACAAATCGTGTGAATTTGAAAAGTTTGTCATGCAGTGTTTTCTTACCTGCATATTTCCTGCAGAGCCCCTAAGACCAGTCTGAGGGTCTAATATATCGTTGGAGTCTGATGAAAGACGCTCAGATTTCAACGAGCCGGGCCCTCCTAGTTCGCAAGATGGTGATTTTGTCGGATCTCCTGATTAAAAGATAATAATTTTATTCACACAGATGTTCATTGAATTAGCCCAGTTCGCATTGAAGTATAGGTAATTTTAAATGATTTTGTATTGTAAGACTGTGGAACATTGTCGATTTATAGGCCGGAACAGTCACTGAAGAAGACGGTTCGGAAGTCGAAACCCTGCCGACTTCTAGGCTCATTCAAAGCGAGCATGCTACATAGTTACCCCAGTTCCCATTTAGTGCGATAGTATAAAACAAAGTCACGTTAGTTATACCATTTATTATTCCTACTCCTGTTTGTAGGTAGGTAGCTGGAAGACATGCCAGTCAAACGCGCAAGCTCCGTCGGGTTCAACTCTATGTCGGTTTGGGATACACACTGCGTAAAGGAAAAACCTGCGCAAAACCTGCGCGGCGAGAACTATTGCTTTGTTTTGCATGCATTTGAAGGCGACCGCGCGCAGTACAGTCAGTACAGTTGCCGTCGAGTTCAGCTGTCATTGAATGCGACAGCTCAAGGGACTTCACATTGAACTCGACGGTGCACGCAACGCAAATGTACTGTACTGCGCGTCGTCGTCTTCAAAATGTATAACAAATCAACGCAATGAACTCGACGCGCGAACCGCCGCGCCGGTTTTTCTTTTGCGCAGGAGCTTCGTCGAGTTGATTCTGGTTTTTACGGAGCTAGATGTTTCGCCAGTAATTTCAACTGCCTTGTTCCAAATTACTGGCGAAATAACGAGCTTCGTAAAAAAAAAACAAATTAAAAGATGCTAAATAAATACCCCTTCAATAACATTTGTTATGAAAACAATGATGTTAGTTTAAAATCGTATAGCAAACTGAAGTCATTCACACTTACCATCACTGTCCATTAGTCCATCAATCTCTGTCTTAATTCCATCCACACCGAGTTCCGCAGCGGAATCCTCACCTCCAGACTGGCTGTGAGGTTCCATCTTCACCCTATGCTGGCCCTCTTCCGGTTCCTTCTTCAAAGCAGCCGGGGTAGGCAACGAGGCCGAAGGAGGCCGGGAACCGTGGCCTGGGTAAAGGTACGCTCTTGGAGAAGGCCGTTTTGAGCTTGCTTATTTAAAAGTAAAGGTGGATGATAGGTAGATGAAGTGCGAAAATGAAAAATTAAAAGCTGGCATGCGTTTAAGTGGGTAGTCTTCGAGTTTTCGCGTTTTTCCGGTTCGACCCTTGGTACAGTTCCAAAGTTTATAAAACCGACTTTAAAACTCGGTGTATATTTTGATCATTCCCAAAAACTATAAAATTGTGTAAAGTCCACTATAAACTAAATCAATCCCAACGGGAAGAACAAAAAACTCGAGGATTACACTCTGAAAGCGAGATTTACATTTCTAGTGGCATGCATTATAGAGTCGATTTCACAAAAGAAGTCTCGCAGCAGTAACTGGAAGCAACTTTATCAAATAGGTAGATAGTGTATCGCAGTGTCTAAACAACTTTTTAGTAAAAAAAAACTCTAAAATGAATGCCAGTAGTTTCGTAATGTAAGCCCCGCTTTATTGTTATTATAGCGCGGCCAAACACTTGACGAATAGCGTGGCAAGCTATGAATGCTACTCGCCATACGTTTGTAACAAGGTGAATAGTTTGGCCGCCTTATAAGATTAAGTTAAGAGGCTTGTGGACGCTGAATTTTCTATAAAAATAATTTGATCTTGTCACCATTTTTATTTGGGGTTTAGACGATAGGTTTTTTCGAATTGTTTTCAATACAAAATTACCAAAAACGACATAATAACTCTACGTCCAAAAGCCTCTTCAGTGCGAAATTAACACAGATATGAAATTAAAATTAACATGAAAATTTAAAGGAATTTTGGAAGTTACCACAGGACAAAACGCAGTACAGATAGTAAAAAAATTCAAAATAAAAGTGGGAAAGAGAGAGCGAAGTACTCTCTGTACAGCTCCTCCACGTTTTACGATCCGCCATGTGCAACGAGTGAAAAACTGTGGGTATTATAGTGTTTAACTTAAAGAAGGGTGGCATTTTATGATTTCAAATGACATGAACTAATACACGCGTGTGCGCCGCCCGCTGCCTTCACCGTCGAGTTTCTTTTGTTAGTGTGAAAATTTTTCAATATATTATATTTTTTTAAGTTCATTGTTTTAAACCTAGATTTATACCACGGTCTAGATTTTCTTAATGTGTGAATGATAAGAAAAAATTGGTTTACAATGAACTAATTCATCCAAGCATACTTTCCATATTATATATTATATTAAGTATAATTGTAAAGTAGATTTCCCGTTTGTAACAATTTTGATGACTTTCGGTATAAACATCAACAAGGCCTTATTAGAGTTTAGAGACTAACATAGGCTACTTTTTAGGGTTCAGTACAGCAAAAAGCAAAAAAGAAACCCTTAACATTTAGTCAGAACTTAAGGTGCAGCCAGTTGTTTGCAATTTTTTTTAACAACAAAAAGTTATTTACTGTGGACTTCCAAGATGTAGAAAATATATTATACTTTATAGTTGAGTTCTACTTAAACAATTAACCAGCTGTCAAAATTACCTAACTAATTTTAAATTTAGAAAGTGCTCAATTATTTAAGTACCCCTCAAATCTTAATTCAAATTTCTGTTAGAATAGAGAAGAAAAAAGTGGAAAAGGGCAAAAAAATTGAAATAAGTTTCCCTTGTCATGCATATAAACAACTATGATATTATTATGAATGAAGAACTTATAATCATGCAGGGAAATAAATAATGAACATTATAAGTTTTAGTACTGGTTTAGTCATAAAGGTCTGAAACTGCGTGAAGCCGACGTTTATGTGGAGGAAGAAAAAAGTGGTAAATTGTGGCCTTTGTATCACGCAATTTTAGTCCTTAGGTCTGAATTATACAGAAAAGTCGCGGAATAGGCAGCATCATACGTATTTAGCGCAGGTGTGAAACTAATTAGGGATGATTTATACAAGACCGTCACGAGCACGAGCTTCGTTGTCCATTGCTCAGCGAGCAGTCGGTCGGTCTGTTGCAACCGAGTGGCGGCCGAGCAATGGGCAACGGTCTAATATAAATCATCCCTAAGGCATGGACGCGATGTAAATTATACAGAAGAGGTGATGAGACGGCACGGTGTCATTAAACAGGTTGACTTTGAAGCGATAGATGCAGTCGCGACTGCTAGCGACAAAGCGGCGTGCCTACACCTTGTCGCTTCTTATGCACTAAACATCACCTTCGTTTGAGGCAGCATCATGCCTGCGCCGCGTCTTCGCCACGCCTTTTCTATATAATTCAGGCGTGATACAAGGAAATAGAAAGTAGTGTGAACTTACCAGGCTCTGCAGGATCGCTGGGCTCGTCTTTGAGGCGGGCTCCGCCGCCCTTCTCCTTCTCCTTTATCATACCCCTGCGTGCCTTCGCCAACTTGACTGCAAACACGGTAAACCTTTATAAGCATCAACCCGTACCCAAGATAAATTAATTCTTTATTGTAACACCAAATTAAAATTACAACAAAAAGAAGGAAGCATAAACAACTGAAATCTAGGTGACACAGTGGGCGGCTTTATCGCTTAAAGCGATCTCTTCCAAGCAACTTTTGGATGGACAAGAAGTGAAGAAAGATGAAAAGTATGGTGTTCAGACAGAGCGAGAGGTCTGGAAAGATCTCAAAACATATGGCGTTGATAAAATGCTTACTATACTAAAAGCAACACAATTAATACAGAGAATATGAGTTTATTTTCAATCCAACATCTCAAAAACAGAAGAAAATCAACCTTTATAAGATTTCAACCATAAAACTATGAACTCAGAAAAATGGCCCCAACGCAGGGTCTACTGTGAATGGGCAAATTCTGAGTAGGGCTCCGTTTTATGGATCCATTACATACCAAGCAGTAGAAAAAGGAAGATTTTTTTGACTGTCTAAATTGTCTGTTTTAAAGTTTTAACAACACACATTATCAAATCAAAGCTATTTCTGTTCTCAGTACCATTTATTTTCTCTGTTATGTGTGTTGTTATAGCAAAAATAGGTCTGTCTAATTACTGGCTAAATACGGAAATGCTACTCAAAATCTGTTGAGCGCCATAGTAGGGGCTCTATTTTTGAACTAACTGAGGCATTTTGAGCGATTTTATTACCTTGATTTCTACTGATTTTCATTAAATTCCTGTAATTTTCTACATGAATCGCACGTCCACAACAAGTGGTATCAATCACTCGCAGCAGGAGTCCGGCATCAAACGATAATCAGCAGATATTGAATTATTGAAATCGCCTAAAGTGCAACAAGCGATTCAAAAATAAAAAACCGACTTAAAAAAAGAACTAAAATAGATTAAAAAATTTAAAAACCAAAAAAAAAAAAGAATTGATAAAAAAGACCAAAATAACCTCTACATACAGCGCCACCGACTAATTAATCTGTTTTATCATCTGAAGTCGGGCAGCCAAACTAAGTACAATATGGAACCATACAGCCAGTAAAACTGCCCGACTTCAGACTAAATTTTTTAAATTATTTTAGTTCTTTTTTTAAGTCGGTTTTTTAATTTTTAAATTATTTTTTTATTTCACCCTTTTTAGTACCTACCTACCTACTTTCGACTGCCAAATAAATTAACAATACCTATTGTTACCGTAATTTTAATTATTGAGGAGTTTGCTGATGAGAAGGTGGTTTTAGGTGGCCCATCAATCTGTACTTAGTTCTTTAGGGGTCTTTTCTTTTTGGTAGAAGTCCAAAAACGAGTAATTTATTACATTCTGGGAAGCTATCCTGTCCATCATTCCGAAGATACTCATCAGATCCTAACCAAATTTTTATGGGACCACCACGAGGCTTCCACCTTTCCATTAAAAAAAGAACCATCTCAATCGGTCAAGCCACCTTCGAGTAATCGGTGAACAAGTGAATTGAATACAGCTTTTTGAGGAGCATTTCCGGTCCTCACTTCGAAGATCCTCATCAGATCCTCACCAAAATTTTATGGGACCACCTCGGACCTTCCACCTTTCCATTAAAAAAAGAACCATCTTAATCAGTCAAGCCACCTTCGAGTAATCGGTGAACAAACATAAAAAAAAAAAAAAAAAAAAAAATATACGCGACGAATTGAGAACCTCCTCCTTTTTTGAAGTCGGTTAATAAGGCTCCTGGTCTTAAACAAAAAATTCAAATACTGATTTTAAATTTGAAAGCTGCCCAAATATTTAAGTACCTCTCATATTTTAATTGATGTTTTGTTTGTATGTCTAATATATTAAACAGAGACAAAGATTTTTAATTTGCTGAGCTAGCAGAGTTCATGTGGTTTTTTTTTTTCAGAATTCCAAATAAATACATAGATCCATATAAAAAATATGTAACAAAGGGGTTTTTGTCGACTACAAAACCCTAATAAAAAAGCTGTTACAGCCACATTTATTGATTACCTAATTCTAACTTAAATTGGGACTCCATTCCGGTAATAAAAGAAGGCATTAGGTCATAAAAATTACTGTTCATCCATTTGATTAATGCTTTTTATTTATTGATTTTCGGTCTAATATTAGGTAAGGTAGTATATTAAGTATTCGGGTAAGTATGGTAATTTAAGCACTCTATAAAAAAAATATTTATTTTGATCCCACTTGTAATGAAATTTATAAATGCTTTCAAAGATCTATTACTTTGAAAAAAAAAACCTGTCTTGGCACTAATCTAAACATTTAAAAGTAATCATAATAGTTAGATATAAAAATAGCACCCATTATGATTAGACATCTATTTTTAGGGTTCAAATAGGGAAAAAACAGGACCTATTCACTAAGACTCCACTATCTGTCTGTTTGTCACTTGAGTGTATTTTATTAGCCGTGATAGTTAGACAATTGACATTTTCACAGATGGTGTATTTCTGCTGCAGCTATAATAACAAATAATAATTTATCATAGTTACTGCCGATTTTAAAATACAGAGATTAAGCTAATATTAGTATTAACATCTAATTTAGATGGTTTTGTATAGTATCAGGAACCGTAATACCATAACCGTGCTGTAGTGCCTGGGACATATTTTATTAGGTCCCAGTGGAAAGCCTATCAAATCCGTGTCCTAGTCAGCTATTCATTGATATTTCAGTAATTAAGTGTATTTTTATACTAAAAATACTATTTTTGAATTGAAAGTTGCCCCTTATCTGATTTCCTAAATATTTAATGTAATGCAAACTAGGTGTAACATAACTGTTTTGAGATCTAACTACCATTACAACTTTTATTAGAAAAATGTTATCAATAAATAATTTGTATTTGATAAAACTTGGTATAACTTTAATGTTTGGATTTCCAAACATCTGTTTTATTTAAAACAGACATAAATTTCTCACTATATGATAATTGATTGAATTAGGTATTATTAATAAAGATATTTCTAAAGAATAATATTTAGTTTCACACTATGTCATGATTTATACAAATGTTACTGATATTTTTATATGTGAAAGTTTGGATGTATGTATGTGACTTTTTACTCTTTCACACAAAAACTAGTGAACTGATTGGAAAAACACATAGGCTACTTTTTATCCCGATATTCCCGCAGGAACGGGACTTACCCAGATGAAACCACAGGGCGCAGCTAGTAACAATATAAGGTGCTACACTACACAGCTAGTCCTTGATAAAAAGATGAATTAAGTACAGAAAAACCTTCTTTTTCAAACAGGTTTGGTTAACAAAGTATTTCTTCAGTCTTTTAATCAGTTATTACCACTATTGAAAAACACAATGGCTACTCTGAATGTTTATAATAAAGTGAAATGAAAAGCATTTGACCTCATCTCACCTGATTATGAACCCAAGTTATAGTGAATGGAATGTTTTGAAAAAGATTGTAAGATCCTCATGAAACAAAATACCACAGTAATATTTGTATACATACAAAACTAATCCAATGCATGCTCTCGTCAAAGGCACAATAATTGGCACATGTCCCACATATCCACAGAACGGCAATTCATAACAAGAGTGTCATTCATTATCGCTGCACCAAATAATCGGGAGATTATTATAAATAGAGACGTATGGAAACCTTGGTGGAGGAGGTACGACGTTGGCGGCAAACGACCCAATCGGCGTCATCAGCCCTTTCAGACCGTCTTAGGGGAGGATATACCCGAATTGCAAAGAGAAAACTGACAATACCCCAAAAATTCCTGATTTATTTTCCATACATAAACAATGAGATAGATCGGGTGGTCAAGGCGCGAGCACACTCGACGCACGTTTACTATGGCCGTTTTATTGCCTCCCAACCGATCTACGACCGCGCCGACGCACCTAGAGAAAGCGTCTATCATTAGTTTAGATCATTCGTGTGATCTAATTAGGGTATAACGATGGGTATGCAGCAAGAAACAAAAAATCGGGACCGCTGACATTTTTGTTTATGGTACATCGACGAGGTCCAGAATCCACAAATAGCAAAATAAACGTACACGATTACCGCCTCCCGACGGATACACTATCACTTAATAACACAAAACACTGTGTTCGTTCACATTTATGTAAGTTTCATCGTTAAAATAAGCCTGATTTTAATAAAAGTTCTTTCTATCAGCATTTAACACAAATCACCACGCACACAACACAACATACGTATATGTGCACAACACTAGCGATGGGTGGAATTTGTTACGATTGATTAATCGATATTTATGATAATTAGTTTTGAATCGATTCTAACTAAAGCGATTCGAATATTTCGATGTCAATGAGTGTCACCAAATCGTACATTTTTTTGACGTTTGAAGTCGAAACTAAATCAAACTTTTCTGTTTGGTTGATCGTAAAGAAAAATCTTTTTTTACTCACTGAACTGGCATTATCACATTACCTATACAAAAATGAGAATTTTTTTAAAAAAAATAACGTTAAATTGATCGAACCAAATAAATAATTACAACTGAGATTAAATGAATATTAATAATAAATCAAGTAATATCACGATGTCAATAGACCTGACATCGTGATAGTAGACCGGTCGGAACGACGGGCAATACTCGTCGATATCACTGTCCCGCATGACGTTAATCTCATAAAGGCTGAAAAGGACAAGGAAACTAAGTACTTGGACTTAGCCCATGAAATTACCGCCATGTGGCACGTTGATTCGACGAGTATTGTTCCGATAGTCGTGTCGGCAAATGGGTTAATAGCAAAGAGCCTCGACCAACACCTCAAGAGGCTCTCGCTTGACGGTTGGGTTAAGGGTCAGATCCAGAAGGCAGTCGTCCTTGATACGGCACGTATCGTCAGAAGATTCCTGTCTCTGCGGCCCTAACCATCGGTAGCCTGGGCCCTGCCCTGCTGCTGACGGACTTCTAGGTTTAGGTTTTTATAGTAATTTACTGTTTTGTACAAAATGTGTACATTATTTATAGGGCCTATAAATTTATTTTTATGTAAAGAATATTGTTTGTAGGTTTTGTGGTAATGTATATATTTTGTATTTAGTTTATTTTTATAAAAACATAAATTTAAGAATAAAAATAAATGAGTAATCAAGTCCTTTATTTGGCTAACTTAACTTCTGTAATTAAATTAATTAGGTGTTTTTTTACAATACTATGTGTTTCGGGCTTTTGGAAATTCACACCTTTTTTTGCAAATATATGAGGTTATGTTTCACTAAAAAAAAACATCTGTTTTTGTAAATAATGACAATTAATGTTTAGACTGATTAAGTAAAAGCTTAACAAGAGGACAATGTAATTTCAATCACTCAAGTCGTAAAAAAACAATTGTTAGCCTAGTCGTTAAGAGCCCATTTGTTTGCGGCAATTGCGGCTGACCGTCTTTGAAACTAATTATAAAATTTTTTACTAAAAAATATCAAGATTTTTTACACAAAATAAAATTATGTTTCCTAGAACAAATCTTAAGTCTTTCTTTTAAGAGATGTTATGTATATATGTTCTAATCTAATTTTTCCCTAATAATTCCGTTAAAAAACGATTTGTTTATCATTACTGAAACTAAAAGAAAGCAATAGAAGCTTCATCCGTTGACATAAATGTTGACAGATGTTATTGTTATGAGAAAGCAAATAATTTGATTCGATTTTACAGAATCAACCAAGAAGTCGATTTTCTTCCCTGTGTCTCACCACTACTCAGAAAACCATAAAATAGTAGTTCGGATACATGAGCAAAAAGGATGAAAGCTAGATTTGTTCGGATATTTTATAAAAAATATAATTTTGACTTTATTAGTTATTTCCTAACATTTGTTTTTTGATTACTTTAATAAAGTTAATTTGATTTTTTATTTTCAAATAACTATTGAATGATATAAAGTTAACAAATAATTGCGATTTTTGTGAATTTTGAAAGTAATTTAGTAAAAATTCTTTGTTTTTTTTTTAAATAAAATTCCAATATAAAAAAACACACATTGTCTATGATTGATTTACGTACGATGGTGAAGGGAGGAGGGACAATTTGCGCTTGTTTCGTTTCGTTGTCGACTAGATTTTATTTCATGTTGGTTTGTGATAAGATCTTTTGTGTAAACTGAATTGTGTGGTGCTTAAATTAGGGAATAAATGGGTAATAAACACTTTTTCGATCGTTGTTTATCGCCAGATATTCCGACCGCTCCCTAGACGTGTGAGTACGTCAGTCACTCTCGGTATAGTATTTTTCATGCATGTTTGTACTATCTACTTACGCGTAAAGCAGCAATAGTAAAAGCTGTTGGAAAGTGTATTTGCTCTGGAGACTAATGGTGTAAAAACAATCCCACGTTCTATTTATGAAGTGAGTGTGGTGTTAGTGTAGTGCATTCAAAAAGTTTGTGGCCATTTTTTGGTGACTGACTGGTGAGTCTTGGTTTTCTTTTACGTGTCGATTGTAATGTATATTCCGTGAGGATAAGCCGCGAACTTAGTAATTTGTGTACGTCCGTCGGTCGTGACAGTGAACTGTAGTGCGTGAGTCAATGGGCTTTTCGTGGGCATATCTTTTGGTAGGTATCTACATTTCATGAGCATGACACACTGTCCTACAAACATGCTAAGCATGTTTTCTATGCTGCTCTCATTCACATACAGGTGCTTACTATATACGTAAATACATAACAGTATACATTCATTCAAAACTGATGATGAAGATAGATTATGTATGTTTGTATGTACCTATACCTAGTCGTACTATAATCAAAACAGTTTATCAGCCAGACAATTTTTTTTGGTAAAAGCAATCTAAACCCATAAGAAATAATGTACTTACTTCATAACCTAGAACTTTTGGGAATGGGGCCCTTTAGATAAGCCTAATTGCTAAATTTATTCTAAATAATTTATATGATTATACCAACGGTGGTTTTCACTACAAATTTAGCAATATAACAAATAATTTCTTATTGGAGTTGTGTTTGAGATGATTTTATCTACATCGTGTTCCTAGTACTTTTTTAATAAATAGTCTAGGGACCTTGTTCAAGGTTACTTTCTATAGTATAGTATCTTTTAATCCACTGTCGGTCACACTTTATATCAAAACTATGGCTATTATCGTCCAAAGACACCATGTGGCCGACGGCACGTTAAAATTTTTAAGATCTCTAGAGATCTTTAAGATTTTAAGATCTTGTAACACTTAGCTAGCAAGCAATAAATGATTGATTGATTGAAAATCGTCCGGAAAGACAGTGAATATGAGATAACACTTTACGATAAATGCCCTGCAGTTTCACCCACATAGTGCTCAATCCCGTGGGATTATTAGGATAAAAAGTGTATGTTAAATCCAGATATACCAAGTTTCATCACAATTGGTTCAGAAGTTTTGCATGGAAGAGCAATAAACTCACTTGTCTATTTACCTACTAACACACAAAATTTGACATTTATAATATCAGTAAGTATGATAGGGACCCACGCAGAGGACTAGTTTATTATTATTTCTAGTAGGGGGCGCCAGCGCAAGCACCAGACGGGTGATCTATCCTCTCGTGTTGGAACCATTTCACCCAGTTCCCCAACAGAGGACTAGTTAGTTGTGCACAAAAGTAAATCTTAGCAGATCAGAAACAAAAGATATAATGATTCTAAAAAATTAAAATATGCTTTTCAATTTATTGGTAGCTGCAGGTTCGATTGTTCGTTCGTTTTGATCTCCACGGTTTCACTATTTCGATCTCAAAAATACTTGAAATCTCGCTAAATGTCGATAAGCCAGATCGCAGGAAAAGAAAAGATCAAAAAAAAAAAAGCTGCAGGTTCAAATCCCCACAGAGTATGAATCCTAAAACATTTTTTTAAAAACAACAAACAACTTCCCAATTTTCATAATATTGAATGAAATAAATACAAAAGAGTTTCGTTTCGTACAGGGGTTGATAATCTCATAAATATTTAGTCTGTGGCAGACTTAATTGCTTTGGCAATTAACCTCGATAGAACTGGCAATGTGATTGCACTAAACATTGGAGCTGACATGGACAATAGCAAATTATCTGCTTTCTTTTTAAACACTTTACTAATGTAGGTATGAAATATTCAGTCTAATAAATTGAAACACTGAAAAAAAGTGCCAATGCTTACAATATTATAAGGTCTTAATTTTTTTTATCACTATTGTAGCGAGGGGGGTTACCGGTGAGGGGGGAGGAGGTAGTGAAACTACAGTTAAGGGACGAAGGGGGTTTATTGTCGTAGAGGGGTTACAGGGGTCGTAGGGGTGGCTACGAGCTTCTCGTAGATGTCCGGGAAACCGTACGCTCTACGAGAAGGCAACGAATGCAGGCTACAGGTACTACGTATAGGAAGGTCCAGGGAACCGTACACAACATATACGCAGTACCAAAGCCAGTAGTGGATTCGATACAATTCAATCGATTTGGTTCGATACATAACAAAATCTTAGCAGCCTACTTAAACAGAGTGCTCGACGCAACGATACCGCGATCCAGAAAATTGCGTTCACCTCACTAACGCCATCTCTTATAATTATTCGGAATTAAAGTTTCTTTGCATCTTCTTAGATGTTGTATTCGCTTGTTCATTCAGTTTTGTTATGATTATTGTTTATTTATGTTACACTATTATATTTCATTTTTAATACAAAATGAAATCTAAAATTAAAAACAATGTTAAAGTAAAACAAACTAAACACTAATCCAAATCAACCTAAACCATTGGTGGAGGGAAAGGTGACCAGAATTCTGGCTTCATGCATTGCCCTGTTGTATGCAGATCTATACTTATTATTATTATTTTTTATCAGACACTAAAGATTGTTGTTTTTATTAATTTCCCTAAAATTAGTAATTTCAAATAAGCAAAATTATTGAAATACTAGCTGCGCCCCGCGCTTTCACCCGCGCAAGTCATGATCCCGCGTTGTTCGAACGCCTACCTACCGGAATGCAAAAATCCACACTTAAACGGTCGCCCATTGAAGTACTGTTGAACAGTTCAACAGTATCATTATCGGTACTTTATCGGTAAAGTACCATCATCGGTACTTCCCTGGTCGTCCGTTTAAGTGTGGATTTTTGCACTGCAGTAGGTAGGTGAAGTAAGGTAATGATTGTATGTCAGTATCCAGCGGGATATTCGGGATCAAAAGTAACCTATGTTACTCTCCATCATTTAAAGTATCTCTATGCAAATTTTCATCCAATAAATAGTAAGTCCCGATCCCGCGGGATTTTCGGGATCAAAAGTATCCTATGTTACTGTCAATTATTTAAACTATCCTTTTGCAAATTTTCATGTAATAAATAGTTATCACCCGCGTAAGTCCCGATCCCGCAAGATTTTTGGGATCAAAAGTATCATATGTTACTCTCCATCATTTAAACTATCCCTATGCAAATTTTCATCTAAATCGGTCGAGCCGTTTGACCGTGAAGAGGGAACAAACAAACAATCTTTCGGATTTATAATATTATATTAGTAAGATGACACATATTTGTAAGATAATCATACTTTTTAGGGTTCTGAAAAGGTACCAAAAGGGTTAATACGAGGCCCTTTCACTAAGATTTCACTGTTTCACTGTTACAGTTTACTCTCCCACACTCCCAACCAATCCAATTAAATTAACAGTTGCTTAACCTATAAGATCGCAAATGTTGTGAATTGTTAAATAATTAATCACTTTTGAATATTGTCCCCTAGGTACTTCTATAAATTATCTGCCGAATTAAGCTCATTTATTGAAACTTACCTTGAAGTCTATGTATTTTGTTATCTATTCTTATATATCTTATCTATTTTGTTAGCTGAAGTTGGGCAGCCATATCTACTACAATATGGACCCAGCCAGTAAAATTGCCCGTCTTCAAATAACATAATAGATAAATTGGTGGCACTGTATGTAGAGGTTATTTTGTCCTTTTTGTAAGACTGTTTTTGAATTATTTTTGCCCATTTTTTTAAGTTCTTTTTTTTTTTAATATTTTAGTAATTACATGCTTGTAAGTACATACTTGTAGTAAGGACATACTCGTAGTAAGTATATACTTGTTGTTATTAGCGGCAGCAGAAATACATCATCTGTGAAAATTTCAACCAAAAGGTGAGGAAAACGAACAGACAGCAAAGTCTTAGTACCTAATAGGGTCTCGTTTTACCCTTTGGGAATCCTATAAAACGAAAAAGATTCACACATAAAAGCTAGGTAGAGATACACTGCGAATGTAAAATAAACATCAAGACGTTGACAACACTTTAAAATGTAGAGAGACATCTACACAAATCTCTTATTCGAAGCGAAACTGTGAAACATTTATTTTGATTTCTTGTCTAAATAATACAGTTTGTTTACTCGAAATACTGTAAACAAAGTTGATTAAAACTCCAACTTAACAAAAGAATGAAAACAATACAGGATATTGTTACCAAATCTCTGCAGTTAGTATAGATACCTACCTAATTATATCGATTTAACGTACCTTTATTTAACTATTGATGATTAGATTAGATGCACGTATCTAATTTATAAACTTAACCGGATTGGTCTAGCTGCACCTGCCGATCTTGAATGGTCGTGCCGGTTAAGCAACGCTTGGCGCGGTCATTACTTGGATGGGTGACCGATAATTTGTATGACAAAAAATCATTTTCTCGAACTCGGCGCAGCTACCTAGTATTGGAATAAAAACCACATAATGTATCACATAATTCCAATGTCTCCAAGTATCTACATTTTAAGGTTTATCTCAATCGGTTCTGTAGTTATTGCATGAAAAACTAACTTAGATCCTCACAGAATTTCGTACACTGATATACCCGCGTAAATGTCGTAATTGTGGTAAAAAGTTTTTACTAAAAACTCTATTCTTCTTCTTAATTTATTTATTCGTATGGCGTAATGCCATACGAATAAATAAATTGCCGGAATAAATAAAAGGAACCCAACATGCCGGAGATGTTTGAACTACCCACAATTATTTATATTTAATTTTGTATCTCATTTTAAGTGACATTGTTGTCTTATGAGAATAAACGTCTTTAAACCTATATTAAGATAAAAATAAGATATCTATTCTAAGTTGATTCAGCCATTTCATAGCATCGTCGTCTAGGTTGATCAGGTCCAGGGGTAATTCTCTGGTATTTCTCCAAGGGTTCTTCTTAATGTTATCCCAGGTATCCACCTATCTACATTGCAAGCTTTATCGCAATGTGTACTGTAGTTTTCCGCAAGGGGTAACACCTCATAAACTTTTGCGATTAACAATTTTAGGAGGCAATAACGTAAATCAGTTTTAAAATGAAGTTATCCCTTTCAGGTGGACATAATGGCAACATTTTTTAATACACAAACCGGCCATTAGCGCTCTACCAGCGGAGTTGAGACATGATATGCGAACCGCTACTGAAATGGACGGCGTAAAGAAAATACATTCCGGTACACTATATCGGTAAGTTATAATCATAAAATGTATTATTAATACTCGTAGAAGCTAACTTGACACTTGCGTGCCTTCTGATTATTGTGATAGATAGGTGCCTGGTTAACTTCTGCGTTTTGACGTTTTAAACGTCACTACCACACGTTTTATAAAACGTCACTGCCACACGCAGAAGTTAACCAGGCACCTATCTATTACAATAATCAGAAGGCACGCAGGTGCCAAGTTAACTTCTGCGGGTTGTACTTTTATATCTGCAAAGAGGGCCGGTAGTTGTCGTTACGTGCCTCAGTCGCAAAAACTAAGAGATTGAGTCCATAATTTCGACTCGGCGAGACGAGCTCCTATGGGCCAATTGGTTAGGGTATTTGGCACGGTACCCCATAGATGCAGGTTCAAATCTTTATTACTCACGAGCACGGACAATTTACATAGAGGACATGCCTTTATCAGGTAGGCCTCGTGACACTTTTAGACGTAAAGGCCTGCTTACTAAACTTGAGTTTGGGGTAGTTAAACTACGAAATTTGACTACGTTTTTAATTCCACTACGTAGTAAAGTCAACATAAGTCGAAGCAAGCAGTTTTGCTATTGACCTGTAGATGAAAAATAAAAATGTGGACAGATCTGAGACTAAGACTCAATCGCAATTTGTCACGCGTTGTTTCATAGATTAATCTGAATACAACATCTCTACTCTATATCTGCTCTGTGCTCACGAGGTTCAAATCTTTGTCTCTCTTTATTATTTTTAATACTATTTCAATCAACTGAAAATCGTAATAGGAATTGCCTGAGTTTTCTTTATAGTTGATACTGTTTTGATTTGATTTGATTTGAGATTAACTACTGAAGATTCTAAACGATCATGTGAATGTCTTAATTAATAGGAATATTTTAATTTTTTGTGTTTTAGTTTTTTTTTCTGTAAATAATTATATTACAGTATCATTATAATATCATTCCTTGTGTACCCTGGATGTCGTAACAGGCTACTAAAGGATCTGAGGGAGATTAGCGAACCTGGAGTTCTCCCCGCGCTGTGGGGGGTAAACTGATCCCAAGAAAGGTTGTTGTCAGGCACGCCCTCCATACGTTGTGAAATCTATTTTCAGTAGGTATAGACTTAGACATAGACGTAGGATCATTACCTACCAGAACTTTAAGGAGTTCATTGGCCTATCTGCACCTGCCGATTTTGAATGGTCGTGCGGGTTAAGCAACGCTTGGCGCGGTCATTACTTAGTTGGGTGCCCGAAAATTTGTGTGGCAAAAAATCACTTGCTCGAGCTCCTCCGTGCTTCAGCAGGCACGTTAAGCAGTTAATGCCGGTTGTTATCTCTGATGTCAGTCATTAAGTCAAGTTAGAGGACTTAGGGCGACCAGTTGTGGTATCATCTAAATAGCATCTACCGCTAGTAGTTGCTAAGTTGCAGTGCATTGCTGCTTTGACGTAACGTGTGGTTGTTACCGGTGATTAATTCAAAGCAGCAATGTAGAATACGAAATATGTTTTTTGAGCATATTTCGTATTAAAGCAACTAGTAGCGGTAGATGCTAATTAGATGATACCACAGCTGAAAACTCTAACACTAATTGAGCCACACCACTATAGGAAAGGAAGAAGAGCTTGAAGCATTGAATTTAATCGAAACGTTTTTCAATTCTTAAAATAAGCTGACTACGTTATGGTTTACAGTACCTACCTACGTATACACGTTAACGCTACGTAGAATCACGTACCTCTGCCAATATAGCCACGAGCCTACAATAATATCGTCCATGTACGAACAATACATATTAATGAATATACAGGGTTACGGGTTCCTATATCTACAACTACATATTATGTGACGGCCTCTGAATCTTATTCGTGACTAGCTGTGCCCCGCGGTTTCATCCGCATAAATTCCTATCCCGTAGCGTATGTGACGCATCAAGTATGTCACTGTGATGGCGTTCCGTGTTCCGATACTTAAGCCGGTGTAGACACTTAAAAATATGAGGCGGAAGAACTTGTATCTTTGCCTATTTTCAAGGTGAGAATTTGTTATTTCATTAAACCCCAGAGAATAGAATATAGAATGTTTTTTTTTGTAAATACGAGGAATACATGAGGAGTAAAAAAAACAAACAATTAGAACAAACCATAGAAATCATTGACACTTTTAAAACCACTCCGAACGTGGGTAATCACATCGTAACTGATTATTTAATGATGTAATCATTAAAAAAATGGATGTGCTATAGAGGCGCAAATATCGTATAAGGATGATACTAGTGTAAAACATAGGAAGGGTTTGTACGCAAAATGGACTCGAGGAAAACCGGAAAACTCGAGGACTGTACCTTTAGTACAGTCCTCGACTTTTCCGGTGGGATTGATTTAGTTATTAGTGTATCTAAATCGTAAAACTGTTTTAGGGATCGGTCAGTGAATATAAAATTTCGTTGTCTGTTGCTCGGCCGCCACTCGGTTGCATGCAATGCAATAGACCGACTGCTTCGACTGCTCGCCGAGCAATGGACAACGAAGCTCGGCCAGGTGATGGTCTATATATATATGACGGTTATATTCTCCAATTCTATAAGTAGGTAGGTAGTTAATTATATAGCACCTCTTTCACCAATATGAATTATTGTTATGAATAGACCTTAGATTATCATAGATGTGGGTAATCTAACGACTTTTTTAAGGTGTGTAAATATTTTCCCAAACATTTTGACGTTGAAACTCCTGAAGCTCGTTTAAAATGCTTTACTGTCGAGCGATAATGATCGTTTCTAAACTAGATGGCATAGACAAATATTATATCGAATTCAAAATCATAACCCACCTTTTGCAAAAAGCAAGTAAATAATCATAGCTTTACATATATACTTACTCATCCCAGTTCCAGTCAGATGCGTAACTGGCACTATTGTGGTCAGCACTATATACATACATACACATACATTACAAATCTTAGTTAGACAATGATTACGTAGGCGTCGATTACCTCAGGGTGTATTGATTACAATTGCTATAAACAACGGCCTATTGTCTCTAGTCTAATTAATGGTTTACCTACGAAATTATGAAGGGTTCATTAACTGAAACGGAATACGAAGTTTAGAGATATTAGGATGTAATAAATCTTGTTTTCTAAACTTAATGATTTGTCTTGCCAATAGTGAAGTACAAATGCATATTTTTAAGTCATATTTTTATCAAAAACGGTTTAGTAATTGTGTTTGCTTAGAGTGGAGACTGCGTCTTGGCAAATGTAGTGTAGAACGTCCTCAAGCACGTTGGAGTGACGATTTGCACAAGACGACTGGCACAAACTGGATGCGAAAAGCCGATAATAGATCTTGGTGGCGTGCAAGGCCTATATCCAGCAGTGGGCTGCAACAGGCTAATGATGATGGTGTTTATTCTGCATGAAATTACTAACATTTCGAAAGCTTTAGAGCTTAGAGTACCTATACATAAGCAAGCTAAAGAACGCGCCTATGGGTATTTGCCTACTGCGCAAGGTGTAGCAGATACATAGATATTCAAATTTTGATGTTGAATAGTGATACGCGAATCATTTTCACACTGCGCCACTGAACATTTCACCATAATTATTACCCTAGGTGACTGATGACATCGTTTTTGTCATTTTTTTACTGTTCAAACCAGCGCTCTATAGCTTGCTTATGTATACTCAAAGCTTTAGAGCGATATAAGGCAGAATAATAAATTTTTGCTAAATCGTTATTGACAAATAAGTCCTTTGGTAGGTGGACTAGGTGCTACATATTCACCAAAGACTTATGTACCTACAGGATGCGGAGGATAAAGATGATTTATATTAGACCGTGCCGGGTCCGAGCTTCGTTGTCTGTTGCTCGGCCGCCACTCGGTTGCAACAGACCGATCGACTGCTCGCCGAGCAATGGACAACGAAGCTCGGACCCGGCACGGTCTAATATAAATCATACCTTAGTTAGACAAAGGATAACTCTTCCTATCCTACAAAGAGACTGTGTCTCTTGATGTTTCAATTCCCATATAAAATCATTGGCCCATTACAACATCATGATTGTATTACAGACATCCTTTCTTTTGTCGTTATTATTATTAAACCTATTTGCGGTTTTTTTCCCCTGTGACTATAGAAAGGTAAAGTTTCCAATTTCAATGATAGCATCGATACAAATTTAGTTAGAAAACCTATTGTGATTTTTGCGATTGCGGTTTAATTTGTCTGTTATCCATTTGATGGATTTAACTAATTAAATAAAGAAATAAATATTGTACGACATTACACACTGCGCAATCTAGCCCCCAAACTAAGCTCTAGGCTTGTTGTGTGGGTACTAGACAACGGATATATTACATAATTAAGTATACTTTTTTGTTGTAAATACGTACAGTTTAAACAAAGAAATACACCGAGACCAGATACAAACATTTATTTTTATAATTTAAATGTTATACGTTATACTAGCTGCGCCCCGCGGTTTCACCCGCGTAAGTCCCGTTCCCGGGGGAATATCGGGATAAAAAGGAGCCTATGTATTATTCCCGGTATCCAGCTACCTATATTCCAAGTTTCGTCGCAATCGGTTCAGTAGTTTTGGCGTGAAAGAGTAACAAACTCACATACATGCATACATACATACATGCATACAAACTTTCACGTTTATATTATTAGTAAGATAAATGTTTGTACCCGGCGGGAATCAAACACGCAGCCTTCTGCATTGCAGTCGGGCGTTAGCCCGTCGCACCACAGACGCCGTCAAAATTCAATGACAATTTGTTTGCAACAGAGTTACGTAATCAGCGAGATGTGAAGCTCAAAACATCCCTATTAGAAACCGTCTGGGAGAAAACAAGTGAAGTTTAAACCGGGGCGGCAGGGGTAACCAGGGCAGGGTTTGTGACATGGTACACAGAAAAAATACTAGTGTTCTGCGATAAAAATCCTGAGACAATAGATAGAACTTCATATGGAAAGGGGTGGCCTGAAATAAATGATTTTTTGTGACTATTAACATTTAAATCAGACTAGCAGCATCCCGCGGGGGTCTCACCAGAGTGAACCCTGCCCCGTACGAATTTTGAAAAACCCTTGCTTATCAGATGCCACCACTATTTTATTAGGAAGAAAACACTCACTCCCTTACTTGTAATATGTTATTTACACATGATTAAATTATGTGACGTTTGTCTCTGTCTGTCAACTTTGAAACTTCATGTGACAGTAAAAGACAAACGATGCATAGTTATGCAGCGCATTACTTAGCGTTTATAAGTAATGGGGTCAATTTTTAAAGAAATGCTTTCCATTAATTCGCACCTAAGAGGACTTCAAACTGGATTTCTGGGGATCGGTACCAGGCAGCGCCTTATCCAATTTGGCTAGAGATGCAAAATTACTCATTCAAGTGTAGAGAACACTTTAAAATAAATCAAAAACAACGCACTCCCTAAATTTCAGTGATAAAGTTAAAACATGAAAATGTTACAATTTTACCTAAAAGGACATTTTTCTCCATTATATTTTTTTGTTCTGAAATCCTATACAAACACCGACCGACCGGCTCAGAGAGGCTAGTAGTTATATAGCTTTCGCCAGAGGATATTTTCACTAACGTAACCTCTTTCGTTACCTTCTGTTACCTTTTTCCTGGATAACTTTAAATTATCTTAAGACTAGCTGCGCGCCGCAGCTTCCCCCGCTTATATCCCGGGAGTATTGGAATCAAAAGTTTATGTCACTCTCAATCACCTAAACTATAGTTGTGCAAATTATCATCCAAATCGGTCGGACAAACAAACAAATATACAAACCAACTTTCGTATTATAAATTTATAATATTAGTTCAGAATTTAGATTAAATCACGTAGGTAGCCCAAAATCTGATATATGAGTGAACATGAATTATGCGTCTTGCTTATCATACTGATCTGTGGATCACAGAATGTTTCGAATATGCGCCCGGAGTTAAATCGTTCCAAGTTTATATTGTCACAGTGCAACTTCATGTATCTATAGTAGCACAAGTCTTTGAAATTGAAATATTTGTATTGTCTGTTTGAGAGTGTGTTTTTTGCTCATCATCATCCAAGCCATGTTCCATCCATACATTGTTGCATAATTCTTGGGTCTCACTTTCCTATTTTTATTATTTCTCAATTTCGCATGATCTTCAGCATTCCGTGCAATAACGCCATTTGGACGTATTTCAGCCCTTACGAAACGTTGAGCCAGCATTTCTTAGGCCTTCTCGGACTTCTAGGTTCTGGCTGTGACAGATTCCCAATCTGCCTTGGCCAGCACCGAAATGCAGTAAATCCGGTTTTTTTCACCATTTAAATTTGAGGGCTAGTTAAATAATTGAGCAGCTTCTATTTAGAAGTAAGACAGTTTTTTAACAGCTGCTTTGTTGAAAGAACGAAAAATAAAACGTTTATTCAGACAGGCACACAACTTACACAGTAGGTACAATAAACACAACAGTCATAATAAATTAATAACATATAAAATGAAATTATTGCAAAACAAATAATAAAAAACCAAAACAATATTAGAACTCAACAAAAACAAATAATAGGTACACGAGTAAAAATAACAGCATACTACAAAGTTATCAAAAATTGCATTTCAGTATTCGGCCGTTAACTTATCTATTTTTTTTATTTTTATTTAATCTATCTACCTATTCATTAGCTATGCATCCTCGCACATAAACGCAGCAGTCCTACTACTAAACGCTCAACTGTGTCATACAGAGGTACAGGTACAACCACTCCCGTTACTGTCGTAGCTATACCGAGGCCGTCCATGACATGCGATTCCATTGACGAGGAATTCGGTCGGCCATTGTTAGGTTCTATCTCGTCTTATTGTTGCGACTCACCTACGAACCGAATATACTATATATTGTAATAGTAGACTAAACCGATTATCTGTTTAGTTCTGGTTTTGGACGATCCACGGTTTATGAGCTTCTATGTGCAGGTTTTAGGCAACCTCGTTTTTAGGGTCCCATATTTCAAAAAATTTAAGATCCAACACTCTAAAACACAATATTTACCGGATTTTACTCGCGTTTTATTCAATAACGTTATTATTATCGACACTAACGGCACGGTTGGTCCACAAATTCAAAGTCGCTCAGCGAGCTAAGAAAAGAGCTATGCTCGGCGTTTCTCTGAGGGATAGCATCAGAAATGAGGTGATCCGTCAGAAAACCAAAGTCTTCGACATAGCTCACCTGATTAGCAAGCTGAAGTGGCAGTGGGCTGGCCATATTAGCCGTAGAACCGACAACTGTTGGGGTAAACGAGTTCTAGAGTGGAGACCGCGTCTCGGCAAACGTAGTTGTAGCACGTCCTCAGGCGCGTCAGAGCGACGATTTGCGCAAGACGGCTAGCACAAAGTGGATGCGAGAAGCCGAAAATAGATCTAGGTGGCGTGAAATTGGAGAGGCCGCAGCAGTGGACTGTAACAGGCTGATGGTGATAATTATTATTATTTCAACCGAGCTTTCGCCAACTTTACATTTGGCTCTTACGGTTGACTCAATTAAATTTAAAAACATTATATTAGTAGGATTTAAGTTATAGCTGGGGTCCCACGTAAGTTCTGATCCGGGATAAAAAAAAGCTTATGTGTTAAGTAATCCGGAACTCCACCTATCTGCATACTAAATTTCATCTTAATCGGTTCAGTAATTTTTGCGTGAAGGAGTAACAAACTTACTCGTTTACTTTTACTCAAAACTTGCATATCCGACTATCCTACTTATATTATAAATGCGAAAGTTTACATGTTTGTTTCAATCACGCAAAAACTATTTAACCGATTGCAATAACACCGAATACACGTAGTTGGAGATCTAGAAAGAAAGAAATAGTTCGAAGCTAGTATAAGGGATGATTTACATGAGACCGTCACGAGCGCCGGCAGGGTCCGACCTTCGTTATCCATTGCTCGGCCGCCACTCGGTTGCAACAGACCAATCGACTGCTCGCCGAGCAATGGACAACGAAGCTCGGACCCGTGACGATCTAATATAAATCATTCCTAATTTAGTTTTTATTTATTTATTTATTTTGTCAGAGAGCGATAGAACGCAGTATTTTAGGTGTAAAACGGAGAGATCGTATTCGTAATGCCATACTACGAGAAAAAACTGGCATCACAGATGTGGGCGACAAAGCTGCAAAGCTAAAGTGGGATTGGGCGGGTCATGTCTGCAGGATGCCTCCTGAAAAATGGACACATACATCTACATTCTGGACTCCGGACGCTCGACGGTGCCGGGGTCGGCCGCGAAAGCGTTGGCGAGACGATCTCAACCGCTTTGAGCCGACTTGGCCGGAGGTTGCAGAAAATCGAGAAAGGTGGAAAGAGTTGGGGAGGCCTTTGCCCAGCAGTGGGACAGTGCAGGCTAAAAAAAAATAAAAATATTTTGTACAATCAATCTATTAGTAACGCCCATGTAGATAAGATGATAGTCTAAGATTAATTAACCGATAAACGGTCTCGTCCACGTCAAATGGATCACTTGACATCGATTGATTACGCACTGGATAGGTTAAGTAGAGGCTCTTTAATCCACTCGTGATTATTGTGAACCTAAACGCTGAGGTTTCGATAGATATACACACACATACTAGCTGTGCCCCGCGGTTTTACCCGTATAAGTCCCGTTCGCGCGGGAATATTAAGATAAAAAAATATAAAGTACATAGCCTATGTGTCAATTTAGGCGTTCAGCTATATACAAGATGTAACAGGTAAGCCCTTTTAATCCGAAAGGGGGTTGTTCTAGACGTCTAGGCGAACACCTTTTGTTCTACGACTTTTGAAAATTCGCGAAGTACTTTTCGAAAAATTTAGGTGTAAAGTTTACTTGAAAATCAGCTGTTTCTTAGAGTTCGAGGTCATTGACCTTATGTTGTTCTTTCATTTAGTTTGGTCTACTACAATCAAACCTTCAATTGCCTTTATTTTCAAAAACGGCTGTTTTTCCAGTGAAACATAATCTCAAAATTTTCAAAAAAAAGTTAGAATTTTTAAAAGTCGTAGAACAAAAGGTGTTCGCCTAGACGTCTAGAACAACCCCCTTTCGGATTAAAAGGGCTTACCTGTTACATCTTGTATATTCCAAGTTTCATAGCAATCGGTTCAGTAGCTTTTGCGTGAAAGAGTAACAAAGTCACATACATACACAAACTTTTGCGTTTATAGTATTAGTAAGATTCTTATTAGAATGAGCGTGGACGGACCAGGGGCTGGGACGATGAGATAATGAGAATCGCAGACATGCCGCTTCTATGCTTTGAATGTACGTAGCTGGCGACCTGGAATAACATATATAAGCTAATTTTTATATCGATATTCCCGCGTGAACGGGACTTCCGCGGGTGAATTTACGGGGCGCTACAAGTCATCCAAAACGCTCACAGTGTTCCAACTAAGGAACATCGTTGGGGGGTCAGCTTTGACACCTCGCCACTTTTTACGCTGATCTTAAGCAAAAAAAAAAAAAATATCTTCTCAACTACCTTCTCCACCTACCTCAGAATTAAGGGGTCGCATTCCTTGAGTTTTATGGTTTTTATGTCGCCCGAAACGGGAAAATGTATCGAGCGAAATTAATGGTACTTCCTGAAACATTTTTATAGCAACGGCAACGTTCTTAAGGGGCCGTAATAGGCCAGAACTGATGTTTCTAGGGGGAATTACTTCAAAAGTTATTTGAAATAAAAGTTTTTCAAACCATATTTATTAAAGTCGAGGATATTTACTAACACGTGAATGTCGTGGAAACACGATTCCTGAAAATTTTCTCGATAGAAAAAAAAACCAAACTTTCCTCTAAAATAAGTGATATAAGAACTGAACTTAACTCAATACAGGCAGTGAATGTTTTGAATTTCAAGATTAACGTTTAGTTATTTTGAAACTAGCGATTGTTTGATTTTACTCAATAAAATTTTGCATAGTCGCATCTTACGTCCTTCACTTACATATCTGAAATTCGCTAGCTTTATCCCTGTCACGCTGTTAGGGTTATATAGGCCCTTAAAGGCCGAGTCCTTTGGTTCGCCAAAGTTGTTTGTTGTGTTACCCTCTGTTTCCACTTTATCTAATTAAAATATAGCGGTCAAGTACATGCTGTGGTCGACGGATTTTGCGATACAAGTTTTTTATTGGGTAACTTTGTTTTTCGTGTTGAGATCTCGAATAAATTCTCGTTTCTCTGCTACGTTTTATTCGCTTTGCGCGATGAATTTCGTACATTAGGTAAGCTCGTGAATTGTTCCTCTGTCTCTCCTACTTAGATATGGCGGTGTCACTCTCACACGGTAATTATTTTCAAAGTAATTTATTTATTTATTTGGAAACCTAACAGCTTTAAAAACCAAAAACATGAAAAACAGTGTTAAATCAAAAAGCCAATTAGTATAAGGTTTCACGGCTAAAAAATAACTTAAAAAAAACACAACCAGTGCAAGTCTATTTTAAAGTGTGCATAGTTTTAGATAAATTGCAGTGCAAAAAGATAAATTAAATTATTTATACTTTATTATTAATTTACTTTTATTTTTTTACTAGCTGTGCCTCGCAGGTCTACCCGCGTAGTTCCAGTTCCCGTGGGAATAATTGATTGATTGATTGATTATTTCTTTATTGCAACACACCATAGTTAAATAATTACAATAAATATAAAATACTTAAACAACTTAAAAATTAGGTGGCAAAATAGGCGGCTTAAAGTAAACTCTTCCAGGCAACCTTTGGATGGACCAGAAGTGAAGAAAGAATACCGGGATATAAAGTATCCTATGTGATAAACCAGGTTATAAACTATAAAGAAAGGGGCCAGCTGAAACCAGCTCCGTGTACGTCTCTGAGCATAAAATATAGCGATAAATATTCTTTTTTTTTTCAACTTTAAGGATGTTTGAAAATATGAAAAACTAAATACATCAATTATTAACAAAATAAAAAAAAACATTAAAACACAAAATAAAAATAAAAACTATTAAATATAATAACATATCCCCAAGTGGTTCCCGCTGCAAAACCCAAAATGCTAGCGGCATTCCCGCGCTGAACCGCAATAGACAATCTTTGCAGCAGGAACGCCCCCGAACGGACATCAAGCCCCAATATACAAAAATACATATTGAAAAATTATGTAAATGGTTTTAATTTCAAACTGAGCCAAATCCGATTAGCCTTTTTTTGCGTGATTGATACACAATTTACCAAACAAACATCTAAACGAGCTAGCCCCCAATCTATTTACAATTGTCCCTAACCAGACTTGTCCGTAATTCCGATGCGTTTGTCTTTAATACACCTTTTCAATATTAAAACAGATACATAACCGCAGAGAATTGCCTCGCAGCCCGAGTAACTATTTCTTGCAGCCATTGTTCTGTTGCATTATCGTATGACCGGGTTTATTCTATAAGTACCTTTGTAACTATGCTGTACTAATAGATACCTACAAGTTGTATTATGTAGCAAATAATTTCTTCTATGGTTTTCGCGATTTTGCATAATAAAACACTTTATTTATCGGGTTAAATCGCGTTTTATTCGTGAATTTTTAACGAACCGAGCTTTCGCCAACTTTACAGTTGGCTTTTTCAGGGTAGCCTTTAAAAATCGTGAATAAAACCCGATAAATAAAGTGTTTTATTATTTAATATTGAAATACTAGCTTCGCCTCGCGGTTTCAATCGGATTGGATCCCTATCCCGCGAGAGTTTGGGGATAAAACAAGCCTATAAGTTGTTAAAAATCTCCACCTATCTGCATGCAAGTTCTCATTGCAATCGAATCAGTAGTTTTTGCATGAAGGAGTATCAAATTTTTTACAATAGTTATTAGTAAGTTTCCAGGCAGCATACATTGCCAGCAATAGCTTCGAAATAAGTTAAAAGTTTGTAATACTAATGTTCCCGCGGGAATATCGGGATAAAACGAGCCTATGTGTTAGTCCCGGTATCCAGCTACCTATATTCCAAATTTCATCGCAATTGGTTCACTTTTCTTTGCGTGAAAGAGTAACAAAGTCACATACAAATTATACAATCTTTCGCGTTTATAATATTAAGGTAGTAAGAAGTAAGATCTACCTAGGTATGAACAAAATATGGTGATCCATACATCTGCTTTCTAAACTAAACCTAGAAGCGTCTGCCATCCATATTGCAGATGCTAGATGACGCTGTGTACAATATTTAAATGTCCGTAAATCTTAGCCTCACCTAAATATCCAAACCCGCAGTCTCCATTATGGATTCGGGCCATTATTCCGATAAACAAATAAATGTCAAAAAAACAAGACTAAATGGAGGAAGCGCCCGAGGGAATTTAAGACTGTTATAATACCGATACCTATCGAAAGTCCGAGAGCTTATGGACTTATTCAAGATTTGGGTCATTGTCAACAAATAAAGACAATGAAGCCAATTTACTGCTCATACCGCGAATTTTTCTACAAATCACGACTGACCGTTGCAGGCACGGGGTGAAGTAATAATCAAATATTGTGATTGGCCATTGCGTTGCTTATCTTACTTTACTTATACTCTTAAAGCCTTATTAATAAAAATGTTTAGTACAGTGACTTTCAAAGTTGACAGACAAACAAAAAGCGGTAAAGTACTACCTTTATTCCACACTAGATACGTCCCGCAGTTTTACCCGAAAAAGTGCCGGTCCCGTGGTAATATTGACATCAAAATCAGTCTATGTTACTCCTCGATAGTATATAGCTTTCTATTACTAAAATAATTTTTAAAATCTGTCAACTCGGAGATTACCACAATATACATACTTACAAACATGGCACCAATGTTACTTCTTTATAATATTGGTATAGATTTATATATGATGCATCCGTGGCCAAATTGGAAAGGCGTTGGGACGGATCCCCACAAACGCTATTAATGCGCTGCATAACTATGCATCGTTTGTCTTTTACTGTCACATGAAGTTTCAAAGTTGACAGACAGAGACAAACGTCACATAACTTAGTCATGTGTAAATTATATTTTATAAATAAGGGAGTTTATGATTAGCCGTTCTTCCACGAGAGTGCTACAAAAATACGTACTTTATCCGTGAGGAGGAATACTCATGAACAGTCAATTGGTTTTATCGTCATTGTCAACAAATAAAGTTCGGGGTGAACCTTGCCGATGATGGACCAAATACTGTCGGAATTTATTCCACCGAATAAGCCAGATTTCAATCACAAGTTTCTACTTTTTATTGCAAGGAATAAATCCACAGTTTTTCTAGTAGTCGGCGCTTCGGCGCTCGTATAAAACCAACGTAAGAATTTTGTGCCGCGTTGGGAAAACACCATGATGAACCCATGATGAAGATGACGCTTTCTATTCCCTTCTCTAACAAATATTTATGTGCAGATATATGTTTCTTCTCCGGGTATTTCTGTATGCCTGTCTATCCCAGTGTGCAGCGAGTGTGCTTTGGTCCTTTGCGGCAGAAGTGGCCTGGGCTGGGGAGGTTTTTTTTTGATTTAATTTGGGATTTAAATTTGTATTTTTAATTAATACCAATGAATAAATAAATAATTATTGCACTACGGATTTACTACATACTAAACTTTTTTACAAGACTGCCTGATACAACCTGACCTGATACAAATATTTATTTAAAAAAAATAGATTAGTTCTTTATTTGCACAAAAAATAACAATCGGCTTAAATTATAAAGAGGAAATATTTGTTTGTTTGTAATGAAGCCGAAACTACTGGACCGATATTAGCATAGTGTAGGCTATAAATTTTTCGAACAGTACTTCGAATTTCCAAAAGTCGTAGAACGAAAGTTGTTCGCTTAGACGTCTAGAGCAATCCTCTTTCGGATTAAAAGGGCTTAACCGTTACACCTTGTATACATAGGTTTTGATCCCGATATTCCTACGGAATCGAGACTTACGCGGGTGAAACTGCGGGATGAAGCTATTCTATATATGCAGTTGCTTGCAAATGAAAGTAGCCTAGACAAAATGACGACCATCAGCATCGATTTAACAATAACAATATTCTAAAACAATAAGAATTTCATTTAATTTTAGTCTATAAAGCGAACCGAACGTTGCCTGTATAATAATCAGGATTATTAGAATTTGCTCGTAGAATAGCAAACTCATGATTCGATATTATGCAAGATTCATTCGAATAGTTCTATAAGGTTATAATGTTTTGGTGACTTTAGCAATATTTGATGCTAATGCTAAAGATTTTGAAATAAAACCCATTTTTACGGTATTCATCTCGTTGTTTTTATTATCAGCATTGTTGCAAAACCGTGTCGACGTTTCGGGGCTTTTACAGACTTCTTCCTCAAGGTAGGCCCTAGAAGATTTTGCTAACTTAACCATTTTGAGCTATGTACCTAGGTGATTTCAAGAGCCACTGGGTTTTTTTTTGTAGAAATCGATTTGTATTAGCTATAGGTTATTTTTGTCGAAGTCATCGTTTTCTCCTTTTCTTACCAAAGTGGTGTGTCTCACCTAGTGTAAAGAGGTATCACCTAGTGTTAAGATTTCTCACCTAGTGTGTCTAGCCCTAGTGTTGTTAGGTTGTTAAGGCCTCTATAACGACCTAACGACTGTTATCGCAGATACTGAGTTCAACTGCTTATCGTGCCTTCCAAATTCCAAAACATAAGAGGCTAAGAAAATGGCTATTTTATTTGTGCTGCTTCTTTCTTAGACCATCACGGGTCCGAGCTTCGTTGTCCATTGCTCGGCGAGCAGTCGATCGGTCTGTTGCAACCGAGTGGCGGCCAAGCAATGCAAAACGAAGCTCGGACCCGGCCGGCGCGGCGCTCGTGACGATCTAATATAAATCATCTCTTATTTGTTACAATTATATTAAACCTTCCTAAACTTTTGATAAGGTTTAAGACGTGCCAAGAAATATTGGAACTTGCCAAATGTTATCTAGTATGAGTGCAAATCGCGTGTGACTTTCATAAGTTTAAAACTGAAATCATGTTAAGAACTGGGTATTGGAAAACCAATGCATTAAGGAGGACCTACGTCAGTAGGTAGTTATTGTTCTTTTTGGACCAATAGATAACTCTGAAAAAACTCTATTCTTTCAAATTTTGGTCAGCCCCCGCGCCCTCGCTGCCCAAAATTTGAAAGAATAGAGTTTTTTCAGAGTTACCTATTGGTCCAAAAAGAACAATAACTAAAAATGTGAAACAAAACTACAAGTTTCCAACGAGTGCCAGGACACTCTTCGCATCGGGGGTTCTAACCCAAAGATCAAAGAATATATTTTGGATTATTGGTCTACAACGTACAATACCTAGAATGTGAAACAAAACTACAAGTTTCCAACGAGTGCCAGGACACTCTTCGCATCGGGGGTTCTAACCCAAAGATCAAAGAATATATTTTGGATTATTGGTCTACAACGTACAATACCTAGAATGTGAAACAAAACTTCATTTAATATTTTAGTGCTAACCATTAGGGTTTATTAATTACAGACCTATTGGTCTAGAACGAACTATAACTAAAAATGTGAAACAAAACTACAAGTTTCCAACGAGTGCCAGGGCACTCTTCGCATCGGGGGTTCTAACCCAAAGATCGAAGAATATATTTTTTGGATTATTGGTATACACTACCTAGAATGTAAAACAAAACTTCATTGCTTGTTCCAGGCTAAAACCACGCTTTTGTATGATCATGTATTGTTATCATAGGTTTATTTAAATTTTTAACCTCCTGTTGTTTATAGTCATGTCAACTTCCATTGCGGTAGTATTTCTGTTATTTAATTAAGTATTTCAATTTTATACGTGCAACTTTTTTACAGATTTCAATAGTTTTAAAACAAACGAGGACCGATTAACAATATAATTCACGTAATATTCGACCAAATGTATTCCGTCCATATGAATACTTTTCGCCCATGGTAAGATCGTTTTAGCCAATATTATGAATTAAATCGAACAATCAGTCAGAAGATTAAAAAAAAATATATTTCATATAATATTCGGTTGGTAAAGACCGCTTTTAAGCACCGCCAATGTGTGTTTGTAAGACCGCTTTAAACCGATATTATGAACCACATTTCGTTTTAAAACAATCAGTCGGAACAATCGAGAACCGATTAAAAATATAATTCATGATATTTCAGTCAAATAAACACCGTCTGTATGTGTTATTTTCGCCCATGGTAAGATCGTTTTAACCGATATTCATGAATTATAACAATCAGCCGAAAGATTCCAGTACCGATTAAAAAATATATTCCATATAATATTCGGTCGGTAAACACCTCCTATGGGTGTAAGACCGCTTTAAACCGATATTAAGAAGTACATTTCGTTTTAAAACAATCAATCGGAACAATCGAGCACCGATTAAAAATAAAATTCATATAATATTCGACCAAATGTATTCCGTCCATATGAATACTTTTCGCCCATGGTAAGATCGTTTTAGCCAATATTATGAATTTATAATAATGAGTACCGATTAAAAAATATATTTCATATAATATTCTGTTGGTAAACACTGCCTATGTGTGTAAACCACATTTCGTTTTAAAACAATCAGTCGGAAGAATTAATTACTTATATTCTTAAATAACACAAATCCACCGCGTACTTTTCTTGTTAACTTGAAATTAATAAAACAGAAATAAATTATATCTGACTATATACAACTGTTGGTTGTACTTTCAGCATTGAACTAATATTTAAATAGAAATTGATAAGTACGATACAAAATCAATATCTATCTAAATTTCGTACTTACATTTTTTTATTTTTTCCTAGAAGAATATAAACACTAAAACTTAAAAAACCACCACTAAAACAGTATTGCACAAAAACATAATGAAAACTGGGTGTTATTTCCCACGAGGAATCAGGCGGTGTATAATTTTGTACACCTAAGCGAACTGAAAACTTAACAGTTGTAAAGTCATGAGCAAATGTCCAGAAACACTTTTAACCGACTTAGGAGGTTTTCAATTTCCAAAAATATTTGTTCTGGTAATGAAGTCATGCTATTCCAAGGAAGAGATAGATAGATAGATTAATTTATTTATTGCAACACACCACAATTGAATACATACAAAATAACTAAAATGTAGGTAACACAATGGGTGACCTTATCGCTTAAAGTGATATGAAAGTTAGGGTGTTTAGACAAGGAACACTACGGTACTTGACACATGCAAAATTATAAATTAATAATCCTACAATAAAATACGGTGGATAAAATACGGCACTTTTAGCATTAAGTAAGCACTAAATGTCGACTCATCATTTATAAAACAAGTTCATTCTTGTTGTTATGAAAACTTACCTACCTGTATCATATTATCTTGGGAACTTTATTACGAAATCGAATAATATTCTTAACCGATTTAGAAAAAAGAAGTAGGTATTTGCTTTTTAGAAATCCCGAACTCATACCAATATCTAGATAAATAAACAAAATATTGCATGACATTACACACAGCACAATCTAGCCTCAAACTAAGCTCTAGACTTGTACTATGGGTACTAGACCACGGGTATACTACTTATAATATTATGCATAGAAAGAAACTTAGACCAGATAGGTACAAATATTTAGTTTTTGCGCATAAATATTCACAGCCTTCGGCGTTTTTAGACCAAAAAATGTAAACATAGAACTGCTAATCGAAGTACTTGCTGTGTCCCGCAGGACAACTGTGTAAGTCCAGATTCCGCGGAAATATTTTAAACATTTAAGCAAATATTAATATTAGCACGTCATTCTCTGGGCGTTGCTATCATTTTTCTTTTAGGCTTAAACATAAATTTCTTTAATTTCATAAAAATACGAAACGTATCAACTAATTGCCCCAGTTATTTTAACTATCGTAAAATTAATAGTAAGTAAATTGACTACACATCTTAATTTGATGTTCTGTTATAAAGAGAAACAAAAAATTTTATAAACTTAGTTTTTGATTCTCTGAAAATTTTATTAGGCGTTTTATCGAATGTTAAATTCATATTGTTTTTTATTCTATACTAACTGCATCAAGCGGTTTCACTCGCATAAGTCTCGATCCAAAATTAATTTGATACCTTTTCTCTTAGGTTATCCCGTAAAACATTTACATTCTATCGAATAGAAATACATTTTTAATCATTGTAAAAATAAAACAAAAGAATAAAATAAGTAAGTTTAATCTCAATTGGTTATGTAGTTTTAAGTTAAGTTAAGAGTAACAAACAGGCATACTAACTTTATAATATTACCTATAAAATAATTGAACCCACGGCTTCGGAATGGAAATTGCTGTTTCACTCGCATAAGTCTCGATCCAAAATTAATTTGATACCTTTTCTCTTAGGTTATCCCGTAAAACATTTACATTCTATCGAATAGAAATACATTTTAATCATTGTAAAAATAAAACAAAAGAATAAAATAAGTAAGTTTAATCTCAATTGGTTATGTAGTTTTAAGTTAAGTTAAGAGTAACAAACAGGCATACTAACTTTATAATATTACCTATAAAATAATTGAACCCACGGCTTCGGAATGGAAATTGCTATATCTACCACTATACCATTTAAGCCATCGACTAAAAAAAGATATTCATTTTTTAACTAATAGAGTAGACATTACATCAAACGGATTTGGTAGGAATCCAAACAATCTTTTACCTCTATCTCTACGATATTTATAAAATAAAATTTTCGCAACATTGTATTCTTTTGTCTTTTAGAAAATGATTCTTAATGGCTTTAAAATAAAGTAAGTAATAGTATTTTAAATAATTTTCTTTGTTTATACCGACGGAAAACTAATAAATCGATCAACATTCCACGTTTAACGTAATTTATTATTATTGATTTTATTACATGATTTTGTCGGTCGACTAAAAGTTTTTGGTTGTAAAATAATTATTTGCTGACAATTTGTTTTTTTACGATATAAATACGCTTTTATGTCATGAAATAGTCATTAAAATCTGGAAAATTGCGCCGAGAGCCTGCAGCTTACTTACCGTTATTTACCCTAGTTACGGTCGATAAGAAGTACTTCTTACTCTTCAAGCTGAAGCTGACCTCTAAGCAAGGAACAAAGCAGCTGAATCCAGCCACTTGTCTACTTTGAAGATCACATTTTTTTTCAAAGCTAAAAACAATCATGTAAGTGAGTACATACGATCTTTCTTTATTTTTCACGATTCAAAAAGTTTTATTTGATATGTGATATAATGTAATTTTTGTTTTTTGTTTTTTTAGGTCTGATTACGAAAGCAGTTCTGAGGTCACAGACAGTTGGATCGCTGCAGTACCTGAGAAAAATAAGAAGCAGGCCAGCGTCAAAAAGGCGACTAAGAGGAAAGCCAGCAAAGAAACTTCTGAAGCCGTTTGTTCGAAGTAAGTTCCTGCTTAGTTTCTGTTTTATCATTGAAACTGAACGTATCGTAACGTAATTTCATTGTTGTACAACTTAAAACGTCCAGATGTATCCCCTCAGGTAGTCAGTCGATACCAATCGTTTTATACGGTTCCAGATAGCTTTGCGAAGTCCAATTTCATCTAACTAATTATTTTTATTTTTGTTTACAGAAAATCCAATATATTTTCTATAATTGATGGAGATAAAGCAACCTTCAGTGAAAAAGGAAAAACAAAGGCCGGCGGAGCTAAACCCCTGATCTCTGCTTTTGCGACACGAGTCGCAAATGGTCAAGTGTATCGTACTGCTGACTCCAGCGGTGATTATTATCTAGAGCTCAGGCTTTATAATAAGGCCGACATTATTAACGAAAAACCTGAGATACGGTATAAAAAAGCTTTATCGTCTTTAAAACTGATTTTGGATGAGGGGCACCCGAGTTGGGATCCACTCCAAAAACTTTTAGTCACATCTTTTGATGTTTTTAAAGCATCAGAGGCAAAATTTTTTAAAGATTCTAATTAAATTAGATTCTTTTTAAAGATTTAAAAATAATTATTATAATTTTGTAACACTTGAGGCTTTTTTATAACATCTTTATGACTTATCTTTTAAATTTTAAAGATTTATCATCACCAGCCCGTTAATTTGTCCCACTGCAGGGCAAGGGCGTAGGACATGTCGGTTTCCTCACGATGTTTGCCTTCACCGTAAGAGCGATGTTATATATATAAGATTATAAGTTTAATATTGTAACACTGTAAGCTAGCTAGGCTCTCTATGCAATTTTCCAGATTTTAATCACTTATCTTTTTCATCTTGTAAAATTTATAAGATTTACATAAGATAATAAATAAATAATTATTTTACGTCCTTGATCATTTACTCTATTACCATGCCTTTCTGTAAGACGTGTGACTTAGTAATTAATAATCAATCCTGGGTAGGTCATTTAAGAAGCAGGGTTCACAAACAAAAAATTTCAAGTCTTTTGGTTAGCGAGGGGATTGAAACCATTGAATCTGCATTTAAATGTAGAATTATATCTTATAGAATTTTGGCTCAGGAGACGAATCAATCTAGTATTGAATTATTTTTAAAATCGATTCGTGGTAAATTACAACGTCTTTTAAATGATTGCATAAAGTTACATATTTGCATAAAAGTTAATTTTGAACTTTACGCAGGTTTTATAACGTTTAAGGATGATCACATAGATATTAAATCATTTTGTACGAAAAATACACCTATTTACAGTAATTATAAATTCGATATGTTATTTTCTTCACTGCTTCAAACTTTGAAAAACCAAGTGGAGGAATTTGAAGGTCGTGACAGCGGCTGGTCATTTTTAAATTGTATTCACCTGGAGATTAACGTAAATAAATACGAACCGATCGGTGGTTCAACGTACATTGAATTACCTAATCAAATAAAAAGCAAAAAGGCTTGTATAAACGTTCGTAATACCGATAAGTATTGCTTTTTGTATAGTATTTTAGCTTATTTATATCCTACAAAAAAACATGTTGATAGAGTTTCATCCTATCCGAATTTTCGTGATGTGTTGAACTTACAAAACATGTCATTTCCAGCGACTTTTTCTGATATATCTATATTTGAAAATAATAATCCTGGTTTAGGTTTTATAATTTACGGATTGAGTAAAAAGAACACTGTTATTGGTCCTCTATATAAATCTGATAACACTGTTAATCGACGAATTATTCATTTACTTTATTTAGAAAATGATAAAAAGTCCCATTATTGTTTAATTAAAAACTTGTCGCGTTTATTACGAAATCAAATTACTGCAAATCATAAAAAACTGTTTCTATGTGATACTTGTTTAGTGTTTTTTAAAAGTGCCGAACTAGTAGACTTGCACACTTGCAGCGGCTTAGCTACTGTTTTGCCCGAAAAGGGTTCCAAAATAAAGTTTAGACATTATGACAGAAAACAAAACGTTCCGTTTGTTATCTATGCGGACTTTGAGAGCTTGCTTGAAGCGAGTTGTAATGAAGAAATTAGAGGTTTACATACTTCTACAACCCATCGACATGTACCTATTGCATTTGCTTATTACATTGTTTGTTCGGAGAATTCAGAGTACAATAAATTTGTAACATATCGAGGCATGGACTGTGTAGACATATTCGTATCTAACATATTTAACGACGTTCGCGAAATTCATGATATATTGTGTCGAAATGTGCCTATAATTTTTACTGATCTTGATGAGCATAATTTTAAAAACGCATCGAGGTGTCACATATGTAACAATTTTTTATATGGTGATAAAGTTAGAGACCATTGTCATATAACTGGAAAATTTAGGGGAGCTGCCCATAATTATTGCAATCTACAATACAAAATTCCAAATTTTGTACCAATTTTTTTCCATAATTTATCTGGTTACGACTGTCATTTATTTATCACAAAATTAGGTGAAGCTCCAGGGTCTATAAAAATTATCCCAAAAACTAAAGAGAATTATGTATCATTTACTAAGTACATGTCTTTTCCTGATGGAAAATTAATATTGTTGCGTTTCGTTGATTCCTTCAAATTTCTAAATACGAGTATTGATAAATTGGCGAAAACAATGCATAATGAAAAATTTGTGCACTTAAAAAAACATTTTTCGAATGATGCACAGTTTCACCTTCTTACTCGAAAAGGAGTGTATCCTTACGATTATATGAATAATTTACATCGTTACAATGAAACATCACTCCCAAATAAAAAAGATTTTTATAATTCTCTTACGAATGTGCATATATCTAAAAAAGATTATGCTCATGCGCAATTAATTTGGAGACAATTTAGATTAAATAATATGGGTCAATATACAGACTTATATTTAAAAACGGACGTTTTATTGTTAACTGACGTCTTCGAACAGTTCCGTATCACATGTAAAAGCTTTTATCAATTAGACCCAGCGTTTTATATTACCGCTCCGAGTTTATCTTTCGATGCGATGTTATACAAAACACAAGTCGAGTTAGAATTGATAAATGATGAATCTATTTATAATATGATACAATCAGGAATTAGAGGCGGTATTTGTTTAGTTTCACATAGATATGCCAGAGCGAATAATAAATATATGTTGGATTATGATCATTCGATTCCACAATCTTACCTCATATATATAGATTGCAATAACCTGTATGGTCATAGTTTAAGTTTAACTTTGCCGTTATCTGAATTTAAATTTCTATCTAAAGAAGAAATCACTAGTTTAGACGTAAATAGTGTACCGGATAACGCAGAATATGGTTTTATTCTTGAGGTTGACTTAAGCTATCCAAAATCATTGCATTTAACCCATTCAGATTACCCTCTAGCTTCACAGCGATTCATTGCACCAGGTTCAAAAACTGTTAAACTAATCCCAAATCTATATGATAAATTCTATTACGTTATTCATTACGTTCATTTAAAAACATGTTTGAAACATGGTTTAATATTAAAAAAAGTTCATAGAGTCATTACATTCCGTCAAAATGATTATTTAAAACAGTATATTGAATTAAATACGCGTTTGAGACAACAAGCTAAATCGACGTTTGAACAAGATTTTTTTAAATTACTTAATAACAGTATATTTGGTAAAACATTAGAAAACAACGCAAAGAAAGTGAATGTGAAGTTGGTTAATACATGGGACGATAGTCTAAATTTAACTAAAAAGAAAAATTCTGCAAGGAAATTAATATCCAGTCCTTATTACCACAGTAGCATTATTTTTAGCGAAAACCTAGCAGCTATTCAACTGAAGCCAACACAAATAGCATTAGATAAACCAATTTACATTGGGTTTTCGGTACTTGAACTTTCTAAAGCTCACATGTATGATTTTCATTATTCAGTAATGAAACCACATTATGGTGATCGATTGCAAATGTGTTATACCGATACAGATAGTTTTATCTATCATATTAAAACAAATGACTTCTATAAAGATTTAAAAGAACATTTTGTTAATTATTTTGACACTAGTAACTTTCCAATAGACAACGGGTATGGTTTATCTTTGATTAATAAAAAAGTACCAGGGTTATTTAAGGATGAAATGGGTGGTAGAATTATTTTGGAATTTATAGGATTACGGTCAAAACTTTATTGTTTAAAAACTGTCGAAACTGAAATAAAAAAAGCTAAAGGTGTCAAATCATGTGTCGTTCGCGATTTAGAAGTGTCTGACTATAGAAAAACTTTATTTTCTCAATCAATTTTAAGGAAAAAAAATAAATTGTTTAAATCAATAAAACATCAAGTTTTCACTCAATGCGTTGACAAAGTCGCTTTATCCAGTAAAGATGATAAACGTCTAATATCATCAGATAAGATATCTACAAAAGCACTGGGTCATGTTGCTTTTCTAGGAGTGTAAAACATTATTTTGTAGCTTATTATCGAGTTGACATAATTATTATTGTAACTCTAGTTATAATAATGTAGGCAAAACAATGCCATGAGTTATGAGTGGCTCTTAAGTATTCATTCTGAACCCTTTCCAAATCAACGTCATAAATTCAAAATTAAGAATACTATTTTGTAAAAATACCTACTATTTTGTGAAAATAAAAATACAAGGTATACCTATACCACGCATAAACTACCTGCGGTAAACTAAACGCGATGTTAAACCTATAAGTTATTTTTTGTAAAAATCAAATGGTAACTACTTTTTTGCTAGAGAGCCAGCTTTTAGAACAATACACGATGTTATAGCTATAAGTAATTATAGTTTAAGTTAAATAAGAATTATATTATTATATTATAAAAGCTGCATTTTATTTATCTCTTTCGAAATGAAATAATTATTTAGGTACCTATCCACTAATATTATAAACAAAGCAGTTTGATGATACCGACCAGCATGTTGCAACACGTTTGTTTGCTTTAAAGGAATGAAACTCGAGAACAGACACCTGCGCTGTTTCTTTGTAAAAATAGCAATATCAAGTATCATTGCATCAATGCATGATTTTGTCGAGTAAACACTAACTTCCATTAAGTGTTTATAATGTTAGTGGATTATTCTTTACTTGTACGTTACAGAGGCAAGACCTTTTGAGCTAATTAAATAAATAAATATTGCACGTTGGTAAGTTTCAAATTTTGACTTTTCTGTTTTCAATTCGAAATACTACCTATTTACGTATCTTAATGTGTTATTTTTATTGTTTCAGATAATGTCGGACATGGTACTAAGAAATGATGTGGAAATACAAGAGGGACTCTTAGGACTCGACACCCAAGATCTATTCTTTCAATGTGCGCAAAAATTTCCAGATTCGGATTATGAGGAAAACTTGCCTGTAAAAAGTTTAAAGAAAACACCACCAAAGCAGCTAAAACGAAAATTAAAGAAGACGACTAAGAATAATTACAGTAGCATCCAACGAAAGTCTTCATTTGTTTTGAACCGCGAGCCCTGTAAAGGGAGGCGGTTAATACAGATTAAAATAATTGACATTAGTGATGAAAACTGTGAAAATGAAAGCGACGTTGTTGTTTCGGCTCAATATGTAGTAAAAGATTTTGTGGACAATATATTAGACCAAACGGAGAGAGTGATCAAAAATATATCAGAAACTATAATCGATAATTAATTAATGTATATTTTAGTTAGTAAGTATTGTTTAAATTAATAAAGATAATCTGTTTTTAGTTAATTTTATTTAAAAATGTATTAGTCATAGATTATTTTGAAATAAATCCTTGCTTATCTGATTTGTTCAAATAATGTATTTTATTTATGAAATAGGTACCTTATTTGCATAGACGAAATAATAATAATACAAAAGTAATGATTGATAGAAATATATTTCAGTAAAAATATTAAGTACAAGATACAGAGTTAAAATATTTACATAAATTAAATTTAGTATGGTTATCAATATACCATTTTTTTATACACATAACATTTTTTAGAGCACACATTTTCTTATGATGAACACAATTTAAATTTACATTAGACTCCTCATATTGACTATATAATTTTAAAAGATTAGGACAGCCTAGCTTTTCTCCAATGTCAATTACTTCACAGTTCTCACAAAGATCTTTAATCCATTTGATCTTTTCAGTTCCTTTAATTAAAACATTTTGACAATTCAGATACGGTTTAACATTACGTTTGAATTCACTGTAGTCGATAAAACCTTCACTCCAATAAATTCCACGATTAGCTTCTATCCATCGTACCTGTTTCTTTTCTTCCACCGATAAGTGTTTAAAATGGAAAGGAGGTTTCACAAGAAAAGTTTGCGTACATTCGTTTCTTATAACGGCAAATTCTTTTATAATAAATTTATTATCTTTATCCTTAAATCCTTGTAAGTCCACAATCACAAATTCACTTGTGTTGGAATTCATATTTATGTTATCTTTTTCACTATGTTACTCAACGGTCTGTATTCAATGATGGAATCGTTTAAAATGAGACAATATGCAGCGGTGTGATCAGGTATCTCTGAATCGCATTCAAGCTCAATACGTACACTGACTACTGGACCGGACTTTAGGTTTTCACATTGTCTAGAGCAATCGATGACAAACAGTGGAGTTTTTTCATTAAATTCTTTTGGACTTAGCAGTGGTTCACTTCTACGTCCGTAATAGGATTCTTGGAATTTGATATATTGTTCATATAATAACGCAAATTTCTGATCTTTAAAACTTATATTTAAATTTTCATATGGAAAATAGACAGAATTAAGATACACTTTTACATCTCTCAAATTACAATGATCGAATCGTGATATATCTTTATCTGACGAGTTTTTTCTATTTGTTTGTAAGCCTAATACTACATATCTCGGTTTTTCAATCTGCGACGATGTTTTGATTGCCCAAGTATGCTTAGTTGTTTTTGGTACTAATGGATACTCATATAAATCCCAATTCCTAAAAGCTAAATGGAGGGGACGATCTTTTTCTAATATTTTTAATAAATATACTTTTTCTTTGTCAGACACTTTAATGTGTGGGACGCGCCAAACTAATTTTTGAATTGTAATGTCTTCGAGTGATTCGCCGGTTGGAATTTTCAAAGAATTTAAATCTGTATTGCTGCGTAATAATATTAGTTCATGTTTGCAGTTCATAATAATTTTCTTATAATCTTCAGCAAAGCCTAAAATGTTTTTCAAGGGTATTGAACAAGAAAAGTGTTCACCATGAGTTGTCTTTGTCCCGTTTACATCCCAACCCCAAGCTTTAGCCATTTTAGCCTCATTTTCATTTAAAGATAGCAAATTTTTCATTGTTGTTGTCATTCCTGCATTTTTTATTCTATCGATTTCTACTCCATTGAGTTCATAACGAACATCTTGGAACATAAAAAGAATTGGATTATTCGTGAACTCGATAGTATTAACTTTTTCTTTTCCAACACCTTTTACAATGTTTACCGTTCCTTCGATATAGAGAGTACTTGCTGATGGTAATATGTATAAATCCTGTTGGTTAATAGGGATGCGAATTTCGTCATTTCTGTTGAAACTTGTTATGTAGGGCTTATATGAATGATATTCTATACCATCTATGGTATTATCGTATGCCGGTGAACTCGTTATATCTAAGATGTTCATTTTAGTAGTCCGATTAATTTTAAGAACTGTTTATTTTCTTTTGTAATATTATTATTATTATTTTTCTTAGTTGTTCCTTTACGGATTGATCGATGAGTACTGATGTGTTTTATTTTCTTATTACCGTATTTATTAAAGTCTATCATTTTTTCTGATGTGCATATACAATTGAACTTCTTCACCTCGTAGATTTATCAAATTATTATTTATGTCTAACAATCTGATATTTATAGTACTTATGTTATTTTGATTAATAGGAAAATAAATTATATTTTTTGGTACTTCTATTATTCGATACCCTGGTGGAACGTTTGGAGCAAATTCATGAATTATATGGCTTGATTTTCCATTAATATATGATCCGCTCACTATGTCACATTCGATTCTTACCACTGTTGTAGATAAAATGTTAACTGGAAGCTGCGACTCGTGTATTATATTGGCTTTAAGAGTTTGTTTATCAAACCCTAATAATTTTCCAAGAGAATCATTTTTGTCGAATCGTATGTTTTTAGAACAAAAAAGAAAAGTTTTCAACGTGTTATTGTTACAAAATAAATTTATGTTTGTACCATTTTTTACGTTTGATTTTAAATAGTCCGAAATATCTTGGAGTTCATAAGCACCTTCGGGTATTTCTAAGACTTCATTGTTGTCATAATAAAATTTATTATTTCGTTTATCAATGTTAGGGATCGAATTGAATGTTGACAAATACAGAAGGGCACACTCGAATTCACCGTCAAATTGCAATGGTGGATAAAAAGTAGAAGATAAAATCGAGGTATTACCAGTTATAGACAACGTGAAAGACATTTTACAAATGAACGTAATTAAAACAATTTTATAATTATATAGTCAATATAATGATTAATAATCTATCACTAAAACAAAAAAAAAAAAAAAAAAAAAAAAAAAAAAAAAAAAAAACACTCGTAAGTTAAAGAACCACACACTTAACATATAAAATTCTTGTTTGTTAGATTTACAATAGCGTACTTATCACCTAACTCTTCTTTCCAAAACGTTTGTAGAAACTTTAAACATAAATGACCGCAATTAGATGTATTAAAGTCTTGATATCTACAATAATTATATGTGATGCGATATTTCAAATATTTAGCCAACTCTAACGGTGGCTTTAAATCACCAAAGCTATCAAAATATGCACAATTTTCGAATAGTTTTACATAGGCTACCCAATGAGTTCCATCATTTTCTGAACTATCTAAATTAACAATCCCACACTCAATATCCTTCGATTTTGACGGAAGTTTATTTCTCATAAAAACACCCCTAAAGTATGGAACATGTTGATTAGCATAATCTAAAATGTCAAGATCAGTAAGTGCGCGTCTGGGTAACCTTTTAACTAGTTTTTTGATTTATTTATAAAAATACCATTTCCTGTCTTATAGGGTTTTATATAGAGGCCTTTCCCAAGAGCAATTGATTCTATCATTCTATTATGACGTTGAGCTTCTTCCAAGTTCTTTTTAGCTGATTTATGATCGTTTACAGCTTTCGTTATTCCTGCTGCGCCTCCAGCCATTGCGCCCAATGCGGATAGTCCAGCGAATATTGGAATGAGCGGTAAAATACCTCCTATTTTCGGTAACGGTATAACACGAGGCACATGAACTTTTTTCTTATTTTTAATGAGTTTTTTAGCTGCAGAATAAGCTTCCTTTATTGCTGCAGCATCACTTTTCGGTTTTGACCTTTTCAATTTTTTATGTATTTTTGAAACCAACGACTTGAATGATCTCCCGCCTGCACCGTACTTGACCTTAGTTTTCATCGTTTTGTTCACAAGCCACGAAGCCAATTTCTCACCTGTTCCAGCGTTTTTTGATTTCATTCTCTGTTTTGCAATATTTATGAGATCTAAATCTGCTTTGTGTCGATCTTTCAAACTGTTTGAATTATTATAAGCAATATCGTGTCTCATACATGCGTTATCAAGCTCATTAACTCCTTTATCCCCTCTTAGTAATCGTTTCTTTAATCGTGTACCGGGTCCACAATAATTATAACCAGGTAAATGCAATTCAAATGGTAATTTATTTATAATACTATTTACGAGACCTCTACCGCGCATAGCTGAATTATAAATGAAGTAATTTCTATTGTCATTCGCAATTTTATATTTTTATAAATCTAATAAAACAGAATTATAATATAGCTTGTTTATCAATCCAACTGTTTTCACTTTTAGAAAGACCCAACCACTTGACAAAGAGTTTATTATTCTTTTTTCTTAAAACTTTTTCAATAAGGTATACGTTCGGACAGTTGGTTTTCAGCAGTTCTTGTTCATAAAAACGTCCTAATATTGGATGGTGGTACAGATCTTCTATAGAATACGTAACTGGTACAGAAAGATAAACATTTTTAACTAAAAACAATTCTGTAGACCAGTTAGGGGTATATCCTTTTTCGAAGCAGCTTTTATATTTACTTATACGAACATGATCTCCGATTTTTAGTTTATTGGATTTTGTATGCTTATTATTAGAGTTCTGGAATTTCATAATATTTTTCATTACAGCATTTTGATTTGAATGGTTAACATCTTTAGGTTTATAATTTATTGTTCGATGTATTGTGTTGTTATATTTTGATATGACACTTGTCAATGACTCTCCAATCCATTTATAGTTACCATTAAAACTAAAAACTTTAAATAACTTATTTTTCAATGTCCGTATTAGTCTTTCAACTATAGAAGCTTTTTTAACAGAATATGTAGAGTAATGATTAATGTTGTACTTTGCTGTTACTTTTTTAAATTCATCGTTGTAAAATTCGGTGCCCATATCAGTTTGTAAATTAATGGGTTTTCGGTGGTTTTTATCTAATACACTTTGAAACGCATTTGCGATTTCAGTTTTTGTTTTAGTTTTAACGGGGATAGCCCAAGAAAACTTAGAAAAACAATCTATTATCACCAAAATATATCTATAGTCACGGTTATATCTTTTTAAACTTTGAAAATCAATTAGATCTGCTTGCCATAAGTCATCGATGCCCTTTAATAATACTGATCGTCGATTAAAATTCTTGCGAACAGCTTTATGAATTTCATTCACAATTTGAAGTTTACTCATTTTTTAGTTCTAAGTAAATCAGCTTTTGTACAATAATCTGCAATAATATTATCGAAATGTTCTTTTACAACTGTTTTTAAATTATTTACTATTGTTGTGATCTCTTCCTTCTTTATATACAATTCATTTTGTGTATCTACGTACTCCTTGTTGACAGCATCAGAATTTTTCAGTGGAATTATAATACCGGTTAATCTTGTATTATGTAAATCAAATTCTCCGCTTTCGGCTTTCATTAAGATTTTATCAAAACTTTCTATAAAATCTGGTAAACGCAATCGTTTATGAATGTGATGTCCAAACTTGTCCATCATGGTGAACTGACAGGTGTCATCGATAAAGTTGAAATGAAATAACTTTTTAAAGTCATGCTATTTATTATGGTATAATCCCGCTTTCACGCAATTCTTCTATAATAGAAATTATTTCATTATCCAACCCAGTGTTACCAGCATCTTTTGAAGCAATCAAAAGCTTTAATCTATCTACTAATTCATTAGGATCGTCCCAGTAAACGTAGTCAGCATTTTTCTTCCAAGTTTTCATAAGTGGTAAACCTTTTCCTTGATGTGTTGTATCAGGTTGACTACTATCAGTGCTTACTGAAACTTTACGTAATTTGAAAAGTGGTTTTATAATAGTCAAGTATTTCCGACCTTTATTACTCTTGATCGGTTGATTTGGACTAAAATTTCTTCGATGAGCATTTGTTTCTTGTAACATTAACTTATAATGAGTCAAATCTTCATTATTTATTACGTCCAAGTTAGGGACTTTTTTAAATAGTAATTCTTTTATTCCATTCGTAAATTTGTACTTCTTTGTGCCAACTTGAATATAACCATCGGTCAACACCACACGCGAAGATCCCATCATGAGTTTATTTCCGCGATCATTTCTAACACCAAACGGAACACTATCTAAACTATCTGAAGCATCCGGAGTAAGGGACCACGAAGAAATATCTAAATTTGCATCGGTTGAACCCGAAGACACTGTTTTAAAAGATTCGTCTTCTTCTTTATCCATTTTGATTGTATCACCATCGTAATCGTCATTGTCACTATCCTGTGACTCACTATATTCTTTTGGGCTTATAGACGCAATACTATTTAATCCAACGTTAGATTGTCTCTTTAGAGTTTTATCGCTACCTAATGGACTTGAAGTATTGAATTTAACATCATTTTTTAAGGCTTTGGAAAAATTAAATGATTTTCTTTTGACCGGAGACTCTATTAATAAAGAACTGTCTACCATTTTATTAAGCGGTTCTGTGATTGGTTTAAAAACCGATTCCAAAATATTACTTCTTTCCATTTCAATATTTCGCATTTTTCGAACCTTCTTTTTAACAGCTTCCGCAGCTTCAACAATTTGTTTTTTTAGATTTTTTTCCATTGCATCAGAGTCGATTGAACTATTAACAGTATTCATGTGAAATGATAGCGTAGTTTATGTATTTAGCTATTTATAGTCAATTTCTAAATTTAATAACATAATATTATTTACATAGAAATACAATCGAATAAAAATCGCCTAGAGAGCCACAGCATGACCATAAGCAATGAATTATGCATTCACCCTTTCCTTTAACAGCGTTTATAAATCGTTTTTTTAATTTTTGTTTCATCATATTCGACTTTGCTGGTTGTAAGTAACCTCACAAAATGATAGTACGAGTAATATTCTCCGCTATTTATAAGGTATAAAAAAGATAGACATATTAAAAAAATTACTTTTTTCTTTATTTATAAAAACAATCTAATAATTTTTTCGAATACTTTTCTACAAATCGGACATTTAACTCCGACAGATAGAGAACACTTTGCACACGCCACAGCATGACCACAAGGTATGAAACACGTATTTAATTCTTCTTGCACACAAATTTTACATATAATTGACGATGGTATTGCGTCGACTTTTATTTGCAGAGTTTCAGGTTCAATTTGACTGCATTCTTCTTCGAATTCTTCATATCCTCCATTTTGTACATTTTTTACATAGTCTTCTCCTTTCATTACCAATACATACGGACATTTGTCAAACCAGCGTGCATGCTCTTCCCATGGTATATCGTGGGGGCCCCAATCTTTCATTCTTCCGCCGCAGTAAAAACAGATGACTCTGTCACCTCTTTCGGTATAAAAAAATCCTGCTTCAGCCATTTCTTTTGGTTTCTGTTTCAAACCTATCGGCCAAGTTTCAAAACTGCGTAAACGTTCCTCTTCATCAGCGAACCGACGAAAAAAGGGAATGTAGGACATTATTAAAAACACTGACAAAACATGTATTTTGAACCACGGATCGACGAACAATGATTTAAATAATAGCTATGCTATTCAGTTTCATAAGTCCGCTAATGAAATAAAACAAACGTATCAAATTTCTTTCGATAACAACCTTTGTTTTTTTCACAGTCCTTGTTTATTACAACATAACTATAAGGTTCTTTCCATATCTGAGCACACATTTCTCTGAATTCTTGCCATGTCATATCAGTATTAACGTGCTCATCATAAATGTGTCTCATGTTTATATCATCTTGCTTGAACAATACTATTAAATTTGCATTGTCTCTTATTAACTGTTTTGGTATTTTGCTATATGTCTGGTTTAAATAAAAACAGTCTATGTATTTGTGTCTGCCCATTGCAAAAAAATTACGCATACTGTTTTGATTTTCACAAGAGACATCATCAAAAATAATTACTGAATTACATTTTGCTACTTCTGGAGTGATTACTTTTTGATTTTCATAAAACTTTGAGAAAGTAACACCAGGAACCCTTTGTAATACCTGCTCTAAGTACTTGTACTTCGGTTGATAAAGAGTTTTTGAATATACATAAACGTTACGATATTCTAAACCATTTTCATGCAAAAGTAGACCTATAACCAAATTCGTTTTTCCACAGTTCGATGGACCGCATATTATACCGCGAACTGTATTTGGTAATAGTTTTCCATGACGAAAATTTTGTTGATCAGACGAAAAGTTGATATTTTCAAATTGTAAAGATACTGGTTGCTTAACGAACTTCATTCTAACAGTGCACCTAACGAAATGACTAAAGATCTATAATAACTGTAATTAATAAACCCTAATGGTTAGCACTAAAATATTAAATAAAGTTTTGTTTCACATTCTAGGTATTGTACGTTGTAGACCAATAATCCAAAATATATTCTTTGATCTTTGGGTTAGAACCCCCGATGCGAAGAGTGTCCTGGCACTCGTTGGAAACTTGTAGTTTTGTTTCACATTTTTAGTTATTGTTCTTTTTGGACCAATAGGTAACTCTGAAAAAACTCTATTCTTTCAAATTTTGGGCAGCGAGGGCGCGGGGGCTGACCAAAATTTGAAAGAATAGAGTTTTTTCAGAGTTATCTATTGGTCCAAAAAGAACAATAACTACCTACTTACGTCAAAGCCTTAACATAATTTGTCGTACCTTTTGATTATACATATACGTAGCACGTACTATACTCTAGGTAAGAACTAAGCCTCTACTTTAATTCTACGAACAAACGAACGACCGAACGGAAAAAAAAACTTTTTCCAGAAAGAAAATCTGTATTTATAGTATAGGATTATGACATATTTTTCGGCCCTTTGGTGGCCCTATTCTTAAAGCAGACAATCTGACATGTCCGACATAATAATATGTCGAAAAGCGATAGTTTGACAATTATTCTGTTTCATAAAACTTACAGGGAAATCAATGAGTCTATTAAAGTTATAGAGACGCCATTGCAGAACAAATCATTATTGAAAAGCGGCACAGTTGTATGCTATACAACCTCATTATTTATATTCATTCACATAATTTAAAGAAGAAACTATTGTTATCTCTTTCTAAAACATAAAGACTCAATGCTACTTGCATGACGTAAGAAAGAGATGTCATAATATTAGGGGTTAAAGTATGAAATTGCCGATTTGTACTGAAAATCTTAATTGTTTATTTTTTAAATTTTTAACAAATTTATTTAATCAAAATAGTTGCCATCATTATCTATACATTGCTGCCATCTAATGGGAAGGTTATTAATGCCTTTGCGATTGAACTCCGACGATCTAGACTGCACAAACTGTGTGAAAGCATTTTGTACTGCCTCCTGGGAAGAAAACTTCTTGTCACGTAGATAATTGTCCAAATCACGAAAAAAATGGTAGTCCGTTGGAGCAAGGTCTGGTGAATACGGAGGATGACGAATGGTTTCTAAGTGCAGTTCCTGAAGGGTCAAAATGGTTTCTCGTGCTGTGTGAGGTCTCGCGTTGTCGTGGAGCAATAATGGTGAAGATCGATTCATGAGTCGGGGCTGTTTTACTGCTAGTTTTGTCAACATGGTTCGGAGTTCGGCACAATAGACATCTGCCGTAATTGCTTGACCAGATCGAAGAAAACTATAGTGAATAACACCATGCTGAGACCACCAAACAGTTACCATTACCTTTTTATTAGTAAGTTTTGCTTTAGGACACTGTTGTGGCATTTGACCTGGGGTCAGCCATTGCATTTTTCTTTTCCGGTTATCATAAAGAATCCACTTTTCATCACATGTTACAATTCGATCCAATATTCCTTCATTTCTGTACCGGTTCAACAAGGCAACACAAGTTTCAACACGCGTTTCTTTCTGCAGATCAGTCAAATCATGAGGCACCCATTTTTCGTATTTTTTTACACGACTGCCAAAGGAAGTGTTATGTTTTTGCCGTGAGTGTATGTATGTATGTATGTATGTATGTATGTATGTATGTATGTATGTATGTATGTATGTGACCTATTTTTGTGCCGTCGTAGGGCCTAAACGGCTGGGCCGATTTAAATAAACGATACGTCGTTAGATTCGTCATGACCGTGAGAGTGACATAGGGTACATTAAAATAATAAATAAATAAAAATAATGATGTAAAACGCTATTAACCAAGATTTGTAAAGACCATAAAAAACAGAGAAAACGCGTAACATTGTTCACTCAAACGATATGTTTTATTATTTCGTAAATTTACATTTGAAAAGTATTGCTTGTAAAGTTTTACAATTAAATTTTAAAATAATTAATTATAAAATTATCGGAAGTCGTTTAAGTAGGTTGTCTTCATTAATATGTCACTTGCCTTCGGCTCGGTTGTCTTGTCTTTAATGACTTTATATATTCTTTTTACTTACTTCAATTTATGGCTTAGCACTACCTCTGGATTTCAATATTCGCATGCGAAAACAATCCGCATGTGAATAATGTATTGTAATAGTAATTCTACTGGTTAAGTTCGAAAGTTATGTTGCTACTACATGACATTATGATTACGCAGGTAATTTTCGCAAGAACAACGGAACGTTAATTAAAAACTTTTCGATTTGACTCGTATAAATATATATTTATCTCATCTATGGATTTGACTTTGACGCCGAGTTTGAAGGAATTGGCAGAGATGACATGACATAAAATACTTAAGCAAAGAGAATATAATCACGGGTTTTTGGCGGGAATGCGTTGAGGAGATGTGTTGCTAAATTTTCATTTTTGTGAAACTTAGTTCAAGTGCGTGTAAATTGTTTAATTTCGGGGGCATATTAATCAATTTAGTTTCGTGAAGGTGAACAAGTGTAAATAAAAGTGAAAATCGGTGCAAAACATCGACTTTAGCTTAGTGTTCTCTCCAAAGCTCCGTGAACAAACATTGTAAAAATGGCCCCCTTTTTACAATGATTTCATCGACTTGACTTTGACTGTGACGACTTGACTGTTTCGTTCAATGCAAATAACCTGCAAATATTGATAATACTTGACACTGGCAAATGTCCGAAAGGAAAAGCCATTTTAAAGAAGAAGAATATAATCACTACGTTTTATACTTAAGTATCTTCTTGGAGTTTTGGCGGGAATGCGTTGAGGAGATGTGTTGCTAAATTTTCATTTTTGTGAAACTTAGTTCAAATGCGTGTAAATTGTTTAATTTGGGGGGCATATTAATCAATTTAGGTTCGTGAAGGTGTACAAGTGAAAATAAAACTGAAAATTTGCATTGCGCCCAAGATGCTGGCGGCGTTCCCGCGCTGGATAGGAAACCGCCAGCTCTTGTACTTATCACCCTGAGTAAGCAAAAAAAAGCAATGCACGTCCTCGCTACTGGAGTATATACATCTAGAATTAATAAATTTCTTCTGGTGTAATTAAATCTGATCTCTAAAAACTAAAAAGCGATAAATAAAAAAATATTTAAAAAAATAAAAAACCCGACTGCTGTTTTAACAGAAAAGTGAAAAACAAGATGCTTCTAGTAGCTTTAGGAATGGTGGATGCAGTCGGGTGGGACTCCAAATAAAAGGTGAATAAGTTTAATAACACCAAATACTTAGTGTTATATAATTAGGTACTTATACTTATTTTATGTTATTTGGAGTCCCACCCGACTGCATCCACCATTCCTAAAGCTACTAGAAGCATCTTGTTTTTCACTTTTCTGTTAAAACAGCAGTCGGGTTTTTTATTTTTTTAAATATTTTTTTATTATTTTATTGATTTGACGCAAGTGAGTCAATAAAGTGGGTAAGGTAACGTTAAACCATGCCGCTAATTCCTGGGTAGTTTGACTAGGATCGGCTTCCACTATCTCTCTTAATTCATCGTTATTCACCTGTGTGGGCGGTCTTCCTCGTGGCTCGTTCTTTAAGTCGAAATTTCCATCACGAAAGCGTTTAAACCAAAATCGCACGGTGCGTTCATTAGTAGACCCCTCTCCAAACGCAGCATTGATATTGCGGGCTGTTTCTGCCGCGTTAGTTCCGCGTCGGAACTCGTATTCAAAAATCACTCGAATTTTCGCAGTATCCATCTTTCTTGTCTAAATTGAATAACAAAAACAATTGAAAGTCGATATTCAAATGTTTCACATTTTTTAAAAAAATAACATCACAGAAACCATTTGAAAAAAGTTTCATTCGAAAACCTCAAACCATGAAGATTCTATGTCAATTCAAAGAACCTATTGCAATAAAACGGCAATTTCATACTTTAACCCCTATTATTATTATGACATCTCATAGCGGTTAGGAGAGAATGATAAAACGTCAAAGTCAAAAACTTCGTTGAGTTTTTGGAAAAAAAACTTTTTCAAAAATAAACTAAAATAAATAAATACAGCTTTACTTACGTACTTAATGAAATATTTTTGCCAGTTTTTGGAGTATAATTCGTGCATCGCCTAAATACGCACGAAGGCATTGTTGTTTGTGAGTAATGTTGTGAAAGTGAACTAAATCTACTGTGTGATAACAAGCGGGTGATCGTGACGTGAGCTGGAATGGAACTAAGACTTCTCTGGCTAGATAGCTTGCATTTGTGTAGACAAGAAATTTGCCCTATTACGTATCTAGAAGTTTTTACATATCTCTGAGGGAAATAATGTTTATGGTGGAAAATTGACAAATATGTCGGAATGTCAGCTTTATGAAACACAAAACCCTGCATGAAGGTAAAGTCACTTGGACAAACAAGTTAAAACAAAAGGATGTTTCACTGATATTTTAATGAAAGGTAGGACTGTAAATTCCGAATTGGCGTCCATTTTATTTCTGGTCGAGGGGGCAGTAAAGATTGATTGGTGCTGGGTAGTCATTGTCTGTACAAATTCTGTGATTGTTTACGAATTCACGAGCTATGAGGTACGGGGTAAGGGTGCTTACATAAAGAAACAGGAGGTCGATTACGAAATATTAACTTCCGAATGTTCGGTCCCGAACGAAAGCCGACCGAAGTTTTGATTATAGGGCAATAATAAAACACTTTATTTATCCGGGTTAATCGGTCGTCAACCTTGATTAAGCCAACTGTAAAGTTGGCGAAAGCTCGGTTCGTTTGGAACAATGAATAAAAACGCGATTAACCCGGATAAATAAAGTGTTTTATTATGCAAAATTGCGAAAACCATAGAAGAAATTATAGGGCAATAATCAAAACTTCGGTCGGCTTGCGTTGTACTGTATAGTGCCTGTTATTTTCCACTGTTGTCAGACATCCACTGTTGTCAGACATCCACTGGATAGATAATCTGGGGGCTGATCGACAGATTCTTGATTGATTGATTGATTGATTGATTAATTCTTTATTGCAACACACCACAATTAAATAATTAAAATAAGAGGAAAATACTTAAAGAACTTAAAAATTAGGTGGCACCGAACTCCTCTTAAAAATTCTTCAGTACCGAATTCCTATTTCTTTATGTAAGCACCCTGACGTGCGGATGTGTTGTAGCTACGTACAATGGAATGGAGTCTATTTTTGCATCATGTATGTTCGGTACCGGTGTTTGTGAAGAGTATAATGCTTAACGGTTTTTGTTCAAGTTTTAATATTCTAACCGCGCCTTCCTTTTCTGTACTGTCATGTTACCTTTTTTTTTAATTTAAATAGCCTTTTTTGAGCTTATTTTAAGGTTGTATGTTTCGTGTCTGGAAAATTTACTTTTTGCCCGTGCTAATATGAATCATACCTTAATCGCGTATTGTGACGTTAGGCTCGCGTGTTTCCATGCGAGCAAGACTATTGTAACGTAATCGAAACGTCGCTGTGGTATTTGAGGAGTCTACCAGCTTACAAACCGACCAAAAGTGAACCATTGATTATTAACGTACAATACTAGTTACTTGACCAACTTAAATGAGAATCATCATCATCATCAGCCTGTTGCAGTCCACTGCTGGACAAAGGCCTCTCCAATTGCACGCCAACTAGATCTATTTTCGGCTTCTCGCTTCCAGTTTGTGCCAGCCGGCAACTTAAATTATGTAATTATAAATAAATATTGAACGACATTACACACAGCGCAATGTACCCCCAAACTAAGCACTAGGCTTGTACTTTGGGTAGACAACGGATATACTACATATTACGTATACTTTTTTTAAATAAATAACTAGGTACATACATATTATACATAGAATTTCATTATTGATCCTTTTTACATTCTTAACTAAAAACACATAACCCTTATTTGCGTTGCAATTCGGTAAAAACTTCGAATGCGCCCTCCGAAGCTCATGGAGATTTTCTTATAGTGTATTTATTACTACCCTCACTAACCCAACTCACTCATTCTTTATCCCTCAAACAATATTTTTTCATAACTTTCCCACATTTAACCCGATGGGGTGTCAAATCTCATCGGGGTATAGTTATCCCTGAAATTGTTGAATCCTCGCTGTCAAAGATGAAAAAACTACTTGACTGCTCATAAGTATTCCCTCTTTATGAAAATAGTACGCCTCTTTATTAGCACTCTCGTGGAAGACCGGCTAACCACAAAGAGTCCAGGTGTAGATAGGTAACGCATCGGCCAAACACAAACCCCCTTTTTTATAAACGCTAATTAATGCGCTGCATTACTATGCATTGTTTGTCTTTTACTGTCACATGAAGTTTCAAAGTTGACAGACAGAGACAAACGTAACATAACTTAGTCGTGTGTAAATAATATTTTATAAGTAAGGGAGAAAGAGTCTAAGTATAGATAGGTAACGGAATGGCCAATGACGAAGTTTGATTATTAACTCACACCCGACCCGCAACGGTGAGTTGTGTTTTGTAGAAAAATAGCGGTATAAAAATAATAATAGTTTTATTCAAAAAAAGAATAATTGACAAATCAAATTTAAATTGCTACCAACTTACCCCTTACTTATAAACGTTGGTTAACATCTGCATAATCATGTATAGTTTGTCTTTTACTGTGACATGAAGTTTCAAAGTTGACAGACAGAGACAATAAACGTCACATAACTTGGCCATCTGTTAATCATCGTTTATTAGTAAGGGGGTTACAGACTATACAAGTGATTAGCTTTTCGGCTTGTAGCAAAAACACAACTAATGGTCTCTGCACTAAGTCAGTCAATTGGCGTTATAATCCTTGGGATATAGTAATCGCTGAAATTTAAAAATCCTGGCTGTCAAATAAGGAAGAGCTCTATCTCGGGAGCGACGTTACGTACCGTTATGTAACCCGCAATGTGTGAAGTGAATATTACATGAACAACACCATGTTACAACGTAATACGTTACATATCGGACGGGAATCGCATTGCAAAGTGGTTTTTAGGATGCAATCGATACCGGTATACCGTATACGATGCTGGCTTAGCGAAGGAATGTTACTGGCTTGCTATTAACGCCTGCTATTATGCAATTTGTTAGGAATTTCTTTGTAATGTTGCCGTTTTTAGGGCTCTGTATCTTAAGGGTAAAAACGGGACCCTATTACTGAGAGTTCGCTCTCTGTCGGTCCGTCTGCCCGTCTGTCACCAGGCTGTATTTCATGACAACAACAATAGGCCTTTTCATCTAATTTTAGATGATTTATACAACGCAAGCAACTTTTAATCCATGCTATTTATGGCGCTTTAGTGCCCGGGACGTTGTTAGGTGGAGTAGGCTTGCACAGCACCTATACCACCCTCCCAGCCTAGTCAGCCATGCCCAGAGGAAAGAACTGGTCAATACCTCTGGAGCTAACTAAGCCGTGGGTTTCCTCACGATATTTTCCTTCACCGTATGAGCGATGTTATTTACGCACATAACTTTTCCGCAAGGAAAGATACATCGGTGCGCGGTAAGCCGGGATTCGAAACCGCGACGTTCGGAATGAAAGTCGGAGTATCTACCACTAGACCAACACCGCTCTGTATTTGTATTTTATGAACCGGTTAGCTAAACTGTTGAAATTTTTACAAACGATGTATTTCTATTGCCGCTATTACAAAAAATAGGTACTAAAAACAAAATAAAACAAATGTTTTTATAAGCTTTTCCCTATGCGAAGGCGTGAGTTCACGCGAAGGCGTGAGCGTGTTACATCTTAGATCGTATTATTCATTACTCACCATCAGGTGAGATGGTGGTCACACTAGCATCTATCTTGTTCCCCTTAATTTTGGTGGTGTGTCTCACCTAGAGTTAGAGTTGTCAGGTCGCCCTTATAAATAAATAAATATTGCACGACATTGCACACAGCGCAATCTAGCCCCAAACTAAGCACCAGTCTTGTAGTATGCGAACTATACAACGGACTTACTTATTTTCATACTTTTTTGTAAATTCATACATACAAATATTTATTTTTAAGCATAAACATTTGCACCCGACAGGAATCGAATCCGCAGCCTTCCGCATTGCAGTCGGGCATTCGCCCGATGCGCCACGCCGTCGTATTATGACCTTTAACTTGACCTAATGTCTGTTATCAGGGATAATCCGGACCAATTTGCTTAACGTGCTTTTCGAAGCACGAAGGAGTCCGAGAAAAATCTAACCTGTTAAAAAACATCGCATTTAATATTACATAGTGTAAAAGGTCAAAACTCCATTAAAAAGAAAATGTGTCATCACATTGATATGGTACGTAATTTGTTATGCCAGCATAACATATTCAGATCCTGTAAAATTAATATTGATACGGTAAAAGCTTTCGTGTAAAACCGAGCCACGTACCGCGGAAACCTTGTATCCATTATTTACCTCGTGATGAAACCTTGTGTCATTACTTACCTCGCGATGACTTCACGTTGTCAACATCGCGTCGCGGATTCTCGCAAAGATTGATTGCCCTTATCAATTCAATAGCAGGGGCATATAAAAATGTTAGTGAATTTGAAGATTTTTACGTATAATTTACAGCCTCTTAAAAATGTCGACGAGAACTTTTGTGCAGTCCCAAATTATGACATAAAACTATTTTTATTGCTCTTACTAGATTTTGTGTGCGTATACGATTTGCAACTAGGGGACCGTCTCCAAGAGCGTTGAAATCACTTATTTATATGCAACGTACCGCTTTAACATCGCCGTGTGGAGACATGTTCATAGAGATTGTATAGAAATAAGTGGCTCGACGATAATATCGCCACGATTCTAACGCTCGTGGAGACGGTCCCTAAGGGTGGTAAAAATAGTAATAATTACACTTATTGTTTTTTTTTCTTGAATGCCTTTTTTTTGGTAACGCCCTGTTTGGGATTCGTATAGAGACCCCTGTATCCCGTATTTACATTGAGCATATTTTCATTTGACCATCACCACAATTATTGCATACAATACGTTTGAAAATTAAACTATAACTTGCAGCCGAAAGTTTTTTAAGTCAAAGAATGCATAAAAATGGAACTTTTGACTGATGGCAATTCTGCGCATGGTACGTTGCTAATCGGTATTCTAAGATAATGTTATCGAAATTTGTCAAAAGTTTGTGTCTGAACCCCTTACTTGTAAACGCTTGTTAACAGCTGCATAACTATGTATCGTTTGTCTTTTACTGTAACATGAAGTTTCAAAGTCAGACAGAGACAAACGTCACATAACTTGGTCATCTGTTAATCATCGTTTATAAGTAACATTTAACCCCTGTAAATGTCAAATGAAGTTTGTTATTTGACAAACGTTGCAGATTTGCAAAATTGCAAATTGATGCCAATGATTTATTTATTTATTTATTTATTTAATTAAAGGACATCCACAGCTACATACACATAATAGATACTAAAAATATAAAACAGAAAGCCAATTACGGAGATCACAAATGAAAACAAACTAAGAAAATATAAATACTCCTGACAGGACACAACAAAATATATATAACCTAATACACTACTAATACAATAATACACTACATAACACTAAATACAATTAACGACTCATAACAGAATAAACAAAAAAAAAACACAATAATACACATAACACAGAACTTAATCTTTGACAACAAAAAAACGCTGACTCAGCATGCGCCTGAGCCTCTTAAAATCAATATGAAAAAGATCAATATCGTCCATCTCTCTACACAGTCTGTTAAACTCTTATGATATTGAAATATTGAAAATTTGGTCATTTTTTTATACGCTAATTGGCCTTAATGAAGAAATTAGCTAAGTGAATCTGAAAACTGTATGGAAATGTAGCTTTAGACGGAAGTTAGTAGAACAATAGATAAACCAAAATAACTATTTGCTTTATATTATTTAGTTTGAGATTAGCAGCTAGTGTGTAATGAATGTACAATTGGACATGGTTTATCTCTTCTTCTATTCTTGGTCATATTATATACCAATGCACTATTATCGCAGTACGGTCAGTGACAAAAGTTGATGACTACATTTAGATTTTAAAATAGCTATCTTACTGATCTTACTTCTTAGTAATGTTATAAACGCGAAAGTATGTATTTATGTGACTATGTTACACTTTCACGCAAACACTACTGAGCCGATTGAACTTGGAATATTGGTAGCTGGAAACCTTTTTATCTCGATATTCTTACAGGCTCGGGACTTACACGAGTGAAAACTCTCTATCTTCTTTTCTTCTGTTTTTACGACTAAAATTAAACTCATTTCGCAGTTTTAATCGCGATGTTTATTGTCGCATTGTTATTATCTTTTCAGACTCCCTTTTCAAGGAAGATTGATATGTAATTCGTCATTGGTATCATTGTTCTAAAAAGTTACTGTAAAACTTCTCTATCCTCTATAAAAAGTTTCAGAATGTAGGTCCTGTTTTATCACAAAGTATTAGTGTTACACTTTTTTAACTTACACGGTTTTCAACTTAAACGGGTTCCACCGGCCGTGGTTAGTCCCGGGAAGGAAGACAGCGACACCGGTGGTGGATATAGCGATGTTAAAAATATTAATTTGGTTATCGACTTTTCATGCTGACTGTACATTCCATATTTAGTTTACATGGACTTCAGACTTAGACTGTCCAACGAAGTCGGTACACTAAGTAGGTACTTATAAACGACTAGCTGCGCCCTGCGGTTACGCCCGCGTAAGTACCGTTCGGTACTATTTATTAGCCTATTTGTTATTCCAGGTCTCCAGGTACCTACATTCCAAGTTTCACGGCAATCGGTTTAGTAGTTTTTGTGTGAAAAAGTAACCAAGTCACACAGTCAGTTTATAATTTATTTATTTATTTAAATTGAGAAAAGTGAGACGCGACGCGCACCAACTTGAAAATCCTACTAATATTATAAAGCTGAAAGTATGTGTGTATGTATGTATGTGTGTTTGTTACTCAATCACGTAAAAACCGCTGAACCGATTGCGACGAAATCGGTTCAGCGTCGGTTATCGGCTTTGTTTTGTCTCATATTATTATTATCTATGTAACAATTATGTCCCATTGTTCTTATGTGTGTGTTTGTTGTCAATAAATGTTTTTCTTTCTTTCTTTCTTTATCGGTTCCCGATAATCGACGACGATTATCCCGATATTCCCGCGGGAACGGGACTTACGCGGTTGAAACGGCAGGGCGCAGCTAGTGAAATATAAATAAAAAAGTGTTTTTTTTACAAAAAGTGGGTATACAGTAATAACTAATAATAAGACCCTACACTAGGCATTGGCTGTTCCGTAGGGGACCAATTCTGTCCGGTTAATAGGTAAACTGTGTTTATACTTAGGCTGAAATCTCTAGTAAAATAAGTTGTCTAGGTGACTTAGGAAAAGTAGCAGAACAAAGTCTGTCTGTTCCTCGGTTTGTTCCTTATACAATTAAAAACTACTTAGCAATATTGGATAGTTTTATTTTCGAGTAAGGTCGTGGTATACTTTTCATCGAAATCCAATTAGTAGGACCCGAGTAATGAACGAAAAAATGAAACCGCTCGGCCGCCCGCGCCCGTGATAATGCATTTTTCACTTCCGCGGGTGAAACTTGTTATAAATAAAATTGATTGTTGTTTTCTTTTTTGATAAAAAGCTATAATATCGTTTGTCTATGATCGCGACATGAATTCATGTCGAGACTAAAACAAACGTTGAATAACTATTCCCCCTTTATTACAAAACTTAGTCTTAGCTTAAACCATGGTTTAACGTTTTCATTTACGAAAAAAGCCAGTAAAAAAAAAGTTGTATACTATAAGTAAAAACATTCAATAAAGGGTTAATTAAATTAAACATGTAGGTAGGTATCTCAGCTACTGGAAACCTTCCGTAGTCTGACCTTAAACCAGGTTTACACTTAGTCGCCGTTTTGAAATAAGGTCCTATTATATGTTTTATTCATAGATAAAAATATTTGTTTTTATTATAAATAGTGTCAACTAGAAAGTTATTTAACATAATTGAATTTTAATGAGTACTTAAATGTGATAATTATACTTTACATTTCTTGAATGAAATTTGAACAAAAATAAAAAATCTATCACAGTACTAATTAATTACTTTGTTTTGTTTTGCCTAGCTGCGCCTCGCGATTTTACCCGCGTTAGTCCTGATCCGCGGGAATATCGAGATAAAAAGTAGCCTACTATGTTATTCCAGGTCTCTAACTATCTATTCCAAGTTTCATCGCAATCGTTCCAGTCGTTTTTGCGTGAAGAAGCATTATCCTACTAATATTATAAAGCTGAAAGTTTGTGAGTATGTCTGTATTTGTGTTTGTTACTCAATCACTCAATAACGGCCTTGGATGAAATTTGAAATGTTGGTAACTGGGGACCTAGAATAACACATAGGCTACTTTTTAGCCTGAAATTCCCGCGGGAACGGAACTTATGCGAGTAAAACCGCGGGGCTCAGCTAGTAATATTTAAATTTACTTATTCAACGCAATACAAGCGTGAAGCCACGGGACAATGCAAGTGTAGGTATAACATAACAGACACCTAAATCGAGAGACATAATCCGCGCTACCATGCTCGTTTCTCGTTGCTACGTCGTCCTTTTGTCGTTCAAAAAAAAATAAAGAAAATTTTAAATAAAAAATACCGCGACTAGGTACTTTTAAAAACCACAGACAATTTTAAATAATCTTTTTTTTTAATCAAACACTTTATTTTTTTCTGTAGCCAACTGTAAAGTTAGCGAAAGCTCGGTTCGTTTAGAACAATGAATAAAAACGCGATTCAACCGGATAAATAAAGTGTTTTATTATGCAAAATCGTGAAAACCATAGAAGAAACTTTTTTTTTTGAAGTTTATTTTTCATTTTTATTTACTTAATCATTTGATGTGTTGTTCATTTTATTTTTTTAGCTGAACGACAAGGCGACGACTTATAAGACATCATGGTAGGGCCCAATATCCGAGGGTGTTTTAAAGTTTGTTGTACAGAAGTGTGGATACCAAAATTAGATTTCCGTGATTGAACGGGAAGTTCGGTTGGAAGTTTGCCGGCATTCGTCTTATTGCGGACGCGACGTGGTCTGATCATCAATTTACACTGAGATATTTCAAATGTTGGGTTTGTAATACCTATGTGTTCTCTTTCCGTTTTTACAATATTACTCAGGCTTTTGTGTGTGGGAAACATTTATCTCAACCTTAAGGGTGACATATACTCACGATATTGGCGGCAGGGATCTCAATATTTCTCAATAATTACAAAACATTCATAGGTTGCCTGGAAGAGATCGCTTTTAGCGATACGGGCGCCCATTGTATATAGTTTTTTGTATAAATGAATAGTTTTAAGTACTTACAATATCTCAAAAATGTGCTGATTTATATCTTTACCTATCTAATCTGTTACTATTGTATTAAAAAAAAATTGTTTTATTTTTTGTGCTTGTTACGTAATAATTCAATTTGGTACAACAAAGAGTTAATCAATCAATCAACATTCGGAAATATTATTTTGGTATTTTATTTTTCATTCTCTCTGCATTTTGGTAGTTTTCTTTACAGGATTGGTTGACTTTTATAAAAGTTTTTTTCATAAATCTAAAACAACTCGTTTAATACCGAAATTTTCATTTTACAGCTAGTTAAACGTGACGTATTTAATTAAACCTCTATTCATTCTGTATTAAAGCATAATAACACACACTTTAAATAAAATAGGGTTGAGTCAGCCTGTTATTAATTATACATATCAAAACTCCCGAATCAAATGATAACTATAGACTGTAATAGTGTTTGAAATACAATAACTGAACTTATTATATGGGTAGCGGGAGGCCAAATGGCCACTGTCTAGAAACTTTCCGCAGACACATCACGTAGTAACACGCAGCGGGTGGCCATGTAAACAGTAAGTTAGCTCAATTTTTGAACGAATCTTGTCAACTCGACTGAAAGAAAAATCTTTACTTAGTACCTATAAAATAAAAGTCTTATGTGTTTTGTATGCTTAGACCTTTCAAACTGCGCAACGGAATTTGTTGCGTATTTTTTTTGTAAATCGTATGATTCTTACTACATTAGAGCAAATCCATAAAACTTACACCTGCCGCGACCCTACCATAACTCTATTTTAATTGTGTTCTTTTTCCAATTACAATAGAAAGAAAATAAAACAAATAAATAGAAAATGTGAGCCGTCACGGGATGCCTAACAGATGTGAAACATTTGACATTGACAGATGTGTTTTCATAAGTGTGGCGAGACCTCGCCACGTCAACAATCAAGTTTACCTCACATATGATATACGCCTATAGATGTTTCACATCAATATGTAAAAAATATAGATAAGAGACGCTAACAGATGTGAAATATTTGACATTGACAGATGTGTTTTCATAAGTGTGGCGAGACCTCGCCACGTCAACAATCAGGTTTACCTCACATATGATATACGCCTATAGATGTTTCACATCAATATGTAAAAAATATAGATAAGAGACGCTAACAGATGTGAAATATTTGACATTGACAGATGTGTTTTCATAAGCGTGGTGAGACCTCGCCACGTCAATAATCAGGTTTACCTCACATATGATATACGCCTATAGATGTTTCACATCAATGTGTAAAAAATATAAGTAGATAAAATATGAGTGTGGCTATGGCAAATATAGGTTTCATGGCACAAATAAACATATTATTTGCTGTATAATGTCTTTCTCCGGAAAAGAAACGGGTTAGGAGGGAAGTCGAAACTGGGACCAGGTACCAATTTATACCCTTTCGAATTTCGATAATAGTCAACTGGGCCCAATTAACTACATATTGATTAGCCGACTGCGTTTTATGCAGAAAGAGTAGGTATCTTTAACTCTTAAAGGACTTTGAGAAAAAGACAATAAACAGAAGATGAGTGTGAGTTCGATGCGCGGGTGACGTCAGTTTATGAAGAATGCGCTTAACGTGACCTTTATTGGTGTGAGATATTATATGAGATGCATTATATAGGTACGTGTGCCAAGATATTGAAATAAGCGATAGATAGAACTCTGACAATGACATTATCGGCCGAATACGGAAAAATGTTCCACGCAAACGGTGGTTGCGGGGCCTAGAACGATGATTCGACCGCCCCGCCAGTCTGTCACTAAAGATCGCCCGCCATTGGTCGATCCAAAGGTCGATCATACGTAATACTGTACGGAACATGTCAGTGTGCGCATCTGCTGCTGTGTGACCGTGGAACATGTTTTTGTCGAATTTAATAGAGAAGTCAGTTCTCCATTCTCTTTATTCCTCGTAGGTTTTAACATTGAAACTGTACCTAGCATGACAGCCGAAGATACGTTGTCGTTCAAGGCGAAGCGCCTCGTCACGTTTTATTCTTTGACCGTTCCCAAAAGCAAATTTAGCAAAATCAACTAATAACTGAACCAATCCTTAAAATTTGAGGGCTACTTGAATAATTAAGCAGCTTTTAAATTCAAAATAAGTTTTTTTAAACCCGATGGATAAGCGTTTGACCACAATTACCTGATGGTAAATGATATACTAAGAAGGCTTATACTTTTAAGCTTTCTATGTATTTGCCTTACTTTAAATGTAAACTGATGGTATTGTTGTTGGTTGTGCAAATAAAGTATTAATCTATCTATCTATCTAAAAAGGATTGGTCAAGTAGTCTTCAAATTTCGAGTAGCATTTCAGTTATCAGTCGTAAGCCGCGATCGTTGCTAATTGCTATAGAATAACCAATCTGGCTTGAACCAGACTAATAAAAACAATATTTTTTTTTAGCTTTTGCCAGACTTGTTAAGCGTGATAGACTTAGTAGCGCATTCTTGGGCTTTATATGGATGGTAATGGAATTGACCCGATCTCTATCTAAATTTGGTTCTTATAAATCTGTGGATACGAACCTACGTAATAGTGAAGTGGATGTATGGTTGTCGTGTTTTCCTTGACCGAGCACAGTCGCCTATTGACGATTAAGGTTAAATCTAGATAAGAGTTTACGCTGCACCCATCATTGCATAGTATAAATGAAAACGCTGATTCCCTGTTTGTATGTAATATGCTTAGATCTTTATAACTTCGCAACGGATTTTGATGCGGTTTTTCTTCATACATAACCGGTATCAAATACATCTTTAAACAATATATTATGCTATTTGTTTTTTATTAATGAAATATGAATGACTGTTACATTATATCATTATAACAATTAATTAAATAGTGTAATTGTGTAAATAGCAATTGTATAATTTATGACATGTAACCTTAAGTTAATAAAGTTTTGTATTTTGTACTTGTATTTGTATTTATACATGATACAAGAAGTGCCCCTTCATTTCAAAGACCATAAAAAATTACTTTAAACCACTATTATGCGGGCAAAGTTACCTCTGTTTTACAAAATAAAACAAGTTTTCTTCTAGTCCTTAATCGCTATATTTTCTTATAGGCATCATAATATTAGAAAAGACAATACTTAGAACCTCCTAATCGCATTTAAAAAACATATAATTGTAATCATCGTTAATGATTGATTTTACGAGAAATTATAGATTTATTCATTCCATCTCGCTCATTTCTATGCAATCGGACAAGGACAGATAATTATCATCTATCGCCGTCTTAATAAGGCCAGTACTTCATAGTACCGTAAGCTCTGCACTAGAATTAGAGCCACATGACCAACGAGCGCTAATTGTCTACTCTTATACGGATAAATTAGAGACGTCAGTGCAATGGATGTGACACACCGCTACGTTACTCTTCCTAGACCAGTGATGGGCAAACTTTTTCATTCGCGTGCTAATTATTTACGCAAATAATCTATGGCGGGCCAAGTATTATACAAGATGTAACCGGTATGCCCTTTTAAGCCGAAAGGGGGTTGTTCTATATATCTAGGCGAACAACTTTTGTTCTACGACTTTTGAAATTCGAAGTACTTTTCAAATTTTTTAAGTGTAGAGTTTACTTGAAGATCAGCTGTTTCATAGAATTCGAGGTCATTGACCTTATGTTGTCCTTTCATTTTCTACTACAATCAAAACTTCAATTACCTACCTTTATTTTCAAAGGCAGCTGTTTTTTCAGTGAAATATAACCTCAAAAACAATTTTCAAAAGTCGTAACAAAAGTTGTTCGCCTAGACGTCTAGAACAAACGCCTTTCGGCTTAAAAGGGCTTACCCGTTACACTTTGTATTTGAATCCTATTATCTTATTTTATCTCCTATCCTATATTTTCTTACTAATCTTATGAACGCGAAAGTTTGCAAGTATGTATGTCTGTATGCGACTTTGTTACTCTTTCACGCAAAAACTACTGAACCGATTGCGATGAAACTTAGAATATTTGAATAGCTGGAGACCTGGAATATCACATAGGCTTACTATTTATCTCTATGTTCCCACTTATGCCCACGTTATTGTATAATACGGGCCGCGGATAGACGGAGACATTTTATTCAACTAAGTTTGCACTTGATAGAAATAGTAGCGGGCCGCATTAAAGCCCTTTGTTGGCCGGAGATGGCCCGCGGGCCGTAGTTTGCATACCACTGTCCTAGACACTCTTTTTAGCTATGTATTACTGTTATATGTATTTAAAAAGGACATAAGGAGTGCAAGTCATCAAATAGGACGTCCAGACCGAAGTAGAGAAGAAAAAGTTGTTTTTTTTGTCTTTTTTTTTCTATTCTATTCTTATAAGGGTAAGGAATGCAGACCTTACCACTGAGTGGGATTTATAGCTCGGAAGACACTGGTTATTATGGCTTACTTTCGACTAAAAAACATTGATTAGTCCTTTAAGATAAATGGACGAAGGTTTTTGTGCTCCGGGTGAATT